>JAWJWE010000037.1:1251666-2503333 GCA_037055365.1 Polyplax serrata | reverse complement strand
CGGCATGTTCTTGTAATTTTTCTTCCACGTCCGAGTGTCACTGCATTTGTGTTACTCCGCCCGTGGACTTCTGCTCCCGGTGGTGGTGGTGCATATGTATGTGTGTGTGTGTGTGTGTGTCGTGTGTGTGTTTGGGGGGTGAATTGGAGTTACACAAACTACCCCTAACCTTTCACGGGTTACAACATTCTGAGGGCATTAATCACCTTCTTTTCAGATATTTCTTCTGTTTTAATATGACGGAAACTCGGGTGGCGGCGAAGTAGAAATTTCTGTTTGCCCCCAAAAAATTACGTTTTTGCCCTTATTTACCGTGTTGCCGTCTTTTGTTTCGGCCTTTACTCGGCACGCAAATGCTTTTTACGTTTTTTTGTCACGTAATATTGCTCTTACCAGTGTGAAAAATTTCCGGAAATTTAAGGTCAGTTTCTATTTCTACGGGTTCCACGGTGAGTCCCGCCATTTCTCCAGCTATCCCACTCTCTGGCTGGCAACCTATACCTGCCAAGACATATAATTACTGCCCTTGTCTTTTTGCGTTTCTGGTAGCAAAACAACATTTTTTAAAGATTGATTTCTCATACTTCACGCCAGTTTCCAATGGTTCCATGTATACCTACACACTATTTGTGTGTGTGTGTGTGCTGCTTTTCTTACATTTTTTTTTAATAATGAAAATGCCCAAGTTCGGCCTTCACACACACACACTTGAACGTTGTCAAAATGATGTCCCTGCTTAAGTTAAATGACTTTTTTTCTTTAGTTTCTCAAAAATATTTGTATTGAGCAAGTGACTGCACTGACATGAGCGGATGTTTTCACCCACACTAATTGCAATTAAAATGATATATGCGATTCGGTTTCGCTGAAACACTCGTTATATACGACGCGAATCACATTCCCTCCTTTGGTTTTTCAACGGTTTTGGTAATTTATGTTTCTCGTTCATGTTTCTGAGACGTAATTCTCAAGATATGTAGTCTCCCTGTAGTCTACCCTCTCCCTCGTACACATCAAGTTATTAAGAGATACTCTCCCGTGCTACTACTCGTCACGTAAGACTAATCGCTTTTGAACAACTTGATGAGTTTTCGGTGCAAATAAATGGCGTTGAACGGTGAGAGCGTCCTCGAACTGCATCGATGCAGTCAAATTTAAGGAGAGTTAAGACGAGGAAAGAAGTAGAAAAGAAAATTTCAGCGTTCCAATTTAAAAAAAAAAAAACAGAAAATTCGACTTCACCCAATAAGTCAGCCGTCAAGTGGATTTTTCCGAATGAGGAAATTCCACTTTCCGGATATTTTTCGATGTGAAATTTAAATTCCTTCGGATTAAAGTTAACTTCTTTCTTTTTAAATAGGCATTATCTCCCTTCAAAGTTACTGTCGTGGACTTGTAACTTTCCGGAATTTTCGGTCGAAACGTACAAATCCTCCGCGAGAACGAGAGTTCCCAGCGGGTTTCATATGGTTTCACGTGAAATTTGTCCGATCGAATCAATTCCTAGGCAAAACACAATTTTTAGTTATGAAATAGTTATGAAAACTAACAGATGTTACACTTGAAACGATTGAGCCGAGAAAAACTGAGAGAATCAAGTTGGAAAGATTCTCTTAGTTCGAGTCCAACGTGAGGTCGGTCACTTTTTTTCCGATGGCCAAGGCTTGCGTACACGACAAATTACACTCTGTCGTTCGTTTTTTAATTAAAACCTTTCCTTTGATGTTTTCTCTATTTAATGGCTTTGATGGCGTCACCCTTGCAATAACATCTAAAAGTTATTTGTTTATTTTTGGGTGTACGGGCCGTGTGCGTCTGTGTCTATGTTTTTTCCTACAGAAATTTTTAGTCGGTCATAAAACAGGTGAAAGTTGAAGGTGAAAGAATTGATTTTTACGACGATCCTTTCATGGAGTCTGCCTCCATCTTTGACATAAACCGTTGATGCTGCCTTCAGTAATTGAGACATCAATAAATACTGATTTTAAGTGAGTTAGTACTCGTCACTTGGCAAACTGTTTCGAGAAACTTTATACGTGGAAGGGGAAGGAGGCAGTTCGCATGAGAACGTTACATTCAATCCCTTCATACATCATTAGAAATTAAAATTTAGCCGTTCCTTTGTTACGACACTACTAAACGATAATACGCGTACGACTACACATTATTAACATTTTATTGTTATGAACTTTGGAAAATTTAAATAAAAAACTGCTCAAAAAGTTACGATACGACAATAACAATTATCGCAGAGACGGTTTTTCAAAGGAATCAAAAGCAAATACGTTCATGTAACATGCGTCATACAAGTCATATTTCTTATTTACGTTCACGTTCTAAATGTAGTAAAGAAAAAAAGAGTTGTAAATTTCAACTTCATCTATTCTTGGTGTGCCGTTAAAGTTTTCTTTGGTCGCCTCGATTTACGATCGGACCATTAAAACGCGGCTCACGGAGAATCCAGCACCAGCGACGAGGAGAGAAGAACTTTTCAGCAGGAAGGAAAGAAGGAGGAGGAAAAGACCACGTCGAATTGGAAACAATTAAGTGAAGATTGAGAAACGTGAAAATATATAAAAAGCAAACTATTTTTTAACGATGTCTAAAAAAACAAAAAACAGAAGTTAACGTTTCTGTTTTGCGAGGTAGTAAAATCTGCAAAAATGCAGCAAAAAAAGGCAACAAACAGAATTGCGATCGTGAATAATTTGCAGAAATAACAAAACGGGGTGAAAGTCAACGAAGGAAAACTCGTCGTAAAATGTAGCGTGGAGAGGTACAAAAATAGAAATACAAAATAATGATAATTAACACAAGAGAAAGAGAAGAGAAAAGAAGAAAAGAGAAAGTGAATGCCAAAGAGAAACGGTGCGAACGTGAATGGTAAAACATTTTGTAACGAAAGCAAACGAAGAAGTAATAGAATAAGAAAGTTAAATGTGACAAAACTAAGAAGCAGCAAGAAGATGGACAACGGAAAAAATTGGTAAAAGTGGACAGTGAAAGAAAGAAAGAGAGAAAGTGAAGAGAAAGCGATGCGGAAAGCGAAAAACCGTGCGCGTCAGACACAAAAGAAAAATTGGTAAAAGCGGAAAAGCCTTTTTCGATGGGCGCCGGATGGGGGCCCTTCGGGGAGCTTTCGGCGGGGGCGAAAGCTCATTCAGCGAGCACGCGGCCAGCGTTGCCGTTGCAGTCGCGAACTGGAGACGGCCGACAGCAGACGACGACGACGACGACGACGACGACGACGACGGTGAAAATGTCAAATTCGCACGGGGCGAAAGTCGTGCCGTTCGGATCGTTTCGTTTAATTTGTGACACGTCCTTCCGGTCCCGTTCGTTAGTGCCGTGATTTCCGGTTGAACGTGAAATGTGCTCAATTTGAAAAATACCTGCGGGAAACGAAAGTCAACGGTAAATCAAAAATGAATGCGATTCGCCAGTGATAAAAATGTCCCGCCAGTCACTTTCTCCTCTGTGGATTTGATGTTGTCCGCGCTGTAGGTGAGAATGAGTTCGGGCAAAGACGAACCGCACTAAACCGCGGAAACATTTCTACTATTTTGACCAGGTAGTTTTTCTTTTTTTTTTTAATTTTAAAAACAATTTCTCCTCCGCAGGTAACTCTTAAACAAATCCGAAATGGAAATTATTTACAGGAATTTTCGAAATCATTTAACATTTTTTTATTTATGTAATCACTTGGTACTTTGTAATATTTGAGGTTGGCGTTTAACAGGTAAATAATTAAGCATTTTTTAAATTATTATAATAAATTTAAATTATTATTTGATTTGATACTCCTGCTTAGAACTTTTGACCTTTTTCCGAAAAAAAATATTCACTCAACCTCCGGTCTGATTGGCTTGCCTACCAAACCTATAAGTTACTCGAGACTTAAATTGTGCTAAAATTAAATAAAACGAGATTCGATTTCATGTAACCCGAAACATAATAATTTACTAAATTTAATCTTTCGTTTGTTCGGCGAACGGTTCGCCGAGGGGATTCTTTCCCCTGCAACAGAGCAAGTCGACGTTTCCACCTGTTGGAACTTTGGAAAAATCTTTTCTCTCGATTTTTTCCTTTAAATGTTTCATCGGCAAGCCAAAGACGTGAAGGTGGTGAAGTCGACTGGGAAGCAGACCTCACAGCAGGTGATGTGAACACCTGGGAACGAGTGAACGCAAACCCGGCACCTCAAGTTGGTAAAAATATTTAATGTTTAATGGGAGAAATGGAAAAGTGTTGTGTAGGCTCCGCGTGCTTAATAATGACAAAAATCAGCAATTACTAAAACTACAATTAAGAGTCCGTCGCTCCTTAAATCCGAAACGCATCCTTTGTCGATTGAATGTCGACAAGTGTAATTATAATTTAGCATGAAACAAAAAAGTTTTGGTAATGAAAATTCAATTAAATCTAACTTTGTTAAGTACTTTTCTTTCTGTGCGTTTTATTTATTACCCAATTGTACCGTACGACTGAGAAGTAAAATATTTGCGGACAGGCAAGGTACTGGTAGAGAAGTACAGTCAACATGGGAAGTAGTTACGTACAGGAAAAATCTTCTAAGTCAATAAAGATATTTTCTCTAACACATGAATAGTTAGACGTTGTAAAGCACTAAATCGTTGCTGGTGGCACTTGGCAATTCTGGGAGACATTAAAATTTGACCGGTAGTATTGGCAATAAACCGATAATAATGACAAAATTATGTTGTGCATACAATGTCCTGTTCAATACTTAATACAACTTGAATAAAGTGTTACTATCGACACATGACTTTGGGTAGAATATAATATATAACGGAACCCGTGTAAAACAATATAACCAATTTATATTAAACGATAAATACAATAGCATGACATAATTATTAAGACATAAGACATGTTATGAAAGTGTATATATACATTTCAAATGAATAAAACATTTTGATTACAAGAATCATAATATGTTGCCAGAAGTATTACTTTATACTTCTTTATTTTACTTTATACTTTAAGTTATTTATTATTTAACTCATATATATTTCTCCCTTGTTTTATTGATATATTTTACAAAAATAATTTCTCTCATCTCATGCTTTTTTTGTGAACACAATTTCTTCAAAATGTACTTCTATTAATACGATTT
Source organism: Polyplax serrata (assembly GCA_037055365.1). NCBI lineage: Eukaryota > Metazoa > Arthropoda > Insecta > Psocodea > Polyplacidae > Polyplax > Polyplax serrata. The sequence continues at coordinate 2,498,196 of JAWJWE010000037.1, read as the reverse complement.
TATTAATAAAACAATTTAGAATATAAACATCCTAGGTACTCCTTTCGTGCTAACTTTCAACCACAAACAAACCAATATGTTTCCCCGTTCAACATCTCGCAGAAATACTCCTAGATAAATTCTCCGAGGAAGGAGAGATGCTAGAAAAATCCTCAAAAGGTCCTTAGAAATGATTCTCAGCAGTTTACACGGCCATTAACATTTAGTTGTAACATTAACGTTCCGTAAGAAATAAAAGGTTAAACACTTTTAGGTTGGTCCCAAAGAGACGATGCCTCTCAACCTATCGATTGCGTTCTGCTTCTTGGAATCCAACACTAATTAAACGGGCCGTTATTAAACTTGTGAATTTTTTAATTACAATAAATATTTGAGAACTACAATAGTAGAAATGACAACTCGTTTGAAAGGACCGAGAAGTTACCTGGCGTTAAAAATTAAACGTCGAATTCGGAAAACTCTACTTGTTTTGCTCTCGTTAAACCCATTATTTGCTTACTAATTATTGAAGTACCACGAATGACAACAAAGAAATTACATATTTTACGTTTTGTAGAATTAAATTTTTGTTTGATGGTTGAGAAACTAAAAACTGTCTGACTGTTTTCTCAATGCGTGTGCGACCATAATTAAATTTTTCGACATTGAAGTGAAGGAGTTGACATGCTTAGAACAGTCTAGACAGGAAAGGAAAGAAAATGTTAAGGAGAGCAAAGAAATTTCAATTCGTGGCCGAGGATCCAAGGACACGAGAAAATAGGCTTTTAAGATGAACGCACTGAAGTTTTGCGTTTATGAAAAAGAGCAAAAACCTTTTAATTGGAGCAAAATGACACGTGAAAAATAATCGGATGATCGGATTTGAACGATTTATATGGGCACGGGATCTTTGCTGTCTGATCTAATCGGATTTTTTTGCTGCCGTTTGTCGCATTCGACTATTCCTTTGGCAAATTTTAATTAGAGAACAATTTTTTTCTTCAAATTCCATTGAGGCACCCGTGAAAGGTTTCGTCGTGGCGTTTCCCCTGACAATCCTTTCGGTTGCGATGTTGATACTTGAGCATGTACACCTAGAATTTCTACCTACAGGGGTTTTGCCTACAAGTTCTTAAGCTTTCTCGGAAGGTTTATAGTTGAGGAAACTTTTGTTACTGTGGTTACTGCAGCCTTTCGTAAACAGGTCCGGATTTCGTTCGTCCCCAAAGGAATTTGAATCTGCAGCCCAACAACTTTGTGACTATGACTGTCGAACGAGTATTGCACAAGAAATAATAGTTGCTAGTACAGTTAATTAATGACCACATATTACCTAAAATAAATTTAACTGAAAAACTGAACTTGAACAAAGTTAATCATTAATTAAAAGTAGTTCTGGTAGAAGTATAATTACAAAAATTTTTACCATTTCCAGTAACTTCTGGAATAAACAGACGCACGACTAAGCGAACTGTCACAAAATTAGTTCAACTATTTATTTGGTCAATGCAATTTATTGCCATGGATTTTTATTATATATTATTTATATATTAATTTAATTTTTAAATAATCAATAGCCATAACATACTGAGCTAAATGAGATGTTACAATTTGTTAACGACCAATAATAAATATTTATTTACTTTACGTTTCACAAACTATTTCTGTTACACCTCTTTCTTTGTTAGTTTTTTACTTTTTGGTAACAGTACTGCGAACATTTTTAAAATAAATAATTGAAATTTACACATATAATTTATTAAATTTTATTTTATTTAAATGTTCATTTATTAGTTGATATGTTTTTATCTCTTTACTTTAATAACTAAGATTATTTACTAAAAAACAGGGTTAACATAATAAATGTACTTCGGTGATAAACCCTTAAAAATTGTTGAAATAATAATAATTTATAATAATAACATAAAAGTTATTTATCAAAGTTTCTGACCGTTTGTTGGGTATTTACTTTATCTTATGCAAAATTATGTATTTCTCGGGGATTGAGAATAAATCTCGAATAGATTCCGCAAACCCCCAAATCACATTCCGTGATTCCTGAAATAATATTAATAACTCTTATTAATACATAAGTTACGTTGCGTAACCTAATTATCTGGAGAAATAACGAAATCTTTGAGGTGTATTATGTCATTCGCAATTAACCGGTGCTCAGGTTGCCTCGGGAAATTTCACCAAAGGCAAAATTTTACCTAAAACGTCGAAAATGTCGTTTTCCAAAACGCTTTTCTCAATTTCTAACTGTCCATCTATCCGTCTATTTTCCTTTTGGTACAATTTACCGAAAATATAATTAAAAAAGCAAAATGAAAACCTCTGTCGGAAGCAAAGGGGGAACGAGGAGTCGGGTGATTTAATTGTAGTCGAATTGAACCTTTTGTCCATTGACGGAGAGCAAAGAGAGAGAGAGAGAGAGAGAGAGAAAGTTCCAAATTGTGGGGAGACAGCGACTCTTTGATTAAGTTCTCAAATAACAAGAGGAGAAGAACAAGAAAAGTTGTTGTTGTTCTAATGAAGCACTCTCTTTTTATGTTTACCATACTTCATTAATTATTTTCATGGAATTAAGTTTAAATTATCTCAAGGAAGTTAATAAAAGGATTTCCGCGTAATGATCGGTAGCAGAAGTGTTCGACCTTAAATAGTATTATTTTTTAATTAATCACGCGATTCCAAGTTTAATACACAGTGTAAGTGAATGTGTATATAAGTAATAATTTACAAATATAATTTCATTTAAAACATACATTTATTGTGTTACATTTAAGTGTAATTGAAGCTTAATATGTTTATTATTAGCCATAGAGTGTGTTTTGTTGAACGTTTAAAACCATAAGGTATGTATCGTGTACATTAAATAAAATAATACTCCATTCGTAGTGGGCAGAAATAATAAGTTTTCTATTTACCTGGAAGTATTGCTGGAGAGAACTGTGCTGTTTAGATTTATTAATTTTCATTTATTTATTTCTTTATTAACAGACACATCTACCTCTACTCAAACGTATACGACAATTGTTAATGACTTACTTATTTACCATTGGTTGTACATTTGGCCCCCATACACAATTTATTATCAAACTGTTTAAAGTTAACTTGTTGTTTACTTGAATTCCTAAATTCATTATGCTCTCTATAATTAGTTCTAAGAGTTTCTGTATAACTCGTCTTCACGGTGTTAAGCACAGAGAAACAGACATGTGTCTTAATACATCACATGAAAATGAATTAATTTAATTTCTCTAATTCCGTAGTTTACAGTTTGCCTGTTTTCTGAAATTCAACAAGAGTGCCACCAAGTTCCGATTTCTCCCTTTCATGTTGTAATTTTCTGAACATATCAAAAGTATAAGGTTTGCAGTTGTCATACAAGTTGAAAAATTCCTCCGTCGAACGCAAATGTAATTACGAGACAGGATGAACTGGTTATCCAACCACAATTGTCTATCCTAGAGTCTTACTAAAACAAACAAGGTTGGAAGTATCGTTTCGAGCATCTTATGTATTTATGTACGTAAAAGGTTCGACGATCAAACAGGTAGGCGAACGTAAGAGGCCGTTTATTTTTCATTTATTTCCGGCATTTCGATTTTCAGTTACGCCGTTGCGGTTTCCAATGGAGAAAAATCAAATTTTTCGGACCGAAATTGACCGAATGTTAATTTGGAAAGGTCGCAAAAGGAAGGTTTCCCGGTCCATCGGTCGGGTCGTTTGACATTTTTTATTTTACCTTTTTCCTTCTTCCCGGGATGACGTCCAGGACCGGGAGGACTCTGCTTTTCCTTTGCGAGCGAATCATCCCGACCGAGAGAGCATGGCAGCCCATCAAACAATTCACTCTCACCCGGATTTTTACTTCGTTTTTATGGACGAAAAAGATTTATTCCTCCTATCGAACTCGACTAAACCGCACACGGTTTATTAAGTCATGGCCGTTTACGGTTGTGTCTAACCGCACACTACCCACCGCCGCCTCACACCAGAGGATATTTGTGACGAAACATGAAGCATTTAATAAAATCGGAAACTACGGAAACAACTTCGTACTCTGTCGACAACTTTTTGCTATTCGATTTTATCAAAGAAGCTTTCGTACATAAGTTTTGGTTTTATTTTTGGAGACTCGTATTCCATTTCTAGAATTCACTCTTATGGAAAAGCTCCGTTTCCGGGCCTTACACACTTCGCGGGTGGTTTAACCCTTACTTAACCGTATCCTCAACTTCATCAGAACTCTCGTGATTATTACATTAAAAGATACGTCTCATTTTGAAGTATATTTTGTGATTACAAATATTCGAAATAACCGGATTTAATCAGCGAAGATTAATAGTTTTTGGTTCCCATCACATACACACAAACACACGCACACACGCACACGCACTCACTCACGCACGCACGCACTTGTTTGGAAACAATTCAAAAACATAAATTGTCATCCATAATGGTCTCATTCCAATGAAATAAAATGTACAAAACATATCAATTGATTTAGTGTTCGGTTAGGAATTTTAGGGGGTTTTTTCGGGGAACAAAAGGGACCCCTTCGCAACCCCATTGTTTTTGCCTCCCTTGTCTTCTTTGTTTCCCCTAAGAATTACGATGGTCTCGCACCACAAGCAATAAAGGTAACTATTTGTGGCTGTTTGCAAGCGAGAGAGTCTGTTGTGTTGATGTCAGAAGAAGTCAGAAAGGAGTGAAGATGAGACAGGCGAAATGCTAACAAAAGGTTATCGGTTGAATGGAAGGAGAGGAACCACACCCAAAGTGATGGCCACGTCCTGTCGCTTTTCCAACCGGACAGACTTGTTAATTTTATTAGGTCGGACAAGTCACTGTGGACAGACTGTTTACAACTTGTTAAATGACAATGGATAAAAGACCAGTGTAAATAACATCTTAAGTAGTGTGAAAGATCTCATGTCTCCGATCCGAGTACTCCGGTTGTACTTAACGACATGTCAAACACACATTTCTCAGAGAAAATCCATCCTTTGCCTAGTTTATTATCATAATGCCTTTGTATCGTCATCCACCTGTACTTTGTCCTGGTGATTTGTTCAGTTTTATTTAATTTACTGATCAATTTGTTTCACCTATATTAGAACTCTACCACCAACCTTCTTGCATTGATCTTTAGTTAGACTTTGTTCCACATCAATATTATGCAATAAAATAATATTCCTAACAGTTATTACCGGTGTTTACAATGAATCCGGTATATTAAAGACTGTAAAAACGTAAAATACTTATTTGAATACAACGCAATTCACGTAATAATGTTTGTTCACGCGGGTCTACATCCCTTAAATAATGTCAGAAGTCGGTGACCCCCTGGTATTTCCCAGTCAATTCCATTTAATTGTTTTATAACCAAAATTACACAGAAGAGGTTGATAATTCTCTATTTTCTATTATTTTCAAAAACTAGTTTCAATTGCTTGGGTGAACCCAAATTAAGATGAAAATAATTTGTTCGTTACGATCGACAAAATTCAATTAGAGTAGAACATTCTGCGATATCAACGTTCTTTCAGACTTTTTCAAATTTTATGAAAACATACAGAAACGCTTTATACACTCGGAATTTCATATAATATCGTAGTACGCCAAACGCGGGTATTTCCAATCGTCTAGCCTTCTCAACAGCAGCAGGACATTATGTACCTAGACGAACATATTTTTCGTCGACCTTCACAAACCAGAAAAACCAGAAACCAGATGACAGAAACACAAGAAAGCGTCGTGCAGAGACGGAGAATATATTATTGTAGGTTTTTGACTACCATCTTGATATTGCGTTTTCAAAATAACACCAAAAAGAAGTCCAACGACGGAGGCATTCGAAACGGCGAGTATTTCCGTCAAGAGTTTGACGCAACTTCCTTTTTGATGAAATTCAAATCGAAATCGAATTTCACGTTTTTGGGGTTGTTTGATCAACGTCAACGGGCCAATTCGATGGATGAAAAGGGACATTTTAAAAGGGCTAATGACTAATGACGTAATTTCCATAGGGAGATGAACCTCAATGCGATTTTATCATATCAGTATTATCGATATTTGAGGTCAATTCGATTTCACCCGTGCTAAACTCCAAGGGAAAATTCATATTGAATTTCACCTGACTGCACTCCGACAAGTGACGTTACTTTCACTATTTTCGTCCGTTTTCGTCTGCTTGTGTACATGCGGTAGCGTTTGTTTATTTCCAGGTGCTTTATTTTAGTAGTTGACGGGGTACTTCTCAAGCTGAGTCTTTTCTCGTTCCAGTGCAGAGTCGTTTTTGTACTACGTTTCGCCTCTGTTCCTATTGCTTCCTGTTGCTATCCATTTTCGTAATAATTGAATACACTTATGCTTTCATAAATTTATTTTCTGTGTATTACACATTCTCATCGACCCCTGACTGTTTTTTTTGAAAAGAATCTAAGGGTTGTCTGAATTAGAACCTTTATGACTTTGTCTCAGGAAAGAAGTTTACAGAAAAGTTTGACCTTTATACTTCGAGAACTAGTTTTGATGTTGATAAAATGAGGCAAAGATAATGATGCCGTAGTAAAATATAAAATCGGTGTGTTGATTGACAGGGGTAAGTTTCTCAACCCCTTGTGAGTTTCCTTTGAGCAAATGCCTGAACGTGCGTGATGAACCTTTGAGGTCGCCAACTTTCAGTTGAAAAGTTTTAATTTTATTATGTTGAGTATCTTCAGAGAGGAGGTTCCGCATGTCCCTCGCGGTGGAAAGAAAAACATTCAGGTCGTGGCACTCCTGAAGAGATTTTTAAATAAAAAGGTCGTGGAGGTGAAATATTTGCCGTTTGGAAAAACAAAATGACGGCCACTTTCCTTCATTTTCTTCTTTTTTTCTGCATTTTCCTCCCACGGGCAACTCTTTGAACTGCGAAATGTTTTAATTTACGGGAACCGAGGAATCCTACGGGAACTTTTACATTTACCCGTACTTCCGTATTCGTTTTTTTTCTTGTTGGTCTTTTCAAATGGTTTCTTCTAGAAATTCATATCACTGCGACTGGTAGAACTTTAATTATTAATAACTTTATTATTGAACATTTTCACCCGTCACCAAGAATCGTTCGAATTCTGCATGTGTTCTGTCTATTTCTTAAATTATTTATCCTACATCTTCACTCTTTTAAGATCACAATAACTATTAGGATCTGTGTCACGTTTTTTTTTTGTGTCAGTCCTTTCTCCTTCCTTCTTGTCCTCTTCTACCCACTCAAATTTAACGGTTAACTGTCAGTGTGGCCATGATTTCAACCAATACCTTTTTATTTCTTTTTTGGTACAGAAATAAGTTTACTAAATGTCATTGCACCTCTTAGGTGCATTCCAAAACTGTCCCTCCCCAGAGCTTTCAATGTTGTTGATAAACACAGCAGATTTACCACTTTGGTACTTGCCTCTTCGATTTTATTATTTACGAGTACGAAGAATGAGTTGAGATTGACGGAAAAAAATAAAATCCAATTCTTTCTGGAGATGAATTGTGGAAGCAGAAGAAGAAGAAGAAGCAGAAAAAAAGGCTTGCATTATTTAGGAAGAGAACACGACAAAAATGAAAACATTTTTCTTTTTGAATTCTGAGTGTGTTCCCGTGTTCTCTAAGTGGAGCTTATGGAAATATATGTTAAGCTTTATCTTCCGCCTATTACAACTTTCTGTTCATCTTCTCTCCCGGACTCACATCACACATGTTGGCGGAATATAAAACAGAAAGCTCGAGTTTAACTTGGGACAGAAAGACAAGTTCCTTTGACCAACTTGCCGGCATTCAATTCCGAATGAGCAATCAATTAATTAAGACTTTGTTTCATCTGGGAAAAACTCGTCTTTGGCAAACGAGTGAGGAGATCTCTGCAGGAGATCTCTACGTGTCATCGCAATCTCTGCGATCTCTTACTTTTTTTATTTTCCTTCCAAGAAAGCGAACGGGGGAGGCACGTGGCGTTGGGTTGAGTTGAAAAGCAGCACGTTTAGCGAGCAAAAAATTACGTTTGAATTTATGATTTTGAATTTATTAAGAATATAACTTAAAATGCATGAAAATGCCGCCGCATTTAAATGCGTACATAAATATGTATAAAGGAGTACAAGTAGAGTTTTTTTTGGGGCTCCGGTGAAAGCCATCAATAGTGGTTAATAACGACGTGAGGAAACGCTATCGAATTTAATTTTGCTACCGTTCACGGGTAACCAAAACGCTTCCTTGCGCTGCTGCCCCCAGCAGTATACCATTTACGTTATTAAGTTATGAGTTGCACAATGTGTACGCTGAAATTATTAAAAATAAAATTAACTTCCCTCACATCCTTATTGTGTACACAAAAGTTTCTTAAATGTACAAATGTACGGCATCGCGTCTTCCTCTTTCTTCTGCACAATCAACATTTTACGCATTCGGCTTTATCGAGAAGGCTTATTTTGTTTATTAAATGTGTTTTGATGTAAAATTTTTATATAACAAATGGTAGTTTGTCACCTTAGGAAGGTTCGTTCAAAACAGATTTTGAATATAAGCACATGCTTATATTGGGTTTATGTAACAATAGTGATTGGTGAGTAATAATAATTTTCCACTTGTGAGAGTAACTCGATATCTCTAGAGAGTGCAGTTAGATCATTTTCTGAGTAAGCCTCTTGTGTATTGTCCGTTGCTAAGGTACCTGTAGTTACCAACATATTGCATGTACGTAGTCGTAACCAGTACTGAGCCGGTACAACCATCGAGTGCCCTTCATTCCGTCTGTAGAAGACACAAATTTTCAAATTTCAACGCGTAGGGTAATTCACACCCTCGGGACGAGTGTGCGTGCTTTTACCACGTGCGTTCGAGACACCTGAGGAAATTTGAACGGCCATTACGTCTGTTGCCCAATGAAATTCCGGTGTAACCGACGGAAATTAGGTGGAGATAACCTCGCGTTATTCAACGCCTAACACGGAAATCTCATCGGATTTTCACGTTACACGCCGGATTTTGATTTATTGAAAGCTCCCTGACGGTTTTTGACCAGAAAAGACTTTTGACGTTTTCGTTTGGAAAATTCGGGAAAATTTCTCGAGCGACAGTCAGTCGGAAAATAAAATGAAAACGCTTACTCAATTTGGAGCGAGGACTTTTTTTTCCCCCGTGAAATCCACAGTACGACCTACGGGGAGGAGAGAGAATTGAGTGTGATTTCCCTCCAAGAATTCCATTTGAAAAATTTTCTCCTGCCACGTCGCGGAAGACAATGAAGGAAAATGTCTCTATCTATAGCAACTCCAAGTTATTGTATTTATATTTATGTATCTATCGCTACAATTTACGTCTTGTTGCAATCAACAAAGAATTGTTTTGGTAGAAGTGAAGATGAAAGAATAAGAAACTCTTACATATTTTCCCGAGATAGTTTTTCCTAAAAATTTTCCAATTATTGTGAGATACAAAATTATTTAATAAAAAAAAGCTATTTTTAAAGCATGAAATTAATTTTTTACTGTATCAAGATAGTTAATTTCAAATTAATTCAATACCGTGGCAGTTTGTCCTACAGTTTATTCTACAACAAATAATTAATATATTGAAAATATTAAGCTTGACACATCAACCTATTAAAACTCAACAATGTCCGCCACATTATTTTCTCAAAACTGACGGTTACTTTCTGTACTTTTACCACCCTCATTGTTGTCTCAATCTGACGTTATTGATTTCTCCCTCGATATTAAATTTGTTCAAATACCAGAATATGCTCTATAGGTTTTTTACCGTATCCTTATTATTAATCTGAAGGTCATGGCGTTGTCGATGCGAGCTCGAAATATCAAATGACAGGCAAAAACAAAAGGATGTGAAATTGAAACTCGTCATTCTCCTTAATAAATTACTTTAATAAGTGGAGACGTGGAAGAAGAAAGAGCCAGACGAAGAAAAGCACCAGAAACAAATAAATCAATAAATAAATAATTTTTTTACTTAATTTAAAGGGAGGAAATAAATAAGAGAATGAAGTAAGAAAGAATTTTTTTTTAATAACAATTCTCTTTTGAATTTTTCCTCGTTTATCCGATAGCAATTGCTGAAAGTTTCCCAATTTGCTGGAAAATATGACTAACTCCTTTCTCCCGGAGTCTCCAGCTAAAGAAAAAGTTCCAGAAGAGGACTTGTTCCACTTCTTCTTCTTCTTCTTCTTCCTACTCAGAATCTGATTCTCTTGTTCCTGGAAAACTCCGACGCGGACGGTAAAAAGAAACTTTGATTAACATCGAGAACTTTTGGGAGTTGAAATATTTCATTCAGGACACTCAGTTTCACTTTCACTTTTACTTTCTCCGCGTTCTCTCGAGCTTTCCCGGATTTTACTGTCCTCGGCGTGGCACTCGTCCACAACAGTTCCCTGTGCCCCCATAATTTCACATGATGGGATTTGCATCGGAACCGATTGCTCTCGTTCCAGTGTATTAAGTAAATTACACCGCTGTGTACCACCGGAGCTTTTCCAACGTACAAAAGCATCTGTAATTAAATTAATACATTTGAAAATGTTTACCTTATCAAATGTAGCAGGTGTCTTTTGCACTTTACAGTAACGATAATAATGAGTTACGGTTGACTATTTTAATAGTTTTTCAATAATAAAATAATAATGCAACCGAGTTCGATGTGAAACATAACAAACCGTACGAATGTTAGGGAAAGGGAAACCGTTACATTTGATGATTTCCAAAAGTGTTTTTAATAATTCATCAATTCACATTTAAAATAAACAATTAAAATATTACATCTGTCTCATACGAGCTCACGGCCCAATATCAACTATGTTCCTCATACAGTTTAATTTCTACACATCACACTTGAACACAAAAGTTTTCATTGGGTCACCAGACACAATTGCTCGTTTTCTTCAATGTCCAAATGAAGTACAATACCGTCGTTCGGTATACAGCGTACCGTCGCCTCTATTATTCTGGGTATTGAATGACATGAACAATTCTAAATCGCTAAAGCCTCCTACAAATTCATGTACCATTGTATGATCAATTGTAATATGAAAAAATATAATATATTCAAACCGGTTTGAACAAAACACAAATTTGAATATAATAAATAATGTAAAAAGCTGTTCATTGTGTACATTAACGTGTTATTACTACATAAAAGGCCTCGCTTAAATAATATTCTACAATACTTGCATTACTTAACTAATAATAAGTATAAATACATAAACAGAAGCAAAATATGTGGAAGCATAAAAAACGAAATTGTACCGTCGCTCGGTTCTTCCTTGTTTAAAAAACAACCCAATAACCAAATACTCAATAAATAAATAACAAATAAAATTTCGTACATAAAATTATCAGAATGAAACGCGTCGGATTTTATTTTGAGGTCCGATGTTGCCGACATGAAAATATTTCCTTTCTGTTAGCTACCTGAAACCGCCGGAAAACTTTTCACCAGAACCAACCTGACCAAAAAAAAAAGAACAGAGTTATTGTACATTGCAATTGTAATTAAAAAACTTTTCGTAATAATTAAATAATTAAGTTATGTACTTTCGTAACAGAAACCCAAAAGTAAACGTATTCTATTCATCATTAAGTGGAAGGGAACGCTTTAAAGTTTTCGTCAGTACGCCACCCAGGGAAGGGAACTGTGATTCTCCATCACGAAAACTTATAATTTATAACTAGCGGAAAACTTACGCTAATCAATAATTTATACACTTCGCGGAGTAGTTTTGTCGTTTTTTTTTTTTGATGGAAGGCCAAGTCTACTCCTGCGGACCAAATTTGTCTGTGATTTACTCGAAGAGAAAGCGCAATGTATAATACATAAAAACCTATTTTTTATTATTGTCGTTAACCTGTAACTAACAGTTAAGGTGCACTGACAAAGAAAATTATATTGTATTTATATATATATATAATATATAAAAATATATATTATACATATATATTATTAATTCGTGTCACATATAATTAGAGATACATATTTTTGAGATTGTCGTTCTTGAAATGGTAATTTATTAGTTTCAGTTTTGCCTCTTGAGTCAGTCTTTATGTCGGTCACATATTCTAAGAAAATTGCTTCTTTCTTATTTATTTTTGTTTAATAATAAATACTTCCATTATTTGTTTATTGTTCAATAATATTACCGTTATTTAATTGTTTCTAAATTACTCTCGATTACGTTCAAATAAAACACAAAGTCTAGAATACTTTTGGTCTTAATATTCATAACTTATTATTTTCCTTTTAAATAAATAATCACTAAAGTTTCGTAAATGTTTATACTAATCAAAGAGAATTTTTCTCTATCGATGGAAAGAAATAGTATGTTAACAAAAATCTTCCACTTGACTAGCTATTTATCGAAAATTAAAGTGTACACTAAATTGATGTTGTTTGAAACTAACAATCGTAAATAGTATAAAGTGGTGAGGTCTGCTTGAGTGCAGGACAGGTGAGTTGGACAATCTCAGAGTAGGTTCCAGATTGTAGGAAGTGTACAGTATTCTCTCGTGTAGTGTTTGTCACGGCGCATGCATATTTCCATCCTGCGGGGGTAAAAAAAATCGACTTCACTTAATCTAAAAGTTTATGTATAAGAAATAAAGCGCAGTTGAGGGTTGGCTGGAAGTTTGGACAGGTGACGTAAGTAATAAATGGGCTCGAGGCACGAATTTTTGTTATAATCAACCTGTGGAAAGGCTCTGCCCCGTGTAAAACCCTTCGTTTGACAACAACGGGACCTACAACAGATTTCAAACGAACAGGTGAAAAGGTCATAATTCACCCCAATCTCAACCATCCTAATCATGAATCACCCCCCACTCTTTCTCTCTTCAGGGTGCATACATATTTATGTTCGTACACGTGTAAATTAAAGCGAGCTTACTTGGGAGGAGGAAACAGTTTCGATATTCACCTCTTAATTCCACTTAGCATGTCTTACTAATCTGTCTTACTACAACTCTACCACGATCTTATCATCCGAGTGATAAATTCTGACAAATTTATTTAAAATTTATGTACAACTTTTTTGTAATTATGCACCGCCGTAAATTAAATGTCAATTAATTGAAGTGTTTGTACACGTGGCTTTCTTGGGTGGTAACTTTATACGAAGCTTTCACGACATTGTCTCTAAAGACGTCTTTGGTTTTAAAAAAACCTTATCAACAAATATACAATACATACTTTAATAATAACTAATGTATACATTTATACGTGTAATTATGAAAACAAAATTTAAACATAAAAATATTAAGCTATGTTGTAAAATAATAGAAAAATGTAAAATAGCAACTAAAATCTGTTTTTATTTTTCATTTTTAAAATTATTATAATTTTAATTTATTGAAATAGAGTTTTTTATAAATAATAAATTAAAAGTAAATTGATTATAATGCAAGACAAAACGCACACTACGTCATGCAAAAAGAAAATAGTAAATAGAATACATTGTATGTATTCTACATCATATCATATAGAATAATATTATTCTATATGATGATCTATACGATGAATAGATAATAGAATCATACAAAGGAAATAAATTTTTATATACTTTTATATTATAAAACAATAAGGATAATATGCAGGCTCAGAAACATGAATTAAAATTATATTGATGGTATAATAAATAAGAGTAGCGTAAAATATGAAATATAGAAAAAAAATACAAAAATATTTATCCTTTTGTGCAGAATTATTGCTATTTATTTTACAAGATTGTAAATGATTTTATAATATTATTATATGATTATTTTATTACACCGAAAGGCATTCAGTCAATACTATAAAATTATTTTAGCATTGTTGTTCATTTTCTGGAACATGACGTAAAATAAATAAATAAATAAAAGTCCACACATTCATTGTATTCTTCTGGGTTCTTATTTTTTTTTCACTGAAATTATTTTTCACCTGCCACTTCATTTTACATTCGCCGGTACTTACAAATTAATTTGACCCAATCTTTCACTCACGCGACACAGTTTGAGTACAATCAGACTGGGACACACGAAGAACTTAATTAACACACGAAACAAAATTATTTCGGAATTAAGGGAAAATTTAAGTGTGGTAAATTTAAGAAAAGCAACTTTGAGGAATCTCCAGGCCTCTCAAGTAGTCCAGTCTTGTTGGTTTTTGAAATTAACTCTGGTACCTTGGCTCGTGTCTAGACGTGGAAAATCTGTGAGTTTTTCTATTAAGGTTTGACCTCTTTTTATGTACAACTTACCAAATACCTAAGACTTGAAAATTAATGGCATTGCTTAAGCTACCTTTTAACTTCCCGAACGTTATGTATTTCTACATCATACAACCAAATTGTGCGTCATCACAGGTAGACAAAAGCAATTGGTGCAGCTCTAAGACTTCCACGGTGGAAAGTCAAATTCCTCTTGTCACCCTTGTGTACTTCTGTTACCAAAACTTGTTCGCCATACTCATATGTTATACATGAAAGAGAATAACTTGCCATGTGCTCCGTCACGACACTTGAATAATTCACTCAACGGTTTTTATCAAGTCGACTTTAAAAGTTTTACACATCGGTTGAATAGACTCTCTCGCACAATATTTCGACTCATTCCACGGCGTACAAAACGCTTTACTTTAATATTTTAGTATACGTTTCACTCTAGTAAGACGTTACCATTTCGACAAAAGGAAATGAACTCGTTCTAGGAGAGGAAATTAGGAAACAAAGTAAATCAGGTAAGAAAACTTAACCAAAAATGGGGGTGCACGACCGGGGTTTCACCTGACAAACTTTCTTCTTCTTCTTCTTGTGCTTTTCCTACTTCACAACGGACGAATTAATTGCTTACGGGTGTTACCATTTAAAATTTTGGAAACGGGTAAAGTATAAATGGATGAGTACGGAACAGACAGAGAGAGAGAGAGAGAGTTGAAGAGGAATCGAGAAACAGTGAGAGTTTCAAGATTTGAAAATGTTTTCAAAGGAAACTCAAGCAACTAAAGGTTACCCGTGGGTAAAAGGGTTTTCAGATGGATTGAGAGAGAGAGAGAGAGAAAGGCAAACTATTCCATACCCAATTAATTCAATTATCAATAGAAATAGGAATCCCTACGAATAATATTATTAAATTACGTGACAAACCCGAAGAGATCAGATGCAAATCTGTCGGTGGGTTATGCTAATTTCTAAAAGTACATAAGAGGAAGGTGCAAAAGAATCTTATTTTTTCCAAGAAACAAGAACTTAACTGTCACAACCATAGTGTAACGGATGCTTACAGATCTCATACTTTTACTACATTATTGGTTGTTGAAGTACACTGGCCAATGTACCAGTCGGTCCTTCATACCTGGCTAATATAACACCCATTATAATGTATAATACCCTATATTAAATATTATAATATTATAATATTTGGTAACCCTCAAAAAATTATTTATATATAAAAGAATATATATATAAAAAAGAATTTATGTATAATATAGGAAGTTTAACATATTGTGTATTATAATAACTATATTCTATTGCAGTATAGAGCGACCAACATCATCATAACGTTCTCTGGAAGAGAATGACAAAGATCTTCAGCATTATATCAAAACAAATAAAAAAAATTATAAATCGTATATTAAAGTTCACACAATAAAAAATTATTTTATTCTCGTTAAACACCATGTAGTAACATGAGAATAAAAAAAGTATTACAACTAATATGTAGATATTGTTCAGGTGAAAGCTAAAAATCCAAGGTACCCAAAAAAGGGTTCTGTTAGCCTGCCTTTTGTGTCAACATTATATATAAAGAGTATGTAAATAGTATGTTAGTATAAGACTCAACGTGTTTTTTTTGTTTGCGCAAAAACCAGAAAAACAAAGAAACTTGAGGCTGTTTCTGACCCAAGTCGTTGGATACGTGAAAATTTACTTCTTTGGTGGTTTGTGTTCTGCTGGCCAATGCTGAAAATTTTGGTTCAGGAGAAGTAAAACTAATTGTAGAATTAGTTTCTACGAATTGGTATGTTGTGATGGCGATTGGATGAGAAAAAAAATTCAAATATTTTCATCGAGGACGCAACAGGACGACCCGCACAAGAGAGGCACTTACCTGAAGAGGAATAACGGAACCTGAACATAATAATTATTAACGAAATGTAGCAGAAAACGTTGACAATAGTCTGTTGGATTTTACTATGGGGAACCGGAAACGGAAATATAACTTTAGCGAATTAATGAAAGATTAACAAAAAAGGTTTTTGTCAGGAGAAGGACACAAGTGGAAGGGAATTTTAAAGGCTCAGGTAAAATAATTAACCGCTCGATGGGCAGGCGGTTCCCGCAGCAAAATCCGCCCGCCGCGTGCTGCTGTCGTTTCGTCTACGGGCAGGCAGCCAGGCAAAATTTGAGTTTTTCGACGAGGAAAACGCAATCCGCTCGCGTTTTCGCACCATTGTTTTCCCTTTAGCCTTGTAGGCTTACTCGAAAACAACAGTTTGTTGTGCTACATTTTCAATTTGTCACAATCCGCGGCGAAAAATTAATGGAAACGGAAACTGTCGACGTGAGATGAAGAATTGTTTCGTAGCCGTGTGACTACAACCGCCGCCACCACCACAGACGCCATTGCTACCCACTACGAATGCCACCGTTTCCTCCGCTCATCTTCTCCTGTACATTAATCTCTCTGGCTGTCACCTATGGGAGTGGCATCACGACTGGTTTGAGCGACACGTAACAAACTCATCTTATTAAATAAAGTGTTTATATATAATTGATATTACACGCATGCTGAGTTACACTACTAATTTTACACATAATTATTAAGGGCATTAATATAAACTCCGAGTGTCATTTTAGTGCCCACATCTGAATTGTACTAAAGTCAGAATTTTAAGATTGTGACAAGTTAAATAAATATATTAGAAATATCAATAACTGCAACAATATTTTAATACTATGAGATTAAAACTAAAGAATAAAATTTTAGAGGACTTGCTTTTGAAACAATTCTACGTAATGAAAAATTGTTAAATATTTATATAAATACACTTACTGAATTTGAGATGGCATTAGTTTTATGTTAAACATAAAATTCATTCGACCATCTGATCGTATCGTGACTGGCCATACCATTTTTTTAAATATAGATTTCTAATTTACTGATGTTACTTATTATTCTACCTATTAATGTAGTGAAAAACGTATGATTTAAGAAAATCTTCAGCAATTGTTTATTCGATCCCACTTAAATAAGTTCAAGAACTTGCTTACTTAATATGCCAAATTATATATTGTTGTATACAAATACAAGTTATATACAAACAGTATACAATAGAATAAATAAATAGTTGTTTGACAACTCCCACGGGATCCATAAAATAAGTCTTGTTGATTTACACGTCATAACTCCGTAAGGTCTAACTAACTAACTACCCACAGCTCACTGTATCTACTGGCTATGAAGTAAAGAATTACTGTATACGGCACAGCTAGTATAAAATAATATAACTACTACAATTACTACACAAATCAGAAGCGCGATCGCGATAATTCTCACTTTCAGCAGAAAGGAGTAGGATACGGGAAGAAAACGACCTTGGCATTTCACCGGAATTAACAAGTTCGTTTTCATTCTGCTGTCGGTGGAAAGCGGCTGCAGTAGTCCAAATTTTTGGAGCGTCCAAGTGACGGAACGCAAGTGGTAGTAGTCAAGCAAGAGTTCCGAGTAGTAAAAAAAGACTACAAAAAAGGAGAAATAGAAAAAGTCTTAAATTTCAAATGGAAGTTTCCTTTGCGTTAAAAGGAATAATTAAAATTCATTAGCGTGGATCAATGTTTTTTTAGTTAAAGTTTTTTCCTTTTTTCCTTCTTCTTCTCCATTTTTTTTCCTTTTTTTCTGGGCCTTCTTTCCTCCTTCTCGGGGCCTCCTTTCCGCCTGAGGCGTTACCTTAGACATACCCGAAAAAATTAGAAGAAAGAATCTCTCTCATTAAAGGCCGGCTACAAGGATGGAATACATAGAGAGGTAATCTTGGGATTGAATTAAGCAGGCAATTCATCTTTGCTTGTTTTTTTTTCCTTCTTCCTCTCCCCCTCCCTCCTCCTCCTCTTCCTCCTCCACCTAGATTCCTTCTCTTCTCCCTTATTAATTATTTCTTTAATTAACTTTTAAAAACGCTACTAAATAAATCACATCCCCAAGTTGTTCCGGGGTATCATGCACCGAATCAAAGAACACGTTGAAGAGAATTAAATTTTTGTCTACTCTTTGAAATGCGAGTAATACGCCATTTAGTAACATCACTTATTAAGTTTGGCGGCTTTTGTTTCACCTTTTGTATTTAATAATGTACTTAGCTTTGGGGGTTGATATAACGCGTCTTGCATACGTTCCCACTAACCCTCACCTTTAACGCACTCTCCTGAATCGTTTTTCTCAAGATCAAAGTTCTCGACCCTAGTTCTATTCGTTCACCTTTCTCGGAACTCATAAATCGGTTCACACAAATACCAAACGCTGGGTCAGTCATCTCAAAAAAAAAATAAAATTAAAAGAGACAAAACCTCAAAAACTGACAAATCCACCGGCGAGTGTCAACTTAATGAATTTGTTACCGTAATCGTTTTGTTACTGTATGATTCTTGGTTACATGTAGGGATACAGATAACAGTTAGAGAAATTACTGAACGAACCAGTGTTGCATCTCTCTGTAAAATTGTTCTTTAAACGACAGGAAATTTAATCACTCTTCAAATAAAATCACTGGTACGTCCTTAGGTGACATAACCCTTAAAAATACCAAACACCCTGAGCATGAAGTTAAACATTAGAGAACATGTCAGAAGAATCAAGCGGATGCAGAGGACGTCTCGCTATTCCTCCAGACATCTGCAAGTGCGGGAAAGTTCAAGTAGCATGTAAAATTATTTTCATATTTTCGGTGGAAAATTTAGTCTGATATAGAAAAATATATTCGAAAAGAAAAGCCGGTTTCCCGATGCTCTCCACTAAATTCCACTTTCTCGATAAAAGCGATTTTATGCAGATGCTTGAAGTGACAGAAGTAGGATTATCAGCATAGAATTTACGGTTCTCTCAGGGAGCAAGACATGACCGCGAGATATATGAAAGAGTGAAAACACGGAGGTGGAAAGGTTGAGGCAGGGTCATGCCATCTCCAACAGGGAGAAGCAACAAATCGGGATGATGTTATGAATCCAGATGTTATGAAAACAGACGAAGAAGAAGAAGAAAGAATGAAAAAGGAATCCTACTGGTGGGATTTAGACTTTTTTCGTTTCCAGTTGTGTTCGACGCACAACACGTTACTATATACGAAACATCAACGTGTTAATTTTCACAATTTCCATTGTGTCCTACCCTTTGATGGCGGACAGTCTCTCCCCCATTCCACTCCTCTTCATCCCCCGGACCGGCCTTAAATTCAGTTGTACGAAAAGTAATTTATATTAATAATTCAAAAGTATATATACAATACACACACACACACAATACAACTTGAAAATATTATTCGCGTGCCAGAGGAAAGTAAGTCCTCGTTGGCTCACCCCCAAACGATTTTATTACCCTTAAAACTTTCCAGGTAAGTTCTTTTTATCTCGATGAACGTCATTCAACTTGGAAAATGTATTCAAACGGCAATGGTTCAAAATTTATGTAGAATTTATTTACTCTTAATGGGTAACCGTGTGCAAGTCAACTGTGCACTACACACAGAGACACAAAAAGAGAGAGAGAGAGAGAGAAGGATTGCAGTAATCAGGGTCAACTCCTAATTAGGGATAGGGTTTGCAGAACGATTGTCACACACCCGAGCGAATGTATCAGAGCAGAAGAAAAAAAAATGGCGATCGATCATTTATCAAATCCATAAAACGGTGTTAATTATTTATTTGGTTTATTGGTATTTCTCGTGCGGAATTACAATATCATCTTATCATTCAAATTGTTTTCGAGTTTAAACGGAAAATGAATTATTCAGTATGTACAAAAAATTATTAACCTTATTTTACCGCACAACATTTTTCTGTTCAGTAAAAGTCTACTTTTTTTCTCTCGAGTATCGGTTAATGAGAAATTGGGTTGTTAATTTTCCAACAATTACCGGTAATAATACGCCGAGTATTAGTAATTTTCGTAGCCTTTTCCTCGAGTAATTAAACCGTATAGGTTTTCCGAGGTCGGTGAGAAACACACCCCCGTGGGGAAAGAAAAGGTCATAAATTACGCGGTGCCGTGTGTAATTTATGTAAGGTGCATTTTCAAATAAATAAATAACGCATCGTAATATTAATAACACGACAAGTGATGCAGTAAATAAAACAAATAAATGAATCTTACGTATTAATATCATGTTTTTCTTTAAATTTAAAGTAAAAAAGTTTCTTATCATCATCAAAATTATTTTTTCTTTTATTATTTATTAATAATAATTAATTGCTCTTGGTTTTGGTTTTAATATTAATTCACTAAACGTAAATTGGTAGTTATTAATTCGAAAGTGACGAAGTGTTTACAACGAGCAAGTATATTTCGAAATAATACATTTACAATACTTATGTATTTTCTAAATACTTAGAAAGTTGATGAGTCGGATTAAATTACGTACCCGTTAAGCAATTTCTGTGTTTTTAATTGGCACAGTGTAGTAGTACCATGTGTTATGTCTTGTATGAATAATAAAGACTGTATATAATATCAGACTAAATAGAAATAACACAAAATTATTATAAATATTAATAGATATTAAATAATGTTAAAATGAATGCATGATGTTTTCTTCGCCCTATCAGAACTATTTGGCAAACTGAACACTGTTCATCAAGTTAATAGAGTAGTTTGTACAGTACTACGTGTAGAACTTTTTATTCATGTATGAAAACTTTTTGAAAACTAATACAAAACAAATGTACAAGTGGAAACAAACTGATGTTTTTCTCTAATGAATTATATTACAATAATAAGATAATATTGAATAATATATGTATTTATTAATACATTATATATTGCATAAGACACTTTTAATTGTTTTGTCCTCCAAATTAATTATTTTTTTGTTTCTTTTTCAGAAATGTTTGAAGTTGCTGCTTTGAAAAGTTCCTTCTTGGCATTAAAACATCGTCATCATGAAAATGTGAAGTGTTTTCCCTCAAATAGTGAAGTGTCAAGTGATTTGGGTGCATACACTGAACTGGATACACAGGTGTCACGTCCGAAATGATTGTTTCGTACCTGATATTTACGGTTCTCCTGGTCGTCGGATTCCTTCAAGGTCAGTTTAAAATATTCTTTCCTCCTTTATATTTATCACGTGAATAAAATTAATTTCCTACCGAGAAATTTCCCACAGAACCCAGTTTTGCTTGAATGTATTTAACCGAAAAGAGGGAAACTTTGCGGAACTTTGAATTTGACCCAAGGTCGATACTAACTAACCAACTAACAAACTAACTCGCTCACTCCTGAAATTAAACTGCAAAGCAGGAAGCTTTGCATTTGCATTGACGTCCTGATGGCAAATTTGAATTCATTTGTGAAAATTACATTTGTTTCCCCAACTTCAAAATATTAAGCGATACCACAACAAAAACCACCTTAGAAGTTTATAAAAATATATTTTTGAATATTATGCAAATATTCCAGTACACATAATGTGTATTACGTGCACTTTGTAATACAAAAGAAATAATATTATTCTCTTTTACTCTTTAGAAAAAGGTTTTAGAATAGGGTATACCCACGCATATAATTAATATATATGTGTACATCTATTATCATACTTGCCAATTATTATTAAATATGTTATACAAAAATTGTAATGATTTTATATCAATTTACACTGTTTTCAACAAAAAAGATGATTTAGAGTAGACGTATAACAATTTGAAAGTACTTAACAATATTTGTATATGTGAAACACAGTATTTGTTTTAATTCAAGAGCGAATAACACAATATTACAAAAACTACAAGTAAATTATTACAATTTTTCAAGCATTCTATTAAAATATTTTATCACACAAACAAATAATTCTCATAGTAAACTAGATAATTAGCGCATAAACAAGAGTTAAATGTTGGAGTCAGAAGACGCAAAAATAAGAAATGTTGTTCACGAGTTAGCAATCCTTAATGTACATAATTTGTATATATATACATATGTATTTGGAACACATTTTAGTATGCAATTACTTTTTGGAAATTGAATACAGATTCCAACTGGCCATTGGCCTGATGTCAGAATAACAAAATAGCCTTTAAACAATTACTAAAGGCCGCGCGCTTTTCCAGTGAAATAGTTCCACAAAAATTAATATAAGTTGCCTACAACTTTTATTGACAATAGAATCGATTACTTTTAATAAGCACAAAGAGAAAGCTTGACGAGCGGAAAGTAATTTTTAGTCCCAAGTAATAATTTAGATGAAAAGGAGAGGGACGCGTTAAAGATGAGAATGACACAACTGACTTACTCAGAAAGGAAGGAGTGCAGCGGAGACAATTTTATTTCTTGCATTTCAAAAAGAAGTGCAGATGTAACAGTATGAAGAGTGAAGAGACTAAGGAAAGCAAAAAACAAAACAAACTAGTAAACAGGGAGTCCGCACGCTCTCAGGAGACAACCACAAGACAACCAACTGGAGGAGGACGGACAGAAACACGAGCCTGACGGCTTGACTGCTCTGCTGCAGTGACAGTCGGGAAACGTCGAATAACAAAACATTTCGGACTCGTAGCTGTTGGATAGAAACAACAGGAGAAGTACAAGAAGTCTCGTAACAATGTGACGAGCATAAAATCGATACGTTAATGATGAATACATTAGTTAATTTTAAAAGAAAGGGACAAACATTCATCCTGAGGATCGATAAAACCTTTTCATGAATAATTCAGCTCATGCCAAAAAACTAAAGGTAACATCGGGGCAATAAAACAACAGTTGTGCTATTTAGAAATGACTAGAAATAGTAATAGAAGAGAATGGGTGTACAGTCACTGAGTGATATTTGGGGGGAAAGAAACTTGTTCGGTTCTTTTAGTTTAGTTACCAAACAATATTTCATTATTTATTTATTACTTTAGTTTGTGGTGATTAACAACTTTCGTTCTTTTACCAACTTCTTACTATTTCTGTCCTTCTAATGACTCTTTTGTTCTTCAGTACTTTCACCTACTTTCACCAACCTTTTTACAGTATATTCAATTTATAGTTACCCGTCGGATGTTGTCACTGCTCTTGAAAGTGTTCAATTCAGTACAATCCGCTAAATCTGGTACGGAAGACATATTGTTTTTCCGGAAGTAAACAACTTTTTCCGCTTCACGTTTTTTCTGGGCCCCAATGGACACCGTGCACTCGGTAAAGTCAAATAAAATTAAAAGAATCTGAAAGGAATTTCTTAATTCATGAACAATCAGAATTTCTGTCGAGCCTTTTCGTCGGAAAGTCAACGTAGTCAATTTGGAGCTTTCCTTTCGGCAGATTTTGGGAATTTCATTTTTTCCCCAGCCCAGTGTTTAAATGTTTTGGTTGGACCCTACAACCTCCACGTATTAACGTGCCTTTTCGTGGTTCCTCAGATACTTTCTAAAATTTCTTTTCTTTATTGGAACATCAAAATCCTTTCCGAGTTCACTAAGTATTTTCCGATTAGGTGGCCTTTATAGAGAGGAGTAATGAATTTTTTTGTACACGTCGTCTGGCGACAACCTCTGCTTGTACTTTTCCACCCTTCTTATCCTGAAGGTATAAGAGTAAAATTGTATAGACGCGTTACTTACATTTATACAGTAAATCTTTCCTTTTCTCAATTCAATTACACGTAGAACCCGTAGAAATATTTTTCCATATCTGTAGTCGTTTACATAAAGAATTGTGCAGTTGTGCAGTTCTTGAAGCACCGACTTTGATTGTTGCTCATATTATTAAATACGTTAAATATTTACAGTTATGTTCGATAAATTTTTTATAATTCACAGTTAGAGAGAGAGAGAGAGAGAGAGAGAAAGAAGAGCATGAAGTTAATACATCACGGGCTGTTTCGCTTTCATAAAATGATTTCCTAAGTGCCTTTTAAGGTTTCCCAACTTCCTCTGAAAGGAAATAGACTAAGTGTATAAGAATTCTTTCGTTTTGTACTTTTTTCTCATCACGTATTAACCCCCCACCACCACCACCACCTTTCACCCCATCCACGTTTTCTTCCCTTTTAAATGAAATACATTTCTTACGCTCGCATTTCTCCCTGACGCTGTCTGCGATTTTCCTCCTCGTGAATTATTTAATATATAATTTAAGTTTCAACTTTTGCATTGTCTGTTGTGGTGTGTGTGTGTGTGTGTATGCCACCGGTGAAAGAGCAGCGGTTTTTCAACTGTCGCCATCACGCAAATTAAACGCTCGAGCCTTGTGATTTAGGTTATAAAATTATAAAATATACAGATGAGTTTGAGTCATCGTACTAAACGACCGCGGCGTTTCGGTTCGAATCGATGAATTGCTCGGCTAATTTACAATTCTCTAACTTTTGTATACTCACGAGGAAAACAAACAAACTTTCTGTATTTCTTTGGTAATTAACGTACAAAGCAAACTCAACGTAAATTGATACTCCACGGGTGGAGGTCTCCTGCCCGAAACAAAACTACCCGTACCTTTCGTTGGAAGTGATAAACGTTTCTGGTTTAATTCACTACACCCTTTACAAATGACACACACCCTTCTGACGGGGTTACCCGGGCACTCGGTCACCCCTCCCAGAAAGTTCATTCACGTTTAAAGCGACGCCGTCCGATTGAAAAGTTTGGACGGACCCAAAACGAACGACCCCAACGGAAGTTCCCCTTAAAAAATTTGACTTTTTCCGAGGGTGGCCGTTTAATGGAAAACTCAAATCGTCATCATTCGAGCCCGGAATTCATCCTGAATGGACCGTTTCTCCTAGGAGGCTCTTCAAACAACAAAACTTTGGTGACCCAAACAGAGAAAGAGAGAAATGGGGGCGACGAAGGATTCCAAAAATTTGCTTTCCAACTCCAAAGCTCTCGACAATACTAAAACAAAGTCTCTTTTCATCGCCATTCCATCAATCTCCTTCTTCTTGGCTTGACAAATTTGCCCTTTCACACTTTTTCTACTTAATCTATTTAATTCTATAATTTATACTAAAATTGTACATCATTGTTACTGTCGCTACTACTTAATGCTCAACACAACGTACGACAAACTTATGGTAGAACTGACAAAATAATTATTAGTTTTAGTAATGACTACAATATACGAAATTTTCAGTAGTCCAGAACTATTCTTTCCCTGTCCACTTTCTCTGGGGAAATTTCCACGTCTCAAATGTCGGCTACAGACAATTTGTCACCCATTTTGAGAAATAAATTTACACGCGTATTCAACTGCAAAACAACTGTTTTTCGAACAGAAGATGGTGTCGACGAACAGCACGGGAGAAGGAATGAAATTTACTAATTTGAAAATAGTTCTTTATCGTCAGAATCGGATTCTAACAATTCCCTTTTTATTATTTTAATTGATAGAATTGAGTGAATCAAGTTAAAGCTTTTGCTAAGACAAAGACTCGAGCTTTTCTTTTCTAATCCCTTTTTTGAAAAATAAAATGAGACAATAAGGTTTTTCATCGAGTTCCCCTTCCAGTGACCTGCCACGTCTCACCGCCATTTTCCTAGCTCTGTAGGCTAGGCTAGGAGGAATATTTTCATTCGTTTCAATAAACTACCTAATATTAAGCCCTAGGATATGCCATTTGGGAAGGAGCAGAGTCTTAGAAATTAGCAAGTAGTTGAGCAGTGTCAGTGATGTTCTAGGGAAGTACTTGCTTCTATTTAGTTAGAGTGCTACAGTTAAAATGTTGGATTCGTGATTGTACAATCTGCGGTAACTTATTTATTTACTGCTCTACATAACTGGTTATTAATAGCCGTTCAGTCACGGCGTTAGAATTACATAATCTTGCCTTCTTTTCTTTCTAAGTAATATTCTCGGCTGGAGTGTCGTGGATTGTGTAGTTACACCTGTGAATTTCATTCTTCTCCGACTGTTTTGTCTTATTTAGTTTCTTATTCGACTTTATTTTATTCCTTGTTTCTTTCTTTATGTATTTCCTGCTTTCAAACTCTGTCATTCTCAGTATCAGTACTCACATTCCTCTTTACTCACCATCGGATCCTGATGCCATACGGGTATATTTCATCTGTAAAATGAATCTTACATTTTTTTAACGCCGAGCCAATCTCAGTAGGGACCATTTAAATTTATTAATTGTAAACCATTTACAAGGTGTACACGGTTTCAAACATCTGTGAATTGAAAACCAGGTACTTTGGAACGAGAAGAGGTTCCTTGCGAAGGTGAAAAGGCCTCGGAGAACCACTAAAAGTTATGTTCTTGCAAATTAACAGTTGCTAACAGAAATGGCGGCCTACCCTCCATTTCCTCCACCCCCCATAAAAATACAATTCAAATTTTCCGCAAAGGAGGCGGTGTGCTGGAGACCGAGCAAATTGGGAGGCCTCCTGTGCGCTTTGAATGGCAGCAAAAGAAGTGAAATTTGCTGTTCTTTCAGAGCCGGTAAAAACCCCGTTACAATTTTGACACTCGGCATAAAATTAAGCTGAACTTTGGAGGCGCCCTCGGAGATGTCAAATGAACAATTTAAATTTGCTGTTGTGTTTTCTAATTTAATTTTTAGCTCTCCGACATGCAGAGGAATTTTACCTGACATCCCTCAGTCACTCACTGGGGTTGTCAAATCGGAAGCACAACAGCGGAGATGATCCGTCTGACCGAATGGCCAGACAACAGGAAAAATGTTCTGCTACCCGGTAATTGGTATTAATGGTAAGACAAAATGAATGGGGTGACGTGTGGGTCTCCGGAGGCAGGACAACGGCCGGGAACGTCCCGAAAGTCCACTGAGAAAGTGAAAAGTTAAGAGAGAAAGTTAACGGTGAAAGTTTTGTTGTTTTGAACTGTTTTGGTTAGTTTTATTTGCACATTTGAAAGGAAAACCAATACGGTGCATTATTAATCATCGAATTAAAAGTGAAAAAAAGATGAAGAGAAAAAGAAATCTGTTGAAACGAAACGTTAAATGCTTACATAATTAAAGAATGCTTTTTACTTAAAACGAAAAGTTTGTCTGCCGAAAAAGTGTTGTATGTTTGACGTGTGGAGCACAGACGGAAAGTCGAATTGTATTCTTTAAAAATGTAAGCATCAGTAGAAACACAGGAAGGTAGTTTTGCGAAAAAGAAATACCAGGACAGCAAATAAAGACGACGTTATTCTACCGATTGAAATCGTTAAGTAAATATCATACTTTAACAAAGTCATGTCACATCGGCTGTAATTGTACGCGATACTAATACAGTAATACAGTATTTTGGTATAATTAATATTGATAAAATACAATAATATGGCCTTTGACAGTATAGAATTATAAACTTGTTTTATTTATTAAATATTACGATAGCCTTTGGGACAGGTGCAGTAATATTGTATTACTTTTAGTTGTTTTCTAACAACTATCACTATTAGCTACAAGGCTAAAATTACAGAACAGGAAAGGCAGAATTTTACCTTTAGTTGCAATAATTTAAGTTCTCAACAGGAGAGTAAGTAAGTAGAATGTAAATAGAATTATCATTATTCTTAGTTGGTCGAAAGGGGAGACCGTTGACTTCGGAGACGGGACACCAGTCGGGAAAATTAAGTTTTAGTGTTTGTCCTCGTCGCGGCAGAAGACAGAGTTTCCAAGGTTCCCGAATTTCTCAGGCTGCAAATTCAGATGTTATCGCGCCGGAATTTCAAATAAATTTTCTCTTGTATTCGATCAAAATTCTAAGCAGCAAAGCTCGGCAAACATTAAATAAAAAGTAGGATGTAAAAGAAAAAAGAAAAGGGAAAATTGTCGAATCTTCTCCGCAGAAGCCTATTACACGACAAAAAGGGAGAGAGAAAAGGGAGAGAGTGGGAGGGAGGGAGTCACGAAAAAAAATAAAAAAAAAGGTAAGAAAGAAAGATTGTGGCAGATTCGCGGATGAAATTTACCGCCTCGGTGAACACACAAAGGGAATAAAAATTTCAAAATTTACAGGGACAGCACGGGCGTGGAAGAAGAAAACGGGCGGAAGAAGTTTCTTTCTGATTCCTTAAGGCTATTTCCGGTTGTCGGGAAATACTAATGAAGCCTGCGGTGATATCATTTCCATTTCCATCCCGCGTTGCCGACGTTTGCAAATTCGCATTGGAAAAGACGAGCAGGAGACGAGGAAGAGAAAGAGAGACAGACTGACGAAAATGCATGTCGGGGATGAAGACGGGAGAAAATGAGGAAAAGAAAGCGGAAACGGAAATGTCAAAAGGAAATAGGCACACGCGACTTCGATTCCAACGATGACACGTGAAAGACGCGGGAAAATCGAAAATTCGTCCCGTTCATTTGCGCGACACATTTGACTTGCCGGATGATACCCGTTTTGGTGTGTGTGTGTGTTTGTGTGTCTCTTTCTACCAACACCCCTCAACGGGATGTGGGTGGTGGAAAAACTCGCTTTTCTGCAAGTTTGTTCTAGAAATTTATAGAATGATTTATAATTTTCGTTGGAAGTAGGAAATATATTACCATTGTTCTTCACCTTGCCGGGGGTAACGACTGCGGGAATGACACGCTCACCTGAGATAAAAAGAAAACTTTTCCACCGGAAAATTTCTTTTGCTATCAAACCTCTCTCTCTCTCTCTCTCTCTCACTTGTTATTCTTTTCACCCCGTGAAATAAAAGATCTCGCAATATTCTCATAGTTTTGTATATTTTTGACTTGATTTTTATTTTCTTCAAGTTCATTTTGGGTAAATGAGTCTGTCGCGGATCTTCTTCTCGTTTACTTCGACTGAACATTGTAAAATGCAGGTGGTGTTGAGTTTTATTTGAAAGTCAAGCAGAAACGGCTCCTCGATATTTTCCTAGGTACCCTCAAGGGCTGCACAAATCAATTCATTTTTTCTTTTTTTTTTTTGGGCGGGGAGCATGCAACCTGTTTTTGCAATGCAATTGTATACGTCATTAGAACCTGAAAAGATAGAAAACTTCTGTAGCATCAGATACAAGAAACTTCCTTTCACTTTCGCTTTACCTGTCTCAACAGTATCAGTCGAAATGATCAGTCCTTTATATTCAAAAGAACTTATTCAATTTAAAATTTTAATATTTACACGTAACTACAGTTGGTAGCTCTCCGTTGTGACAAATTTCGTTAATCAAATATATTAAAGACCACAGCGCAGGTCGCCTCAAGTCACAAAATGTAACACTACAATATCGCGTTTATCGTTCGAGGAAATGTATACGTTGTATTTCATAAATTATATTAATTTGAATTACCGTAGTACCTGTGAATTATGTCACAATGTGATACTTGCTCTGATGTGTTTTGGGTAGGCAAATTAGCCATTAAAAATCATACGCAAAATAACAATTCTAAAAAGCAATACAAATAACAGAAACAGTAAATAGATTTCTAGTTCACAAAACTTCTTCTCCGGGGCAATTAAATAGGTCATAAATTCAAAAGAACTCTCCGCTCTCGCTCCTAAATATGTCAAACAATTTTCCCACGTCATATTTCTCACGTTCAAAGGAAAACATTATGTATACATAAAATTTGGGTCGAAGTACTTGACGTAACGACGAATTGTCCCGCCATTTTCACATTAAGGCCTATCTGTTTCACATAAAAGTTAAAATGTCCGCGTTTAACATCTCCTCCCTCATTCATGGGAAAGGTTTGTTAGGAGCCTCTCGTCCTTTTCTACCGGCAAGAAGAAATCCGATCTGAACCTTCGTGCGAAAGAAGTTTGTAAATTTTTTTCAATACGTTTTGATGAAAATGATTTTTCACTTCCATTATGCCCCTCGATGGGTCATTCGTCTTGTCACTTTTTCAATATAACTAAAATAACTTTCATCTTGTAGAAATCTGGTTTTTTGAAAAGAACCAACGCGGTAATCGCATTTGTCTTTGTCCCTTTCTACACAGAACTTTCTAAATCATGCGACTCCAGAGTCTGCACACTCTTTGCACATTCCGGAAATTAATATCACAAATGGCGGGAAATAACTCGTGGGGACCGTTAAGTGTTGCATTTGTTAACGGTCGTTAAAATTCTGCAGCACTTGTTGCTTGAAACATCAAAAACAAACACAGGAGTGAGCGACCGAACTTAAGTTTTGTACTTAATATGTATGCTTGTGCGAACATTTCGTTACGACTTGCGAGCGATTATGGTTCCTTCTTAAGGTTAGTAAAAAAAAAACGTATCTGACAACAAAGCCGAGAAAATATCTTTAGCATGTCTTCAAAGGCTTGAGAACTTCAAGTAGCTGACCTTTTGAGTATCAAGTTACTTTCACAATCCATTCAGAACACCCTCGGCCGATTGAAGTTCCGGAAAAGGATTGAAGATTTCAATCAGAATCTCATCATGGATTTTCTCCATGTACATTTTCTTTCTCATCTTAAGACCAATAAAGAGAAATTTGGTTTTCTTATCCTCCCATCTGATTGAGCTTCTTGTAGCAATTTTCCGTCTTGAAAATGAGAACTCTGACGAGAATATCGCAGGATACGGTCAAAAACAAGCCGAACCGACCAACTGACTCGTCTCATGTGACACCACCGATGTAATAAATTTAATGCTTTCTCATGTGTTGCACCATTTCTTTTGCCAATTCCTAATATTCGAGACATTTGTACTCGGTTCTTTCCTTCAAATTCTAACCCCCTTGATCACCCACACAATATATATAATATATATAATCAAAGATTAAACTTACCACGTTTGTTACAACCACTCCTCCAGATCATGAGATGAATTCCTGCACACTAAATCTACCTGCTCAGGTACTCATTGACACTCACCTTTCTACCTCCCTTGTTTAATTTCCCTTCTGTTGTCTTCTACGTCTAGAATTTTTCCGACAAGTAGTGTAACCGGTTGCAGTCGTGCTATTTAAAATTAAAAAGTCTAGCCATAGGAAGTAAGGGAAATTCATTGGCAGCGACATACTCGAGACTAATTTCGATTTCTTTTCTTTGTACGAGCGGTGTGTTCGCCCTTAATGAGAAACTCCTTTCCTGCACTCGGAAAAAGTGAGAAAAGTCAAAGGGAAGTGAGACCGTAATGGAGCTTACATAATATTACGTCGTGGAGAATGAGAGGACGGCAAGAGAAAATTTAATGTTTGTTGTACTTCAATAAGAAGTTTTTAAGTCGGAAATTTCTTTTTACATTTTATATTAGCAAGGCTCAAAAAAACATTTTAATGAATAACTTATTTGACTTCTCTCCTCTTTTTTTTTCTCCTTCTATGTATATATACACACTGGCTTTTTGTACACTTCTCCTGGGCGCCGAGTCCAATTTAAAACTTGTAAACCGCAGGAGTTTTCTTCCCACGTTTCCCACGTAAAGTAGAGAAATGAGCAAACGGAGGCGAAAGGTGTCATCTAGAAAAGTGATGAATTTAATTAGGGAATTCTAAGAAAGTAATTATTGGCTACGGATAGGTTAACTCGAAACAGAAAGCGGACCTGACACCTGAGGTTATGCGTACCAGAAGAATAAAAGTTGTGCTGAGAGGGACTTTGTTGCTCAAGCCAAGTAAAATACGTACAGTCAATAAAAAGTTTTTAACTGCTGCCACCTTGTTAATATAAAATTATATATATATAATTTAATAAAAAATACCGCGCTCACAAGTATGTGATAGTATTTATTTGTACATGCTATTACCTCCGGCAAAAATATTACAAGATAAATTTATAATACCGTGAATTAGTTTCAGCAATTTTCCTATATAGCAATTTACGGGCTAGAATAAGAAAGAACATGAACGCGGCAATAACACGCGTAAGACAGTCGGGTTGCTCTTCTCCTCTGTGTCGATGTTCTACCAGAAGTCTCCAGAAGTTCTAGTTTGGTCTCACAAGAGAAAAGGCATTTCCTCAGAGCAAATTTTCTTTTATTCTCCTTCCTCTTGTTCTCGTTTAACAGCAATCCTAAAACTTCGACGATTTCACTTTTTACTTCATTCTGCAGATTCCCCGTCGTTTCCTTCCACGTCCTTCCAGCCTTCCTTCCACGCCCAGATTAAACCAGTTTAGTCGTCCTCGTGGGCTGAAATAAATGGCAGTTTCATAACTTGTATACAGAAAATGTGAAACATGAATTTTTCACCTTTAACACTATCTTCATTCCCATTCTTTTGAATGCGTTTCGACTCTCCGTTTCATTGCGTATCTCACGAGCAACATCACGACCTCCGAGATTCTCATTCTGTCTCTTCCTCTTCCACTTTCTCGGTCCCCGGGTTCTTGGCCCTTTCCCCAGAAGAGTACCAGAAAACGTCTGACACCAGAGACGAAGCGGAATGTCGTTTGCTTCCTACTAAAAAAAAAAAGAAGAAGAAGAAGAAGAAATTTGGAACCGTTGGGAAATCTTCTGGTGAAAATTTGGAAAAACTTTTTAATAAAATTTAGAGTAGATTTCGTTCTTCTTTGCTGCTGCCACCCCACGGAGTCCTCCATTGTTGTAGTTTGTTTTCATCCCTCGTTTTGCTTTCCCTAAGACTTTTGTCATTCGTCTTTTCCGTCTGTTTTGCTACGAGTCATTTAAGGCTTTTAATCCCCTTCGAACCTTCTAACGTTTCCCGAAAAAGTTTCCTTTTCCTTTTCAGGTTGGCAAGACGGACGGTTGAGTGGTACCCGCCCAAGATAGGACAGGATTGTCCCGTACGAGAGTCGAAGGGTCGGGCAAATTGTTCAATTGTTGGCCATCATACTAATTAATAATACATAAAATAATTTCCTCGGTGTAAAGGTTTAAATATTCATTTGACATTTCTGCTCCTTCCTGCCGACATTTTTTTTATTGTTATTGTTCATTTTCAGTGTAAACCCGTTCCAACGGCCAGGTTTTTATTGCTCTTGCATATTTTTTACGTCCGGGAAATAAGTTTAACAAAAGGAGAACCGGAAAACCTTTTTGCATTCATTAAAAGTGTGAATTTGACGCCTGGAAAAAAAGAAACCCTGGAAAAGCCACGGTAAATTGTTAGAAGGAAGCAAGCGGGACACGAAAAGGCGCTGGAAAAACAAAGAAAACGGCTGTTGCGGTTCTTCTCGCCGTTTGACTAAGGGAAAAACGCTGCTCTTGCTGACCCTGACCCTTTCATTCCGTCCCTTCAATTTCTTTAAAATGATACTTTCGTGATTAGAGAAGATGTTTGTGCAATTAGTTTTGTCTGTTACGAAAACAAAGTTCAACTTCTCCGAACTGCAGAATGTCTATCGACCCAGTCGAGGAGTGACTGGAACCGTGTGGGACTTTCATCCACCAAAACGAGTGAGAATTTTTTAACTCCATTAAGGAGGGAACCGAATGAATCGCCGCCATTACCATCTCCTTAATAAAAATCTAATTTTTTGCTACTGTTCAAGCGGTACAAAAAAATCTAACCAAACCCAATACGACCCGCCACAAAAAAATAGCCAACGATAAAATTTGAGAAAGCGTGAGGTTAATAAACAAAACACAACTACAAAATAGTAGCGTGAAGAAGGAGAAAAAGTGACTTGGAAGGATAGAAAAACACACACAGAGAAACTGAGAGGGAGACGTACACATCCATACACACACACACACCTACATATCATCGAGAACAGACAGAGAGAGAGAACGAGATCATGGCAACACATAAATATACGCATGTATACACACATTAAAATTAAATACCACGCGTGGGAGAAAGTATTGCAAGTAAAAGACTTTCTTCCTTCCAAAAACCGAAAGTAAATTTGATATATGGGCCCCGTTCTAATGTGAATCATAAATTTAGAAAGAAAAGCTCTTGCGGAATAACAACATTCACGGTTCGTCATCCTCTACAGGGAGACACTGAAAGCAATTGGAAAATATATCGCAAACCTCTGTGCCTTATATATTTATAAAAGTATAAGAAAATCAGAAAAAATATGGGACAATAAGAAGCGCATGAGATGTGGCATCGAGAGAGAGAGAGAGAAAGAAAAGATTGTTTAATGGAGGAATTTTTGAACAAGGCTAAAACCTCAAGTTAACAACAGCAAAGACATGCGGAAATTAAACGGCTCAATTGTTATGTTCCATAACATGTACAGGTTCTAGGCTACTGCCCTTTGACGGAGACTTTTTCCTGCCTACATAAACAAAATTAATAATTTATAAGTATATTTTATTATGTCGTAACGTATTTATCAGCACAAACTGAACGTGAATAGTCAAACTAACTAACTGACCGATTGACTGCATGACCGGCGAAGAATTACTTGCTACCGGAGGCTCGAACGGAATTAAATTTTATTAAAATAATAATTAGATATTGGCTGATAATAAATAAATAAGTGTTACTGCTTCAGTTACCAGAAATATTACACTTACATATATTTATATGTATATATATATATATTGTACAGTTACTCTACATTGTATATTTTCAATTTTAATATTCAATACAAATTTATGTTAATTTGTATACGTTCACATGAGTCTCCTTTACACTTACATTGTGTTACGTATGTTTAAAGAAGGTATACAGTTTTTTAACTTATATTATATACAAAGTTGAATTCGTTCTGATGCTAAACTTATTTTACTCTGATCGGTCGTGTACCTGTCTTCATGGCAACTGCATAGGTGGAAACAGGGAGGGAAAACTTTCATTCCGCCGGCGAGGTTTTTCACTCATCGAAAGATTAAAACTGTGAAAATTTGCACGCGAAATTTTCCCACGCGCTTTTCTTCGGCTTAAGCATTTCCCATCCACTAACCGTAGCAAATAAATTTTTAAAACCAGTTAAAATTTGAGTCGTAATAAAAGTTAATGCAACCTACTTAAATTTCATTCCGTTCTTAATACCCGGAAAGAATTTAAAGGTAATTCGGCCTTTTGCCATCCAAGAGATGGCAACATAAAGAACAACAGCCTCTTAACCGTAGTTTATGCTTACTTTTTGTATAAATCCGTACAAATTATCTTCTTCCACTTGTTATTCTTATTCTTCATCTCCTCCTGACTGCGTGCCGCTGTTGTGATTCCGCCGCATAATAAACTACAAAAACAGGTAGGAAATGCTCCGTAATTTATCGAGATACAAGTGGTTGCACGAAACCATTATTTCACCCTCAAGAACATTACAATTTCCATCGTGTTCTTTTCGGTTTTTTACTCTCGGGAGCCACCCAGACAGCAAATTCCTTCATTAACTCTGCCCTGAAAACTTTTTGCAATGCACAAGTGTCTTCCGGAGGTCTTAACGCTTTCTTAATTTAAAAAAAAAAAATGGGGAACACAAAATAAATCCGAGTGCAGTCCTGTCACGGGACAGACGGACCAGAGCGAGAACTCGTTGCATATAAAAAAGATATTTTAGTTTTTAATTTCACGTTCTACCTCGACTTGCTCTCTTTCTCTACAACCACAATGTAGTTCTTCTCTCCCGTACGATGCAGTCAGTCAGTCGATTTTACATCTTATTACGTTCGGTCATAAATCTTTTTTTATGGGAACAATCGGGCCGACATTTAATTTGACACCGTAAATTGTTACATTTTATATTATGATTATATTGTTGGCCTTCCATGGACATTCTTACAAGCGTCGTTAGTGCAAGCAGTACCAACTGGATTTGATAATATTATGAAACTACTATTATTGTCGTTTAGTGTTCATTACGCTAAGAAATGTTTTTTTTTAATAATATATTGAACTCATATATTTATGTTTTTCAATGATCAACGGACGCATCCTACACTCTAGGCCCTTGTGCTTTATAATTTTGTTTTTTCTAAAGTTATTTTATTTAAATAATTGTTTATTTATTTGATTGTTTATTATTTGAATATTTCATTGAGTAATGTAGCTACACATTTAACTCATTATTTCTGTTTGAGTGATTGTTTTGTTGACTGCGGATTGCATTGTGGTCGATCGCTTGGATTGTGTGTCCACTTACATTGTCAGTTCCGTTACAACCTCCTCCACTGCAGCATTTTGTATTCTTTAACAAACCGTGAAAAAAAAGAAGAATGCGATTTCTCAGGTTACATACACCCGAGAGAAAGAAATAAGAAAAAGTTTGAAAGATTTATGTGACTTGTGGAGGTTAAAATGGAAGAAAATGTCAAAGAATATGTGAGCGTGTGGCGGTCAGCCATGTGAATTACTTCGTGTGCAAGTAATTTTTGTTTTTTTTTCTTGTCCGGAACAACCCGAGGAACAAACAATGTGTGTCTTCGGCCTCGTTTGTTTTGCCGTTCTACCCGGTTACAACCACTCAGAATCAAAAATTCTGTCACTAATATTTTCCTTCAAAATTGAAAACGAAATGAATGAAATGAAGTCGTGTAACTGCGGACACTGAACTTAAGTTGTATATATATATATATATATATATATACCTATAAGAATGAAGAATAATAAAATATGTCTGCGAATAAAGAAAAGCAGAGCGGATAAAAGGAGAAACTGTGTGTTCTTTTGAGTTTGTACTTTCGTCTTTTCCATTAATCATTACGCCTCCACACGTCTTTCTCGGGAAGGACGCGAGTGCAGAGGTGCGTGGGACGAAACGCCAACACCTGACACTTTCTTCTTTCACTTTCAGCGGAAGGTCTCAGACTGATGAAAGTCAGCATACCTGGCTACAAGCTAAGAGGTGAAATGGCCATCTTGGAATGCGACTACGAGCTCGACGGTGAAGTTTTGTACGCCGTCAAGTGGTACAAAGACAACGAAGAATTCTACAGGTTCGTTCCCAAGTCGAACCCGCCTCAGCACAGCTATAAAGTTGACGGGATAAAAGTGGACGTGAGTAAAATTTTCTTAACATTTTCACAAATCGAAATTTTTCTCTTTGGAAGAAGAAGAAGAAGAACGGTCGACCATTAGAAAGAAGGAGAGAGAGAGAGACAGAGTCCACCTGCGAAATCAAAGGAAGCGAAAATTCAACCTTTTCCTTAAGCCTTTTTCCATCTCCGAACCTCCGCTCCTGTATTAGGAGACCGTTTCGGGGTTGAAAAAAATGGCGTCGAGTATAGAACGACCGAAGAACATGACAATGGCCACCGTGTAGCCTTTCAACGGTCTTCATGTCAATTTGAGTCACTTTTTTCGAGAGAGCCTTTTGCATTCTTGTGAATAAAATCCTTTTTTCGGAAGGCGTGAGTCGAATTGTAAATGCCATGATTGCTCAAGAAATGGCCGACACCCCTGACTGTCTTCAATCTTGCTACCTGTCGACCAAAGACACCACTTCTGTCCTTACTCCTTGCTGCTCCCCGGAAAATACAAAATGCCTTTCATCGGTGTACTACGCTGGGAGACTCGACTTTTTACTTTCATCCATGTCATAATGACGGCAGTCGTCATTGGCTTTTCCACTTCGTCGGAAAATTTCACAAAAGCGCAGAGCCATCGAGGACATAAAAACGATTCTCGAAGGGCCCATTTGGTTTATTTTTGTGGGCCTCTTTTCGGTCGTGGGGGCCCTTCATTCTGACCTTCCCATTCTTCATCCTCTCAATTTCACCTGCTCTTACTCTTTCGAATTCATCCCAGAAGTCATCCGCCACTTTTTTTGGCTTTTAAGCCAATGGGAAAAATGTTTTTTTTTTACCCGTGGAGGACGGGAAGGTTTCCTGGTTTAGCTGCGCTGTTTTTTGACGAACGCAAATTGGCCTGCATGTTTTGCTGGAAGTTTCACCCGAAACTTTTCCATTTTCTTGTGTTTATTTACAAAACCACAGGTGATACCATTAGACTGCTGCAAGCGTCGGTTCGATTGAAATTGCAAATTACCAACTTTTGGGCAAACCTTCAAGGGGATGTCGTGGGAATTTTTTTCTCTGCTTCCTTCTTATGCTCTAAACTGCTTCTCTTCCAATATATGTAATTTATGTTATGGTGACTGATAGTCGTCCATCTTGTTGCGTTCGCTGTATCTGTGCAATTGAATCCCTTTTATTAAAACAATAATTTACGTTATTATTTATTATTAATTAAAACACACTATTTTCCCACATATTACCTTAAATAAATAGAGCTAACTAAGAACTTTTTTTGTACTAACTACACTGTTATTTCCTTTTTTTCTCTTCGCTGAAAGTTCTGTTACGTACCGCTCTAATAGTTCTAGTTGAATAAATTTCCTGTTGCAAATACGCCAAGACGAGAAGGATAACCCTTGAAAGATTATTTAACATACTACCGGTAACTTATTTTAAATAATGTATCTCGAGATTTGGTATAAAATTGTACATTTGACGTCCCAAGGGTGGCGTTACACCCTGCAGACTCAGATATATGAGCCTTCATACTACTATTCGCATTACTTTATTTTATTTACTTCCTTTCCTAACCGCCATATTTCAGTTTTGATCATCGCATTAGCCATAACTTTCGGGTTATGTGGTGGATTATCACGTTATCTTAGTAACTAAAGTTGAATTCTCAAACTTCTCGAAACTTAAAAGTGAGTAACATGCTTCTTTCTAGACTTTCTTCTTTCTGGAGGTGTAGGTTGAAGTGACGTGTCGTAGGTTGAATAACACTGACAACTTACAGTTTTACAATGTTTATATGTTTATTTCGTATTAATGAGTGTACGTAATTGAGTACAAATAAGTTCCAACAGGAAATTAGCTTCGTGGCAAAATTCAAATTGTGACGTAGTACACAACTTACAAGTAATATTTTTGTTTTTTATTGAACTTATTTATTACGTGTGGAGTTACATGAATATTACTTCCTTTAATCAATGTTATTCTTAACTACATACGAAGTTTATCGTATTGTCTTTCCTTCCAGCATCAACTTTCGGACAGCAAGCAGGTGGTTCTGCGTGGAGTG
The DNA here is from genome assembly GCA_037055365.1 of Polyplax serrata. NCBI lineage: Eukaryota > Metazoa > Arthropoda > Insecta > Psocodea > Polyplacidae > Polyplax > Polyplax serrata. The sequence goes on along the minus strand of JAWJWE010000037.1, from coordinate 2,459,197 downwards.
AACCTCAAGTCGAGTGGCCTTTATCGTTGCGAGGTGTCAGCAGAAGCTCCCTCATTCTCATCGGCCCAGGACGAGGGCAGAATGGATGTAGTTTGTGAGTACCCGGTGCACGAGTACTTGAAAGGGTAGCAAAGAGAATGTCTCACGGGGAGAGAAGCGGTTAACCCCCCCAAAAAAAAGAGACAAACGTAATTTGGCAACCGGTTTAATAAAAAAAAAAACTTCTTCCGGCACAATGGCTAATTGGGTGAATTGTCCTTTTGAGTTTTTCCAAATGTTACAAATTACTCTTTCCCTTTGCTACCCTTAAATTATTCTCATTAAATTCATCCCGAGATTTATGATGGAAAGGACTTTTTATTGACGTTAAAAAGTTTTCTCCTTTCCTGACGTCCTCCGAAAAGAAAAGGTGACATTCAATTTTTAAAAAAACTGCGGGTACAAACTTTGAATTGCCCGTAAAAATTATATTTTTTAAACTCGTTTTATTTATGTATACAAGTTTAACTTTGCCGTAGCAAACAATATTTCATACCGAGACTCTTTCTGCGAATTGACGTTCCTCTCCCGAGAGAGTTGAAGAAGAACCTAACAATATTAAACCATTACATGTCTAACGTTCTGGTACGAAACTTGTTAAAGCATTTCCCCACTTAAAATGTCGTTTCGACATTAAAAAAAAACTGGAAAAGGACGAGGACTCGTTTGCTGTTGAAGCCCTGGATTAACTGCAGCAAAGTGCAGGGTGCATAACAGGAAGTTGAAGAATGAAAGAGTTGTCGTTGTGTAAACTTTTAATTTCACAATTTCAAAGCTTTCAACAATGTCGCTCATTTACATTTTATTGTTCCACGTATTCATCCTATATATATAATGTCCTGTGCGATGTTCCTCGTCGTCACTTTCTATTATATTTACATTTGGAATACTCTTCCCGCGTTTTCATCGTAACATAACATCTTATCTAACCGGAATATACTCATTGCTCCATGCGAAACGCTATGTAATATTTATATTCCAATTATTTTATATTGTATTTTATGTGCCTTCCTGATTGTCTTCCGTGAAACAGATCACCATTTTATTATTCCTTAGCATTCGGGAACTTTTGAGGCTTCCTTTGAGTTCTGTTGGCTCTTGTAATTATCCTGCAATACGCTTTATGTTTTATTTTTTTGTTGTTTTATTTGTTTTTTATGTTTTATGTTTCCAATGTAGTATTCCACTTATGTTTTATTTGTTTTAAATATTCTTTATAATATTATGATATAATGTGTCTCACAGCATTCCTACTCTTTTTGTTTTCCGTGCCTTCTACACAATACGTAAATATTCTTTTTCGAATTTTATCACCGTATTATTAGAATTTTATTTGATTTATATGAAATTTCATACAACGTTTCATATAATATTATTTTATTACACAGTAATAATAATATTTTTAGGTTTCTATTATATTTTCCATGGGATTTACACTTTTGACAAGATCTGCCTGAAATTCGTCCAGACAGGTTTCCGCGTCTCGAAACTTTTTCTTTTCTTCTCCAACGGAAACCCCCGTGCTTTTCTTGTCTCACACAACAGCCTTTCGACGGTTCAAGCGATTCTTTTTCCAGTCACCAGTTCTTTTCCTTCCGTCCTTTCGTCTTAAACAAAACATTCCCCACAGGTTTCTGTTTCATTGCGCACCGGCGTAAATCGGGTTAACGTGAAAAGAAAGAAGTTTCGTTTAAGAAAAAAAAAAGAAAGAAAGTTTGTCGCATGTTTTCAAAGTGACAATATAGAAAGTTCTGGAACGTGACCTGGGGAAATGACGAAAAAGATTTTGAATTGAATCTAAATATGGGGCAGGGGACGACGAGGAGGAGAGGAGGAGAGAAAACGTCGGATGTTTTTGTCACACGGGGGGGGCCGAAAAAATATATAGAAAAGAGCTACAGCGGGGAAAGGCGGAAGAAAATTGGTTTTCGGCAAACAAAAGTTTGGCCATTTATTTCTTTGTGCCCGGGCTAATTTGCAACATTTTAAGGTGATTTGAAAAAGCCAGAAACTCGAAATTACCTTTCTTACCTGTTAGCAGTTGCTGCCCTTAAAGAAGCATATCCTGTCTTAGAAACAGAGAGAGAGAGAGAGAGAGAAGGCCCCGGCTACCACGAAGATATTATTTAAGTTTTGAACGGTAAGCCGATTATAAAATAAAACAACTTCGTGTTTGAAAATGTAAATTACGCCACGAAAATGGTGTTCTAACGGTCTTGATATCGTAAATTAAGATTTCATCGCTCGGGTAGAAGAAGTTTGGCCATTTTAACTTGCATGGAACTCATTACGGAACCCCAGACGGTCCGGGGTATCCGAAACCGCCCCGTACAACTCGGGTCCCCCGCCGAATAATTTGGATGAATTCGATCGGTTATGGTCGCATCGATGCCCATTGATCGACAGAAACGACGGCCAATTTAACAAACTCCGGGCACCTGGCGGTGGCAGGTCGTTGTTACCTCGCACGAAATTAATTTTGGGTACCTGGGAAAAGTCAAAAACCGGAAACGATCCGGAGAAAATGAGTTCCCTGGAAACTTAAACGACAGTTCGTTAATCCGCCGATACGCGTGCGTATCAGACGGGACGAGTAATACAAACTAAAACATAAATTCGAAGGCAGTTGGAGGGTACAGCGCCGCGGGCTTATGTAAATTTTCAAACTAGAAGAGTAAAAAATAAATCTTTTTTTTTTTGCTATTTTCGCAGGGAAATAAATATTTGACTAGTTCGAGAATCGATAAATTTTAGTTTCGGGTCATTAGTTTGGCAAACTTGCATGAGCAACTCCAACTTAGTCGGCTAACTTACTCACATCAACAGTTAATTTACTTTGTTTTCCCCGAGTGCTTATTTTTACACTTTCTTTAACTACCTATACTTCCTAAAGAAAAACTCTTTGAGGAAAATTTTTAGTGTTTCTACCATTTTTTTTTATTTTGTATCCCTTCGAAGAGTTTTCAACCAACTTTTTGAATGAATCCCTTTCAACATTTGGACAAATAATAGTGTATTAAATTGATGGTTACGATAATGCAAACATCAAGAATACAAGCTGCAATCCTGTATTATTGTCACCAATCTATTAAAATTACGACAATATAAGAAATTTTCTCTGGAATGGAGAAATAGACAAAATAAACAAAAAAATTAGGGTAGTGATAGTTTTAAGTACAACCCACGGTGATTTTTCACAGTTGGAAAACAACACATCTCGATGATCAAAGCGGTGCAGTGTTTTCACCCAAAACAGTTCTGTCGTCTGCACAAGAGGAAAATTCTTTTTTTTATTAACAGTTTTCCTGTCTTAACTCCTGACGAAACTACAACTTTCACAACCGCATAAATTTGGCCGTTGCATGTCGCAGGGTTCTCGTCATTATGGGTAGATGGTCATAGATAAACAAACCATCTAGTCCGGGCCCACGGGGTCCCGAAAGAATATTCATAGTTAACTCTGGCTAGTTCAGGTGATCGATTTCCTGACAATTACCAACCGCTGAATAAACTCATCAGGTTCCGAAATTTAAACTTCCGCAACCCCCCCTCCCCAAAGCCCAGAGCCCCCCCCCCCCACAGCCACACACCGGTGGTTTGGGGCCACCTCCAAAATTTAATTGGGAAACCCGTTCGATCAAGGCTTAAGTAAAACCGTAATCAAACGGCTCTGGGAATTTTGTTTGACAATTTATCGATTTGAAGAAAATTCCAGAAGCAAACTCGGAACGGGGGGGGGGTGTCTGGGCCGGGCCCAAACTCAGACCCGACGGTCGGTCTCCTACCACCCTGCCACCCCCCCGCCGAATCTCTATTATATTTCCTTCATTATTTGCCTTTCAAATGTTATAACGAAGGCTCCTCAAACAGAATTCCCAACGGGTGCCTTCCAAGTGGAAAAGGAAAGGAAAGGCCCCGAAAAATAAAAGGAGCTTTTCTTGTCTTTGATTTTTTACCTTTTTGCTCGTAGTCCTTTTTAGTTGTGCCTAATCCGGGAACCGTCTCCTTTGCCTTAAATCATTTCCTCTGCCACCCTCGCGTAATCCTCAATTTTATTTTTCACGTGTAAAACCGCTAGAAATGAGCGAAATGGAAGTGGAATTTTGTACCCGAATTGTAGTTTTCTACCTCGGAGAACTCTGAATAACTTATTACAATCCCATCGGTGTAGGTTTTTGTGATTTAATAATTAATAATCGAGTAATAAATAACTCTATTTTATTTGAATTTAATAAATTTACTTAAAGTCATTGTCCTAGTCGTGTATTTAATTATTGTATTGTCTGCGTCAGTCATCTATAGTCCAGTTGTAGTCAGTGTAGTGTGCGATCTGTACTCGATTAAATATCTTACTCTTAATATTTTAAGATTAATAAGATTAATATTTTAAATAATTTACTCTAATAAACCCTGTCCTATCCCAAAGAGGAGTCTCAAACAAAAGACTACCGAGTACCAAACACTTCCTCCTCTTCAAGACGTTTTCTGGTTTCCATTTCACGTTGCAGTATGTTTAACTTCGTAATCGAGTCATTCCCTTGAGTTGACTACACGTGTTTGACGAGAAGCCTCCGAGATTCTTATTAACAACAATGTGAAACGGTCCCGGTGTGTCAGTCATGTCGGCAAAGTCAGCAAAAGGGAAGAGAAAGCAAATGTTTTTTGCTCGTTACCGAAGTGAAGTGCTTGAAGAGCACAGTACAAGTGCGGGTCAGGTTTCTCCGGTAATAAGGGATGATATAACAGGTGTCAAAGTCAGCGCCATGTGTAAAAAATAAGGGTAAATAAAAGCGGAAACCGATAACGAGATGCTTTCACGAGGTGGCGTGGGTTTTGTCACGTCGTCGCCTTTGTGAGAAAGGCCGCCGCGCTTTCTTCCCCGCCCACAGGAAACCCAAATTATTTGGCAATTTCCGGCGAGAGCAAACCTTTCTTAGGAAAACCTTCTCGTTTCAGATTTACCCAAAGATGGACCTCACATAACGGGGGAGGAAAAGGAGTACCAGGTAGGAAATGAAATCCTCTTGAACTGCACTTCTGGCAAATCGTTTCCGGCATCGACTCTTCACTGGTACATCAACGACAATCAAGTGAGTACTTCTTCGGACGGAACGGAGTCTGGCAAGAAAGGCCTCAGAGTTGTGCAGTTTAGTCGTGAAGGTCACCTGTTAGATCCTACAAAATCTTACCCTAATTTGCAGATCTCAAACCCGGACGATTTGCTGAGGTACCCCACTGTGGTTCATCCCCATGGGTTGCTGACAACCGCCCTGGGACTCCGACTGCACGTGACGAACAATCATTTCGAAGATGGACAGATGAGAGTGAAATGCGTCGCCAGTGTCAGTCCTGTGCTTTGGCAGGGAAACAGGGAGAGTGTGGTGCAAAGGGTAGCACCCCTCATAGACAACAGGGAGGCTCATTTTCTAGGTGAATAGATTTTTTTCTATTCATAAAAATTGGCATTTGGCCACAGACAATGCAACGTTGCTGCGTTTTCCATTTCCTAACTTTTTCGTTTTAGTCTACGTTTCATTCATTGTTCATCGTATTTGTTAAGACTTCATTTTGGAAATAAAATAAATCACAAAAATAAGCTACATAAACTCATTACACTTTTAATAGAGCTAATAATTATCTGTACTTATTGTTTATCCTTGCGTGACTAGGAAAGTTTTAGTTACGTTACATAGAAAACTCAACGATTCCCCAACGATATTATTCATTTCTTGAAGTTCTTACTTCCCTATACATAATAAGAATGTTTAAATAAATATGTATTAAACAATTTTTTCCGCTTTGCAGTAAAGTTTATGATATTAGGGTACTTATTGTTGCGCTGAGATACATAAACTGTGTTTATTTTTTAAAAGTTACGAATGAAATTATTGTAGCAGTCTTATTTTAAACGATGTTTGCGCTCGAATACTATCATTTTCAATTTCCATGTAAATTTCGTATACAGTTGAGTACTTTTGAAATTTAAATAAAAACACGGAAAGCAGGGGACGCGGCAGTGAGGCTTTATAATTTGAACGGTGAGACGGTTGTGAATGGGAGGCCGTTTCGTGTCGCACATTCATTTTTTATACAAAATCATCTTTCTCTGATTACTTTTTCCGTATACAAATTTATCATTTCACGGGTGTTGATATACGAACAAGATGAATTACACCCGTTTCAGGGCTGAACGCAACACTTTAGATTAAGACGAACACCTGATGTTCATTTTGTGTCCTTCTCTCCTTTCACTGCGGTGCCACCACTAACAAGTTGACTTTTTTTACTGACAAAAGAAGCAGACAGCTGTGACGACGTGCTTTCGTCTCTGTAACCACGTTGGATTAGTTAGATTTTTGTGAAGTCACTTGACTACACCGAAGTTCACAACTAACGTGTCTACCATTTGTATTTTCTTTTATAAGTTGATTCTAGCAGCTTATTTTATTGTAGCTTGTAGTTTATTTGAAAACAGTTAATATTGTAGTATTCCTTAGTAGGCTGCAGTACGCTCGCTGGACACGGAAACTTCAATGACTTTCTACATGACATAAACAAACACGACTACCCCAATTGTAAACACTGCCCCTCGAACAAGGACACCTCAACTTCACCCCCTTACAGGAAAAAAAACATTTAGCGTCGCTTTAGGGTTACCCAGCACAAACAATAGAAAAAGCTAGTACCGAAAGATCGGCATCGGATGTTTATGACAGGCACCGTACAACAGCACTAATACTAACGGAAAAAAATAAGCGGAAATAAAAAAATAAAGAAACATATAAAAAAATTAAATAAAACAAACAGCAAGAGATCAAGTCTCACGTACATTCAAAAGAAATCCTTCTGGCGGTCCTTGAATGTCCTCAACCAAGGGAATAAGAAGTTAAAAAAAAGTTACGGTAGTTCAAATTTCTAGTACCACGTGAATTTAGACAAACTCCTGTCTAAACAAACAAAATTTAAATTTCCTGTACGTTGCAGGCTAAAAAAATTGCAATTATTAGGTCGAATACAGTGAACTGCAATATAATTTAAAGTGAAACAAAATATATTATATAAAAAGAATAATAATACTAAACAACCGTGTCATTAATTTCTCAATAATTATTGTTTGCATTAGTCAATGACATAGAACACAGGGGTAGTTCTTCAGTACCTCAAATTTTATGTTACATTATGTGTACTAACACTTTAACTTTTCTCTTTCAGTAAGAGGAGCTGCAGCAACCGGATGTTCACTAGGACTTTCTGTGGGTTATTTCACCGTTTCGGTACTTCTTTTCCACCGGTCAATGCGATGAGTGTCGTGAAAGTGCGAAATGAGAAAACTCTTTACTTTCTCTTTATTTTTTACACTCAAAGGAACGTCGTTTTTCCTTTGTGCGGACACCAAACATTGTGGCATTCGTCGCGTTGTAAAATAATTCCTACTTTTTCCCGAATAAATCAAAAATGATTTGTGTTTGTTCTTTAAACAAATTTTAACGTCAAAACTATTTAAATTGATAAGTGATAATTATTAAAAGAATTATTCGATTTGACTTGGACTTTATTTCTCAGCAAAATGTCCTGTCCTTTTCCAGCAAAAGAGTCAAACGAGTTCGTCCACGGGATTTTGGGGGGCAAAAGGCCGGAAGCGGAAATTCATTGACAGAGCATTTGCTATTCTCAACGCGTTTCTGCGGACCCGAAATGTCCTTCGTGACCTTTTCTTTTAAATCAAACCCGAAACATTTTTGAATGATTTTTTCTCTCCTGTCCCACAGCAGAGAAAACATTAACGGATTAGTTTTGACACTTTTGTTTCGGCCTCAAACGGTGGCTCCAAAAATTTATACGTTTTATTTATTTTGCAAGCAAACGTCCGCCATAGTTTTTGTTTCGCCTGACGAAACTCAAACAGATGAACGAGAAGGAAAAGTTGCTTTCTTCCCATTTGTGTCGGAGGAGTGGGCCAGAGCAGGTGAAAATATTTGGGGGTGCCATACACACACACACACACGCGCACACATCAAAAGGGTGACATCGCGCATTTTTATAGTTCGGTGGAAAAAATAAGCGAACCGTATTATTGTTAAAGGGCCGTACGTCAACATCAAGTGAAGTTGTTTATCTCGTGAAATACAGGTGACTTCCAGCGCGAATAATTAATTCAGGTGAAATCTATTTTAGTTTTTGTTTTAACTCGAACCGGGAATTACCGGGAATAAACTGGGAAAGAAGAACGACAGGAATTAGTTTTGGGCGGCAATTGCAACGGAGAAAACTGTGAAAACTGGGGAGAGAATACGCAGTGTGTCTGTACAGTGTGTCACTCATCCGAATGGCGGAATGACTGATCGACCACTAGCCGTCCAGTTGTGACGAATTACCGGGTATGCGGGTATGTAACGTGTGCAACAGAAACGCGACCTCATTGCTCTTGAGTCAGGTACATAAAAATCAACGAGAACGAACGCCTCCCCAAAAGGTTCAATGAAGGTGAAACCTTTTTGGCAAAGGGTTTACGACTGCCTCGGTGGGCGCCAGATACAAAAACCTTTTTCTTTGTTTCCAGAAAAAAAGTACAAAATATAATTGGGTCTGGGAAGATATCACTGCTTTTGTGACGGATATTTTCCTCCTGCTGCTCGGTACTATTGTGAGATGTTTTTCCGTCTTGTGTGGATATTGAACGTACGAGCAGTCGAGTAGCTATGATCAATACAGAATTAGTGAATGAAATGAATGACTCAATCGCTACACAATACCAGAGAAAGTTTTTTTATCTTACTGAAAAAACCGAGGAAAACATCCAACTGGAATGTGCAAGTGAAAATGAGAAGAAACGCCGGAAAAAGGGCTGCAGGTAAATGAGGTCGGGTTATTCGTCTGTCAATGCTTTCTAGAAAAAAAAGTAGAAAAGCTCACTGCGAGCAGAATAAAATACTAGAAAAAAATACAAAAACAAATAGAAGGAAAATGAGTAAACGGAAATAGAATAAAGTCTGAAGGCATTCAAAGGATAGCAACATGGAAACTTTCAATACGACCAGGTAAGACAATAAAAATGGCTACAGACCACACCGTTTCAATTGCTTCTTCTTTCTTTTCTCTCTCTCTCTCTCTCTGCATGTCTTCATTTCCTTCATTATACTACCACATTTGAGCTTCCACTCAATTTGTTCCGTCTCGAACTTTCTGTCTCGAACCTTCTTCCATTTTCTAGGGAAACTTTGAAATTTTCCTAAGCCGGCTTTACGTATCCCCACGTGTTATCATTTGCGCCGAGATGAACTTCTTATTTAATTATAATAAAACTAGTTCCCTACTCCGCTAGTACCTAACTGTCCTCTGCCACTTCTTGGGTGTATCAAACAAGTTTAATTTAGGTTACACTGCCGGAATGCTGTCGTTGAAAGTAGAAAGTACAGTATAGAATAACAACTTAGCAGGTAAAACAAAAGAACTAATTCAAGGTGATGTTACGTATAGGATGTGATGTATGTGATGTTTAAAGGACCGGTCTGAGTGGATTTTGACCAATAAAATAAGGTGAATTCTTATGATGTACCACTAAAATTTAGTTTGCTTCTGTAAAAGACACTAAACGTGAGGAGTAGGAAACAAGACGCCACATACATAAAAATACACTAGGACTAGATTACTACAGGTGGCAACAAATTCAGGTTTCGATGTTCAACAACTTAGGTGACCATCCATTCTCTTAAGGAGCAGGTCCAACTGCTCTGAAGTCGGTGTTCTCTTCCATCAGCAAACAACCAACGTTTCCGGCGAATTTGCCCACGCACACAAACAAGTCACAAGAAACGAAAATAGTTTTTTTTTCCTCTACCTGTGTTTTCCCAAGATTTCATCTGGGCAACTATAAAGTTTTAGGGCCTTCCGCCGAAAACCATTTTCTTCTTGCCGGATTTTCGCTACTGCTGAGCTGTAAAAGGTAGAAACACCGAAATCAAGTCTTCTTCTGTAACTTTTACAGAGTGAGACAGACTCTTGTTTGTGTTGTTCTCGTCTGAATTGCAAAAGGCATTAAACCTAGTCGGGGGAGTAGAAAGAGGAGAGAGGGAGGGAGGAAGGGAGAAGAGGGAGAGGAGACCTGTGCCTCCCATTCCCGGCGAATTTGCATTGAAAAAACATTGGATTTTTCTCGGGGAAAGTTCTCGTTGGAAAGCTCTCGAAAGGAAAGTCGAATTTGAAACAACTCGAAACGAATGTTTAAATCGCCAGCGAAAAATTAAGCCGATTAAAAAAAATGAAATATCATTTGTGAATTTTAAAAGTGATTTACCAAATACACTCACCGATACATTCACCTAATATTTAAATTGGAGAATTAATACGTCGCTTCCGTTTTAACGGAAACATTTCGGGAGAGGTTCGGATTTCGGCAGAAAGAAAACAAACTCGATGTAAAATGGCGCAGGACAGGAAAATCATTCATAAAAGGGAAATGTAAGTGTCATAAAAAGTGGCAAAGAAATGTTGTTGCACGCAACCGGGAGCGTGAGATAAAAAGTCACGCGTATAGGAAATTAAATAATCAAAAATAGCAGACAGAACGATTTTTAGTTGAGGAGGAACCGAAAATTACAGAAAGAAAGAACCTTCAGAAAGAAATATGCAACGATGAAGAGAGTGTAAAATAATATATAACTTTACTCAATCGTCGGGTCAGCTAAAACGTACCATCGGTTGTACTCTCATTGTGAACAACATTATTTAATTACATTATAACAGATTACGTCGTTATATTATTTGATTTATTTAATAATTCCTGGGATGTTCCAAATTTCTACTATTGGAAATAATACAACAAAAGCGTTAATTACCAAACAGCATTTATTGAAAAGAGGAGACGTACACAATTTTGTATATATAAAATATACCACGCACACTGATAAATTACTAGGTATAATTCAATGAATAAGACACACACAGACACGTGTATACATTATTAAGCCAAGTTCATCGTAGAAAATCCTAACTGCCTTTAAATCGTTCCTTTTCTCTCCCGTAAAAAAAGAGAAGAGCAGAATAAAGTTGAAAAAAAACGGAATAATGTTCTTTTGTACGTTCGTATTGTTCGGATGCGAACGAAATTAATTAATTGACTTACCAATGAATAAATAACTTTTAATAAAGTTTACGCTTGGACGGTCTTCAATTAGCCTTTCACGGTGCTTAGTACAGTTATATATTGTAAATTGTACGTGAAGTGGCGCACCGTTTAATGCACTTTAATCCACCGAATATACTGAATTGGTTTTGGAGAACGTGGAAGAATACAAATTTCAATTAAATAATTTTCCAGATACTTTTTTTTTAAATCTTTCCGGGGAAAGAGTAACGGTTTTGATTTTGAGGAAAGTAGTGAACTGATCATTTGTTTTGCTTGCGAAGTATGCAACGCTTTGCTAAAGGGATTTTTCAATGCAGTAAAGAACAATATAATTATTATAACTATAAGAAAATGTCGAATTCTAACGTGATTCAACTCCCTGCACAGGTAGAGTATTAGTAATTGTATCAGTAGAATGAGATTTATTTTGACGTCTTTTGGTTCAAACATCTCAAACGGTATGAGTTGGGTTGTGTCGCCTTGTTAATAACACTTAGTAAGTTTCATGAAGTGATAAATATTGCAATGATTGGAGATTGAAACATTTAATGTGTGGAATATTCGGTTCAGCGGGAAACGAACCGACAGAATTTACGGAATTAATGTTGTGATAAATACAAATCACACGTGTTCGAAAATCGTGGAAAATAATGTAAATAACACGGCACGGCATAACGTGAAAACATAACTAGTTCACATCAAAGTGATTATACAGCAAATTTAGTTTTGGAATATAACTAATGAAGACTCCAAATTATTTCCCAACGGATCCAAGACAGAACTCTGAAATTTTCCAAACTCACCCCACGTCACGACCCTTACGCAAATCACAACATATATATAAATTTGAATAATGTTTTCATTCAAAATCTGAACAATTTAACGTTCTGGAGAAAAACTGCTGGAGAAAAAAAAACAACTTAAAGGACAATATTTGTTTGATCTCACTCCTCACCACTGGGGGATACAGGCACTACAATCAATATCAGATACGACCAAGCAAATCCTGTCGACGACAACTCGACTGCAGATCATCATCTAATTTCCGCCGTTTTCCAGTAAACAGATTGTAAAAGTAGTGTGGTGCAGGAAGTACTACAACAAAAGAACTCTCTTTAATTGACTTCAAAAATTTTAAAGTTTCAATAAAATCAGCCTCGTTTTCTCTGTATTTTTCAGAGGACTAATTCACAGTATAAATTACACAATATAATAAAATTTTTCTCGTCATTGTATATTTAAATCAGTCCCTGTGAGAATTACAGAAATTTTACCCTAGCAAGAAAAATGAAGAATCGATCAGTTGATTGGCCATAAATGTTCAAATTCCACTAAATTCCACCAAAAATGGGTATACCCTTTTAATAAAAATTTATTTGCAGAGACGTAGGAACCTTAAACTTACCCCGATCACAACGGGTGATTGAAAAGCGTGATTAACCCCACAAACAGACCAAAAACTTTTTGAGATTCTGCAGGTGACGCAATCAACCCGATCGACAGGTGTGGCAGGTTACAAGATCTGACCTTCCCTGACTTGTCGTAAGTGAACAAATAAAATTAGAGTTAAACACGAGAGGTTGAATCGAAAGTAAAAAGCCTTAGGAGTTGTGTTAACCCTCAATAAACTACTACCACACCACAATGTATGATTTACAACCATGTATATATAAAAGAAGAACGAGAGAGTAAGAAAGAAGGTGAGAGTGTGACGGGTCTTCAGGCTTCTTTTGCGGGTAGTTGTACTGCATCTGTCACAGACGTTGTCTACCACTCGGACAGTTGCTACAATTTGTAGCAAGCAGTTTGTAATTAATATTAAAGCCCAACTGACTCGTTTGTGGCCTGTGCAAACATTGACATTTCAACTTTTCTCATTAAACTCGCAAGAAGGGGTTGACTCATCATTATACAAACATTACAGTCTAAGACGTAAATTGTTACATACAGTTGGACAACTCGGTCCTCCAGAGGAGTAAAAGGTGAACCGAAAGGTTCCTCCCTGCAATATTGTTCCGGCGAAGTGTTCAAATTCAGGAGAAACCCTAATAAGTTGGCTTTAAAGAGTTTTCAAGTTCACTTCCAAGGCTTGAACTTCCAGCCCATTTGAATTTAGAGTGGTGGAACAGGTTCGGGCTACAGCCTCTCTGCTTTCTCTACTTTCTCATTCCACATCGCTTTCTCATTCCTTCTGTAGAAAGTTTTAACCGCTGACGATTGCAACGGTCTGGCGGCTGTAAGGACCGCCTCGACGAAAGACTTTCTCCTCTTTATCATAGAGATTACAAACAGTTAGCACAACAGCAGTTATGATTTCGATTAGCAAGGAGAACAAATATTAACAAAACGCACTACTACAATTGTAAAATTTGAAATATCGTATTAAAAAACATTACATCACTTAAAACAAATAGCACAATAATATATTGCTCTATCTTTTATAATGTTTTATAGTGTAGATAGTGTTTTTGTAGAGTTTTATAGTGTTATTGATTGTTTTTCTTGCAGCACACCAATTCTGGACTTTTATTACAATTTACATAATGGACAATATTATGTGTAAAATAAAATATACGATGCAAATTTTTACAATATAATTTTAATCAGATAAATGTGTACATGGGCATAAATGAAATACATTTTATTATTACAATTACATTAAATATTTCTATTCTACGTATTGATGTATCGGATACCACTGAAATACTAATTATATTTCTCATAAAACTCAATAAAACAGGTTAAGGCTTATCATAAGATATTATGCTTAGGCTTATCACAACTTGTATCAAATATGCTAAAACTGCAGAAACATAATGAACAGCAAGCAGAAAATATAAAGTACAATATATAATAATAAAGTATAACAATAATATTCAAACAACAAAACAATAATATGTAATAACATAAAAGCAACAGGTTTACATACAATTCATTCCGAAATAGTAAAACTGTCACAACGTCTTGACCTCTTTAAAATAATGTATAAAATATTAGCCGAATTTAATATGCATGACATAAGAAACATTTTAGAGCACTCCACTTATTACATATTTAATTTAAATTTGTAATAATAGTCTCGAATATTTCCTTTCGTGTATTTCCAATTTAAAACCTGAGAAATAATCGTACACAACATAAAATTCTTATATACTTGTCGTGTGACTAATGGCATTGAAAAATTCTTTAGGAACCACAGGGATGTTCGTGATCAGCCGTAAATCGAAGGTGACGGGGAGAAATTTCGGAGAGGAAAAAGTTGGGCCTTATTTTGGGGAGGAGGGCAACAAGTCACTGATTTAAATGAAATTAACGACTAATTTGAGATAAGCCATTTTTTTTAAAAAAGAATTTATACATTTCCATTAAACAGAAAACGTTATGCATGCAGTCAGTCAGCCGATGTGAGAGCATAGCAAATGAGGTGAAAAATTTCACGTGACTGCACCCGAACGTGGGCGACGGAGGTATGAGAGGAGAAGAAAAAAAAATCCAAAATTTCACTCCGGGATTTAATGTAAACATAATATAGAACATTGCCCGGAGCAAAAAGCGTGAAAAAGGAAAAGCGATGTGTACGAAGAAAAATGTACACCAATAAGCGAGACAGAATTCGAGAAGGAGAACCTAAAACTTACTATCACTTTGACTTGAAAAACTTAAATTAATAGAAAAAAAAATGAACTATTATGAACAGTTTAAATACCGGCTTAACTGATCGTGCCGTATTTATGTCACATAACCCAATGGTATGTAGAAAACATAATACTAGAACTTAAACATGCAAAAGATCGTTCTATGTAGAAAAACGGCAACACAGCAAGTGACACAAAGACTGCAAGAAATACAAAATATTAATAACACTACTGTAGTCCTGTTTATAATAATAAATAACCAAAAAAAGTTAAGTTGAGGAACCGCCCTGAATGTGGACAAAATCCTCGAGGAGAAACTACATGACCTAAAATGTAGTAACTTAAATCTATCTGATTTAGAAAATTATACATGTATTACATTTTTCAATATTGCTTTTCCAATATTGTCGTCTTTAGAAGATAGTAACAACTCTCAAAAATTTTCACGAGACACGTCTGACATGACTTTTATGTACTCGCTACTTAAGTACTTTTCATGGCGCTTTATGTAAATTAACGTAAAACTCCGAACATACCAAAATGTCCGAGTTAAAAATTTTCTTCGCGAGGTTTGTTTCGAGAGGAATTCTCGGTCGTTACCTGCTGGAAAATTTCACCGACAGGTAGTTGAATGAAGTTCGTAGTTTTGGAGATGTTCTAGGATGGAGATAGACGGAGAAGAATAGAACTAAGGAGGATAGAAGAGAACGAAGTGGAAGGAGTCGTGTCCCTTTTTCTCTCCCCACGTTGAAAACTCAACAAACCGGAAACGGATGATCGAAGTGAACGGGGAGAAAGAAAGGACGAAAAATAAATAAATAAAAGTAAGTGGAACGAGAAAATTTATACCTGAAGTTGTGGATTTTTAAAAATCTAATCACGACTTGAGTCACGTATTCAATCATATGGCTACAACTGGCAGCTCTGGTTACTAATATTTTTCCCTTTTGTTTCTCGCATTGTACGAAAAGAAAGGAGAATCAAATTATTTTACCAGTCTTGTCACTTACCTCTCTTTCACCTGTACGGTTTTTCCAGTTTGGCAAGTAATTGACTGAAAGAAAGGCGGAAACTTCGGTGAACCTACAAAGCTGTCCGACCAAAGATGTTGCTTCCGCCATTTTTGGTTTCTTTCATTCGTGTTGTTGTCATCCAGTGGGGTGACTGCTCAAATATGGGAATAAACCTCCCACTCTCTCTTTTTTACCACTCCAGTCGCCTAGTTCTGTAGTGGAACTTCCCTCAAAACTACGGTACTCTCAGGTTCACACATTTAAAGTTGTACTTGGAAAATTTTGTCTTTGCAAATAATTCATTACAATTTATTGCACCAACTGTTTAATAAATAATAATGAGCAACAATGATAAATAACTATTACCATTTCACCCGACTTGAATATTTCAAAAGTCAGAGATGTTGTTCTGGAGCGATTAATAGCTTCCTATGTTCATCCGAGTAGATGGTTGATTGTTCCGTGAAATAAATGTCTCTGACGCGAGGGACAAACTTATTGTGTTGGGAAATTTAATTTAAAAAAATACCTCTGTTGAAATTAACACTCTCCTATCAGACACAACTCGTAGGAAAAGTTTTAGGAATTTCATGCCGGCCGGATGTGCAGTGAAATTATTGTAGTTGCTCTAAAACGGTTACTCTACATATATGTTAATAATCAATAATTAATATCTGGCTTTTTACTGCATCAAAATTCTGCACAGGTAGATCAGGTGAGAAAAAACAACGTTCGAGGCTTCAAGAGAAACGTGGCTGGAGAATACACGAGGGTACAAAAACAGGTGGAAACAACTGTTGGTGCTTCGCATGAAGTAAATCGATTCGGTGAACCGAAACTGGTCCAAAACAAAGTTAGAAGAACCCCCAACAGAAAGAAGTAGAAACGAAGTAAAAAATGCCACCCCGGGTGCACGTGGAATCGAACCTTTTCCAAATAAATTTTACAGTTGTGTTTTACACGGGAACACTCGAAGGTGAGCGAAGGGTGGCAAACAGAAAGGAAAGAAGTAACTCGGTCGAGTACCAGGTAACAAGTGTCACCAGATGTTTCACACTTTGATTTAAAGCCACGTCCGGAAGGCGTTAATAACCCGTTAAAAATTAAAAATCTTTCCTTCTTTCTTTTTAATTTAGAAACCTTCAATGTTTTAAAAGAATGGATTCGATGGCGGCCGGGTGAGGTTCGATGGTTCTCTTTCGACTCCGGAGAAAAAAAAAAGAATGGTTGTAAGGGAAGGTCACACCCTTTCGCATTTATATTTTAATTCTCTTGAGGTGCATTCAACCGTTGAAAAGGTTCCATTTTTCCTCTCTCTTCTTGGGCTTGGCCGTCAGAAAAATCTGCGATTTTTCATTCTTATCTCACCTGCAAAATAGAACGTTTCAAATGCGGATGTCATAAATCGTGGAACTGGATTTTTCGTGAGCGGGAAGATGGGGCCCGGGGGCAGAAGACGAAAATAGGGATGAAAACGATGTTTCGCTTGTTCGGTTGTCCTCTCCTTTAATTCTGGTTTTTAACTTGACACCCTGCGGATTGGTTGGAACGACAACCTGACACACAAACGATGGAGTTGTAACGGGTATTTACGCGAGTGTCCAAAGTGTTCAACCATTGGACTTTTATACCGGAGAGAATTAGAGAATGAGAAGCAATAAAACAATACAGTATACTCCTATTGAACTGTGTATAATCTCATATAGTACGTAAATGTTTTTAGGTGCAGAAAAGGTGAAGTTTAACAGAAAACTACGTGCAAAACTACATTGCACACTGAGACATTGTGTATTAGTGGAAAGTAACAAGAAATATTTCAATTTTTTGGCTATCATCTCCTGTTTTTACGTATCTAATATTACGCAGAAGACACTTAGTAAAAGAATAAAACTATTTTTCATTAAACTACACTTAAAAAGGTACTTATAAGATCCTTACGTAGAAGTTGCACACCTAACTGTAAACAAAATTAATAAACAACACACCCAAATCTCCTCGATGGGTTAAAAGTATGTCAAGGGCTCAAACAGAGTCAGTGCACCTTCCATGTGAATCCCGTAAAAACCAAAGAGACCGCAGTGTATGCTTGGAATTTTTGGGTCAGAAAAGCCAGGGAACAACCCAAATAAGTTTCGGGTGCGTTTAGAAGCGAAATAATCCGGCTTATCAACAATGAAAATTAAAAAAGGAAGTGAAAACTTTGGTAAAAGTTTTCCATTTCACCGGAGTGTGAGAGCAGCAGGGAGAAGAGCAACCTTTCGCCTCTTATCTGTAACGTGGAACTTTCAAAACAATTAACGATTGTTTTTGCCCGGCTAATCGACCTGTAGACAATACAGTACGACGTCACTGCAGCAAATATTGGGGTTCGTTTGTCTGCAGAGAAGTTAAAACACACCAGGAGAAGTTTTGCCACACAAAGAAGGAGAGGGAAACTATTCGGGATAAACAGATTAACAGGGAACTGGATGAGTACCTGAAAAAAGAGAGAACCATAAAAATTTAAATACTGAGCGTTAGTATTGTGCTGGTTGTTTTTCTAAAAATTAATTAATTAATTAACAGGTACTTAATAGAGGTTACTAAACGTGAAAAATCAGAGATACGTCGAGCTGGAACTAGTGGAACAGTACCAAATATTAATATAACCAAAAATAAAACCAAGAACTAAAAAACTAACCAAGAAATAAAATGTCTAACTTGAAGGTAACAATTCGGCAAAGGTGTCATCCTCCCACTCCAACTGTCTGTCAACACCTGAATTAAACAAGGAAGAACCCACAGAAAGGTACCAGCCAGGTACTTCTCATTTCCTTTTTTCTTAACTCGGTCAAACGATTTAAGATTCACGTTCTTAACGTCCTCCACCCTGCAACACGTAATTCTTTCGGAACAAAAACTTTTCGGTCTTCCGCCATACTCAATTCTCATCCTTCGGACCCCGTAGAAAGGGTGGGCTTGTCGGGAGGTTGGGGGTGTAATGTTTCAAACTGATGTAGAAAGTTCGTCGTTATGGAGAAAATTTTTAACTTAGAGCAAGTCTCAGTTTAACCCAGGAGGAAAAATTGAATAAGTTTTATTGATTTAAAAATAGAAAGAAAGGTAATCGAAAGAGAAATGAAAGGAGAGGAACTCAGCCTCGTGTAACTTTCTAATAGTTTAAAACTATAAAAAGAAATGGGTTGAACGATCTCAAAATGGGTGCTGGGCCGATTCAAAAAAAAAAATAAATAAATAAAATAAAACAAAACCTTAATATCCGTTAAACATCACTGCTCGTTAAATTAAACATGGGAAGAATTCAATTTGTTATTATCAATTTGCATTTAACGATATTGTTTTCTCTGTCGACAGCAGTTTCCTCTCCGAACACTCAAAAGGGTTACCATCGCTGTGCTCTTTTACTTGGAATTGCGGTGTTGTAATTAAACTCGAAAAACACACTTTGTGCGGACCGTACTTTATGACAATTTCAAATTAACATAAATTAAATTTTTGAGAACAGCAAAAATAACTCTGTCGTACTCCCAACGGATGTGAATTTCCCGGGAGATGCCAACCGACGAGAAGTTTCGCGGCAGCACAAATCAAGCTTTACTCTCGGAAGGGCACGGTGACAAAGAAGACCATAAAATATATATACATATACACACACATACACAGTGTGTGTACCCATAAATAACTTTTGTGTAATTCGACTGCGACTCCTGCGATTTGACCTCCGAACTTAAAGTTAATCCGACGTAATTCACATGAAGTCATTACGGATGTGTTCAACGGATCCGTGCCATAAGTTTCCAAAGTACCCTTAAATCGGGTTATTTAAGTTAATTTTAAGGAAGCAGTAACGCGTTATCCGTGATAATTACACTTAAATAACGGTAAAAGAGACTAGGCGTAGGAAGGAAATGGCGATTGCATTGGAAATGAACGTTCGGTTGCATTAAAGTTGATGAGTCTCAACACTTCCGGTTGTGTCGGATGCTAAAAGGTTTTTCCACATTGTAAAAAAAGGGAACGAAGGTATCCAGTGCCGAAAGATAAAATCTAACTTTCACAACGGTAACGGTGAACCCCCCGGGGGAAACGCTGGAACAAAATCTAAGTTTTATATGAAAGAGAAGATCGGTGAAATGTCACCCATGAGGTCAAACGTTGCCTTGCAATTAGAAAGCTCACCGAAGGTTTTCTTCGTTGCCCGGGTACGTGTCATAACGACAGAGTTTATGACTTTTGTTTTCTGCGGGGCTCGTTTGCTGGTTAAGTCCGAGCTTCCCAAGCGGCACGAGAATGGTCGCCTACACTCGAAAGTCAACTTGAAGAAAACTTTTTGACGGTTCCATGTACGTAAATAAAACTATTTTTATGTTTCTATGTTGCCCGCCAATCTTAACCGCGGTTCTTCACCTAAGGGTAGAAATATTTCCAGCTTCCGGACAGAATTGACGTCAAACGCTAGCAAAATTTCATCATCTTTCGATTTTATATATATAAATATAATATATGCATTACGATGATCTATTAAAAATTAGCGTCATTAAACTAGCGGAAATGTAAAATCTTAAATTTTAAAATTTCCGTTGTTTAGGAAAGTTCCCTAAAATTTAACATTCGATTTGTATAACTCCGTATGGTTTTTAGAAATTCATAGAAGTTACAGGTGTCCATGAGCGTCTAACGTCCAACTCAAGTCTGTCTACCTCCACTCACACCTGACGTATTCAATCGACATCAACTTCTGTCGTCTCCCTCCGATTGTCCACTTCGGACTTAGTTGTCTTTACAAAATTACCATTTTCTTACTCGGCGGAAGTCCTTTCATTCATTTCCAGTTGTTTATTCGTTTCCTGTTCTCTTTTTTGAAATGAAAAATAATTGAGCTGTTCCCATCCATTCAATTCGGTTTGAAATATTAAGTAATTATATTTCGCCGGGTTTTCAAAGTTCGGGTTATTACTTTTCTTATGAAAAATGAACTTGTAACTTCGTGCTGCCCATCCCATCCAAGCCCTCTCGCCAGTTCCTAAAGCTCTCTCTCTCTCTCTCCTGTCTTTATTTCTTATATTTATTTTTCGTTGAAAACCGAACTCTGCAGCCTCCCCGACCTTATTCCGGAACCGTTGTAGTGTTTCCAGCCTTTTCTACCCCTTCAATTAGCCTCATTCAAATTGGTCTCACATTTCAGGCAACAGAAAATTGCTCAAGTGACTGAAGGTAACACTGACTGTGATCCTTTCCTGTTTTTATTAGGTAAGAATACAATCCGGTACGTGGGAGTTCACCCAGTTCCACACCATTTTCCAGATTTTGAGATAAACATACGTGTTTTTAGAAAGGGATGAAACGAAATAGTTAAAATAATAGATGGGTTTGCTTGAGGATGGCGTAGATGACGTCGAGACACTAAGAAAAAATTTCAATTTACAATAAAGTTTTGCTTGTTGGTATCACGGATTAAAACATTAAAAAATAACTAGAAAAGTATTACACGTCTGGATGCGGGAAACCCAGAAAATACTAGAAATTTCAAGTAACATCTTATTAGTTTAAGGATTTTAAATAAAAGACAAAGAAGTTGTTGATCCACTTTGGAGTATCACTTCCAACAAGGTCCAATAATCAGACAAAATCCTCCGTAAATTAACTTAGGTACGCAAAACCTTATAGATAATTCTTAAATTTATACAAAACTAATTTATTATTAAAAAAACAAATACTTTTTTACAGTATACAACTTTCTGCTTTTATTAAATACAATATTAAATATAAACAGCTCAATTAATTGATCCATAAACTCTAAGATTGTATACCAAACCAAAGTATTTGCAGTACAACCCCCCAGAACTCGGTATTTACTGTAAGACATATCAAAAATGTAATTGTACGTATAAAAAAGAAGAGTTTCACCTGCACCACCTGTAAAATATGACAACGGGTCTAGACAAAATGGCACGCCAACTTGTTTAAGATTTAGTTTCGGTGACGGCCTTTCTCGCTTTCTTCGGACCCGAAAGCTCTAAAACAAAAACTTGGACAATAAACCAAGTTTTCTCAGGACGTGATTTGTATTTTGAAAAATACATTTATTACCCGTAGACCCGAGTACTTCCCCGAAGTGAGCACTACAATTTTGAACACTACAGCCGTCCCCGAAAATATCCGGCAAAAATATAAATATAAAACGTTCTCTTATTTACGACAATTCCCATGTTTTACTTGCCAGTCTCTCACACTCTCCCTCCTCCAACTTGCGAAATTTTCAAATTTATACCGAATGTATATTATAATTTTCGCTTGCGTTCCGCATGGAAACATTAGAAACCACTCGGAGAGAAATCCGGAAGGACGTGGCGGCAGAACGCCAGAGAAAACGGAGTTGTCGGAAGAAAGAGGAATTGCCAATTATTTTAAAGAAATCCTTTTTGCAACCGTAGAAATGTCACACTAATTTAACAATCACCTTTTATGATTATCAATTTCATTGTAAAAAGATCACGTTTCGTCTTTTCTCCTGCCACGTTTCCGTTTCCGGCTCGTCTCCGTCTGAATTTTCCATCGGAAAATCCTGTCTAAAATGTGCCAGTCAGACGTCACCATCACGGCAGCGGCGTAACAAATTATAATTTGCTTTTCTAATATTTTTCATCGTCAACGTTTTATGCTCTCGCCTCGTCCTTTTCCTCGAGGAGAAAAGACACGAAGACTGACGTGGGATTGACGTCGAGCCGAAGAAGAACAAGAACAACTTCTTGTAGGAAGGAGGAAGAAGAACGACCGCGTTAGAGACGTCCGAAGATCGGAAGGACTACTTTGAACAATGGGCGACGTCAATTTTCGAAAATGCAATCGCTGTGATGTCTCACCACCAAGACGTGTGTATTCGTTATTCAACAACAATCAAACATCAAATTGCCTTCAGCTTTTGAACATCACTTTGAATTTCTGTCTGCGTCCTCTTTCAGAACTGTACGTCTGGTAAACAGCCGACTTCAAATGATGGCTTATTTTGCTTTTATTACGTACATGTCTGTGCTTATTTGTGTGGTTATGTTCAACTACTCGAGGTGTTTATGTATTTTGAGACCTTGAATATGTCGTGTCCTATTTTATTTCAAACGGGGATGATAATGAGAATTTGGCACTGTAAGGGATGAATACCTGTGATGAAATACTCAAACAGTTGTTTTCTGTGAGGTGAATAGGAAACGGCTGTCTCTAGTTTTCTTACAGATCTTTCACCTACTAATCTCATCTTTTTTGTACTTAAATATACTAAAGATATACTAATTACATTGAATTTATTTTCATTACAATACTACTACTGCTACTCATGACAAGGCCTTATCCTACCGCGGTCTCGTTGCATCCGACTTACCAATTCCGTATTGTAGTAATTACACTGCTTATAATTTAATAAATGATATCTTAAAAACCAAAAGCATTAGTTTTATTTCATACAGATTGCCACATACTCATTCTGTAATGTATAAACTTTTTTTATTTCTAAAATTCTTATTTTTTAAAAATTATCATTAATTCACCGGAATGAAATAGGTGCAATTTGTAAGTACTAGCTATAACATAAATATATATTTTGTAGTTCAAAAATCTATGAGCAGCAACTATGCATTAAAGTAAATTTGACGGATACAACCCATACCAATTGTAGACCCCAAGTTTTTCTTCGTTGTATTACAATAGAAAAAAAGAAAAAATGTGAAGTGCGGCCAGCTACGACTACAAGACCCGTCACAAGACGTTTTGTCACACAAATTTTCTGCTCCCACGACGTCTCCAGCGTCAAATTTGCAAGGGCAAAATATCGTTACGATTAATTGCTGTTTTTTTTGCCAGGTAAGTGGCCCCTGTCCAAAGTCTGATGTCCGACACCAGTGAAACTCTTAATATAACAGATTAATATCAAACTATAATTATTCTAAAGTCACGTAAAGGCATTATTTTTGTGGAAGGAAGTAATGGAATTCCAACGGCAAAGAACAAAGCTGTCTGTCTGAATTTTAACAAATTCACAAGTTTCTAAAGCAATAAATAAATTTACATTAGTTGACGATGAGGGGAAGGCTCTTTGGAGAGAATTTATTTTTATACGACTATTTTACATTATTTTACGCTAAGAACTTGATTTTCCGACTTGCTTTTTGAGCTTTCTCTTCATCTTGAATAAACTGAATGTGGACATTTCGCTTGAAGAGGAACATTTAAATGACTCCAGAATTTTTCAAAGGAGTAAAATATTTTGTGACAAATTGAGACGATGCGTCACACCAAGTGCATGAAATTTTGAACATACAAAGGAGGCATTTCATGTGTATGCCAAGACAATTGCATTTCCACAGGCATTTGTAGATCATTATTTTTCATATATAATTTAATATCACAGAAATGTTCTGCCATGTTTTAGCGTATTAGCAGGATCGTACTGAATAATTATGTGACTAAACTTATTGAAAAACTCAACAACAGCCGTGCAATTATTGTTTCCAAAAGTAGCAGTTCCGACAGTACTGTGAGTACCTTTCTTCTTCACAAGCCAGGAAAAAGTCCATCCAACGATCCATGGGTTGCTCACAAGAAACATCCACCTTCCGGATTTTGGCACGTCACGTAGACTTGGGTGACGACGTGTGAGAGTGCGAGGGTGTCTCGCCTGACGCGTTTTCTCCCAGACATAAGGGTTGAAGAAGAACTCGAACTCGTTGCTTTAATGAATCGACCATAATAAATTCTCTGCGGTATCAAAAATTCTAAAACATTTTGGCCGTAAATTTCCGCTGAGGGGATTCCCCCCGAGAAGAAAATAAGTCACCAGATTCAATGGAGGACGGTGATTTTGCCGTTCGCGAACAAGTGCGAAATACCACCGGGGCTTATGAGTTAATTTCTATTTTTATTACCTAATTTATTACTTGGGAGCTGGTCGCTTACGACTGATTTATTAATGTTTGCCTAGAATTAACTTGTAATATCGTGAATTTTACGCTCTGCTTGTTGGAACACATGCATTCCTATTTTGCTTTCTAATTAGAACACTTGCCGGGCTTGGCCGTTTTAGCTCCCGGTGAATGTGCAAAAGGTTAACTTTCTCTTTGGAAATTTTACCCTGTGGAAAGTCGAACTGTTGCTCCAAGTGGTAATGTATTTAAATTATTTAATTATATGCAGCCGACGTCATCTCTTTCCCTGTAATCAGTCCCGTGTATAAGTCTTACATGGTTCATTGAAGGCATGCAACTCCCAGAAGGTTCTGCGATAATGAGTACCTTTAGAACCCCCTGTCTAAGACGGTAAGAAACCGGTTTCCCGAGAAGACTCAGAAGTTGCCTCAACACCCTGGAAAACGTCTCACTCGCTCATTTTATTTCTCTCTTACATGAATTCAAGTTAAGAAAATGAAAGGAAGTCGAATTTAAATTCAAATTTAATGCAATTCAGATTGTAGATTTAAAAAATTTAAATAGTGGAGTAAATAAACCGACTTAAGACCTGAAATCAGCCCTCTCATTTAGGGGATGAAAAGCTTTCTCGAGCTGTCGGCCATGCTGTCGCCGGATCGACTCTGCAGGTCAGGAAAATTTGATTTTTGCTGGAAAAATATTTCGTTAATTTTATGTTTAAATTTATTTGTCGTGTCTCACGCCCTAAATGACGGTACAGAATTATTAATAAATCTGTTCTTATTTATTAATTGGCGAGCTCATTCGGGCAGTCACTTGAAGAGTACCAATTCTTCTCAGACTAGTTGAACTGAAGAATTTCTATTAAAAATTTAAGCTTCACATCACTGGCATAACAACAATACGTAATTTTATTGTAGCATGTCAGGTGATAGGATGTTTAAACTACAAATCGATAACTGTTTCATATATATATATATAAATACAAAAGATTGTACACAGGCAGGCATCCTTTGCGACACTTTAAACATTCACTGTTGTGCAAGTAGTAGCAGACTTCTAGAAATCGAACTCAATCAGCTATCGAATACACGACGATTTTAATAAGTTCAAATAGATAGGGTTCGACCCCGAGTTCTGCACAATTCAAAGATAGGCAAACGTTTCTAACGCCTCTAGCATTTCGAAATTAAACAGATGTAACTTTAATTAAACACTGAAACAATAGAAAAAGGGAAGTTTTACGTTGCGTTGAATGAAGTGAGGCCGAGCGCGACGAGAAAACGCCAAAACTTCTCCCTGATGAGACCGAAAGGAAAGCATAAATTTTCCGCTTGCAAATAAGAAAAGTCAATTTCGCAAATTGCACAAGAAGCTTGATAAATCAGACAAGTTGAAATTGTTTTCGGATTCGCATCACATTCACCAGGGCAAAAAAAGCAGCAAAAGTACATAGGAATTTTTAAAAACTTCGCTCACTCTTCTCTCTCTCTCTCTCTCTTTTTCCTTTGGCTCCTTTGTAACTCTGCAGAAACATTTGGAAACTTTTCATTTGGAGTGGGACAAGTTCCTACTCCTCTTGGAGTTGCCGAAAAAAAAAATTGTCGACCGCTCAAGTTCTCCGAATGAAATTTCTCAAGATTCGGGATGAATTAAAACCGGAAAAGTCGTTCCTTTCACACTATTTCCTGTGTTTCAGTTCCAAATAAATAATACGTATAGATTAAATAGTTCGAGTCTGCGTGGAATTCCTTTGGGTGGTGAACTGTGCACCACTCAAATAGAATTAATTCGTTAAACCTGATTTTCTGTTTAAAACAAAAGCAAAATTAGACTTGTCGGCAGCAATTCCTCATAACCCGCAGAAGATCAAACTTGCTACAAATAATTCATCAATAAAAATAAAAACCACAAATCAATACTTCATTCCGGGAGAGATACTGTCCGTAAAAAAAATTAACCTAACTAACCAAACCTCACATAACGTAACATAACCTAACCTAACCTAAGTAACCTAATCTGACCTAACCTAGCTAACCAAAACGTCGTTTTTTTTTGTGCCCAGGAGAAATGCCCACGCAGAAAGGACCCAGTTGGGACGGAAAGTCCAGTACTGTGGGACTCGAACCCACTAAAAAACCTAGGGAGACCACCTTCCTATGTGAAGAGGTGAGACTACCGTCAAGTATTGTCTTCGCCCTCCTCAGGAAGTTGCCGTGGCCGAAAACCAGTCCAAGAGACCGAAGTCACTTATCGTGGAGTCCGGCACACATCCACATTTGGATGGAACGGCACCATCACGTTCCCCTAAGGGAACCCCCGTGTAAGAACCCACCGTATGAAAGCAGCCTCGTACGACACCCAGTGACGGGGGGTGGCCCTATTCTAACCCGGGAACCACACGGGGGACCACAAGGGGAACCTAACCTAACCTAACCTAACCTAACCTAACCTAACCTAACTAACCAAACCTCACATAACCTAACATAACCTAACCTAAGTAACCTAATCTGACCTAACATAACTAACCAAATGTCACACAACCTAACATAACAGAACCTAATCTAACCTACCTTGACCTACCTTTGTAGTGCGCAATAATAAATTTCCATGCCGCGAATCAACATTATAATTTATGTATGTAATTATAAGTATCACAAAATAATATAAGTTTTATTTTTGTACCCTAAGCAATAGTACTTGATCAATAACGAAAACCAAATTAACCCAATACCAGAGGTCTATTTGTATTGTATAACTAATTAAAATAAATTTTAAATTCATGTATTAAAAAAACCTTTGCGGTGCGCTTAATATTTGATTCATAATAAAAATAATTACAAGAAACAATACAAGGATTACAATTACTTACAAGAAACAATATATATAATTATATTTTATCATTGGTTCCTATTGGTCTACTTGCCAAAAAAAATATTGGAATTTAGATTAGGAAATTTAACGAGAAACGAAAATCACACAGACCAAACTTGGCACTGAAACAAAATGTAAGGAACCACACGATGTAAAATAATAATTACAAGGCAGAATTTTCAATCCGTTCCTTTCGCAATGTTTAGAATTTCGACGATTTAAATGATTATCGTAGGAATAATATAAAAATAATTTTAGGTTTTCCTTAATTCCCTCCATTTTTTTCCATTGGGAAATTGGTACATTTCAAAAACGTCGTCTTTGAACTTGCAACTGTAGCCAGGTACCTAAAACAGATGGTGGAGGGTAAGTAGTCCTCGGATACTCGGGAAAGTGTTATTTTTTCTTACCTCTGGTAGTTGGTACATCCCCATTCGAACCAGAGCAGGATCCTCGAAGTGTTCGTGCTGTTGGTCCACAAACTCAATCATTCGATCTTCTGTCGAACCCGTGAGACAGATGTAGTCGAAGAACTGCAGGTGACGAACCATTTCGCAGAGTCCAACTCCTCCGGCGTGAGGACACACAGGCACTGCAGGAGAATACGCAAGAATTTCATTCTTTCATTTTCACATTTCCACCATGAATTACAGTAATTTTTCTCTCCCTCTCTCTCTCTCTCTCTCTAGTACCATTGAGTTTTTTCGCCATGAAATAAACCGCCAGAATCTCATTAACACCGCCAATTCTAGCAGAGTCGATTTGGCAGATTTGCACTCCTCCTGCCTGAAGGAACTGCTTGAACATGACGCGATTTGCGCACATCTCACCGGTGGCCACCTTAACGCCCAGAGGATTCAAACTCTGTTGAGAGGAAAATTGAGCCGAATTAGCCGACAGGAGAATATTCTTGCGAGTCACCCCCAACCCCCATCGCCCGATCACAACGGCTTTACTTCTCTCTTTTATCTGCAATAAACTTTTATGTCCGAGCCATTCACGGAAAAAAAGCTCGACTCGAGAATCGATTAATAATATTATCACTATTGGTTTTCCGTGGTTTTTCGCTGGAAATATGATCGAACCTTTGAAATTGTCACGTGACCGAGAATGTCGTCCGGAGACGTTGGCTCTTCTATCCAAAACGGTTTGAAATCGGTCAGGTGTCTCATCCAGGTGAGAGCTTCTTCGACGTCCCATTTTTGATTTGCGTCTAACATCTGTTGCAAGACAAAATATATTTAGTCCTTTAACCAGGAGCAGTTTCTAAGAAGCTAAGTCTTCGGAAAGCTGAGGAATACAGAGTATGCAACAGGAAGGTCGCGGGTTGTCGAAATTATACAGGAAAAGCAAAATAGAACCTACTGCTACAGTTGTGTTGTATAGTAATTTGTTACTCTAAAAGTAGAGCTCTACAATTGTAATTATTTTACTTGCCAGTAGATTGTCTGGTCCAATGACCCGACGAACCAACTGACAGCGTTTAATGTCCTCCGTCACGTCTTTTCCTACTTTTATTTTAAAGGCAGAAAAACCTTTTTTCATAAATTCTTTACACAGAGCTTCAGTTTTGTCGTGGGAGTAGCCAAGCCAACCAACTTGAGTGGTGTAAGCGGGGTATCCTCTCGACTTGAGTTCTTCCTCTCTCGTTTGACGTAGATGTCTGGACTCGTTGAGGAATTGCACACACTCGTCTGGCGTCACCAGATCGGTTCTAAACAAATTGGAAAGAAGTAAAGCTCCCTGGCAGAGGTTAGGACACTTCATGGTTCCTATTACTCACATATATCTAAAATCAATGGTAGAGACAAGAGTCTCGGGGTCCATGTCACACAGCAACCTCCAGAGTGGCTTCTTCTCCAGTCTCGCCCACAAATCCCAGAGAGCATTGACGATGGCTGCCGTCGCCAAGTGTACAACACCCTTTTCAGGGCCCACCCTGAAGACAAAACCCGAAAACAGTTACTGGTACAACTTTAGTTTCATTTCCACGAGTACTTGGCGAGTACTCACCACCTGAGCTGAGAGTCCGACGTGAGTTCCCGCCAGGTTCGAGCAAAATCCTGAAAAATGCGGCCGGCGTTCTTCTTTAGGATCAGGTGAGCCATGGAGTGGACTGCTTGGACCACAATTTCTGTCCCATTTCCCAGAGTGAATGTGAGGCCATAACCTTTTCTTCCGTTTTTTGTTCCGATGATAACGTACGCGCACGAATAATCCGGGTCCGTGTGCTGAATACAAGTGGAAAATTTATATTCAGGCAGGAAATTAAATTTTTGAGATGTTCCGCCCCGCATACCTGATTTAGTGAGAATTCACGTTCTGATTGAGGTTTCCTCATTTCCAAAACCTACAAATTCGACAACTCGTCCTTTTGTCTTGTGTACATTTTGTTTAATATAAAAATAATGAGAAAGTTTAAGTGTTCGGAGAGTCACCTTCCCTCGGTCCAATGAAATCTGAGAGAATTGTAGGGCACACCACAACAAACTGCTACAGTTCTTATGTATGTGTTTTAATAATTTTGTAATAACGAAGCCCTCCTGATTACCCTTAATTTTCACCCTACAAGAATCCATAACTCCTGTCGAAAGTTCAACATCTGAATTTTGTTTAACAATTCGTCTCGTCTCAGTTTTCAACGGTGTCGTTTCCTAACGAAATCTCAAGCTGTCCAAATCTACATTTTTAGGGTTTTAGGGTCCTTTTCCCTAAGGTGGATTTGATTAAGGCCTTTGTCTACGCGAGAAATTGTCCGAAAACCTATTAGTGAGCCCTGTGATTTAGGTCGTAATCCCCCATGGCCATTGCTGTGGATTCTCAAACCATCTTTGTCTTCTGCCTGCTGCCATCAGCTCGCATCCAACTTCGCCTTTTCCCCCCCCTCTCTCTGTAGCGCTCCCTCACCTCTCTTCTTTCTCCTACTGCCACGAAATTTGTTTGCCTTGTCGTCTTACCGGATGATGGTTAAAACCTTTTCCTTGCCAACTTTACCAAGATGTTTTTCATTTTAGTCCCAGTCAAAGGTTCAAGAGTCACTGGTTTTAATAATCGTTTCTGCATTCGGGGTCTCATCCTGTGGGAAATCAGTGACAGAATTTAGAAATTTCCAGGGCGCCATTTTCATTCTTCTCCTGCTTCTTTTTCACTTTGTCGAGATGTGTAAAAGAAGATGGCTGGTATGATTTACCTATTTGTGTAAGAAATACTTTGAGGCTTTGTGGTATTAATATATGTTGTCATGTTCGATCACTATACAATTTACCTTCCTACGTAACACTGGAAGGTACACATGCTCGAGGTGACAATTTCCACCACGGACAACAAGAAAAAAAATTTTGTAAATAAACGAAACCGTTTTCGGTCTCTCGAAGGCAAAGAAGGTACTGACAGAATCAGACACTATGAAAGTAAAATAATCATTTGATAAGCATGAATTAACCGGCACTATTTATTACGATTATTTACTAACGGCCTTAAACTTTTAATAATTTTCACATAAATTCAATTCCAATGAAGTTTATGGAAAAATCATTTGAGTTGAATTTCTCCTTCCGACACTTGTCCAAAACTAACTGACTTCTTCTTAAAGTTACGTAGAACTTTGTCCTGGATAGAACCTAGATTGGCCTATTTGCATAAGAATGTTACCTAATAAACCAATTGAGAGGGAGAGGAAAATCAAGGGAAAAACTTGGGAGACTTTTCTCAAATCAATGTCTCATTGGTCGATTACTTTCTACTCGAACTTAAGTACAAATATGTCGTTAACAATGTTCAATTAAGTTTGTTAAGTTGTCACGCTTTTCATTTGAATAAGTTTCAAGCTGAAGGTTTTATCATTTCAGTTAGATTTTTAAGCTGTCTCCGGGTAAACGATATTACTAAACAGTTTTCATCAGAAGTACTACACAAACAAAACATAAAACATAAACATTACCATTGCGTCAGATCCGTCAAACTCGAGCGAAGTAGGAAAGCGCACATCTTTCACGTCAACGGACACAATCGTCAAACCGTCGTCAGACATTTTCGTAGTAACATCAAACACTGACCGTAACAGTCTGTGATATCACTTCTTATCAGTGTAAATGTGACCTTGAACTTTTCAAACGACCTACCCATTTCGACACTCGGATTTGTAGAATTCAGAAGTCTTCCATCGATCATATTCCATCAACATGAATGCGCCGAGTCTTGTGTGTTTTGATATTGCACACACGAGTTGTGAAGTTTTGAAGTTCAACCTCACACCTACTTTAATCACATAGGTGATTAAAGGTACGACACTAACGCGAGGAAACAAATTAAACGTTTAAATTTGCACCTGACTGTGTCTTGTTATTACGCGGGAGTGTTTAATTAGAAGTGACTTCTTATTAGACGCCATCATTCAACTAGTTGTTTCATGTTTCAAATGTCTTTCAAATCCTTTTTCCTAAAACCCCAAAGACGACACTCCACCCCCTCCCTTCTCAAATTGAAAAACATTAATTCAAATTCACATTTATATAAAAAGACTTTCAAGTTAAAAAAGTGGAAGCCATAACTCTGGCTCATTGAACGAGTAAGAATGATTTAAATGTCGATTGAAACCTTCCATTGGACTTTCTTCTTCTTCTTTTCAATTCTCTCAACTAAAAATTTATTCTTTTTTAGGTCTTAATGTTTTAACATAATTTTCTGGCACGTATTAATGATCGACGCAAATATTAAGTACGTAGTATTTGAATGAAAGAAAAATGGACAAATATTTTAAGGTAGTCCTACAAAATTTTCTCCTTCTTCTTCTTCTCCACCATCGCTTTACTCATTCCTTAAGTTGTTCCTCGACTTTAATGGTACGTATTATATACAAGTAAACACAAAGTAAGACTCACTATAGGCGTACAATTGTAATTAACAAATAAATACAACAATACGTAAAAATTCAAGATGGCAATCCAAACTCATTTTGAAGCAAATTTCAATTATATACAAGAAACAATGTTGTTTTTACTGTTTTGTACTCTGAGAACAGTCACTTGATTTTTGTACGATTGTTTTTTATAATAAGTCTCAGACTTTAAAACCTACAATTTTTCTAACTGTATACACACTCTCTCTCTCTCTCTTTCTCACACACACAATCCGGTGAACTCCGACCTGTCACTCAAACAAAAAACTCACATTACGTCGAGGTAGAACGTAATTCTTCAGTCCTCAATATGGTAAGTCCCAATTCTCAAGTTGTTTTAAAATTTATAAGTCATTTCCGTTGTGTGGAAATGTCGGCGTTGCAGAGCACACGAAACAACTGCTTTTAATACATAAATTAAAGGGGCAACTATCCCCCAAGGGTACGAGATTCGACAACGAGTTGCTTTTCCATCTGACCAAACACGACAGGTACAATTTACACCGGACAGAACTCTGCTTCTGGGAAAAGGTCGTGGTGTTCAACAAGAACATAACGTGGAGATACTTTTCTTATCAAATTGTATGATTAAATAAAGGTAACCCTTGATCATGTAGAAGAGTTGAGATGTTTAAGCAGAGCTGAGGTTAGGTACTGTTAAAAATAATGTATTTTTAACAGTAACACTGTGTACCTTTTGTTTCTTAGGCTAAGTAAGTACTGAAATATTGTTATTGTTACTTGAACGTTAACTTCAATTGTAATGTAATTCTTTGCGAATAGTTTGAAAGCTGAATAACAAAAATAAAATAACACTAACCCTTGTGTGTTTTAGTAAAGGTGCCGCCTTACAATAAAAACTACAC
This sequence comes from Polyplax serrata, assembly GCA_037055365.1. Classification (NCBI taxonomy): domain Eukaryota; kingdom Metazoa; phylum Arthropoda; class Insecta; order Psocodea; family Polyplacidae; genus Polyplax; species Polyplax serrata. The sequence goes on along the minus strand of JAWJWE010000037.1, from coordinate 2,425,833 downwards.
AGGTACAAGAGTAATTTTCAGTTATTTAGTCGAAATACATACCGAATGGGGAGTACTCCTTTGAGCAACACTTTACCAGAGAGAGAACTTCATTAAGCCAAAGTTAAGTGACTTAATTTTGCAAATGAAAAAAAAGTTTTAGGTTAAAAATTCTTAAAAACTTTAAGCATGAAGACGCAACTAAAATGACAGAGAACGAACTTAAAATGAATGAGTACGACTGAGGCAGTGTTAGTAGAACTATTTATGAGTACTTTAATAGAACTATAATTCCTTATTAAAGCAAATGAAAGTGATTGAAAACCGAGAAAATAAATTTCTGCTTATCTTCCATTTCCATTTCATTTTCCCGTTTCATTTATTTCATCCTTTCCACCCTTTGCTGCTTAATCCTCGGCCATTTTTTCTCACCCGTCGATACCTGAAATTGGAAAAGTTTCCACCGTGCCTTTTAAGGTTAAATTTATATCAATTTTAATAATAAAAATGACGATTACGGCTTAAGCATTCAAATAAGTGCCATTTCTCACTCCTGCGAAATTGATTTTCCACCGAGAATCTGTAAAATAATATTAGTATTAATAAGGAATATTTTAGAGGATTTTTGAATCTCTCCTTTGTAATGCACTACCACAGTCAACCACTTCAAAACCACTGTGCGGTCTCAAGCATTTTTCAAACATCAGAAGGACATTGACTCACGTACATAAGTTAAAAGAGTAAAAGTTCAGCTCCAGAAGACAAGTATGTAGAAGTACGTTTAAGTAGATGTAATGAAATATAGTTCGGTTCATCAGGAAACATGTCTAAAGATAGAAAGTTCAGCCACGCGTTTGAAACTATAATTTAAGCTGTAGACAATCTCTAGAGACGTACAGAACATTAGTACACAATGTAATGCATATAAAAATACAGTATGATGTGGACTATAAGTTGAAACCGATGCTTCTGAACTCTGAAAAAGAATCTGAGCCTTGTCTTGCACCAAATTTTTGAGAAAAACCGAGAAACTACTGTAAAAAAAACTACAAACACATTTCTATCAATACCAAAAGGAACCTTTATATAAGGAATAATTTCATGTAAAACATTTTTTAAACTACGTATTAATAAATTATTGCAATTATTCATGTAGGTGTTAGATTTTCTCGCATAACTAATTATAGTTGTGGAAAATAGTTGGCTCGGTTATTTACACAAACAACACATCGTTGTAATTAAGGTATGGCAGAACGTGTACTTATTTTTTTGGTCGTTTCCAAATTCAATTTTCCTAGGAAACTCATTAAAGTTCATTTAGTCAGAATTAAAGTCAGTCGCATGAAAATGGCTTTTATGTTAATGAGGACAACTTGTGTGCGTAACGAGGATCTATTTACATGAGGAAAATTCCTGTTGAACGTCTTGTGTGTGTCAGTCAAAAAGTGAGAAATGCCAGACGTGTAGAAGATGAGTAGGAATGGATGGAGATGAATGGGAGCAGAATCGTACAAAGAAATGCAAAGATTTGGTTATGTAAAGTTGAGTATGTAACACCAATGATCATGACTACTTAACGACTTCTCTCAACCTCAACTAAGAGTAAATTATTGTTGTTGAAAAGATTAAGGTAAATAATTTAATGAAAATATAGTACAATAAATTTTACACATCCGTGCACTTCTATGTAACATATACATGTGACCCAAAACTGTTGGAACCTACTACAACGTTGTAGTAATTATTAAAATAATATTAAATTTTATAGTAAGGTCATAACTGAACACAACCAACCTAAAGGAAGGAATTTATGAAAAAGAAATAAAGTCACGGAGGCCCTCGTAAAAGCAGTAAAGGAATTAGAAGAGTAAATAAGTTTGATATTGTCTAAAGGTAGGTGTGAAAATGTGAAAGAATTCTAATGACACGGTGAAATGGCGCTCAGGAGTCCGTTTCAAATGGAAGAAGAAAAGTAGCGGGTTTTTAACGTTTTCTGTCGCACGGGAAATCGTCTCGGGGTGAAAAGAGAACGCTAAGATATCTTAATAAAAGGGTAGCGCTAATAGCTAGACCAAGAATAATACCGACAATAAGAGTTTGTTTTAGGTCCGATGGAAGTTCAGTTTTCCGGAAAAACTTTCCCGAGCTCGAGGTGAAAATGAAAATTGGAAAATTTCATGGCGCGAAGTAAAAACTAAAAAGATTGCCTTTAAAAGGTCTTTTGGGAAATTTAAGTCCATTTTCCACGACCGGCCCTCCCAAACCTTACCACATACACACACACTTTTTTGCTGTTGAACACTCTGATATTATTGCAGTTTTTAAGTTTTCCTACCATTCTATTAGAGGCGAAGAGAAAAAGTATTTGTAATAGTAAAACTTTTCTCTGTCAAATTGTACCACAAAATCAATGACACGTCACAATGATTTCAATCACATTACGTCGTGTTTTTTAAGACACAATTTGTCACGACGAATCGCTGCAAAATATATTATTATATTGGGATGTAATTCGTACCTTTGTAGCACCTAAACGAATTTAAGTATTACTTGATTGAATATTTTTATTTATCTTTACTTGCAATAAATGTTATATAGCACTTTAAAGCAATGCCAATATTTACTTACAAACACTACTTATGTTGTATGGATATTTTTATTATATAGGCAACATAATCTAGTCAAATAACTTGTGTATTATACATCGTATTGTAGCTTTATTATAAAGTCATATAATAAAATAATATTTTTATTGTATATTACATTTCAATATTATAAAATATTATTTTATTGTATTTGTATTTGTGTAAAGCTTTTTCTACCTTTCCAATCAATTAGTACCAAGCTTATTTAGAGCCTTTGTCTTTTACTATATATAATTTTATAACTTTTTACGTAACGTATGTACTGCTTTTATAGTTGTTGATGAAATTATGACCACCTAACGACAGTCCAACTATTTTATGGACACTAATTCGTATACATTCGTAATTTATATAAATATTACTTTTGTGCTGCGACCGTCTAATCTCAAAGCTTAATTTATCACTTCTCTCTAGTTTAGTCTACTAGGGCACAAAGTTTTTTTCCTTAATCACTCGGAGTGTGAAAAATCTTCCTCGTCTATCTTAATTATTCTATCAGTTTCTTCATAAAAAATTAATAAAATTCTAGTCAAACTTTTGAGCTCTGTGACAACTCCACATCAACCGAAGATTATGTTCTAAATTTTAATGCACAGATGACCTAGAAAAGTTTCCTTTCTTTCGTACACATTTACGCTCTATACTTAATTATTATTTTCTATAACTCCTAGAAAAGAGAACTAATGTTTTTTATATATGTTGGAAATTTTCTCATGGCAAAAATTTAAGTTCAACATTGAAAAAACATACTGCTTAGTGTTACTAAAAATACTTTTTAAGCAGACAACGGGAGAATTACAGTACACGAAAAAGAATTCAGGATACAGTAGGATACAGTTAATAAACAACAATTTTTTAATTTAAAAAAAAACATAAATCTTTCATCTGCAGTACTTGAATCAAAATCAAAAATACTCCAGTCACAATGTTCGCTCTCCTGCTCGTCGCTTAAAACCAACCTCGCGGAAGGCTCAAAATTTTACTCAAATTTCACCCGAAAGCAAAGAGAAACGACCTCCAACCCCCGACTTTAAACCCGAAAACAATGCAATCGGAGGGTGGTGCAGTGAACATCAGCAGAGAGCAAAAAGCCGTCAGCGGCAACAGGAACAAAGCAGCTGCATTAGAAAGGAGTTCCACGATTTGTTGTTTTCACTGGGTTCTTCTCGTCTTGGTGGAAAATCTCTTCTTGCGAAATTTTGCTTAAATTAAATTCTTGGAAAAATACAAAAAAAAGAAGTCCTCAAGTTCACAGTACAACAATTGACGGAAATTGAAATTCTTCAGGGGTATGGGAACAGGTCTCCTCTCGTTTCAATTTTCCCGAAATTGTTTTACTGACCACAGGAATAAAGTCTCAGTATCGGTGCACGAGTTTGAGTTAATACTGTTTCTGTATATATATATTAATATTTGAGTATGATCTCTTGTGAATTTTCTATTCGACGACTTGGAAATACCAAAAGAGTTCCTCCGGTTTTCGTTGCGATCGTTCAACGTCACGGGAACGTACGGCTCTTTCCAGTCAAATCTATTCGAGATCCTTCAACAAATTAATCTTATAAAAAAAATATATATATATTTTCTAGATCTTAAATAAATAGTTAGGGAATTTTTCATGGTTCGCACACTCCTGACAGACGGTCGTGAATCTTTCGTTCTGCGGTGAAGGAAAATTTTACTTTTCCTGTGGTTTTTTGTGGGAGGGACAAGGGAAGAAGATCTTTCAGATCTTCAGAGATCTTAACCCGTTTCTGCGTTTTAATAAATTTCTCCTGATCGAGGGTTTCTTCTAATTTTCGTTCAGTACTCTTCGTTTGCTGGAATTATTCTAGTCGGCCTCTGTCAGGTTTTCACACCCATAAAATAACTTTTGTTTCCCCCATCGCCAATATTCAGACTAATTTTCAGTTTGCGTTGACCCCTACATGACTCCGCGAGAAACACGGACGCACAACCTTCCGCCATTAAAAAAATGACAAGGAGGAATGAAATGTGAAATTCTCCGTGTCCGAAAGTTCCTTCACGTCCCACGAGTCCTCTTTATCATAATTAGCATTCTTTAAAAAGAGTCACCCAACCTTTTGGATATTCACTCGGATTGATCTGAGGGAAGAAGATCTCTGGTGGATTGAGCATCCGGAACATGGTCGTGTGAGGAGGAGAGCAACTCTAAAACACAAACTCCATCATCACACACTATTTTTATTAGTTTTCTTTTTTTTCTCTACTCTTCTGTCAAGCTTCGTTGGAGAAACTTAAAAGGAAAATATTTCATTTGGGATTGAGACTGCTGGGACTTTCATGGTCAAAATTCCATTAAGCACTGACAGGAAAATCGGAATCTGACAGGAAAAGTTAAGTTTGACACACTGCCGATCGTTTGTTGAGAAAGAGGTTAACAGTGACGGAAACAGTACGATATTATTATATTGTACAATTGTAGTAGGCAGTCAATGGACTGTGTAGCCTGCATTTCGGTTTCTGAACAAAAGAATAAAAACTCGTAATAGAAACTACACAAGTTTCTAAAACAGAACTACAACGATCAATTGAGTGTGAAATGAAAGAAAATGCCACAGAATAGTTCGTAGTACGAAAACACGAAAAAAGACGTGTGCTCACATGTTAGCGCAGGGTTTATTTTATCTGAGCATTACATCTAAACCGACATTGAACGATGTGTGTGTTGCACAACAAAATTACCACTACTTAATGCAAAAATTATATATATAAAAATTCAAGCTGTACACGTGAGACTGTGAAGTCAAGTTCACAGAGCAAAAACTATTTAAACTAAACCCTCAGGAAATAGGAAAAAAATTGACTTGGAAATTAGAAATTGCAAAAGGTTTTTCGACGCATCATTAAAATTGCAATCGATGTAGTGGATGTGGCAGAGCTCAAGTATCGGGTGGACAAAGAGAGAGAACGACAGGAGAGAGAGTAATATCAGTAGAGTAATTAAACATTAATATAAATAATGGGAGAGGAGAGAGAGAGAGAGAGAGAGATAGATAGAGAGAGAGAGAGAGGGATGATATTGACAAAACCAGCGTGTCACAATTTTCAATGCATAACAAAGTGGTTTCGGTCCTCTCTGCTCCTTTTGGCTGACTCCACACTTTCGCGTTGGAAACGTCACTCTATCCCACGGGATAATGCAAGATTTCAAAAACACAAAAACGCACTTATAAAAATAAATAAATACATGTTCGGGATCGCATCAGAGCAAGATGGAAACCTGTGAACTCGGCGAGAAGATGGAAACGGAAGAAAAACAAAAACACCACGCTAATTTCTATAATTTGTTGGGTACTCGGAAAATTAATAGTGACACCTATTTAACGCCAACCGGATTAATAACCGGCAATATTTGGCTGGAAAAATCCGTGTGACGTCACTTCCGTGTAACTACAGCACGGCAGGAAGAACCACCTTGGTCAATGGTTCACTTGAAATTGTCTGACGTTTCAACGAAGCGAACTACAATATGAAATTTGTTTATTAATGAAGTCGAGTACCTTAATATCCATTCGCCTTCTGTAATGTTACATAAATTTAAATAATTAGTTTCCGGTAAACGTGGTCGCTCCCACAGGTGAGTTACTTAATAAAAAAAATTCACTGACTGGAGAAAGGTACTCACGGAAGTTCAGGTGTGTGGAAGAGGCGAAAGAATAAATTAAAAACAATAAAACTCGAACGGACCAGAAAACAAGAACTACAAATAATATCGTATTTAGTAAATAGTTCAATAATAGCATACAACAGAATATAATTGTAGTGAAAAATAATGTGTTGTGCAATAGGTTTTTTCCGTATTCTAAAACTCCAGCGACTCACAAAATATCTTACCCTTTTGGACATGTCTTATTCTTATTTTTTATTGCAGAATTTATTTATTCAATTAATATTACACACAACAGAATGTAAGGCACTACAAATGCTTGTTATTAACGATTTCATTAAATTCATGCAACTACCTTAGTCACACTACAGCAATCAAAATAATCACGGTCAGAGGTGAAAAAAAAAAATTTACCAGCACGAATCGACTCAGCAGCCCAGGAGAGAACTGCAACAGCTCGTATTTCATAAATAATAAATTAATAACTTATTAAAGATTTTTTAGAGATGAAAGTAACTTCCGGCTAATTAACGAACTCTCGGGAGTTTTATGTTAAATTAAAATTCGACAAATGATTTTGCGAACATGAAAGTCTCATGTTTTCTTCTTTTGTTCGCGAAGGCTCTTAAGTAGCTTATACTCGAAAATATAAATCGTTATATATATTTATTATTTGAGTATTATTTATTTAAGAATTCTCTTTGTCTTGATGATGGGTGGACGTTTTCACGCGGCCAATTAGAATTGAAATTTACCAATGCTTTTTAGCTTTTCGTTTTACCTTTTTCACATTCATCAACTTTCACAACTTTCAACAGTCACAAAAGTAATTTTTTTTCATACATCAGCTGCGATGTAAACACACGTGTGTGTGCAGCACCTTAGGTTAGGTTAAAATTAAAAATAAATAAGATGTAAAATTTAGTTTAAAAAAATTACAAAAATGGCCTGAAAGTGAACATGGAAGTTGGGGTGACGAGGGACAAGATGAAAATCGCAACATAATCCTCAAGTGCCTAACAATAGTCTTAAGTCACAATGATGCAAACTACACGTGAAGTATCCGGGGTATTATGAAGTGCAACGGATAGAACAAAAGAAATAAAAATAAAGAAGAAAGACAAGGAAAATGGCGGTGCCGTATACAATGACACGTTCAATTTATGAAAGCTCTGCCAAGAGGATTGATTTTCACCGGGTTTTGTTTGCCGGAGCCATTCAACTGCTTTCGTGTCAGCAGAAACCGATCTTCACCGAACTTCAGGGAGCCACCACGGGAAAAACAACAGCTTCAACGGCCAGTTGAAAATTCTCCAGGGGCACTTGGAACCTCTCGGCTGAAAACAAAAATGGAAAATTCACGTCCAGAAATTATTTTTCAGTCCTCCGGTCAAGAAATTTCGATGGAATCCGACCAGAATTAATCACCGATGAAATGGTCCGTAAATGAAATATCGGGTGACAAAACTAAGAGAAACTTTTGCTTTCTGCTGGAGGAAACTAAGAGAGAAATGGCCGGAGCTGTTGCCGACAGCCAACTCTGGCTGGAGGTAACCGTCCACCGGCAGTGCCCACCTGGAATTTACAGCCGTCCTCCCTGGAAGGTCCCAGTTGGCCCCACACACGGACCCCTGGCCACTCGACCGAAACACGAGAAAGTACGCGGACGTCCGAATGCATCACGAGGCCTTCACCTTGCCAATAGCAAATGTTAAAGCCCTCTTAATGAAAGCCATTTGCGTTTATCAAAGTTGGTTTTAATGTTGAAACCCGGGGAAACTTCCGCCGAAGCATGTGGTTTCCGCGTTCGGGTGGCTTTTCTTCCTGCACCGGATACGGTACCCGCCTCCTGGTTGTTCCCTTTCCACCTGTTCGACACAACTTGCTAAGTGATTTTGCTAAACAAGAGCAAATAATACGTAACCTACGACTTAATCTTGAATATTTTGTTTTGGATTTTCTGTTGACCCGTTGGTTTACTTCCGCTCAACGCACCCTCACTACTTTTTCTCCGGCTGCCTTTGAAAAAACAAAGACGTTAAATCTGAATATTAAAAAGCTTAAAACCTAGTACATACATAAATACATAGATAAAATTAACATAGAACATAGGTACGGAGATAAGCATAAAATAAAACTTTATGAACACGTCAACCTAAACTACGAAATATCATATATATAGGAAATACTCCTAACAATAAATATAATTAGTCTTTATCCTTACATGAAATATAATCCACTACACTATTGATTACTACTTTTTGCTTTTTTCATAGTTCTCACTAAGAAATTAAGTACAATAAGTAGAATATATAATTATACTATAATTACTACAACAAAAACTTTTTGTTTAATGTTATAGGAGTAAAATAATTATGAAAAATAATGCGGTTTGCTTTCTTTTTTTTATAAAGAAATAAATGTAGCGCTACTTATTTACATAAATTATTGACCGTATTTTGTTGGCCATAATTTCGGAATGGAACGTCGGGCAGTAAAAAAGAAGGCCTACGAACGGCAGCAAATGGAAGAACAGGAATCATTGGAAGTGGAAGATGAAAAGTCCGGAAAAACCCAACAATTCGAGTCAACGGCGCATAAAATGCGGTTTGATGTTTCAAAGGAGACAAACTGGTGGTGCTTACTTTGATGGCGGCTCTTGGTGGCGGTGGTGCAATGCCAAAATAGAAGAAATAGAGATAGAAAAGACGTCGAGAGAATAATTCTCCTTGACTTCTATCAAAAAATTTAAATAATGAAATTTTACGTTTCCGCTTTCTTTTTTTTTTTTGCCCCCGACGCTCGACTTTTTTTCCCCGGCTTTCCACTCTCATTGTAATTTTCGACGTGTTTTCTTTTGCCGCAGCAAATTCCCTTCTCCCTCGCCATTTTGTCTTTTGTGTAATCTTCACATTTGCGGGAGAAAGAGTGATTTTGGGTAGAGGAAAAAAGGCACTGCAAAACATTAAGATGAAACGGAAAAGCGGAAAAGGCAAAATTGAAAATTTGGGTCCGAAAAGAGAGAGAGAGTTTGATATCCTCGTGATAAAAATTTGTTCAACCGAGTTGCGACAAGTTTAATAAGTCGCAGAAATTTAAATTTTTAATATGTCGGAATGTCGGCAGATCTCATGTGTCTCTGAGTATCTACCGATTAAAGGGAAATCCACGTATCATTTTGTCCTTATTTTATCTTCTGTTGCACTGACTCATGGTACAATAATATTATCTACAGTAAAATTTATAATATAAATATATTCTTCACCGTCTGGTCAAGATGTCCTTCAGTTTTGAGGCCCCGCGCGAACGGCGACAATAATAAAACTATTGTTGTATTCTCCCGTATTGAATTATACATTTGACGTAGTAGTCAACAACATACAAGCCCCTGTATGTATCTATTTCATTTTACTTTCCTGACTTAAATTAATTTATTAAAATTTATATTACTAATTTTTTTTACCGAATAAGTGGCAGAAGAAGAGACACAACAGTCAGTGACTACAACACCTGAGTGTGTATGTTTTCCAGAGTGTTTCAAATCCTTAATAAATTATGTAATATATATAATATGAAGGTTATGAATGGTTTCGCACACAGTTGTTGCTGTATTTTAACAATTCAGCAGGGTAATTTGTTTATTGTACTAGTGAAAAAACGTTACGCGGAAACGAAATTTTTATAATAAGTTTTTTGTAATAATGGTCCAATAATAATTTATTTTAATAGAATTTAATAGAATAGAGAAATACATAAAATTTAAATGGAGATAAATACTTGGAGAATGCAGCATTGATAAGCTCAAAATTATTTATCGTCAATACTAAATGTTACGTTATTTAAATATTCCATTTACCTCGTGTATTGAATAGAACAACATCGAACAATATAAATCAAAAAACTTTTCACATTAAGGCGAAGAAGCGGCGTTATTACTATGATCTATTATCAATTATCAATCTATTGTGACACCCATTCTTAAGTTTTCTTCTCGTCGGAGAACGAGCTCGTAGCTCACAGTGTGAAATTCAAGTAGAAGAAACATCAGTTCTAAAATTAATTGTCCAGTACCTGAAATTTCCGACTCCGACGTTTTACGTTTTAAAACGAAATTTTAGCAACAAGATACGACGTTTATATTGAGCTTTCGCACGGAATTTTTTCAAACGGGAGGGAAAAAAAAGGGAAAGGGTCGATTTGCATAAACTCATTAACTATTTTTGTCAAGATTTTCTTTCTAGCTAAGAGAGAAAAAAAAGAGCTGGCAATAGAACGGGAGAGAATTGGCGAAGCGACTAGGGCTACGTTTCGCTTGCCCGGATGTCGGACTTTTACAAAATCAAAAGTCTAATGATTCTAATAAAGAAAAAAAAAGTTGTAATCGGTGGCAAGTGGACGTCCCGTATGGGCCCTGAAAATGATGTATGAGATAGGATAGACTTGACAGTGTTGTTGATAGGAAGAAGGAGCCCAGAAAGGAATTATCATCGTGTTAAGCCTGGAAAATTTATTTTCATCGGAGGCCTACAACGAAAACATCTCGTGAAGAAGTCCAAAAAGCAGAAGAACGTGGAACTCTACAGAAACTATTAGTTAAAAGTTTTGGGGGTTGTACCTCGATGATTAGAAACATGGGTAAGTTTTCTATTCAACCTGCTGGCAAGTCCTTTGCTCTTGGCATTGTCAAGATCGTTCACCTGCTAAAAGCCAGGACACCTTTGAAAATCCTTGGAAGAGAGATGAGGGTAAAAAATTTGAATTATGGTGTCTGATGTAACAAGAGTATAATTTCTTGCATATATAATAGACAGAGTGTGATTAATTAATGCACTGCTTTTTCTAATTTACGAAATTAATATGAAGTTATTACTTGTGGAGAATTCAGGTTCAGGTAGTAATATTTCGTTGTTTTAAGAACATGGCGGATGTAATGAATTTCAACACGACTTCCCGAATTGTTCAGGCCACTGAACAATCATTCTGACATATTCGAATGTTTAAGCCTTCTTTTTCCACTGTGCCCTTCAGGAGAATCAAAATCTATTTACTTACTTATTTATTTATTTCATAAGTATTTGAATCATGCTGTTTAAAATTTCAGCAAAATTACAAAAATATATATATGTTTATTTACAGGGGTTCAACTTAAGCTTGATTAAAAGATTTTGTAGTTCTCGGTTGTGGTGTTATGGTATTTGCTACAGTTTTTTACTTTTTGTTAGTATTATATAGTCTTTCGCAATAATAATAATAATAAAATTCATCAGAAATTTACCAAATATATTGTTAACCTTATTTATTCTCTTTTTTAGCCAACAATCTGCCTGGCTTATGTTCATTTCTGTTTTCAAAACTACACGCTTTACGCACCATGACTTGAATGTTCACTTGGCCAAATGTGCAGGCGTGTGCACTCCCCTGACACAATTTGATTTGACTCAATTACTGTTGTTATTAAAAACCACAAATAACGTGGCCATCAACGAGAGTGACGTGAAAGACAAAACGGCGGCTTTGCCATATTCCACAAAAAGCGCCAAAAACCACTTAATACTTTCCACCATCTAAACATCACATGACCTGACAGTTTTCGACTGCAAATGAAAAATAGGTAAACTACAATTCCGATGAACTACAAGACGCCCGGGACAATTCTGTCGTTGATCCACGAATCTGTATTCTATGTATGCATCGTAATTTTTTTTTCTGTGAAGTAGGAACAGTAAGAAAATACACGCCGCATACTCATATATAATTAAGTTTAACACTCCCAGTAGACAAATTTTGTTCCGTGTTGTTGAGCATACTTTCTACTTCTTGGATAACCCACCGTGAGAAACCAGATAGATCAAAGCTTTGCCGGCTTTAACTAAAATTTCGGAATTTGCCACAAAATGAGAGAATACTCTGGCCAAATCAACTGCAAAAGCCAACCAGTCAACCGTTAAATTATCCTTACCGGAGCATCCAGCAACATCAATTGGTAGATTTACGTTCTGTACTACTTAATGTGTATATGCACACGCATCACACCGATAAATTCAGAGCAAAATGAACCAGAACAATTATACAACTTATTAAGTTATTAAGTTCTACTGAAAACCAAAAAGAACTAACGAACTAACAGTAATAATAAAAAACTAACCTGAATAATAATATTATGAAGCTCAAAGTGTAAAACAACTGTAAGCTGGCAATAATATTGTAAGGGCAAACTTTTTAATATATTAATTAATAAAATGATAATAGAAACGCTTTATGAGTACACAAACAGACTCGCACGGCCGGAGGCTCTGCGGCAGTGGTCTGACCTCCTTCCAAAGCCTAAAATATAATTAATATTTGTTACATAAACATTATTAAGTTCTTTCATTATTTCATATAATTTTTATGACTCTCTCTCTCTCTTAATAATTACTGTAACAACCTGTGAGGTTCAGTCGTCATTCATTTTCCTTTATAACAAATTATATTATCACACGTCACATACAAAAGAGCAATTGTACCATAAAATATAATAAAATTCTCACAATTTAAAAATTCCTACTTATCTGCGCATTATATGAACAGGAAAATCTGTGAGGTACATATACACGCATTGAATGTGCTTCACCAAGAGAATAAGAAGTAGTTCTTTTACAATATGCTGTACTGTACATGTGAAAACAACATGTGAATGTGCAAAATAAAATATATATAAATATAAATAAAAAAATAATTATTGGTACGTATTTTTCTGCTAGATAACTGCTATATTTTTATTGCCCTATATTTTATAACTTTTATAGAATTTTATAACTCCGATTAATAAAATTCTGAATTTCAGAACCACCTCTCTATAAAATAGTACTATAAAACCAATAAAAATGTTATACATATATAATAATATACTGTGTGTACGATTCAAATGGTTGACAACAAATTTTTTGCCATTGAGATGAAAATAAAGAGGAAATTCACAAAAACTAAACTGCTTCGAAGCAAATAACATCGTAAAGAGTTACAATAAGTTGCTGTTTTATTAATTATTTATCTCCTATTATTAATAAAAGTGTTTTATTAAAACGCGTTTGTGTTACGCTAATCAAGACATACGAACAGATGAGACGTATGTGTTGAATTATATTAATTAATTAATAAGGGAATAATATTAAACAGTTTACGCAGCATTTGCGTCTTGTTTCGAGTTTCCTATATTCCTTAATGAACAAATATTAATTCTTAAATTAATAAATATCTTTTATTACATTATTATTAATATATATGTTATATTATTTTATTATATAAGGATGGTCGTACAGGAACACAATACATAAATAGAAGTTGATAGCGAGGCAGTGATTCGGATGTAAGGGATGATTCTGAAGTTAGGGAGTGACTCCTTTTCAACGCATGAAATTTGCGGCCTCCGCGACCGAAAGTTTAAATTGTTACAAGGACAACGATATTAATCGTAATAAAATAAAGTGAAAATAACAACCCAAAATAAATTAAAACCGTAGCCGTTTCGAATGTTTTGTCGCTGCGTCGAAGGGAAGACAAACGTGCGACGCGTCCGTTGGGGGGCTTTTCGTTCGGGAAAACTTTGGACGGTAAAAAAAAGTGGAAAATGGCGCTTTTCATTAAATCGGCCAAAATTAAAATTCTAAATAAGACTAATTAAAAGTGAAACAAAATGAGAAACTACAATATAATTTTTATTTTTAATTAGAAATTTAATGCTTCCGGCCAGGCGGGCGCTTCCCGAAGAAGAAAAGAAAGTTCCCGCCACGAAAGTGGCTTGTTTTAATAATGATTTTGCTTTTGGGCCCACACCGTGGGGCCCCTCACACCATTGGGGCCTCCACCAGACTCCCCCTGGCCGCTTCTCGTTTGCCTCATTTGTTCCTCTTTGTTACCTGTGTGAGGTACGTCGTTATAACTGACAGACGTCGTTCGACTTGGAAACTTCCGCCGGTGAAAAGGCAGAACTTTTTTCTTTCGGGGCCCTTTTTTCTTTCTTTTTGTCCCACTCATTTCGAAATATACGAACCCCCGAAACTCGGCTAGACCCAGAATTTATTCAACAATTCAGGAAATGAAATGTCCATTAAGTGGCTAAGAAAAAAATGGGCCATAAATAATGAAAATGGCGGCCCGGTGGGTAGTCAAAGCCTTGGAGGAGAAAGAGAAACCTTTTTAACTTTTCATATACCTTTTTAGAACTTTTGGAAGAATTTATTGGAAGCATTTGTTACGTTATGTCTGACTCGAAGTCACTTTGGTACCCTCGCTGGTTTCGATGGTACCCACCTCGGAAAGTATTAATTAATTGCAAAAGTTAAATAAGTTTTTGCAACTGCAGAATTTTTCATTCCTGAATTTTTTTGCTTGTAGTGAAAGAGCAACGTACAACGAACACTGATGTTTTCGTAAATATTAACGAATCCACTGTCAGCTTAGAAGTTAAGAAATCCACTAGGAGGTCTGAAATTACGAAAAATTGCAAAATTTTGCTATCACCCACCATCGTTTACCTGCTAACGATACTACAAACAACAATACAACTACTACACTGTCGCCAAAAACTCAAAGCCTAGTCATTTCATAACTACTAATTAAATATCATTTTACACAAAATCGAGCTGTCTATTCATGTCAGTTTGCTGTTGTACGTGCTAAGCCACCCTCCAAAGTCAAAGTAAGCCTCTCTCTCTAGGTGTTTCTATTCATAGATCATCACTCACAGTGCGTTCTAAGTACCGGGAAAACTTCTGTATTTTACTATTTTTCATCTTTTTCTTACAACGTAGAATTTCCCCATGTCACGAGAATTCTTCTCTCAACCCGTGGGTCGAAATAAATTATTCTACTGCACCGGCAAAGAACAATTAAATACGAATTATACTTGTTTACATAACATCAATTCCACCCGTCCGCGGTGAGTTTAATGAATACTTTTTTTTATACGTACGCATACAAATACAAAGTGTACTTTTCCCCGTAGGGAAAAATTGAAAATTCAAATCATGTTACTTTTGAGTTTGATGAATGGAGGGAACTTTGAGTAAAATATTAAACGCAGTGGATCCCTCGACAGTTTCAGGGTGTTGGGACTTTTCGGAAGGAAATTTGATTTTAGGTTTATTAATTAAATTTCAGATACATAAATTAGTACGCCGACATGTAACCGTTGACGAATTACTACATACAATAATTTAATTAATTAATTAAATACTTAATTATTTGTAGTGACACTTCAGCAATGGTAATATTCCGTTGCATTGCCCATTCCCGTACAGTTGCTTGTATCTTGAAGAGAGTGTACTAAAAAGTTACAGTTATAGTATTTGGTACATTTAATGTATGCATACTTCTTACAGAAAACCTTTCGGAATTAATAATGATACCTTGGCGTAAACTATGAGTGCTCCCATGTATTTATTTACTCACTTCGTACCACTCCCGCTCTGTGTATATTATTCTGTTACCTAACGTAGAGAAAATACATAGGTGGTGAATAATGTAGAGTGTTCTGATAACTTGAAATCAAGTAAAAAGTGAGTGCAAATTAATTTGTTTTGTTACTTTTGTATTCCTGTCATAAACTTGGTCATTTGTAACACACTTGGTAACACAGTCAACGGTCAAATTAAATAATTTTCGTTACTACAATTCGCAGATCTGCGATGTATTAACTTCCTCTTCATTCCGTTTATTCTAAATAAAATTTTAGAACTTTCCAAGAGTGCGATTTAAATAAGATCAATAGAAATAAACACGAAGGAGTTTACAAGCATTGAAAAGAAAGTTGAGTTGAGACGTAAGGATTTTAAAGATATTATTTAACGATTTATATCGTGAGTACATCATAATATTATTATTGAACATTATATGTTGAATTTAATTATTTTTTGGCATCACAAAGCATGACTGTCCTTCCATTAAACATATTGGCTTCCTCGGGATGCAATTCCACGTGTCTCACAAGTTGAAAACATTATTGGATATATAACATGAATAAAATGTGAAAAATTTAACATAAGGAATTATAATAGAAGTTATGAAGGTTCGTAAGAGAATCAGCATATTGAAAAACTGAAACTGCACTCAGGTCGCAACACACGAGAGTCAACTCTGCAAGTTGTGAAAAAAAAAAAATTAAGAAAACTCTCTCTCTTCCAAGTCATGAAGATCCCGAATGAGATTGCTCAATTTTTCAATTGTTTACGTAAGGGTCGACCAAAGAGTAATATAAAAATTCCATTATTGGCGTACGCCGGTGGCCATTTCGTGCAAATCCTCTCATGTTTCCAACTTCCACCTACTCAAATTTACCTAAAAGCGAGCCTTTCCGAAGGAAAGAAAAACACAGACGACGTACCTGGCCCCCAGCATATTGTTGATTTCATCAAAGGAACCCACCCGAATGCAACGAAAACAAACGTGAATTTCCTTCCTTTCCCACCAAACCTTTTTCTCCTTTCAGCCTTTCTTCCATCCCAACTTTCACTTTCCGAATGACAAAACCCGACTTTCTCCTTGTAACCGATTCCATCCCTTTCCTAATTAATTTTTTTAATTGGTTTCTAATCTTCTCTTCCTCAACTTCTTCGTCTCCTCGAATTGATTTTTCTGACGTCAACCATGTCGGTTGTTATTCCAAAGGAATTCCAAATCCATGGGACATTAATAATTGATCATCCAGAAATGAAGAACACAATTAATTTCATTTGCTGTAGGAGAAAGGTTCTCTTTTCCTAACCGCCGTTTTGGTCCTTCCGAAATGTCCGCGCTCAGCCATACCACCCCCGAACCCTGCCACCCATCCCCTCACCCCAACGAAAGAACCTTTTATTAAAGTTCGATTTCGTCCGAAAGATTTCCATTTGGCTTTCATTGTATTGCCTGCCATTTTTTTTTCTTCATATTTTTCATATTTTTTTTTCCACGAAAGGATCACTTCGATTTCCAGTCATGTCGGCCGTGAAAATGGAAACGTGTAGGTCGCTTTTGAAATCGAGCTTTGTTGCTTTCGTGTAATGCGGGTTTACCTCCGTCTTCAGCCGCAAGCCGAACCTCGGAAGAACTCCGAAGTGGTGAGGTTTCGCATTGTGAGAAAACAAACGTAATAAATTCTATGTACTTATTGTTAAAACCTTCTCAACTTTGGCACGACAACCTACAACACGTCGTAATTGGTGTAGGTTATCATCAAGTACGAAAACTCTGTTAGACACAAGAACTAGAAAAATCAGAAACCAATAGAGAGATTTTTGGTAGGTTGAAAGTGAAAATAATGTACAACAATAGATAATTAGATGTCTGCTCCTTTTACGGCGTCGCCCGTATTTACATAAACTTTTATTTATCTTCCTTCGTATGAAACTCTTTTTATAACACAATTGTATACATGCATTAATGTACTTTCGTAGTCACTAAACAGAAACAGTTCGAGGGGAGTACCCAAAGGAGTTTTTCCTTCCGCCACTCCAATTTGCTGAGGGTAAATTTGTGTTTGGCATTTAACTGAACGTCGGTGCTTGAATGATTTCCAGCCGGAGCACAACGGAGACAAACTGGAAAATTACCGGTGTGAGCGGTGGCCCACGCTCAAAGTAGAAACAAAAGAGACAAAGAGGAGTTCTTGCTGGTCGAATAAGCAAAAACAGCGATCAAAGTGATAAAAATGAAGAGGATTCAGACGTGAACGACACAAATCAACTTGGAACAAAAACAATTCCCGTGCACGGGCATAAAGACACGGGCGATACTTTTATTTACACCTGAGGAAAGACCGAAATATGTCACACACTTGATAAAGTTAATTAAACTTAAAATTAGTTTACAGAGGATGGTGGACGGGTGGAATGGCGACACAACGAGATGAAAGGGAAAAAGTGGAGTAAACACCTCTTTGATGGAAAGTACCTTCGGGCTAATTCATCACAGATGAGCAACACGGACAAGAGAGATGTTAACAAACTAAAAACTAATACAAACAAGTCACAATTGCGTTGTGTTCGAGAGAGTCCGATACTCCACGAGATATTATATATCTCTCTCTCCTTTTAATACTAAGATAATATAAGAATAATATGAGATTGTAGTGATGAATATATCTAAACTATAAGTCAGTAACAGAAAGGGTCGGAGAAGTGTGCAGTTTCCCTATACAGTAAAAACGTTTTTAGTTTTATTCATTAACTACCTGTGATGGTTTTTATGTTCACGGATAAAAGTCTGTTGATACTTCACTACTTTCAAGGTGTATTTCCTGATTCGTAAATCAGTTTCTTAGTTTTACTCCCTCAATTTGTTTTTATTGTAGGTAAGTTCATGTAGGTAAGTTCTTAAATTTGACAAATTCTAATAGTTTTTAACTCAAAACGCACAAAGTGTTGTACTTCTTTGTGCGATGACATCCTCTTTACTTTTATTCCACTACTTCTTTTGATAGCTGAAGATCCTGCTGAGGTTTTGTTCCTCCACCACGTTCGATGTTTCATAACTTGAAGTTACCCGACGCCGAACACTTCCATCCCTGTAGTTTTAACACTGCCAGTTTCTCTTTCTTTTAGGTGACACCGTTGACACTCAATTTAAGTTTAATTTTTTTTACACTTAGGCTTCCCATGTGGAGGTGAAGTACATCCCACTCATTGCAACGTACCAATTAAGTTCAAAAATTATCGTTCTGATGTTCAGATCCTGTTCAGATGTTCATTGACAGTTTTTCTTTTGGAAACTTTTAATTAAAGGAAATATAGAAACACTCGTACATATTTTTAAAAGAAGTTTCCTTTTCCTGTGGCTTTCCATTCGAGCTTAATGGCAGTCATAAACTTGGTTTTTTCGGGTGGTCTTGGCTGCTTCTGACTGTTCCTTTGCCGTTTCCTGGAGAATTGGAAAACGTCACCAAACAATAAAAAACAACGTTTACCTTATTTCTTACTTCCTGGTACATTTATGTTTTCTACTTTTCTTCAATTTCCCTTCGATATTGTCAAACACACGGCTGAAAGAAAGAAGTGGCGGGTCATTTTGCTCTTATTTGAATTGTTCAGGTTATTGTGACAATAAATTTAACTCCATCATTTTCATCTTTCTCTCTCTCTCTGTTGTGTACGAAACATCCGAATAGTAATTTCTACCGATTCATATCACTTAATGTATCTCTTAATCTCTTTGTATATGTTTCTATTTGGTATTAATTCTACAAACGTATTTTTTCTATGTTTTACTTTATAGTTTTCCTTTTGCACTCGTTTGCCAACAGCCGGTATCTAATGGTCTTGAGTCTTTTAATCAATCGCTCACGTGTCACTCACACTTATATTTTTTCATGTCTTCTTTAAATGTCTTTTATTGTCTTTAATTATAAAATACAATATATTATATATCACATAATTCTGTGTTTATTTTTAACTTTTTTAACTTCTACGTCTGTTTCTTTTTGTATATCATCTACTCCTTATTTATGTATTTATCTAATCAAAATTTAATAATAATAATTGTGTGGTGTTTTTCAGTTTTTGTTTACATACCACCGTACATTATTCATAATTATTCTTCTTTGCTGAGTGCTGATGTAGAGAAGCGAAATTTGATGTCAAACCTTAGAGTTTGAATTTGTATTGTACCGCCGGCTCTCCGTTTGTTTTTTTCGTGTAAGAACCTCTGGTAATTATCACACATTCTTGTACAATTTGCAGACGAATACATCGCACCCTAACATTTAGGTCTGGTGCAAAAACACACAAAAGTGTTTTTGGGGGGAACTCGGTAAAAAAAAAAAGGCAACGGTTCGGGCAACGAGTGGAGGGAACGCATCCGGACAAGCATTTTTAAAGCGGTTTTAAACCATTTCGCCAGCAATTGTGCAACTATTAAGCTATTAGAGAAGCATCAGATTAAATTAGTTTTGCGAACGGTAAAATTCATGCGTGTAATGAACGCCGAGAGAAAAATCAATGAGGAAATAAATCCCCTCGCCGTGCCTTTCATAATTTAGCCTAATCCAAAATGGCCTTTTGTTTCCTCCCTTCACCCCCCGATCGTGTGCATTCCAGTTAATTGTCTAGAATTTTGCATCCACAGGGATCAGAAGGACAATGCCGAGGCTGGTAGCCAGTTTCTCCAGCCTTTAGACTTTAATTGTAAATATTTGACGGAAAAGAATGGGCCTGTAACTCTGGTTGTAATAATAATAATAATAATAATAATAATAATAATAATAATAATAATAATAATAATAATAATGAATTAGAATTTTTGCCACTCAAAATTCAGTTCATACGTCAAACACACCTTCAATTTAATATCATTAAAATCAACTCGTAACCTTTCAATCATAAAAGTTGTGTTCGCTTTTTTGAGTAAAAAAAAAGTTTCGCTTCAAATATTTTCCCTTGGAGGTTTCCGTGGAGTTTCTACGAGGCAGCTCACTCGGAAAAAAAACGCACGCGAAGGAAAAGTACGCGGAGGAAAAAATTCAACTGACACGAACTGAATTTTTATAAGTTGACGCCGTTTATTTCTTTCTCGACGTCAAGTTCTCTTCTTGCTCTCGAGGAACCGTGGATGACCGGTCCCGATCGGTTTGCCAAGTGGCGACAACCGGAAAAGGAGAGGTTTTCCGAAGGCGAGAAAAAGGATTTAACCTTCTTAATTCCTCTTGGAGAGATAAAAACGAAAACAACTCCCCTTCGTGTCTCGTTTCTCCTTCTGCTTTTTGGTTCTTCTACTTCCTGCCTTCCGACGCATCAACAGAATCATCGTCAAAATCATTTTTCATTTCCTTACCGCAATCAAATGGTGTCCCACCTTCCATCCAGTCTCCTTTTTTTTTCTCGAGCGATGGAAATGCCTGTGTGCCAACCCTTTGAAATGAAAATGAACAGGTCAAGGACATGAACCTACCAGACCCACCCGAGGGTGCATCCTACACTTTGACGAAGACTTTGGGGCATCGTCTCCACCTGTCTGACCTAAAAATAACCTAATCTCGATGTAACCCACTGTTAAATATGAGTCAATGATATTTCCCATTCTTTCACACACCCTGTGGAACTTTTTATAAATTACTTAAATCCAAAACTAAGTTTCACCCTAATTAAAATAATCTAACCATGTCCTATGTTTTTGTATCTATTTTCATATTTATAAAAATCACACCTCAACAACAATTATTCAATAACTCAAAATTCGATCTCGAAAGGTAACCTCATACCTTCAGACAGTAATCTAAGGAATGAGAAATATTTCTGGAAGGATCTGTGAACCACATTTTGTTACTACCGACTCCCAAAGTGGATTTTCCCAACCCTTCCACTCATACTTAATCTATTCGTTATTTAAAACGAGTGGTAGACGAAGCCGCGTGATGGCCAATACAAACACAGGAAATGCCAATTTCAATTCGTTTCCGGTGGCGCAACATCCGGCCGAGCCAAACGGAAAAGAAATCCAAAGAACTGGATGAAAAACGTGGCCCACGAAGAACGGGGTTGAAATTCCAGGGAAACGTACGCATCCCCAAAGGGGTATATTAAGGGAAAATAGAAATATAATTTAGTGTAAACATACTATTACCAAGTTGGCTGCAGACATCTTAAAGCGTTCCACGAAAGGTAAAAAGGTGAAATAAGGTAGAAAAAAGGGGGAAAACAATGTGGGTCGAAAAAAAAGGGAAGTTTATGTCTCGATCCTTCGACTCGGGGAGGAAATGCGATTGAGAGGGGTGAGATTGGATGTATTCTGAGTGCTTTCCAAAGGAAAAATCGAAATCGATTGATTGGTTTTGATTAAAAAAGAAATGAGACAAAACTGGCACAGGTGACTGTTCCGGTGGCGGGGGGGCGGGGGATGAACAGGTGTTTGTCGACCCCAACCCAGGTGTTTCCAACCCCCATATAAAGCATTCTTCCCATTTGTCCGTTGACCTGAAGAAATATGTCGGCCAAATTCTTTGCATATTTCATTAGCTGGTCGCCTTGGGATTGCCACTTTGATGTTAACCAAAAAATCGTTTTTCATTCTGTCCAATTTCTCAAGAATTTGGATTTTTCTTCTCCTTCTCCACGGTCCTTTTTCTACTTCACCTTCTACTTCTTCTTCTTCTTTTTCTTTCCACCCGTTTACTTCTTCACGATGTCATAAATTCCCCGAGAATTCCTCCACCGTCCCACATTGTACGGACACAATAAATAAATATCGATTGAACTGGATGTTCGAGACGAGTTCGGGTAAGGCGGCGACTTGAAATGAAGTCCTTTTTTGTTCAACGGTTCACCGGTTGCCCGTAACTTCTCTCCCTGAGACCGGAAAGGGTTGAAAAAAGTAAAAGAAAACCACACGACGAAAAATACGGTCTGATCTCGTTCGCTGGGGGGAACCAGACTGATTTAGATTAGAACGATTAGAGCGGGGTTACTTCCTAACTGATTTTCTCAAGGTAAAAACTTTTGATAGCATCGCTGCGGTTCCATTGTAGTGCCAATTCAGAGAGAGAGTTGTAGTTGTCGACTGTCATCCCAAATTCATTAGCCGTGCAGCACAGAAACAAACAAATAAATACAACTCCACATTTTCTATTTCTTTCTTTTTACTCTTGCCACGTCCATCATTTCTCTTCTGTATCGTACGTGATGCTCGCTCTCTTTCTCTCTCTCTCTCTTTCTCTCTCTCCTTCTCTATTTTCCTCCATTACATTAAACATAGATCGTAGCGAGACGTCAGTCAAAAAGAATCCATCCAGATTTTGTTGCGAACCTTTTGGATGGTCCCACCGACCAGCAACAGATATCTGATTAAGCAATTATATAGGGAAACACGCCAAGTAGCCTCGGCCACATCACGCAACCATCACGTTTTGATCCTTCACAACCTAATTTCCTTTCCTTTTTTTTGCGTTCCTTCAACGTTTTCTTCACTTTCCGTTGAAACCCCATCGGTCCTGATGGGTGGAGAGTGGGCCAATTCCAAATAAATTTTATTACATCTTGTCAGATTGAAGGATGATAAAATCACGTTAGCTCTCAACTTGCAACGAACATCTCCGTGCCGGGGTCGAAGTTTCTTTTTGCTGTCCTTCAGAGACGTGGGTATCTCTCGGCCGTTTCAAAACCGTCTCTTCCTCTAGGAAAGGAATTAAGAACAACATCGGACCACATGGGAGGAACCTCACCCACGGAAAAAGTAGAAGAAAGTAATCTAATAAAACCTGGATTAAGTTTGTCGTTTGAAAATTGTCATGTGTAGGCCGGAAGAAAAATTTACTACTTCAATCTACTTTCCTAGAAATAGGTTCGGTCGAGCCATAAGTTGTCGTTGACAATTTCATTCGATTCTACCGCGACGCAGTTTTTACAAAGCAGACGAAAAATAACATCTGAATAACATTTTGCTAAAGAGAAAAAGTTGCTTCGTTTCGACCACACTTGTTCCCGCCTTTACTATTTCTTGGTAGTTTGACCGAAAAAAAATAATAGACAAAACCTCCCTTCAATATTTAGACGGGTGTACTTGTTAACGTAATACTAAAAATTGAATTCTTCCCTTTCGAGTGATGTTTGTCCGCCATTTTTGTCACCGCACCAGAAAATGTTTCATTTCTTAAATGCTTTTGGTGGGGCAAAGTTGAGGACTCGACGACATTTTCCTCTAATGCAATTAGAGTTAATAATCGATATTATAGGATCATTACAGTATTCAATCGCACAAATTTGATAGAATCGAGAAAGTTTAACTTTGAAAATTACTTAAGATACAGAGTGAGAGAGAGAGAGAGAGAGAGAGAGAGAGTTGAATGAAAGGAGGAGAAAGACAACTGTGGAACGGGAGATGAGCGTAGAAAGCAGCAAGTTAACACCGGGGACGTAAATCTTGTCAGACTCAGACTTTCTTAAGAAAATTTAGATGTTGGAATTTACTTGACTATCCCCGGCAGTATTTAAATGGATGACTCTTCTTGCATTGTGAGAACGAAACTGTTTCTGAATCTGACTAGGACCGTCTAAGAGATTGATCAACTCATCACAAGTTCCCAATCGGTTTCGATTCAACTCAAACGATGAATTAAACGACCAAAATGACGGCCATTTTCTCTCTTATCCTTTTTTTGGGTGGGGAGGGGGCTAGCCCGCGTGAGGTGAACATCACTATCATGTTAGACACGCATCACACTCCGGTCGATGATGTTCCACCAGCCAATATTTACACATCCAAGTCAATAGATGAAAATACCGTGCTTACATTCGTATCTCAAGTGCCGGAGTGTTTGCTTTCGATTTATTTTCTTTGGCATTTTTGCTTCTCGTTGGGGTTTTTTTAACCCCAAAGCGGCAAAAAAAGATTTTATCCTTATACGAATTGATATTTCCCTCAAATATATATGTAGTATATAGGACATTAAACTGTAGGAGAGAAGGAATGCTTGACCTTTACTGAAACAAGTAGGACAGCATTCAAGTAGCTCAAGACATTCTTCAAACTAAGGTCAGAGGGGAAAATAATAAGAATGAGACCATTCATTTGTTGCTGCCTGCTTGTTGTTGCCTCACTACCGTATTTTAAAGTGTAAGTATCCTGTCTATTGATTACTATTATTGTGTATCAGTAGGTATTATAGTAATATATATTTTAAATATGTCAGGACCCAAGTTCGTCAGATTTTCGACGATGGACGTCGTTCATTCGCCATCGTTCGAATCATCAGTAAAATCAAAACGTCTTAAATTCGTGTTTTCCTCTCTTCAGCCTTTGCCGATGGGTAAGAATCCAACTTTTGAATTAATCGCCGACAAAATTTTTAATTGCCTTCATTTCAAATTAAATTACCGCAACAATCCCTTCCCCAAAGAACAAAAAAACAACAAAAAACAAAGAAACAACAACAGCGTTGGAAGACAAATGAGTAAAAAAACTTTTTCAATAAAGTAATTAATATTAATTTTAAAAATTTTGTAATTCCGTAAATGAACATTAATAACGGCGGAAATAATAATGATGATGACACCACGGGGATGAAACTCACAACGGTATTATTGATACAAGTTTTTTTATGATATTTTTCTTGGGATGACTATAATCTAACTACAATCGTTATTATATGAGCGAGAGTAAAAAAATTTATTCGTGAAATATATTAAAAAAGATGTAAATAATCAGTTACTGTTTGTGTTCAGGTACTCAGATAATTTCAGAGGTTTTGAATCTTCCTTTTTCTCAACCTCTTTACGGTTTATGTTACTACAACTACAAATGTTCAGGGCGCTAAGGTGTAAACGTTCTCCAGGAAGCGTTGTAATTAAGTTTACCAAAGTACCATTAGAAATGTATTAATTCTTGGGCTAAAATCTGCGGCTTGTCAGTTACTACAACTACAACTACATAGCCATTCGGTAAGTTACAAAGAAAGCACAAGTTGAAACTTGTACCGATTGTACACATTGCTGTAAGTTTTGTAGTTTCACTTTTAAGTGTTTGACGGGACTCGCTTTCCACGGTGTACCTTAATGACTGAGTGTTACTTTTTACTCACTTTTAAACACACCACAGCGATCTGTTGATCCTAGAGAAATTTAAAGTCGTAATGAAATGGATACGTCGGCACTTGAGAGAAGCTCTTGACCTCAGAAAACTTAACATCTCCTGTTTGGTTGAATCGTGAAACACTCGAAAATTAAAAAAAAAGGTTTCGTCTAGAAACCTTGAGCGAAACAAAAACGGAAAGCTTCTTAGACCAATTAAGGAAACTTAAATAAAAGCCCCTAGCGAATTTAAATAAAATTATACAGAAAGAAAACTGAGGTAAGAGGATTGGACGTCTACCGGAAATAATTACTAAACCGCTGTTTATTTCCGGTCGTCCAGTACCCGCTGAAGTACCTGAAGTCATTCAAGTTCCGACGGTCAACAATAGTTCCACATGAACTATTTTCTCTCTTCGTAGCGGTGTACCTTTTTCACACTTATTAAACTGCTTAAATGATGAGATTTTTTTATGTATTTTTATGTTGGCAATAAATTTGAATGTAAATTTTTTATATAAAGTTTGTTTGACTTTAAGTACAATCTCCGTGACAATACGTTTTACCACATAGACTAAGGTTAAACAGAACTCCTAACTAGAAATTTAACATAAAATTATATACACGGGTCAATTGGGTGCTGTGTACAATTACAAAAGGCTTAATCCTCACAGACAGTGCGTTTTTTGAGTGAGTGAGATTTCTTAAATTAATATTTAAAATTTCTTGAATTCTTAGGCAATGCTTTTCCCTTTCGTTTCAAATTTAAAAACCCAAAACCCGGCAACTCTGACTGAGATTTTCAATAACCACAACTATTCTGGTGAAAGGTTTCAGTGGTCAGGTAGGAACAAAGAGAAAATTTAAACAAATAGTCCATCTGGATTCCAAGCTGGGAAACCACAACAAGTTCAACTGGAGCCTGATATTCCTGGCACTTAGAGCTCCCCCACACACAAAAACCCTTCACACTTTCAAATTGAACTTAATCCAAGTACCGGAAGAATCAGTTCTCGATACAAAAACAATACGTTTAATTAATAGCATTAAGCCAAATCTAATAGAGGGGTATCGATAGCTTTCAGAATCACGACGGGGGAAATTACAACTCGACATTTCGTAGAAAATAGAAAAAGACTTTACTACAATAGCAGTACCAATCTACTGGAGTGGAAAACTTCCAAGCCAGAAGTGTGATATGAACTTTCAGAAATGAAAGTTATTGTTAAATATATATTACTATTATACTATTATACCACGCACGATATACAATATATACTACTAATACTTAAAGTTAGAAGTTTAGTAATTGTATATAATTATTCAATGAAGTAGCAATTCATTAGTATTACGGAAAACAATGTTCTTCTGTTAGATTAATCATGTGAGAGTGTCACTTGAACTACTGGACTGTTTTCGCGTACAACTCTCTCTAAAAAAGAGAGAACATATCGTGGTAAAGATCTTGTTGGATTACAATATAAGTAAAAAAAAAACAAAGTAAAAATTTCTTTTTTATTTCAGGTGAATCACCCGACCTTTTCGGTACCATCACAGTCCAGTTGAACACATTCAAAATTTTTTAAATAAAACTCATAAATATTATTAAACAAAAAGTCGAGAACGCAGAAACTCGCTAAAAACAGAGTCAAGCATGTATCATTGCTTGCTAAAAAGTTGCTAACAAAAGGGTTTGACACCTTCATCCCACTCCAAGAACCAAATAAACTAAGGGACACCCTACACGATTCTGCCTCTTGCAATTTACCACGAGAAAGCCGTCTATTGGTCTCCTGGGACTTTTAGTTTACTGTATATATTATGTAGTATACGACATGCATTAAAACTAATAAAACATAATGGTTGTGTCCTTGGAAGGTAATATGAGCAAACCAAATAAAAATTTCTACTTAAAACCAAACTGAAAATATGTAGAAACATGTACGGTATGCTCAAGTTTACCAATTATTCTAAGAAAATTTATAAAATATTATTTAATACTGCATTATTGTTAGATAACCAAGTCAAGAATCATTAAAACTCATACATAAAAGAAATAAATATAGTAATATTGCACTTTCCTTTTTTTTAACTAGCTTAAGAGTAGATCATACTGAAATATGATAAGTTAAAGTTCAATAATCTTGTAAAGAAGAGAGAAACCTTTTTGTATTTTTGTTGTTTTACCGTACAGAATGCAACAGTTTTATCAGAATGTAAGAGTCACGACACGTACAATAGAAGAGACAGAAATAATTTAAAATAATTTAAAACATCAATAATGATATTGTAAAATGACTGTAAAAGCCATTGATAAATAAACAGGTACGCTTTATACTTCGGTATTTATACTTTGTGTAGCGTAATATCAATAGTGTTATAATACCGCTTCAAGAGATATTAAATTGTAACCGAAGAGTAAGGTTTGTCCTCAAGTTGCCAACTTCAGACTTTTGCGGTTTTCTCTTCCAAGTGTTTACCTGTTGGATTAAATTTTGAATGTCCTTTCCTCTGTAATTGGGGTGATGAAAAGAGGTTTGATGAAAATCAAAACCAGTGTGGTTTTGAGTAGCCAAAAATCAAACAATAAGAAAATGAGGTTTAATTTCCAATAAATAAATAAATAATATTTGATGTCTCAAAGAACAATTTGAGGGAAGTCACACACATGTGTTTTTAGTTATGTAATAACACCAAATTAAAAGATTTCAAAGTGTAGTTTTATGTGTTTATTTAATAGTTATTTAATAGTTAGAAGGGTACGGGTACGGCACGGGTACCGAGTACCGGAAAAATTTACTTTGATCCTAAGGTGGCCCTCTTAATAAAAAAAAAAATAGAGAGAACGAGAAGAGAAATTAGTTCCTTTAGTTTCTGAAATAAATAAAGTTCCTTAGATTGGTCTCGTTTAAATGGCTTCATTGTTTCCTCTAATAGATTTAGGGTATATTTGGGGTAAATTTTGAAACCCGCAAAGACACATAAAGTGGAAAAGATTTATTGCCCGGGTTTGCCCTCTCGCAGCTCCATTAATGGCAAAATCAATAGGTTTTTTTGGTCGAAGACAAGAAAGCACGCGTTTTTTGCTACGGGAAATCCGTTTTAGGTGTCATCAATGGGTTCCACGCACGCGTTAATTACAACCATTCAATTAAATTGTAATTCAACGCGTTTAAATAGTTAAAAGCAAGCGTTTCGAGTTGACGTCGGCCATTGCTACGGTTTGTGTGTGTGTGTGTGTGTGTGTGTGAGTGTCACGATTTGCTGTTATTAATTGAGGGTGCACAAGAAGAAATACTTCGTGTTTCGGACCGTAATTAATGCACGCGGGATGTTCTCCAAGATATGAGGGCGAAAAGGGTCACAACTTGTGTTCTAGTAGAAGGTGGTCAAATCAATTATTGCAGGTGACATATTTCTTGTCACGCGATTTTGCTAGGGTCACGTCACAACTGCATGACTAAATGTAATTATGTCAAATTGAACTTTCCTAACACTTTAAAAAAAAACTTACTTCTCTTCCACGTACACACACACACATACACACACACTCTTCCATGTACACTGATAAATGCTGAAATTATGCAAATAGAAAGTTGAATTTTGCCCAAGTTATCTAAATTCCGTTTGACCAAAATTTGAAATGTTGGAGGTCACACGAATTGGCATGTGCCACCACACACACACACACACACACACACACACACACACACACACACACATTGGTATGTTTGTATGTATACAAAAAATATATAGTTTCTCGTGTTTTGGAAAAACCCTTTGAGGAGAGCGTATGTAAAGCAGAGAACGTGTAATTGAGATGACAACACTCGCGTGTTTCCTACATCTGGAACTTTACACGAGAAACTAATGGATTGTTGTGACTTTGACTACCGCCAAATATTAGTCCACGTCTTTGAAATAAACTTATTTAACGTCGGAAACTTCAAAACTTGAAATCTCTCTGCGTAACATAATTGGCAGGCACACCAGTGAGGCAGTCAGCCCCACACCTCAGTAAAGAACAAGTTAAAGTTCCTGAAGCACTCTCTGTAAGTACTGTACCGTACAGCACGGTCAATACCTAGTACAGTACGGTTCACATAAATTTTAAAAAGTACTATGTACCTTTTCAGTAAAGCATTTTAAAAATTATGTGTGACAGCTCAGACGCAGTTGCGGAATTAAAAGCGAAAAAACGTTTGTGCAGAATAATAAATATTTATGGGGCCTTTAATACAATATTTTTGTATAAAAAAATAAACATGACATGGAATAACTTAGAATCCACGTCCCATGTGTATAAGTGCAATACAATAAAAATCAGTTTCGTTGCTACTTGTAGAGAAAGACAGAAATTGTCAGATGTCGAGGAGAACTTTGGCTACACCAAGGGCCCGACATTTTTAAGTAGGTTAGATCCTGATGAACCTACAACAACTTCTTAAATTGTGACTATTCCCTGTACAGTTGCAGAATACTTAATGTCTCTGCGAACAGTATTTAACAATAGTACTTAAGAACTTTCATCAAATTTTCACCAAATTAAAGAAGCAGAAAAACATTAAAAAATGAATCTTTTTCTACTGCTACCAATTTCAACAACTAAAAGTTACAGTTAATGAAAAAAACAGCAAACAGTAACTTCGTTTACAGGGAACTTTAAGTAGCGTTCATTATAGGTTTTAGTATGAAATTTTTATAGTCTGCGTGATTACTTAACAGTTACTATAGCGTATTGTGTCACACTACGAAAACCTACTTGAAATTCAAAAATAATTAATAACAAAACCGATCTTTCTCAGAGCTCTATCTGTGCTTGATCACCCTCTCCTAGACATTCAGATCGGGCGTCATAACTTTGTCTAAAAACTAGCACTTCCAAGTCAAAATAGTAAAACTTTAAAGTTTCCGTTAGGAGGGAAGGATGCAAAATGACTTTGGAGGTTTTCGGTTGCTTTCTCCAGAATAAACGAGAGAAAAGTAAAAAGGTTTAGCAAAGATCAACGACTGAGCCCGGAGCCTCCGAGATGATCGTAGTAAACGCACTTAGAGTAAATTAGAAAGTCAGGTTCTTCGTTCCACGCATTTTCCAATGAAATTTTAATGGTTTCCCATCATCCCTGAGTTACTTCTACCCATCGCCATTCTCCAGCTACCCATTCTGTTCTTCGTTTTTCTTTACTTTTTTTTCTCTTCGTTTTACACTCTCGGGCCGATTGACACCGTGGAAGGAGACACAAAGGAGAAAGCTCAAAGCTCATCTCTTGCGCGATTTCTGTTTGTTCTGTCGCTTCTCTCTCTCTCTCTCTCTCTCTCTCTCTCAGGGGACGGAACTTCACACGGAAAGTGTTTATATAAAAGTATAATTTTTAATTACATTTAAAGCAAACACCATTTGTATTCTTGTTAAGTTGACGGCTCGGAAGACAAGGGCCTTGCTACAGAAGAAGTTTTGTAAACAAAAAAAAAATTTCTTACCGAAACTTTTAACGGTGCATTGCTCGCGCGTTAACGAGTTTTTAAAGATGAAAATAGCTGCAAAGTAGAAATTCTCTAGGGTTATTGAGTTGTACATTCATTCCATAATTTCAGAGAGTGTTAGACGAGAAAGATTTAGGCCAGGAGAAGCGCTCCGGGAAACTTTTCTTGACTTGCAATTTCACAGAAGATGTGTGCAAATTTTCACGGAGAGAGACATGAGAGGCTCGTGGCAGGAGCCGTCGTGGCACGTAACATTTCTTTTTACTGCAATTTTCCATTACTTCTGAGTGTTTTTTTATACTTAATATCCTACGGCATGTATGATATGTATTGGTTAAGATGATATAACTTGTTCCCTGAAGGACCGGTAACGGACCACTTGTTGCAATTTGTAAACTTCCATCAGAAAAAGAAAACTCGTCTCTTTGACTGTGACTGTACTCAAATTTAAGGAACGTTTTTACATATGTATTGTTAGTTGTGGTCTTTTTGTGGCAAATTCTTTGAAATAACTACATTTAGATAAGAAAACTTTCTACAATTCTGAGTCTTCGGATATCGATTGGTAATTTTTCTGTCAGATATTAATTGTTGATAGATACATAGATGAATTTGATCGATTTTGATGAAGTTGATAGATAAAAATGCATACAAGAAATGAAATTTTGTGTCTGTGTACTTTAATGTTGGGCCACACGAGCAAAATGTATGTTTATATTAGCAACAATTATGCGTATCATGGCGGCGTATCATTGCATACGTTTTTCTAAAGGTAATAATATTCGATACACAACAGAGTTGAGCTCTTCTTTCACACGTTGACCCCCTCGTTAATTAATCTAGAAAAATGGCGAAAGCAAAAAAAATTATTTTTCTCCAGTACAGATTCGCCTTACTCGGAGAA
The DNA here is from genome assembly GCA_037055365.1 of Polyplax serrata. NCBI lineage: Eukaryota > Metazoa > Arthropoda > Insecta > Psocodea > Polyplacidae > Polyplax > Polyplax serrata. The sequence continues at coordinate 2,393,679 of JAWJWE010000037.1, read as the reverse complement.
AAGAGTTGAACAACAGCGAAATAAAAAGAGAGAGACAGGAGGCGGCCCATATCGAATTCGAATCGAGGGAAATATGTCAAAAAGTTAATCAACGGGAAATCCTCCAGTTATATTCGGGTTAGAATGATCGAAATTTCCGCGTTCGGCAGGAAGACAGAGTAGGGGCGCAACAGAACACAACAGAAAAAAAAATAAAAATAAATAAATAAACGAAAGCAAAATAGGAAAGTTTCCGGCTCGCAGGGGCCGTTCCCAAACCTCTTCGACTTGGGGTGCGAGCCGGTGTGCTTGGTAGGAGGGTAAATAAAAGTTTCGACTGAAAATAACGTCCAGAACAATAGTAATAATAGAAAAAGGCATTCGGGAAAGGTTGGCTAAACGGAAAATAACAATTCATTAACTCGGCTCTGTCGTGCTAGCAAAAGTTTTCCAGTTGAATCAAACCGGAAACCCGGTTTAAATAAAAAAAAAACAAAAAAAAACCAACTAAAATCTCTAATTGCCGTGGGTGTTTGTTTTTGTCCGGCGGCCGAATAATTTCCAGGTACAAAAGGTATAATTTAAAAGGTTGAGATTAATGAAAGGTGATAAAAGGACCGAACGGAAGAACCGATAGTCTACGGACTTTGCGTTTTCATTGTCTCGTAATTAAAGCAGAAGGGACGTTTTTGCGTGGGGCTCGTTCCGAAAGGGTTGAGTACATTTTTTTCGGTACAAGTTGAAGGTTGTCTTGCATTTCCTTCCGACAGGTACGAATGACTCGGCTCAGGAGAATCACCTCCAACAGATTTCTTCTTATCTTCTGTTTACTTATTATTATCAATATTTATTTATTTATTTATTTATCCGTAAATAGTTTTTACGCCTGTCTGGTCTCGTTCCGTCGCGACCGTCTGGTGCCTTGAATTTTTGTCAAACATTTAATCTCCTGCGTGCACGGCAGTGCTGTAGTGCTGTAGTGCTGTGCTCCTGGTCCATAAACATAAAATGTAAAGCTGAAATTTATTTATAATATCTACTTTTTTTTTTACTTTAATACTTATTAAATAATACAAACAAATTTTGTTGCTATTCGTAAGTACTTTAGAAACAGGTAAGTGTACACTTTGCTGAACCTGCCCAATTTCAAGAAATTATAACAACTTTAACTTATAATAAATTTGTTTTTTCTAGTTTTATTTTATATTAAAGCTCGAGTACGGTTTGAACTTTTTTTGTTAGAATTTGAGAAATATTTTTAATACAATAAAATTTTTTTTTAATGTACAAAATTTCACTTATTTCACTTCCTACAAAACTAATTTGGGTGTGAGGCGATTATATTTTTATTTTTCTTGGTTTACACGTGGAAAAATGTTTATTACATAAATACTGGTATAATTTTGTTACGGTACTGTTACTGTTGTGGTGTTTCTGGTGTTTTTAAGTGTGGCCGGTGCTCCTCAGAAACTTTCCGGATATAATAAGTCAAAAGAATACCTTATTCTTCGATTTATTAAAGATTAATTAATTAAACAAAAACTGACTTGGAAGGCACATGATTGTAACTCGGACTAGAAATGAAGACCTCGAAAGAGAGTTCCTTGTTTAGAATGACTGAATATTTGCCCTGCAACCCTGCCTTCTCTCAAGGGTTGCTGTTTGTAAGGGTTGGTTGACTTGCCAATTTTTAGGTAGAGTTGAACGGACGCTTCAAAATGTTTATTTTGAAGGGTACCGGTGGTACATAAAACACTTAAATAAGGGTCGACACGACCAAGAATAAGACAGAAAGTAGATAATTTAGAATAAATAATATTTTCGTCGAGGGTTGCTTTTCAACGGCTTTGATTTCATTCTTAAGCAGCGAGTTCACAACATAACAGTGGTTTTATTTTGTTTTGCAGGGCTTCACTTTGTTCTTAGTCCTTTCTTTCAGAAGTCTCCTAGTGACGACACCACTTCTGTCAGATAGTGTTTTTAGTTTACTCTCCTAAGTCTTTATTACCCTCTTCGCTCAAACGACGAAGCAAAAGAAGATATCGGAAGCTATTTAACGTAACGTGTACCATCCTTTGTAAAGTCACCAATTTTCTGGCCAATTTAAATTCCTTCGTTCGCAATTTTTTGCTGTTGAACTAAATTTCATTTCCCGGCGGTGGTTCCTCCACTTGTTTGAGTTATCGTATTTCGGCGAAAAGGGAAGAATAACAAGAGGAAGAATAACTAGAAGCGGCAGAATAAGAAGAGGAAAAGTGGGAGGCGGAAGAAACTCCAAGGTTATTAGACTAATAAGGGAAAAGTGAAGAAACGGGAAATGGCAACCGTTAAATTCTCTCACATCAAAGAAATCAAACGTCTTTCTCATTTCCTTTCTTTTCCACGCGCCCGTCCTCAACTTCTTCGGCTTCTTGTGTTCCTTACGTGTCTTTTAAGTTTGGTAACAGCGATATTTGCACGGAACTGCACTGAGAAACAGGTTTCGAGTCGCCCTGAACCAAGCCGGTCTCGGTAGTAACAAACACATATTGCAATTAAATAATAAGTGGAGAACTTGATGAAACGTTGCTGGATTGCCGCAAGTCGGGTAAAACAGACAAATAGTCAAATTCGTAGTCACGTTTCGTCTCTGTTCACTAAGAAATTCTGCATCACTTTCAAAAACTTCAGGGTGTCCCGGCTCATACTAATAAACTTCTAATTAAAACAAGCACCACACCTCCCCCAAAATAATGTAACACAAAAACATGTACATAAAAACACATTTCGCGTTCGCAACACTCACGGCGACAGGACATAACTTTTCGCGTCCATCACAAACACTTTTTAAACGTGTAAGAGCAGACGAAATCTTCCTTCAATTCCTTACATTTACATATTCCTTTAAAAAAAAAGTCTTAAAAGGGTTTTAACTCAGTGAAATAAAGTCATCTTTCACTGTTTTAATAAACGCATCAAAAAAATAATAAAAATAAAATAAGGGTTGCACGGGAGCTGACGCAAAAGTATAAACAAAAGACAAAACATGAAGAAAAGTTATTAACCGGTAAGGAGAAAACGTAAACACATACAGAGAAGAAGAGTTGAGGTTCCGAAGAACAGAAGAGTAATCGAGAGAGGAAAGTAAGAAAAAGGGCAAGTTAGAATTGTTCAAAGAGGTTCAGGGGTTGTTCTGACGAGGTTGTTGGCACCTGCAGCGTCACCTGCAGTGCGAAAACAAACTCCATTTCCGGTAATGAAAAAGAGAGCAAGTCGGAAAACTAATTCTCATGTATGCAAATCGACTAATTGCTAACTAAAGGTGATGAGTTTGAGTGTTGTTGCAGGTGAAACCGATTTAAAATGCACAACTGCACAAAGGGAGGATGCGTCCGATTCAATTAACCTCAAAATAATTTTTTCACCTGTGCCAGTGCCAAGGAATCAGCCGTGCGCCCCAAATTTTCTCATTAATTTTGTTTTCATATATTATGTATGTTGAGTTTCCATACACTCTCTCTCTCTCTCTCAGCAACGCATCTAAGTGTTAATTTAAACGGATTAAGGTCAATTTGTGTCAAATTCAATTAGTCCGGTAATCATCGAGAAACGCTGATGGAGATCTTCACTAGCAAACGTCAAATTGTCGTTTGAGTTATTCGTTAGCAAATAATTTTGAACGCCAGCAAAAATTCCCACGACGTTACGATATATGACGTACAGGCTAACCCATTCGAGTGTACCTCAAGTGTATTTAGGGACAATACCAAAGTGAATTTACTTATTGACTCACTTCAGTTACAGTTAATAATTATTCGTTACCACCCCTCAAATATTGTTAAATTTTCACCCCCTTAAATCACAACTACATACTCTCTCACGTTTAGACGAATTTGAAGAACTAGTAGACGAATCTAAGTTATCGAAATGATTAGTGAATTTAGTTAGAGTGACAAAACGGTCAATCGACTAGTGTTTTTCCCCCGACTAGTGTTAAAAAAATTGGGTCACCTATCACATAAATCTAACCAAGTTTTGTTTAATATTGTACTTTAATCTTACGAATCTATGCGCCAGATATGATCTGTAAGATCATTAACGTATCGATCTCGAGTTTGGGGGCAAAATTCCCGCCTCCTATAAATCTATTTAAAACTCACAATAAATTGCATCGGTTTGGGTTAAAAAAAATGGCGTATGCAACGAAAATTATGGCCTTTTCTCCTGAAACAAATTCTAGGCCTTCGATTTACTTAAAAAAGTTTACTAAGTTCTAAACAGCACATTAAGCAAAATACTCAGAGAATGCGATTTTAAGTGTAGTTTACCGTGGTTAGAAGCCGCCACCTTTACTCTGACTTGGATATGCGGAATGCTGTGTTGTCTGGCCTGAACTTAAACTTCAATCAACCACAGAAGATAAGTTTGAACTTAAGTCAACCAACTGTTATTCCATGAATTGAATTGCTCCGGTTTATTTATTTATCTTCAAGAAGTCTACCTGTCATTTTGAATGATTTCTTATTAAGTCCCGTCGTTATGGGAAACTCAGTAGAAGAAGTAAAAATGTGAGGAGGCACTGTCGGTCCACAGGGAGGAAGGTCAATGGGTTCAAAGGTCACGGCCGACAAACCGACGACAACGTTTTAATCACAATGTCCCGCTTCAAAAATTAATCTCTCGAAACTTTTTATTTCCTTTTCATTCTCTCCTTTTCCTCTCGTCCAAGTTTTGAATTTTTCATGTGTCCCACTTTTATTTCTTTCCCCCCCCTCGTCCGCCCTTTGCCGTCCCGAAAAAAACGTGGCAGAAGAAGGCGAAATAAAAGGTCCGGACCCTTGAAAAAGTCAAAAATAAAATGAGTTTAAGAGAGGGAAACGTCCACTTGGAGTTCTTCTTCATCGTCTTCTTCTTCTGCCACTTTCCTTGTTTTCCATGCTTTTCCTGTTTAAATTTTACTACTTCTGCTGCTGCTGCTGCTTCTGCTGCTAATTAAAAGTTGGACTCATGCTCATAATTTATCGCCCATCCAACGGCATCTCCATCTTTTTCTGCGTTTCTCTTTCTCTTCCTCCTGGACACTTAAACACCGAGTTCCAAAACTTCAAAACTTCTTAAAAAGAACTCACTTTTGTGTCACCCCTGACTTTTGAATCAGATTTTCTTCTTGTTCTTATTAAGTCTGCTATTAATTAAAATTATTCCTGTTTTACACCATTACTTAAGTGCGGTTTCAATAAACATTTCTTTTATTATTAACCGCACAGATTCAAACAACTCGAAATACTGTCTTGTCTATCATCTAAGGCGACAGTAGCGATTCCGTAAAACAGAGACAGAAGAAATAGTAGAAATATAGATGTAACAAAAAACATATATAAATTAGTAAAAGCTCAAATAGAAACTTTTGTGGTTTCTCTTTTGCCGTACAAAAAGTACTCTTTCAAATTTATGTTCCTTAACGTGTCCTGAGGATTTTCTTTAGGGTAGTTTCTACGGCTTTACCCTCAGCAAGGGTGGCCGCCCTAAGACCTTACATTTGGCTTCTTTTTTTGTTGTACTCCTTTCAATTGACAGGGACACTAATCGATTTACGCCATTTTTTTCTAGTGTATCCCTAGTCTCTCTGCTCCTGTAGGGGTGTCCTTAGCTCTGTTCACCGTAACATCGTTTTAATAAGATTCTTGGTATTTTAAAATGATTCGACCTCACACTTTCTCTTAGGGAAATTACAGAACATAAAGTTTAGTAGAAAAACATTTAGTACAAAAAAGTGACATTATTTGTAACTGATTTATCAAATAAATTTGAGGCTGTATAATAGGAAATAAACTTGGGGTAGTTAAAGAACGTATAGAGTATTGGTGTATAAGAATAAAAATTTCATATTTGCAGAATACTAAGTCAAATCACTTATTTCAACACCAATCAGCAACACAGCACCAACTAGACAACTCGGTGAATGTCAGAGTTTGTCCACCGCATCAGAGGAAAATAAATACAATGCAAACAAAAGGAGTTCGAAAAGGAATCGTCGCCGGAAATTTACGACAAATTCGTCGACACTCGTGTCAGCCAGCGATTTCTCAAACAAAAACAGTTTGAATAGTCTTTGACGTGCGTTATTAATAGTTCGGTGAGGGAAAAAGCTTGACCCCGGACGCGGTCCCTGGACAAGGAAAAAGAGGATTTGACTCTCTCAGGTGGACACAATGAGAAATGGCCAAAAACTAATTGTCATTTGTTCGCTTTAGAGTGGAATTAAACGCCGGCGTTAGGTAAAGACTCAAAGACAAAATGGAGGACCTCTCGATGTCAGTGATGGCTATAATTAATAACATCAAGTAATGAATGTGGAGGACTCACTGGTGAGAGATGAAAAGAGAGAGAGAGAGAGAGAGAGAGAGGAGGAGGCATGAACTCCTGTATCACAACAGTCGACTTGGCACACCACACCTTCTAGTGACACGTCAGTTAGTTTGTAGATATATGTTATACAGTTTGTAATGCGACCACAAATGTAAAACATACAAAATTTCAGTTTTCTACTGTTCTTCTCAATTAGCGTGATTATTATTTACAACACATACTAATTTCACATACTTTTATTTGGTATCAGGCATTTAGTTGGAACTCTCACATTTTGTTTCATTAATTATTCTATGTACACTTGATTTATTGTAGGAAATCGCATTGCACTTAGTGGCATTAATAGTATATCAGTGGAAATGCACATTGAACGTGTACATTTTCTTACACATCCTCCTGCAAGCAGCAGATTCCATCTGATTTCTCGTATTTCGCCTTCGGCTGGTCCCGGCGAAAAATAAAAGTGAAATTTCCGCATCAAAAGGAAAATTCATGAATAATTAGGTGAGCTTACAAAAAATACATTGTTTATGTGGCTGATAGCACGGACCGCTGGGAACGAACTCGGAGAAAGCAAAAATAATACAAAACATTCTTAGAGCATCAGGGGTGGAGATTAAGGGGGCCTCGACTGACTAAAAGACTCTTAAGGGTTGTTCACCGGGAAACATATGACAAAGCCGAATGCTCAAAGGGTTTCAAAGACCCCTAAGTGAAGTTTCTTCTTTTCTTATTCTGCAGGGAATTTCGTTTACTTTTGTCCTTCCACTGCAATCTCGCAGCTTTATTTTTTCCTTTTGCAGATTTCTTCCTGCTTCAATCAGTCATTTTCTTTTGCCCACGTGTACTTAAGGTCTGGCTGGTTATTAGACTCGATACATCAATGAATTCTATACATATAAACATCAAACAGTAAAAACGCTGCAACGGCAACAAAGAAACAAACATTACACCCGAGTCAATTTAAACAAGTTCAAACCTTCAGTCAGAAAGCAGTAGAAACAACAGAAAAAATAAGAAGAATCAGAGGCAGTACAACATTAATAGAATATGTAGTTGTAGTAAGAATAACAGAACACATTGAATCAATCAATATCATATACGTCCGAAAGTTATACTACGAATATTCTTGTGGTGGTATCAATAATTAAAAGATTAATGTAATTATATTTCCTGCTATAAGAAGGAAAGAACTTGTATAACGCATAAATATATTATTCCGAAAGGTAAAACAGTCACTGACTTATTGGACTGGTATTGAAAGTACTCAGTACTTTGAGAGTACTCCAAAATCTATTGGTCCCTGACCGTTGTACCAACCAAATCTGTTTAAATAAAACAAAAAGTTCCGGTACTTCAGCATACATAAGCAGTAAAAAATTAACAAACAAGCGTTGTGAAGGTGCACAAGTTTCATCTAAATCGTTTTTTAATTTAATTCACCCATTTCCCAATGTGGTTTACATTATTTTTGTCTAAATCCTCGCCGAAATCCCATGTAATTCGTTATAACACGCAATAAATTAAATGAAAAGGTTCGAGCAGTCATTTCTAGGGTCATTTCGATTCTTCCAGATCTGTCAAACCGTTCGATTTTTGCAGGAGATGTTTAACAAATTTTTTTCAAAACTATTTTTCCAAACCCGGTACATAATATTTCCGCGTCGAGATTAATAAACGAATACCGAAAACACCTATTTATTTTATGTGGAAGAGGAAGACTCGAGAGGAACGTGCGAGACGTGACGGACACGAGCGCACGAACTTGCCAAAAAGTCGAAAAAGAAGAAAAAAGTTTTTTGTTAAATGAAAACTTTGATATCGGAAAACTACTTGTTAAACTATTGCAATGCCTGGGTAATTCGTTCAATCCCAGCCGGTTAAGTTGTTAAGCGGTGTATCAGTGGTAATTATTTTATCTGTAGAAGGAAACAATCAATTGAGTTGATCTGGTCGAGTCTAAGAAGTTCCAGCTTGTGCCCGTTCGCCGGGGAATTTCGTCGGCTAGAGAAAAACCCGGTGATGATTGGAGCTGTGCTGATGTGCTGCACTACTTAAGAGCAGAGAGAGAGAGAGGATGTAGTTAACTGAACATTAAATTAGTTGAAAACGCTCGGGTTCCCTTTGAAAATAAACTCTCAAGTGTACAAACAGGTAGACATTAATTTTTTGGAAGTAACTTCTGTTGCACTTCTCATATGGGACATCACTTTCTGTGAAGTGAAGTGCGTTCCATCGTTCAAAACTCTTCATTTCTTCACACTTTTCTTAGACGTATTGTTTCTTTGTTTCAGCCATCGCGGGTTTCATGATCTTTTCTCTTTCTTCTGCTTCCACCTCAAGTCCGAGCCTTCCCCCCTTCCCACCCGTGTATTCAAATCAACGTGCTCGAACGGTGATGTAAACAGTGTGATGTTGAGTGTACACGTGTAAAACATCGAAGGGGGTCTAACTCGCTGTTTAACTTGAATTTAACGTATTATTTAGACTGTCGACCCGTCTCACTATTTCTCATTTCTCCAGAGCGTTCATTATATTTTCACGTGTCGTTGTTTCACTACAAATAGTGTTAACCAAAGATAAATATTACTATTTGTTAAGGCTTATAATATACGTTTATAACGTAATATAAATCCACAGAATTCCTACTGTGTCTGCCTAAATCGTTTCTTCTTATTTTTCTACGATTTTACTACGATGTAAACAAACCTCGTTGGTCGGGAGTTTAAATTTCAGTATTTCGGAGTAAAAGGTACACCGAACAGCAACTGTCCAGGAGAAAGAAAATGGTCCTACGTTTCAATATGTCTGCCTATCCGGACGACACATTCACCTCCTCTAACCTGAAGAATTCAGTATAAAATATAATTCATGCACGTGCACTACAATTGACGGATTTTAACGTACATAATTAAATGTTTAAAAATAAATTCTTAAGACTGCGAGTTAACCACTACGATTTTTTTATGTTCAAGTACGTCCCGTATCTTTCCGGTTGCTTTAAAGCAACTCTCCTAGGATTTCTCATATATAATTTCGTATATTAATTGTTGGTACTCAAACTAAAGTTCCAAGTCACACGGAAGCACAACTGGAAAAGAGACATTTGTCAAACTACCGACCTGTCACACCTGCTCTAATAATTCATTTAAACCTTCGGAGATTCACGCCAACTACTCAGGGTGTTACCTCAGTAACATTTGGTTAACTTCTCTCCTCCATAGGTTTGATTGAGTTTTAATGGGTGAAGATATTAAAAAGTTACATACAGAGAGAGAGAGAGAGAGACTCCCTCCAGACTTTTCCATTCGTTTTAATTGTTTTTTCCAGTAATCGGAGAATTTGTTTTTTTTTCTTCCACTCTCTTTTTTAGTTTGAAGGAACAAAAGACCGGAAGAGGAAGGACGTGGACGCGTGGATTATTTTTGTAATTGTATGTAAATTAACACAGCATCGAAGCTCTGACTGAAGAACGGTTTGTACAATTGTTTTATTTCTCGTGCTTTGACGTCTGAGAAAAAGGTTACAGTAGATATTGACTACAATTCGTGCCGATGTATCGATGAATACAATACATAGTATACACGTCACTTAATAAGTTAATTACCCTAAAATTTATTTTACTTGGCGTGTACCGCAACTGATGGCATTCGCCTAATATTAATGTATTAATTCTACTTATTTGTTGGAAAATTTGTTGAATTTTTTCTACCTAGTGCAGCGGAAACTCACTACGGACGGGTTACTAGGAATAAACCCCACTTTGAATACTGTGGTAATATATTAATTAATGTCTACTTCGACGATTTTGAAATTCTAATGACAAAAATGAGACTTCATCTCCTGCTGTATAAGTTAATTACCTTTCTGCATTAATTCTGCATTGCCAAGCTGCAGGCAACAGCACGTTTCCAAGAGCTAGTATTAAAATTTCATAACTATGATTTTATTTTATAGCTTTATATAACTACAAGTTATATTTTATAGATTTTAATCTGTAGTGGTGTTATTAGTTTCTAGTGTCTCGTGACACGTTTATCTAGGAAGGTATCTGGTCTGGAAAGGTAGTTGGTCGCGCTGCCACAAATTCAGTTGCGAAAAATTGAAAATTCAAAACGTGCCATTTTCCGTAGGGAAACGCGGCGGCTCGGCCGGGTTGTTCTTTGTGTTTGAACGTCACAAAGTAAGCAACTCCATTTTCGGTTCTTTTTTTTTGCTTTCAAAATCATTAATTTTTACCCCGTTTTTGCCTTTTTCAAGTCTAATCAAATTAAACTCCTTAATCCTTTCCGGTCGGACATGGGGATGCCTCCGAAAGGACACAAACCTCTCTGAAATTTTTGTGATTTTTCCCTGAAATTCCCAATTAAAAGTCGAAAGTCAATTTCGTTCTGCTGTTTTTGTAGTGCTCTTCGCATTACAACGCACAAGGATCATCAACTCGATTGCTACTACTTGTTTAATTGTCAATCGATTATTGAAAAATTCAATAGGTGACCAGTTCGAGTCGGTGTTGTTGCCCTTCGAACCGTCTCCCGACTACAACTTACGAGGATTACTTCTCTGTCGGCTGTGATATTTCCCTTCTGCTTGTCGTTTTTTCATCTCCAATTATTTAGTAAATAAACTATTAATAGATTTCGCCTTTAGACCGGTTTTTTTTCCACTTCGCAGAAACTCGTAGACTCGGCAGATTCCGTTCGTATCTGAGTGACCTCTGACCTCCCAGAAAACGGAACGAAAATTTCCTCGAGTCCCAACCTCCTCTGAAAACTTGATAAGTTATTTGTTTTCCCTTCTGAGAGAAAATGTGACGAACTTTTAAGTTCTTGTTCCACTACTCTATTTTTTTATATAATATATTAATTCGAACTGTGACTACTAACCGTACAAATGAAACCAGTGAAAATGTTTATGTTATAAAATTGAAATAAGATATATATAAGATGAATGATATAAGATGAAAATTGATATAAGATATAAGATGAAGGCGAATTAAGTATTAAGTACTATTTCGACGCTAATTTTCTACTCCGCGAACGTCACAACGCCCATGAAACCCTCGCCAACAAAACGTACCTGTTGAACCAAAACTCAGATGTCTCTCTAACTGTTTTCGTAAAACGCATTCAACGTGTCCTACGTGATCTTTCGTGAAAAACAACAGTTTCAAGTGTTGTCGAAACAAAAAAACAAGTTCTTTCAATGGTGTTGTCCTTCAACGGAACTCGTGTAATCGTTTCCTAAGGTTCTGTGACATCCGTCGAAGGCAGGCACTCAACTTCCCTGCTCGCATTCCAACTCACGCAAAACTACCGCGATCTACAGCGGAATGGTATTGTAGTGGAAAAAAAACCGTTCATAATTTTTTTATCAATTTATTATGTCTTATTTTCAAAAGAAAATTAAATCAAAGCTCAAAACCAGACAATGTTACAAGTTCAATTGTGTTAATTTACTTATTTATTATTATTTATTAAATAATTAATTACCCTCCTCTTGGGTTCTTCTTTCAAGCCTGTGCTCGCATACATAACATGAAATCTAAATAAAAATCACTGTAGTCGATTGAATTAGGTAACATTATTGTTAACCTGAAAAGACAAAACTATTGATATTTTTTACACCGTACGTTCGGACAGGGCCACAGGCCATAGGTCATTATTATAAACTATGATTTTTATTTCATTAAAACATTTATAAACAATTAAAATAAAAGACTAATTTAGATGTTTGTTAACTTAATACTTCTTTCTCTCTTCTAAAATACCTGAGCGTTTCATGGAATACTCAGGTGTATGTTAGATTAAATAAATTAATTTTTCAAATATGTCCTGTTATTAACTTGAACTCTTATTTTTTGTAAAACATAGTGTTGAGTGCTAACAATAATTAGTGAAAAGCATTAGTTCTTTGTCTCTATAAAAAGTTAAATAAAATTTAAAAGAGAATTTCAAATTGCTCTACATAAGTTAGTACCTAGAATCGTGTGTAATTATTAACTCATTTTTAATGAATCTTTGGGGGTGTCAATAACAGATAACATACTGTATCGTACTTACTTAGTTATGTATTTATTTATTTATAGGGCGCCAATGAAATTTCCCATGTTAACAATCTTCTGTAGGCGTCCATAGAATTCGGATGTTCCTCGACTTTCCTCAGATCTCAAAGAACCCGTTTCCGGTCCCATTTTGTCGCTGCTGGTACCTGAAGTGGTCGATGCTGTTGACGTGCTTTCTTTCATCATTTCAGTAGCTTCGGTTTGTTCTGTCGTTCCGTTTGCTAAGACGCTGACCGAAGACATTTCTATTGGACTCGCCGCTGTCTTTTCCATGTTCGCTTCGGTGGCTTTCATGCTCGTCGCCATTTCTTCGGCTGCTTTTACAGTGATGGGTTCCCCTGATCTCACGCCGACGCCTGGACTCATACTTTCGACAGGTTTGTGTTCCGTTGGCTGTGCTATTCCACCACCGCCGTACTGCATACCACCACCACCGTATTGTCCGTTGGCTCCGTATTGGTCCAGGTAGGATGGAACTACCCCTGGAGAATTTACACCACCCATTTGCTCTCCGTTGGGTGGTGTTTGAGGTGGCATCTGAATACCTTGATTTGGAACGACAGGTATGGGACGCATGACCAGTCCGTTAAGGGTCGTGCAGTGATGAACGGAAATTGGCTGACCAGTTCTGTCATCTACGGATGTTTGTACGGTACAACTGCAGTTCGGATTGATCAGTGTCTGTTGGGTTTGTGGGTCGTAGGCGACGCAATGCACCCATTTGCTCGTTGGGTCTTCCTCTTGCGGCTGAGGTGGAGGAGCTGGTTCAGTTTCTTTGTTGTTCTTTGCTTCTTCTCGGTCTCGTACGCCACGCTCATACCCTCGTTCGAATGCGTTCTCGTCACGTGTTCTCGAAATGGTGTAACCCAGTCCCGACCCAATGCCTAGGCCAGAGCCAACACCTAACAGAGAGCCGTAACCCAAACCAGAACCGTAACCTAATCCGGAGCCATAACCAAATCCGGAACCGTATCCATATCCACTATATTTCCAAGGGTTTGAAATCCTATTTACTAATGAACTTGTCAGGTATCCACCTGCAGCTCCCACAGCAAGACCTGTCAGCAATTTACCATTGCCCGAGCTCTTTTTGCTTCCATAAGTTGGTACTCCCCAGTTACCACCGCCAGAATAACCATAGTTGCCAGAGTTACCTCCAAACAGCTTGGTTCCTTGATACGATGGTGGTGGTCCCGAAAAACTACTTGACGGGGAGTATCCGTAATTATGCTGAGTAGGATAATGACTAGAATGAGACTGCTGGGGGTACGAGCCGGCATGATGTCCGGATGGTTGGTAAGAAGGAGCACTGTGAGAATATCCGTGGGATGTTTGAGGTGGGTGGTAACCTCCGGATGGGTGATAACCGGTGTTGTGGGTATTGGGTGAGGGATGGTAGCCTCCAGAAGGATGATAACCGCCTGACGGTTGGTAGCCTCCTGATGGTTGGTAGCTACCTGGAGCACTGTGGGTGTTGGGCACATTGTGGCTGGTTGCGACACTGTGACTGCCGGGCACACTCGAAGCAGGACGATTAACGCCATGGCTGGTGTGAGAAGGTTGAAATCCGTGAGTGTTTGTACTCGGGGCAGGTTTGAACCCACCATAGTTGCTGTGGGATGGTTGAAAATGTGTATTACTGCCTCCAAAGCTCTGGCTACCGGATACGCTTGAGGATGGTTTAAATCCTCCAAAGTTGCTCTGCTGGACTCCACCCTGTGCGGTGTAGCCTCTCGAGCCTGCACTGCTGCTGCTTGGATATTTGCTGTTTGTGTGACCTACTGCAGTGTTCCAACCATAGTTTGTAGGTTGTTTAGGTGCTGATGGAACGGCAGGAGCCGACGGTTTATAGTAAGGATTTGCCCAGCTTCCCGTTTTTGACGAACTGGTCGCATGGCTGGTGGCAGTTCCCCAATTCTTCTTAGCAGAACTGGGCACTGCTTTCGAACTGGAACTCGAACCGGAGCTCGAGCTGGAAGACTTACTTCCTCCGAACCATGATGACATGAAACCACCACTCGTGTGCTGATTTCTGCCTCTGGTGCTGCTGCTGCCGCGTCTGCTGCTACTGCTGCCGTACGTCTTCCTACATTCCACTTGTGTTAAATTCACAAAGAGAACGACAGTCAACAACGTCAAAAGTAACAATCTCGAGTTTTTATTCATCACTTTAAATCTTTAAATTAGATAAACGTTTCAATGTCACTCCTCGGACTCTTCTCCTCACTTCTTCTTTTCCTTGACGAACTCCTTTAAAGAGAATTAATGTACAAATGACACTTAGAACATTTACAACGAGGCGAAATGAAACGGAATCTTTCGTCCTAATGGCAAAACTAACGAGTTAATTTCAGTCAAAGACACACAGCTAAAGACACGACTGCGAACTTAAACCTGCTTATACCTGATACCCTTGTCTCAAAGGTCATAGGAAATCGATGCCGGCACAAACGTCACTTCAATAACGTCAACGGTCACTCAGTCAAGGGACTGCATAATTGGAAAGTTTTATTCAAAACAATCTAACATCTATTTTAGATTTCTCAATTTATTCGACTTGAGCTAGCAGACAGGCAGACATTTGCAAAAATTCAACCGAACGAAGGTTACCCATAACCACACAAAGGAAATTCACGTTATTTCCTCATCTTTCGAGGAACAAATCGACTGGTTTTTATTATTTGAAACAACTTGAACTGATTGAGAGTGTGCAGTGGAACCGAAAGAAAACATCAAACACGGACACATTAAGGTCAAACCAGCTGCACTGCCTTTACTTGTACTTTGTCTGAGAAACCATCAGAGCAAATAGTTTGAAATTAAGTACCAATTTCCTACTAATAGTTTTCATAGAATCATTAAATCAATAACATGTGACGATCAGACTCTAGAAAATTGGATTCAGCTTAAATTCACGGGCATTAGTCTCATGTCTCATGGAAATCCAACCGCACGTAAAACACTTTTAAAAACAAACTTAATGGAAATTTAATTAAGTTCCCGTAAAATCATTAGACCCGATTACCAATACGATTTATTTCGATCTTTTACTACAAATCAAAGTTCCCAATCAGCCAATTAATAGGATTTATTTTATGGATTCATTAAAACTAAATCAGTTGCCAGATGGAACTAATGCTCCCCAAATTTACTCAAATAAATTTTAAATTATTTAAATTATTTTATAAATCTTTACAGAATTGACTTGTAAATATTTGAATTAGCCACCATGTCCCACATTTTGTTTGGACACGCAGAGACACATCGGATACACACTGAAATTTTCTCAGACTTAACCAAATCGTACACACTAAAATCAATTACACGTTCACACTGACGTTCTTGGGCAAAGATTGAACATAACCTGGAACCTGAACTTGCCCCGCTCCAACAAAAAAGCAACAAGCTAAAAGGCATAACTAACTAAAACAATAGAACTACTCTCAGGGAAAGACAAAAGTCCATTTCCCAAAACGACCGTTGCCTGCGTGTGTGTATGTGTGTGTGTGTGTGCTTGGACAATAACAACAACAAAGTTAACTAACTATTGGTGATGTTCCGAACAAGTGCAAACAAGCGGCGGTACTCACAACGCGTTAAAACAACGACTGACCAACTCGTCGACAACAACAACAACAAACTCGGGCTCGAGATGAACCGATAAAAACAAATTAAATACATAGATGGATAAATAAGCTAAGCGAAGAGAAGTCGGTCAGTCAGCTGGGAAACTTTCGAACTGAATTTTTCGTATGACTTTGACTAACAATGGCGACTGACCTCAACATCATCGACAACAACAAGTTAAGTGATGTTTCAATAGAAGACCGTTTGAATGATGTCAGGTTCCTCAGAAACTCTCG
This sequence comes from Polyplax serrata, assembly GCA_037055365.1. Lineage (NCBI taxonomy): Eukaryota > Metazoa > Arthropoda > Insecta > Psocodea > Polyplacidae > Polyplax > Polyplax serrata. The sequence continues at coordinate 2,377,425 of JAWJWE010000037.1, read as the reverse complement.
TCACACGCTCATCTTCAACGTGTTTTCCGCCATTTTTCTATTCTTCTTCTCGTTACGGAGATTTCGCTTCGATTGCACTGCTCGCTCGAATGGTGAGGTACCCAGCGATGCAAAGCGTTGGGTAGTGCCCAGTGACGTCAACCGGCCTTGAAAGGTACGAATTTGGAAATGGTGGCACAACGTCGACGTTTAAAAAATCGTTTTTTTTTTTGTTGTATAAATTGCAGTGAGTGAGTAGTTTTAATTTAATTAGTGGTACCTGTTTCTTCACGGTGTTGAGTGCTGCGCACTTGTTGGAATTCAACAGACAAGCCTACCATGCCTTGATGTGTGCCTGTTTTACTTTGGATGATTCAGACTCAACAGAGGTATCCTTCGTCACATACGCGAAATGGATGATTAACTAGTTCAGGCAGAGCAGTCAAAAATTTTCTGGTCGGTTCACAAACAGTCATTTTTTGACCATCCTACCAAAAGGTTAACAAAAATATATTTATAAATGAAACAGATTATATTTACGTTTGCTTGATTAGTTATCTTCCTAACATGTGGTGTTTTCACCGAGTACGCGTTCAACTAACTCCGGTGTTGCATCCTAAAACGTATACGGTTTATTTGTTTTATTAAAAAAATATTTCTTTTTAATTTAAGGTCAACAACTTTATTACCATTCTTTTAGCATTGATTACTGTTTAATATCAAATCATTAGTTTTGTTGTCGTTAAAGAAGGCGATACACCAAATCGGCTTTTCATAGGTAAAAACCCTGGGTACCTGGACTTAACAAAACCAGAACTTCAAAGTTCCTCCAGTTCCCGTCTGGATGACCAGGATACTTTTTTTTATATGATTTCTCTTTGTCGTCACAACTTTTAATTGTTCTCGCTCTGTCGGTGTGATGTTTTTTCCTCCACGACCCGCCTTTTTCACTCGTCTCTAATTACACAGGATACACCGGACAGTGTGGCAAATGCGGATTCTCACGGTGTGATGGCGATGACTATGAAAATAACGGACTCATCTCAACCGTGAAAAAAAAGCAAGGACGTGAACGGATTTTGTTTCGTCTGAAGGACGCTAATTTTCGCTTTTGCTTGTTTTGCCTTCTCCGGAGAGAGGTGAAGATCAACAGAGAGAAAAAAAAAGACGGGGTGAAAGAATCCCGGCGACAGGGTTGAAAAGGCCGAAGGGAACGTCGAGTGCTGGGATTGACTGCTAACAAAATTAATTGAACGCTTCGGGGGTTGACCTTAGCAGACACGACCAGGTGAAAAATAGTTGAAAAGAACTAGAAATTGAAAAAATTGAGTTCGAGCCAGTGAAATAGACAAAACAGAGTAAGTACCCGAGAGGTACCCGTTTCACGAAGTACCGAAAAGGTTTCGAGGGGTGCGTGAGGTACAATTCTTCCTCTCCTCCCACAAACTTTCTCTGCAGCATTTCCTGTTCCCTTTTTGCAAGATATTAAAATTCACCTGAGAATCGAATTACTGTTTTATGGATACGTTCAAAGGAAACTGAAACGCGAGGAAGAGAAGAGAAAGTAAGCAAAGTGAAAGTACAAAGAGGGAAAAAAATTGAAAGATTTGAATTGGGGGGTGGGTGGGGTCGAAGATTTTTCTTAAAAACGAGAGATGAAAGAAAAAATGGATATGATAATGATTTCGCTTTGATGATGGCTCTCGGTAGAAGACAACCGAACTAGAAATGAGTTGGATTGATCAAGAGAAATTACCCCCGACGTGGGAGAGAAAACAAAATGGCTCAGAGACGACTGCAAAAGACCTTGAGGAGAGCAACATCAGAAACTGTCGTGTACCTCTGTGGAAACGGGTACTCACACAAAATGAAAAAGTGACCCCGAACACTTCCCTTAAAGTTGAAGAGAACCTCACGTAAACATCCCTTAATACGAGTGGAGTATTTCCTGAAGGAAAGGAAATAATTCTGATAGAAAACAGATCCCACTTAAGTTAAGTGATATCGCGTCAATTTAATTTCAATTTAACTGTTCCACGAATACATAAATTTATCGGACTTATTAAGACGCGTCAATTGAACTTACATAACCGCACAACGACCCGGGTGTTGCGTGTAAATTATTAATACATTAATTTCGAACTCAGAAGGTGTTTCTAAGTGACGAAATTTTTCATACCACCATGTGTGAGTGCCCAGTTTAATAACATCTATGTATTTATTTATATGTAGGTGTGTCTGCGTGTGTATTTGAGGACTAGAGCGAATTGCATAAGCGGTAATAAAAGCTTAATTTATGTATTTGTTTGTTTGGCAGCTGGCCTTTCACTTCTTCTTCTTTCCTTACTTTTAGTCTTTATTGGGTTATTAAAAACAACTTCATGGGTGAGAAAAGCTCAGTTTCAAATTTAGACGCGTAAAAATAAAAGTTCAGACCTTCGATTAGAAATTTAAAATTTGCAAAGGTTGCAGTTAAATATAAAAGGCTTTTCTCTTTTATAAAACCTTGTAGGAGGCTGAGCAGGTGGAAGTGGAGCAGTTGCAGGTCTCTCTCTCTCTCTCTCTCTCTCTCTCTCTCTCTCTCTTAACGCTCTCTCCCTTTTTTTTATCTCTCTCTCTTCCGGCTCGTGTGTTAATGTACACCTGTACCATCCTTTCCTTTGACTAGCCTGTCGTGAACAAAAGACGCGAAAACAGACAAACCTGATTACGAATTTATAGAATTTTAACCTTTTTTTGTTTTTCCTGTTCATTGACAAGGATCAATAAGATTTAGTCAGTTGGTCCCGTCGAAATAAAACAAAAACTATAATTTCAAAGTTCAATTTAAAATTGGATGAGGGTAGGAAAAGGCGTCGACTTAAACAAAAAGAAACAAGCGGTTGTTGCGTACCGCGACACTTTAAGTAACATTCACCTAAAGAAGTTATTTTTCTCGGAGTATCTACAACATCTAAACTTATTTTATTTTAAACTTATTTATTTATTTATTTAAAAATCAAACAACATTTCCATTCCCTGGTGTACATCCGAGGAATACCTCGGTGCTCCTCCTACTTACTTTCACCTTTCACCGCACGATGTACTTCACTCTTACTACCTTCCAACCATTTCCAATTTACAATATATATTTTTTTTCACACGTTGAAAATTATTCATCTGTCGATCCATTGTTTTTTATTCCTTTCCATTTGTGAACTTTCCTTTGTGGCCGTTCCATTAAATCCGAACAATGAATTATTTTTCCGTTTGTTCAAATCGATCGTTTCAAACTTTTCCTGTCGTTTTTCTTCCTTTTTACACCCACCCAAAAGCTTTCGGGCGGGCAGGATGAGGAGTAGTGGGGGGGGGGTTTTTTTTTTTTTTGGTTGGCTTTATCTCCGGGTTAGTCCGGTCAGACGTACGGACAATCTGACGGACCGACCTTTGATTGATGAGACGTGAGAAATCGCGAATCTGCTCCCTGACGGGTCGGACATTGGAAACCTCCGAAGGAAAGCTCGGAGCTTTTCCCCCGTAATTGAATATGATCAGATCGATTGATTTGCCTCCTATTCGTTTTTAATTTCTTCATTTTCTTTGTGTTCCTTCAATACGTCGTCTTCTGCTCTCGAGTGTCGGAACTTTGAACGTAAATTTTTGTAAATTTGTTCCGACCGGGTCCTTGTGGTTACGTTGTAATTAAAAACTCAATCAGTGAATTGATTTCTTCCGAAACTTTTCGCTCGAATTGTACCGTTTTTAACTGTCCTCGAGGGATGAAAATAATTTTAGTTACCCGGGATATCCGTTGAAACATAAAATCTGACTTTGTTTTGACCTCTCAGACAATGAAAGAAACAGAAAAAGAGAAACAAGCAAGCGAGTTTTCAATTATTTCTGTGTTGTTTTTATGTTCAATAGATTTTGTACTTCAATTTTAATTAATTGATTTTCAGTGAATCAGTCAAGTTTATCGTCGTGAATTGTATTAATTCTAATTTAAGTCTTAACTTCATGGAAATCTAAATTTTTAATGTTGTAATATTAATAATATAATAATAAGTCTTACAGTTATTATAGTTAAGTAATGTCCTCATCCATCCTGTGTGTAGCTCAGGCCATCAAAATTTGGTGAAATCTACAAATGGATTATACAACACCATCATTGCACTACTAAAAGAAAACTACCTGAAACTCGACCGGTTTAATTTGTTTGTATTTCTTCCAGAAATACCACACAAATACAACCACCCAGAAATACAACTACAAAAATTAATGATCAAAATATAAAATTGCACCACAGGTGCACCACAAGACGACTACACAACTCTTCCACGAAGATGAAGAAGAAGAAAAATCATCAAAGAAGCACAAACGTTACGGCTGAAACAAAAGACCAAGCTGTGAAGAATTTGCATTTCAATTTAGAAAAACAGGAATCGTCTCCAAGTGTTAGTTTTTCGTAATTTTAGAAGGACTTTCACCGTGAGAAAGTAACTCGGTTGATGAGAGAGAGAGTAACACCTTTTGGAATCCGACACCATTTTTTTTTTTACTTCGAAAGGTAACTTAATTTCATTGTAGAAACAAAAATAAAATATAAAAATCTATTTTAAATCGAACTTTTATTTACATAACACTTTGTGACCGATTGTTTAATTTTCTGTTAGCTGAATAAACATAAAACACATGGGTTTCTTGTTATTTGTACAATGAACCTCTGCCAACGGAAAAAGATTCGGCAAAACGCAAAAATATATAAGAAGAGAGTCGAGGCCATTCTCGGCCTGATTACTCTTTTAAAATACACTGATCGGCCATCACGAGTTCAACGGACTCATTACAATTAAAGAAAGTACATTGTGGTACCTTGAAAATGTCTGCTTGTACCACTGCAACACTACAAACTCCTGCTATCTCTCCATTCGAATGCAGTCCTTGATGTTCGAAAGAGAGGTGATTAACAGTATTGTTCTCAATTTGTGTTGAATGCCTCTCATTTGGATAAATTACTCATTGTTCGAGTCAATCAATCATTCAATCGCCACTCAATCAGGTTCTTATTTTCGAGGCCTTGAATAGGAGGAATGTGGTGAGTGGCCAACTCAACCTGAAATATTTCAAAATGTTCAGGTTGTGTCATTCTGTTGCTCGTCTTTGTCTTTTAGACAAAATTTCCCCTACTTAGGAGTCGTCAAATTTGATTGCTGTCGCAATTCCTACATTGTCACAGTATTTCAAAAAAACAGAAAGAAGTTCAAGAAGTGTTTTGTAGTTTGAAAGGTCTATGTGAAACAATTTTTTCCCATCCGAAGACCAAACATTTAAGATGAAAAATACTCTCATAAAATCTCGTTTGAAATGTTTAATAAAATAATAACCAATAAATTGTGAACATACACCATACATACCCCATTTCAGGTAACATGTATTTATTCATTAATATTATATCGTACCATTATTATTATCTTTTGAAGCCACACTTAGCTCTAAACATTAATTTGGTAAAATTTATTTATAACTAATGTTACTTACTTGTAACTATTGTCAGCCACGTAACACCTTAAATCCATAACACAATCTGAAAAATTAAATATTATTTAAACATTTAATAGTTGAATGTTGCCACTAACTTGAAGCTAATTGATTGATATTTTTAATTTATTAATTAAAGTAATATTTTGCACTGCAACAATTGTAGGAACACAGCACAAGTACATTTGATTTTAAACAGCAGGAGAGTACTCATTTGAAGTACCGTAAGTGATGTAAGTGATGTGTGAGGAGTGAACTCCTCAAATCGATTGATCGAATGACAAGAGTCAATTCCATACATAAGTTATTCGATGTATAATTAAATGGTTTGGCTGGACAAACCGAAGTCGAGTTCCTCCTTCTGACAAGTGAGAGTGCAAGAAGAAAGGAGACACATTCCCCAGGAAGTCCAAGTGGAAATGTTAATTTTGGAACTCGGGCATGTCCGATAAATTATTTTCAACTCTCCGAGCAGTAATAAGATTAGCGGTTTTACGGGAGGACTAAACCGAATTAGCCGGATTAACTCTAATAAATTAACGAAACTCAGCCTTTTAAGGTTTATTTATGTCAAATTACCGAAGAAGATCCTGTCCGTGGAAAAATGTTTAAGGAACGTGATGTTTCTCTAACTTAAATTAAGGTGTTTCTTACTTTGATGGTTTCTCCTCCTTTGATACTTGAAACGTTTAATAATTTCAGAGGTGTGATCTGCAGAGTCTCCTTACGAAACCGAGATATGTTTATGATGGTTCACCATACTACTCAACTTCTCTCTCGCAAAGCATTTTAGTAAGTAAGTATGTATGTAAATTAAAGCACATAAGTGCATACAATTACTTGTATATATAAAAATGTACATTATTGCACGGCAAACGCACCCATATCACTCATTATTTAGAATTGTAAGACGTTTTGGAAGGTGCTTGAACTTAGCTAACTAGAAAGTAATGGTGCTAATAAAGTTATCAAAAACTTAATTATGTAAATTATAAATAAAATATGTAAAAACTATACAACATAATTATTCCGCAATTTATTCATTATCTTGTTACGAACGTAATGCTCGGACTCATCAAGTGACACTTGTAAAATCCGCTGTTGGTTTACGTGGAGTCCATCAACCTTCCACTTTCCTTTCAAGGTTCAACCCTTGTCGAGTGGCACTCGTCAGAAGATCATTAGATTCCACCCTTTAGAAAAGGGGGTGATCATCCCCAGGAGACGTGTAAAAATCCAATTCGAACGAGGGACGACAGTCAGAAAACCGCAAACCCGGGGAGAAATCTCTTTTGTGTTTGGCAAATTCCCAGGCACCGGACGGGGGCTGCCTGACACGACAGCAAAAACCGCTAAAAATTACATCAACAGTTCGAGCAGTGAAACCGCCAAAGCTTAAAATCGATTATTAATAAACTTAATTGAGTAAATTTATCAAAGTCGTGACTCGACGGGGTTGCAGGAACGAACACCCCCGGAGATTGCAATTTTCCGTACGGGAAATCTCTCTCTTTATAGTTTGCTTTTCCGCCATGTTCATCCCCTAAAACAAGAAACCTCTCTTTTAATTAACCCGTCTTGGGTTTGCTGCGAGACAGAGCCGTTCAGACGTGTCAGACAACTTGCGCGCACACACACCCTCCCACTCTCGAAAAATAGAAAATATTTCTCGTCTGTTTTCACCGCCGACTGTATAGTTTCTCGGTTAGTTTCAGATAGTTGGTCTTAGTCTTCGTCGATGGCCAGGACGTGGAGGAACGGCCCCAAACGTCAAATTAAACAAATCGTCAGAGTCAATGTTTGCCTCGTAGCAAAACGCGGTTCGTAGCAAAACGAAAAAATGAACAGTTGGAATTTTTTAATTTTTATCTGCCTCGTTGGGCAGATTTTTTGGCGGACGGAAGCGACGTCTACGTCAGGTCTGTCGCCGATTCTGCAGAAAGAAGTTCGATCGGACGTCGAAGGTCAGGGAAGTCTTGCCAAGGAAGAAAAGGCGTCTTCTTCGGAGAAGAAAGAGGGAGGCAGGAAGCCGAAGTGGAACAGACGTGGCTCACGAGACTTTTGCCCCGTTGGAAGTAAGTTGGACGGTCACATGAGGTGCAGACAGGTGTGGGACTGACAGGTGTGCCGACATCCCTGAAGAACTTGACGTACACCTCAGCACAATGCACCTGTACGCATACGTGTAGCAAGATATAACAATATACACTTTGTATGAAAAAAATACGTTTCATATTTTCTATCCTTACCTCCGTATTTACGTCACCGGTCCGAAGTAGTGAGAAGCACTACAACGTAGAACGTAGAATGCAACGAAGTAAAGGCACGGAGCATGAATTCATGACTTTGCAATCGTCGGACAACTTACATACATCATCTTACTCATCGACGAGTTCTTGTGTTGGAACGCTTCGGGTTGTGTTTCAATCACAGACAGCTGTTTGGTATCACAACAACGTCAAACAATCTATGAAATATATAGTCGCAAGAAGAAACATTGATGGATCACCAACGTATGGTGTAAATATTTCTAACGGCTTATGCGTAATAATAATAACAAGTTAATAACAAGTACTCTATGTAGCCATGACACAGCTTTAAGGAGTGCGATACTGGGAAAGAACCAGCTAATAATAATCTATTAACAAAATTTATTACATAATACGACATACGTTAACGTACTTTTAGATAAATTAAATATTGCTGTAGAGAATAAAATAATAAATAAGCTTGCTCTCGACCTGAAGACATGAACGCACATGTGTATTTATAACATGTGATAAAGGGGAAAAATTAAGTTCAATTTTAAGTGAAGAAAATGTCAATAAGTACCGTAAGTGGTACATCAACAAATAAAAAATACATGCGTAAATAATACATAGAATGGTATGCCAAGTCACCAACGTCTAAAATTAATAAGTAAATAAAATTGTAGAAGAATAACACACACACAGAAAGAGAGAGAGGTGGGTAGCTGAGTGTGAGTGGAATGCAGAGACGAGGAAAATTGTTATATACAAAAATAAAATTAGTCAGACAGGAAGTATAAAATTGACATTAATGAAATTTTTGTTGATTTTCTCACTTTGAAGCAGAAGAGAAAGACGGATGTGACGTTTTAAGAGCTTGTGCAAGTGTAACTGTACAAGCAGCCACGAATGGCATTCAATTAATGTAAGTGCTCTGCCAGTTTTCTTCCCTTCGGCATTCTTTCCTCTCTCTCTCTCTCTCTCTTCCATTGTCTCTCCCTCTCTCTCTCTCTCTCTTCCATTGTCTCTCCCTCTCTCTCTCTCTCTTTGTGCGCCTATGTATTCCATCTATAATTTCTAGAAGTCAATGCGGGTTACCCTTTGAGACGATGGGCGAACACTCGCATTCGATTAATCAGAAAAAGTACTCTTCACTACAAGTAGAAATTGAAATTGTGCCGTCGTAGTGACGCGTTAAACGTATACAAACACTATTACATTTTATAATAATACATGTTTAAAACGAAATTTCCTTCGTATTTTTCCTCCTTCGGGGTGTTATTACATTACATTCGGTCCTGTTATTAAAGAGTGTTGTGTTACTCCTGCAGCAGGTTACTCGTACTCGCGTCTTTTGCTTCTTTTATTTTTGCCAAGTGCGATGTAAGTGCTTTTCCGTTCCGTAAAATAAATTCTTTTATATTGTATTTGTACGAAAACGAACAATAAAGTAATATTAATAATAACGTCGTTGTTATTCAACGTTCTCTTCAGGCAAATTGTTGAACAGTTGTGTTCTAAATTTAGTGTGTTTTTAATCACCCGGCGGTAGTTTTTTGATGGCTGTGCACAACAAATAGAAGTCATGTGTACTAACGAACACAACCTTATACTATCCTAAAATAAATACTAAATAAAATTTGTAATTGAAAACAAATAATTATATGATGTAACACAAAACAATAATGTAATACTGCTGTTTTCTGCGTATAATAAACATTATGTAAAATACATAACAAAGTACACATTGTGCAAAATATTTTATTAAGTGTTTCATTGAAGAACTTCCTACTCCAACGCGGCCTAACTGCAAGTTGCACTTTTACCAGCGAACTTACAAACTATTGAACTTTAAGTTCAGTTGAAGAACAATTGACAGATGACATCATTATGTACTTGAATTGAATTATTAAAAAATTCGCAAAAACGATGAAAACGAATTTCCCTTGGCTTGTGACGCGTTAATTGAGTGAAATCTACGAAAACTCGAACTCGATAAGATGTCGCACAGATATAAAGGAGGAAAAGATAGCGATCGCATACAAATGTTATGTTCATAAATAATTTCAGATAGTTTTGCGGTCGTCAATGGTGAAAAATCGACCTTTGTTACGTCACGCTGTTTTAGTTTGCAAAGTAGTTTTGCATTCCCTTACTTACTCTGTCAACGATCTTTGATTTATAAACTTATTTATCGCTCTTTGCATTGTTTATGTAAATAAAGATTCTGTTTCACGGTCCTCACGTTCAAGAACAGTTCTCGCTTTTGAATAAATTTGGTTTTGAGCCTCTTTTTGTTGACGTTATGTATACATAATTATTTTATTTAATTCAATGAGCCTTCAACTTTTAATTAGACGAGTAAATTGATACACGTCTCTAATCATTATTATTATTATGTATACACTGATATGTATTAATAAAATACTTTTGTATCGTAGTATACTACCGTAATATATCTTTTATTGATGATTCTACTGGGCTTGGTACTGTCAACTCAAGGGTCTCAGATGAGTGTACTTTTTCTATTTTTTTATTTTTGGTAACGTAATACAAGACAAGTTAATAAGCGTACATATTATAGAAATTAATAGGTTCGTAATCCAACTAAGAACACAACGTTTGAACTTCTGTTCATCGGTGCAATCAATCCGTCAAGGAAAACCAGACTTTCATTGATACTGTTGTGTGCTTTCTTATTAAACCTATTTATTGATCTTATTTGGCATTAACACTCACGTGTCAGCTACTTAATTAACTAACTCTCACGTCGAGTGTTGTCTTTGAATACTTCTGAGTGTCTTAACTCATGCTACGGTCTTTTCCTTTGTTTTCCTCCAAATTTTCTCGCTTGTGTTTCTGGTTCTGGTGCCTTATCAAAACCTTCTCTACGTCTCTCTCACTCTCCATTCTGACCAATTTCTTTTGCAATTATCTATGTGTCTGAGAAATAAGTTTGAACGAGAGTTAGCGTGAGAAAGAACGACGGAGGACGGGGAGAATGTTTAAGAGGTAGGCTTTTCTTCATTTCTTTCAGATTTCATGTTAAAAATAGTACAAAACAACATTTCCAGAAAAAGATGGAAACCTCGTTTTCACGACGTTCCACGTCAAGACGTGGAAGTGAAAAAAAAACCTTTGCAGTAAATGAAGTAACGAAGACCGTGATGTTGATGTTTGTGAGTGTGATGCGTGTGGTGATGACGCTTATTAGGTTGATAATGACAACTTCCAATCTCCCAATTTTTACGATCGCCGTCGTTTTTCAATTCTGAAAATGTATAATTTGGAAGGAACTAAGCGTTTCTCCCTTGTATATGAAATTCTCTATATAGTGCGAGCAGTTCTAGTATTTATTTACCACTTCCTGGAAAAAGTGTCACGGTTCCACCTTCTAAAATGGCACTACTTCCGCTTTCTGCTTTCTCATTTCTGCATAAAATCCAATGCCACGCATTGTTTTTCTTATCACATGACTCTGCCTTATCAAGACGACTAGAATTATTTATTAACTTTGTTAAATTCAATAATAATACCGTTAAACCCCCTTTTTAATTTAACTGAAACCTTCTCCTCCGGTTTATTTACATTACTTCTCCATGCTCTACGCAAGAACTATTTGAATTGTGTTACCAACCTCAACTCAAAATATTTGATTTACTTCCTTTGTGGTAATAATAATTATGTATTTGACTGGTTCATTCACCCCATCTCTTAGAATTCGATTAACTGACTTGTAGCAATGTTCAGTGGTAAATTCTTTGGTGCACTTCCTTAAAGGGCTTAAAAAATATGTGTACTTAATAAAAGGTATAATAACACTTAATAAAATATATATACTTAAAAAATAAATAAATACTTAAATAATAAAAGAATTATTTATGTTATGGTCAGGTTTCCAAAATATACAAGCAGACCCTCTAGATATTTTTTATGTTTCATTGAATAAATCAAACTCATCTTGGCAATGAATTTGTAATTAAATAAAATGTAAAATGCAAGCATGGATGTTAATGCTCACAAATACTGGTAATACAAAATAATAGACTTAGTAAAATAGTTCATGTGTGTTGTCTATGATTGAAATTTTTGGAAGTTCTTTGTTTAATTTTAAGAAATTTTCAAGTGGTTCTAGTGAGCACACAACTGTGGTCTAACTCAAGCTGATCCTTAGACTAGGATTGGAGTGAAAGGATGAATTTTTAACTGTAGTGTATTATTATTTGCCTTCGCATAAATCTAACAATGTGATTTAAGAAGTTGTTTGTCGTTTGTTGTTCCTGTCCTTAAACAGTCAGGGGGAAACCACCAAACATCTAGCCAAGTGTTTAAATATTAAACTCTACTCAAAGTGACATCTCATTTACAAGAGGAACATCCTGTAGGTGGCACCTACGAAATGCCATTTTCAGTCGGTCGGTCATTGAGAAAATTAAATTTTCGGTACAATTACAGAGGAATTCGTTACATCGTTCCAACTTTCCCTCCGCGTCGCTGCTTTCCTACATTAACAACAGCAACAGGGTCGGCGATGACATCTCGTAATTGATTGTTTAATCGTTGCAAGCCCACAGCAACAGTAACAACAACAACAACAAAAAGTTACAAGTTCACAAAACTCTTTATCTCTCGGTATAATTGTGGGAGACGGTTCGAGCAAGTTCTCAGTCTGCGGATACCTTCGGATTATCAAACACAAGCGCGTCGTCAAATACGAAAATGTGTAGCAGTAAACGAGTTGCTTGTCTTTTGAGTGTCGGGGCTTTGTTGTTGGCCGTCGAAGCGGTGAACCATTCCGACAAACAAGCGACCATTGAAATAACACAACTTCACATAATTCAACCGCCCGTAAGGTGCCCGGAGGGTACGAAAGCTGACGCAAACGGAAAATGCCGTAAGGTGTGGGCACTCAACAACACACCCAGGCCGGACTGCACGACAGCAAAGGACGGCACCGACTGCGGTTCTCAGCCCTTCAAACTGCCAGAAATCGACAAAGGCATAAAGGAAATCATTAGGAAAATAGAAGAAATCAGGAGGGTGAGCAGGAAAAAAGGAATAAAAGTAGAGACGAACACTGAGAAGTCGACGGCAGCCTGATGCGACGAGTTGTTTAAGTCAACCGGAAGTCGACCAGAAGTCAAAAGAAGAAAATTCCGGATATCAACACGGCAGCGGGGGAAAAAAAACTACGGAACTCACCTAAAACGTCAGTGAAATAAATTTTTTCTTCTTCGTCGCCATCTTCTTTCTATTAGTTGGACGACAGCATTAAAATATAATAAGACACCTGTGGGAATTCTGGCGTCGGGGGGTTGAAATTCAACAGGAAACAAAGTGTTATTTCGTGTTTGTGACTTTTAGCACCACCGCCACGACCGGAACCAGAACTATTAAATGGGATAATTTTACTTCAAAGTTCTTCTGCAGTCGAGTTGAGAATCCGTAATGAAACATTTTAATAAAATCTGGACAGAGACAATGCTCAAGCACCAAAAGGAGGGCACAACTGGCATTTCCCTGTAAATTACATAATACATTTAATAAGTAAAGCAAATGCGTCTTACTTTATTTAATTTTAGAAGTTAATAATTACATCAAACAGTCGCTAGACAGGTACCTCTAAGACCAGGTAGAGTGTCCAGAGACCAGCTAGCGAAAGAACTACAATTCTGTTAGAATACAGCTTACAAAGGAGCGTAAAACAGTTTCTGAACATTAGAACATGCAACCGACAATTGTTTCCTGATAAAATTAATAAATAAATTATCTATGTCGGAATAATTGGAACGAAAATATAAAACACTCAACGGTAGTGTACATAAGATTTTTGTGTGTGAAATGTACCGAAAATTTACACTTCCAAGTAAAAAAAATTGTTAAACCACGCTGCTTGTTACGGAGCTCCTCAATCTCTTAAGTTACGTAGTTCTGTAACTTTATGTTGACTGCAGTAAATTACAGCGACATACTTTGCGACCAAAGTAAAAAATACATAAATGTACATGAAAGAACACGTGGTTGAACAAATGAAATTGAATTTTAATTGTAAACACATTGTAACGATGCAACAATAAAATTAATATTGTAAAAGTACAAAAGGTAAATTTTTTTCTGTTTCACGTTTCCCCATCTTTGGTGAAACTATTTTGACCATCACGTAACAGGGAATTGTTGTCGACTGATAACAGAAATATCTTATCAGTCATAATATCTCGGCCAACGAGCTCCAATCTGTTCAATCAAAACCAAAACCGTTTTGCGGGTTTTGACCAAAATTGGAAAAAATTTCCAAGAAAGTCTGATTCCTTGGGTTTCGCCTGGTCGTCACCCAAACGAGGTCCAATCAGTGAGTGAACTCCCAAATTTGAAACTGATAACTGAACTGAACTGAACTGATTTGGCAATAAACTATTTGAAGTCATCTATACATAACAAATAATAATTAATTTAATAAGTAACACGTAACTATATTGACCGGTCAGTTCACCTAACACGTAACGTAAATGAGACTAGACAGCTTTTACAATTTTGTAGATTTAACCACTTATTGTTATGTCTCATTATTTTATTTATTTAGTGTTATTGTACGTAAAAAGCTTAGCATTGCGTTCCAAGTACCAGTACAGATACTTACGCACAAAATAACAAAACTATGTATGTAAGTTTACTTGTATATAGTACTATAGTACTTCACAGAAGTAGGAATTATACTTAGGATAATCGTGCTTGTATTGTGGTATTTATTGTTCGTAGTACGACTTGTAGTATTTTGTATCAGTCGGTACTTGAAATGAGTGCAGTAGCAAGATTAATTTTGTTCAGATTGTACCGCCCTCCTTTAAGTCGGATAAAACCTGGATGGTTAACGGTGACTTCTCCTTAATCAGTTCTAATTTTATTACAATCAAGTAAACTTGCTTTCATCCAGGCAAACAACGCAGACTTCGAAGCGTTTAAGTAATTCAAGCGGTTGGCTTTGCGGTCATTCAAATTTCCCGCCCCAAAAATTTAAATTCAAATCGTCGTCCAAATGTAATCAGTTATCATTGTCTTTTCGTCGTCTGGTTCTTTAATTTCATTATAAAATATTAAACTTCTTCTCACTTAATTTCCCTTAATTCGTCTGGTTTTCTCGAGACACGACTTTTTTTTCCGCTCATCTCCCTGTGCACCTACCGTCTGCTCGCGGAAGAAAAAAAATGGATCTAAATAATTAAACGAAACGTCTTAAACTGTTAATTATTTTACACTTTTCGTTTTTCTTTGTCGTAAAACACCGTGTCCTGTTTTGGTGACGGGGGTTACCCCCCTTCCCAAACGTTTCGCCAGCTTTCCCAGCTGCTGGCATCATCAGTGGAACAGTTTTTTAGCCTCAATCGTTACTTACTCGAACCGAGTCAAATAACAACTAAGGCTAAAAACCACACGCGCGATGAAAACGCTGAAAGAGATGAAAAGGAGAGCTAGGACCAATCAGTGTGGGAAGGAGATAGGATTGCAACAATGGTATTTGAATGGACAAATGACGGTATGGTAAAATTATTTGGTTTAGGAAAACGGATGAGACGAAAAGGACAAGGAAATATTTACGACATGAACACAACTCAAGAAGTACGAATTGAGTTGTGTTCATGTCGGGGATGTCCCCGGGTGTGCGTGGGGGGAGGGGGTACTTATGTTGTATTTGGCGGGATGGTGAGATTGGGTTTAGGAATTTTGTTAAGGATAGGCAACCAAGACCGACTGAGGAACATGCCCTCGTCGCGGTTCAAAGTATTAGGGTGACGGGAAATCTCAATTGCTTCAAGGATAGGGAGATGCTGAGGACATGGATTTTTGGAAAGGACTTTGGTTTGGGAGAAATGGATATCATGTTTATGGGATAGGGCATGTTCTGCCAAGGCTGATTTATCGGGTTGTTGAAGGCGGAGGTTTCTTTGATGTTCCTTGGAACGGGTGGCAATGGACCTATTGGTCATGCCAATGTAGACTTTGCCACATTGACACGGGATACTATAGATCCCCGGGAATAAGGACGGGTTTAAGGCGTCTTTTGGGGAACGTAGGAATTGTGATATTTTGGTGGTAGGAAGGAAAACAGTTTTTATATTGTTTTTGGAAAGGATGCGGGAAAGACGGTCAGTTACACCGCGGATGTAAGGAAGGAAGGCTTGTCGGCCGGTTGGAGTAGAAGAGGGTAGGGATTTCTTAGGTTTTGGAACAACGGGAACCATTAGGGAACCAATGAGTCCTTTTTCGTACCCATTGGCTTGTAGGACTTTGGAAAGGTGAGACATTTCAGATGGCAGGGAAGAAGGACTGCTAATGGAACGGGCTCTGTGTATAAGGGTTTTGAGGACGCTTAATTTATGAGCGGGATGGTGGTTAGAGGAAGCATTAAGGTATCGGTCAGTGTGGGTGGGTTTTCGATATACCGAAGGGGAGAGTCTACCGGACGGAAGTTTTTTGACAAGGACATCCAGGAAAGGAATGTGGGAATCCGTTTCCACCTCCATGGTGCAATGGATATTCGGGTGGATGGAATTAAGGTGGGTAAGAAAAAGGTTCAGTTGGTCTAGGCCATGTGGCCAAACGACAAAGGTGTCGTCCACATACCTAAACCAATGGGAGGGCTTAAGTATGGATGTTTCGATCGCTTTTTTCTCCCATGATTCCATGAAGAGGTTAGCGATCGGTGGACTAAGAGGACTACCCATGGCCAATCCCATATTTTGTTTATAGAAAGTTCCCTGGTAGAGGAAATAGCTGGAGGTAAGACAGAGTTGGAAAAGGTCGATAATTTCAGGAGGAAAAAGAGGGGTAAGGAGATCGATCGACTCTTGGATGGGGACGTTGGTGAACAGGGAGGAAACATCAAAACTGACCAGGAGGTCGTTTGGGTTAATAGTGATCTGGTGGAGGATGTCAATGAAATGATTGGAGTTTTTAATATGATGTTTGGAAAGACCTATGTACGGTTTGAGGAGTTGGGTTAGGTGTCTTGCTAAGGAATGCGTGGGGGACTTTATGGCTGAGACTATGGGCCGAAGAGGAACATCCTTTTTATGGATTTTGGGGAGACCATAAATGCGGGGAGGGAGAGAATTGGACGGAGTCAGGGACTTAATTAATTTGGGTTCCCACGTAGTCTTACGCAGTAAGGCCGAAGTGAGACGTTCTAGTTTTGAAGTTGGATCTTTGGGGATGGCAGAATAAGTTGGGGAACAAATTAAATTGGACATCTTAGTGTGGTAGTCCGAAGTGTTGAGGACTACGGTGGCATTGCCTTTGTCGGCCGAGAGAATGGTGATGTTAGGGTTGGACCGAAGATTTTTAAGGGTAGATATTTCTCGGGACGAAATGTTGGATTTCGGTAACTTTGCTTTTTTCAAAATTACCGCCGCTTCGGAGCGGATTTCCTCAGAAATCGTTTGGGGAAGGTGCTTAATTGCCGTTTCAATACTGGCAATAATATTGGGGGTCGGTAAGGTTTGTGGAGTAATGGCAAAATTAGGGCCTTTAGAGAGGACAGAAACAGCGAATTTATTCAGTGGTTGATTGGACAGATTAATCACAGTTTTGGCTGTGTCCAGAGTAGGGCGGGAAGAAACTGGGGCAAGACGTTCGAATTTTTGGGATTGTTTTAAGGTGAGGTGTTCTTTTAGTTTGAGAGTGTAAGTATGGGTCATGGAGTCAATAAGGTTGAAAAAATATGGAGGAAGGATAGAGGCAAGTTCCAAGTGTAGGTGGAAAAGGTTTTGGGACAGTTGGTCAAGAAGGAAACGGGTGTGGCGGATTTGTTGACGTACCAGTGCTTGACTGGCACGGTGGAGGATTTTGGTGGTTTTAGGATTGGTGATGTGGTGCTTGAGTTTAAGGAAAGTAGGAGTAACATCGTTATCCCTACATCGGCAGAGGAAAGTAAGGTTACATAGGAGGTGGGTTCGGCGTTTCCGGGATTTTTCCAACGCGCGCACTTTTCTCACTACATCACTCCCGAACAGGTTTCCAATGATCGAATTTAAATTTTCACGGCGTATTTGTTTACACTTTTCGTTTTTCTTTGTCGTAAAACACCGTGTCCTGTTTTGGTGACGGGGGTTACCCCCCTTCCCAAACGTTTCGCCAGCTTTCCCAGCTGCTGGCATCATCAGTGGAACAGTTTTTTAGCCTCAATCGTTACTTACTCGAACCGAGTCAAATAACAACTAAGGCTAAAAACCACACGCGCGATGAAAACGCTGAAAGAGATGAAAAGGAGAGCTAGGACCAATCAGTGTGGGAAGGAGATAGGATTGCAACAATGGTATTTGAATGGACAAATGACGGTATGGTAAAATTATTTGGTTTAGGAAAACGGATGAGACGAAAAGGACAAGGAAATATTTACGACATGAACACAACTCAATTCGTACTTCTTGAGTTTAGACCAGCTGCGACTCCAACTTTTTCATAAAAACTTATTTACCGGTAGCATCCTGCAGGTTCCACGGTTTTTATTCTCATTACAATTTCGTTTTTTTTTTACAAGATAAAAAGGCCTGAAACGTGCAGGTACCGTCACGTAAGGCTTTCTCGGGTAGGTGAGGTGGAGAAAAAACTTTTGAGACCGTCAGTACTCTGCAATATATAAAAAGTACTGAAGTATACTCTTATTCTCCCGCCAGACAGGGCAAGTGTGAATTTCTCCGAAGGTGAGGCAGCACGACGATAAAGCCGACACTCCAAAAAAATAAACCGTTTAAACTGTAAGTTAAGCAGGTTTCAATTTCAATTTAATTTTTTATTATTTTCAAGTTAATAAGATAAATCGGGTGAATCGAAGGAAGCTCCTGTTGCAAAAGGAAGAAGAGATAACTTCCTGATACCCTTGAATCTTCAAAAGACGAATTAAATGTATTATGGACTATTCTTATACTGTAGTGTAAACTCTCTGTACTTATATACTGTATATATATTATACAGTAAAAGTTTTTCTCTCACAATACGAATTTTCTGTAAGGTTTAAGTTGAAAGCCGTAATGGGGAGTGATTAACTTAAGAGGATAAAATAAAGTTGCCGTTGGACGTTTGGGGTTGTACTTGCCAGACACTTGACTGCAATTCCCAGTTCGAGTGCACCAGAAGTGCAATAATTTTTATGAAAAGTCTCTACTCTCGTTCCACCGATTTGCCAGTGTCGGACATGTCCGGAGCTTTCAAGTCATTCGATACTTCGAAGCGCTTTAAATTTTAATACCGGTGCGAATCTTTCCGGGACTCGGAGAATTATGTCCGGGTCGAATTTTCCGAGGTCGAGAACTGACAAATAGTTTTTCCCTGCCAGGATTCCAAGACATAAATTTCACCCCTTCTGCTCGCATCTCATTCTTTTTACATTTCTTGTCTTCTCTCCCGGCGAATGCACACGCCGGAAACCTTTCCAGGAGGGAAACTTTCAAATTGACTCAAATATTTTGATGCCTCCAGGCTTTTGCGAATTTTACTTCCCTCAGTCAGAAACGGCAATTATTTCCACCTCCACGTTGACTTACCCTTAGAATGTTCATTTTGTGGCTTCATGTAATCCAGTTTGAAATATTAGCGCTTTTCACAGGTATGGCTTGTCCTTTATTCACCAACTCTCAGGGACGCACAGGGGACCTGTGACGCGACAACGCCATTTATTACAACCCTGCAGATTACCCTCACCCTTATTCATTCATTAGAAAGTGAAGCTTAAACACTCAACAAAGACGATTACAAATACTAATGTGTAAGACATGCGACGGAACAATTAAGACTGGTTGACATTTAACGATCGGAAACCTTTACTTAGTCAGGAAATCGTATGGTTCCACTTGAACTTGTTTTATTTTTATTAAAAGTAATTTCCTCGCTTCAAGTAACGCCTTAATAAAATTACGTATCTTTCATGCATATTAAAAATATTCATAAATCCAATCCGTCAATTCCAAAGTCGAACAAAGCTCTCTGTATCGGAGTTGCCACCCTTCGAGAAGAATTGATTGATTAAAGTCATGCTCCATTGAGTAATAAAAACTAAAATCCAAACGAGATTCTAAACTAACAGTATCTAACCGTAAAAAGTTTTTTCCTCATTCATAATTTTTAAACGAGCACCAAAGCGTAGATTGCGCCTCCACGTGGGAAAACCCCGAAATAAAAATCAACCCTTTGAACTAAGGGTTGAATCTTCATGGACGCCTACGCTTAGCTTGTGTTGCCGCCGCGTGATCGCGGTCACTTGGTTTTCAGACTTCATCAACCCTTTCCTTCTTCGAATTTCCACCTTTTTTGACTTATTTGATGGTTTCCGTATTGTGCTACATTAATTTTTTATTTACTACAAAATGTCTAATTTGTAAACGTCAAATGAAAGACACAAAGGAATTGAACGGCTGAAAGTCGTGACCAGTGGTACAGCTTGGTGTGCTGCTGTGTTGGCGAGCACTTTCAAGGCCTTGGAGTCAAGGGCAAAGCACCCTAAAATAAAATCTGGTTAAAGTTAAGGGTTTTATCACTAAAACGTGACGCACCATACCAGAAAAAGTCACCATGGGAGGGAAGTTCCCTCTCCATTGGAGTCACCTCGAGTCCTGTCACTTCGTGTGGGAGTTCGAAATACCGTCAGGTTCGGATCATATCACGTCCGCCAAAACACCGCAATTGTCCTAATCTTTTCCTATTCACACACACGATGCAGTACATAATGTACTTGAGATAATTGATCATCCCTAATGTTATCAGACGTGTAGTACCTGCGGGTGGACGAGTAGCATTCGACGGGGTAGTATCCATTCTTACCTTCTGTTGCCAGATGTTAGGTCTTAGAAGCAGACAGGTGCGAAACATAAACTTCTTTCACTCGATTCGAACGATTCTCACCGGCTTTGCATCGCGGAGGCAGCGAACTCATAGAATAAAAATTCCCCAAAACAAAATATAAATCTTTTTCTTTGGCTACAAAAAAAAGTCCCGTTGACGAAAACAAAAAATCCTCTTTGTTTTGCTTCACCGTTTTGGCAAAAATTTGCGTTTGTATTTTTCATTTGAAAAACAAAAAAACAGCAAAATAATAAATTTTGACTGTTCTGTTCCTCTTGTGTTGTTCCTGTGTCTGTGTGTCATTGTATCTGTTCGTACCTGTTTCTCTTCCTCTCATACTCTCTCTCTCTTTCTCTGATTCTCTTCATGTTTTGTTGTGCACCTACAACTCGGTCTGAGTCTTCGCACCTGCACACCCGTTTCTTCCAATTCGTTTCGACTTGTGCCTCGTGCGTTTGAAGCAAAAGTAGGAGAAGAAGTAAAATGTCGCGGGCGGAAAACGAAAAACGGAAATGTTGAAAACGACTCGTTCGCCGAGGATTCCGAAAAATTCAAATTGATACGTTCCCGTGGTCGCGTACCTCTTCTTCGGACTAAAATGCTTGATAAATTGAAAAGAAATTCAAAAGATGTTTGCAAGTCGTTGACACGTACCTGGGAAATGGGTCAATGTTTTTCAAGGTGAGTTACTCACTGCTCTCTGTAGCTAGTCGTAGTGGTAGTTCGGATGACCCGGAAGGCTTAGGAACTCAAACTTTTTAGTTTCGAATACTTCCCGTGTTGTGACACCGTCCCTTTGGATGGACGTCCGTTTTAAAATTAACTTGGTTTCATTAACAGAAAAGCCTTTCGCTGTTGCTCTTTAGCCACCCCCAAACTCGTTCCGTATGCAATGACATAAGTTTACATTCAAACGTCGCAATTTATCCATTTGAAAATTATGTCGTAGGCAAACAAAGAACTACAGTTGTCAATTTGTTAATGACACGTAAACAACCGATTGCGGTATTAGTATTCAAGTTTATTAGTATTCGAATTAGTATTCGAATTATTAGAGTTATGTTTGTGACAAATTTGATTCGATTCATGTGTTGAATGCATTTCTAGTAGTAGTCAAATACCATAATTTTTAAAATGTAAAAGTCATTGAAGTGTTTCATTATTTACACCATAAACTACAATACCTCACTTATTTCTGGAAAATTGTGAGCGGAGCGAGAATTTGTGAATTGTACTTTTGTCGAACGTACGTTTAGAGTGGTCTTTGGGAGGCACATAACTCATCTTATGTCATTCGTTAACTAAGCACTAATTTGAGGACTCCTGAGGTTGCGTAGGAACTTTTTATTTTTATTTCTGGAGTTAAGGAGTCACTTCTACATTCGGAAACAAAATCCTACCCATAGAAACTAGGTTTCTCGTCTTGATTCCCTTCCTGTCTCAACTTGACTTTTTTTAAATATTATGTAATAACTATAATTGATCAAGAAATTTTTTTATTGGATCAGAGATTAATTTAGTACCATTCATTCTGCATTTACATTGTGGGAGATTCACTTATTTGTTATGGCTTATAAAACCAATTATAAAACAATATAATACATTTATAATATAACGAATATAATATAATTCATCACTAAAATGTAATACGATCCTAACCAAGAAGACACCAATATATGTAGGTTAGTATATATAGGATAAGATGTTAACAAAACCTAATAAACTTAGCAAAGGCGGTTGTATTCGTTATTGTCATGCCTTGTAAATAGTAATCAATTATAAAAACAATACGCTTCGATCCCAGAAATTAGGTAACAGAGATTATCCAGTGCTATCTTATTGGTACCCTTGAATTATTTCTTATATTACTACAATGCTTGAATTCCTGACGTTGTTATATGAATTCTACTTCATGTAACAATAGCAGAAAATACCAGTGTGCAGTAGGAACAGTGGTGTGCACAACTTTACCAGAAAAAGTGCTACCTCCGACCGGATATTTTAATTAGTGCAGACTCCAGAAGGTTCTCGTTGACGCTTTAAAAATGTTTCTAATTAAGTTTCTGGTTGGTGTTGTGGCCCCGTACAAAATGCTATGGTTCCTCTTAGAGACCAAAACAAACGAATTTCAACCGCAAAACCCATTTACTCGGGCAAGCGAGTGTTTTCGAGAGCTTCACGGAAATAATTGACCGATCAATCAGACCGGAAACGCATTCGGGAAATAAAAATGGAACCCCCGAAATTTAAATAGAAATCGATTTCAAATAAATCTTGTGAAAAGTAGCGGGTTCTGCCATCGAGAAGTAGACGTTAAAGAGTAGCCATTTAAACGGCGAAACAGTCTTACCGAGTCTCCACCATTTTTCACCACCTCCGTGTTTCCTTCCCTCGAACGTGGCCTTCCCGGTCCCGGGAAACCTTTCTCCCTTGCCTTACTTAGGCCGCCGCGAAACGACTTTGGAAAATATGCCTTTCAGACCAGAAACCGCCCCGAAATTGTTCATTTAAAATTTAAATGAGATGAAGAAAATTTAGCGGGAAAATGATTTAAAGCGATTGAACCTGGAAAGGCCCTTCGAAAAAGCATTCGGAGAAAACATTAAAGTAAATATCCGAATTGAGTAAACAGAGTGGGGGAAAGGAAGAGAAAACACAGGCGAAAGGTCGCAAGGTTCGTCCATCAGAAGGAAACCTCTTGTGATGAGCAAATTCGACAATTGGTGTAGGTCGTGGTTCAATTTCTAAAAGCCAACTCAGGCCAAAGATTGTAGTGGGAGATCGAGCAGGTCACTTCTGTAGTTGTGTGTACGTGTCAATGATAATTTCTTAAGTTTATGGAAATTAATTTATGAAATCAACAAAAAAGTGCAGACTAAGGTACTACGGTAACTAAAACTAAAAATTTAAATTAAATGCATGCAATAAATAAGTACAATCGCTTCTTTTTTGTCTCTTCTATTTCTACAAATAGGAGTACAATTGTTTGTGGGATTTTTCTTGCTTTTTTGCTTACTTTCTCTGTACGAGGCGAGTTATTTATTTACAACTATTGTACTCTGCCTTTTAATAATACTCGTTAAACTAATATGCAACTTACTTACACACTGAAACTACACCGACTCCTTGATTACAATGTAAAAATATGATTTTCACCCACTAAGACACTATGTAACAGTAATAAAAAACAAAGTAGGGAGTTGTAATTATTGAAGAAGAATGCCTCGCAGAAGTACCGGTAATTGAGTAGACATTTTCCTCAACAGTGAAAAAGTCCACCACAGGTAATTCGGGTACCAGTTGAAGCGGTTAGGCAAGTACTACTCGTGCAAAACACCAATTTGAGGATTCGCCTCGTGAATCAGAACGGAAAACTCAAAGGCTCTAATTTATTATTTTAAATTTCTAATGGAAAAAGGCGACGAAAGCGTGCGTTTCTATACGAGTGCGTTTTGAGATTCCCACTGCGTAGGAAACTCTCGAAACTTTTAAAAGAAGAAGAAGGAAAGAAACTTCAACAGTTCGCAAGTTCGATTACTTTTGTCGGGTTTCAATTGCCGAAAATTTTTCTATTTTGACGGTCCTCCTCTCCCGTCACACCCATAGGAACGCATAGGAAAATAAATAAAATAACTCCGGTCCGGGGCAATAAAAAAAGTTCAAAGGTACTCCTAATGATGTATTTTATATTTTTTTATTACTCCTCGAGCATTCTATTACTAATTTATTATCCGTTTACGTGACTGCGGTTTTGTGTTCTCCCCGGCCGTTCGAAAAGGGAGAAAAGCCCAAAAACAACGGGAAATCCTTCGCAAAGGGTGCCGGAAATTACACGGTTCGATGGCTCGACTTTTTTCCCGCCGCGCGGAAATTGGCGCCAAGCGGAAGTGACGTCACCCAGCCGGGATAAATTGATTTGCAATTGAGCATCACGTTTGCAGAACCGAATAAATTTTTCGTTGGTTTAACTCGACTAGAGAGAGAGAGAGCAAAAGTGAAAACTAATCGAGTGGAAAACTATATAATTCTATTGTAACTCCAAGTATACACTGGTACAGTAGCAGTTGTACAGTAGCATGTGTACTATAGTTGAGTTAATGTACGTTTTACGGTGATTTTGAGGAAAGAGAAGCAGGAACTTGCGTCGTCTATTTTTCCAGGTATTTAGGCCGGAGTTAATGATTGAATTGTATACGATTGAGTTTTCTATTGGGAATTTTAAAAGGTTCTTAAACGTTACTTTTCCACATTAGAGCGCCTTTCCCTGGAAGGTGTAGTTACCTTTTTTATTAGGGTTTGTGTTATTTTGATTCGTCAGGTAGCACTTGGAACTCTCTCCGAACTCGATTGTGCATGATATCTGTAAAGTTTTGTACTTCACGACTTTCCATATATACAGAAATTATGTGTTTCTAATATAACACACAGGGCTCACTGATAGAACCTAGTTTTCATGGTAATAAATTAATGTTAATAATCAAGATCCAAGCAACCGTTATGTTTTATTCGCGACCTTACCCTTATCCACGCGATTGGACCAACAGCCACGTCTGGAGGAAGTACCAAAAGTATAAATAAAAAAAATTACGAGTAACTGACATGAAAACCCTAACCTATTCAAGGTAGTCTAACATGAAGGTGATATTATTTTTTGTTATCTTTGACCTCAACTAAACTATTCCGTCTAGTTTGGTCTGGTTCGTTCGCAGTGGTTGACAATAAAATCTCATCTTCTCTTCCTTATTACGTCCCCAAGTTCCTTGAAAACTAATAAAAAAAAATGTAAACACAAGATCGAGAACGCGAACACACACCACACACACACGATTAAATTTGTTTGCTCAAGAATTTATAACTCTAAATTTCACTGACATCAATTTTGTCTGGCAGTGTCAACAGGAAGACAGGAAAAAAAGTGAAAGACTGTATAGGAAACTTTTAATGGCAGTCGAAGACCTCACGAGGCTGACATCTTTTTTTTTGTTCAGTTTGACGGAAAAGCAGTAATCCTTTTTAATGGATGGATTAGTTCTGATTTAAAATAAACAGATGACATTGTGAACTTTCCGACAGAAAATTTCAAACAATGTCGCCGTCCTCAATGAGTGGTAATTTAGCGGGAGTCGCACAAGGCTGTCTGTTGAAATTTATGTAGTTTTTTCGTGCACAACAGAAAAACTAGATTATGTAATTGCAGAAAATCACAGGCGTCATTCCTGTAGGACTTTTGGTTCTTTAACGTGGTCACTGTGAAGTAGGTTGGTAGGTTGTCTCACCACGTTACTAACACTCGAAATGTAATTATTATTAAATTTTATGGATCTAATATTATGGAAATTTAAATTCTGTTTTCGAATTGAAATAATGCAAGAAAATTTATTACGTATTTATTTATTTATTGTTATTATAAATTTTGTATAAAATTTGTTTAAGTAGAATTAAATTTTTGTATACGCGTTTATTCCCAAAATTAGTTTTTTGCACAGATGAGAGTTAGTAAGTAGGTGTAATACTATTTTCAGTCAGACTTTGTAGAAGGTTTAACGTCGTCCATCCTCGTGTTTGGCTTAACCGTCTCGGTTCCTCTTTCCTTTTGCATTTTACTGGTGTCCTGTCCTCCTTTCATGACTTCTCCGACGGTCGACAGTACGGGCGAAAGCGTGTCAGAAATAATTCCAAATTTCTTTCCGGCTCTCAGAAGATTCAAGAAGAATTCAATGTCGTCTTGGGTGTTCGGGTAGGATAGAATGTTCGAACGGGAGTAACCCCATGGCAGGGTTGGGTGAGAGTAATACCCGCTGCCCATGTAGGGAACTCCTCCACGTCCCATGTTACCCATAGTGCCCATGCTGCCCATGCTACCCATGCTGCTCATGCTTCCCATACTGCCCATGCTACCCATGCTTCCCATGCTTCCCATGCTTCCCATGCTGCTCATGCTGCCCATGGTACCCATGGTACCCATGTTGCTCGACATGTGGTCGGACGAGTGCATTGAGTTCATTGAGGAACTTCCACCATTCCAGAGTTGTTTTTGTTGCATTTCTGTCATTCTTTCCTGTTGGTCGACGATTCTTTGTGCAGCTCTGTTCAACAGACTGATCTCTTCCTTGATTTCGTTCACTTTCTTCAGGTGCTCTTGTATCTTAGCACTATCTTCGGCGGTGTGAACTTTCTTGGCCGCTTCGGATATATTCAAACTCTTGTCACTGGCCACGTCTGGTTTGTAGATGAAGTCGTATGGGTTGTCATATCGTTGGTTTCTGACTGGCTGACAAATCATAGCGCTGTCAGGGCTGCTGTAGGAAAAGTGGGTTACCGGTGGCAGAGGTTGCTTAATTTCCGGTTGTGGGATTTCTTGGTAACGCGGTGGCTCGATGAAAGTTCTGTGGGGGACGAAAGAAGCCAAGCTTGGCATCAAACCTGAAATGAGATGTGGCATTATGTGTGGCAACAGATGGGACATCATCCAGGACGAGTGAACGACAGGATGAGGTTGATGTTGAGAGATGACGGCTACAGGCACGGCTGGAACAGTCTGAACTGGTTGTGGCTTGAGGAAGGAGTGACCGTATTGAAGGGCACCAGTATCAGCCGGAGCTGTCACCGGAGCTGAAAGTACAGCCGGGGTACCATAGCCAAGGGAAATAGTTGGAGTCAGACCCATCAGGTCAACAGTTCGAGCTTGCATCTTTGGTGGTTGACTCATGTCAGCCATTGCAGCAGAGTTGATGTCTTCCATTGAAACCATCGGTTTCATTCCATGAATTATGGCCCTCATGTCACCAGCGACAGGTCCGTGAGCAGACACCATCGGCCCACAAACGGTTTTGCCACATCCTCCAACCTGTGAAGTCAAAGCAACCAAAACAATTTTTACAACTGCTAGTACTCAATTCTTTCTGTTGGTTTTCTATCTAAACAGGTACTACATTGTGTAAATGGGACTGTCAGAGCTGTCGCCTAGCTAGAGCTTATCTGTAGCCTTCAAAGTAACTTCATTCTATCAGGGGTTCTACTTAATAAAAACTTACTTTAATACATACATTGTTGGGAGATTGTTTTTTAATTCTTGCTGATGCTGCGTCATTGTCGTCGTTTTGCTCTGGCAGGTCTGTTGATTCCGCGACCTCTTCGCTGACCTTCTCGGTGGTGAGAGAATTCTTTGCGTTTTCTATCACCTCGATTCTGGTGTTTTCTTCTGGTGTCTCGTCAGCTGCATTTCTCTTCACTCCGACTCCGCTTTTCTCCAACTGTTTGAGTAGCGACACACCCGGCTTCCGCGTTTCCCATTCTTTTGCCTCGGTGTCTTCCTTGGACGCAAATGATTTGCTACCCGGCCGTGCGGTACCCGAGTGAATAACCGCGACCAGGCACAATGCCACCACCCATTTGGCATACATGGCGACTTAAAACTAATTTTGATTTAAATAAATAAATAAATAAATACCGGCAATTTCACTCTGACAAATCTCGAGACCGACTGCGAGTGTTTGACTACTTCACGTGGCTCCTACCTCTCAGGCCCTGACTGTTTTGCTGATGTTTTTTTTAAATTTTGACTCGGTGCAAATTTTGATGATGTGGCCTAGTTCGTAGTGCAACTGAAGTTCACGAAATACGAGCCTGGGTCATTGATCATTCAACATTAGATGGATTAGATAAGGAAAGGCAGGAATAAACATATTTTTATGTTACACGTTTAATAAAAATTGCACCGAATTAACATTCTTGGTGTTCTTGCTAAAAAGTTAGAGATAGTTGAAATAACCTAGAAAAACCCGGGAAATAATAGTTTTAACAGGTCGTACCTTTCAACAATCACTCGAAACAAAATACCTTTCACGAGCGTCTGGTAACGACTGATAACATAGTCATAAGCATAAAACACCTCTTGATGTATTGGGTTGAAGTATGAAACTATTTTTACTACCCAGATTTAACATTTTGTATTCATTTATGTATAGTTTTATGACGTACAATATACAAGTAGGCAAACATACATAACAGGTTCATTGTTTTGATCTCTTCGTACCCCCATCCGAAGCACAATAATTCATAAAACACACCGAGGAGCGTTTGTGTAAAAGAGAAGTTATGAATGGTAATAAAACTAGAAAAAAAAGATGATTTTTTTTTAAGAAAACGGGGGCGAATACTTTGTTAATTAATTTGGAGCAGGTCGAGTACAAAATTTATAATAAAGTTGCATTTTTTCCCCACACCAAATACGTTGTAATAACTTGAACGTGAATTACAACGTTGCTAAAATTAAAGAACAAAATAATTTTGCGCTGGGGAACAATCCGTCAAGACGAGAAAAAGATTTTTGCTCTCGACAACGTCCTCGCTGTCCGATGTCTACTGCTAAGTTTTGTATATATAATACTTTGTAGAGCTTTACATAATTTTTCGCCAAATCGTTTGTCATTTAAAATTATTCCCGGACTAAAGTTTCGTACATAAGTCCATTGTTAATTTCAGTTTGCCATAAATCACAGAGACTGTAGATATTACACGAAGTGTAATTTATCCCTGAAGGGACTGGGTCGTAAGTCTTTATGTGTTTCAACTCGATAACTTTATTCCAGTTAAGCGTTTTCCCACGGAATTCAAAGTTCAGAAAAATAATACCAACATCTCAAGAAAATCAAACAAATAGGTAACAAATTTGTATTCGGAAGGATGTTTACCTATCGTGAAAAATCTTTGGAACTGTAGCAAAATTAGGCTTGGCAACATCACGAAAGTTTTTTGATTTGTGTGTTTTCTACGAAATGGTTCCCCACGGATGGTGCCACTACATTCATCAGGTACTCACACAATTGACCATCGACCACTGTTCTTCCTCTGATTTAAAATTCACAATAATTTGGTGTGTTTCATAGGTAAAATAGACGCTATAAATAATACAATAGAGAAGGGAGAAAAATTGTCAAATTGCCTAAGGAGGTCCTTCCCACCGTTTCCGGAATCGAACGTTTCTTTTCCGGTTCGCGACCTTCCCGCATTCCGTTGAATCCTGCGCTTGCAGAAATGCGACATTTCCACCGGATTCAACAAGGTGGTGAAAGGAAGCGTGAATTGCTTAATAATTGCGAAATTGACAAAAATCGGACGACCAGTGCGAAAAACCTGGGCAAATTCGCTGACAGCCGCGTCGGGCGACAACAGGCAGAGTCGGCAGAGCCTCCGCGATACCGCTGAATCCGCGCTTTCGCGACAAATCGGTGTCCCTCCGAACGGATTCAGCCAGCGTTTTTTCTCCCGGAGCTCCTCCGGCATTTGACCGAAGACATGTGGGGAACCGGAGGAATTCTCTGCCTTGGCAAAAATAAAACACTGATCCTTTGCTACGACCGTAGCAAAAAAAGAAACTGATTTGGTGTTTTTGCCACGGTGTCGTTCACCCGATTCCGCCCTTTGACACATGACGACGAAATTTGTTAATTTCAAAATGTTCAAATAGATTTTGATTATAATGGTCATTTTTCTTTGAGTTTTCACTTCGAGTGAAGGACTTGCCTTAATTCACAATATAAAAACGCACTGTACTTCAACCTTTACGTGACACATAATACTACATAAAAGTGCTAGTGGTGTTTTACAGAAATTGTTTGTATAATAATATTCATTTCCACATAAGCGAAACATTCAAGTTGACATTATTTACAAATATTACTTCACTCAGATACAATACATAAAAAATCATCTTGCCTCACATCTTGTAACACTATAAATGAGTTGTAATTTATTTTAAGAAATTACCCTTACACATTCGAATCGAATTTCTTGTAATACCCTAAATATTACAAATAATAATACAACAAACAATGTTTATTTATTATGATCACTACCGTTTACCTTTTGAACGCGTTTAAATAACCAATAATAGTAATGATTAGTTACTATTACTACAGTTACTACAAACATTTCAGAGGTTCTTTATTTTATATATTTTTGACGCAATACAATTATGGTAGGTGATGTACACAACCACACACAGGTTAATATTAAGCTGCACCATACTAAACGCAACTTAAGTCTACTACAATAAAAGTAATACATAAATTGAGTAGAATACTGCGACGCTGGAAACAGTAATACAGTTGTAAAGTACCACTTTATTTAAACCACTTAAAACCGTTCGGAGATTTCTTTCTTTAATAGTTTTTCCCATTTATTAAATTCGTAGTAATTCCTTGTTAAAATCAATTGATTAGTAATGTACATATATGTATACATATTGTCAGTCTACGAGTTCTGTAGTAACCTTGTGTCGAGGCAGTCTTATGTGTAATGTGAATTAATTTTTGTTGTGGAATGGTAACGAGAGACCAGGGAGTTACATTAATGTACGAAATGGAGCGGTTAACTTGGGTTCTACCAGGAAGTAATTGTACATTTCATAAATGGAATGAATAATTTCGCAGAAACACAAAAACATAATAAAATTCAAACCTATTACATCATTCAATAAATCAGCTCGAACACGCAACATTCATAATTTATTTATAATCAGGTAATTCCAATTTGTCACACCGCGTGTTTGATTTTTTTTAATGACGCTGCAATAATTAATTTTTGTTTTAAGAACGGAATTGCAGTTTAAAGTGCATTTTCGCCATTTTTCATTTACTACAACCTACAAATTCACAATTTTAAACGGGTACGGTGAATTTATTATGACCCCGTTGCAATCGATGGTATCAAAGTCCCTGTAATGTTGTTCCCCGAGTCCACTTCCTTGAGTTTACTTGCCCCACTAAAAAAAATAATACTTTCTTACATAGTATGCATACATTTCATAACTCGTGTACTTTATTTCGATACTTTGGTGACCGACAATCCAACAAAAATTATTGTATTGTGACTGTAGAAACAGCCCTTGCGATGCAATGTCTGAATTATTTCTCGAAAACACTTGCGTGATCGATTATTCATAACTTCGTATATCGTTAATGCATTCAAAAAATACATAAAATAGAGCTCATGTATTGTATGTTGCTCTGAAGCTTGGTAAAAGAAAATGTAACAGGTACCACTCAGATTGCATAAGTTTCAGGTAAGGGAGCCCTCTGTTAGGTTGTGCATCTGTCATTTTGTCTCACGGTCGTGAAAACGCAAACAAGTTTGACATAATAGAAAAATAGATTACGAAATAGATTTTTATGAAGTTGTAATGAGGCGTTAAGAACTAGAAAACCAGGAAAATGAAGCTATTGAAGTAAAAGCAACTCAACACACGTGAAAACACGGATTGGTCAGGAGATTTCGTGTCGTTACGTGACTTTCAGTCACGTAGGACTGGAGCAGATCTTGTAAATATGAAATTATAAAATTTGAATTATGTTTGTTTGAAAACGATCGAACAGGAATGTAAAATTTATGAATAAAACATAAATGCCCGTTATTACGTTGTTTCAGTGCCAAAGGTCTGTCACGCTGAGTATTTCTGATGTAACAAAATTATAAGTACCCAAAAACAGTAGAAACAGGAGTCACATTACTACAGTACGCATCGAATCGTTGATAAATACTCAAATAAAAGTTTAATAAACATAAAAATGCGAAAATGTCATGTTGAAGAAGTTAAAAAAAGAAGAAAACTGTATATTCTATTCATCGATTTATCGATTTGGTGTAACGCAAGGATACCATTAGAAGTTATTTAAAAGAAAAATTGCAGAATATAAAGTCAACTTGCTTTGGTTCAAATCAAACGAAAAAGATTCTCTTGTTTGACGTTTTCAAGCGGCCGTATAATTTGAAAATGAAAACAACTCGGTCCCTGTGTACACACGTTGGTTTCCAGCGCAGGTTTCGAATCCCGGCAAACATGGATTAAATTAAAATTTGACAACGAGAATTGGTAGAAGAGACGAAGAGGACAATAAAGAGCGAAAGAGGCGATGTCGAGGGAAACAAAGCAACAAACTACAAACTCTAATTTAAATTATTCAAGTGTTTGCTTCGGTTCTTCTTCGGGAACGAAGGTTTTCTCTATTTAAGAAACAAAAAGAGAGGGACGGAGAGAAGGAGGAACAAAAAGTGAAAGAGAAGGAAGAACAAAGTGCAATGAAATTTAAAAATGATTCTGCCAAACGAAAAATAACATGTAACAATGAAAAATAATAATAATACAAAAATACAACTCGAAAACTATAAAAATTGGGCGCAATTTCATCTGATCGTTGGCTCCTAAAATTTTGGTTCCTTCCTGTGACGTTTCGTAACAAGAAGGACACTGCCTCCGCTGCTGCGTTGCGGAAAGTTCGACACGTTGGACAGGTAGGAACCTGCACGTAGCCTTTGGGAGGTCAGACCACGTAAATTTAAATTCGTTTTTAAAAAGTCACCTCGTTAACGGCAAAATATATCAAAACCCGGTGTGTTAATTTTCAACCGGAGGCCAATGGAAATGAATAATTACTCGTTTCGGCTTCTCTCGTTTATTATATTTTAATAGTATAAGGCTAATTATTAATATAATTTGGGTCGGCAATGGCAAGTTTGCGTGTGACGTTTTCTCCGTTCGGGTGAGGTAGGCAGCTCTGTGGACTCCGTGACTTTGCAAAAACACTCATCTTCGGCTGAGAAGGAAAAGGATTATCTACCTTGGTATCGGATGCAAAAAAAACTGTTACTGAAACTGTCAATTTGTGCATAGTAGTGTGTAGTAGTGAAAGATTTAAGAATACAATGCACAGGTTTACGTTTACGTTAGGCTAGTGAATCGGTCACTTCACTTTGCACTTAATGTGCAGTAGTAAACGATTGACTTTATTTCAGAACACACTTCGTCATAATTAAACTCCAGGCGGTCCTTGCTACTGCTAATGCTTATGCTAAAAAGTAAATCAAAACAAACCGAACTTGTAAACAACACAAATACAATGAGTAGCACAATAACCTGTATGAAACAATGCGAGCAAAAGGAATACAAGTGAGAAATATGTTAGTAAATTAAAGAAATGCAAAGTAGGACAGCGTCACATAATATATACGTTTATTAATAAAAAATTTATGTAATATAAAATAAATAAGTGTTATAAAAAAGTTATTGTGCATAGGATTGTACCTAGGAGGTAGGGGAACTAGAAGTAGTGTCGTAGTTACTGACACACACAATATTTATGTATGGACCTATGTATGAGCTTTGAAAGAAATAATTTCATGGAATTTGGCCGATTCCTTCAGCCCTCATGACATCCACCAAAGTCTCATTCTTGTCGAGTATCATGTTGAGACCACCCAATAAATCTTCATCAGCCGCAGTTTCCGCTTTTCTAACCAGTTCTTCATCCACGTCACTTTTAAATTGTTCTTCCGCTTCTCTGCCATCGACTGGCTCGAACACATCTACGGTGACTTTTTCGGGATCTGCAGAAAAGAAGATAGTTCGGACTTTGACGTTTTAATGACGAGTGAACGAGAAAAGGGACAGAATAAAAAATGGTGACTGCGACAAAGAAGTTGAGGAACTGTCCACGGTGAAAAATAGAAGTAGCAGAAGTAGGCGATGGCAAAGAAATTGCTGGGGGTTGTAAGGTGATGTAGAAGTGTCTTCTCTCTTACCCAACTCGTTTCTCAATATATAATTATGTTGACCGGTTCCATCATTGTGTCTCATCTTGCGTGCACCCGTCTGACAGAGGATGCTGAGGAATGCGCAGAGAAAGAGCAGCAAATACCAGAGAGTGCGTTTGGTATCCATCACTCGCGACACGAAACAACCAACAACACGACCAGCAAAACACCAAATGGAACTATCGTCTCCAACTAAGTAGCTCTGTCATGGCGCACCTCGCCGAATTCGGTCGTTCCACATTCTCCTAAGTGGAGCAGACCTTCCTTTCGGTGTAGAGCCTACGGAGCCTTTCTTGTTTGCCCGTGCGGTTTCGGTAGGAGTGACAACAAACAGTCGGACGGGTAGGCCTCGGGGGCGGTTTACCCTGACTTTTTACCACTTTGGTAAAAACTTTTTCGCCTGCGTACCCAACTTTCAATTCAATTTACCATCTTTCTTCCATCTTTTCTACTTCTACCACTTCTTTTGCCTTGCTCCCCACATCGTCTTTTACCACCTTTCTCTCTTGCTTCTGCTCTTTTCCTTCCTTCTCTCACCTCCGCGCCCTCTCAACCTATAATCGAATTATGCTTTCCTATCAGAAAGTTCTAAACAAGTTAACTCTGGAGAAGCGATCGCGATTGTGTGCTCAACCGGGAGGAGAAAAATTGATTTATGCCGGGCGAAAGTGAAGAAAGTAAAGGAAAGTGATTTTTCCTTGGCGACGAGTACTGCGGTACCTGACGCGAATTTCACCGGAATCGGTGACATTTTCAGTTTTGCTTTGCCGTTGAAAATAGAAAAGAATTTTTAAAATCTAGCACTTGCTGACGAGCCTGTTTCATAGAACAATAGTTTCAATTAAAACGTTGTGCTCGCCCAAATGTCTTTTTGAAACTCTAAAAACAAACGTGTTACTATTTTTCTAGTTTTTAAAGCTATCTAGTGCAAATTCTAATGAAAACTCGCTTTCCTTTGCATTTTATCTGTTCGCGTGGATGTGTTCGACAACAGGAAACTTACACCGTGGTATATACAATTATTTCCTTTATTAGATTGTTGTATTTGAAGTTGTACAGCATTACGTAGTCGGTTCGTTTCCTATTTTTTTTTTTGAAGTACACAGCGCGAAATAACATTTAATGTTTTAAATAAAATACACGTGATCTGGAGTTAGGTGTAACTGTCGTTCATATTTGCACAGATGTCCTCAGAGATGGATCGATCTCGCATCAGATCCCGATCGATAGAGGATGAGACAGTCACCTTCTCTCCCTCCCCCGACGACTGGAGCTTCCTAAGCCTTCCAAAAACTTTTTTCTGGCAATTTAAGCTCAGAGTAATCCCTCCGGTCCGGGAGGAGATTAGAAAAATTTCCGAAGCGAATTAGCGTTCCATCGAGGACTTAGGAGTATGAGAACGGAGCGAACGTGTCAGTTAGTCTTTAGTTCCTCCAGAGAACCGTGTGTCCTTTTCCTTTTTACTGCTCTCTTTCAGGAAGGAGAAAAAGGAGATAATATCAACGAGATGCCTTGAAGCGGTCAAAGAAACAATGGAAGTCATTAAAGACAGTAAGTAGAGAATTATCCGTTCTAAATTTTTTGCTTCACTTCGTGGGAGACCGGGACCGGGAGCACCCACAAATGGATGAACGACATTTTGCATCCCTCCAAGTTAAATATTAACTTTTCGATTTACAAAACTCCATCGAATGATTAAAAACCGTCGTTCGTCCGGTACGAAAAAAATTT
Organism: Polyplax serrata; assembly: GCA_037055365.1. Taxonomy (NCBI): domain Eukaryota; kingdom Metazoa; phylum Arthropoda; class Insecta; order Psocodea; family Polyplacidae; genus Polyplax; species Polyplax serrata. The sequence goes on along the minus strand of JAWJWE010000037.1, from coordinate 2,341,528 downwards.
TTTTAAATTGCATCGTTTCCTATATAATTCGACGTGACCGTGTTTCACGTGTTTTTCTCGTTGACTTAGACGCGAGGCACCTCAGAAGTCTTACACGAAAGAAAAATTTGTGAGAGGCAGAGTTTTGGGGTTTTCTAACTGTTAACATCGGATTTTAGGGCGAATATCCGCACGGAGAAAACTGTAGAATTTCTCAGGTGGCCAATTAGAGAAGAAGCAAATCTAAAAATTATTCCTAGAGACATGTCAGTCGTTAACTGCCTCCGTAGTTTTTGTCCCGAAGCCTCAGTCGGCTTATGTTCTTCTGTTGTATTGCATTCATATATTTTTTGCAGAATAAGTCTCTGAGCAATTTCTACTGCATTTTCTGCTACTGTTTTACTTGTCGAGGTTTGTTGTTCCCGTCTAATGTCAAACATTTTTGTCCTCCGGTTTAAAATTAACTAAAATTCTTCTTACGCTGTCCTTACTCGCAGCAAACAATCTCGATTTCCAAGAACCACACCTTTTTTCGGGTCTAATTCCTTGATGAAGGAATTTGTTTTATGAGTCAATTTACCCTGTTTCATTCCGACCAGGTGAGCAAAGAAAGCTAATCATCGCTTGCAACCCAGTAACTGTTATTTCCAGCAGGTGTAAATAAAGGTCTCGGTTATGTCGAATACTTTATTCATGATTCTCTGTAATTAAACCTAAAATTATTCTCCTTTCTGCCATTTTCTCGTTTGGCGACCAGCCTCCCTTTCTCCAGCCTCAGGACCTCGGGGAATCTTCTGTGGAGACATTCGAAACGCCGGTGACGATGTGAAATGGGCCGTGTCAACTACCCCAGGTACTTCCTGCGTGGTTGTCCTGCTGTTCGAGAAGTCTCCACTCACCCTGCCGCGGGAGCACTGGGGGTACTTTCTGACATTTTTCTGTTAAACAAAAAAGCACCACGCACACTCCAATGTAACTTGTGTTGTAGCACGTTGAGGTCAATTCTACTTTTGGAAAGGGAAAAATTTAATTAATCGCAGAGTCGTGGGAGAGTAGCGTTCGCTTTTTTTTCGGTCGGACATCCGTGGAAAAAAATTGATTTCCGTACGCGAGCGTATTGTTTGTTTTTAATTTGTAATTTCAACGTTACAGTTGAATCCTGAAAATTCTGTTTGCCCTGAACGAGAGCAAAAAGTCCGTTATTAGAGACCTGGAAAGTCGAGTTTTTTCGACTGAGCATTTTCACTGCTTAACTTTTATCTATTTATCTCCGGGAAAATGTCGGGTACCTCCTAACGAAAGACCGCTTTTTTCCTGGGAACGTAAAAGCGTTTTCAATTAAGAGAAATTCTGCAGAGAGAGATAGACGGGAGGGTGGCGGAAAGATGTTAGGCTCTTGTAGGCCCTTCTTCTAGTCCCCGGGAATTTTTAATAACATTAATAAAAATACATAAAATACACTCTGCCTCATTACGTCTCGTTAAAAAAGGTCAAGACGTTTTTACGCTTTGTGAAAGACTGAAAATTCATCCGATTAATTTTTAAAACGAAACGGAGGACTCGATTGACTCCATGTTTTTGCTACTGGCAAAAGAAGTGCTCACCTCTGCTCACCTCACCTCCTTCATTGTTACCCCGAAATAATTAGTTGTTTTCATGTTGTTAGAGGGAACGGTGTTTTTCGTCTGAGCCCTAAGTTGCGCCATTTCAGGTAACACCACCCCCCCCCCCAAGTGTCGTCATATATAACCTCATTGCTATATTTAACAGATCTTGAAGTCGATGGTCTCTTCACAACATCTGGAAATTTGAGAACGCGAAAAAAAATTCAGTCCTATTTGTCGAGAGGAGACGTTTACACTCTGCGAAACTGGGGGTTCGAATTCGTCGTTGAATGTGCCGCGGCCCTCAAAATATTTCTGCAGAACCTTCCCCAACCCCTCATCCCTGTGAGGATACAGCAATTAGTGGTAGGTAGGTACCTCTCCATAGCTCTTCCACTTCTGTTAACCCCCTATGCCGCATCCACCCTTTTCTTACTCTGTCTACTTTCATTTACAGCTGAAAACAATGGAGTACCCGAGAAAACCATCGCAAACGACGCGTTAGGACTTCTCAAAGAAGAAGTAAATGGTCGCCACAAAGAACTTCTACTTGAGGTTTTCACATTTCTGAAGGAGGCCGCCGTCAAGGTGAATACCTCAGAGCTGACAGGTTGCAACCTCCCACTGAAATTGCTACCTGTTTTTTTCGAAATCGAGGTGAGTCTTTGTGCCCAGGTCATCTTTCGTAATATTTTCAAGGAGTCTAATAATAAGAGCGAGTCGTCGGAAGGGCCATGCACATCTGAGTAATGTTGTTAATCTAATCTTTCTAATCGCAACGTACTTTATCTTATTTGGTATTTTATTTTTTATTCATTCATAACGTCCGGCTTGCCTGTTCTGTTTGACTTAACTTGTGAGCATCCATTTCATTCTACATGATTTAAAGTAAGGAAACAAAACCTACACCGTAGGTTAAAATAAGATTTATAATTGGTTAATTTAGGAACCCTTAACTAGGTGTTCTAACTTCGAGTAAACTTCTAATAGTTAAACTAGGATGTTGCTCATTTTACGATTTTATAACTTCTCTTATTTAAACAATTTGTTAAAATAATTTTAAGTTTTAAAATAGTGTCTGAAACGAGACTATTATTAATAATCATTGGTTAATAATTATAAAACTATTTTACAAAAATTAAAAATACAAATACACTTAGCATACATGAAACAGCGTATAAAATGATTTTCATTTATTAATTTTTAATTTCTAATATATTTTATTAATCAATTTTTCATCGAGTCTTTCAAGAATTACAATACAAATTTAGGAAACGTTAACTTGTCAAGAGGTTATTTTTTTACGCCACAATTCGCTACATGTACTTAAGATAATGTACTTGATAGTGTAACTATTTGAAAATTAACTAATAGAAAGTTAATACAAATTCATCAGTCGTAATTAACGAGTCGAAATACGTATAACATCGTAATTAACGAGCAAACAGAAAACATAATATCAATGAGAATTTGAAAGGGAACTAATTATTTGTTGTTGGCAAACAGTTGCCAATGTAAACAGTGAAACCCTTCAAAGAGAAACAATAAAAGTCTGAAGGGAAAGAAAGAAGAAGTAGAAGTAGAAAAAAGAATGGAGGAAAAACAGAAAGATCATTTATATTCTCCATTATATTGTTCGACTTAAGGTAATAAACCATTGAATAGGAGGACTTCGACAGAACAATGAAGTGCCAGATTGAAACGATAGAAAATCATTAAACAAAAATTTCTGTTCGACACTAACAAAAGATGGAGAAATCATTGAAATTATATATATAAGAAGATGAAGGAGGAGGAGGAGGAGGCCAAAGGCAAAAATAGAAAAAGCAGTAACGAAAATGTCTTTTACCCCATTCACCCCACAACGGGGTTGTAGTACATTAAGGGGGCAAGTCACTACTTTTCACCACCACACAACTCTCCCGCAGAAAGGTAAAAATTTATTTTTGGCATTTTACGTCATCCTACGGGTGGCGAATGAATGGATGGTTAGATGGGGTGTAGAAAATAGTTGCGGCGGTACTCATAGTTCCTCGGCCACTGTGAACCATCTAAAAGTAATTTCCTGAAGGTCCGGAAAGTTTCCTTCGTGGCCAGTTTCAGTGTCCCGTTATGAATTTTCATTAGTTTCAAGTAATTGACTTCCACCTCACTCTTTAATTCATTATGCGTGTTACCTGATTAAATATTCACTTGTTTTCGCATTTGCTCCGATCCAAAAACTGTCGCCGTTTGTTTTGCCATTACCCGTTTGTTCGAAGCCTCCGAGATTGTCCCTCCTGACCGAGCTCGTTTCTCTCACGCCCTCATCGTCTATTTATAAAGATCTACACCGAGAATCCATTGTATTCAACGTGTTTGGTTTTAGTTGACAAAAAAGAATGGTCCCTTGGCATCCTGTTTGTCTCTCTTCCAGTTTCTCCCCCTCTCCCCCCTTCCTTACTTCCTCTCTCTCTCTCTCTCTCTCTCTCTCTCTCCTACACGTTTACTTTGCTTGAAAACTTTCCCGGTCTTCCCTCGGGATCCACCAGGTCCCGAATGAAGAATCCCTGTTTTAGTCAAATGAATGGACCTTGTTACTCCGGTTGTCGACCACAAAGTTTTCTCCCCCTTAAGTGGAGAACAAATTAATTAACTATAAATAACGGTAAATTAGAGTTATTCTTCGGAGTTGCCTTCTAATTACGGTAACCCGTGGCTGAAAATGATTCGTATAAAGTTTTCTCTTTTCCAAAATTTCCTTTTCTTCTGTGGCCTGGAAACCTTCCTGGTGGTGCCTTTGATTCTCGCACTTTTAATTTGGACCGCCACCGCACCACCCGTCTATTATCACTCCCCACCACACTGCCAACCTCCCGTGGGACTCACAAAAGAGAACACCTGGACTCCTGTTGGAAACCTTCTCGGGAGGTGGAAATTTCGGTTTCCTTCCTATTATTACTCTATCAGAGAAACCGAAGAAAACTTAATTACTTCTTTGGAAATTTGTCATTACGTAGAATTTATGGAGTTGGGATATTAATAATGTTACCGGGGTGGCGGACAGTACTTCGGGGACTCGGTCCTCAAACTACATTTGTTACCTACTCCAACGGTAAATCACATTACCTCCTGCATAGGTACATAAATTTAAAATCACGTTCCATTACAACGTTATATTCAATATTTTTAAATTTGTTGATCGTGACGAAACGCAAGAACTGTACAGAATTAACAACTATTACTGATTTCTGATTAGAATTACTAGAATTTAGACTAATCAAAAATTACATTCCGCGTAAAACTGGAGTGCCAAGTTCCTTTAAGGGAATTATTTAATTCTTACAGTCCATAAATTTTATGTATACATTACATTAAACTCGTGGCCATTGAAGATATTTCCGAAACAAGTACAACTCCTATAATTACATATTTATTTGTAATGGAAGCGACAGAAGGGTTTTCAACTTTCGTAATAAGAAATGAAAATTACCTCGGTACCTTTCAGACCGCATTATCTGCAACATGGCAATCTTAAATGGATGCTAACTGATGGATAAAAATGTCGAGACATTCGTTTCAATTAAAAAGGTTGCCTGAGGGGTGCGATGCTGACATTAGCTGACCGCTTAATCCTCATTTTAGCAGAACTTTCCATTGTCTCTCATTCCACTTTCTTCTACTTTCACCAATGACACTTTCGTATTTGTCTAGCGCTATCCTTCTCGTGTTCCCCAAAACGACTTCGTTTTTTTATTAATTTATTTATTGAGTGTCTCGGTTACATAATTTTTAGTGTTATTATGGAAATAATCGAGTTTTGGGTGAAGTATTTCCACTTTAGGGAGAGTCGCCTGTAGCAAAAACTATTTTTATGGGACCCGGGGCCTGGGAAGGAGGAGAAGGAGGGGTTCCTCAGGGAGAACTTTTTAACATTGACCATCCTTTGTGAGTTTTGTTTTGAATAAAAATGGACTAATGAAATTTTACAACAAAGGAAAATAATTCGCAAATGTGCAAAAAGCCGAAGATCCGGTTCTTGAATGGAACAAAGGAGTGTTGTCCCGGGCACTCACGAATTTCAATCGTTTATTGCCCAATTTTGTTCATTTAGAACTGGCATAGGTCCTGCTACCCATTGAACCCTCTCGTACCTCACTTTTGTCATGGTTCCCTCTCTCTTGATTACAATTCTTCTTCAAAAGAAAATTTTGTCAATTTTCTTTTTGATTTTCCCGTCGTATGAAACATGTAAATATGTTAACTAAAACTTCACTTGGACTCTTTCCACCGGTCATACAAAAGGCAGCAACCTCGCCTTAAAATTACAAATAAGATCCTGCGTGTTCCTGACAAACAACCGCAGCAAATATTTAGAAACCTAATATATGCATAATAGACAAACTCTATGTGTATAATTATATTAAAAAATTAAGCAAAGTTCAACACGCTGTCTAACATACCGTTACCTAACCAAACCTACTGTATCAAAACTTATGGCTAATGTAATTTTAATAAATTTATGTACTCTAATAAGAATCCTTCAACCTAGGGTTAAATAAAATTTCTAGTAGAATATTGTGCAAGCTGTGGAACAGGAATTGAATACTTTTGTATTTGACTGTAATGTAATATATCCTTTCAAGCAGCCAACAGTCTATTTGGGTAGCTGAAACTTGTACATATGTAATTACATAAATTAATATGAATACACAAATATTAAAAAATTGATTAATGTGTCGTTCTGAAGCGCATTCGCAACCGTAAACAAACTTAATTACACACAACGTACAAAATTCTAAGTGTCCATCTATTTATCAATGTTATACTTAATTAGGGAACGTTGTATAAATATCATAAAATTTATATAATATCTCGTCGTTAAGCGTATTACACTCTACATGAATTCTAACTACAAACAGCTTATTTCACACCTATTTCGACTTTGTCTATTTATCCATTCATCTGTCGCAGTTCTGCGTCTCTCTCTCTCTCTCTCTCCCTTTGTCTCTCTTTTCCTACATATCTCTCATTGTATTCGTAATTGTATATTGTCACACACCATTACAAGCATTTCGGTCAGAACTGAATTTTCCTCGCTGACAAATTTTGTAATGAACTTTCACCGGAGCACACTAAATCCGTCAGCTGTCATCCGTCTGATGTGACCTTTTCCAATGGTCATTGGTACAATTTGACGGGTGGAAAAGATCAAAGAACGGGATTATTTATTAATTTAGATTATTTGCATGGTGTGTTTAAGGTGGAAACCCGAAACTTGTCGGATTTTGCTGATGTTCGCTCTAGGCCCCGGACTGCCAACTAAACTGTTTACCGCGGAATTCTTTCACTAGCTTAGCCTGTCACTAGCCTAACTCGATCACTACAAAACTACAATTGTAACTCTATATTATTAATTTATTGACGCGCTAACTACACTTTCTACGCATCCTCGCACCCGTGGACTCAATCCCGTGTGGGGTGTTCCCCATATGTAATTAACAGGTGCACGTTCGGGGGTAGACGGAAAGCGCAAATAAAGAGTAATTAGTTTATTAATAAAACTATTCGTGTGAAGTGGAAAGAAATTTTCTCAAGTTTTCGTATCGATTTTAGTTTCGTTCGACACGCAGACCAGTAAATTCCGTTAAGCCGTTTATATATTACTTTTGAGCGAGATGTCTATCGCTTAGTGACCGGAACTACAAAACTATAAGGCTCCTGTGTTTTTTTCACTATTCATTACACTCCCATTTTACACTGCACATTATGTGCGAAGCAATAATGTTTGGAGACCGGTTCTGGAAACTACAATTGAACTTATTCTGTTTTGTAATTTGATTAAAACACTTTTATACCCACTGCTGGGGTATAAAATATAACCAGTTGCATATGTAAATATCTAGAGTAATGGCACCAGATAGTGGTAAACTAATTATAGTTAATTAATAATTATATATATAAAAGCAGGAACAGCAGTTTCCGGTAGAATAGTAACAGTGCAGGAAGTATATAATGAGAGGTTGGAAATTGGAGATTTCACATGAATGTACATGAGGAACAATAAAATTGTAATTTTCATGTCAGTACTGCTTGCAACACGTTTTACTGAAACAGAGTTTTACGTTTTGTCTTATTAAGTTTGATCTTGCTTTAGGGAACTCTATCTGGCATAATGCTTCACGTCTTAAATTAAAATATTTTGTTTATTAACTAATTTTCTATGATTGTTTTGAGAAATTCAAATTTTATTCAGGTAACTAAATTTTCCAAAATTTTTCTCACATCAAAAATGTTACACATATGTACGTATACTATATATATACATAATACAAAATGTAAAGCACCCGGATTGCCACTCATCTCTAAATGACGGAGATTTAGTTCAGTAGTTACATTGTAATAACTGTATAATAATGAATGTATAATACGATATAATATGTAAGACAAGTATTAAAATGAAGATTGAGAGTAAATGAATGTGCCACTGTTCAGTCACTTGAATGTGTTCTAAGAATTTTCATTGAAAATCATTTCTTACTGCCTGAAGTATTTTTACAACAATTTGAAACTTGTGAACAATGTTAAAAAAAGGTGAACGAGGACTACCACCAAGGCATTAAACCGGGTCAACTCATAACATGATAAAATGCACTTACCATACGTGGAAAATTCCATTTTTGGCAAGCAAAAGGTCAACGTCTTGCCCTCGTTCAACGTGTCTGCTTGACTTTTTCCTTTCTATGCCTTTAAATCGAGAAAATTTTTTTTCGGAGCAAAAAGTTCAGTCGTAAGTTAGCAAAACTTTAATAATGACTCTCCTTAAAAAAAATAAAAGGAAAAATGAAATGGAAACCTATCTAGCTACGGGGTTCCTCGCCTTCGACCCGGTTGAAGTTTTCCACTTTAAAGGTTACCCCAACTCTTATTAAAAATTTCTCAGGATTTTCATCACTTGAACTGTATAGGTTTTAAAGTGTTGCATTCTCAGGTCGGTGATCAATAACATTGCTCACTCAAAATAATCATCTTGAAACATGATTAATTGAACACAGGATTTTAACCTCTTAATTAACTCCTTCAGCAAATTGTAGTTTTTGTGTAGTTCACCATAAGTAGACGCGTTGTTAAGTTAACATTTCAGATTGGTCTTCTTGCCGGTTACAATATAGGGTTTTGTTCAATCCTAATTTATTTTTCAGGCTTGTATTCTTCTTCTTTCACAGTCGAATGATCCACAGAAGTTTCGTGACATCGCGACGGTTTTTCATGAGATCATAATGGAAGCTCCGGACCATCTCAAGTCGCCCTGTCGAAAAATCTCATCGGGAGAACTGAAAATTCTGGAAAGGTTTCTGTCCCACGACATGAGAATGCCCAACGTGGCACTCATCAACCCTAGGACAGGTAGGAATCGGCCCACCGGAGAGAACCCAGAATGGCGGATACCCATGCCCCGAGTACCCCACACGAGGGTCCATCCCTGGCTGGAACACTCAACAGTTGTATAGGTTTCAAGAACTCGGTTTAAGCTTTTTTACTTTTGTGTGTGTTTTTCTTTGTAAATTCCATGTTTTTTGTAATTTTGTACAAAAAAAAATCTTCTTAACTGAAAGGAAAAAACTCATTTAATTATTTTCTTGAACACGAGGACTTTCAACATGGCGAATAGGAAAGCATAGGGTAGGAAACGTGAATTTCCGCTGAAGTAAAGCAGAAAGGAAAAATACATTATTCGTTGAGTTTTGCATTTGGGTAATTAATTTGTAAGTAACTTATTGTGAAAACAAACGTTCAACTTTCGCATTTACTACGAAGAATTACACCGAAAAGACTGCAGTCAAAAGTTAATTTAATCATCATAAACATCATGTCATTTGTGTTATTGAGCTATAATAGTTACGCAACAGAGTTATACTGATAATGTAAATATACTCGCACAAGTACTCTAGGTAAATAATTAATTATTTTTAAACAGAGGAAGTTTACAGGGTATCCTTTTTCTACCGAAACATAAGCCTGACTGTACGTAGCTCTAACATTAAGAGTAGGCAATCAGAAATACTACACGATCCGGAGACGTGCACAAGCTCTGTTATTTAAATACACAATAAGTAAAAAAGTATATATAATGAATATATTGCCTTGTGTGAGGAAGTCTGAGTAAGTCGATGAGCCACCCTTGTCTATTTGTCGCCCTAGTTTTAGTTCCACTTCCAGTTGCAGAATTTTTCCAATAATTTATCACTGAGTATAACTTACGGTTTTCCAAAAACACACACACACACACACAATTAATACCCGCCATTTTACGTTATTCCACAGGGATTTTCTGCCGGGGGTGATGCCAGGGGTGGTACTGCCTTTTCCGTTGCAATTGAGCCGAGGCAGTCGCTTGTGAAATTTCATTACGGGATCTGATTTTCCAGGGCAGATCTAAATTAACATTTCACAAGCCATAACGGTCTTTCGTATTTCCTTCCAAATTCATTTTACTTGTAACGATTTAGCAGAATGAACTCGCTGACAAAAACACTTGCCCAAAACAGGGACAACCGAGTTATTTCCGTTCGGCGCAGGTACTTGGCAAGCGAAATTTTAGATTTTTCCCCCACATCGTGGATTAACATTATTTTTCACGTTTTGTACTCACAGCACAAGAGCTTTAGAAGTGCAAGACAAAGTTAAAACAATTTGAAAATTTGCCTGTTCGAATGCATCAGATAGAAGGCCGATTCCACCCATGTGTGTTTGGCATATTCTTAAACATCTCCTGCATCGAAAAACCAATAATTCCAGTTGTTATAGTTCGTGTTTTACGGCCTGTGGTTTATAAAACGTCTTCCAGTAAATAATATTCTTCTTATCAGGTATTTTATATGAATTATATGAAACCAGTAAAAAACACGCTATACACTAAATAAATACTACTCAATACTAGTACTAAATGGACACAATAAATAAAATATGTTAAAAACAGGTGAATGATTCAAATTGAATGATTAATTCGTTACACATATTTGTCACACGTACATATGTTACTTACAGAAGAAGAACTGTATAATTTAAGAAGACATTCCAGAATACTTTTCCCCTAAAAAAAACACGTTCCCTACAACGTCAAAATTTAATTTAATTAAATTATATATTGATGGTTTACTCCATAGATTCTAAATATTCAAAAGGCGTCGAACATTACGAGAGATAGCAAACAACCACTTAAATCTTTGAAAGAATATATTTTATTAACTTTTACCGTGATTACATTGTTTAAAAAGTTTATTTTGTGAAATTCAAAAACTAATTTGTCTTCTACCATTGGAAATTATAATTTTGTTTATTTTATAATATTAGGCTTGTGTTAGAAAGTTCAGTAGTTTCTTGTTCATGATTTTGAACATGTTCGAGCAGTGTAATTTTTATCTATAATAATACAGGATGTCTCATGCGAATTAGAAAAATTATCTGATGCTCCGATGTGCTACGGAGCACAATGCTCTTGGATCTTCAGGGTTAAATATGACTGCCGCATAAAAATATTGTTTACGAATTGATTGATCACTGACGCGTTGAAGAGTTCGAAACAAAATTGAAATTCCTGCTGACACGAAATAAATTACGGGAGCGCATGAACGGAATCAATTGCTTATGAACATTTCCTTAACACCCTGAGTAACCCTTGCTGCCATTTTTCCATTTCACTTAAATAGAAAACGACAAATGTAATAAAGAAAACATTCCAACAGCAAAACCTTTCATCAAGTTTACTTTAACCACAAGTCCCCGGGAGGGCAACTTCTTCAGGCGTGTGGTCATCTCTGGCAACATGTGTTCATTACAGAAATTTATCGACCATTAAATAAACTAAGGCAATGATAAGAAGCTCTCGTTATTGCAAAACTTGAAAATAAATTGAGATAATAAGTTCGTCGAATACCTTAGGACACCTGTCGAGGTCGAACGGTCCCCGGCACGACATTCGAGTTATTCTCGTTTTATCGGGTCGTAAAACAAAATTACTCTAAACCCATAATCCAATATTAGAAACATGCAAATAGAAATAAAACATTGGAACCGTTTAAAATGTTTTCCGACGAGATACAATTAATCGATTTTCAATTTGCTTTCGTGAAAAGGACACACGTCGTTTGCAAGGTGGCCCGGGGTACTCGGATTTGGTCCCACTTCGATCGGCCATTTATTTTCGATTCGTATCGGTAAAAATGTGTTTTTTTTTCTATTCGGAAACGAAAGTACAGTTCCTAATTCCTCAAAAGACGATAATTAATATTTGATTAATACATGGTTTATTCCTTTAATACCGATCAACAGGAAAATTAAACAAATATTGAAATGACACGAGCGTCTTCGGCTCTTTAATGAGACCTGCAGCTTAGAGTTGACTTAATGTTGTGTCCTTTGAAATGAATAACACAATGTTATTGATTTCAAAATAAATTATTTAAGTCTTATCACAGATCACAACTAATAAGATTTACAAAAAAATTTGCAGCTCCGGTAGGTTAAGCTCCTTGTTGTCAAGTGGAATTTTAAGAATTTTTTATTATAGACCGGAATTTACATTGATTAGCTTTCATTATTTGTGTTAAATGTACTAAAAAAATAATAATTTTAATCGGCCGTTAGTGCAAGTGAAAATTACTGCAATTTAAGGAAAATTTTATATCAAAATTTGACCTTGAACGGCCTCATAGGAAAACCTTTCGATCTTTATCACTAAATTACTCTATTTTGAAGCTTAATTTATGTTTCATTGTTCATTGCTCAAAACTAAGAAAAAATAACATCACCGATATTGAATGTTAACTTATTGACATTATTAGTTATATGTTAAAATAACAGGAAACGCATTTTTGAAAAGGGGTAGAAATAAAACTTTTCAGTATTTAGTATAGCGGATTTTTAGTTGTCATTTACCGTAACTTGTTGGAATTAAGTTTTAAACTCAATAAAAACTCAAACAAAAGTAGGAAAGTAACTCCAAGGGAAAAAGCGGGAAATTTTAGCGGTGGAAATTGGAAAATCCTTCGTTTTTTCCGTCTCTATGACTTCCACAGTAGTACCGTTTAAAGGGCTCATTTCTGGGGGCCCCAAAAATTAATATGTCGGTCTTGTAAATAATAAATATTTAAATAATGTGTAATTCACCTATACATTTTCATGTAAAATTTGTTTATAGGTTTTAATTCTTTTTTATAATTGTTTTATTAAATTAATTGTACAAACATAATGCCTTCGATAGAATCAATTCGGGAGCAATATCCTTTGCACTGGCTAGCTTGGAACAACGACTTTATGGAGTTGGAAATAGCACTGTCAAAAAATGTGGTAATTACTTTTGCAAACACTTATTGTCGGTGTACCTAGTTCTCAAGTTATTTCAAGCAAGCTCCCAGTCTCATAAATGCGCAGATTTGAAACTCAAAGGTCTTGTACATCTCATTTCTCTGTGAACACTTAGGACACAGTTAGTCTTTCTGACAGCTTTAATTTGTCATGACATACCAAGTGGTCTCATGTGGAAAATGACCTGTTAAAAACCATTGACTGTGATAAATTTACACAGATTTAAAATCTGATAAAATTTTCTAATAATTTTTTTTAAGTATGACAAAGAAATGGTTGACTGCAGGGGTCGAACACCACTGATGTTGGCTGTCACATTGGGACATTTGGAATCTGTTAAGGTTCTCGTTCAGCATTTAACAAATGTCAATGCAGAAAACAAAGAAGGTTGGACTGTTGTTCAAGAAGCTGTTGCAACTGGTGACCCTGAAATGGTATGTTAATGACACTAGTCAAAATGAAATAAAAGTATTACCTTACCTTTATTAACACTTATCCTTTTACATGAAAATTAAAAGAATCATTTATGTATGTTACAGGTGCAGCTCCTGCTGGAAAGGAGGGATGTACAACGTCAGTCTGATAGAATGGGTGGAATACCACAACTGCTGGATAAGTTAAGAGAAGCCCCTGATTTTTATGTTGAAATGAAATGGGAATTTAGTAGCTGGGGTATGTAATAACAGTTTTTGTAAGAACCATACCAGTAATTTACATTTAATTAAGAATATTGTACTGTTTTTTTATTGATAGTGCCTTTGGTATCAAGAATGTGTCCTTCAGATACATATAAGGTGTACAAACAAGGGTCAAGTGTCAGAGTGGATACAACCCTACTAGGATTTGATCAGAGCAGTTGGCAGCGTGGCAATCGTAGTTATATATTTGTTGGGGAAAGTATGTGTCGAAATATATTGTCATTTTGGAAGCTTTTAAAGTAAAATTTTAACTGATAAAAAACACTTTCAGGTGACTCAGCTGTTATGATGGAAATAGATCATGAGACTGAAGAGGTTTTTATGGAACAAATGAAGATTCTTCCTCCTGAAAATTTCCTATCTCTTCAGAGAAGTGTAAAAGCTGTGTCGAGTAGATTAACCTCACCAATAGTTACCACCTACATTGACACAGACAAAATTAATTTTGAGAGAAATAAAGCTGGGCTGTGGGGCTGGAGATCAGATAAAACAGAACATGTAAATTCAAAATTTGTCTTTTGTGCCTGAGAACATCACTTATGTCACATATAAATAACAATAAATTTTAATTATTTCCCAGGTGAATGGTCATAATTGCAAAGTATTCAGTGCTACAAATGTAGAGTTAGTGACAAAAACAAGATTAGAACACTTAACAGATTCTGATAAGGAAAAGGCTAAATCTCCAAAAACACCACTACAATCATTTCTAGGTATTGCAGAAACTGAGCATCGTCAGTCAACATCTGATGCAGATAGTGTAAGTTGACCCTCATGGCTCTGAGAGGCAGACACAATTTTTAAATATTATGTATGTATGTAATGTCACAAAGAAACACACAACATCAATTGCAACTAACATCTCCATGTTGACTTACCACACTGTAGTTCATTTTTCTAATCATACGCCTTAAACAAATGTGTTGTATTCAGTTCTCCAAAAACCTTCTTGTTAAATTGGGGATATTTATTTTATTAATTTATTAGTATTCAACATCTAAAATGTTACGTTTGAATGTATTCCTATCTAGCTAATTAATATTTGAACCTAATTCAATTCATTCATTCATTACTCACAAACATTACACTGGATACAACCAGTATTCTGTAAAATGACCAGACACATTTATGTATAAATTTCATATGAAACTAATACGTAATTATTAATGTTAACAAAAGCTTTCCATCTTTAGAAACAGTTGTCGAGCAAAGCAGATCGAACGGCCGGAAAAATGAAAAAGTTGAATTTAGGGAAAAAATGTAAAAAGGACGATGGTTCTTCCGTGACAGATGTGGTTTGTATCGGTATCTTGCTTTGCTTTAGTTCTGAAAATACACGACTAGAGAGGCTAAGATTCTTTGTGGAAGTGCGAAATAGCTTTGCGAGTTGGTGGTCGAGCCATGTTTTTTTTCTGGAAAAAACAAAAGGCTACCCTAAGTGGCTTGCGAGGCTTGTGTTTTCTGCTTCAGGGGCCAGAACGTGTTGCAACAGCTTCTGTGTATTAACTGAAAGACAAATTTTGTTAAACCGAGTTGTTTGTCTGTCTCAAACAGAACGACGAAACTCTTCATTCTACCAATCCGTGCAAAATAACTCCGGAAGAATATTTCGACCCATCGACGAATCTCGAGGGTCGCGACATTGGACGTCCCAAAGAGGTTGTCGTCAAGGTGCAGAAGTTCAAGGCGAACCTTTGGCTCTGCGAAGACTATCCTCTCTCTCTTCAGGAACAGATCATGCCAATCGTTGACCTGATGGCCATCTCGAGTTCTCACTTTGCCAAATTAAAGGATTTTATTCAAATGCAACTACCCTCAGGATTCCCAATTAAAATAGGTAACTGTTTTACATTCCCTCGAACGACTAATTCTTTTTTTCTGTCTTTCATCCCTCTAAACGTTTTGACTCATGTTCGTTTCAGAGATACCACTTTTTCACATTTTACACGCAAGAATCACATTCGGTAATATTTTCGGCTTGGACGAAGCAGTGCCAGGAGTTCAACGAATAAACGATAACGGAAAAGTTAATTGCATTGTTAGTGACTCTTGTTTTGAACCACCACCTGGATATGCAATGATCGGTAAGGAAATCAGGTTCACCTTGCTGTGTTTGATTTGACTTGAGTCATCAGCATTAATATTATTAATTTACATTGCACAGGACCCGAGAACAGGCGACAGTACAGTCTAGAGGAAGAGGATGATTTGATACAGTTCGCCATACAGCAAAGTCTTTTGGAGTTGGGCAGTGAGAAGGATGAAGTGGACATTTGGGAGGCTCTGAGAGCTCAAAAACCGTCACGGCCCACCACACCGAATTTGAACTCAGAAGAAGCCCGACAATTGCAGAGGTAACCATTTTCTTTGATTGATTGATGGTTGATAGGTCAGTAACGGTTGCTACTGCTTGGCGTTTCTGCCGTTCTTTAAGATATCTGCTACCTCAGTAATTGGCTCTGTGGTCAACGCCTTAACTGTAAACAAGTTAGCAAATTGAGAAGCTGTTTTAAACAGTATCGGATACCGAACCATTGATTTCTATGACTTTTTTGTCCTATAAACATTGAAGTAAAAAAACATTTTTTGTACATTTGCCACCTAGTTCCGGTAGAAGTAACAATGCTAAGCCTAAGCCTCTTAGAAGTAAAAGTAACTTTTGAGCTAGGAGTTTGGAGCTTTTAGAAACGCTTGTGTTCCATTTGTATTTTTGTTTAGGGCTATACAAGCTAGTCTGGAAGTAAATTTGAACGAACCAACCTTCCGCAGCAGTCCAGACGGCAGCGAGGAATACGCCGTCGTCGATGAGGAGCTGTCTCGTGCCCTGGCTCTGTCGCAGCGTCACCACGAAGAAGAAGAAAGACGACAGAAAGAGGAGGAAGACATCGTCAGACGAGTTCTGGAACTGTCTCTAACGGAACAATAGAAGTCTACTCCTGCATAAATCGAAACTGTTGGGAAATTTACGATTCTACGTCCCAGGGCAGCTGTTTTGTTTGTTGTTCCTTTTACTTTCCGTAACTTCTTTCTTTACCTGTTGTATTTCCCTTTATTTTGAGATGCCCGTTAGCGATACCGTGGCAGGTACTTTTTTCCTTCATTTAATTCAAGATTATGTAAAATTTTGTGAATTTAAATCCGTCGACTTCAGTGGCAGTTCCGCGTGAAACGACTGTTAGTTTGTAATATATACATATATATTAATATTTATTTCTGGTTCAACTTCAAACTGAGTAAAAATTTTAATTTTTATGTATGGTTACTTCATAAAAGTGATATGAAGAAGATGAAAATAAGATTCGTGTTTCATTTTTAAATCCTACCAATAGCACATTAAAATTATCCACTACATAACCGATTTTAAGATTAGTAGTTTTAGGTATGAGAAAGGACCCTAAAAAGTACATTCATTTCACTACGACACCTACGGTAAGTCAAGGTGAGTAGTATTTTTCAGTTGACCATTCATTTCAATCAATCAGTGGTAGTAATCAAAAAAGAAGCAAGGAAGCCAAAAAGAGGATTTCACGTTTACGGTTGACACTGACCTGTGTGAAGAAAAAGGAAAAACAGTTACAGAAAATAGTGCGGTTTTAGTTCTACCCTCTTAAAGGCATCCAACCGTACTCTCGGAACCAGTAAAAACTATAATCCTTGTGAAGACTTAACCATTGCACAAGAACCGATCAGATGGGGCCTGACATGTTGACAATTCTACTCGGTTTACAGAGGAACACCTGTGCACTCAAAACATATGAGTGATCTAAGGTTTAATTGTAAAAAATCAGGTGACTTTGGCAGTGCATTGAAATGGCCGACGCAGTTAAACTTGACACTGAGAAAAAATTTCTCTCCGTACATAACAATATTAGGCCAGTCTTTTCACATTATTAGTATTCCAATAAGGTACCCAGGTTGCAATTTTGCATGTTTATAAATTTCCCAGGTACTCGCTGCAAAAGTCATTTTTCCTCATCATCTAATTTTCTCGTCGAAGCGGACTACCATGGACCACTTTCATCCGACGTTCTTCCTTCTTTCTCTCTTACTTTCTCATCTCTCGTTTTCTTTCGTTCTGGTACTCTCCGCTTGGGTCCTTCCGTTTCACCTCCTGTCCACTACAAATCCCAAGTGTAGCACCTTTAAGTTCTCACGTGAAATACGAAATAGCATCAAATAAGATAACTTTGCAACTCTTCCATTATCCTAAGAATACACAAAATATTCCCATAACATTCCAAAATATTCTGTTACATGTATACTTAGATTAATAAGCAATGCTGTACAGAGTTGTTACATATATGATGGTTTAAGTACTCACTTGACTGACTAAATTGACAAAGTACCACAGTTTGAATCGTCCATTATAAATTATTTACAAACAGCTTTGAATGCGTATGCGTTGAATTATTTATTTACCATCTTACTTTAATAATTAATTAAAGAGTGATTGCGTGTATTCTCATCTCAAAATACTTCACATTAAATATTCTCACTATTATAAATTATCAATTTCCCGGTTTAAAAACTTTTTATACAAAAAGAAGACGTTTATTAAACACATTATATAAGATTTGTATATATTGTGAGTGATTTTTATTTTTCTATTAGGAAAGCGTAATTAATAGAATTACCTGTTTCCCATTACCTCTCCGTGCAGCGTTCCTATATTTTTTTACTCTTCTAATACGAAATGAAATAAGCGTGTGTTTAAAGAAATTATATTTATGTGGTCATACAAGAACCAGGTTTGATGCAACGCACGTTGTTAATTTGACATCAGAAAACCTACGGCTGCCATCACAGAAACCCACCTTAAATCAAATTCCGACGTCGATGGATTTCATAAGATTCAAGTAATTCAACCAGAACTCGTTCGACCGTTGATACATAAAAATAGTCGTAAAGAGGATTAGATGAATTCTATTTTGCTCATATTATTAAAAAGAAGTCTTCCGTATGATAAAACATGAAGCATTCTCACAGCAATTAAATAAGAAAAATGCATAAATGTTTGACTAATTAAACAGACCGTTCGGAACTAGAATTGAATCATGTCTAGTATCACCTGGTTCCCACCACGTGGGTCTCTTCCTTTCTCTCTCACCCAACTTCTCAACTTGACCCACGACACGGTCTACTTCCATGTACAGAAATTGTCACAAATTTAACTATTATTCTAGTCGACGTGTTTTCTACGAGGTTGACCCACCCTGAGCTGCAAGTTTATTATACTTGACAAAGAATCGGGTTAAAGTTCTTTGTTGCACACCTCTGCACGAGAAACAGACTCACTCCAAAGAGCCTAAAACACAGTTGGACGTTTCGTTTTACTTCACCACACTGGTACATACGGTCGACCCAAAAAAGTCCATCAAGCGTTGCTTAAAGTCACGTCTGACATGTTGCAAAAGGTTTTATTGTACGCTAAAATCTGGACGTTAGTTCGCTATCTGCCTGATGAAGTGGGAGATTTTATACTTGAATGTATACCGCAGTGTGTATTTAGCTCTTTAGTTAAAAGACGAGATATTACGAGGCAAGAACTAGGCGCCTCACATATTGGCTGTTTCATAGTAGTTTTGGTGTAACCATTCCATTAAGACTTAGTACAAGCTGGGACATAATAAGTGTAGTCGTGCCATGGCTGACGGCAACTTGAAAGGTTCCTACATCCTTAAATGAACTCCGTATTTCAGTACGATCCCGTTAAGTTAAATTTATTGGAAGTTATTTATTTCATGTGAAAACGGCAACCCCCCAACAGGAATTATACGGTGCCATTCAGACTCTCGAATCAACGAAAATATCTGTTTCAGAGTACAAGCCAAGTCGTATTGAGGACGTATACGATATTACATTCAATCGGAACGTGCTTTCCCCAGATGAGTAGTACGCGGAACCATTTCCTATTCAGTTATATCCAAGCTGGGTGAACTGAACTGAAATGGAACTTCGTAACATCAGTCTATCGTGGACCCTCGAGCTTACTCCGGTAGCAATACGATCTGTCCTCGGGTAGCTTTCCACACCCATTCTGGTTCGAGCAACTTGCCATGATTACTGCTCCATCCCAAGGGTGTATAATGTAGCAGTTGTCCGGTCTCCACTTGGATATTAGAGCATACGAAAGACTCCTTACTGCTTCAAAACAAAGTAACGAAAGTTTTTATCAGGCCTATACAATGGCATCGTATGTCCGTCTAGGAAATAGGTTTCTTGCACGGACAAGAATTTGAAATGATGGTAAATTACTAATGAATCCACCCTACCATGAAAAGTCGGCAGAGAAGCATTTTTGGCACAAAAAATCACCGAACAGTCAAAACTGAAGTTGTTCAACCAGAACCAATGAGTTACACGCAAAATTAAATATGTCATCTATTCACCAAAACCGTCAGAAAGAGAGAGAAATGTGGACCAGGCATCACGCTCGTAGTGAAATAAACCCGAAGATTAGTCTGGTAGATCGCCAGATCACCAAATGACACGTGCATTGTGAACTTACATTTTTTAGTGAGGAGTCAAACAAAATATTTTCGAAAAGACTTTTCTTTTCGCTGTTCATCGCGATAACGAAAATGTTTACTACGAGAGTAGTTGACTGTTAGACGGTGGTGGCTGCCACTCCTCAAACAAAAGCTCATTTTTCAGTTACTTTCTTGCTTTGTGAACGACGTAAACCAACATAAACATGCTGAAGACAATTTGAACGGATACAACGAGTATGCCTGTCGTCGTTTTCGAATAATCATTTAGAACATCCTCGACAGATCTGAGCGTGCCGCCCGGGTATGTTGTCAACCACTGGGGCGGTAACAATACAAAAATTTTCGATCCTCGGACTTTTTGGTGTAAAGCCTGACGAATTTTAAAACCTTTCGTTTTAAAGTACTCATGTTGGTGTACACATACATAAAAAACTGGGTTCTCAATGCAATGTTAATGATGAACCTATTCGTTCCCATGCACCAACAACAAGCTAGAGGAAGTTAGACCCTAAGAAAAAGACGAAACCTCCGAATCTGTTCCCAAGCTCAGACTCAATGGTTACATGAGTAAAATGAGTGAATAACGAAATATTATTAACTGATGGATGGTGACAGTCGTATTAATATAAAATTATAAGCAGCCAACATGTGAGGCGCACAGTCCCTACACAGTGACTACCATTATTTGCTTCAAGGGAGTTCCACTAAAGTCACGCAAAAGGAAACTACGCTCCACACTACTGAATAAAACTTAGTATTTAATAGAAACAAGTTGGTAGGTTCAACTTTCAGAAAACCATAAAACAATATTTGTAGATGTGTAATACATACTGTATGCATTTTTACATTGGGACATGCTTTATCGTGACCCTTATTATTTTTCAATAATGAATAAAACATATGTAGTTTAGTAAGCTGCTACTACTACCTCTCTCGATGACAGTAACTCCAACTTATTCTCTTGGATATCTCATTAGAATCCCATCCAACGCACCAACTCGTATCAACTGTCTTGTCATGAGAGGAATCTGAGTGACGATCTCTAACCTTATTTAACCAATCTCCTAATTGTATTGATCTCTTTGTCTCCTACAATGCAAACACATTTCGCAGGTATCACTCCATAAAAAAGCTTTCTAACGGTACCTAATAGGATAATCTCTATCAGAGTCCGGATCGTGTCCCACAAATAGTTATTAATTATTATGAATCGCCAAGTTATGAAGCGATAAGTGGTGTGGATAACTTTGGCTGTCAGATTTAACGGAAGTCAAAATTCTCTCCCCGAAATGGCCACCTCGTCGAGAGTTCAACTCCGGCCTGGGTGACCTGAGCGAGGGCATCGTTACAATTTCGCCAGAACCAGAGGGAGTCCTTCGAAGGAGGTCGATCGAAAGTAAGAAAGAGTGATGAAAAGGTGGTGGAACCTCCACACCTCGCCTACCTTTTTGAGGAAAACCTGCAAAGCAGTCAATCAACGTACCGGATGTCAGTAGCTCATGGCTCGTGGCCGAATATCACCGATCCCGAGAGATCTGATCTCAGAGTCTGAAACTCACCTGGTCACCTGTCAGTCGTACACCGGTATTTTGACGTTTCGCATCCGTCACAGAGTACTAGTAAAAAAAAAAACACGGAGGCGTGCCTTACCAGTATTACCCAGGCACACTAACTTCTGACCTGATGCCTGAAGACGTAGGAGCTTTGAAAGCCTTTTAATTCTCCTGTATAATAAATTACAGCCCGCTAACAATAGTCTCTTGAACAATTAGCGAAGTACCCGGTAGCTTGCAGTGAAAGGCAGCGGACCCTTACTGTTTTAGGTACCAGGTATTAAGGTACTACCTCTAATAGCGATAAAATCTTTCCTCATAGTTAACAAAATAGTACCGTACGAGTAGCTACCGTGTGCAATTAACAGTGAAATATTAGACTACACACGACCAGCAATGTACCAGAGGTATTCAGTGGAAACTACTTCGGATTAAAATCTCGTTTCGGTCAAATTCGTTTGCTCGGAATAAACAAGTCATCAATAAATAGATAAATACAAAAATAAAACGACAAAGATGACAAGCCGTCTCGGATTTAATTGTTATTTACCCCAAAGGAGATGTACGGTATGCCGCATATCCCGGTCCTGGAAAGAGCTTTCCTCGAAGCCAACGGCACGCGTTTACCCGTTACAAAAGAAAATATATTTGCTGATCTCCAGAATGTCTTTTGAGTGTATGTAAAAAGGATGATGACTAAGGACTCGATCGATTATAAGTGATTTTTCTCCAGAGCAGAGTAGAGCACCGTTAACAAAACTGGTTTCTCTTTCCGTTCCAAAAATGTTTATTCAACTTCCACTTCTTCTTCTCCTCTTTCTCGGAAGAACACACGCTACTTTTCTCTGAAAACAAAAATAATAGTATAATTAATTCGTAACAATTACAAGGTTGAGAGAACAGACATATTTAATGGCGCCTCGATGGTCGCAAATCCAAGAACTCAGGCCGCGTGGAGAACAACAAATGGCACGAAAAACGGGTTGGCAGGAAACCCTTGACCCTAACCATCTTAACCGTTACAGACTGATAAATTTACGGTGTAAAGTGCAGTCGTACTCGTTCAAAAGATGGACACAATTATTGTTGCAGATGTTGTTCCGGAAAAATGAAGTTCCGTGTGGAGGGATATAATCATTGTAAACAAGTTGAATTTAAGTCTAGTTGTAAAATAATAAATGGCCTTGCACCACACGAGAACTGAGTTACATCGCTTGGTACTTGTCTGAAAAAACGAATGACACAAGTGATTCTTAATGAATTGACATGTTCCACAAAGCAGGAAGTAAACAAAATGGACAGGTGGATTGGAAGGAACCCGGGACTCGCATGTTACTTTAAAATTAGTTGAAATTGTTTTACGCGAACGCAAATTTTACTTATTAATTCAATAAGAGTGAAATTTAGACATTTCCAGAACTCTTTACGGAAATAGAGCGTAATATTCTGTATAACTGAGTACATGATGAATCCCCAGGTGGTGTGCTACTCTTACCAATTATCCCTCTCTATTTTTTGAGTGTAACAAAACATTACTATTTTAAGACGTGGCTTGTACTATGAGGATATCAGACGTCACTACATATGCGTAGGAAATATAAAACAGGTAGCTATAAATCTAAACAAGACACCGAAATCTGAACAAGTAAACATCAGTGCTTTTAAACGGGATTATCGGGGTATTTAAGTGATAACTACAGTCAAACAATGAACAGGAATCGATCCAATAATCATAGTACTTAATATCGTGTAACGCCACTGCTAAAATATCGTAACGTTAATAAATATAGTTCGTGTAAGTACTCTATTTACATCCTATTCATTTTAACCTGTCCAATGGGTCTCGCAATCCGGACATACATCTTCCTCTATTAATTGGTGTTGTTTCGTTTCATTAAAACTTTAACGCTTTTTACTTTCCCAAATGATTAATTTCCCTAAATAATTCATCACCGTGAGTTGCATGAAACCTCGACACATCCAACCAATCGAAAGAGCTTTCGTGAGATATCTCAGAAACATTTCACGTGTTAGAAACAAAAAAAAATACATCCCATCCAGATAACATGGCAGCGTAATAATTTAATTATCTTTTTCGCTTTCCACTCGGGTACTACTTCTTCTGCACTACAAATCTATTAATAGACGCGGTAAAAACTCACTTTTACTCGCTTCGGGTATCTCATTACAACTCGTGGACTTTAAATGTAAGGCAGGAGCTTACCATCCCTCCTCGATTGCCAAGTGATTGTTCGAATTCTTTAATAAACGATTGTTCCATAAAGAAAGTTAAGCCGTGTAACGTACACACACACGTACACACACACACACACACATAGAGAGAGAGAGAGAGGGACATGAAGAAGAATTGGTAGCGGAGCCCCAAGGCAGACCTACAGACAGTGTGATTAGGACTCTTGCGAAGTTCAGTCGAACCTATTCAAACTGGTGTATTAAAATTATTATTTTCATTCTTGGACTATTACTTTCGCGTCACACATTATTACAGTAATAATAATAGTGATAATTTCCGATCTATAGTCCGATTAGAACCGATAAAAGCAACATGGATTGGCATCGGATTCAAATTTTGGCTACTTGTTTGGTAAAACCACTTTTTCTTAAACATTTTATTGTGTGTGTTTTTCAACAATATTACTGTGAATGATATTGTTTTTTTGTGGAGTTCACCAACATTGTGTACCGTATTTGTATATATTGCAAACATACTCCACTACTGTGCATCGTTGGACTCGGGGACGTGTTTTTTTTTATTATTTATCCAAGAACAATTATAGTTAATGACACCCTATGAGTTCAAACGATTAACCACCGACTCGAACTATGTTTAATTGGTACTCTCACGATCGAAAAAAGTTCTTTCTGTGAGTTTCCGAGGAAGTTCCCACGCGTTTCGCATCCATTATTTTTTGTAATTGAACTTCTTCTAAGATCAATACAGAACTTGATGAAAACTGAATATTCATGAGGAAACTACTCTTTAAAAACAATTTATAGTCTTCGGTTGAACACTCGGGAAACAGTAGATAATAGTCAGTAGTTAAGGTCAGTGAAATCAAGGTCCATGCGTAGACCCTATATGGTCACAAGTTATTTTTACATGCCAAAATTAAACATTAGTACTTTGATAATGAAAAAAAATCAAATTACTTCAGTCTTCACAATTTGACGAACGAATACTTCATGAGTATTAAAATCTCATTTTCTAAACAGCGCGGTGGACGACAAGTAAAACGCAAAATAAATTTAATTTAGTAACACCCTTGTGAATTTATAGTTACTTTACAGTAGATCGTTGACTCAACTTCTAGAAAATCGATCGGAACTCACGTTTTTTTTTAAAGTTCTCAACACCTGCACAACCGGTACCATTCAAGTAAAACCTTTTCGACACTATTATAGATGCACTATGATATTAGAAACTATCGACAGTGATGGGCCGCTCATAATTTTCCAGTCGAGTACCAATTAATTAGAAAATAAATTAAAACTACTTTTAAAATAATTACAACATTATTTTGCATAAAGCACGTCCCTTGAACTAATTTTAATGTTAATACGTTTCAATAAACCAACAATCCTCTCAAATGCGAAAAATGATCGAAACATCAAGGTTTACGATAGCATTTGTTCTGTATTCTTTCCTACACTTTGCTTTATCGAGTTCAATCAATAACTTCCGGCGGGACTAACCAATAGAAAGTGCTGAGAAATAAGTAAAGCAATAAAAGATGTTACAATGGTCAAAATTACTTCAATAAAGGAATGATTGAATGATGACAATGAGGGTGGAAGATGTGAGTAGTTGCTCTTGTGACTGAACAGAACTTAACACCAATACAAAATCCGAAGTTACAAATTAAACCACTCTTTTATCAGGGATTAAACGTAAATTAATTATTGTGCTTTTGAAGGAACCCAACTGTGAAATTTGTGAATTTGTAAATTAGAATGTGGAACGTGTCTGGTGGCAGTGCTCGGACAGCGAATTCACACGACTTCATGGATTGTATTTCCTTTGAATGAATTGAATTCCCCGGGCCGTGTCTCCAGGCGAGTACTCGCCTCTTCACGAGTACGTCACATTGTGATGTACCTGTCACTCCAACTTTCGACGTTTTAAATTATTCTACGAATTACTCTTCGAATTTTAATGTATTCCCATTTGAATTTGTGTCAATTGTAATGTATATTTTGCCATTGCACCTTTATTATTAACTTTTCAAATTTTCCCAGACCACATTCTTCTATACAATCCAGTGGGAATCGAACCGGATAAGTTGGATAGTAATCACACCTTATAAATTTTATTACTTTAGCATTATTTATTTTTCCTGTCTTTTCGGTTTGAGGCAGATGAAGGTAAGAAACAGTAAAAAATATAATTATTTGTAATTAATTTTTAATAGAAATTTTATCCTCGTTTCCTGTGTGCGAGACTTATAAAATATATCTTGTATATAAAGGAATTTCCTTCCTGCCTGGAGTAGTTTATGAACCAATGATGACGAGTACCATTTTTAATCAAATTATACTAAAATCTATTAATTTTGTCTTGTCTAAAGCTTGTCAAGAGATAATTTCGGTTCGGTGAGCCAATGACAACGCAAACAGTACAATAGAAGAGTCTGTGATTTTACCTTTAACTATTGTTAATGGCAATAGTAGGAGTAGTGGTCGTAGTTGTTGGTGCTATTGTAATTCGCGTTTGACACAAATTGGTATCATTTGCTCTGGTTATCTCAATCAATGGCTCCCACTTTCATAGTATGTTCGATTCGCCAATGACTAAAGCTACACGAATTGTAGTACGCGCTTTACTGGTGTTCACGTATTACTTATCCCCACGTAGCTGTCTTGGCACGATTGCAGCCCGGAACCCGACTTTCCTATTTAGAAGTTTAATCTGTTCATATGGAGACGCTACAAAGCAACGATTCATCTTGTGCTCGTGGGTAGTTACAATCGAAACAGAATTTAAATTATTTCTCTTTACCTAATCATTCATGCTGTTCGCTCAATGTACGCACCGTTAACATCGGATTAGCGCTTAACAGCTTCTACATATAAAAGCACAATTAACAACCGCAAAAAGAAAGACTGAACCTGATTGACATAACCTGGACCGATTTGTTACATTTAATACTAACAACAAAGCGATAAAGTCAACGTTCAACGATTCGAAGTCACAAAATTTAATTCCCATCACGTGCCTTCTTCGAAACAGACAATCTCGGGAAAGTAGAAACCTTCTAAATTCTCAACGACTTTTATTCCTTCCTAGAAAATTCTAGATAATGCATCACCCGGTCAATCAATCACAAAGCCTTATTCGTAGGAAATAATTTCCATAAAACTCATCAGGTTACACGGACAGCCTGAGTTATACATAAAATAAAAATACCTTTTAGTATCTTCCTTAAATGAATTGCAAGTAATCAGTTAAACTACATTAGAGGTGGGTTGCACCACCAAATAGGGTAAACATCTAAAAGTACGACTACTAAACAATATCCAATACCATTGATTTTCTCCCCGTTTTCAAAAAACAAGGAAAGGGATGGGGCACCTGAGCATTACATTCAAGAAGAACACCTCTTCAAACTTTTTTGTTTTAACTATTGCTCAGCGGTTTTTTTGTGACGCCATCTAAGTGTACTACACCGTCTGGAACGAGGGTGTTCTCTACGACATACAGCGAAGACTCCTTCATTCAAAAGTCCTTCACTTGTGGATCGCAACGTAAAGCACAATACAAAATGTCTGAATCATTTTATTTAACTTGTCTAAGGTAACCGACACGAATACATAACAGTATATCAGCAAAAATAAACACCTTGTTGCGATGGACAACGTACTCCATAAACTAACGTAACATAGTGTCAGGTTTCTTAGTAATAGTGTGTAAGAGAATTTTATTGAAACATTGTATCGAACTTCATTTATAAACTATCAAATTCTTGTAACAATATCCCGTTTTCCATATATCTTATACTTCCGAACTGGACAAGGTGGCTACGATTAAATTACATATACCCAATCCTGAATGGTTGCAATTCTTCGTAACCTTTGGCAAAATTGCAGCAACTTTTGTCATTTTCGTTAACATCCTGCTAATATGAATAGACCCCAACATAGGTTACTCAATAAGCAGCACAGTTAACTTCCTTAAAAATTAATTTCAGTAAGAGTAACGTTTAAATCACGCGAAAACATTTTGTACAGTTACACAATTACAAAATATCAAAGCTGCATCTAACTTGTTTTCTTGTCCATCTTCGTTCTCATCTGCTCCAACGTCTTCATTTCCCTTCTCTCTTACGTAGAGAACCCCGTCTTCGTGAACGAACGCGAACCGTAATGTCCATTAATGCAAAAGGCAGAGGTCAACGTGGACGATAATCAAAATAATCAAGTGACACCTTTGACTTTCAATCTGCCAAAGACGACAATAAAAGGGAGAAAAGCAAAAAGGAAAAAAATAAATAAATACAAATGTCAGGTATGTAGAACGATAATGCGTGCTATGGTTCAGGTGGCATTCTGACATTGAAAAGTATGGGAAGGGTCACAGTGTTGAGTTGAACGGTTCAGGTATGACACGTATGAGAACGACAAATCTAAGGCTCTTAAAATTCCTTGCCAAGCTTATCAACCATTTCGATCGCGAAGTACCCGAGACAAAAGTTACATGAGTTCGCCGGGTACATGAGTATCCCGTGGAAAAAGAAAACAATACGTTGGGAACCACAGGGAGGTAACAGCATATTAAAACTAACTTGTACTAACAAAAGCAGATTAGGTGTACAATCCGTTCCACAAGACCGAAATGTTCACAAAACCGAAACCGTTAAAGCGTAACATAGTTTATTTAAGTTATTTTCGCAGTGTAAGACCGTAATTTAACTATTCACAATGATGGTCGTATATTTTTTGTAGGCAGGTTCATGTTTTGTCAGTCGGAGTGAAATATCTCACAGACCATTACACTCCTTAATTTTTGCCGAAGTTGAGCGTAAAGAAAAAAGCAATTCAACCAAACTGGTACATTTTTATCTGTCGCCAAACTTCGATGAAAATAGTTGTAAACAAACTATAAATACGTTGGACCTGAGCTGATCGTTTTAAACATTAATACAGAAGGCAGAGCACAAACATAAAACGGCTACAATGTTCTTAATTAGGCCAAAACAACAAATAACTAACTGAACTTTTCAAGTTCAGTGAAACAAAAATGTAACTAATGTAAATTCAACCTTAAAGCCATAAATTTATGAATAATGTAACAAAATAATAAAATTTCACGCCCAGTTTAGACATTTATTGTAATGTAACTTACTACATGAGGTTTTTCATAGATACACCTCCATTTCCGCAAAGCTTCTTTTTGAGACGGTTACTAAACATCACGTAACATCAATTTCCAGGTACTCAGCATCGTTTTCACATCGTCAAATGAATTGGGCTCTTCGTGCTCGCGTGACAAAGACTGCAAAGTGGCTAACAGTCATTGTGTCTCAGGCCTATGCGACTGCGACCATTACTACGCTCGTTACAACTCGACCGCGTGCCTCGCCTGTTAGTCTTATTTGTACTTATTTATGCAGTTGAGACAGTCATTGTTAAAATTCGAACCCATAAACAAAGAATTTTCTTTCAGCCAAACTCCTCGGCCAGGACTGCGTTTTGGACGAACAGTGTTCCCTGAGGGTGGCTAACAGTATGTGCAAGGAGCAGTCCTGTCAGTGCATGGCGGGCTTCACAAAGTTCAGGAAGCACACATGTCTGGAACGTAAGTCAGTTATTTTCCACCACAGCAAGTGTGGACAATCAACACAGGTACAAGAAGTGATGATTTATGATTTCAGCGGCCAAACCGGGAAGCGTCTGCTACAGCGACGAGCACTGTCAGATGTGGAGCAAAACTACCTATTGTAACTTCATCATCACCAATCTCTTTGGCAAATGCGAGTGCAAGGATGCAGGTAATCAAAGCAAAACGAGCAAGTATCTCCCAATCAATTAGGGAGGCACAATGAGCCCAAACTACCTGGTAGCAATCTTAGCACTTGAAGAACCATAAACCGCACGCGTCCGGTTTGCAATAAATAAACCACATTCTTACCAACCGACATTTATTTCTGATCAATTCACCGAAGGTGTTATTAACCTGGATAAATCAGTGATTCACTGCTTGTTTTCGTTGAGGTTTGCATCAGCAACTTCAAACACGTCCGAAACATCACCAACCAAAATTAATACTTCGGCCACTAAAAGAACGCTCGTGCCATAAAACTGCCTCACACCTTGTTTTACGTCAACAGTAATCATTTCTTTACGTTCTTTGTCACATTGTCGTGCATTACCTGAACATCGCTTATTTCTCGTTATTTTTTTGTCACGACTTCACGATGTCAAGAATTTCGTATCTCGATCTGTTCGCTCAAAATGTATTTCTGCTACAGCTAACTGCGACGATGATGAGATGATGCAGATGATGATGAAACCGAACGAAGAAAATTCTATGGAAGAAACTGCAGAACAACCTAATAAAGAGGGTAATGCAGAATCTGAAGACACCGGTGAACAAGCCAGTGAGAATCAAGACGATTCTTGGGTCCACGAGAACATGGTTGCGCCATTTTCCGATCCTTTTTCGCCACAAAAACAGCACCTTGTAGACAACTCACAAACGGAAGCAGAAGAAAGCAAACCGGTCACTGAAGTATACGATGAAGTTGAAATGCAGGAAGAAAATAATGTGACGGAGTCAACTGAAAACTCTATGGCGGAAGTTTACGAAGAAACATCAACAGAAGCAGCAGCAAATGAAGGGGTGACAGAAGACGAAGGTGAAACAGCAACCGAAAAAGTCACTGAAACGCAAACCGAAATTTCAGCAGAAACAACTAATAGCGAAACACAAACTATGGATCACACCACAATGACAATCCTCAACAGTTCCTTAAACGAGTCAAAGTATAGGATAGAAACCACAGGAAATGGTCCGTACCGTTGAAAATAATAAAAATAAAAATCTTCCATACATGTGCTTAATTATTTCTTCCACACTAGAACCGCAGGACCACTTTTGGCGGGATGTAAAGCCAGTTAGTTTAGGGTTTCCTTGCCAAATCGATTCCCAGTGCCAGAGGGAAGACAGCGAGTCCAGGTGCATACAAGGTGTCTGTGATTGTGTCGTGAAGAGCAATAGGACGTCATGCGGCAGGGATAACACAGGTTGTCCAGCAGAAACCTTTCAGGTGCGAAAGTCATTAAGAGATTTGTGTTTATCCTCATACCTGGAAATTACACTGGTCATTTGTTGTTCTTTATAGTGCCGAAGTTCTGGTGCATGCGTGAGTTGGTTCTTCGTTTGTGATGGTAGACGTGACTGTGCAGATGGAAGTGATGAAGAATGTAATGGTCCTGTCTGCCCCCGTTCGTCCTTCCAGTGTGGAGAGAATGGGAATTGTCTGTCACTTTCTGTCGTTTGTGATGGTGAGTTACAAATAAAGTGAATTACCCATAAACCACAATCAAAATAAAATATTCACAATTTAACAATTCACAAATTTTGCACGATGAATAACACTGCGAAACTATTTTTGTTTTTTAGGTATCCCTCATTGTCAGAATGGTGAAGATGAACGAAACTGCTTGCCCGAGCAAAGGAGTGGAAACGAAGGTATGCTATTCTCTACTACAAACACCGCAAATAATATACAGACACGATTACTACAATGAAAATTATGCTTTTTGAAGGTTGCCCTAAGGACACCTTTCAATGTGCCAACGGCAGGTGTCTCCCCAAATACGAATTCTGCAATGCCATACCAAAATGCGGGGACGGAAGCGATGAATCTTCACCTCTGTGTAGATCTCATGCATTTAACAGGTACCTCGGACTGATGAGAACAAGAATAACTGACAGCTACTGTCCTTTCCAATGTGCGAACGGAAGATGCAGATCTTCGGCTATCGTATGCTCAGGAAGAGACGGCTGTGGGGACAACAGCGATGAAGCACACTGCTCAGTATGCCGTAAGTAAATAACAACACCTAGAATTATGTAAAACATCTATAAAGTGCAATTAAACTTTGACTTTTACTCTTTTAAACTCTTAAACTCTTTACTTTGCCTAACAGTAAACAGTGACATTTCACTTTACCACTTTATAAACAACTTCTACTATTTCTGCATTTTTTTTCAGGTTGCCCAAAGATTCCAACAAGCAGCTAAAACTACTATTTTAGTACAAAACCACAAACATCAGCGAGGAAGCCCTGTCGATTCATTTAAGAAAACCCCTTAAATTATTTATTGAAACACTCCCGCTTCATAAATTTAATTCTATTTTGATTAAACTAAGAACGTATTTATGTATAATTATATTTATATATGTGAGACTGCGCTGACGAATAATTCCGGTTCAACGAAGCATTATGTTTTTAGAAAAATTTATGAAATACAAATTGTTGTATTTTAGTAAATTTTCGTTGCATTTCTTCGTCTCTCAATGTTGCACCAGAAACAAAAGAACCGATCCTGAGTCTCAGTTGCTGAGCAGAACAATATGCGCTCATACTACAATGAAAAAGATGTAATTCGCTTTCTCACGTGAACACATAGCGCTGAATTCCACAGAGTAATTACAGCTATACAACTGGTTAGTCGATCCAGATAATTGCGCAGTTAATATACAATTTAACATACGAAGAGGATTTGCATGAGTTTCATCACCCGACGAAGATTTATCTCTTGTCTGGTGTTTGAGTACCACTTTTAAAGCTTAAATGGGTTTACCTTTGTCTCAATAAACACTAAACGTCAGAGGTAAACTCGGTAAAATTTTCAGAAAGAAGGCTTATCAACTTGCCAATTTCATTTTATAAGTGTTGAATTTTACAACCAGGATGAGAAAACCTCCCGGAAACGGTTTTTGGTGCAGTAATTTTCCTTTGTAATTTCACGTCTGAGTATTTTTAGTTGACAAGTGTAGTCTGATGCTGATGAGAGACATCGTTCTACGACCGTAAGTACTAACGATGACATTTAAAACTATTTTTATAACTTAGACAGTTTAGTATACCTTGTGTGATCGCACCGGAGTTTATTATAAACGACAAAAGAATGCTACCTTATGTATTGCAGTCGAATCGTCAGCGACACTACAAAACGTGTCTATAAATAAATAAACAATTGACAACTATTTGTTAAACCTAGAAATGGAACAATAAAAAACATGCAAATGAATCGTGATCGCGTGAAATTCGGGCTCTCGTGCAGGAAACATTCCATTTAGTAAATTCAAATACAACGGAACTATAAAATTGTTAAGTGTTATGCACACCGGCGAAGACATCAAATGAAAC
This sequence comes from Polyplax serrata, assembly GCA_037055365.1. Lineage (NCBI taxonomy): Eukaryota > Metazoa > Arthropoda > Insecta > Psocodea > Polyplacidae > Polyplax > Polyplax serrata. The sequence goes on along the minus strand of JAWJWE010000037.1, from coordinate 2,308,460 downwards.
AAAATATGAAACTAAATAAGATATTATCGGCGTTCCGAATAGACTAGTTTGTCATTCTACCCAATTTTTTGTCTGCACAATAGACGAGTTAAAAATTACAATGACACAAGCCACAAACAGACGAAAATAAATCAATAAGTACAATCAAAATAAACAAAAAATTATTAGCGGTATTAAACATTAAGTTGTAACGGTAGAAACATGTAGATATTTTATTGGCAGTAATGTAAACCAACTGCCTTGTCTCTGACTTCGACAAATATCAGAAGTAAATATATTGATAAATATATACATAGGCGGTCTCCTGGTTATATGCGGACACGACTGCAAAACGGCAAAGCAAACGGCAATATAGTAACCCGAAAATATTAGACAAACCAATAATTTCCACATTCAAAGTGAGGTCTTTGACAGGTGAAAAGTTAACGGAAGTAAAAAAAAACAGCAAACGGGAACTTTCAATATTGCTAATGCGGTGGCAAACTTAAAATAGTTTGATATTTCGAAAATGGAGAAAGTAAAGAAAAAGCCGTTACGACGGGGAAAACGAGTAGGAATTTTGCTAATTTTAAGATGGGAGAAAGCTGCAATGGATGGATTTTCCAGACAGGAGCAGGGAAGAGGAAGAGAAGACTCCGTTGCGCTTGTCAAGTCGATACTTCTGCTCTCCACTCCCGTCCTGTTTTTTCTCTCATCTTTGGCCTCGTTTTGCTGCGGCTGAGCGAACGCCTTTTCTCGATTTCCACCGCGTCCTTCGTGGATGGCTGCCATTTTAAGAGAAAACGGCATGGTCTGACTCTCATTTCCTCGATTGTTCGTCCATTCCTACGGGTTCGATCAATCGAAATGGAATGAAGTGAGAGTTAAATTCACATGGCTGCTTATTGTAGGGTAAAACACAACGATTTTCGTTATCGCGACTTGAGTGTCTTACCATTTGCGTGAGTTTGTGCAAACGACTGATTTTACAGTGAAATTATGTGCCGAAAGAGAAGTTTTCACGAATCGGAAACCGTCAAGATGAGAGAGAACACGTAAAAATAGTGGTAAGTTCAACTGAACTCGAAACTACAAGTGTTAAATTTTTAGCGTCATTCATTTTGAAATGTCACTACAATCAAATTCTGTGTTGCCTAACAAACCCTCAACGTTTTGATACGGAGAAATACAATTACAAATTAATAGTAACAACTACACAGTAGCTTTCGATGCAGGAAAGCAAATGAATACTATTCAGACTGAAGACTATTCAGTTCTTGTTAATATTAAAGTAAATATGATTTACTTAGGAAAATGTATTCTAATATGTACACCGTATACACCACAAATTCAATATTCGATGATTTTTTCCACGCATTTTATTTCTTATTTTTATTTAATATATTTAATTTCTATTGTTACTACCGTTCGTATTTCTCAATGATACCTTTGACCGTGTACATAGACCTTACATATTAAATAATAATTTTGGAATGTTTGCAAGTCAGAAATAATAACTTGAGACCCACCCTGCTCGAACTCCCACTCTTATTGTAACACAAAGTGATGTATGTGACATTTAGTTTATTCCGTTTTATCTACCAACCAGATTCAACCTTAGACCTTGGTAAAGCTTTTTCTCATAAAACCAAGCAATAAACAGCAAATTTCCTCGAAATATTTGCCAAATCATAAACATTCGAACAATCCAGTTTGTGTGTAGCATTTGGCATTTTGTAGCGTGCGAGTGAAAACTTATTTCCAAGTCAAAAATAGACTCTACTGTTTTCTTAATAAATCGTCCGCAAAGTGACGGAACCCAACAGAAAAACTTCAAATCGAGTGACACACTGTGAATCAACTAACTTTCTCACGGGGGTGGCTCACAAAATGAGAATATGCGTGTTGGAAAACCATAAAAATGATTCTGACAAATTGCATGGGATTTTCTTTGTGAAACGCTATACTGATTCTTCAATGGACATGGACGTCTTTCTGTTAAATCTATCAACCCGGAAACGTCTATTCCTGTCGATAAAACTAATCTCAAGGACGTGTTTCTTTCTTATTTTGTTCCTTAGATTTTGTGTAATGCTTGAATTGGAATGTGAGTGTGACCATTTGTTGCGAGTCGATAACATATGCACTGACTGCAACAAATGGCAATTTACCAGACGACTTAGTCCAGACTAGGAGAGATTCTTCCGCGTGTGCCCTGTTTATACACACATTTTGGATCCCGTGACGGGGAAACGAAACCGACTTGTTAAGATGTCTATTAGGAATAAGTACATTGAGGTCAGTGTTGTTTTGCTACATATTAACAGGGGAATCACTATCATACATAATAACAACCTTTCAAACTGTCAAAATATTAACTGAAGCAAAGTGACCGGCCGCCTAACATGAAGACGAAAGTTTTTGCAATCCATTAATAGAACAGAAAACAAGAAAATGAGTAACGGGAAGAAAATTTTGTCTACACCAATAAAGGATAGCTGGTGTGCCGCGGATAATGTCGGTAAAAATTTGTTTGTATCATCTGTAAAATCGTCTCCGGTATTTTCTCTAATTCTTTTTTACATGTGTTTTATGTTAACTCTAGGTATCACTATTTTAAGACTATACAAATGATGCTACAGAAAAACTAATTACCAAAAACGTTCTTAAACTTTGTTGAATGTTTCACCTGTCTTGAAATAATCAATCCAATTACTACTTGCACGCAAGGCTGTATCCCACTTGTTAATGTCCACCACTTTCATACAAAATAGTTTTCATTGATTTGTTTTCTTCTTATTTTACTTGATTTCAGTTGGGAGTTCGTCAAAACCGTTAGAACGAGGAGATGCCGTTTAATCGCAATGAGTCTCCAGCTCAATTTACGATTGCTTATTTTTATCATGTGCTCTGCTGGAATCCTGATGATATACTACGCTCATTACAGCGAGAAACAGGAAATCAGAATGGAAAACCTGGTGCAAATTCTTAACCAGTCAGAGGGTAATCATTTGCTAGTTAATTTCACGAGCACCTCAAAAGAACATTTGACTTGGATTTAATTCCTGGAAAAGCACTGCATTTGTAGTGTCAGGCAATAACGGTGTACCTCTTATGGGTTTTAATCAATGAGACTAACCCAAAATAATAGGTATTTCAAACATGCACAGGTAGATATACACTAGTATTCGTAAACTTACATTCTTCTACATTAGAATTTCATTAACAAGACAAGGCAACAGTCAGTCGTTCAGAGTTAAACAATTTCACCACTATATGTAACAGTTTATCCCACTGACTTAACTTGATTGTAGTTAACGTTAACTGTAATTGTTTGTGGATATTTGATAAGAGGGGTAATATGTTCGATCAATCGAAAACCAAATATAACCTTAAAATATTCTTTACATGAAAGATCATTTCCTACGCCCCTCTCAGGACTTATAAAGTTTAAAACAATCTTTGGTATGAATGTTTCACGCCTAGAATTTAAAAAAGAAGTTATGCTTTGAATTATTAATAATTAAAACACATTTTGTATCTATCGTATTTCTAGCGTTTTCATATTTATAACATTTCACACCAGCCTAAATTAATCTTGCACTCTTGAGTGTATATGTACGCACGACTCCCAGGCTCTTGGTTCTATATCCTTCCCCACTCTCTAATCAGAATTTTACTCTTACTTTTCAGACACCAATTCACACAAACGTTATGTCATTTCGAGTCCACAGTGCAAATTGCTCGACCCAGATCCCTGGGACCCAACCGTTCAAAAATACGTTGCCAAACCATATTGGTTGGTCTGTTCGAGTCTTCCGCCTTTAACATACATCGATCAAACTGAAAATGCAACCCACCTGTTAAAAATGCAAAAGGTAAACTCATTAAAAATGACATGCGCCATTTTTGTCTGTCTCTTTTGTAACGAAACATCAAAGCGAACTTCAATTTAATTGTGTTTCCTTGCAGAAATATTATAAGAAATACAAGGTTCTAACAAATTCTTCCGTCAAATGCTGTTACAGTATTATCAAGAGGGTGAACCAGAAGTTGGAAAGCTATAATTCCAGTGCTGATAACCTCGTGCAGTAAGCTGTCCATTACTAACAAGATTCTGACTTTGAACAGGAACACATAATTACTATTTTTAATTCTTTAGTCTTTCAGAATGCCAATATTTCACGGATCAAGTCCTCTTACCAGAAGAAACTGAATTCCTGCTAGTCAAATGTCAAAGTTACAAAGAGGGTAAAAAAAAAGGAAAAGAATTTTACAAGAATGTCCATGCGATGGTTCCTCTAAATGCCGAAGCACGTTTAAAACTAGATCTGATTGGCGTTGAAGAAAATAACGTACGTTTGGAGTCGCCTACCAGTAAAACGCCAAGAAAACCTGACGACAACAAACTCAACGTGATAATCATAGGTATCGACTCCGTGTCGAAGTTAAACATGAGACGCATCATGCCCAAGACGTTGAGGTACCTGCAGGAGAGGAGCTGGATCGAATTGAACGGGTACAACAAAATCGGAGACAACACCTTTCCCAATTTGATGGCCATCCTGAGCGGAGAACCAATGGAGAACCTTGCGGTCTGGTGGAGGAATAATTCGCTCAAAATGGACGACATGCCTGCCATATGGAAGGACTTCGACGAGGCCGGATATGTAACTTTGTATGCAGAAGACACACCCAGCATATCAACGTTTAACTTCATGAGAACAGGGTTCGTCGAAAAGCCTACAGACTACTATATGAGGCCGTTTATGTTAGCCGCCCATAATAATCTTCACGTGAAAGTCCTCAATGGACTTCCTGTTTGCACAGGTCCCGTCCTTGTCTTGGATCACATCTTGACCTATGGAAAACGATTCTTCAAAACATTCACCAACTACAGTCACTTCAGTCTCCTGTGGTCGAATAGCTTGAGTCACAACGATTTGAATGCACCTAAAATCTTAGACAATACCCTTCACAAGTTCCTTAACGATCTCTCCGGATTGGGTATCTATGAAAATTCCGTCATTTTATTGTTGAGCGACCACGGGGTCCGATTTGGAAATATACGGGAGACATTTATCGGATACATTGAAGAGAGGCTGCCGTTCATGTTTCTTTGGTTTCCCAAATGGTTTAGAGAGAAGCATCCTCAAAAATACGCTAACGTTGTTATAAATCAGAACAGGTTAACCACACCCTACGACATATATGTGACACTCAAAAGTCTGCTTCAAATGGAAGGCGATAACACATTTCCAAACAATCTACTCCCATGGGGAAACGAAGTCAGTCAGCCTGTTTCTGTGGGTTGTCCAAAATGCAAGGGCCTCTTCGAAGTGCAGCCTCTGAACCGGACATGTAGCGACGCATCCATTGATGTGAACTGGTGTCTGTGCTCCGAATTCAAGAACCTGGACGTTCGCGACAAAACTGCCTCGTATGTGGCTTCCTTTGTTTACGGGTACATAGTTAATAGAACAAACGAACTAATCAAACGGGAAAACGTGAACAGGACATTGTGTTCGAAGTGGAAGTTGTCAAAGATTTACTCAATTCAAGAGATCTTGCAGAAGGAAACGGAACAAAATCCTCAAAACACAACCTACTCGACCCCAAGAATATTCGTTATAATTATACAGTTAAATCCGGGTGGAACGAAAGTCGAATCGACCGTTAAATCGTATATAAATAACAGAGGAGAGATGGCCAATTTGAAGTTTTTAGAATACCCAAAACGACTAGACGGAATCTACAAAACATCAAAATGTGTCAAAAGTTCCGCGCTCAAACAGTATTGTTACTGCACGCGACAATAATACGTCATTACGGCCATTATAATTTCCCTTTTCTACCGAACAGCAAAACAATTCTAGTGCCTACGTAGAATAATGTTTCCGCCGAAGCGGTTGAAACTTCGCATGTTCACATGTCAGTTGTATGAACATGATGCACAAAGGTAACAGGGTAGACAACAAAGCGTTGTACACATGTTTTACGTTCTAAGGCTCGTTCAAAGTCCCTCAGTACCGTGGATGGACTTCAACCGTAGAGTGCAAACGTGCCAAAATCTCAAAAACTTGTTTTTGTTTTATTTTTTATAAAGTTTATTCATTTGAATCGTTGTCTCCATTTTTGTTCGCACCCTGAATACAACTACCAGTGAGCTCAAGCAATCGATTACTATGAACAGTAAAACAAACAGAATGAATAATTAAACTGCAATAGGCAAACGATGACACTACCAAGTCTACAAAAAAGACCCAACTTTAAGAATTTGTAGAACCGATAGATTTCGCATCTACAACCACCAAATTTATTCAACTTCATATATAATTTAATTCTACTCCCCACTTCATTGAATTACTTCCAACTTTTGGAATGGAAATCCTCTCTTATTCAATCGTCGAAGCGAGATATAAAAAATAGGTAATAAAATATTGAACTTACAATTAGAGTTATTTGGCGATACTTAGAGCAATCCACCTCTGACAAACAATAAGTAAGAACAACGAAGTATATACAAAAAAAGTCTTCCACACTTACGTAACACAAAGGTTGAATGAGTTTTCTTAAAATTCCATTGCTGTATCTGAAAAATGAATACCTTATATGTAAACAATTACCACTCGGATTGTGCAATACTAATTTTCCGGCCATCTTTTACAAACTGACCTATCTTACTCGGATTTGCGTCTTCAAGCTTCCTGATGAATTCATCAAACACCTGAATGCTTTTGACCAGAGATGTTTTCTTGTAATCTTTACCCCGAGTCTGCATGAACTCCTCATTTGTCAGATGCTTTTGCAACTCGGCGTCGTATTCATTCACCTGCAAAATATCATTCATGTTTTATAATGTATTATATTATCTAATAATTCAGGGCATCTGGGCTCGTCCCAAACTTAGTTAAAACAATCTGATTGTTGCTGGCACAAACTTAAGAAGTTTCTGAAGAGTCTTGAAAGAATCTTGAGGACAACAAAGACAAACCAAATTATGAACTCCAGTATGACCCATTGATAAACGTTTACACTATTACAAAAAAATGCGCTCTGAATGTCATCACAAAACAGTATTTTAACCTTCTATATTCTTTCCAAAACACTTTACAAAATAAACTCAAAGGTAACTTTACCTCAGCCATCAATTGATTGATTGTAGGCACAGTATCAGGATTAAATTTCTCGACTGTTCTTGGATTGAATGGTGTACAGATTTTTCCAGTTTTCGGATGAATACAAAACGGCGATTTGAGTAAGTGATTTAATCCCTTTGTGACGTTGATGTCCAACCGAGGATACGCATACTGAATCATTATTTCTTCCAAAAGCCATGGCTTGCTCCGTACGCAATCATTCTGCAAATAATGTAGAAGATTTCGGTAAAAATGGAAAAGACAAGATTAACAGATTGTGTGTAATTTGTAGTAAAATATGAAGAAAATATGATAGTCACTAAAGATAAGGTAAAGGACGAATGCTTGTCTGACACTTAAAACTAAAGGTTCGGCTTACAGGTATAAGGCTCAGCCCTTCAGGTAATGAATTTTATAATATTACTGCAATTCGGTTTTACAAAAACACCAACACATTTTTGGAACTACTTGCAACTCATTTTAAAATTTTATTAAAAATTTCCCTGACACGTTTTCTCGTCTGCTATTTTAATTCAAAATCACAAACCCATATTCTCCGCACTCGCCACCCTTTGCTCCGCGTCTAGCAATCAAATAATCGGACACCCAACTTTGTCTCGCCACCCGATCTGGGAGCAAGCCATAACCAATGGGACCCAAAAAGGGGGACAAGAAAAAGAAGAAAGAGAAGGAACCCAAGCCTTCCAAAACTGAATACCTGATACTGATTGCCGAAAACAATGCCATTTTGGCTCAAGTGAGAACCAAATCCGAAGCCATCGAACAACGGTACTACGACACTGTGAAAAGGTACGAGCAAGTACAAGAGGACGTGGCAGACATAATTAAATATTTACAACATGAGATCGAGGTATAGGTTTCTGTGCTGACCGTAAAATACATTTACTGTAGCGCATACGTAGCAAAGCCTAGGGTTGTGAGTTGGAATAGTAAACATCTAACTCCCGGACTTACTTTAGATCCTGCGACTAACAGAAAGTGGAGCACATTATTAGTCAACACTACATTTAAGTAAATATCTTTGATACAACTCTCTGGATTTGGTATAACCGATATTTTGTTTGCATTATCAAGGTAAACGAAGCAGAGGTAACGATTTATAATGGAAAAATTAAAGTCGTGCAGAAAGAACTGACAGTTATGGAGAAGCACTACGAGCAGATATTTGCAAAGATGAATGCAGTTTTCGAGGTACAGCCTACAACACCCTCAGAGTCTGGTGGCCTTTGAACGACACAAATCATGAATGCTTATACTAAACTTTATTGTATTTCGTTAAGGAAAAAAATATGGAGTTTGAGCATCAGATCCAGCAAATAAAAGCAAAATTGTTCGCATCGGAGGAAATTAAACAGCTCCGTGAGGAATTCTTAAAGAAAAAAGCTGAATTTGAAGTGGCCATAAAGGAAATGGAAATCCGTCAGGAGCGAGAAATTTACGATGCCGAAAAACAGACCATAATAAAACAGGATACAATGCAAAAGAGCATGGAAACTCATCTGGCGTCACTTATAGATGATTTCAGGCAGGCAAGCGATTTCGCAATAGGTGAAAAAATAAATAAGCTAATAAGAGACAATATTGCATTGGGAAATATGCTCACGTGTATGCAAGAAACCATTGAAAATGCCAGAAAAGCTAACCACAAAGTAGTAACAGAAGAAACACAATTGAGATATAACGTAAGTTGTTATACGAATTGACTTGAGTTATATTTATTTATTAATTACAAGTTAGTGGGCAAAATAGGGAACTTTCATCCCAATGGTCACTTTGACTATTGGTACGGTAGTTAACCATGTAACTAAATATTATTATTATCTGATTAGTAGAAACAGTAGCTTAGAAAAAAATAAACAACACAAGCTCTTCTTTTGGGCAGTCCGATTTGCTGGACGACGAGTACAAAATGACAACGATGAAACACGATAGTAGAATAAACATGATTGGAACCATCATAAAGTCTCAAGAGGAATTGTACGAGCGTATCAGCAGCTGTCAAAAATTAATCAAGGGCAACAGGCGATTACAAAGGCAGATAGCTGAAGAAGAATGTCTCCTCAGAGAAAAAAATGAAGAAGTTAAAAATCTGACACTGGTACTGTTGGAACACGAAACGATATATGGCCGAGTCGAAGATATTTACAACAAAATGAGAAAACAAGTATTGCAATTGGAATACTCCATATTTGAAGTGGCCAAGAAAGTGAAGGAAGGTGTAGATATAGAAGTAAGTACTAAATTCCAGTCTTGCATGTGCATAACAGAATGGACTCATTACAACCTCTGAACCTATTCTGATACCTTATTTCAAAATCTTTCAGAACTTACTACACCTTGAAGATGAACAGGAAGGAGAGAGTAAAGAAGACCAGGAGGAGAACTTAATAGAACATAAATTTAAAGTGAGGGAGAGAGCTATTGATGATGTTGTCATGAAATTGTCTGCTCAACTTGGTGTTCTATCAGATCTTCAATTGTCAGTTGCTTCATCCGAGTTCCATGAGGGAAGTATTCAGGAAAGTACAACAACCATGTAATTCTATAAATCATGCCAAATGCAATTTGTAGTTGCATAATAAGAATACCTATGCATGTACTACAACGAAAGTACCTGTCAAAATTTCAAGTGATGTAAAACAAGCATTTTGTACAATCTGTGGAAAAATATATGAATAAAAAAAAAATTCAACAAGCAACAAACTGCTAGAATAAAATGTAACATACACCTAATATAATTTTATTAATTTTTGATACTCACACTCTTATTTGTTAACTCATCAACAATAACCTTCCACTTATCTTCTTCTGTTAAGCAGTTAGTTATGTTGTTCTGAATCCTGTTTCTCAAATTGTCATCAGGTATGAGTGCCAGCAATTTCTTCAGTGATGACTGGCTCTTCAATAAACCCTGACCTTCTACACAAATGTCAACAAATTTACTTTTGATTATATCTACAGCTCTCCTATTGATAAAATCAACAAAATTAGTGTAAGAAAACTGTTTGACAACAGGACCTGTAGTTTCAAAGCTTACTTTATTGAAGGATGCAATTTATCAATAGTTGGTAAATGCACTTTTTTAGCCATGTGGCTGCTACCAGAAATAAGCTGTAAGTATTCAGCAACAGCACTCCTTTCTGCTGTGGATAAAATTCGAGCAGATGCATCACAGACCCAACAATGAATACCTCTCCTGCCAGAAAAAACCCACAGAAGATGATTGTAACCAAAATCCTCTGAAATTTAAAAAAATTTTTAGGCACCAAAGTACTGTTTTTATTTTCTTTCCACTGATGAATGACGAGAGAGCTTGTTCTTTTTAATACCAAAATATGTATTTTGCTGGTACATTTAAGTTTCTCTGGACACCACAAAACTCACCCCTCAATGCCACATCAATTATTTTGCAAGCTAATGCCATGAATTTCCAGCACTTTTGACAAATATCCGCTCCCTGACAACAATTTCTAATGTCATCGTAATCTGTTAAATCGATGTCAAACACCAACTCTCTTGCAACAGGTACCATTGATGATGCCATTTGGCGATGACGACTTGGGCTACATAATTTGCAAAAGTATCCATTTACTTGGCCATTTAGAGAAGTAATGAGTGCCATCGCATTAGGTTACAGTACTTACGGAAAAGAAAATACTGCTCCTATATCAATTTTATAGGGGCATCTTTTTTTAATTGCTTCCTCCATCTCAGATTGATTATTGTATGATTGATAACGAATATATATGTCATCGTGAAGGGTAAACGAAAACTCCCTGTTGGAGAAATGTCTGCTGTCAACTGCAATAGAAAAGGCAGTTCACTCCAACACCCATTCTTAAGCGACTCTTGAAAAAAAAATAACCTTTCTAACTTACAATTTCCGTAACTTAACCACCTGTAAAACGAGTCAAACGGAAACAACCTATTGTAATACACCGGTAAAATTTCCGGTAGCATATTACAATCGAAAGCTTCATTTTTATCGACCATTTTTAATGCTCCTTTATTCTTATTAACGCTAAATTAACTTCATAAAACCGTCAAAACGCAAAACAAAAATTACCCGCCAATTTAGTTACCACGTGATGGTAGAAAACCGAATAAAACGAGCTATCGAATATTTCGATTAATCGAAACTGACACCAGCTGCGCGACATTAGAGCAAATGCCTGGAAGCTGTGAAACTGAAATAATTTGAATTGTTGCTAAACTAAAATGCACAATACCTAATCTGAGATTTTTATTTTCAATGATAAATTTTATGTTCGACTTCTTAAAGCCGAAACAGTGTTACTAACAAAACCTCAGACCCTAAACTCAGTTAGCTAAACCGTTAAGTCGTCACAAGTAGATGTAATCAACAGTATCTAATTTATCTTGTAGATCTTTATAGATCAGGAAAATTTTTAAATATTTCGTCGCTCAGATTTTAGTTCTCTAAGTTGCTGCGTAAGGCAATTAGGAATGGGATCGGAATTCATAAATTCTAAAATAAATAACGCATTGGTTTAAGTATTTATTTATTTCAATAAAAACAATTCGTTTGAAGGAAAAAAATGCATTTCTGACAACGTTACTTGTTCTTAAATTTAACATAAAATTTAATATAACTTCAGAAATTCAAAATAAAAATTCTAAATCACAGATATCTGTTAGGGTGACAGTGCTCTCTCTTTTAATTAGATGACTTGCCATGCCACCTGAAAGTGTGGAACCAGTTTAGAGAAAACACATGAATAATATTTATTTATTACTTTACAAACCATGTATTTTAAAAACATCAATAACTTTATTTATCAGATCATTCAAGACATTTCATAATCGCCCAACGAAGAGCGATAATAATTATTAATGTGGTTTGTCTCTTTTGTAAAAACTGAAAATTCTGAAATAAAACATTATTAAAAGAAAGAAATAGTATGTTTCTTGTAATTATAGAGATTCAGTCCTATAACCTGTAACTATATATGAACAACCATTTCTAAAAATAAATTTAGTTGATTCACACAAAATTGGGTGGAATAAAAGCAGTAGTGAATAATTTAAATAAACACATGAGAGAATATTAAAATTTAAGTGAACACTATAAATTTAACAGAATGTTGGGGTCAAGAAATTTTAAGGCAGAACTGTCAAAAGCAAAACCCTACATTTGGAATTTTGAAAGCAAAATTTTCAATTTGTAAATTACAAAATAAATCATAAAAGGTTAAAATAATCACTTTAAACATATATATATATAAAATAAGGGAGGGGAAATGGCTTAAAATTTTTTGAGTTATAATTACAATGCGGCATCACCCGAAATACTGAAATTATTATTCAGTTCCGTTAAATAATTACGTACATACGTGAACGTGTATGTATCTATGTATTTTTATAATCAATAACCGTGTAATGTATAACTCAGTACTTGAAAAATTTCTCTTCATTTTAAAATTTATATTGGTTTCATCAGTTTGTTTATTTATCAGAAAATTAAAAATTTTCAAACATTCATCCTTACAGCCATTTACTGCCTAATAATGTTAAACTTGCTGAGGAGCACTAAGATAGGCTACTGTTTGACCGGGTGGGGCGGACGCATTCCCCGGGGAAACCGAAGGACCGACAATGTTTTGAGCCGATAGAGGCTGAGAACTATTTCCTACGCTACTGTTAACATCAACAATGACGGGATACTGTCCCAGAACTGCTGTTGCGTAGCTGGGCGGCGGAGTAGGGAACTTCTTCACGGCAGTTTCATAGTCAGGAAGGTCCGGGAGAAGATTCTGAACGTCTGGATCGATGAACTGAACGGTTCGCTGAGCCGCGACTTGTCGCAATGTGAGATACTTGTAACAATTCCAAACAACACCAATGAAATAGGCCTGGAAAACAAAACATATATTTCAGTATTCTTTGAAAAAGTTTTAAACCCTTGACTGCATGATTAATAAAACGTAGAAAAAGAGAGTGACACTTATGTTTATTACCTTAATTGACATAATCAATAAAAATATAATGGCTGCCAATAGACCCAATGTTTGTGGATGCAGTCCCAATAATTCATCACTTAATGGTATATGATTATTCTGAATCAAAATTTTATTTATGTCTGGGAAATAGCATAGGTAACCAATTGCTGAGATACTGCAAAAAAACAACAGCAAAATTTAAATGCAACACTTTTAAATTTTTATGTTTTGTTTTCAGTCTGATGTCAATCAACTGACTTCAAATTATTAGGAATTGGACTGCAGCAATAAAAAGTTCACTTTCAAACAATAATAGCAAAACAATATACCTTGCAACACAAAAGTCAAAGACTTGAAGACAGAAGAATGGTAGCAAGTAAGAGGGTTTCCCTTTTACTGCTCCATACAGAAGCAGCAATGTCATGGCAAATGTGCAAAATGTTACAACAACTCCAACATTCATGTCCTCTGAAACACATTAAAGAATACATTATTGGTACAACAAAAGGTTTTAATAAATAATATTAACTCCTATGTTGCTTTGAAAATAACCAGTTAACATGTTTCAAAGTCAAAACAAAGTCCGACAACATGGAAGTAATTATTTCTGAGTCATTCCTTTCAATAACCTTGAGCCCATCTCATAGCAACATAAAATTTGAAAAGTGATATTGCAGCATGGAAAACTGTAAATCAAAGATGAAAATTGATGTAGTCCGACTTAATGCTATAAATATGAGGATGTAATACTACAATGCTTCCCATTGTTCAACAACATACATCAGGCACAAATCTGCATGAATATGAGTCTTTAATTCAGCATGTGTAGTCATATCCCTTTCTTTATCACAACAAAACTCAGTGTTTAAAATTGTTGATAGGAAACTTGCAGAGCAAAATAACTGTACAACCCTCTGTTTCTTTTGTGACTCTCTAGAGATAAAGCAGGAATGGTGCAGAAAACTGTACCAGCTATATCAGAAATGCTTCACTGAATTCCTGGGTGCACACTGATCAAGATATATTACATCACACTTACGATTGCTCAAAGTTTTGTGTTCCCATAACTCCCTACTGTAACTGTGTGATAAAAGTGGCTGTGGTGTCCTTGAAGATCTGTTATTCAGTATTACTTCCAAATTAGATCCAGACAATTCAAAATTGATATTGTCAACCTCACTCAAAGGAGTGGGTAGAACAGATTCCAGGTCATCTTTGGGATAGCTCACAATAAAGGCCATTATAGGCAGAGCCATAACATGGAGCATCTGGAAAGAGAATTTCTGGTGATTCTTTGCTGCAAATATACATTGTCGGTGTTTAACTTTGGTGAATCTTACCAAGTTCCATACTCCAATAAAAATTGTACCAGTCCTCACATGACAACAAAAGCAACACGTCCAATCATTTCGGCGTTCGCCGAACTTAACACGTAAACTTTGCATCACCTGCAAGGCTGCAAAAAAGGAAAGAAATATTTTTGTAATGAAATTTCAAACTTTCAGTGTTGGTCAATTTAATCAACAAATTGCGAAACTTAACACCAGGTCAACTACCATTTTCACGTAACCACCCTAACGCACCAAAAATGAAAACATTTTATCAAATAACATGTCACTAGGAAGCAAATTAATAAATCGAGAGTCCCAGAATTGGGCGAACACTTCAAAGGGTAATAACAAACAAAAAATACGCAATAGAAACAAAACTACAGACCTGAAGGTCGATGTCAGTAATGCCTACTTGTTTGACTTTATGCGTGTTGCGATTTCGAGTAAATGCACGTATTAGTCACAAACCGGATGATAATTTGATTGGGATATTCGAAAACATGAGATAATGCAAGCGATGTTTCTATGAAATTATTAACAAGAGTTTGACATGATTGACGTCACTTACACCCCATCATTAATACAATCTGGGATGGAAAGAGGATTTCAATTTGTGGAAAGTGCCTCAGAAGTCAATAAGAGAATCGGTTGGGCTCCCGTGGGCATTTGTCCCTATCAAGTAGTATTTAAAAAACGCACCTGAACTTTTGTTTAGATCCAAATAACGCAGAATTTTCTTCTTAATCGATTCGTAAAAGTTATTTAGCCAACACAAGCAAAATCCCTGCGCTAGGAGAGCCCTTGTGAAAGGGCAACTCGCTCAACGAGAAAATACAAATTTTAAGGGTTTTTCAACTCTTTTCGCTCAGGTCGAACAAAAGTAAAAATCAAATTAATTTGTCCCCTGTTGTAATTTACACTTTGTTACAACGTTAATTTCATTAGCTTCAGACATCAAACTTTCCCTTTAGGCAGAAGAGTTTTGTATTTACCTGTCGTAATGTTGGCACCAGCGACAATAAACAATTGTCTACAAAGTGTTAGAGAATGTGAAGCGTACAGCAAATATTTTCTTTTAGATTAGTATTTTTTTAATAGGTTCTGACACGATTTAAAGATTCGAGTGAACATGTCTGTAGATATAGTTCCTAAAGATTTAAAGAATCTACGTGCTTGTTTAGTCTGCTCCTTAATTAAGGTGACTACACGACGAATAGGGAAACGTTCCACAAAAACAACTTGACGAAATGCGAATTTACGATTATTCAGTGTAATACATCAAATGTATTTTTATTTTCAGACTCTAGATCAGTTTGAATACGATGGATGTGACAATTGTGATGAGTTTTTAAGAATGAAAAACAATAGGGAAAATATATACGACTGTACCAGTTCAAATTTTGACGGGTACGATTTTTATTGCTACTGTTTTGAAAACATTAGTAATTCAAGAAGAAAAAATTTATTTTAAAACATATATTTAATTTTGACTTACAGAATGATTGCACTTATGAGTCCTGATGATAGTTGGGTTGCCAAATGGCAAAGAATAAGTAAGTGTTAAATATTATTTTACATTAAGTATTTTTTGGGAATCATCCCAAGAGAATATTTATATATTAAGAGGGATGAAACTTTTTTGCTGATTAAGCAAAATTTTCAATAATACATTATTTGCACTATAAATAGTAATTCAACTTAAATTAAACCTTACCCTTAAAGCTTCATTAATGACATTGACATTGTCTTTTTAGATAGATTTGTTAAAGGAATATATGCAATTTCAGTAGCAGGAAGACTACCACCTCATGTTATTAGGGATATGAAAAATAGGGGTATTGTATACAGACCTAGAGACACCAGTCAACGATAAAAAACAACAAAACAACTACTTAAATGTTAATGTATCAATATGAATCATGTATCACATAATGGGAGAGTTAATGTATCAGTAACCCTGGCAGCCAAATTATTGACAATTTTTGTTCAAAAATAAAAACAAATAGCAAATACATGAAATTTATAATTCATTAACAGTGTCCTTGGTGCTTATTCCATTCAATGGCAGCTCTAATTATGCCAGTATTCCGAATAAAGTCAACTGTTACAATGTTTGACTTGGGTTGCCAATCCTTCCTTCGAAACCACTCAGTGACATTGTGGTTAACAGATTCTGCCATGACTCTTAGGCCTGAAATTGGACAAGATATAAGAATTCTGAAACAAATTGTTTTAATATTAGAAGTAAAATTTAGTAAATGTGTACTACCTTTAAGTCTGTCTAAAATTATATCCAGTGCTGTGGGTGTCAACTCTGCCATAGCAGACCACATGGCCAATGGTGGCCTAAAAATGGATTCAATGAGTAAAAATCAAAAACATTGTACAAAATAACAATAGCCTGATTGTTACCTTTCTATCAGTCCAGCTAAATAACTGTGTAAATTATTCAATGTTTGAACATTCCCCCATTTTTGTTGAACAGGTCTCCATAAAAATTTTGATCTCTCAACTATTTCCCTTCGATCATAACCAATAATTAATCTCCTATTTGTTTTCCACACCTGTGAACAATAACATTGTATTATTTGCATGCTATTATCCATATTGCTATTATTCACAACCTCACCTAGGGTTTACACATATTTCAGTTGGAGAACCTAAACAAAGGATGTCTTTGTTGCACCATTACTTCAATTGTACCATTAATAGCATTAAATAATGGTTTTCTTTATTTAGTTTACCTTAGAAACCAGTTGTAATAAATTCATGAACCTTAATTAGAAATATGGACACACAATTTTATGTGGTTTATAGCACCCATTACCTGATCAAAAGTAGAATCCCAGCCTAACGGTGGAGCAGCCAAATCCCCCAATTCGCTGTACAGAAGATTCACAAGCGAAAGATGAACATCTTGAGATACAAAACCTGAATTCAAGGAAAACACATTGAATGACTAAAATACTGCGAGAGTTGAGTAACGTTAAAGACACACTTCTCCTTACCAACAGGAAATTCTTGAACGTCTAAAATAACAATTTCATTAGTGTTCTTTAGAAATTCTCGTATATCTTTGAGAACGACACGGAGGGGGTGAATTCGAACAACTCCGTGATTAGCCCACCATGGTTCGTTATTCGCACCATAATATCCCACCCTCAGGTCTATGTATCGGGCACCATAAATGAGCTGTGCCAGTATCGACTCATCCTAAAAAAAATTATACCAAAATTATTACCACGTGAAAAAATTGTCAAGACTCCAAATTTATCATCATGTATTCAAGAGATGAATACCGAGTATTTAATTTAAATACAAGTCCAAGGATACTGCTCTTGGCAGAGTAGGACCTCCAAAAAGTTGGAAATTTTTCCGTTTGAATTTCAAGTAACCTTGCATCGTAAGAACCCAAAGCGGTTTTGGAATTTAAGTAAAATCGAAGTCAAAGATATTTTAATTCATTTAATTTGATCGACAAAGTGCCAGAGCAATTCAATAAACCAGGCAACTGTAACACAATGTATTTTCGTCCTCCTGAGAGAAAACCCACTGGTCAAATAGAATCCTCACCTGAGTTATCGAATATTTTTTAATTCGAGTATCGCCTACGTTTTCATCGTACTCTCCATAGGCTGCCGAATCGTGTGTTCCAGGTATGAAAACATGTCTCAGTCTTCTGGATCCGATTTCTTCCCTTAAGTTCCACATCCAAGTGGGTTCTGTCCTCAAACAAGTAACCGCCAATGTTTGATTAAGGTTGTCGTGGTAGGCTGCGTAATAGCTGAGACATCGTCCCTGCAACAGTAAATACACTAAGAGTACTCCTCGATCTAATCAGCTATTAATAGTTGCCCAAAGGTGCACGTAATAGTGTGACTCCAGTAAGCAATTCGTTCGACAGGCTTTTGTTACCTTGTGTAAAAACACAGCAATTTCTTGTTTAGCCTACATACTTCCGACGAGTAATAAAACATTCCTTACGTGAAATCCTAGATTTTCCGGTTCGACATGTTCTTCAAATATAGATGTATTAGCCCATCCGTGGACTCGTGTCACGTGTATCTTTTCAATGGGTGCCAAGTAGCCTTTCCCATTTGTGTTTTCCAATGGATCTGATCTGAAGAGTCCAATCCAATCGCCTGGATTGTTCGGCGCATATTCCCATTGAACTTCAAGTCTTCGGACGATACCCCGTTTGACAAGGGGAGACACTAAGATTTCTAAATGAAGTCTTTGACAGCCGTCTGAAAAAGTAGCTGGACCTATGTATGTACCGTTTTACATGAATACCGTTCGGGAGTCTAACCCAAAAAACTGTAAGAGGGAAAATGGCCGACTTCTTCTTCAAGAAAAAGAAAAGTGCAATTCTACGAAAACAGGTTATGGAGAGCACGTAGTGAGATAAGGAAATACCTTAATAAGGACATATCTGGGTACCCGTGATAGTTTCTTAGCATTTCAAGTACCATAATTTTTTTCTTTTGCCAGCAACCAGTCAAAAGTCAAGTGAATTATTCCTCTCTTGAGCTTACGGTTTCAAATCTCCTGTTTTCATATTTAAAATAGCTCGTGATCTGACTCCTGAATGTCTTCCTACATAGATGAACATAACGGATCTTGGTTTGTTAATCTGTAACAATACAATTGGAGTACAAAAAGAAGAACCGCGCGATCGTGGCTCCTTTCAAATGTAACCGAAAATCTAAAGAGTCCTAGCAATGGGGCCTACTGACCAAATATGACAAAAATGAAAGCGGTTATTGTTTGATAAAAGTTAAGCTGTCGGTCACAGGTGTGCGTTTCATTTAAGCTTACAAAACTAAACCCTGAGTTCTTAGAGTGACTTGCAAATTCCGTTGGAAAGACTAAACATTCGATTTGACACTTACCCCTAACTCCCAAATCCCTTTTACGTAGAGCACTTTCACCGTGGTCAACCAGTGTGCACAGCAACATGCAGAGAAGCGATAAGCCTTTCATATTGAGGATATCCACTTGACAGAATTTCGGACACACAAAGTTAAGGTCACCGACTTGGTCAAAACGAAACGTAACGTGATGAAGACGAAGCAAGTATAAAACAAAAATGAACGGTCCAACTGCAAAAGAGCAGGAATTGATGCATGTGGTCAGGTCTGGTACCACCCTGGCTGCTACTCCAACTCGAACCCGGCCGACTGACTTATCAACCAACTAACAGACTAACTCACCGACTAAACTAACGGCCTAACCAATCCCGAATTGCCGTGCGAAATTTCGAAGTGAACCAATTTAATATTTTGTAAGCAGTTACATTTCCAATGCCACAAAACTAAGTGTGTGTGTATGTGTTTGTGTGTATGTGTTTTTTTGTATTTCCGGCTTTTTTCGGCCTGAATTAATGATCGGTTAATTTAAATATTCAATGCCACGCTTGTTTGTTTATCCATTGCCATACACACGGAGGATCGTCGGTCCACCTAAAGCCTCACGCGTACACGCAGCAAACGATGGGAAGGAGACGAACGATAACGCGGCCTCTTTGTTTGTTTGCACGAAGTCGATTGCATGGATGGATACAGCGTTGGGTATATCATCCAGCATGTGTCCATTTCCCCTTCGTTTAACGCGGCCGTCCCGATTAGACGAGCCAATTTAGTCGAATGAGTCCGACTGATGAGAGATTTGTTAACGCTGGCACAGTGAAGTACTTGCTTTAAGAAAAAACGTACCGAACTTGTGTATTGACCCCCTCGTTGGAATTGTTCTTGTTCATTACACTTACAAGGAAGCAGGCGAGTGCTAATGGCTCTGTTCAATTTGTCTGTTATGTTAATGCGGGAAAGTAGAGGACCGTAGGTGTACCGATAATTAGGAGATGATTGACACCGCCGTCGGGTACCGGGATTAGTACAGGTTTGAAAACCAATGCGTAAAGAACAAGACAAAAAAGAATAGCACGAAAGACATTAAGAAGATACTAGTTTATTTAGTGAACTAGATATTATTTCCTACCAGTGCAATCCTTTTGACTTACCTTACGTACACAAAATAGCACGACACAGGACAACCGTCAATCTTTGCATTGTGGTGTACCCATAAATTGCTCGTAAAAGAACTTCTTCTAGCTATATCAGTGCCCAAAACGACTGCAAAATTAAATAAAAAAAAACATAAAAGTAAATAAGTAGAAATAAAGCCTTTAAGGATAAGTAGAATGTAGGAGCATTTAACTCGTATCATACATTTGTATTAATAAGGTATCATTTTACAGACTTTTACTATTTTCAAATCTAACTGTAGAGACAAACAAAAAACTTCCGGTCTTTTAGAATCATTCAAGGTTAGGTACTTTAATACTCCTGATGTACTCTGAACAAAAAATTTCAGAATCACTGCAGGAAGAGACTGATAATAGAAATTTTGGTAGGGAATATTTTTGAGGCCTGCAAACCGTTTAACAAGAGCGTGGTATCCCAACATTAGTAAAGGGCTCTCCTTTAGCCAAATGAGCACCCACCTCATGGTGGAGATTTAGGGTACTTCCTTATATTCAATATACTTAACCGTCCGGCGTCGACATGAAGTCTTCACTATACTGAAGGTTTCACTATCGCCTTGAAGTATCCCTGAGTTTCACATAGTCACCATCGTAGTGTCATTCCAGTAGTACAAATTTGTATAAACGTAATATTAATTACGTTCATGGGTACAAAATATTTTAGATATTTCGAAAATAACGAAGGCTTTTAGAATTAAGAAATAAATGATAAGCTTAAAAATTTTTAAATTTTAAAATCTAAAAATATTTAAATTCAGTGTCACTTCACGTCATTAGCTTCACATAAATTAGCTTGTTCTTCAAGCACACGTGGACGATATATCAGGTGACCCAAGTGTAATAATACTACTTTTTTTCATAACTAAACCCACCTTTTCTAATTTAATTATTCGATCTATATAGTATAAGAAATACTTCCCTCTCTTTTTATGCGACCTGTTTTGTACCTTAGAAATTTATACCTACCGTTATTTTTTGTCGAATATCACCGTGTCCTGTTTTGGTGACGGGGGTTACCCCGAACTGAGTCAAATAACAACGGACGCTGAAAATGCGGAAGGAGATGGAAAGGAGAGCTGGGACTAATTGGTGTGGGAAGGAGATGGATGAATTGCAAATGGGTATTCGGATGAACAAAAGCCGGTATGGTTATAAAATATGAGGTTGAGAAAAGGATAAGGAAATATTTATGACGTGAACTCAAGAAGTACTTCTTGAATAGCGGAGTATTGTACTAAGAACTGTTACCACTGATGATGCCGGCAGCTGGGAAAGATGGCGAAACGTTTGGGAAGGGGGTAACCCACACCGTTTGGGTCACCAAAACAGGACACGGTGATATTCCACAAAAATAACCTTAAGTATACACACAAAAAATAGTTCACACGCCGCGAAAATTTAAATTCGGTCAAAAATGACCAACTTTACAATAATAAGGTTGCACAAGGCAACACCTATTATTAACGATTTTAACGAGGAAATACAACAAATAAGAAGTAACCTTGCGAAACCGTTATGTAACAATTAAACAAACCACATTGATTTTCAATTTGTAAATTAACATTGTTCTTGGCACGATTTGGCTAATTACTGAGACCTCCTCCCAAATATCGAATAATAGTAAGGCTTTAACGGTTTATGGAGGTGTTCGTCCATAAGGATTTAAACACATGTTGAGAAAGACTGAAGACCTTTTTTATTTTAATGTCACAACGAATCTGAATTACATTCTCAATTAATCTGCTATTTATAGAAAATTTGTTTGGACTGAGTGACGGACCCAGCCACCAATCAGAACCTTTTTTACATTCAACACTCAAAAAACAAAAAAAAACTATCAGTTTTTGGAACGCGCCCGATGGAGCGACGCAACAATCTACCAATTAGATCATTTTTTGCGACCAGACTGTCGGACGCTCAGGTCTCATGTTTCCAAAGATCTAAATAGAGCAACCGCCACTTGTTATTTAATCCATCCAAGTTTTGCTTGAATGACAAACTCACTAGATACCTTCCATTTTTAGTTCCGTAGAGGGTTTTTGAAGTGCTCTTCGCATTCTTGTTCCTCTTGGGTCAAGACTGTTTTGTTTGGAATTTCTTCCAATTCCCAAAATTTAGAGATTAAAAAATATCTGTTTCCAAAGGTTCTACGAAACAGGTGGTCACTGCTGTGGTTTCCTTCAAAGGTAATTGGTAAATATTATCCGAAGATAATCCACCCAAGTGTTGTATTCATTGCTGATGGCATGTCCTATTTTCCCTTGATCATTCCATGTTCTAATATAGATTCGAAAACGCCTGCTCCAAGTAAGTCAATTTTATTTGCTGTACAGTAATTTTCATCTGTCAAAGGAATGTTTTTTTAGATGACGAAATCGATTGAGCTCTTGTGCGTTGATAAATTTGATCGGTTGAACAGATGGTGTCAATTAAATCACTAATTAATTTCCTATTCGTCCTTCTAATGCCTTCAAGCATTCTGCGTGGATATCGGTGCCGTCGTCTGAAGGTTCCTATTTTAACTGATTTTTATATCCTCGTTCGAAATGTTCTGTCACCTTCCTCGCTGAATAACGACTTCCTAAAGCCCGGCACTCAATAAATCATGTAAAAACTAACCGATGAGCAGTTTCCCTTGCAGATCTCTCCTAGTCGGTTCTTCCCACTGACTACCTCCACAGAAGAGTCAGCCGGAACCCGCAGGACAATTGTGAGCGAAGAGAAGGAAATAACATCATGCAAAAATCTTACACCTGCCTCCGACCACCTCGTGGCAATGTCAGTTGATGAGCGTAGCTTCAGTATATGGCTCGAAGGACCATATTATGGAGGTATTTCTCCATAAGAATTTATACACGTGTAAGATAGCCTTGGGACAGATTGGAGACCATTTTGGTTTTAATGTCAAAAAGAATCTGAATGATATTTTCAATTAATCTGCTATTTGCACAAAATTTGTCGGACTGGGTGACGGACCCAGCCACCAATCAGAACCTTTTTACATTCAGCACTCTAAAAACACAAAAAACCTCACTCTTTGGAACGCGCCCGATGGAGCGACGCAACTATCTGCCAATTAAACCATTTTTTTCGACCAGATTGTCGGGCTCTCGAGTCTGCACTGCAGGTCACGATGTTAATTTTTAGTCCTGCTTAACTTTAGTTATTTTTAACTTAAGGAAACTACTTCAGGTTTTTTAGGTTTTTCTTACCGCGTTAACGTAGTATAAAAGAAGTTAATTTTCTTCTGAAGTAATTTACACATTACCCTGTATCTCAACTAAATCTCAAAAAATTTTTCGACAAAGGCATTATAGTCAGGTAGTGCAGAGAGACAGTGTATAATAAAAAACATCTTACGTAAATTTTTGAAAACGGAAACAACCGTAAGTATTAGGAAACCATTACACCGTTAAATAATACTGCACAATATTCAGTAAAGGAAATAGGATACCTTTTATAAATAATTGTGAAGAACAAATTTAATCAAATTAGAGCACGCACAGAAGAGCACTTTCGTGTGATATTTCGAACTCAATACCTACATTTTATGTACGGTACTATTTAGTGTATACTTTTTTGACAATTAAAAAAATTATAAGTTATGAATTGTAATACATAATATGTATATAACATATAATATATTATTCTGAAATGCAACATAACATAAAGTATATAGTATATTACATATTTTTCACATATTACAGTCATCATCAGTGAAATATTCCCTGACCCTCTTGAGGAAAATGATTACTATATTATATATAATATATATTTGTATGCATATTACAAAATGTTACAATATTTATTACAGAACATTTTAGATTTACACCATTTATAAAGTACTGGGTTCAGGATGCATTGTAAAGTCATTTAGTCTGAAAAAATAAATTGACCAAAATAAAACCAAGTTGCAGTCACCATGATTACACATTACATACTATTTTCTGTAAATTAATACTTACAATTGTGATGATAACTGATCCACAGGATCTTCCTCATTATCCTCCAACAAGCACAAAAATGTGTCATTCTCATAGGTTGGAAAGAAAAACCTGTATCACAATGTTTCGATTACATTCCCAAGAATTTTCTGGGACCATTAAAAAATTGATCATGGAATGTTAAGTGATTATTTTCTGTTCTAATATTTCTGTTTACTTACTCTGGATGGTTCCAATTTTTGCTATCAGGTAATGTAAAATGATTTGCAGTAGTCATGTGCTCCAGTAGAAGTTCTCTAGTTTGGAATTTCAATCCACATTCATAACAATGACACATATATATTTCCCTTCTGATGTAGTTGACCACTTTTACCTGTAAAATAAATAGAGAAAATTAAATCTAAACCTCTCATTTAAATGGAAATATTGTTTTTTTTTCTGTGAATATTGAACAACATTGATTCTTTAATTAAGAAGTTAACTGACCTGTTCATAAAAATTTAATTTTCCCATTGTTGTAGAATAACAAAACTTGTGTTGCATAAGCATGTGGCTTATAACATCATCCCATTCACCACAAGTAAATGGGCAAAATAGGCAAACAATTGGAGATGGTTCTTCCTGCCAATCAGACCAATCTGATCCTTCTTCTCTCCATTGAGCCCAGGCATCCTGTGGTTGAGGTTCTTCTGGGTCATCCTGCTGACCTCCCTCCAAGTAAGAAACAACATAGAACCTGTCATACTCCTTATTTTTAGGGTTGACCCTCTTGTGGAATTTTTTACGCATATGTTCCTTTAGAACAGTACGATCCTTAAATGTATGCTCACAGTAAATACATTCCAATCTGGAAATATTCCCTTTGTACAGTTAACTTGCAAAAACAGAAATTACTATCTTGTAATTTTATTGTCTAAAATTTTCTTAGTAAAAAATTTATATAATATAAAATACACTCACTTGTTTAACTTTTCTTCAATTTTGTCAATTAGTTTATCAATAAAAACTAAATTATCTGGTCTCCCTAATTGCAAATTGTGTTGGTAAGACAAGTGTGTTAAATAATTGGACCTGGATGACTTCTCTACATGACGACAAAATAAACAACATCTATTGAAAGATGCATCCTCTCTTTCTTTCTTCTGATAGTCCAAAACCCATTCCTAACAAACATTCAATGCAATCAATATAACACTCCCATACAGAGAGAATAATGTGGTTGTAAACATTTTTTTTAACTTACCAATCTCTTATTTGCAAGTCCTCTTCTTAATTGTAAGTCTTCTGGATGGACATCAGAGAGCAGATAGTAATTTTCATTTTCCATAGTCATAACTGTGCAAAAATTGGTTAGTGGTTCTTGAGAAAATCTAACTTTCCAATAATCAAAATATCTGAAACCAAATTAATTAAACTGTAATGTCAAACCACCCACCTTATCTTTAAATAATATTGCCAGCCCTAAATATGTTCAAATGTCTAAAACAATGTATTTATAATAATTAAAAAATTAAATCAATAAAGTCTAAGGTGGATGACACAATGATATGTGCAAAAATGTACTTTATTTATTGTGAAGTAGAGCTTTTCTGAGGGATACAATATGTATAAAGTTGTTGGTTTGTAGAGATTGGTGCTCAACACCTTATTGGGTGCTGGAAAAAATTTTGTAAATAAATATATAACTAACTATACGTTGTTGGATCACAAAAGTAAAACACTTGGTAATTCCTTAGATCCAATTCAATAGAACCTACCCTTTTGTACTAGTAATCAACTGGGCATCTGCAATCACCATCTTGTGGTCTGTGTATAAGTGTGCATAAAGATCATCTCTCTCACTTGTCACATCAAACAGTCTGTCACAAAGTGGACATGTACACTTGCCAGTTTCCCAAGGAATAAACGAAAAGTGACTTGCAGGGTTCGCCGGCTCAGGAAAATTGAGAGGCTCAAGCATTGCACAGGCACCTTCTGAAACCATCAACAATTTTGTACATTTTTTTGATTGGGCACGATATTTCAAAAATAGTTTTGACCATTTTTTGATGTGGTCTCAGTACGAATATCCAAGACCTTAATACAGTGGACAGCGTTAGCAACGGCTTGTGAAAAGTAAAAGAATTACCCAGTTCCATAATGGTCTGTTGGCATAATAATATTTAATGATATGACACTTTGAGAATTGAAGGAATACAAAATAATTTAAATGACAGAGTAACACATTTTAGGTCAATGTATACAGACGTGAATTTAGTCGAACGTGTCACCAGAAGTCAAGCATTGAAACGGGAAATTTACTGTAAACATTTCAATTTAGTTTTGGATTTTTGAACGTCTTTTTAGAAATTTTTCTTGTTCACCATGATAACTCACCACAAAGTTGATGGCTACGATAACTTCATAAAATTAATGAGTATACTCGACTGCAAAGGAGTTGTAATCTTGTATTTCTGCGGGTCGCCTAATCCATTAGGTCAAAGTTGGAGTGCGAAATGTAACCGAAGTTAGTTTTTTCCTCTCAAAACAAACTCATTCCTTTCGTTGATTGTTTTCTCCGTTCTTCAATAGAAACTAATATATTTCCATTGATTTCGAATCGCAGGTGGTCCCATCGTTCACAACGTTCTGAAACAAAATGAAACGAAAAATTTTCACTTCGTTCACGTCGGTGTCGGAACAGCAAATGAGTATGTTTTTCATTTTTAAAGTTTGACGGTTATTTGACGATTGATAAAAACATTACGAAAAGATACGGGCCCACGATTACTAACTTCGATGTTCTTTGTGGTTTTGCGGTTGTAGCTGGAAAGATCCTTACTGCCCGTTCAAGACTCATGAAAGACTTCAGTTGAAAAGTTTGCCGTCCATAATTTTATGGCGCCAGTCCGAACGACTGACGGGAAAAGAATGTCTCAATGCAGATAAAGTTAAAGCAATGATCGAATATTTGCCTTAGCTGCATAATTTAGCTGTAATTTAAGTACGTAAGTTTCATGTCAAACCAATCGACTGAATGTCCTGCAGTTCCGGACAATTTTGACGTTGATTTATGCGAACGTCCCACAAGGTCAATTTAAATTAATGTCATTGATATTTAATCGATTGTTTGCTTGGAAAACAGGGATTTCATGAGAATCTCAAACGATTCATTCATTATCTGTTACAATTCAAACTTTCTCTGTTACTACAAATAAAGAAATGAGCGCCCACATATTTTGCCTATCATCTCTATGGAGTTATTTAGTTTATGACTCGAGAATTCAGGTTAATTAGAATATCCAACATTTGAATGGAAGTTCATTGCGGTAATTGAAATTTGTTCTGAACAGAAGTAAAATTGCGATGTCATTTTGGTCAATCATAGATTTCAGCGTTCCCCTCGCGCCGTTCGATAAAAGTCTAAAGCTTGTATAAATTGCTGTAGTGTGTAAGGGTACATCTGTGAAGTGAAAATCTCCTGGACAATGGAGAATTTACCAAACGAAATAGTTGAAGTCATTTTAAAAAGTCCGGCTCTCACCATGAAAGACATTGTCACATTCGGTTCCACCTGTTGTAAATATAGGGATCTTGTCAACCTTACTTACGGCCTGTGGAAAACAAAATATTATCAATGGTAAGTTTTTACTTTTGAATTTTTGTGTATCCGTCAGCGAATACATTAATCGTTGTTTATTTTATTGTTACAGTTGGGCCAGTACCGATTCTAGTTTGACGCCCCTCGAAAATTGGCGTACTGAGTGCGTGCTACGAAAAAAATTCGAAAGAAATGTAAGAAGTATATTGTCTTGGATGCAGAAAAAATTTTACTGCATAAATAATATAAACACATCGGACCTGGATAACTTATCAGAAGTGAATGACCTTGAGGGTATAAGTAATTTATGTCACCTATTAAATTCTCACAAGTACAGCTATTTGTATATGAAAGAATATATTCTGGGAATCACTGCATTACCAATGTAAATATTTTATCAAATTTTATCAAGTTCCTGTCAAAGTTGTAAATGATTATTGAATAATGTTTTGCCATTTCAGAACCAAATCATTAACAGATAAATATTATGGGAAGATTCTACTAAAATTTATCAGTAAAAAATATTACAGTCAAGCATGGACAGATCTGCTTAACTTGGAAAGCAGATTGCAAACCCTGGAAAAAGGTGCTATTTTTGTAAATAATTGGTTTGAAGAGAATAAAGTGGATGTGTCCATGTCTGTCAGAAAGCAACTAAATTGCATAGCTGATTTAGTTAAAAAGCATTTGCTTCAACACTACAAGGTATTTACTTAACCTGAGATTAAGATAATGAGTAATCCTTATTACCACTGTTCAAAATTTCAAGTTGTGTTAAATTTTGACTTACAGGAGCATCCCTTAAAAGGTGTACCTGATGAAAAATTTTTATTGTGGGAAACTGAGAATATACCAGATAATATGTTTTCACCAGATGAGAGCATTGCAATCATTCAGTCAATCAATCATATTTTGTTTGAACATTTGAATTACTACATTCACTATAATGTGGACCACATAGAGAGAATGAAGTGTTGCATTGAACAAGCAATGACTGATAAATTAACAACCTCACTTATTTTTGCTGTTATATATGAGAGTGTGGCAAGAAGAGTTGGTGTTAAAATTGAAATTTTCCAGTTTTCAAATCATTCATTGCTCAGTTGGAAAGAGAGTTATAGGTATTGTACATAATTAGTAGTGTGACAGGAAACCTGTAGTCAAGTAGGCAGACCTACTTAATTGTAACTAATGTTTCATGATAGAATGTTTAATTTGACTAATGGTGCTGTACCGCTGCTGTAAATTACAAAATCAATCAAATTATTACAGGGTAGAAAATGCACCAAGTCATTACATAAGCATGAGCAATAGGGGAAAGTTTATGAGATCTGGACAATGTCCATTTTCCCCTCATTTTCCACTTTCTAATTTGGTGTCCTCATCAAGTAAAATAGCAGAGGTAATAGCCTTGTGCAATTTTGTTTTTCTATATAGGAGCATTAATGTTGTTTTACATTGTCTCTTTTTGAATTTCAGATAGCTCACACCGCGGCTTGTAATATGTGGGTAAAAGAAGTTAAGGAAAATAATTTTCCTCTGATGAATGCCTTAGACCTGGTGCTGATCGTTTCGCCTCCCAGTTTTCACATTTACCAAGAACTGGGATGGTCGTACATGCAGCACAGTATAGACGTTGATTTGCTTGTATCAAAACTGTTGGAAATTAAATCGGAGGTCGCAGAAGAAAGACAGAGATTTCAGCACCTTCTTGCCTCTCTCGTTATTTACCAAACCAGACGTTTGCACGAGAGAAAATGCCCACGAGACATCTCTCCAAAATTCCGAACAGAAGACGTTGCATTTGCAGTTGGCATGATCATAAGAGACAAACGGTCGGGATGCCCCGGCGTTATATGTGGATGGTGTCCTTTTCATGTGGAAAATTCTCCTCCCCAGATTAAATACTTCGTTTTAGTCGACGGTGGTGACACTGTTTATTTGGCTCAGGAAGACCTTCAAATTCTTCATTCACCTCCTCTAATTTCTCACCCGGGCATGGGACGTTACTTCGAAGAATACCTCTTTAGCTACTACAAACCCAACAGAGAATTGCAAGCCGAATACCCTCAGGATTTGAATGCGTTGCCATCCTTACTGAAGAACGACAGGGAGAGCAAATTAAATGCCGCCGTTTTTGTTTAGTCCACAAAATTTTTAAATGTCCAACCATTTCATGTTCTTCATTACTCCTCCACTTTGCTAATGAATTTCTTAGTCAATAAATAATATTGATTGCACTACTTTGGCAGAAACAGTTGAAAGAAATACAGAAAGATGATTGTTTGATTCACAATGCAAGTCATATTTGTTGAGAAATATTTCTAAATAAATTTGAAAAAATTGTAATGTGGTGGATGTAATTAGGCAAGGTGCTACTTAAGCAATGCCATCACAATGAATGACATCCTGGTCTTGTGTGTTGATAATTATGACAGGGAAATTTCTGCATTAATTGCCTAAAATTTCCCAAATGTTTTCCACCGGCAATACCTGAGTGTTGCAATAAACCTAATTATATCCTGGTGAATCACTTAAATGATCTATTCTGAAACTAAATTGTAGAAATGTTGATGACCTGAAATTCAACTTATGTTTGACTCGAAAAGACAATTTCTGGTAAGTACCAACAATAGTTCAAAATGAGCTATCTGATATTTAAACATTTTTTTAGCAAAATTATTTCTTATTTTTCAGATTGAAAAATATTTATGTCTGAGAACAAATGTGCTGGTCAATTCACTTTTTCAGAATAGAAAAAGAATTTCTTTTTTGTGATTTTAATATTAAGACCCAGCAATATGATCATTCTTTATAAGGTATCTTGATATGAACACCTCACACTCATAAAAATCAAATTGTTGAGTAATACAGAAATAAATATGTTTTAATTATCCTTTTTGCACAATTTTATGATACCAAAATGAATTTCCTGTTTGAAAGAGAAAAAGGTAACAGTGTATGAGAAAATCTGAACATGCGAAACTGTTTAAATAACTTTTTGAAAATAATACAAAACTGTAACAGACATCAAAATCTGTCTTTTGCTTTTTAGGAAGCAAATAGTATTTGTCACACTTTTATCCACCATTCAAGAGGTTCCTTATTTGATAATCAAAAGTCCATTTAAAAAAAGAAGAATTCACTTGTTTTTGCATTTAATTATTTGGACGATCACCCCAATTGAAACCACCTGGTCTGTCCTCTGGCAATGGTGAATAATCTGGATCAACAGGTGCTCCATCAAATATTGTTTTTCTGAAATTAAAAATTGTGTTTCAAGACACAAAACCTGTTTCTGTTCATAGTCTACCAATTAAAACTCTGCAGAACATTTTTTTTAATCATTGACATTCAACATAATCCAGAAGGAGGTTCTAAATTTTGTTATTCACTTACTCTATAAACATTACATTCCTACTAATGATAACAACAAAATTATAAATCCTTACATGTTTGGGATTTAAGAAAATAACAAAAAAACCCAGAAAAATATGTGCCCCTTTCAAATATCAAATAATTAACTCAATATTGTTTATTAAACATTACAGTTAATAAATGGTTACTACTTACAGTATCTGAGGTGTTGTCAACAACTTAAATCCTCCTCTTTGGTTAGGAAAAACATCTTCAATAAAGTAATACATGTGTCCAACTACCATACCCATCACATCAACCCAAAATACATTTCCCACTAATACAGAAAACCCTAGTAAAACCCAAGGCAGGTATGGAGCCTGAAAAAATAAAACACCTATTATTCTTAATTCCTTCTAGAATTATTTTACTGTGAATTAATAAAGTCAATCCAACCAAGCAAAATCAAAACATTGTGGCCACAAAATTCTACCTAAATGTGACTATTACCTGAAAGTTAATTATTCCAAAGAAATTCATTCTGACACTTGGATTTCTCCTTGACCAGACATACACTAACATTATAGTTAAAGCTTGACCTAAAAATAATAAATTTACAAAAAAACCAAAAACCTACAAATTCATTAAGGAAAATCCTGTTACTTCTTTGAGAGGGAACCAAGATTTTAATTTCAGAAGAACTGTTGTTAATTTGAGGCCTTCAATAAAAGGATACGATCATGCTGATACCGCCAAACATAAACATCATAATGAAATCTGCGGTTCTTCCACGAAAAGAACCCTCTTCAAGCATTCTGCAATATCGGTATGTAAATATAATGTTAAAAAAGAAAGTAAAGCCAATGGCTCCGAAAAACAAAAACGTCGTGATCAATCTCCATACTTGGTACTGATGGAATATTAACGTGGGATTAAAGTACAATTGAAACGGGGAAACTAGTTCCAGTTGCTGGAAAAAATAAAATCTCTCATTAGTACTCAGATTCATCACTAAAAATTGCAGAGTCTGAACCGAAAAACTCTGGGCCAAGTGTTCGCTTACAACCGCTACTGTTGTTATAACGCAGGCCGTTGTGTACGCCCTCGTCACAACTGGAATCTGCAAATATTCTTGTCGGAATGTTTGGTACGCCATTGTTTTCCGTAAAAATGTGAATTTAAATCTCTATCACGACATGATTCGGAAGAAAACTTTAAAAAACTTCTAATGTTTTTTTTACGCAATTTCATCAGCTGTTTACAATCCTGCCTTGACGTGTATTAGGCAAGGTTGGCCAACGCTTGAAACGAAAATTAAAGATTTGAATATTAATATGAGAACTCCAACTCGTCAATCACAGTTAATTTAGTGGTAAATTCATTTATTTCGCATATTAAAGAACGGTGTCCCTTCAATAAACTTCTTTTTGCTAGGAACTAGAGCAAGGAATATGAAATAGGAATAAAATGCTGGTTTGATTGAATGACTTGCCACCATAATTTTTTAGGCGCCATTTTGAGTTTCAAAGGAAAAATGTTAAGAAATTAAATTTGATAGCACAGATTCGAAACGGAAGCGAAGCCTTTTATTTAAAATGTTTAACTAAATGTGTACTTTACCGCTAAAATTTCTTTTTCTACCGCCATAAATATATTACCAATGAAACCGTTTTCCATTGACGGATTCCTCACTTGCATCGTCATAACGGTCGCGTCAACTTTATATCACCAATTGAATGATAAGTTGATAATAATGAAGTAAAGTTAAGCCGATATTAGTAACAGTTGACATGCCGTAAGCATTTCTCGCGGTTTGATCTTGTGAGTCCTCAGTTTGATGTGAACGTGTAAAAGTGTCGAATTTGTGCGAAATCTTTCTCATCACTGTTACTGTAACAAGTATTATTATTTATTTCCATTTACTGGAATGTTACTTTATATCCCGTGGGAATTACAAGCATCGAGAAGAACTCACTTATTCATATCCTGACTACAGGCCCAATGCTCTGCCAAGTAGGATCTCACTCAAGTATTAATTGAAAAAGGTAATAAAATCCGCCATCGAATGGCCATTTTGTTTCAAACACCCTAACCTACAAATTTTCTTACCACCCTAAATCTTTCATTTTTTTTTGTTTGTACTTCCTCTCAACAAAAAGTAATTTGTGGTACCATTCTACTTTCAAAATTTTAACATCCAAATGGGAGTGTGCTCTACTAACTTAAATTTTTTAGGAGAATCTTGTCAGAGTGACATTTCCTGATTAACAGACTAATTTATTTGATCCCTCGTAAGCCAACGATCAGTTCTGCATCACATGTATTGTACTCAATGTACATCTCCTTCGTTTAATCAAGCACCTGTTTTGATGTGAAAGGAAGACACAATTTTTTTGAGTATTGCGTAAGGGAAGTAATAGAGAAAACCTTTTGCAAGAGGAAGATAGTCTCGTTAAAACTATTCCAATTACATCAAACTAATCCCGTCGACTTGGTTATTATCGATATCAGTAACGAACTATAAATAATTTTTTTGCACGAGCACTTGAACGCAGGCACTGTCATTCGAAGCATTTAAAAATGCAAACCGAGTGTAATTTTGCTTTTAATATCAAAATAAAAAAACATAATATGTATATATAAAAATAACTAATGTTATTTTTTATTGTTAACGAAATAAACAACAGCGAGCTATAAAAAGATAAATTAAAACAAAAGTCACATTAAGTGTTTTAATTACTATATAATACATTTACTAAAAATATATTTACAATTATGTATACATTATTTACCATAAGTACTTATTTATGTATTACAACTGTATAATTTGTCTTTATTAAATTATTAAACCAATGTGGTTCTAATCGTAAATATTAATAGATCACAACAAAGGAAAATTTCCTTATATAATTACCGAAGAACGGTTATTTTACCATAATTTTTATGTTACTTCCCTTATTATTTTTCTTTTAAATGACACCTAAAATAATTTATTAAAATGATTCTTATTTAATTAACAACTGTTAAATTATATTTGTTAGACCAAGGTGAAGAAGACTCAAATCAACTTTGGGATTTGAGTGGGATTATCTGTTACCATACCAATAAATTTAGACAACACTCAAACGTTTGTCTTTTATACTACTGTCTCAGTATACGGTATTCGCTTGGGAAATTACTTAGCGCAAATCATAAGTTTTCGCAATGTACAACTATTTCACGTTTTAACGTATTAATCCTCTCCGTCAACGTAATTGCGGTTTTGATTATTAATCGAATTTCAATTAGTAATAATCATTCACTGTTAACCGATTGCAGGATTATTAATAATTCAGAAATTTGTGCGGTGATGTTGCGGTTACGTGTTTCTGCGAAATCTCCCCGCGAAGCGTTTAGTTTGAAGGGAAACCTTTGTAATACTGTGAAGTAATTTCAATTGTGTCTTAGAGCTCCAAACATATTAATAAAGAAACGTGTCAAGTATTTATAAGTCTTTGAAAAGTGTAGGTAGCGGTTGTTACTTAACTTACAATTTGGTATCCAACCCTAACGTGTTCATAAAAAATAACGAATTTGGAAAGGGTGCTAATTTTAATCAAACACTATCAATGGGAACTATTGTTCTCTATAACTAAGTGTGAGATTGCACAAGTCTTGGCAGGGCCTGCAAAACCGTTTACAGTTTTAAACAGAATATCTTTGATGATTTTCTAGAGCGACACCACGGAATATATGCTATGCAGCTAAAACAGAATACGTTTGTAGGGAATACCACTAACTTCCTGACTACATGGCCTGGAACTTATGTAAGCTTTATTTTTAATGAGACAACAGTTTGTAGGAGTACAAGTTTAATGATAAATTCCACACATTGACGTTGGCACTTCGAGTGACCACTTAGTTGACACTTGACCGTTTACTTAGGTTTTTGCCAAATCAACGAAAAGTTTGCGTCATTTACTGTGGATGTGTCAGTTTAAAATTGACAAAAAAAATCGTAGAAACAATGTCAGTCACATTCAACAAGAAATAAGTTAACAGTTGGATCGATCGCCTCGTCGTCAAATGTTCGGTTTTGGTCATTAATGTTTCCAGCGTTAGTCTCGTAACGCGCTTTGTGTTTTATGTAAAGAAAAAAAAATGGAGTTTGAATATTACATTTCAGGAATATACAGAAAGTTGACGAAGATGCGATTCTGTTGGACCCCGCCGTTCATCGTGAAAACCGGAAAATTCACGCTGACACGGCCCTTGCCCGGAGTCACCACGGAAAGAAGGACAGAAATTGAGACGACCAGAGCGTCCTACAAGGTAAGTGAACCTGACAACACACCTAAATAAATAGTTAAGGACAAATAGTGAAGTCGGAGCAACGTTTAACTGATAGATAAGGTCATGTCAACGTAGAACAAATCAAGGACAGTTGTAAGGTGGTCTACCCAAAATATTTTACGCGAAATCTGAACCGCGAACCTGCTGTACTGACGCAAAGATTTAGATTTATTCGTGTCGGACCAACTGCATTCCTTTTCGATGCAAACAACAATTCAAAAAAAAAGCTCGACCTAAACAAAACCACAAAAAACTGACTACTCAATCAACAAAAGTAAATTAAATCTTCATCGATAAAAGGTATTTTCATACAGTCAATTAACTTACACAGCCGAGTGGTCGTAAAGTAGCCTTACCCAATAATAATATTTTACTACGGTTTTCATAAATACGAGTTTAAATGTGAGTTTTGCTCAGTAAGATGTTATTGACCGTCATCGATGTAAACTAAATGTCCAACAATAAATTCCAATTCGAATAGTACACAAGTTACCAGTACACACAACACAGTACAATTTTCAGTCGCTTAAGCACATATTATTTTATTGCAATTGTATTTTATTGAAATTATTCATAAGATAGTTTTCCTATGTGGACCAAAACTGCGTAAATACATTTTAAAGTTAATTAAAGATTAAGAACATTAATAATTTCGAGTATACGGTTCTTTGTCCTCTTTTAAATATGAATATAATTTATTTAAAGAACGTATCTTAAATGAATATGAAAATAAATACTACAACAACAGTTCAATTTGTTAATTATCGTTAAATTGTTGAAAGTTAAATCCAGTTAACTTCCGTACTTTGCCTCCGTACAACTACAATAAATAGTTATGTATAATCATTTAGTAGTTCTTAAGAAACTCTCGACAAAAATTGCACTTATATACTAAAGTAAATAATAATGGATAACACATTAATTAAATTAGAAATATTAAAACTACACATCACAATGTCATATATGTGTGAGCGAAAGCCTGAAAGGATGTTATTCTTTACTCTACTTATTTTGTCTACACCTTTGACGTTCACACACAGGCCTTCCCACACACACGTACCACACATATCCACAAAGAAACATTGAGCCACATATTCACTCGTGAGTATTTTAACGACCAAAAGAAAACTAACTACAACTAGTTGCGTACAAGTTAACTTTTAGCAGTCGAGTTACGCATCCACGACTGTAACAATAGGTGAGTTGCATTTTACGTCGTTACAACTGAAGTTACAAATTTTAAGGTGTTAGAGAGCTAACAATATGTTTCTGACTAAGGTGGATTGGAGCTGGAACAGAAAACCTTAGTCCCTGAGAACCTTGTTCAGTTTTCGGCTCTGACTGAAATTTCTTATTATTATAGTTTTTCTAATGATTTCGAAGAACAGCCTCAAATTCTTTCCCCTATCGTTTCCACGACGGTTTCACTACTTTTCGACCTACGACACCGTGAATGAAATTGTAATCCGCTACAGCTCACCTTATCTAATCCTAGACCACACTCAAGTGATTGAAAAATGAAGAGCCCGAGAGAGGAGTGCAATTCATTTTATATCAAATACTTTCTGGTCCGATTACCTAAATGGGAAATGAAAATTTCCGAACTTAATGAATTCTTTCTGTAGTCGTCGAACGTGACAGTGCATTTCTCTTAAGTTTAATTTGCTTAATCGTAATTTTGCCATTTAAATAAAAATTTAGAAAATTTAAATTTTCACCGAGCCCGCGATTTCCGTCTGATTGGATTTTTTTGCTGATGGTTACGTTTTCGAGTATAGTTTTCACCTGGACGTGAAATCGGATTTCGTAACAATTTCACCCGGCTCTGAAATACATCCGTTTGCTCTGCCTTGTGTCTC
Source organism: Polyplax serrata (assembly GCA_037055365.1). Classification (NCBI taxonomy): domain Eukaryota; kingdom Metazoa; phylum Arthropoda; class Insecta; order Psocodea; family Polyplacidae; genus Polyplax; species Polyplax serrata. Next base: position 2,270,915 of record JAWJWE010000037.1, on the reverse strand, counting down.
GGGGTGTTTTCTGGACGTTTCGGGAAGGGAAAAAGGGAATGACAGACGTATTTGGTGCTCGTCGAAACGAATCGAACTTCGCACGAGACTTCTTATCAGACAATAAACGTAGATTGGACAGGTGATTTTAGTTTCACTTCCTTCCTTGTTTTACTTAAAGATTAGAATGAATAATTTTCGTTAATTTTGACCGACATCTTAAAATGGCGACAAGAAACGAACACATCTGACCGGAAACGAACGTTTCGGACAGATAAACCTCGTTCAAGTTTTATGGTTTTCATATGGTGATGAATCTGACCGACTACCTTTTTTTTTAAAATATAGTAAAAAGTCATATCTATGTGGAAGTGGAAGGTTACTATAATCTATCCGCTAAAAAAAAATAGAGAAAAACAACAACCCCTTATACACACCTCCCCCCCCCCCCCCCCTCTCCCCCCTCCCTCCCCCCCCCCCCCCCCCCCCCCCAGTTGGTCTAACCCCCCCTTTAGTCCCTCCACACACCCAAAAAGGGGCCCTATTCTAACCCGGACACCAAGGGGGAAAGCCCCCCCACCGGGGCAACCCGACCACCACGACCGACACCTGGTCTGACTCCTGCCTTATTTTTATTCTTTTTCGTATCGTCCTTATCATTACCGTGTCATTTATGTGAAATGCACACGTACTCCCATCGCTGTTACGCATTTGTGTACTTGTTTTTATTTTTTTTTTAAGCTTTTTAAAGCCCCCGGGATTTTGTACAAAAAAAAACACGAATAATAGAAATTTCCGTATTGAAGCAATTAAAACATCGACACGAACGAAATTGCTGAATTATTTTGATTCGTCACGTGAGAAATTTAAAATGGGAATCAGTAAAACTTATTCGGTCAGACACTTGACAACAAATTAGAAACGTATTACAGTGGGAAACAATGTCTGCGATGAATTCATGTATTGTTTTTTTTTTTCATGATTCTTTGAATATCCCAAAAATCGAGTATTGACTTTTGGTACACGTGCACTTGCTCAGAACTTTAAAATATAATAACAAACAATTTATTATAAACCAACAGCACAACTTTTCAAACAATACTTTAACAAGTACTACTTCGATCTTGTTCATTCCAGCCGTTTGAAAGGTATGAAGAGGGATACACACCGGTAACAATGGCAGGATGTCCTGAGCTACCACCGACCCCGACTCAATCAGAAGAAGATCACGTTTCCGATCAAAAAGATCCTTCTCTCACCAGCACAAAATCGGAAAATGCTAGCAATGAAAAAAACACGGACGACAGTTTCGAACTTGTCAACGTACCCAACAAGAAGAAGGAAGGAGTCTCAGGTAGATGCAGCGACTGCAGCAACCTGAAACAGGCGAGCGACATTCTGCTGCCCAAGTACGAGAAAGATGAAGAAAGTAGAAAGTTCATCAAAGACGCCATCAAAGGAAACGAGTTCCTCAAGGAGGGTTTGTTCTCCTGCAAGGACGTTATCCAAGCCGTCGTGGACGCCATGTACCTGAAGAGCTTTGCTGTAGGCACTCACGTTATAAGAGAAGGAGAAGTGGGTTAGTGGTCAAATTTTTTTCAGTTAGTTGGTACCTGAAACTGTTATTGTTTCTTCAGTTCCCACCTTACATTGGAGCCGGAAGAGATGCTAAAGGGTCAACGCTCACGCAATACATTACTCCATAAAGTTGATGAACCGATTAATTTGGCTGGTGATTTAGTTTTTAAGGAATATTTTACAACGCATCTATATAATTTATCTTTAAAAAAATTACACGGAAAACAATTCTCCAAATGGATTGTACAGACAAAGTGACTTTTTAAACACCCTCACTAAAGCTATAAAAAGGGTATCAACGTACAGGAGTAATTCCTTTACTTAACCACATTGTTTTGTACAACATTTAAATTCCAGGCTCTCATATGTACGTCGTGGCCGAAGGTTCTATTGAAGTATATAAAGGAAATGAAAAAGTTAACACTCTGGGACCGGGGAAGGTTTTCGGTGAACTCGCATTATTGTACAATTCAAAAAGAAATGCCACAATACTGGGTATGTACAACCTCCTAAGAGAATTGCGTTTTCAGCTCAAGTTCTTAAAAATACATTCATTCTGTTTATTTTTAAAGCCAACACCGACTGCAAATTTTGGGTCCTTGACCGAAAGGTTTTCCTACACATAATGAAGAAATCCGGGATGCAAATGACGGAGAACAGAGTGAAGTTCTTGAAAAGTGTTCCACTCTTGAGTTCACTCAACACCGAAGTTCTCATTAAGATGACGGATTTATTGAAACTGGTAGGAAGCAACTGCCTAACAATATTTTTATCAAGTTAATTAAACCCCTTGGCGACTTTGTAAGAGGAATAACTTGCTGTGTGTATTCAATAATAAGACTTATACTTGATGTTTGTAGCGTTCCTACTCAGCTGGAAGCGTCATCATAAAACAAGGGGACGAAGGAAGCCTCTTTTATATAATAACCGGAGGAACTGTGACAGTAACGATCACACAGTCAGGTACACCAGAGTTCTGTAAGAATATAAAGAATAAGTCAATCTGTCAATCATTTCATTTCGTCCAATGTTGTCCTTTCATAGATGGAAGCGTCAAACAAGGTCCAATTCTGAAGGCTGGTGACTTTTTTGGAGAAAAAGCTCTAATGAAGGACGAGAAAAGAGCAGCTACAGTGACGGCCCAAGAGCCCGGAGTCGAATGTCTCACACTCGACAGAGTTCACTTCATTGAGTACTTGGGTGGTCTGCAGGAAGTGCAGGACGTTGCTTTCGACAGGAAAATCCAGGTTGAAGAAACCAAAGTCTCAGGTAGTCGATGATCACGATCAAAATGTTTCTGTCGTTAGTGTCCATTAATCTCGAGTATCTGTATTTTTCCAGAATACGGTCACCTTGTGCTGGATGACCTGGATGTTCTGAGCACTCTTGGAATAGGAGCATTCGGACGAGTTGAGTTTGTTCAACTGAAAAATGATGCGTCCGTGGTGTTTGCTTTGAAATGCGTTAAAAAGGTTGATGTCGTCGATCTCGGACAACAGGAACACATGTTAAACGAAAAGAGAAACATGATGATGTGTCGAAGTCCCTTCATAGTGAGGTAAGCCGTCACTGTGACTTCATCACACAAGGCCACACGTACGGCAGAGGTGTCCGTTTCATCTTTATATTTCTTTTAAAGGATGTACAACACGTTTAAGTCGAGCAAGTACTTGTACTTCTTAATGGAGTTCTGTCAAGGAGGGGACGTGTGGAGTTTGTTGCAGAAAAAGAAGTTCTTTGACGAATCCTTGGCCAGGTTCACGACGGCTTGCATGGTGGAAGCATTCGACTACCTTCACACTAGGGGCATCGCCTACAGAGATTTAAAGCCTGAAAATGTTATTTACGATGCCAAAGGCTACGCCAAATTGGTGAGTTTTTAAACAATAAACAAACATTCCAACACATTTCGGTCTTTTTTAGGGCTTCTGACCTATTCTGTCGGAAACATCAAGGTCTTCTTATCGAAGTAATTCAATTTGTTTGAATGACTCCCCAATTGTTCATTTTCTCTATAGTTGCTTAGTTACATCTTTACAGCGAATATTTAAACACAAGTGTAGGATGTAGATATTTGGAACTTGAAACCTCTCTTTGACATTGTCCTGGGTATGACATAGACTGTTCTTCACATTTCACATCCACCTTCGCAGGTACACCAAAACTTTTTAGCCATAAACGTTACACATAAATGAACATTTTCAGGCTGATTTTGGCTTCTCCAAAAAACTGCGACTCGCTGAGAAGACGTGGACATTCGCCGGAACTCCAGAATATGTCGCACCTGAAATAATACTAAATGAGGGACACAATCGAGCAGTCGATTACTGGACATTGGGGATTTTCATACACGAACTACTTGTCGGAAAGTAAGTTAATCATACAAGAAGGTATCGACAAGGAATACATAAGTTATTCTTTTATTTTTTGTCTTTCTTTTGTTATGCGCTAAGTGCCTGGAAAAGAAAAGATGAGCCTCTTGAGCTGGTTAGCTACCCAGGTACAACATCACTGACGAGTACGATCACTGAGAATCCGCTGGTAAATCATTTAACTCATTACATATATTTCTTTTCAGACCACCATTCAGGGGGCACAACCACTCTCAGACGTATACTTTGATATTAAAAGGAATCGATTCGGTTGTTTTCAACTCAAGGCTAATAAACAAAACAGCCCAAATGCTCATAAAGAAACTATGCAAGCGGGCACCAGCTGAAAGGCTCGGTTTTCAACGTCAGGGAGTGGCAGACATAAAAAAGCACAAGTAAGAGCCTAGTCAATGGGAAGAAAGACCAAATCAGTCAGATTTTAAAAATCCTAAATTTTTTACTTTCGCTTCAGGTGGTTTAACAGTTTCGACTGGGACTCTCTACAGAAGACGTCTATGGTGTCCCCACACAGGCCGAAGGTGTCCGGAGTGACGGATCTGTCACATTTTGACAAATGTGCAAAGGAGAAAGAAATTCCACCTGACGAATTCGGCGACTGGGATGCCAACTTTTAAGCCAACTCAGTTCTTTCCCTAGGTACTCCTACTGCGGGAACTAAACCACCATCGAAATAAGATAAAGTCACGGAAAGTGTATGGTGTCAAGAAAGTGCGACCTGGTGCACAGTTAAATAGCTACCTGTAGCTCTTACACCTGGGGTCGAGTGAACAGTTAAATAGGTGGTCTTTGAAGGTACCATCCTTGACATTTATTCTTATGAAGGATTAGAATATGTTAATCATCTTCTTTAGAATGTCAATGTGACTACTTACGTCTGAAAAATTTGGTTTGTAAAATCTGCAAAGGCAATTGTTAAATTTTTGTGTCTTTTCGGCCAATGTTTCATTTAGTTGAAGTACCACTTTTATTCTTTCAACTTCACTTTCACAACTTTTAAAAAATTACTGTAAATTTTGTATTCGGACAAATTAAGTTAAATAAAAAGAAATTGTAATAAATCGGCAGGCTGTAGTTTTTTAAAAATTTATTTGTTTTATTCATCCTTTTGTAAAATGGCTACTCCGGACGGTGCCGGTACCGGTACTTCCGAAAAATGACATCAACTTAATTCTCTCCCGTTACTTTTTCATCACTTCCACTTTATTTACTTTTCGGCCAGCAAAAACAAACAATTCATTTGAGCAAAACGAAACAAAACTAAATAAGTTTTACACCTGTTGGAACCGCAAGAGAAAGTCCAGGTAGAAAATTGTTCTTTTTTAAATGCTCTCATGGGCAGTTACTTTGACTTCCGCAGACTACTTCAGTACCCCCGGAGTACCGGTTTCTTTTTGTCTGGTTCCTGACAGGTGACATTCTAAAAAAATAAACACTCACTTCAACGCGATATCTTTTCTTTTATTAATCGTCTTCTGACACTATCAACAAAACATTACAAGCTTGGAATTTGTTTTGAACGAGAAATTCAATATGAAAAATGAAATAAAGAAGAAGCTGTCATGCGCTTTCATCAACAAATGTGGAGAGGCGAAAAAACAAAAAGAAAGGATTAATTTTTTGTTTTGGTTTTTTCAAATTTACAATCCGCTTCGTCTAAACTAAATGACCAAGAGTCACGGCTTTACACTTACAAATTAATAATTTATGTACAAATTTAATTTAATTTAATTTATGTTTTGCTCGTTCGTCGGAGGCAATAAAAACTCATTCTCGGCGGCCAGTTTTTTTCTGCAGTCGGGACAGTACCAGCTACCCTTTGGTGGCACCATGATGCCCACGCACTCGAAGTGGAACCACTCGATCACGCAGTCTTCGGCGTCGCAGGCTATCATCTCAGACACCTCGTCATAAGGACACTGACAAAAGCAGTAGAGTTTCTCGCCCTTCTGCGCCACCGGGTTACCACCGCCGTTCACTTGGAAGTTTCTCTCGAACCTGCGCACCTGGAAAGACTCGCTGTCTTGGGCCATCTCAACCACGGGCACCTGCTTCGGACCTAGGGATGTTCTTATTTTGATTGGGTTCACTTTGGGCGTACTGACATCGCTCTTTTCCACTCTCCACGAGAGGGACCCTTTCGAGTGTGGGTTCCACACAGTGGGAGTGGCGTCCTCGGACCTGTCGTGTGCTGGTGGTGTCGCCACAGGGGTGGACGACGCAGCCGGAATGATCGTGTGGTGCTCGCTCTTATCCCTCTTCTTCGATGTTGGTGTCGCTTCACTTTCATCCTCGCTGGAAAACCCGTAAAACTTGAGGGGTACCCTCTTCCTTTTCGGTCTTCTGGAGTCCCCATCGCTGGGACTTTGTGCAGAAATATCCAGGCGTACCCTATTGTACCCCGGTTGAGGTGGCAGTTCGTATGGTACGCTCGAAGGTCCTTCTCCATTGCCTTCGGCCACAAATTGGGACGTCCGACTTCTGTTGAACGTCGCGTTTGACGCACCAGCTTTCTTGCGATTTTTAGATGCAGTGCTTGGTCGCGACAGAGATCTTTTCTTCTTAAATTTGGCTTTCTTCTTTGGACTCGCCGTTTTGTCAGGCCCGACCGACGGAGAAGACGTGACAACGTCCGAACCATTCAGATTGGCCAAAAGTTGGGTTCTTTTTTCAGCCAAAATTCTATTCGCCTCTCTGGCAGGATTGTAATCGTAGAAATCTTCGTCCGTTTCCGTCTCGTCGGTGTCCAAATCAGACTCTCTAATCAAATTCTCATTTGGAACGTCATGCACAGAAATATCGACTTCGGTCGGAGGCTCTGGATCCGCTGAAACAAAGAACACACCCTCATTACAAAACGAACTCGATAGAACAGAAAATTTAAACACCACACTTTTCATGCTTACCTCCAGGTTCAACATTTGGCTCTTTCGTTCCATTCTTCTTCTGTTTCCTTTTTTCCCTGGAATCTGAATCGGAGTCGTTGGAAGAAGTCGAACTGGAGGACCCGCTCGTACAAGAGCAATTACTGCCACAGCTACAACTGGAGTCGCTGTCACTTGAGGAATCGCTGGATGAAGACTTAGAAGCGTCCTCCCTGTGAGATTTGCTTTTCTGCTTTGACTTGCACGAAGATTTGGACTTTGGAACGTTGTTGCAGTAGTTGTGGTCCAAACCGACTTTCTCTGTGTTTTCTGCCGATTTTTCACCTTCCCCTTTGGATGGAGAAGCATCCTGCGATGTTGAGTTTGGAATGATGTGATAGTCGTGATCTGATAACATAATCTCTTTTATCCGACTCAAGGTCATGTTCTTGAAAGGTGAAGCCGGTCTAAACGTTTTTGGCATATCTTTTGCCACCAGGTAGTTCTGGAAATTATTCCAAACCCCGTCGACGATTTGTGTCGGACTCGGTTCCTCTTTCTGAACGGTTCCATTCAGGTACCCGTTCGGTATGACGGGTTCTTCAACCGGAGATTCTGTATCAAACACTTTTGCCTTTGCGTCGGTTTCCTCGGGCTCTGAATCGTCGCTCTCCGAAAGGTTCACTGGTGGCAAATCAAAGACATCATTCAGAACCTTCCTCTTCTTGGACTTTTTCTCCTTCTCCGGTTTTTTCTCAGTTTCATCCGAACCCTTGACGTCGGCATCAGGATTTTTAACTTCTTCAGCCTGTTCATCTGATTTATCTGGTTCTTCTGGTTGTGGCGCCTCCGGTTCGGGAGGCCTGTTTTCCTCTTCTTCGTGTTTGTCCAGGTGCCTGCCCAGTAATTTTCGCGAAATGAACCTTTCCTCGCATTTGGTACAGGGGTATGGATAATCTCCTACGTGTAATCTCTTGTGAACTTTGAGAGCAACAGCGCTTTTCAGGCTGACCGAACACTCGTCACATATGAAACTGTTTGGTGGAACACAAAAATGGTAGACGTGAGGCCATTTCTTCTGGAGACATTTCTTACACAGCACGCTCTCCGTCCCGTGTTTCCAGAATAAGTGTTTGGTTATATCTGGTTTATTCCTGTACGCGATCCCGCACCTGTAGCACATGTGAGAAAGTTTGTGTTTCCAAACGTGCGTGGACAACTGAAACTGATTTGAACTCTGGTCGAAACAAATATCACAAGAATTATGCTTCCTCCTGAGATGCACCATGAGCCTGAATGACGAAGGCATCGGATCGACGTCACACAAGAAGCAGCGATATGTTATGTCGGGATTGATTACCTGCCCCGAAACATAAATCCCCGGACAAAGGTGACAGAGAAGTTCACTATACGTATAAAAATTTGATTTACACATAATACACAGAAACATGGCCTTCTGGTGCATTTTCCTATTGTGACTGCAAAGTTCTTTATGCACATAGGTGGCAAAGAGACAGTGAAAGCACTCGTAGATCCTGTCATTCACCTTCCAAAAGTCTTTACTCTCACTGTCGAAAGTGTCCGTATTGAAATAGCAACCGCTTAACCTGACTAAACTGTCTTTTAACCTCTGAATGATGCTTTGAGCTGACAGTTCTTTATCCTCTTCACTAGAATCTTCAGGCACTGTGACAAACCTGTGCTCTGCTAGAATGTGAAGAGCCAGTTGCTTCCCGTTCAAGGCTATCCTTTTCGCATGGGAACAATACACACAATTCCAACAAGATACCTTCACAAACTCTTTAATTTGGCTTTTCACATCATCGCAGTCCTCCTTCAAGGTAACGAATATATAGGAAGTCTCCTTAGGAGCTGTGGCTATGCTGTCTTCCGGTTTAAGGCTCGCCACGTCTGGACTTCCAGGTTTATCCTCCGCCGTGTCCGCGGTGAGTTGTTCTGATGGAGCATCGAAAGCAATTGTTAGTTTCTCACTATCCGTGCTTTCACTCTCCGACAAAACCTGGTTCCTGTCTTTTTCATTATTTTTACCTCCCTTGACTTCCTCCGCCTGGGAATTCTCCAAAGTTATCCCCTGTGATTGTTTCCCTTCCGGATCCTTCTTCTCTTCCGAACTGAATCCTTCCTCTTGCTCGTTTTGGTGGTCTATTCGCGGAGGACGCTGTTCGCCTGACGATGGAACAGCATCTCTTTCATAAACAGATGACTCTTCTTCGGGTGCGTCCTCGTTCATTTCACCCTCATCCTCATCCTCGCATTCTCCATCGTAGTCTCTATCATCTTCTTCTTCATCTTCCATCCGTAGACTCTCCACTACCCTATTGATCGAATCTTCAATGGACTGAATAGATGATATAACTTTCTCGGAGGGTTTACTCGGTCTATAAAGCTGTAACATTTTCTCATTGTATTGTTTGGCTGAGACTAAATCCTCATTGGAATTCAGTAATGCTGACATGGGAGACTTATCGACAGAATCCTTGTGGCCCAGGCTGTAATCTCTACTTCTAGATTCACTGGCCGTATCCGAGATGTCGTTGACATTTTGTTTGCGAACTACAACTGACATTTCTCCATTGTGTTCATTATTGACAATTCGAAACACTTCCTTTTTACTACCTTTCACTTTCTTCTTTTTAATACTCAACTTCGTCCCTAACGCGGGGTGCGATATTTGCGGGTCTGGACCTAAATACCGGTCCGAATACGAATGACGACATGTAGGAAAATGGGCCCCCTGCAAACCGCAGAGGGAACAGGTCGCAGAATCATCTGCCTGAGATGAAACGCACGAATGTTCGTAAAAGTCCTCTTGTTCGGAAAACATGGACTCACAAGAAACACAAATTAAGTAACAAGGTCCTCTGTACAATTTAAAAAACTCCTCGGTGGATGAAAGGTTCTGTTCGATGACGTTGTGTTTAGCTTGCAAATGCTGAGCCAACTTATCAGGCTGAGAAAACATACCAAGACAGTAGAGACATATGTGGCGTTTGTGCATTTCCTTCATATGCAGAAACAAGTTCCAGTTCTCATAGTAACTCCCACATGCTGAACAAAGGTACACTTTTCGAGTGATTTTAAAATTTGATGATGAGGAGTTTGAAAAGGAATTGGCAGCTGATTCATTCACTGACTGGAAATCTGGAGTCCCTGATATACATTTCCTTTGGTGAGATTGTAATTCAGATATTGTTGAGAAATCTGAACATGAACATTTGTAACACTTAAACTTAATATTTGACTGAATACCCTGATATTGAAAAGAATCAGTTTGCTTTTTCACATGTTTTCCATTTTTAAATTTGAACAAAGACACTTTTTTCTTAATGTTTTTATTCACAGGTAACTTTAAATGATTCTTTTTGACCAGTTTTTGTTTGTTAAGTTTTTTCTTGACTCTGTCACTTCCTCCAACATCAGATAATACTTTGCTATCATTGCTACTATTGGCTTCCTCTCCGCCTTTTGCAACATGGTTGATGGTCTTTTCTAAATTTGCTTCTCCCACTGTGATAGACACATCAGGTTCCATTGGATGGAACTCACCCTCATTCTCATTGCTGTTGCCATGTTTGGTGTTCACAAATGTATTGTTGTAAGTGTTAGTGGGCGACAGTACACTCTTATCATCACTAGATTTTGCAGGACTTTTGGCTTCCTTATTATCAACATCTACACTATTATCACTATTTATGGTACCTTTACTTTCATTGGTTGATGTGTTTAATTCATTCACTTCATCATAATTTCCCTCATCCAAACCACAAGACTTTTGGTACTGCTTGGTGAAATCGATGCAGTCTGTAAAATCATCTATGCTTCCATTCATGTAACTCTGATCTTTAGATGACCTTTGAACATCATGGTTCAAATTCATTTTTCTTTATTAAAACATGTAGTTGAGGTAATGAGAAGTAAATTACACTACAGTTATATTGTTAGTGATCTGCATTACATAGCTGCTGCACTTCACACCTAAAAGAAAAATAAATATGAAAGTTTCAATATGATACAATTAAAAAAAATCTTGTCATGGATGATGCTTTTAATGCAATAAATTGTATATCATTGTTTAGTTGCAAAAAGCACCTTCCTGATTTATAATTAATGTAAAATTTTTTGAAAGAGAATAGTACTTTGCTTGTTGACATTGGTTCATTTCTAAAAATCAGTAGTTTTGTAAAACCACAACATTAATGACTATCCCTCCAAAATTTTGTCATGCATATTTCTCCTCACATCAAATGTAATGTTACAACTTGAATATTCATTTACGGTTCACCTTCTCATTCCGGGTCACATTTAAATTTATAAGCAACTCGATTTACTACAATAAGAGTTTATTGATCACCCAGACACATTGCTGGGCTTTTTCTCACTAAAACAATATTTAATGAACATGTAATGACAACGAACCAGGCCGTTATCTATGTATGCCATTAAATACATAGTTGATTCAACTAACTGTGGCACCAAGGAAATGTTGAGACTAGTGTTACCGGAGTTAAAAAGCATCGCACACCGATATTATTCACTTAAATCCCTCTGGATTTGTGTGCGCCACACGAAATTAATCGCCATTTTGAAATATAAGTTATACCGCACGAGCTCGAAATTTTCATGGATAATGCCAGTCAAACCTTAAATTACCCTTTCGCCGGACACCTTACCCCTGTACGGCATCTTTAACATAATTAAAATACATCTGCCCGAGTAATAATTACCTTGAAATTGTTGAAAACATGTATAAGTAACGGGCTAAATCCAAGCCATAAAGAAGCTATTTTAATGGCAACAACAAATGCCTAGCTTATATTTTTGATTCAACAAGTAGCGCGGGAATTCCATTAAATCTTAACAAAGAACCAATTCTACAAAAACCTGATTACATAAGCAGCGTAAACACTTTTCATTTAGCATTGTAAGCACAACTTTTTGCCTTGTGAATTCCATCATTTCTTCAACAAAATGGCAACCGCAATGTTGTGTTCCGCGTTTATTAATGTTCAGGCCCCGAAAACCGCTTTCTTCTGGTTTACCATGTCCAGACTTTGTCAACGATTTTCCGTTGAGCGTGATTTTTGGGAGTATTTTATGAACTCCCTCAAACAGTGAACGGACGCATGGTACCGATATAATAAAAATTGCAAACTATGATTTACACAATTACATAATAATTTGCTACAATGTTGCTTTCCGGAGATTGAGTAACGCCCTTTTAATAAGGGGCCTAGGATATAATTGGTCGATAACAGACAGATGATAACAGGGGAAATGGGCACTGTTGATTTGTTTATTTCAATTTATTAAGTAACAACAAGGCAATAACAGAAATTCTGTTTCACGCTACAGTCATAATGACGAACACAATGTACATAACCCAAGAGGGGCCAGCAAATGCTTTGGCCCTGAATAAGGAAAATACTCAGGTTGTTATAGCAGGGAGGAATGTGTTCAAAGTTTTCAACATAGAAGAGACTGAATTTGTTGAAAATTGCAATTTAAGAGTAGGGAAAAATTTAAATTTAAATTTTTCTTGCAATGATGTTGAATGGAACACAATTGATGATGGCTTACTAGCAACTGCTGCTACAAATGGAGCCGTTGTTTTGTGGAATTTGGGAAGACATACTAGGTCAAAGCAAGAACATGTCTTTAATGATCATAAAAGAACTGTCAATAAAGTGTGTTTCCATGGAACCGAGCCTAGTTTGTTGCTCTCAGGTTCTCAAGATGGCACAATGAAATGTTTTGATTTGAGAACTCGACAAGTTTTAAAGACATTTTACAGTAACTCAGAAAGTGTGAGGGATGTGCAGTTCAGCCCTCATCACCAACACCTATTTTCTTCTGTGTCTGAAAATGGAAATGTTCAATTGTGGGATCTTCGCAGAAGTGACAAACATTACCTTCAGTTTACTGCACACAGTGGACCAGTTTTTGCATGTGATTGGCATCCTGAAATGCAGTGGCTAGCAACTGCCAGCAGAGATAAGACAATCAAAGTGTGGGATCTCAGTACAAAAACTCAAACAATGGAATTTGTAATTCATACAATTGCTTCAATAGGCCATATAAAATGGAGACCCCAGAGAAGATTTCATATTGCAAGCTGTGCTTTGGTAGTGGACTGCAGTATAAATATTTGGGATGTTCGCCGGCCATACATTCCTTTTGCTTCATTTGATCAGCACAAAGATGTTCCTACAGGTGTAGTTTGGAGGGGCCAGCCAGCTGTGTTCTTGTCCACAAGCAGGGATTGCACATTGTACCAGCATGCATTCAGAGATGCACTCAGACCAGCAAACAATGCCAATCCACAGGGTATTTCACTCAATTACTTGGGTGACATTATGTACGCAGCCCGGACCAATCCAAGTGCCTCTACATCGAAAAAGTTTCCACCCATATTAAAAAAGCAACTGTCCCACAGTGAGAAATTTTGTCATGCAACCAGCGTGCTTCGTTTGTTCCTCAGCAAAAATAGGAAACAATCAAACTGGTTCGAGGCAATGGCTAAGCAGTACCTTCTTGTAGGGAAAACATTGGCCGAATTGTGCGAACATAATGCTTCTGTCGCCGAAAAATTAGGCCGACATCAAATCGCCTTAATCTGGAACATAGTGAAGACCTTGTATAGTTACCAATGCCTCGGCAAGAGAAGCACCGACCACGGCTTGCTGTCCACCACGTCCAAAAGAACTGATGAATTCATACATTCATCCGATGGTAAAAGTTTCAACGGCACTAAGATGATTCTGACCACTTGTCCAAGTGGCTTCGATTCCGACAGCAAATCCATAAAGCCTTCGGAGGACTCGACTGCTGGTTTGGAAGAAGAGCCAGAAGCGGAAGAAACTCTAGACAGTCAGTACGGCATCATAACAAATCTAATGTCAAAATCCGTGTCGGGCATTCAAAATGAGTTCCAGGTCCAGGGTGACTTCTTCTTTGGAGATGGAGAACTTGACCCGCTAAGTGCCGTGGAACAGTCGTCCAACGTTCTTCCTCAGGAGCCGGATTGGACAATTCAAAGTGAAGCATTTCCCATCCGCCATGAAATACAAGAGGGATCACCTCAGCAGGAACAATTTCCCCATCACCGAACGTTGGACAACGAATTGGACTCGTCGAGTCTTACGGTCGAGCAAGTTCCGCACAGTCAGGTGGTTGTCAACTTTTTGCCAACCATCACCCGAATGGATCCTAGTCGGGTAATGGTCGATGCATTGAAACACCACGCCAATATGGGAGATGTGCAAACAGCTGTGAGCATTCTTTTCGTATTGGGAGAAAAACGGAAGGAACTCGAAGGTCTGGACATGGTAACCCAGGAGCACTGGCTTCTCACCTACCTCGACCTTTTGGCTCGCTACCGGCTATGGGATGTTTCAGCCTATGTCATTCAACTGTGTTGGATACCTTCGATCAATCAATTGAATCAGCAGAGCACTACCATGTATACATGCTGTGGTGAGTGCAGCAAACCTCTGCAGCGAAGCGGTTGGCTATGTGACAGGTGCCACAACTCTGCTGCTTCATCTTGCAGTGTGTGTCACCAAATTGTTAGAGGACTGTATGCCTGGTGTCAGGGCTGTGGTCATGGCGGCCATTTGTTTCACTTCATTAAATGGTTCAAGACCAATAAGGAGTGTCCCAGCGGTTGTGGTCATCATTGCGAGTATGGGTAAAGTTAATGCGGATCACAATAAAATGTACACTTCCATACACAATTGCACTGAAACCGAGAGTTTCAACGGTTGAAGATGTCGGATAACATTCATTGCAGTTTAACCAAAGATATTTAGGTTGAGGAAACCGATTATCATTCCAAACATTTTAAACTGTGAAGTCTTAATTTTTGTTTGTAATTAAGGTGCCTTTCGCCTTATATAAATGCCAAAAATCGTACAATTAAATTAAAATTGAAACTCAATAAAATTAAAATTCAATATAGTAAATTATTTATTTAGAACGTATTTTTCTTCAAGAAAAAATTACCTTGCGAGGGCAAACGTTCGGTTTTAACTGATGCAACTTATCGGTACCACTACAATGGTACTTTCCTTTCTTTCCTTGGCTCTGACTCTGAAAATGACCGTTTATAAGTTCTATTCTTCTTTTTTTAAAAAGGATTTTCGTAACAGTGGGTGTTAACTTTGCTCTATTCTGTTGCTCTTTTCCAATGCAGAAGCATTTTAAAATACCATTTTCGCACCTCATGTCATACTTGCAGTCATTGTGACACATTTTGGAACGTTTCATTTATTTTTTATAATACCTAAATGCCAATGTTATGCTTTTAGTTGTTTTAATGCAAAATAGATTTTGTACTACCTCATAAATATTACCTACCTAGAATCTCAAGAATATTACTTTCAGGCTAAGGATGTAAAGAAATATTTTGTGAACAATATTGTATTTTAATGTACATTTATTTTACAAAATTTAAACTCATTCCTTGTCTTTATCACTGTTAAGTTTTATAAATAACAAAGGTCTATTTCATTAGGTATAATTGAAAAAATACTGCTGCATGATAATTAAAAAAATATTTTACATTTTTAAAATTGTACTTAAATGCTTGACTGAAAGGACATTTCCTCAGGGTCACTATCTGAACTGAACTCTTTAGTCTCATTGAAAGTGCTATCTTCTTTGTTGTTACCATTTGCCTCATCATCATTCTGTTCAATCATTTCCTGAAAATTTTAATGCAATTGTTTTTATTTAGTTGACAATGGTTATAAAATGAATTAGGAAATATACTAAAATTATGTGTTGCATAACATCAAAATTAATAGTTTCTTAAAACTAAGAAAATGTTTTTATACTTACAGTGAGAACTTCAACCAGTGACTTGGCCTCATCAAGCATTGCTTTTAACCTACTATTTTCATATTCAAGTTCATTTAATTTATTATGAAGGTCTACATTTTCCTTTAATGCTGAGTTCAGTGCTTTTGCTTGACTCTCCGCCAAATTCTGCCAGTAATTCTCACTGGGATTATCTAATACATAAAAAAACACAATTAGTGACCACTCAGCAAAACTGTAACCAAAAGTGATCATTTACAATTCATGAATTTTGCTTGCCTATTATTAAATCAGAAGGTAAAACTGTATCTGATTTTGTTGAATTGTCAGGCTTTGTTTTGCTAATTTTGTCTTTTACTTGCATTTCAGTCTCGTTTGTGTTAATGTTTTTTTTAAACCTTTTTCCAGTCTGTAATTTTATTCCCCTGGAAAAGAAAGTAATCAACATGAACCAATTATTCATTGCACTGAGGCAACACTGGTTTCTTGTGATATAGCACAGTAATGTGTGTACATACTTATTTTTAATGGCATCAGTCTTTTTGTGAGTTACTTTGGACGTCAGATTCTCTTTATCTGTGGCCGCTATTCTGAGAATATTCAATGTTTTCTTGCATCTCTTGGATTCTTTCTTTTCCTAAAAGTAAATGTTAAAAATGGCTTGTATAAACGTGACCGCAGATTCTTTTCACTTGTGTGAGGCCCACAAAATGTTTGTTTCCCGGAGGACCGCATATGTACAGGCTTTATCATGAATTTTTAATTGGCGCCTTGAAAAGGGCAACCAGCTCGTGAAAGGAACCCAAACATACACAACGCTACTGTCTCGGTACAGTTAAATTATGGTAATTTGCCTTAACCACTTACCATCATTAACTTGTCTAATCTGCTTATAATAAAAATTAAGCGTCAAATAAACGGAAAACGTGTTAGTCCCTTTAAATGGCTAATTTGTTATTTTCTCATGAAAACCAAATAGAAAACCGTTATGCCGTAAGATGCATTCCCGCAATAGGAAATCATTCAGGGCCCCAAAAATGGCGTGATTTGTGGCGCGGTAAAATCAAAAACTAGTTTTTCGTTCAACTTTTACGTTTTAATAATAAAATACAAGTTTTCCTACAAATTTTCAGAATTCCTTTTACACTTACACATACTGCAAGATGTGTGCATTTTGGCTTTCCTTATGCTTTTTGGAATAAACCAGGTGAATTTTGGTAATTGTCATAGCATTTTTAAGAAGTTTGCACTTACGTTAAGTTAACCATACACTTGATTACGGCAGAATGCAAACTGGCTATCGTTTCAGCCTGAAATATCAGTCTCCTGCTTGTCTGCAAGTTCTTCGCACTTAAGTTTCCAATTTACTGTTGAATGATATATTTATTAGATATATTTCTTCGAAAACATACCAAAAATAATTGAGTCACAATGAGCAACAAAGTAAGTAAAGAGTAAACAAAGAAATTTCTTCACTCGACCCTGGATTTTTTTACGTGTGTGCTATTGTAATTACCAAGTGTATTCCCGGAAAATGTGCCAGCAGAAAGTAAATTTTCCGAATAAAATTAAACATAATTTGTCTCGAGCAGGGAAAATAAATTAATGTTTGACAAGAAATTTTGTTGTTCATTTCAGGTTGATTTTATAAATAACTGTGTTAAAACGTACAGGTCACTTGTTCAGTACCCAACGGTGTTAAGTGGTGAAATAAGCAGTGGTGGAGTTGGGGATGACATTATTAAAATTTTGTCTCAATGGAGTCAAAGAAATATAGAAAAAGGAGAAGTTACCAAGTTCCAAAAGAATCATTTGTTAAAATTATCATCTGGTGAAATAATTCATGAATCTATTCCTTCAGATTGCACTCAAGAGTTAGTTATTTTATTTTAGTTTCCCTAATGAATATATGTTTCTTATTAAATGTGTCTGATACATTGAGATATTTATTATTCTTCAACAGGAGTTTATCAATGTTTTCTCCAACCAGAAAATTACGTTGTGTAGTCAAAGAAATAGAACATGAAAGTAAAACCAAAACTTATATTGAAATTTGGAATCATAAAGGACTTTTCAAAAACTTTGATATCAGTGCTTTTGATGTACATGGTGACATTTACACAGATGGTAAAATTAATCTTTAAAACTGATGTAAAGTTTTGTCATATTTTTGCTAATGTAAAAAAATACTTAAACTACATTATTATATATACAGGTGAGTTTGGTTCTTTAGAATGGTCACAGAATGAAGAAAAAGTGATTTACATTGCAGAGAAGAAAGCCAAGAAAACTGAGCCATTTTACAAGCAAAAATCTGCTGATGCCAGTAAAGACCAAAACAAAGATATCTTATTGGTAGGTTAAAAAATTTATGTTATTTTATTTTGTAATAATTATGATTTTTTTTGGTTAGATCAATACCCTTCTTATTAGTACTGTTATTATTTATATTTTAGGGTGATGAATACCTGTACAAGCCAGATTGGGGAGAACAACTTGTTGATAAACACCAACCAATCATTGGAATTTGTGACATAACATCAGAAACTTTAAAAGTTCTTGATGGAATTCCAAAAAATTTTTCACCCGGTCAGGTTCTCTGGGCAAAAGATGGTAGTGGAATATTTGGAGTTGTTTTTGAGAATGAACCCAGAAGGCTGGGCATTATATACTGCACCAATAGAGTTGCTTACATATTCCACTTAAATTTTAAAGGAGAATTCAGTGAGAAATGTTCTACTAATTTCTTGTGTGCAGTATTCTGCAAAATTTCTTTTTTGTCAAAAATATGTTCTCATTTTCAGAAATCCTGTCTGATAAGGAGAAATCAGTTCGTTGTCCACGTTTGAGCCCTGATGGGAAAAATCTCTTTTGGTTGCAAAGGCCTGTTGGAGGTGCACACAATGGTTGCAGGGAACTTATTAAATTCAATTTGGAAACAAATAAGGTTTACTTGAATGGTTTGGAAGCTGTCTGTTGGGTTTGGAATATGTTAATATTACTGACTTCCCTTTTTGTTCCAGAAAGAAGTTTTGATTGATATAGTTAAGCAAGGCAACAAAACCTTCTCTGGGTTATACATGCACAATTTACCCCCCAAATGCTTTTCAAAAGATGGGAAGAAATTATTTTTCAGCACCTTGCATAAGATGAGAATTTGCTCATTTTACTTAGACCTGGGTAAACATATTTACTGTATTGTATCTCTTACAAACAATTCAACCTTACTACTTGTATGTTTTAATTCCTCATTACTTCACATTTATTTCAGAAACGAAAAATATTCATCAAATAGATACCGGAGATGGCAGTTCAATGATACTAGATGTAAATGAAGACATGATTCTAATTTCAAGTGGAAGCTTTATGAGGCCACCCTGCCTAAAATTATCAAAATCAATTACCCAAATAGAATGGATACCTGTGACAATACCTGAATGTGTTTGTCCTGGGTCAACAATTAAAGAAATGGAATTTGAATCGGTTCATTACAGTAAGGAATTTGGTGAGTAAAATTACATTGCTTTTGAGACTAGAAGTATTTTGAATGAATTAGTGTTCAGGAATATTAAAAAAAAATTAATTTTATTTCAGCATATTACAATGCGCTCTATTTCGGTCCTACTTCTGCCCCTTCTGATAAAAAGGTACCATTGATAGTGTACCCTCACGGTGGACCGCATTCTGCTGCTTTCAATGATTTCTCACTGGAATTTAGTTTTTTTGTTACTCTTGGGTACGGAATTCTAGCAGTTAATTACAGAGGATCGACAGGTATACTGCCGTTTTCAACATGTTAGATCTTCAATGCTCTTATGCTACCAAAATGTATTTTATGTACCTCATTTTGGAACCTGCACTTATTGTGATGGTGATAATCAGCGTTCTTTATTTATTTAAGGTGTGGGTCAGGACGGAGTTGACTTTCTTCGTGGGAAACTTGGTGACTCCGATGTAAAGGACATGCAAGAAGCTGTGCTCCAAACGTTGGATAGTTTTCCACATTTGGACTCCAAAAACATTTATCTGTACGGAAAATCGTACGGTGGCTATCTGGTCGGACAATTAAGCGCTAATTTTCCGGTAATTAGAATTTGTTCTGAACATCTCCCCCAACCATTTAAATAAATTTTTAAATTAAACTTATTTTACATAAATTACAGGACTTTTATCGGGCTGTTGCGAACTTCAACGGCGTTAGTGACGTATGTTCAATGTACACGATGTCAGATATTCCGGATTGGGCATCAGTTGAAAACGGATTTGAATTTGATGAATCTAAAATATTGTCGATGGAGGAAGCTAGCAGAATGATAGAAGTCTCTCCGGTGCAGTTGGCCAATAAAATAAAAGCACCCACACTGTTTTTGGTTGGCAAGAAGGATCTGAGGGTACCTTTTTATCAGGGTCTTAGAATGTACAACGCTTTAAAATCTAGAAATGTTAAAGTCAGGTGAGAAATTCATCTACAAGGCTTGAATTAACTCAGCTATATAAATCACTCCAGTTCAAAATTGTAGGGGAACAATTAAAGAAGGTTTTAACTCTTTTTCATTCTTAGTTAACAATAAGTTTTTATTTTTCAGACTGAACTTGTATGACAGTAATCACACACTGGGTGGTGTTCCTGTCCACATTGACAGTGTCATAAATTCTGCTGTTTGGTTCCTTGAGAATAAAGCTTAAAGGTCCTTAAAATAAAAATAATTGTTTATTAACAGGATTATATGGTGTTGTATTTATAAACTTGTTTTGGATTAATTATGTTTTTTATTAAGAATTATTTTAAGTCATGTTATAGTTTCTCTATTTAATAATTGGTGTATGTTGGTGTATGCTTTTATAAAAAAAATAAAAACGAATTTAAATATGAATTATAATTTTGTTTTGTCAAATGCTTTGATTACTGAACACCCTGTATTCCTCAAATCCTAACAGTCCAGTCATGACATGTTTGACATAATTAATATTTTCAGGCTCAGGGTCTATAGTTTCAGAGTTTATTGAGTCAGGTACATTTTTTGCTGGACTTCCATCTCTACTGAGAGGATGTTTGGTCATTGCTTTTTCAACTTCAGAGTCAATTGTGCTTTCACTTTTCAGGTACTGCTGCTCAAAGTTTTTTACAAGGTCACATCTCATTAACCAAGTTTCTGGTTCTAATTCTCTCAGGTATTCCTGACACAACAGTTTTATGTTACTGACTTGGAATGTTGTGTTTCTGTTGGCTACATAATTTTTTACATCTGCCCACATCAGATCAATTGGATTCAGGTCTGGATGATCAGAAGGCAGTTTCAAAATAGAGTGTCCTCTCTCTGTTACAAGTTGTTCAATAATACTTTTTTGCTTACGAAATTTTGAAACATGTTTCTTTATTATCTGATGCAGCTCTGGCCTGAGCATATTCTCATTGAAATTTATATTATTGAAATGCAGCCACTGTTTCATCTGTTCTGCATTGGAATCCAAATTTGGAATCCTTTGACTTTGAATGTTTTGATATGTAGTGCTGTTAATTACCAGAACAGTTTTTGGAGGGAAAGAAGGCAGCAATATGTTTCTCACCCACAAGTGAAAATGATCTGAAAGTTCCTGGTGGTAGTCCCCTGTTGCCTTTGTGGTTTGCAATATTGTTAGTGCATTTGGTACAAAACCATTCTCTCCTCCTGCATGCATGAGGACAATTCTTTCCCCTACTGTTTTTGTAACCTCATGACTTGATAAAGTACTTAAAACAGATGTATCTCCAATATATATGATAGGTCTTCCTTCCCTTCTGTACTGCATAATATTTCTCAGATACTGTATTCTCCTCAATCGAATATCATGTTTCTCTACAAGAACAAATTTTTTTGTCTTTGCCTTCTTCCACAGAAATCCTAATTCTTTAACAATTTTGTGTGCTGACCTACTACTACCTTTAAAATCAATTTCTTGGACCAGTTTCTGGTGAATTTTCTTAATTGTGGGTACAGTCTTCTCATTTACATAAATTCCATGTACTATTTTACGTACAATTGATTTTGTTAACTGGTCAAGACCTGTTTTAGGTTTTGGTCTATTGGCAACTTTTCGGGGCGGGAAAGTCACGGCCCGATCATCCCCATTTAAATTATCCACCCCCTTAAGGCTTTTCGATTCTTTTACAATTCGCCTGACTGTCCGTTCGGAAAATCCTGTGGCCATGGCAGTCCGACGTTGAACTTTTCTGGCTGGTACGACGAACTCCCCATTTGCTTCAGTTTTCATGAAATTTACGACGTTTATGATTAATTCCTTGGTTTGAGGATTCAAAACTTTTCTGTCTCTCTTTGATTTTTCCATACTTGTTCCCTATTACGTCAATGATGTCCTAAAACACTTTATCAGCTGCTAGGTATTTTTCCTTCTGAAGCTAATTTGAAAGTAAAATCCTCCTGTTAGTCTTGTCACCAGATCCCGACGACTAATTTTCCCTTTAATAACTGAAGTCGAAGACAGAGCTCTCATCTTCAATTGCTTTTTTGCTTTAGTATTTCAAAGTAACAAAGGCTCATTTGCTCTAACGTATCATTCCCTGGGTATCTGCACGGTTTATTTACATTGTTTGAAAGATTAAAACATCCGCAATTTCGAGCTGAAGATTCGATGGATCGACTTTCACTGAACTGAAAAATCAATTTTCGATTTGTATTTTATCTCTTCCTCGATTACTCCTTCATCTCAAAGAAAGAAACAATTTGATCTCGTCTGGTGTGATGCGAATTAAAAATTTTCAACCGGGCAAATGTCAACTGACTTGCTCACTGGTCATGTCAAAATAGTTTTTGTTGGCTGAATTGTGCGAGGAAGAAAATGGCAGAAGGGGAAAAAGAAGAAGCTGCTTGTCTTGTAAGTTTTTGTCATTTCTTTTTGGTTTAATCGAAAGTCACATCTATATGAGATTTGAAGACTACTGTAAATTGTCGGCTGATGATAATTTGTGTAGTTGATTTTCCGCCACAATGAAATTTTTTTGTCTTACAGCAGCTAGAATTTCAGTGGGTTTTGGATGAAGAAGTTCATGCAGTTTTTGCACAACTCCAGAGGATTCTAAATGTAAGTATAAATGATAATAATCCCCATGAATAGTTAACTTATTAAATGAATCAGTTGATTTTAATGTCAACAAAAAGTAATGGAACACCAAAAACAACCAGTCATGTGACATTCAGATTGATTTTCACAGATATCAGTGATTAGTCAATGATTATTTATTATTCATATAATTTCAGGAGTGTGCAAAACAGTTCCCTGTTTTACTGTCAGCAACAGAAGGACAGCATAAGCAAGAGAAGTACTTTTTGACTTCGCTGACAGACAGTATTAAGGGTAATATAATTTTATGTGGAGATACTATCATTTTTGGAGAACTCAGTTTCAAAATTCAGCGTCATCAGAATGTGACCTACAAAACCACAATAACTCATGATAATCCATGGAAGCTTCAGCAAATTCAGGATGCTGCCAATCACTTGCAACAAGCTCTGAGGCTTGTTAACAGTGTTGAAAAGGATTACAACTTCACATCAAGTGATGAAGTTCTACATGTTCTGGGAAAAGTTCTGAGTGCTTTACAGAGAGGCAGAAGCAGTCTTATTATACCCAGGAAGAAAACAATAGATGATCTAATGAAAAGCAGGAATATGGTAAGAAAAAATACAATAAAGGGGGTAAACACGCCAGGCAAAAGGAATCACAAAAGGGAACTGTAATATTTATATTTTTTCCTTCTTTTTTCAGAAACTACTGGCACCAAATCTTCCAGAGGACTTGGCAATAAGCTTTTACATACAGAGCCATAAAATAGTTTTAGCAGTTTACCAAATACAGCCGAGCACCGAAAATAATACAATGACTTTCAACACATTACAAGCTGAGTGTTCAGTCTCATGGACTAATGAAGTCCTTGTGTTACTAACTGTGGCCTTGCAGCTTGCTCAACAGCTGAAAGATAAGGTAAGTCACCAAGCATTCATCCCCACAAACAATTTATTATAAATGTTGTAAGTGAAAAATCCCTGTTCATTCTTTAATTGCAGATTAGTGTTTTTTCTCAATACAAAGATTTCCACATTGAACAGGCTTTAAGGGTAAATGTTGCAGAAAGATTGTAAAGTGACAAGAAACCAGGCGTATCTTGTGCTTCTCCAGGGATTATGTCCAGTTTGTCTAGTCATAGAATGGTTAGGCATGGTGCGATATGTAATATTTAATTTTTATATCAGTGTAAATTTTGAATTTGAATAATTCTGATTAGGGTGCATGTAATTAAGAGAAAAATTAGTTTGAGTGCTTCTATCACCTAGTGTAGTTGATAAATTCACCAGGTGCTTGGTTTAATCACTGAGACTTTTGTCCTAGAAACTTTTTAGTATTTTTAAGTGTACATTATGATATGTACTGGTTTGCTCTTATCTCACATTCATGAGCTTTTAAAATTTCTATTTTAATTTTTTGTTTTACAAAAATTTTGTATCATTTTCCTCAATTACTTATAATTTTAGAAGTAAATCAGTAAGTCAGTACCTCCTTTTACTATAAAATAAGCAATATATTGTATTGTTATATTTGAGTTTTGTTGATTCCTTAAATTAGATTGTTCTAATTTAAGTGAATCTCAAAACTGAGGAAATGGTAGAACTGGTTCATTAAATGGAAACCTAAAAACGACTACACTTTTGCTTCTGACTTGAGTGTGTAAGCAGTAAACTACCTGGAAAAGCTGGATTTATTAGACACAACCATTATTATTTAATTTTATTAAATTGTATTTTATATTAAATTTATGTTTTTCTAATTGAAATGTATCTTAATTTCAACTTGTTTCACATAAGTTTAAATGACCCAAGGTAAGGGTGGGAGTAATTTAGTATTAGCTAATTCAAATTTGTGATATTTGTTTAATTGAACCTAATGAGTAAAATTTATATGGAGTGTTACATGTGTTGAATGAATGTTGGTATAATGAATATTTTTAGTGTTAGTTATAGAATTGTAAGCTTAAAATAAAATTACAATGAGTTGATTCACAATAGTAAAAGTGAATATGATAATTGAAATGAGGTTAAAGGCAATTTTGTTTTCATAGATTCCACATAATAAGAGAAATGGTCACTTCTTGAGCTTGTGAGAATCTTTTATAGATGTAGGAATGATACTAATGTTTAAATTTAGATCCTAGACATGAAACTAATTATTGGAAGTGCATTAAATATCTTGGGGTTTGAGTACGGTTTTGTCATCTGGTTGGCAGGAATCATTCCATATTGTGGTTTTTAGGGACAAGTTTTTATCAGTTTGAGAATACATTATCAACAAAGTGTTACTTCATTGCTTAATTTCAAACTTAGGTGTGTCTATGAGTGCTATTTTTTCAGCCAATGAAATTTTATAAATTGTATTTTAAGGCATTTTGAAATGAAAAATTGAAAAATTTCACATAATTTGAAGGTAGACAATTGTTTCCCATAAAGAATTTCTTAGAGTTCAGGTAACTTCTGTGATATCTGTTTATAATTTTAAAATATGTCATGGCAGATCACTTTGTTATATGGATTCACAAAGGATGTACTTTAACAAACATTCACAGTTGTTTTTTGTTGAACAAATGATTATTTTTGTCTGTAAAACAAATTAATTTCTGTTAAGACAGGAAAATGAGATTGTAAATTGTAACTTTTACAGCAGAAGTAATATTGCCAGTAAAAAATCATGTTCAAATTGTAATCCTACATCCAAAGATCTAGAGAATTGGGGTATTTTGAACTTAAAGAAGTACTAATGAGAAAGGCCATTTGCAGAGTTCAAGTGATTAAAAAATGAAAGTGTAACAAATTAAGGCAATGTAAAACAAAAATGAATATGTGCAATGACAATAAGAGTTTATGAAATTGAAAATATGAATGATTAATCTCAGTACCCTCTTGTTAATGATATTTACATTTGATGCACATTGTTGCTACTTGCAATAACCTATAAAATTAATGGGAAATTAGCACTTGCAATATTGTCACTAATACATTTATAGGAAATTATGCGGGAAGAAACACATAATTATTTTGATTTTAATAACAGTATTTTACATGCAATTAATATCTATAACAGTGGAAAGAGAATACTGCTGATTTGCTGAGTAATGGCATTTATTCACATTAACCAAAGCTACCTTAAAGAGAATTCCACCAAAGGTTTTCTTGTTGGTTAAAACTTAAATTTGTAAAAACCATTGAGCATGAAAATTTATAGCCATTTTTATAAGATTTTTGAATTATTATGTGAGAAAAATTTCTTTGTTGGTTCTAAATAAAAGAGGTAAAGTATATACAAACTAGTTTTATTCAATTATCCTTTCAGTTGTGTTACTGAGAACTGTGACAATTCACTCCTCATATTGAAAATGTGACATATTACCCAAGGAGACTTACCTCTTCGAAAATGGCCAAGTTGTGCAAAAGGTAGATAGGGTTTCTTTGTCACTGTGTCACTAAGTGTCATGTACGGTAAATGCTTCAAATGATTTTTACTGTTGACTTCCAAATAAGAAGAAAGAAATACATTTTTTAAATGCCTGCATAAGATTTTCACCTAAATGTCATTCGAAAAAATGGGGTCGGATAAGATTCGAATTCAAATTGGATACTTATTCCCTGCTCTGCATATAATGACATCGGTATCCTCTTGATTTATTAGGTGGATAAGTAAACGACAGCATTGATCACATTTTGAATTTGCCCTCGTTTGCCTCCATTTCTGGCCTGGTTAACTACAACAGATGGCGATGCCTTCTTCACTTCGATTACTGGTGAGCTCCTTGTCGCGAGCTGACGTCATAGCTGGTGTCCAGCCAATTGGGGCCCTCCATTTGTGATCCATGAAAGGAGTGGCGCGCGCATCCACCCGCCTGCACTTAGCCGATCAACACAATATGAACAGCGCATTCGTAGTACCGTGTAGTCTGTGGCTCGTGATAGTCGCTACTGTAGTTTAAAAAACGGACACACCCGGTATATTTTTCTTAGTGTAGTGTTTTTTTTTTAGAAATTTTTCAAAATTCAGTTTGTAATGGAGCCTCAACCCCAGGATTCCATCACTGGGGGATCACCTGCTGAAGTCCCAAATGACCCAGGGTAATGATTTAACATTTATAATATATATATAACCTCGATTCCCGAAATGTTGGAGACATTTAAATGAATATACATTAGAAACACTGGCTTATCACCTAAGTTCCCGTACATTTGATTCCGTCTGACGAGGTGTCACGCACGTAATGTCCCAGGTAACGGGGCCGAATCCGATAGGATAATCCGGGGGAAAATGGCATGCTCTCTGTTTACAATTTAAATGTGTGTCTCAGTTGGTTTGGCAACACTGCTCCACGGTGAAATCAACTGTATGTGAAGAAGACTAAGAAAAAAAAAACGAAAATAGATTTTTCTCATATCCTGCCGTCTGAATAACTCTGATTTTTCATGTACACGTAGCCGAATTCGAAGCGGAATGAGCGGAAGGATCGTTAAAAATCATACGTCTGAATGTGACAAGTCCCTGTCTCCCTTGATCTTTTTCATTCTCTGTCTCTCCCTGTATGGGGTGCATCCATGTGCATGTGTTCCTGTACCTACGACTCACCAGGGAGGTCGTACAATTCCCGAGCAAACTTCCATCGATTCTGCTTGTGTCTCGAAAAATCCATTCGCCAACGGACTGGGAGAGAGAGAGAGAGAGAGAGAGAGAGACAAGCGACGGGACCCGATCGAGTCGGTTTTGCGTGAATCGATTAACCTCGTTCGCGGTCTCGTAATGTACGGAGAGAATCTCGTGAGAAAAGATTGTTCTCTCCTTTCCAATGCAGAGAAATAATAAAAGAAGGCTAGAGAGGACCGTGTAAATTCGGAAGTCGTGGCTTACCCGGGCATATTGGCGGAGACGACGCCCCGCAAAGCAGTCGCTCACCTAGCAAAAGAAATAAAAAAGAAACCACGTGTTGGAAAGGTCGCGATTGCATAAGCCAGGGCCTGCGTCTGCAGTTTGACCTCCAACCGGTCCGCTTCTGAGCTTTTCGTCTTTGCGAGAAGGGTCAGTGTTGGGGGCCTCCCTTCACCTGTCACGGGGTTGTTCCGTTTGCGGCCTTTGCAGAGTGTCTAGGCTGTCTGACAGGAAGTTGGGAGTCGAAACCCCGTGGAGCAACTTGGGAGAGCTTTCCGCGAAAAGTTTCCACCCTAGGGGGGACTCAAGGCGAGACCAATAAAGTAGATCAATCAATACTAATCGCCGTTTAAGTGGCTTTAATTGCTAGCATGGGCCGCACCGAAAGTGAGCCAGTCGGCTCGTGGTGAATCGCGAACGCCATCTTAAAAAACGGTGTAAACATCAGATGGGAAACTTTTGCGCGGTGCTTGACGTACGGTAAGGGGGCCGGGAGAAGCAGGAAGTGAGCGGGGGATGAGGGGGGGGGCGGCGGGCGGAACGAAACGTGGTGTCGCATTGGTTTTGAGTTTGTCCGGTGAGGTCGGGTGACGGGAAGGTGGCCGGTGGAGGGGAGGGCGGAAACAGAGCCGTTTGTTTTGATTTGGCGGCAAAATCAAAAGTCTGAGAACGGCGGATTTGAATTTTGCCGGCAGGAAAGGAAAAGTAGCGAAGACGGGCAAGACGAACGGAGGCCAACATGGCCACCGCACCGCGGCTCCCATGCAATAAATCGAGAATTGAAGACTCCACTAATGGCTTTGACCCTTTCGCATCGCTAACGACTGATAACGTTATTTTATTAACTCTCTGAATCTTGTTGGTCGTCGTAGAAATTTTCAAATGAGATCCCGTCAAATAGTCCTGATGAAGTGGAATTGAACGAGTTCGACCGAAATTGCTCGTTCGATTGGGCCGCCGAAATCGAAGCAACGGTTTGGTTGTGTTGCTAGACAAATCGAAACGGTCGGTGTCGAGGTGAAAAGTCATGAGTTGCATGTTTTCAGATGGATTTGCTCTAATTAATTATAATAACACGGGAGTTATTGATTTTGACTTGATGTTTTTACGTCAGGGTTCGTTGGGGAGTTTAAGTTGTACCTGAAAACCTGAAATAATAATCGGATCCGAGGATTGAGGGTGTTGTGGTGACAGCATGACAAATAATGTAAAATATCATGTTACGCACTACACTTCCTGCACTTCTGTTTTTATTTTATTTTTCGATGTGGTACTTTAACTGCAACTTTAAAATCGTGTCTTTTATTGAATGCTACAGCTCCTTGTACCTCGAGCAAGTCCATTTGCAAATATTTTGTTGTTCTTTTGCAATGCTGGCTATGGTCAATTTTTGTCAGGTTTTGGTACCCCTCATGAGAGTTGCAATTGTCCGTAAACTCAACTGCACCTGACTTAATTTATTTAGCTCGGGTGACAATCCGTGACACACAGGTGGTACATGTACCTGTTACCTTTTGTGAATTGTACATAATACTATTTTTCTGATATTCTTAAGTTGTCTTTGTAAACTTGTTTATTCTTTCACTTTTCTGCATCTCGCTCTGATTTCAGATGTTCCTTTTTATCTTCTGTCTAAGCTGTTGTGTTTGGTTCTCACGCTTCCCGGATTCCACACCTGGCATGGTTTTACTATATTTCTGTCTTACGTTTTTTCTGCTTACTATTTTTTATACTATTTAAAGGGGACATGTTTACGGTGTTTAATTCATTGTTCCTTTAATAGATACTTGTCTTGATTGTCTTGTGAGCATCACTTCCATACCCTTTGGAATAATGTGCCAATTTATGTTTCAAGTAACTACTTGTTGCAAAGTCGTTGTTTGTGTTATCATTTAATGTTTTTTGTTTGTCAAACATGTCTTAACATATCATTCGTTTTTCATTTTAATCATTTGGACTGTTTTCAGAGGACTCATGCATCACGCTTTATAGCACATCCAGAGCATGTGGCGGTTTTTGTTGGAGATGGAAAATATATGTTTATATCAATGCGATGTCGAACACAGACCGTCCAATCGTAAATAACAAGTCATATGAAGCCACTAACAAATGCACCGCTTTAGTTAACCTATAATTACATGATATGATACTTCATGTTTCATTTTACATATAATTCAGATTATCGTAATGATTGACTGTTGAAACTGCTGTTGAATGCAAAATAAATTTGTTATATTATATTTAATCTAATATTTTAACATTTATTATTTGTTTATATTTTTAATAAATATGTTTTTAATTTTTTAAACTTAGAGTATTGTATTTAAATGTTTTTTTTTTCATGTTAGTTAACCTTTTTGTAGTTCATTCGTGTGATGTGTTGCATCGAATGCTTCTAGCGTCATCGGAACTTGGACAGTTGTTATTAGGTATTTAACGAATAGTAAGCAGTATTATCTAAACTCATACTCACAATTCAACGCATTAAAAGTTATGTGTAATGATAGTTCAGCCATGGTTAATGCTTTGATATTCGTTTCACACTACTCGTACAAAAGCCCAAATTAATGAACAATAAAAATAACTCCCATATGTGTTCACTCCTCCTCACAGGTGTTTTTACGACTTTCTTACATCCGGAAACACATAGAACAGCATGCTGGGAAGTTTGGGAGCTTTATGCCTGTCTTGCAGGGTACATAAAATGGTGGAGGGGAAAAAAATCACTATCAGGTTCACAAATGCCAGAAGGTTTGGGTTTAAAGGTGCCTGAGATTTCATTGTGACTTATCAGAAAAATGAATGTCAAATCGATTACAGATAAAAACATGAAGGAGACTTTGGGGTCTGATTGTGGGAAATATCTAAATGTGTTTGAGTTGAAGGTGTTAAGCCGATGTTACGGCCATTTATTAAAGTATAAATCGTAAAGTGAAATTTAGTTGTATGTATGTCATTTTGCAAGTGTTTTCATACATTGGAACAGAATCATTCGGTCAAATCTTTTATTTTGCCACTATTTGGTTTTTATTACTGCGGTGACACTGTTTCACGGATCAGAGTTTGGAAATGTCGCGTCATTTATATTGTGTGACTTACTCTGGTTCGTCGTAACCGTCTTCCTATTACACAGTGGTACTTAATTATAAAATTTTGAACCATCTGCTGCACACCTGTTCGTTTAAAAGGAACATTGAATTCTATTCAATCGCAGGACACAAGTTCCAATAAAGTACCCATCAATCCAGGAGTTAAGGTAGCCCGGGTAACAAACTTTTTCTTGTGTCATTGGAAAACACTGTTGGTGCCTGAGTTACAGACACGGACGTTAAGTAATTTTCAAGATCGAGTGGAATAAAAAGGTAGTCAAATCGGCCAACAATCAGTTCAACAATTGTTTGTCGGCCACCTATGATTTATTACCGTAGATAACGATTTTTTTATCTGGTTGGCATTGTCTGTCCTTACGAGTTGCAGCAGGGCTTATTTACCTACCCGTGAAGAAGGAAGACAAAATGGAAGTTCTTTCTAGGTCGATGTTTTTTGTCGAGGCACAGCAATAGAGCCTTTGTGTTTCCTCGTAGGTGTCAGTGATCCCGGGCTTCGGTCTTTTCCCTTTTAAGACTTGAGTTGTTGTTTTCAGAAGTTTCGTCGAAACCTTGTAACACGTGCATCACATGTAGGTGCGAGCTGTGAGAGTGCGTATATGAAATGTCGGCATAAAATCGACACCGTGACCTGTCATTTTTGAATTCTATTTACATCCTTGACAAGCGAACGTGTTGAAGATTCCAGAATTAGTTTTGTTCCATTCAATTTTTGAGAGTATTGTTCGACTTCAATAAAAATTTCGTTGGAGGTTGGAGCTACATAGGTTCTGGTTCACGTCGCAGCTAGTCAAGTTTCATCAGGCATTTCCTTTAACTTTTCCACATCAAATGTGTTTTGATGTGTTTTTGGTTTCCGGTCTTGGTCGTCCTACGCAAGGTTTTACGTGGATGTACACCTATCAGGTGGCATTGGCATTAAGCACGCTTTCTGTAAGGAACAAGACAAAAACTCATAATTACACCTTTTTCATTTATATAGGGTCCACGTTTGTCATTTTCCTTTAAAACTTGATGCTTTTGAATCACCCCACTAATCAAAATTCATATCAATCCTTTGAAAAGTCCCCTGTGTGTTGCCGCAGGCAAGTACAATTGACATGATTTTCGATCGATCAGCCAAAAATCACGTTTTCTCTTTTATATTTGTATGGTCCGCACCTATTTCTAAAAATCCCATTTCTTTTCAAATATTCATCAAGGTCTGCTTTTGTATCACACTTGCGGCTCTTAAATATTCCGTAATCTTCCCACTTATTCAACTGAGTAAATTGATTGGTAAGGACGTATGCGAAGGAAAACAAAAAACGTGAATGAAACGTTAACTAAATCCGAACCGGACTTTGATGAGACAAACGCAGAGTCACACATTGACTTAAAGTCTGCGCCATTTTTCGGAAGAGTTCGTTGACATGAACTCGAGTATCACTTTGTTATCATAGCCAAATGAATGCGTTTTAATTAATTTAGTGTCAACAACGCGACACCTTTTTAATAATTCCGAAAATTAAAATAAACCGCCAGGGAATAAATAAACCCGTTGAGTCGGTCTATTTATTTATATCTGACAAAACGGAGAGTCCGATCCGTTCGTTTTGTTTGATGGCCTGAGACAGGCTCGACTCCAACGATGGTGAGTTTAACCCGAAAAAATCCGTTTGCCTTTTTACACAAGTTCTTTGTGCCGGTAACATTCAACCAGGGTAGTCTACTGCCGGTCCTCCGTGTGCCACCGGAGAGACTTTTCCATCAAATCAGCCCCTTGTTGCGTGGCAGAAAAATGGCAGCCCGTAGGAAGGGTGTCCCGCCGTGGAAAATAGCTGATCCCGCGTCAGACTCAGCAGATTGTAAAGTAAAATTGAAATCCAGTATTTGAGCTCAAAATAAGTGATCAGCTTCTCAGGTTGTGGCGTATTCGATTTCCAAACCGAATCTGTTGGCGTTATTTGAGAAGTTTTATTTAAATTGTGACGGGCCTCGGTGTGAGGGTGAGGCGAACGAAGTTCGTTTAAAGAAACGACATGTTCCAAGATGCGAAAAGAATTTTTCTCCATCATTTTGAAATTTAATAATAAAATTTGTTCTTTTTCTTTCGTTCTCTGAGCCCGGTACTTGTCGTTCCGACAACAGATATTTTTTCCGTGAGCCTTCACCTTTTGTCGGAGCCCCTGAATACGTAAATTACACGGGGAAGTTCGTTAAGTTGAAGAAGTAGCCGTGTCTGGCCAAATTACATTGGCGCCAGGGTCCTCGGCAAAGGGAAAGGGAATCATCACGGTAACTTAAGGTAGAGGTGCCATAATAATTAATCCAAGGAATTCGGGCAATCATTTCCCGTTCCGTTTCTTCTTAATATTGTTTTTTTTTTCTGTGAACGATGTAAGGTTAGAACCGACAATCTTACAGACAGTCTGACAAAAATGAGACGTGAAGTTGTAGGACATTAGAAGTCAGAATTTTTTAATCTATTTTTTGTAGACACAAAATAGTCAAATGCCAGAATCACCTATTAGGTTGGATTCGATTGTACAACATTAAATTGTTGTATTAATGATGATATATAAAATTGACCTCACAGAGAGAGACCGAAGTCTCAAATGGTTTGTAATTATTTGTTCACGGTTTCTCCAAAATTTTATTTTTATTCTGGCAAAGGTTCAGCCGAAGTCAGATAATTTTACATGTAAAACGATTGTCAAAATTATATCAATTCATGTTTAGGGTATTGTGGAATAGATTTTAACGTCTGTATAAGTAATTTGTTGAGTTCATGTGACAGAAAGCTTCTGAAAGACGGTACACGAAGAAGTTCCCTTGGGGCACGCATTTTCACACTCATTGACCGGTGCTTTGCAGTCTGTGGTGCCCTTAAAAATGGATACAATCAAATTAGGTCAACTGACTTGCAATATCCGTTTGACTATAAATCGATTGGATGACACATTGGTCAGAACTGTTTTGCGTGTGTTTTGTTATTCACGAGAACGAGTGAGAGGTCTCGTATTTATTACTGTTCTGACACTGCGAATTCATAAACAGTTTGATAGTATTGAAATAGGAAGGTAAGTAACCCTGAACGAAGTGGCAGGAGACGTGCAGGTTTTGACTTTCCAGGGGGGATGCCATCCAAAACTTTCCTCCTTTTTTGGGTGATTTAATTTTCTTTATTCAGTCGAAGTTCTGTTGTTGTTTTTTATTTTCATAAAAAATCTGTGCCTGCAGCGTTTTATGAAAAAGCTCTGGGACTTAGACATTACAAGGATTTTCTAAATTCCATTTCAAAAGTTAGCTGCATGAAGTCGTAGTTGAAGTCGTCTCACATCTGGTGATTTTTTTATTTATTTAAATATTTCTAGATTTATAAATAGTAGTGTTTTTCTTTCGAAGTTGTCTCGCCACCATGGACAATGTTGCTTCTCCAATCTTTCCTTTGAGTTTCATTTGCCTGCCAGAAAGTTCGACCTCCTCCTACCAGGGACCCATTTTCAACTTTTTGGCCATCGTTTTTCTTCACGAGAATGTTCTCGTTCTTCGTTTGTTTCTCTGATACCAAGTAATTTATTTCGTATTCCTGTAATTTTTCGTATCTGCGGGAGGTGTTTCTTGTAAGGAACCCAAGAAAACAAGTCTTATTGACGTAGCAATTAATAATCTAACCGTAATCCAATTTTAACGCAACTTCTATTTCAAATACTTTGGTCTGCATTTCAGTATTGATCCTGTGTAGGTAAAAAATAATCAAATTCGATTGCTCAATTTCTGAGTGGGTTCATTAAAGTCGAAAACAAAATAAATTTTGAGAAACGATACCAGTGTAGTATCCAGCAGTGTTACATACCTGACTCATGTATTTACATGTTTCATAAGTTCTGATGTTTGGATCCCTCTGGGCGGTGGTAGTATGTTTTAAGATTAGAATTTGAGGTGCCTTTTGTTTTCCTCTTGCAAACAGTTGTTGTTTTTCCCCCACAGATACCACTCGTTTTTAACTGAACCAACTGATGAAAACGTTTTCATTTAAGGGTATATATCGTTTAGTTCACTCGGTTTGTTATTTAATGGAATATTATAGAAGGTACCAAATACTCCGTAATTAATTACTACGAGAGCAACGGAATCTGAAATCAAAACAATAAATTTTTGGAAGTGACTGCCACAAAGAGGGAGAAGAAACAAGGAGCACAGACATAAATCAAAAGCAGAAATAAAATGAACACCTCGGCGCCGCTAACTACCTACCCTGCGTTTTACATTCCATTACGTAATATTTAGTTTGTTAAAGTGAAAAAAAACTGGGACTGTATATAAGTTAATCCTGTATTCTCACCTTGTTGAGTGTTTGCAGAGTTTTTTTTGTACCGTTTTGAGCTTCATATTTTTAGATTAGTGTTGACAAAATCGTGGGACTAACAGTAAAACGGTTCTCGGTCTTCCCTTCGCCCTGGTATTAACTATTTGTTTTCGTGTTTAACACGTTTGAGGTAAAACAAGTGGCAGGAGCTCTAAATTGATGGACACGTTTCAATGGTAGAAACAAACTGGTACGAGTTTTGACTATTATGGGTGTACGGTTTAGTACCGGAGTAGGCTTTTGTGACCGGTACAACTAAAAATAACGTGGGGATTGGCGAACCTAATGAATACGATTTGTGTGTACGTTTGATAGCGTGAATAGCACGATGAGAACTCCATTTGGCAGAGAATGAACATTTGCAATTTGTAGTTTTCAGCTAAGAAAGAAGAAAAAAACATGTAGTTATTTTATAATGAATAAGTTATTGCTGCCACTTTCCACGAGTACTCCCATGAATAATTTAAAATTCTCAATTTGACTTAGTGGTATGACCCTGGTAAGCGGATTGAAACTGACCCCAATCAAATCATCATGTGCTTACATTTAACAGAAAGGCAGTATAACATCAACATGATTTGTTCCACGGACGGAAAAAATGAAAAATACTTTGACTTTGGTTTGTCGGATTAGACTGAGAATTCTCTTAAGTGGACATAATGATGGAGGCATTTTTGTGCACTCGACGAAGTCAGGTTCAAATTCCAATTGTACCTTCACGGTTCTTCATCGAACCCGGGGAGACCTTCATGGTTGTGTTCATTCACGAATGAATCAAATCCTTGACTTTGACTGCTGCAAGTTGTTTGTTTCGCCCTCAGAAGGGTAGGACTCTGAGTGATTCCACTGAATTAAAAGTACAATAGGGCAAAAACACACTTAGCATTTTACTCATGCAGTTGCCTGTGTATAAACTAGAAAATATTAGTTAGAAATATGTTGAAGGAAATTGTTTTAAATACTTTTCATGCAGAATTTAATTAATCGAACGCATGCACCGAGTGATGGCAATTAAGTGAAACATTCAATACCTAAGAATTTGCAAAGTATTCCCCCTAAAGTAATGAATATTAAAGAAATTGCGCCTTGTAAGGGGGTAGGCCGGGGAGTGCAATTTTCACGAAAACCAACGAATATTGGATTCTGATAATCAATGCGGCTGTTCATTCTTATAAGTTATATGATTAAATTAAATTTAGCCGTAAATGATTTTTAATATGTTTTACTGTGAGGGTGTAAAGGTTAATGAAGTTTTGCAATGGGGCGAGAAAGATTTTTGGTACAGGTTTTGTGTTTTTAGGTGACGGGTTACTAAATAAAAGTTGGAAAATCATTATTTAATTTGAAAGCCAAAAAGTTGAATGGTAGGAGAAGTGAGAAAAACAACAGAAGTTAAGTATTGAGTGTTGACTCGACTAATAATCGATTAGGAAGTCAATTAGAACAAAAACAAAATGAACAATATGGAAAATTTATTTGTGACATTATTGTAGAGCAATGTTCACAAAGCATACTTATTATGGGGATTCTGTTTTCAATTTTTTCTCATAGGTAGCTATTAAAAATTTTATGCTACCAGGAGGTGTCTGTCGATTCACATACAGTAAGTCCCGTTTTGAGAAATCAAAAACGTTTGCAATTTTCAGATACTTAAAATAGTACTTGTTTTAAAGCTGGTCTCTAACCTATAATGCGTCATTAATTTTTTGTAAAATACCATGGACAGTTGAATGGATGAGTTTAGTTCTTTCGTGGTTATTTTACATACTTTGAGTCGGAATGTGGTAGCACAAAATAAAAATTCTACCACATCCTCCCTAGGAGAATGGTTGATAGCCATTAAGGTACGACTTGAGAAGTTAATTCAAACGTAAAATAGGTTACGCCAAGGTTTAATCCGGTTGATATTTAAGAAGAAAAAAGGCATTTTGAATTTTCAAAGATGGGTTGGTCTTTTGGTGAAGTTCCATTACATTCTTCGGGTTATCGTAAGAATGGAACGGTAATTAGGAGAGTCCGTCCTCCACGAAGAAGAGGTCTACTTAGTGGAAACTTAAACTAACGCAAAGAGTGCACCAAAACCGAATCGAAAAAGGAAAAAAAAATAATACGAGCAGATTGTCGATGCACCGCAATGACTGACATGATGGTTCAATGATCTCTGGCTGGGAGCCACTCCACCACGAGTGGGAGTCTTCGCTTCCATTTCAGAGTTGGTCACCTTGGTGTTGCCGTTCTGGCTAAGGTCGGAGTTTCCGAATCTGCCGTTTAAATCCACGACCTCTTCTCTCGTATTGTTACAAAACGTGTGAATGGTAAGCCTCAACGTGGAGGATGACCCGATTCATAAAGACGTCACTCTACTTTTGTGGTACCTGAGTTGGATTCCGTCACCCGTGAAGTACTTTGTTGCAGGCGTTTTTAATTCTTTTTCCGGTTAGTTCAACTGATATCCAGTTGTTTTATCCAATGAGTCTTTCTGGTATCTTGACTGTAGCTCAGCTCTCTTTGCGTGTCATCTAATTCCATATTCAAGCTTGGCAAACTGATATCATCATCACCTTTATTGCCATCTTGACTATTTGTCTATTTTCATCATGACTATTGACTATTTTTTTTTTTTACTTCGGGTGGTACATATTTCATTGTTGTTGCGGTATTTGAACCAACAATTGAAAATACTCTACCATTGTGGCTTACAGTGCCGTTAACTTTACTTGTTCGGTCAGGCTTCCCAATTCTTTTCCAGTATGTAAGAGTGGAAAAGTATATCCGTGAAAAGAAGTGGAAAATAGGTCAAAAAGAAACAAAACCGTTCGTTTTGCAAAAAGGTTGTGTAACCTTTTGATTTCTGTAATGTGGGTGTTTTATTTATTTTCATTTTAAAACCACCTGAGTTCCTTTTTAAATCCTTCTAGAATATTAACTTTCACTCATCGTTTCGTAGAAGTTTTGTTTCACGGCCGAACCCTCGTCTAACGTATTCCCTTTTACGTGTCACCTGACGCACTACGTACGTTGCAGGTATGTGAAACTCACCAGTTCTCATTGATGTCCGGGGATTCCATATTGCAAATGATGCATTTCGAATTTTTATTGCACAGCGTACAGGTGCTCAGTGCCGAACAGCAACAGGTTATTTTTGAGAAAGTATCATAACTTAGTCAAGTACTAGACATGTATGCATGTTTGCAGAAAATAATTCCTTCCAGTTAGTTTACTACTAAAGGTGGATCGCATATGTTCCATACATGCAATTAATCGACCTTCTTGTAATTTTAATGCCGCAAAAAGCAGCTCTGTTAAAATTGAAACTTCCACAAGTACTCAAGCGCTTTCATAGACGGAATTGCCAGGGCCTTAGGAACAAGTCGTGAGGAAGTCATTTATTATGTAAGCCTAGAAGGTCTGCCTGGTCTCCTTGGGTGCAGCCTGTTAAAGTCAACATGATTTCTTGAAAATTTCAAATCATTTCATTCGGTTTACGTGCACGAGTTATACGATACAATGTATAGGTGTATACATAATGAGAAGACAATCCGGATATTGAAACACAGCCGGGATCCCTTTGGGACTCGAGGTGAAGATTGCCATTAATTGAAATTGAAAAAGTTAACTTCCACCTGACAGCTATTTGAAAGGAGGTTCAACGAAAACAGAGCAATGTTTGTGGAAAATAAAACGGTTGTGAAAACAAAAAGACACCGCCCCCCCCCCCCCCCCTGTGGTGAAGCTTTGGGTAAACAGGTTAGGAATGAAAGAGTGAGAGTAACGGAAGAGAAGCCAAATTAAAGAGAAACTAATCGGTCGGATGGAATAATGAAATTAACATGAAAATAAATAATGCAAGAACCTGTGCGAACGAAGGAGATGCCTTCTGCGGAACCAAAAACTTCTACTTCATCTTCTTGCAACCCTTTTTCGTTTGGCCGAACCGAAAATACGTAAATTTACCGCAGTGGTATCCGACCAGGAGAAGGAATGTTTGTTTTTGTGTGTGGGGGCACCACCAAAAAGTTGAAATCCTTTCATCGAGTATTGTTTCCTGAATACCCAAAGTACCCAGATAGGTGGCTTCACATATCTGGAAAATTTGAGTGAGGAGTTCGCGGTCAAGTGTCCAAGTAAATAGGCACATATTGAGTGGATATTTACAAATATTTTTATCATAATAAAATATGTATTGTATCTTTCATATTGTATGGTCCCTGTGTTTCTTCTGCTTACCAACTGTTTCTCATTACCTGCCTTTGTATTTTTGGTGCCTTCGAATGAATCAGTCAGTGGTTCTTCTGCACCATCCGGAAGAATTGAACTTTTGGTATGTTGAGTCGATGCAAGAGCAACACACAGCCGATTAGTTTCAAATTATTTTTGTAATAAAAACCACATTTTCGCCGGTGAGCGGTGTTGATGACCGTGCGACGTTGTCCGTTTGTGGGATTCCAACGTTATTATCCATCTATTCGACCGTTTGTTTCCTTCGAGGTGGGGCCTTTATTTGTTAGAAATAAAATTGACCCACCCCTGGTGCTAGTTATGGAATTGGGAGTGCCAGTCAGAACACCTGTCACCTTAAAAGAATCAAAATCCCATGAAAAAAACCGTATTGATTGAAAAGAAGTTCGATCATCGAATTTGAGTCTGTTCAATCTACTTTGTAGTTCAATTCCTTGTCGTGTATACATATATTTTTAGATTTTTTTATTATATACTAAAAGTGATTTTAACAACCTTTGGTTTACAAATGCATTTGTATTGAAGAAATTTATGTTTTGGTGGTGCTGTGGTACGACGTTTCTGGAATTTTTTCTACCAGCAGACAAAGTTGTAGCAGTATCATTGAAGGAGGGATGTGAGATGTCTAAGCCTCCATTCTCTACCTTATCTTATCATATTTGGATACAATCAAGAGGACATTGTGTGGTTCGTTTGAGAGCTACATGAGTTCGAGATGCCTTGGTGGAAAAAATCGAGATGAAAATTGCTCGTGGTCGAGACAGGATAAGACATATTATACATTAATTTTCTAGTCAACTTAGCGAGGAAGCAAGTATTTCCACTTCGTTATACCTCATCCCATTTAAATTTTTTTTTCAGAAACGGGTGTAAACTCGTTCTCGATGTTTCCATACCTAAACCTTTATAAGTGAGGTTACAAGATTATCGATCCGATCTGTACCTGTCGCTTGTATATTTTTCCATGAGATGTGAACACTATTATTACTGCTGATATTCATGATATACGTGTAGGGTATAAGGGTCTATTACAGAGAAAGCAAAAGTTGCTCACGTAATGGCCAACTTTCTATTAGGGAGATTGTTTATTGGAAGTAACTTAGTTCCAGACTGGAAAACTTGACTTTAAGCATGCAAGGGGTTGAGAGAACATTTCGATTCACGAAAAACTTCAATAGACGGCGATTCTTTCTGCAATTGAAACCTTCAGGTGGGCGTTCCTGGGATCACCTACTTTTGCTGAATGTAAATTTATGTCTACTGTTTGTTACTTCTTTTTCTTCTTCTGAGTTGCCCTTCAGATTTATCGTTTCGACCATCTCTTCACGTCTTCTGGAGCCTTCTCTTTTGTCCAAGCCCATTTTCGCATGGAGAGTTTTCACCAGCAGCACGAATTCAAACTTTCCGAGCAATCTTATCATACAAGTGACCCGTATCTATCTCTATCGAATTTTCCATCACATTTAAAATTTATAGCTCTACCCGTTTTGTAACGTGCAGACATGAAAATCGATTTTAATTCCGAGAGCCATGACTTCTTTGTTTTTTTTTCTTGTTGTTGCGGTGTCTAACGTTGCCTGAAATGACTTTAGTTAAGTTCAGATTTAAAAAAAAAATATACAAAGATGTATCTAATTTCACAGACGAACTTAAAAACAATTAAGCACAGAGGTAAACGTAATGTAAATCAAAGAACCGAAAGAAACGAACACTAAAATTGAACTCAACTAACCATAAAATTAAGGAGTTTCAACCTGCATAACCGTGTACGAGATGAAAGAAACTTATCTAACTGAGGATATTTAAGAATTTAATGTTTAAGAATTGGACAAATTCTCGGTGAAAATGTTTTAGGAAAGTACCGAAAAATGTATGTATTGTATACTACAATTTTTTTTAGTTAACTATATACGTTTAATTGAACTGGTCCTATGATGATTAAATCCCTCTATAATTAACTTAATTTATATGAAGAAAACACTAATATTATTTAACTGGGATTACATTCACGTCGAAAACCATTGTATGGGAATTTTTGTGCGACGTTAAGTAAAAAAGGCTTAGAAGGACAATTTCTAAGGATTTGTTGGTTATCTACAACGTAATACGACTTGAATCAATATCTCATCTTTCTTTCTTTCATTCTTTTCTTCTTCATTTTGTTCTTCGGGGTTTTGCAATGTTAACAATTTTCTGACAGTTTCCCTGGGCAGATTATCTGGGTTTCTTTTATCTGAAAAAACCTTACAAGTACTTAAAGAACGTAAGGGCATGGAACTGGATTTGAAATTAACAATTGGAGCTCGGTACTTTGTGTAAAAGGTACTCTGTGTAAGGTAGACGTGTAGAGATCAAATCTGAACATACGTAGAGTCACAGTTCTAAAGCACGAAATCAGGAAATGTATCGGTTGCTTGAGACCGCACAAACTCGCTTGGCTACACCTTAGGTCTCCTCTCGTCTTCAGGCAGGTTACGGATGTTACAGAAGAGTTATGAAACCGGAGAAGAATGCAACTATTATTTGTGCAGTCGATCCATTGGGTCTTCGTACCTACGATGGCCAGGACTAGGCTGTGCGGTCGCGGTATTGAACCATTCGCCTCAAAAAAATTTACAAGGCCAAGGCCAACCACTTTCTTCACCACAATTATATTCTCGCTGGCAGTCTAAATATAAAGTAAAAGAGGCTTTTGGTGTTATTTCCGTTCAGACTTCTCTGGACTTGCCTTTGTCAAGCTCTGGAAATGTCTTTTGTGCGATTTCGCTTGCATTCTTCTCGCACGTGGTTTCGTGATTTCATCTCGAATCGAACTCGTTTCATTTTCAATTTATGGTTTTCCCGTGTTCGAGTTGCAATGGAACATGAGTTAGTGTTAGTTTCAGTTTAATACGTTTCGTGGAGCGGTTTAAATTAAAAACCTAAATGTCCGTACTTTGTTTGGTCAGGTTCTCGTCATAGCAACAGCTTTTTTTTAAATTAAATCAAGTCCATAGAGTCGTGATGCTGCTAATGTTCTTCTCAGGACGTTTCTTTAATGTTTCGGATGATCGAAAACGTTGCCGGCGTCTTTGTGGCAATTTACTGAATATTTTTGGAGGTTTGAGTGGAGGTGGATTACTTCGGTGGGTGTTCCCTGTAATTGAGGTATCGACTGCGAACTGTGTGCAAGACACAAGTGAAGAAGCTGTGAAATATTATCACTCGCAGCTCGCAATTTTAATCGAAAAATCATTTTACTAACCCTAACTGCTGCAAGTCCATTAAACCCTACATTGGTCTTTGTGTCCTGAAACGGAGGTGTAACTTTCAAGCTGAAGATATTTTCAAAGTATTAAAATTGCTAGAAATCCTGAACTTTATCTTCTGCTAGCGAGCTGGAAACTATAATTTACTGCCCGTAAAATATTTTTGCGGTGGCAACATTTGTGACCTGTTCTCTTTTCCTATGATGCAATCTGTATTATTTACCTTATATATTTTTACCGTACCGTCTTCGCAGTTCTTCGTAAGCTTCTTCGTCTGCTCGGATGAAAGTCTGACGCCGAATTAATGGATGAAAACATTGCTTGTATGGATTATCACGACACATCTTGCAATTAGGAACACTTCAAGAGGTTGTTTATTGTTAGAAAATTCCGGCATGTTTAAAGATTCTCTTGCAACATCATAATACGTCTTCTTACGTATTAAAGATTTTAATAAATACACTACATAATGTAAACAAATACCTTTTCCGGTTTGAATGATGATGAATAATTTTAATCATTTGGGGTTTCCCTTTTAATTGCCTCCGAGCTGCGGTTAAACTTAGGAACAATCGTACTAATTTCTTTAATTTCTTGGTTTTCATTAGGTCACTTCATATTACATATCATTAACGTGATATTTTTTTGATTTTTTTCAGGAAAATGTTCATTGGTGGATTAAGTTGGCAGACTAGTCCAGG
The DNA here is from genome assembly GCA_037055365.1 of Polyplax serrata. Lineage (NCBI taxonomy): Eukaryota > Metazoa > Arthropoda > Insecta > Psocodea > Polyplacidae > Polyplax > Polyplax serrata. The sequence continues at coordinate 2,227,668 of JAWJWE010000037.1, read as the reverse complement.
TAAGAGCGAAACATTAATGTTACGAAAAAAAGTAAATGGAAAGATGAATGGGAGCAAGTGTTCTTACAAGCAGCCTCTTTTTTTTCTAAATCCGGTGTGTACTCCGTAGTGTTTGTTTCATATATAATATAATTACAATACAAGTATTCACTTGTGAAGGGTTAGGATTAATGGCATGTAGAGCAAATTGTTTGTCATTACAGTACTTGTTAGTTGTGTTTCTTATCGCACTGTGATATCAGTGATAGTTCTGTTTTAGAAATAATTATACGTGCAGTTTGGTGTGTGGTAAGTTTTTTCTTTACATCAGTTTGTACTTCTAATTCTTTGCTACACAAGTCTTACACCACCCTGCCAAATCTTGTTCAGCGGTGATTGTGGTTGCACGACGGATTTTTGTGTTGTCTGCAATACTTACTTGGACATGTTTACATATGTTTAATCTCATTGGTGCTGTGAAGCAATGTGATGCCGATCACCATTGTGAAGTGATACAACATGAAGTTCATGAGATGGAGCGAAATGAAAAAAAAAGAAATCTCGTCTGCGTGTGAAGCTGTGGTGAAGCGAAGGTGAGGATGATGAAGCTAAATTTGTTGGTGACTTGTAGAGAAAAATATGGGAAGAAGACAAATCAACTCGCGATTGTTAGCATTTCAAGTTCACTTGTTTGCTAGAGGCACTTGCACCAGAAGTTGAGAATTTACATTGCTTTTACGATCGAAACCCTGGTTCACTACCAAGATAACTGGGCAAACAATGGCTTCTGACGTAGAGCAAAATGTGACTTCAAATTCAAGCTGTAAAAGCACAGGATGTGTTGTAATTGAGTAATGCCTTCCTTAAGCGGCACTGAATTTTAAAATGTAATAAAAACACGTTGTTTCCGGCGTTTACATACTGCAAGATAACTCAACACTCTGTACCATTTTTATTTATATTATTTTAACCTTAAAATTGATGTTTTCCATTGTCAACTAGTAGTGTTATATATATGATTACGAAAACAATGAAGTTCAACTTAAAAAGCTTTCATAAAATTATTTTAAATTTCTATACTTTTATCTTCAAACAACGTACAATTACTTTTGTCAGTAGTTACGATCAATTAAAAGTATTAATGGAAAACGAAAGATTACAGTAATTAGGTAGCCAACAAATGTTTAATACTCGGTGGTTTAAAGTAAGGCAAAATTCTATATATTATATTTAACTCATTTATTTCTCGCGTAGCATAGCACACGAAGCTTTCAGAGGAACAAGACGGGCAAATACTTTACACAGAACCCGAAGTAGCATGTGAGAGTTCTTGTTTTCTAGTTAAACTTTGGGACCGTTTTCGTCTGAAAGCTTAAACAAACATCGCGGATAAATAAACAATTAATTTGGAAATTATACACTCAATATTATTGAGTCTAGTAGACCGATGTAAGGAAAAGGTGTTTTGTTAACATGTAAGTGCTCTTAGTGCCTTGAGCTAAATGTTTACAGAGTAATTTTAACGAATGCTCAGTGTTTGTTCATAGTGTTAAGGGGAGCTGTGGGATTGTCTATATGTGACAAAATCATTCGATATGCAATGAAGTATGTGTGTGTGTCTGTGTGTGAGGGAGAGACAGACAAGTACAATGAGAGATACTTTGTATTTCGATTCGTGGCAACAAACAAATTTTTGTTTTATTGGAGCCCGAAGCATGATATGTGTTACATTATTTATTAATACGTAAGAAGATTAAGTTAAAGCTTGAAGTAACGTTATGTTGTTATTGAAAGCTTTTTCATGTTTTTTGGATTCCTTTAAGTGGGTTTGAAGTTTGGTTTAAATTTGGCTGCGAATAAACCACGAATGAAAATAGTTACTTGTTGGACAGTTTTATTTTCTCTTTCTGTCTCCTTCTTTTACTGTTTCTTAATGTTGATATATGTAAGAAGGAACCGTTTGCATATTTGTAGTATTTTTATCACCCTCACTTTATTCTAGTAAAGGAATTCACTTTGGAAGTTGACAGTTGAGACTTCAATAAATCCAAAGCATACTATTTTCATCGTACCAAATAAGTTGTTTGTTTAAATCACTTGAAATGAAACAGGGGAGTGAAGTAATATCTTAACAGGTGTAGTGTAATACTATTGTGAATACAATTGAAACAGTTGAAAAGTGTGAGAAGAAAATTGAGAGAAATGCCAGCGGAGCAGAACAAACCGTATTTTTACATCTGATAAAGATCCTGAAGAGTCGACTGGACTACCATTCATAAATTGTTCTTTTTATTTGTCCTAAACGACTCTAGGAAAAACTAGGCCTTCATTTGCGGCAAAATTGTGGTTGTTAGAGTAGGAAGGCTGCAGCAATAAACTATCAGTATGTTGCGTATGGAATTTGTTGTCTAAATTTTGCTGTATCAATGAATAAAATTTTATAAAATTGAATAACAAATTGAATAAAATAAAGTATGAACTAAAAAGTAAATTTCAGTTTATTGAAGAACATTTCAGAGAATTGAATAGAAAAGAGAGGAGAAGGGTTCGTGGGGAAAATACGGAAATAATGGAGTGTTCGGAAAGGCCATCGGATGTGGAAGACGAAACCGTGTTGTCTGACTCAAGACAAAAGCAATATACGAAATTTCCGTGCGAAGTGCCAGGGTTATAAATATTGCCAGTTTATCCGCATTTACATAATAAGAGTCTTTTAATGTCTTAGTATGTGTTCACACATATCATTAATTCACGTGTGGAAGTTCTCGCTGAGGTAAAGTTCTCTAATATGCCATTGTGATTCTAAACTACGAAGAAAATATCACCGGTACCGTAAAATCAATTCGGTCGGTATGTATTTTCACATTAGGTTACTTGTGTTGGTGTGCATGCGTTTTAATGAAACGCTGCGTTTCAGATATGAAAATTACACGGCGAAAAAGAATGGAGTCGAGGACATTTTACGGAATGTGACCCGGTATAATTTACAAATCATTATTATTACAAAATCAATAGTTTTGTTTTAGTAGTTGTGCTCGTACCCGGGGGACCAAGGTGACCGACGAGGACCTCGTGTCCCTGGGCCTGACACCGAGTTGAGCAAACTCAAATGATCAATCTAAATTAAATTGGACGGCAATGCAGAAAGTACAGTTGGTGAAGTTCGCCTGTAAGTTCGACCACTGCCAAATTCGACGCTCGTCACTGCGGCTAACGAAATGTCAAAATGTCAAAATTTCTCCCAGGTTTATGTCCCGCTGGTGCAACCCGAGAGCAAGATGTTCCCTCAAAAAGTGTGAACAGGTACCGGAGTGATTTATGTAAATGGTGGCATTGGTTTGAATGATCGTTTAAGGATGGAAATAAATTGGTAATATTTTCAATCGATAAGAAGTGGGCTGACACCTAGCCGGTCAACATGACTTAAAGTTTCATGTTTTGGTAATGTTTTTCGGAGCGAACACTCGACTTTGTTTCGAGATTGAAATTGTAGAACGTCAAGAATTCGAATTTTGGTGCCTCTGAGCATTACACAATTTTCCATATTTCCGTTTAGAACTTCTAATGATTGGTACTTAAATAGTTAAATAAGTATACACCGAGGTAGGGTATGGTAATTCACTTCTAATTCAGACTAATATTATTACCTCTTAATTTGAGATTTATGAAGTTAGAAGTAGAAATTACAATTCCTCCCCCTCCCGCGAGTATTAAGTTTTTGATGGAGAAAATATTGTTTTTATACTTATCACAATTAAAAAGTTTTTTAGTCATTTTTTTAAACTTTTTATATTGTTTCTTATTGCCGTCTTGTCACACCACGACGACAAAGTTGAACGAAGAAGAAGAAAATAGAAATCTGCGTGGTGAAAAGATCAAAATTTTCTCCATATGATCTGAAACATGTGGTTTTACTGCTGGAAAGCAATTGAATTTTCAGTTCCTTCACGAAATTTTGGATTCGGTTTTCGTCTGTGGATCCTCTTCTTCTTGTCGTAGAGAATTGTTAATAATAAACTAAAGTCCCGCTATTGTTTTCTTTTAATCTTTGACGTATTTCTTCCTTAGCATAGAATATTCTAGCGTACAGGCAATGTAGATCTTATGGAAATATATTCTGTAAAGAGTTTATAATTTAAAAAGGCTGGTTAACTTGTATATGGTAACTCGTCCACGAATTGGAAGTAATAATAATATATAATTATAATATAATTCTATGTACAACAGAATTGAATTTGTTGTCTACTGTGTTCGACTGTTTTTCTATTGCAACGTTGAATTTGTCCAAGTTCATTTGCAATGGAAGAGAAAGAAATCTACTCGTAAGGCTAAAACTGTGGAAACTTCTGCTTGTGCGTGTGTGTCACTCCTTTATTGGGGCCTGTCTCTGATGGTCGAACTGTTTGGTAACCCGTGACAAACGCCATCCAATTGACACATCCTTTAAATTTATAAAACTTATTTTCCTTCGGTTTTAAGTGGCACCACTTCAATGATCCTGTGTACTTGTAAGATAAATCTAAATGCTTGTGAATATCAAAACGATTCGTTGACTTACACTCCACTCCTCACTCGATTAAAGCCTCTTTTTATGTAAATGAAAATCCAAGACAAGTTTGAAAATGAAGTACATCGCGGGAAAATGTAATGCAATGTTCTGTGGAAAAAGATGGTCATTCATCATATTAACTAATGCATCGAGTTGTTATATTTATTTCCAAGTTGTTTCCGGGCAGCAGTACCAAAAGAGTTTGTAGTTGTAGGAGTCGAAAGGCAGGGTGGTTAGCGGGTATTTGAATTACACCGAAAAGTCGGATAGTTTTTCAAATTTACACACTCAAACTTATATGGAGCAGTGATAAATGCCAAATATGCGAATATAAAACGTGGCGAAAATCATGTCGAACGATATGAAGAGTGAATACGAAATTTTTGAAGTGAAAAAGTTGCGAACTGCCGAAGGAAAATCGTCCCGACAGACTATTGATTTGGATAAGGATGACACGTACTTTTGAAATTTCAACAAATCTAAAAAAATATCAGTTAGATGAAGATATAAAGAGGATAACAGAAAACAACTGTTGCGCGAATCCCATCTTAACCATAACTTTTCTTTTACGAATGTCAAACACTTTTTACGGCTCCATTTTTTTTTTTTACAAATTTTGGTAGTCGGCCGATCAATAAAGACAGGAACTCGAAAAAACAAAAATAGATTCGAGGCTGTGTGGCATTATGTGTAGACGTACTAACACCTCCTTACCCCAGGATTTTCTACTACAAGGTAGAATTATCTCATCCGAGCATTAATTAAAGCTTCCGATTCGTTTGAGTTTCATTATTCATTCATATTGTGTATATACCTCTGGAACAAAGTGGTGAGCGAAATTTATAATGGAAGATAAAAACACTGGTTATTAAACATTGCAGAAATATTGCAAATATTATGATTTCACAAAGGTATTGTGCACATATTTTTGGAGTAATTAACAATGGCGGTTCTGCGTTCTAGCGAAAACTTTGCCTGACTTTAAATTAAATGCTCATTTGGAAAGCAGGTAGCCAAGGATCTCTCAACGCTTCATTTTATCCTAAAGTATTTCTACCAACTTTGTGATTATCCCTTTGTTCAAGTTCTTTAAATTTATGTTAAAATTGGGAATTAAATAATTTTTGGTAGATTAAAGAATGATCGAATATAAGTAGTATTCTATTTGTAATATAGTTAATAGACTAGAAGAGCTCTAAAGGTATCGTTTGCTTTGCAGCTAATTTAAAATTTGTCCAGTACCGGTGCTGATGACTCCTATTTATTGGTTAATCAACTCTTATTTTTTATTTAATATTTATGTTCGTTGGATCTTTAACGACAGGTGGACAGGTCGACATTCTCTTTATAACAGTTCGGAATTAGGTTTACGAGCGGGAAGTTCCTCAACGTTTTGTCTTTCCGGAGCTTCACTCCTCATCGGAGATGCACATATTAGAATGATCTCATTCAGAGGTGACATTGCATCAGGTTTTGATCATATCTTATCACATTTACTTCAACATGGCTTCGGCACGAGTACTCGTTGTCGAGACTAGTGAAAGACAAGTCCTCTGTCACACCTGTTCCACCGCTGTGAATGACGATTAATCGAATCTGATCAATCATTTTACTTAAAATTAAATGCAACAAATGCCTTGATGTCTTAATTAACGCGTGATTCTCACTTAACCATCATGCTTCACACATTATGGTGGCCAATTCCTTATGTTTCCGGCCATATTTCCTCTGAAAGATATTTGTTCGAGTTTTGTACAAAGGGAATGAATTTAACTATATCTCTTACTCAAGTCATCAATGAATCACTTTGTTCCATCCCCTGTACATGCGAGACGTACGTCACCATAAGGTTGTATTCTTATGGTACATAAAAATGATACGACATGAAATGAGAAACAAGTTTGAACTAGTAAAAATCTAAAAGTGGTTGTCTAAACGAGTGATATCACCTAGAATGACGAAATAATATAAAAATATGAGCGCAAGAAGAGTGATAAAAAAAGGTTAGAGAAAAGGAATATGTCGGACGCAACTTTTATTACTTGCCATTATCTATGTTAAAATCATTCTTAGTTTTAGAAAGTCTCAAAGTGGCCTACAGGAAAATAGATAATAATATCGATGTTATAATATAAATTATTGAATTTAACTGAAGAAATTTTGGTTTTTGGACAGGAGTGACATAAATTTGTTACCCATTTTTTACAAAATAGTTTTACTCTGCATTTCTTACAGGAGCCGATACTTGGTGGTGTAACTTGTGTGGTATGTGGTAAATAAATATTTAATAAAAATAGAACGCCACCATTAGAATGAAATGAATGAAAAAAATAGAACCTAATACGAAAAAACGATTTAAAATTTAAATTTTGTGGTCCTTTTCAGAGCTTTGGACCTTTCCACATACCTGGGCAAAACCTTTCAAAATTTCGTTTCCTTTTTTCCACTGGCAGTGACAGACCAAAGAAGTATATAAAATTTACTTTGCCGTAAAAGCCATTTTTAAGGACGCCATTTGTTTTTAATTCCGAATTGGTTGTTGTGCAGAATTTCTTCTTTTTTTTTTTTATTTAAGTTACGCTTCGAGTTCGTGTGGAGTTTCTGTTCCTGAGGGATAAATCTGGTCGTAAATTGAGGAAAACGCATTTGTGGTTTAGTAATTGTTTTGAAACGGTTAAACAAAGGTCTTGTTGTCGTACACCGTGCGTAGTGTGCCTCTGATTTGAAGATTAATTTTGCTTTCATTGTCGCGTATTAAATATTTTAGCTTTTTTACGCGTTCGACGCACCTGACTTTTCCTATTCGGCCTCCCCGTTATTTGTTTCTATTTGTACAGTTACTTGTTTTCATCATATTTGTGTGTGCCTGAGCTGACCAGTTTCTCCCGGGGCTTCACCATCTGGGCCACGGGTTCGACGTTAATCCCCCTATTTTATTATCCAAAACCCTAAATAAATTAGAGATAACCTTGTTAGGAACCTCATCGGCGTCAAAACCGGACGTGGGCAAAATACAGTGAGATGAGGCAAAAAATGAAACTGGCTCTGATAGGATAGGAGAAGAAACGAATTTGGGAGAATGCTGGAAGGATAGAATCTTATCAAATCGGATAAATCAAATGGAAAGGAATGAGGGTAAAAGCTCTGTGTCACTGGAAAGGGAAATTCGCGCCCTGAAACGAACACAATGGACATAAAATTTTTATTTCCAGTGACAAATACCGCCGCAAATTGATTGGGAGTACTGGAAACGGTTTCAGTATAATTTCAGCATTTGCTCTGGGAAAAACTGAAAATTGATTTTCAAAAGGAGAAGAATCATTGTCATTTGTAATGAACCAGGAAAATACTGCGCACAGTTTTTGGTTCATTTTTTTTTTTTGCGACACCTTCCCTGTCCCTGTTCGATTCCGTTGGATTTGACCATCGAAATTGGATTGCCCGGTAGAAGGAATGGGAAAAGTGCAGAATTGTATAACAGAGAGAATAAAGTTAACGTAACACACTAGTTATGTGAAGTGCTGTGTATGTTAGAGTTGCTTCAAAGTAAGTCAGTATTATTATGGAGGAACGTAACCAATTTTTTTGTATAGGCTGTGATTAACGACAAGTGAGAATTTATGGCTCAAGTGCAGAAAAACAGACAGATTGTTAAATTTCAATGTGAAAAATCAAAGTTTCAAACCATTTCCAACTAAACTATTACAATAATTCATTCAAATTACACCTATACATTTTGTTTGAAACTCAATGCCTGTGAGTTTGCATACTCACTGAGACTAGACTTTGTTCTGAATCAAAAATGATTTTTTTTAGCTATTGTGTGGCAAAGTAGTATTTTTTACCATTCTACATAAATTTTTGTCATGAAAATACTACACTGTAATTGCCAATTATTAAGTTATTAACTGATTGTAAATTTAATTTAATTTAATAAATTTAAAGCAGCCTATTAAAGCGTGCTATGTATGCTTTCATAAATTTTATGATTAATCATTCCTAAGTACGAAGAAGTGTTAGTTTCAATGCTCTGTTTGAATTGGTTTTATTGTTAATAGTAATTTTAATAACAAGGGTTCAGAAATGTTATTAACATTTGTCGTGGATGTTAATTCAAATTTTAAGTAGGGGTTTTTACATCTCTCAGGACCGGTTTCTCGTTCACCGGTTTCACAAAATGACAGAATTCACATTCTATAGGAAAATGTAGCATCCTCAATGGTTTATTGTGGGGGGAGGGGTTGAAAATCCCTCGATGGTGAAATTGCATTTTTTCTTGCCTTTAAACGGCTCTCTTGCTTTTTGTCACCATTTTCCTTCGTAACGTGAATCAGAGGTTCATTTTACATAAAACATCGGCTAAATAACACGAGGCTTATGACCAACTGGATGCCATGGATTTCTATTAATTTATAAAATATTGTAAAGTATTAAAATTAAAAGTTGAGTAAAAGAGGTTGGAAGTAAAATTATTGCACACAAAAGAAAAAAATAAGTAAAACTGGAGGCTTAAATTTTAATTAAATAATAATATTACTCATACAAAAATAATATTATCACTTTGAAATGCAATCGTTCAGTATAGAGAAGGCTTGACTTAATATTAACGGACATTCAAATTAGACAAATCATATAAATAATCAAAGCAAGCAGTTGGTATTGCTACTGCTGTGGTATTATAGATAATCCATTTGAAATTATTACCAAAATTACATAATAGAATTTTCAATTTCTCCCAACAGAACAGGTAATCTGTTTCTGGGTCCTTGGGCCTTGCAAGGCTTTCCAGCGTGGCAGAAGATACAAAGCCTTAGAAAAATATAATCCGAAAAGAAAATGTCCGATAAATAATTTCTAATCAATTCTTCTGAATGTCACTCGTCGATTTCGTTTCATTTGCTTCGACCTCGGATATTGTCAATAAGAGAAAGGATTTGATGTGTTCAACCTAACCCATTCAAGCTTTTCTCCTTCTCCTACTGTCTGATTTTTGTTTGTGTGTGTGTGTCCGACATTTTGTGTCCTGCGCTCTGTACCCCGTGAGTCTTCGACTATTGAAAATTTTTGGCTTTGCTTAACTTGTTGTTAAAATGTCTGCTCCTTCCCAGAGCGTTCAAGGCCGTGAATCTTCCCGAACAGTTATTCTGAATAGTAGTGTTCTCCAAAACAGTCCTTGTTTCTATTATTTAAAACTATTTTGCTTGATTTTTCGGGTCGGAGCTTAAATTGAAAACTAAATATAAGTAAATGATTTTACAGTCAGATATTTTTAACTTCGGTGACGTCTTGTGTCATTAAGGCTCATTTATTTTTAAATTTTTATTACCAAAATGTGTTTTTAAATTCATAAAACATAATATACTTGTATTGATACATAAAACTGGTTACACAGGATCGTCCTCAGAATCTAATTAGTTAACTTTATGTAAACATGGGAGGGAAATTTTTTCGGTCTAACTTTAAATAAGACTTCGACTCCGAAAATTTGTTATTGACTGTCATCTTAATAGAGTTATTAATACGCGTATTTACTAGGTCACACAAGTTGAAATTCTGTCAGATGTGATTACATTGGCAGTTACAGGCTGTTTTACTTAATATGTAAGTAAGTTTACATTGGTATATTACGTGCAATACTGTTCTGTTAATGGCGTCGATTTTGGGCAGACACTATTCAGACTAAGTAAGGGTTGTAATGAACACGTAGTAGTCGGATTAGTCATTGAGATACACGTGTACAAGTCATTATCAGGCAGCACATTAAAATTTTTTTATAATAATAAGCAGGGGACAGAAACACGACCCAGTTTCACTATGAAAGAAAAGTACATTTTCATTACGTTGATGCGAACAGGAACTTCACCCATCACAGCAGTCAACCGGCTCCCTATGAGGTCTCATTAAAAACTGATTTTGTTGATTTGAGGATTGTAAAAAATATCTGTGAAGTCGGACCGTGTGCAGAAGTAGACGTTGGACAAACTCTAGAGTTTGACAACGCTAATGGAACAGTTGTAAAACTGTTGTGCAGAGGTCAACGTACACAAGCGTTAGCGGAAAGTGGTTCAATGAAATTTTGATTTTCGATCGATATCAATCGGCCAAGGACGTTTTATATAAACAATCTGGACAATTTTCTGTTTGACTTAGTTTCTAAATAATCAGTCGTTTGTGTTCTGGGGTTTTCTCCCTTGTTGATGATCCTACGTATGCATATATTTAAGATACAATTTATTATATAGATTATATATATTTATAGTGTACCCTAAAATGTAATTCAATTGAGCAAGTATATTTTGGTAAGTCGAAATATTATCGAACCTCGTTGAATAATATCTATTGCAACACACTGACGTACACAAACTGACCGCGAATAAACGAGCTAACGACTAACTACCAAGAGCTCACCCTAACCACCTCATTAGCAAACAATTACTTGCTAAATTTATCAGAAGCGTGAAAGCAATAGTTTTCACTGGGAGTCAGGTACCTAAATTTCAATCAGAAAGGACGCCTCGCCAAAAGGCCAAATGAAGTTGAAACCTGTTTTCTGAAGGGTTTAGGACTACCTCGATGGACGCTAGACACAATAACCTTTTTCTTTATTTTCAAAAGAAAGTACAAAAGATTAGATTGGGTTCGGGTAGGTATCCCTGCTTTTGTGACGGGAATTGTGTTTGGCCTGCTGGGTACCATTCCTAGATGTTTTTCGGTTTCGGCTTGACATTGATCGTTTGACTATCCGGGTAGCGGCGATCAATGCAAAATTAATGAGTGAAGAGAATGACTGAATCGCTACTTTATATGATTAGAATATGTGGCGGTTGTTTTGAAATAAAGTTCACGTTATTAAGAGCCTCTTTTCACACAAATACTTGACTTATTATAGACAGGTTATTAGAAAAATAACTTCGAGAGTAACTTCGGTGTGTGATGGCCTTTATTTTTCAGCAGTTGTAGTCATTAGATTGATAACCCAACAGTATGGAACATTTACACATGACTACAAAGTAATTTATTATTGTGTGCTTTGTCGAACATCATTTCCTTTTTCCATCGGGTGAAGTTCTGTTAAGCGGCAAACAAACTCTAGCAGGTGAAAAATGTTCGTTATTGATTTTGGGAGCGACTATTTGTGGAAAAGTTGCTGTAGCCATTAGAGAGAAAATACATCGAACCCGAAAATCAGTAATTGAAACTTCCTTCCGAGGGTGTCTTCTTGCTGCTGCAGCAAAATTCATTACATCAATATCCTTCAGAGTCAGATGGGAGGGTAGGCGACGAAGGAGACCGTGTTCCTACTCCTTTGGTTAAACTTTCCTCTGCCACTAACCAGTCACTCGTTTCAATTTGTTTAAAAATGTTACAATTCACTTTGTACATGATACTTAAAAGTTTTTCAAAAGTCATAAAGCGTTTTTTCCTTCTGTGAAATTTCTAATTAAAAGTATAAGAGGAAGTGAAATGTAGTTTTAATTGATTTCATTAAGTATTTGAATTAAAGTTTGTGCCATTTCTTCCCTCAATATCTCATCTGTTTCCATGGGTAGTAAATTTAATATTTGCTTTTTGAAATGCAGATAATTTTGAACGTTTTGTTATTTGAATTTCTGCTTTTGGCTGTTCTATTAGTTTACTAACTTAAGAAGGTCTTATTATATAGTATACATTGTATTAATATAAGTAGATATTAGATAGATGCAGATAAATGTAATCACAAATATTTAATTAATATCGATGTAATTTGTTTGGTAATATCCAACATAATGCAGAATTAAGTAATAGGTACGGTATTTTATAAAACTGGTCTGCAAAATGTTGCGAAAATAAAAATTATCGGCCACATATCGGTTGTGAAGGTATTCGTAGAAAGACACCACGTAGAAGACCACTTTTGGTAGTAGCATTAGTAGCACTTTCAGTAATATAAAATTGTTGTAGAGTAAGGTGCTATGCAGGTGCATTAAAGTTCTCATATGAGTAATTAAAAAATTCGTTACCTGTTCAAGATACGTTGTCACTCTTCTAGTAAAGATTGTTTGCTGCGGTTTATTGCCATTGTACACAATTTTAAAATACAAATAAGAAATATACGTCTGGAAGTACATTTTCTGTTTCTGGAGTGACATTCTGTTTGCTCCTTTCTTTTGTACATACAAATTGGTTTTTAAAACGTACGTTGGAGTGTCGTACGGCTTGATTTTGAAAATTTCAAATTTCAAATATGGCTTCTAAGTTCACCGTTTGAAAATTACAAGTAAGAAATTTTAGATAATATGCAAATGAAATCGAAAGTAAATATTGATAACAACCAAATTTCACGTACACGCCAAGAGATAAGGCCCGTTAAAAACGTGTGCGACAATTTTGATTCATTTAATGTCAACTGCAGGTTACTTAGATGTTAGCCGCAACAACGTATGGATATATAATTGTATAAATAACGTATAAGTAGAATACCTGAAAAAGGTCACCATACGGTACGATACCTGTGTTACAACATGTGATATGAAAATTGTTGAAGTTTAGCTAATTCTAAATTACGTATGTACGTTGTCTAAGTATGGCTTCATACAGTGAACATTTCCCGGATTATATTAATATCATTTTTATACGTACTGGGCCACTCGGAGCCTGAAAAAAAATGAGAAAGTCACAAGTTTCTGTATCCCTGGTGATTTATTGTTGAAACGCTTTCCTACATTGAAACATCTGCTGTTGGCTTTTCCAAATAGGTTGATAGACTTACAATCAATCGATACGTTCCATTCGTGTGGGAAAACCTGATGGAAAACGCAAAAGAAAAAAAGGCGTAAGCATTACAAAGCTTTCTATATACGAAGATTCTGTACGTAAATATACGAATGCGTGTTTTTTCATTTGAATGGTTAAGCCGCTTCAAGTGGGAAACTAGCCTGATTCGGAAGGGAACAGAAAAACAGTTGTGAAAGACGATGCCACAAAGGTAGTTTACTGTAGAATCGTCACAAAGAAATCTGCATGACGGGGGGTTGGAGATTTGGGAATTTGAAACGGAAGCTGGTGAAAGGAAGAGGGATGGGTCCAGATCGAGTTGTGAATGACGTTGGGATAAAGTCAAATTGGCAAATGAAGCGTGCAATTGAGAATGGGATTGAATGGACGAAGAAGTTACGAATCTCTTCTTCGCAAACTATTCACTGATTGAATTGTAAAGAAGAAATTGTGAAGCAACAAAAGTTTGCTTTTCCTTCTGCTTTTGTCGTTCGTTGGATGCCTCGAGAAGTTTGTCTTGTGTACTGTTTGTCACGTGTGTATACACACTTTTGTGCCTTGGATAAGAGACAAATCGCGACGACTACTTTTTGTATTTGATTGGAAAGGGATTGGATTGACAGGAGATTGTCGTACGGGGACGGCATTACGTTAAACAGCGGTGAAGTACGTTTTTAAAAGGGCGGAATTAAAATTCATATTTACAGCTAATGTAGTGTTATGAAGAGGTTAAAAGTGATAAATTTTGGGAGTTAGATTTAGGAGTTAGCAGTTGAGGACATAAATCGTTCTTTATATAAATATTAACGAGTGATACCCGTTGGTTTCTTCATTTTCTCCTGCATGACCACTCCTGGGTGAGGTAAATTTGCGTGTCACAAAATTTAAACAGGGCCACGACGAGACGAAGGGAAAAATGACTTGGTCTTTTTTGTTTAGAACGACCGCACCTAACTGGATGTTATGGTGAAGGACACATGTCAGATGTAATTTGAAAAGCCTTTGAAGCGTGTGAAAAGGCATTTACGATGCATTGGATTGCATCGGTTTCTCTGGGAGTGGGCTCGAGTCACGCCCGTTCACACAGGAAGTTAAATTCCCTTACTTCCCTTTGTTATTGACCATTAATTTCAGTTACCTATTGATAAATAGAATTTAAATAATTGGTTTTGAATGATCGGTGCCGGGCATCGCCGTCGAGCAAGTCTCAGAGTGAGAGAGTACTCGACGAATTGCAGCAAATTGCTGTCGTGTCACCAAGAAGGTTACCTTGAAGTCGTTGAAGCGCTCGTGACCGCTTAATTGGCGGCTTAGTAAATGCAGTTTCATGACTAGTGAAATCAGCTTCTAATTTCAGTAGAAATTTCCTCGTTAATTATTAACTAGTTGAAAAGTAGCGCGTGATGTACATCTGTGTTCGTCTCCTGCCCCGCGAGTGCATTCGATCGAACTCTAAGAACGCACTCTAATAATTTAACAATTGTAATTTCTGTGCTGTTTCTAAATTACGGTGGTGCACCGTCGCGTTTAATTAGCAATAACATCGGAGATATCGTAATGTGACCGCATTCATTTTAATGGCGAATAAATTTAATGTAATGATGTGACGTATTAACGTCTATAAATTACCAATTTAATTTCGACCCCTGTAACTATGAGTTTTAATTGAACTTAATGTGGCTTATTTTAATTTTAATTAAGTTAGGTGTTTCTTTTACCTACTGACGTAGACGAGAGTACAAGTAGTTTATCAAATGAGTACCGTACCGTCAATTTTTGTGATGAAAGCAGAAGTTTTGATATGAATTAATGCCATTTATCGGTTCTTAGTTAAGAAGGAATATATGTAGTTTTGAGAGTGTAGTGCTGTTTAGAGTTCGTTCTGTTATAATTTAAAAGACATTACATAAGGTTTTTTTGCAGAGCATGAACCATCGGACATTATCTGTTTGAGTTGTGCTTTTGCAGTTTTGTTACGTACAACCTTGAGACTTTGGTATTTTTTGGCCTCTCTGGAGAATTTCCGGCAGGTAATGGGTTGTTTCTGGTACCTGCCCATTAGGAAGTTCCAACGCTCATTATTTTGCCAATGGATGAAACATTATTGTTGTTAAAAAAGACAATTCATCCGTAGTTCTTGTTCCTTCGCTCAGGTACTCCCGCGTGCGTGTTCTGGAAGAAGAGGAACGAACTTAGCTGGGAAGTTGGAAAGAAAAACAATGAGAGATTTTCATTATGACGGTTGATCAGAAATGGGCGGAAACTTGAGAGGAGAAAACGAAGTCTGTAGGGAAGTGGACCTTCTTCGGAGGTTTCGACAACATCTGAACCATTTAAATGGTTTCGAAAGGGCTTTTTCATTAATTTAGAAGAATTTGTTTTTGTACTTACAGGAAAAGAAGTTTCTTTTTGTGGGAAAAGGGAAACGCGTCACTTGCTCTGAGATTTCCACAAAAGTCACTCATTTCATGGCTTCCTATTCAGTTTTTAGCATGTAAACAATTTTTTAAGGAAAGTACTTCTTTGTCGTCGAGTTTAAGCTCTTTCATGTTGAATATCTGATTTTGAATTATTTTTTTCTTGTTTACCTCATCTGCTGGCTTCAGTTTTTGTAAAAATTTAAGCGGATGCACAAGAAAATTTTGCTGCATTTGAGATGTACAAAATCCTCCTGGTTCGGTCCTTCTTCTTTTTCTTCACATTTGTTTTCGTTGCCGAAATTTTTCGCGTTAAAAATTGGTTTTTGATTTCAATCTGAGCTTCAATATTTACTATGAATTTTTCTATTTCTTCCTGTACTCGTCCGTTTCTTTTTGTAAAAGCCCCAAGTTGTTTACATACGGACCTTTATTTTCTATTCTCAATCAAAATATTCATTACATGACTGTATAGATCAGATTTGTAAGGAATGATTGTTCACTGTGTTCATATGCGTTGATGGCTGTGATTTTTATGTACGGAATTGATTGTGCTTTTTTTAGAGAAGTGGTCTAATTTTTTTTGCGGTTTCTAACAGATCTAGCTGCCTTGTTAATTTTTCTGAATTTTACTCATAATTTTTTCTTTTATTGCAGGTAAGTTCCAAACTCGGGATTTATTTCGTTGGGGAAGATGAAATTTGAGGATCAGAATGAGGGTCTGGTGTGCCTTAAGAACTCGTACAATTTTCTGGTTCACCAGTTGGCGCGGTGTTCATACTGTACGGTTTTGATTTGTAAAATCAATTCCGAATATTGAGAAACACCGGGGAGAAAAGTCTTTGGCGTGAAATGACGTTTTTGGTTGTGAGTGTGTATGTGTTAAACCCTTTGTTCTTGTATATTGCGTCATTAACGATACAATTGAATTACCCCGAGGGCCTTTTATTGCACTACATCACGGTTCTAACTCGCATGTTAACCGTAAGGGACCGATTTTAATTGTTTCTGATCATAACACCTTGGCGATATTAATTTAAAGATTTAACGTTTTCTACGAAGCAGCAGTAGTGTCCTCGACTCCTCGCATGTGAACTAAAAGAGAAATATCTGGTGTCCTGAGATTACTGGGCAATGACGTGTGACTACAATTGAACGTTTGTAGGAGAACACTCTGAAATATTATGACTTGAAACATCATTTCATTGACATAATTAAATGATGACGAAGGCAATGATTGGGGAAGCCTGCATATTTGTGGCGCTAAAAACTTAAATTTGTCGGCCGCGAAAGTTAATTCTTTCATTAGCTCCATGACGTTTTTTTTTTCAATGGCAATGATTTAATCTGTGACGGAGGACTTGTCTGGGAGTTGTGTTAAATCGACAGAAACTCTGAGATTGTTTCTTAAAGAGATTTTTTTTCGCTGGGGTTCAACAATTCTACATGAGGTGCTTCGTTTTGTGGTTTTGATACTCGATATTGATATTCGCTAACTTGCAGCAGAATAACATTTAGATCTCTGTTGCTATGAATCAAATTAACCTGTTTACATCTCATACAGTTGCTACGTTCAACTCTTCTGACCATTCTGATTTTTATTTTTATTTCCTTGAGTCTAAATATTTTCGTCTCATAATTTGGCACTCTCTAAGATCTTTCCTGTATGAGCCCACCTGTTTGATGTTTTCTTGAATTGACATCTGTT
Source organism: Polyplax serrata (assembly GCA_037055365.1). NCBI lineage: Eukaryota > Metazoa > Arthropoda > Insecta > Psocodea > Polyplacidae > Polyplax > Polyplax serrata. The sequence goes on along the minus strand of JAWJWE010000037.1, from coordinate 2,210,261 downwards.
GAATATTTACGTTTCGTTTGAAATTGAATGAGTACCATGCCGCCGCAGGTTCGTATTCTGTTGTTTCGATTCTGCAAAGGACAAGAGAAGCGTTCCAAATTTCATTTTCAACGACATGGAGGAGCAGACTTACTTTTCAAAATGCCATGCAACTTTCCAGAAAAAAGTCACAAATGGCACGAGCCCAAAATTTTTTTTTATTCGTACTTTCTGACTCAACAATGAGAATTCATCACTCTGTATTTTTTTGTTTTACCGTCTGACTTTGAACAATTTCCATGAGTTCTGAATACACTTTGAATTGAATATTATTCAATTAATTTGTTGAATCTAATGGTATAGCATGAATGTCAACGTTCTTGTACCCTTGATCGGGCTGACCGCATTCTTACCATGCGAAATCACGTGAGAGATACGGAACCTAACATAACCAACATTAATATAACTTAACATGTATATGGTTTGACACTGTTACTGAAAAGGTCACAAACTTTTGTTTGGTACAGTATTGTAATTATAAAACTGACATGAGTTTATACAAAAGAAATGTTCATCAACTGTGAAGAAACACAGAAAACAACGGGAAAAATGGAAAGAAAGATGAAACATTTTTGTTTGTGTTGGTGCAGATTAGAGGTTTGGGTGATAGAATATATTTATCAAAAGAAAAAAAGTTAATTCAGTCGGCAGTTTTTTCTAAAAATATATATATAATTTTTAAATCTAAATTATGACGATTTAATGAATGGGTTTGAGTTGAATTAAAACATATCTGACAGGAAAATGTAAAAGGAAAGCATTCCTTCGCAACAGTTAAGTGGTAGCAATGAGGGAAAAGAAAACGAGACAAGTGGTAAGGGAAATAAGATGAAAATGGCGTTCATAAACGAAAAGAATTATTCAAATGGTTAAATTATGAGTGAGAAAGTTTTGAAGATTTAAATATTCCGTGGAGGATGTAAAGCAAAGAGAAGGAGTACAGATATATAGGAGATACAGAGATAGAAAAAAGGTCTGTACGTGGACATCCAACAAAAAAATCATCTTTTCTTGTTACTTTAGCATGTTGGAATAAGAAATAAACGAAATAATGTCTTTCGTAGTTGTTTCTCATAAATGGCGTATCAATGGCGGTTCAATATAAAAACCGTGGAAGAATACTCAGGGTATTCAATTCCCTTCTTGCCGTTTATACTATACAATTCATTTTGTATATATATACGCACAAGGCGGTAGAAGTGATTTGTAGGACTCAAGAAAATCAAATTAATCTGGAATTATGGTTATTGAAACTTTTTCCCCCAACGTTTCAGGAGCCGCGAATATAAAGGGAAAGAATTTCTCCTGGCAAAAGAGATGATAAATACGACTCAGAGTAATAATTTACGACGGAACGGCACACAAAAAAGGGGTTAGCTGAACATTTCATAACTTTTCAACCTGAAATGTGAATAAAAAGTAGGAAAGAAAGGAGGAATGAAAAGAAAGAAAGGAAGAGAAGAGGAATGAAAAACAATTCACATCCGTGGACTAAAAAGAGAAAAATTAACAATATAATCAGGGTACATTGTTAATTTTTCATTTTATCCGCCACGTTGCGCTTTCTCCTTTCTTTGAGAGAGAAAAAAAAGAAACTTTCAACCAACACTTGCAAGATGGCACGTAAATTTGTGTGTTTGCCCGTGCCCACATCCGGTGTTTGGTTGTTCACTTCCGGTCAGACTTCATCCGGGTAGCCACAGTGGCTATGCAGCTACGTATTTGTGCGTTGCCCTTGTCCGGATTTAGATTTTTATGTATTTATTAAGTCTGGGTTTTGCGTCCAAGTGTTCCAAGACACACCGAAGTGTCGCAAATAACTGGAAACTTTCCCATATTCTCAGGCTTTCCAGTTTCTAAAGAAACTATAAATCGACTAAACTAATTCAAAAGTTTGTTCTTTATTGCACTCGAGTCTCAAAGGCAAAATTTTGGGAAAGCGTTTTTCTTACTGGTGCTCCCCACACCCCCACATCTTCGCCACTTTACCTGAAGTAGTGTTTTTTTTTCTCTCGGTGTATGAGAAATTCATATACTTTGTGATGTAGTGAAACCCCCGAAGAAGCGTGCCACTGCTGCGTCAGTTACGAGGAACAATAACCAGATGTTTTCTTGTAATGCTTGTTTACACGGTGCCCTATATTGTTCCATAATATTATCTAGCATCTTGTGTGAAGGGACTTGCCATGAGTTAGATTGTTTATATTCTATTGCAAGATTTAATATGAATTTTTGTACATTATTACATTTTATATCAGTCACACAGTAGAGTGTGTTGAAAATTTTGTCGGTCTAATACCTAGGCAGAGTCCAGTTCTTGACGGTGTTACTTTTGTTACGTTTGTGTTGAGTTGTTTGTAGCGTGGTTTGTATAGCACAGGAACTTCACTTCCGTGTATTTAGTACCTGCATAAATGTAAGTGATTTTGTGGCAGAAGCTGATTGCTCCAGGTTGTGGCTGATGTAACAGAATTGTAGTAATACATCAGAATTATTTGGTACAATACAACGTTGAATTGTTTAAAATTGTTCAACATTTAACTGTTTGGCAATTTTAATATTTACTCCAGCACTGCTTATTGTATTTTTTTCACAATTTTTCCAGTATCGTGTGTCATGTGCTGTCAAATGCACGGCTTATTGTGTGTTTATTTAAATCCGGGAATGAGCAGGATAGCGCGAGATAGAGAGAGAGGGAGAGAGACCGTAGTCATTTCAAAATTTAGATTAAAAGTAAATAAAGCTACAAAAGCTACAAAAATTTAAATGTACACGGCTCGAGTTAATTGGAATTAAATACATTTTCACTTTCAAATCAGGAAATTTATGTTTTTTTTTTCACGGAATAGATAAAAATTTCATAGTTTTAATTCCCGTTCTAGGAAAGGTGGGAACGATTTGTTTGGATAAAAGTTTATTAGAAAAATTGAAAATTCTGCAATAAGCATATTTTAATATTTCTAGATATTATTTTTTCAGATTAGTAAAACTCTCTTTTATCGGAATTTTAAATTTTGCAAATTTTGCTAGAATTTACCGCTTCTACCTGTAGATCTCTAGACTAACCAAACACCGTCAAATTTAAACGCATCGGAAGTACAAATAACTGGTTATTAATGTACAATATTTTTGTGTGACGGTGTGTTACAGTCACAAACGATAGGAAATAACTGTACTGGAACTTTGATAGAAAAATATATTTTACTTTTCAGTGTTAAGATTATATTTCTTCAATAATAAATAATACTAGAAGTGTTTCTCATTTATGAAGTAAATTTATAGGAAACAATAAACATCACGTACATTTGTGGTGTATTATTTTTTAGTGTTGCAGCATTGTTGTAAAGTAAAGTATAAGAAACAAAAAGTATATGAAGGTACTTGAGAGGGTTAACTGTTACGGGACAAACTGTATACTTCTGAATTATAACTACAACTTCCTTGCTGTCGTCTGTTTACGATACGCCATGCAATTATTTCTACATTTTAACTTCTATATAAATTGTTAATGGGTTTTTACAGCGAAATAGAAAACACTTTTAATAATTTTGACTGCATAAGTTTAGTTTACTTAAATATCGAAAGTGTTAATTCGTGAAAAACTTCATACCAATAACGAATAACTGAATGTGTTTCGCTGTGTATAAACCTCGGGGCATCGAATGTTTATTTATAAATATATATAATTTCATATTTCCATTCTGACAGCTCTATGTAAACCAGATTAATCAATTAATTGCGTGCAGTCGCCGATGGCGTATCAAGAGTCATTTTACGTCATTGATAAAGGTAATGAAAACGTTTGCATTTCACATTATTAAATTATTTGTATATATTATGGGTAGGAGTCTTATCCGTCATTCCGAAAAGCCGACCTCTTTCTGAAAAGAAACCGTGTAATATATAATATATAATCACTCTACCTCGGTGCTTAGCTAAAATACAGAGAATTTGATATTACCTCATGTCTTCGCTCGATAGTTTGTTTGGATATAACATCTACATATAAAGTTTTCCACGTCTATATATCACACAGTGTTACATAATATTATAAAATTGAGTTACATCAGATGATAGTAAAAGAGACAGAAAGAATAAGAGAGAAACAAAGTGGTTTTGTAATTGATGAGTTTTCTTTAAGATGGCTGCCTGCCTTTTATTAAATGTGAAGTGGAAGGATGGCGAGACAGTTGTACGACTTAAAGGAGCTGAGTTATCGAATTCTTTGCCGTTTGAAACTTAAATCATTTATCAAAATATTTTCAACTGATTCGAGCTTCTTCTCACTTTTCTACTTCTATACTTTTCTACAAAATGATTACGATAAAATGTCGTCCTTAAATTAATTGTGGGTAAGTGTGAGGATGAGAAAATGACAGATGTGAAGAGGAAAGTTGAGTACCTGGAATAGTTTTTTTATTTGACATCCTTCACCGTCGTTTGGAGGTGCGATGTTGAGCCCAAGTGCCCCTAAGTTTTACCTTTTCGTTTGCTTCCACCTTGTTCATGTGGCTGTTCCTTGGAAGTATGCAATTTAAGTATGCGATATTCCTGCAACTTATAGTATAGGATCATTGAGAATGTTTTTAGATTGCAGATATTTTAGACTGCATTTCTTGATATATAAGAAATATTGTGATTTATTCTGCGTATTCAAACCTACACACCAAGGTCTGTGTCTCCCAGTGGTCCTGTAGGAACATCTGACGTGCCGAATCAGTTAGACATTGAGCTTTATTTATCTTCTCCGTTGTCATTTTTTGCGTGTGTTGTTAGCCCCCGGAAGAAACTTCTTGGAAAATTTCATTCATGCGTAAATATTTTACGAGATGGCTTAACTGATTTGAAAGTTGAATAATTGAACACTTCACAGAGGAATTTGCGCCGGTGATCCAAACGAGTAGCGAGAGACCACGTTGTGTAGTGTGAGGGATTTGAGCTTTGAGCTTTAGCTAAACCTTCTCAGTACTTGAAATCCGACGAATTAGAGTAATTAAACCCTCGATTTCCACCTCTTTACGCCCAACTTCCACCATTTCTCCCTGTCGTGTCTTTTCCATTTTATGAAATGCAATTTTTTTTTTCCTTTGAACATCCCTTATTTGCCTTGCCGCCTCTATTGACTTTGGCAAAGTGTTGAGATGAAACACGGGTTAAGTGTTATTGGGTTCATGGAATCTCTTCTTGAGTTCTTGTGTACCGTAAACGGTTGGGTGTCATGGCAGAATATGAAATGAACAGATTAGAACGTGGCTGGAAACGCGGTGCTTCTGGTAACCGCAACGACCGTTAAGAAAAATGCTGGCGAACATCTTGGAAGTCATTCGAAACGGCTTTCAAGGATCTTCAATGTGCTTCTTTATTTGTTGTAGTTTATCGTTAAGTTGATTCGCTCGTTTTGCAAATACTCACGGGTTTACACTCTTTGTGAAGTGATTTTGCACCTGTACGGACTCTTCGTTTAATCAATAGAAGAAGTCAAATATTATGGCGAGGTGAACAAACTTTTCGTCAAGTTGAGTCACATAAACAACGCTGTCTTTGATGATTTGAAATATTTCCTGTTTACAAGAAAAACCATACCGCGATAAAGAAAGATTATTCTTCTAGTTCTGCAGTGGTGTAGTAAGAAGTGATGTGGTTGAGGTCTGGTGTTGTGCCTATTTCAGTAGTTTTTGAATGTCGTGGAACTATCCGTTTAATATGATGGGCACTGATGACGTATCACACCTGAACTGTCAGGTTCAGTAGAGTTGTAGAGTTGTAGAGACTGTTTTCCTCGCATTTGTACACCATAATTCAACCCTTGAGTTATTGTTTCTTGATTTCCTATAACTTTAATGAAGTATTCTGTTTATAAATATGTTGAGATTTCACTTAACCTTAGGCGGGTGTATAGAAATTTTTTTTGGACGAGACATCGGACACTTTGACTTTGGCCGGTAGTCTCCCATCCTCTTTGGATCTTTTTTTCTTCCTCTCTCACACTGAAGGTTTTCAACGAGTCAAATAAATTTTCCCAATTTTCCGGGAACGGTGTCGCGTGTTTCTGATGAGGAAATAACGAATGGGACAGAAGAAGCCGCGGTGAAACATAAAATCAAGTTTTACGAGATGCACTTGAATTGTTCTTTTTTTCTGGAACAAAAGTACACAAAAAATTGTTTTATGGCTAATTTATTTGTGTTCAAGTTCGAGAGTGAAGGAATAAAAACAATTCTCCTTTCTTATTTAATAATATGGATTCTGTTCTGTTGCCGTTGTTGCTGCTGTCATTGTCATTTTTCACTTCTGAAATTTTCCACTTTTGACAATTTCAAATCTTGAAGGTTTCAGTTCAGGCGAAAGCCTCCTCTTCCGACCACGTTGTTCTGACGATTTTAACGAATTTGTTCGATGAAATTTTGACTGTTGTCCTACTGTTGTCCGGTAGTCGACGTTGCTTAAGTAAATTTAATTTCTTGGTTGAGAAGTACTGGTTACACTGTCTGCGAAGCTGACTTCTGACTGGCCGCGTGCCAGTTCTGTGGTATTAAAAGCAAATAAAGAAATTGACGGGTGTTTTATTTGACGTGGAAATGAGCTTTCATTTTGCATATTTGCACCTGTTCAAAATGCAATTCCTGCTTGCAGCAGGGCAGAACTGATTTGTTTTTACTTAATTAAGCGGTATTTTACTTAGCTTAAGAACTCGCAATCGTGGGTTGAGTCGTTGACGCAGTTGATCAAGTAGTGAAGTGTAAGAAAGTTAACTTGAATCATTGAAGATTATTATTGTGCCAAATTTAATGCAATGAAAGGAGGGTTTGTTTGCTGCAAATTAAAACGTAATACATTTTTCAAGGTTCAAAAAAGAATATATTCTCTCCTGTATATGTGTCGCTTGCCATTATTAAATTATGGTAATGTTCTGTGCAGGAAGTTCACAAAACTTATTTCTTTGTGTACTTATACATTCTTTGTCATAACTTTGTAAATGCTGCAGGATGTTACCGTGGAAGAATTTTATTTATAGTTTACTACTTAATGCGAACGACAAGTTGTTTCGTTGAGTCACATTCTTGCAGTTGATGTTTTTCAAATCTTTGGTTTTACATATATTTCCCCCATTTCGCAAGGGGTTGTTTTTTTTAGAGTAGAGCCCTTTTCACCCGCCTCTTTTTTCTCGAGTAAGTCAGAAACAAGAAAAATGTACGTAAATGTATTTCTAATAGAGCAGAAAGGGTAACAAACCCAAATTAATTGCGGCGGTCGTTGTCAGGCCCAGCCATTTAGCCGCCTGAAATTATCCATCATTTCCAGGACGTCCTTTTCGTTTCTTCAGTTGGCATCCAGTAATTGCCTTGTTTCACTTGCTGTCCATACCTTCTTGGTATGAAACGATCATTTCGTGCGTGATACATCCCGCGTGAATTAATTGAGAAACAGAGTGAAGATGGCTGAGGAAGGCGCTAATGACGAAAAAAAACGCATTCCGTTTAGAGAACACTTCCGTTTCCGTCCTGCTGGGAAAATATTAAGGAAAAAACTTGGTGTTTTGCGTGAGAAAAAGAAGAAAAAGACGAAGAAGAGACAAAAGAAAAATATCTCTAAACTCACTGCATGGGAATTTAACGGCGTTGTATCTAGTTGAATGGCAGGTTGAAGTTGTAGTTTTCCGATGGAAAGTTCAGAGCTTTTGCTGGAAAAATTTGCTCCTGTTAAGATTGGTCAAAGGCCAGGGTGTCCGCCTGCGTATAAAATTTCAACTATCCATTTTTTTCTAAGCAAGGATTGATGTTACTGCCCTTCTCTTTCGGAGAATGATACTTTTGTTTAAACCCCCAAAATGTGTCGTCGTGTCAGGAGAAAGCCTTTGATGAGTAATTATATGAAAAATAAGAAGGTTTTGCTACGACGTGAGTGATGCTGATGTGGTCTGATCCATATTAATTTGTACTCCAATTATTTTATTTTCAAAAGTTTTACTACTATTTTTGGTACTAGTAATATAATTGTACTGTCTTTAGTGCCGCATTTTTACCTGTCAACTGTTACACGAGTACCACTCTTGTCGTAGGCTCAGGCTATTTCCATAACGGCGTATTATTTTCTTTTTATGTTTAATCTTAATTTCAACTTATTCTTCACATGAGAAAGGCTTGAATTTTAAAAATGGTTCTTCACCATTGTACTGAGTGTCAACTCTGGTAAGATTGTCATATAAAGTTTAAATGCACAGCGCAGCACTGGAACCTTACAGGTACAAGGAATCTTTCTCACGCTCTCGAAGGAAAATGGGAATACATATGTAATTGGAAGTTGTCAGTGAATTTTGGTATGTTCCGTCTGAATATTTTGTTGCGGGAAATCAGAAATGGAATGGAAGCAGGGAAAATTTTTCCGGAACCTGGAAAATGGGATTCTCAAGAGGAATTTACATATAAATCTGATTTTCATGTGGTTCCTTGCACGTAACCTTGAGAGAAGCGCGGGAACTTCATTTAACGTGGCATTAGCGATATCAATCTGAAAACGGTAATTAAATTCTGATCCGTTGAAATGGCACAAAGTGAAACTCATGTCGACCGGCTTTGGTAGAAAGGGTCGGGGATGTATCGTCAGCTATGTGAATGCCCAAATATCGAACCGAAAACGCACACGCACAAGTAAACAATGCCCTTCCCAACAGATGTGATTTATTGCTGCGGCATTTTGAAGATGTATTTAGGGTCACAAGGGCCATTTCAGGATTGAGGGTCCGCTGCTGCCGCTGCTGCTGTTGTTGTTTTTGGAGAACCCAGAGCAGTGCACCCTTGCTGTGATTCTGTGCGACCTGTTTTCTGCTGGGTTGTTGACTTCATGGAAAATATTTGCTGTATACCTAAATCTAGGGTTTACCCTAGTTGTATAAATAAGGGAAGATGACAATCGGCAAAGAGTTTCTGTGTTTTGTAAGTCCTAGATTTAAATAATTATGTATTAAGGTTTTTACTTGAAAAATTCAGCCAGTTGGTTTAATATCTATTTTTTCATTTGGCGTTTTAAGTTTAGGGTGTTAATTACACGACGAATTGTGTGAGTAGCTACAGAGTTTTAATTCTTGTGATCTTAAATTTTGACAAAAAGTGATTTTTTTCTATTCTTTTCATTTTTTTTCTAACCAGTTTTTTACTTAGGTTTTGCGTTGTGTGGAACTTATCTTTGTAACTTATTTATTTTAACGGTGCAGTCGAACTTGAAAATTTTCTCTCGTCTCTTCTTTTAGTTTGTGATAACTGCGATAGTCTAATTTTATAGATAGAAATCTAGAAATCTTGATCGAAAAGCAAGCGGACTTTTTCTTTCAACCCATACCCGACATTCTTTGCTTAAGTTGTCACTCCTTCCTCGGACGTTTAGTACTCCTAATCTAAGATAGTTCTAACTTCTGGTCTGAAGTTGCAGTGCATGTTGAAGTGCATCTCATACTCGGACATCAAATATTAATCTCAGTAATGACACATGGTAGGAGCGAGTGATGGACAGCCACGTCCGGCTGCGGTAAAACCCACAAAAGTATTCATTAAGAAATTGTTAGAAAAAATTGAAGCTATAAATTTAATGAAGTTTTTGATTTAAGAAAAAAACATTGAACAATTAAAGTGACTACCCGAAGGCGTTACTTGTTTACTTTAAATATCACTCATACTGAGTCTGTTAGGTTTGGTTTACATGCTGCTACCATGGAAAAACAGACTTTTACTTGACTTCCAAAACGCATCGCAGAGTAAAATAGAGTTGTAGTCAAACCTTATTCTGGAGTAACCAATCATTATTTATACATTTAGGATGTAGTGGTGGTGCATTTGCGGACAAATTTAAAGTTTCTTATCTATTGAAGAACAGCACCATATTGCCGTATAGTATACTTTCGATTTCAACGAACTTAACTAGGCAGAAATACTGCAATATAGTGCAAAATTATATACAATATATTTGCTGAAGTGCAATGTTTTTAACATATGAAACTTAGTTATGTATCTTATTTTTATATAGCCAAAAAATGATGATATGCGTTTATCTATTAAATACATCTTAAAATTTCATTTTGAACCTTAAGGAAGCAGATTAGAAACAAATCCTAGATTAATAGGTACATAATCTACGTGGAATAAATCGTGTCGAGTTCTTCTGAGGGGTTGAAGTGCAACATGTGAAACACCAAAAAACAATGGCTGGGACCGGATGAAAACCCCCGTGAGTGGAATGAAATGACGAAAATAACCGTTACGACAGACAATCTGGGTTTTATCGCGTTTTCTTGCACACATTTTTAAAATTTCTCTATGCTTTTTTTTGTATTAAACAGATATAAAGGGAACTATAAAAACGGAGTTATTGGACTTAAAAGCCAGTTCGGTTTTATCGTGTTAAAATACGAGAGATGAAATTAATTGAACATTTCTTCTTCGTCTTGTTCCACTACTCTCTCCCACTAGATAGTTTTATTTATAAAAAGGCGGAATTATATGGAAATCGCGTGCTCGGCGGTTTATCTACAGGAACATGTGTGCATTCATCGCAGTAAAAAGTAATTAACAATATTTATTGAGAGACATGAGGCAGCCAAAACCACCACCAACAGCACCGCGACCAGTTCGACTGCGCGCCCTGGAAATCTTCTTTGTTCTTGGACTAGTTCTAACCAACGTTCCTAGGCCAAATTTATATTGCTCTTTATTTTACACTTCACCGGTAGGGGTACTGGGGTTTTTTTTGTTTCGGTACAGGTAAATTTCGAGCACGGGGAGGTGGAAAGAGGAAGACAGGGTGACGGGGCATAAAGGTGGTGTGTCTCTCGGTACCCATGGAAGGTGTCGCATTTGTTTGGAATGAAAAAAGTAGAGCAGAAGTACGACAGTCAGAGAATAAAATAAAGAACTATTGTAGAAGTTACAGGTCGAAGGGCAATCTGTCATGTGTTACTGGAAACATTGTAAACGACAAAAATAGTACTGAGAAGGGAGGTTTGGTTCTATAAATTTTTATTTCCCAAAGGTTTACTCCTTCTCGGAGTTCTTTAAAAGTTCAAGTGGTTTTCTACATAATTTATGTATCTTTATTTATGTATAAACTATGAATAAGTGTTGCGTACAATCAATTTTGTTGTTTTTGTTTTTGTAATGCGCGTGTTGCATATATTTTTTTCCTCCTTACACTTAAAGGCCGGTCACACTAGCAATTTTACACTGATGTTTTCTACTTTCTGTTGATTTACGCTGTGGTACTTGCAAATGCAATTTTTCTGATACGACACTAGTCACCGGTTTTGTTTTCTACTTTCTCTCTCCTATTTTTTTTTGGGGGGGGACTGCCGGAGATCCTGCGTCGTTTCCAAAAACTTTTTTTCACCCTTGAAAGCAATTTCAAACTTTGCCTATGCTCTACCTAATGTCGGCCATAGAAAGTTCATAACTTGGTTCATCAGGGAAATTGCCGGGTGCAGTGAAACGTGTTGGTGCCAGGGGTTGAATACCAATGGGGTAGAACTCCCACTGTGTCATTTCTTCTGCTACCACTCCGGAAATCCAGGTAAGCGCCCGTTGGACATAATCCGACGGAGCCATTTGAAAATGGCGAGAAAGAAATCGTTTAAGAGTATTTCTCGGATTATCCAACCTCATGCGAACGGTACCATTAAAGGCAACTCGCTTAGCAGGGTTGTTAGCTTCCGGGGGGGTTGAGTCGGTCGCATGGGAGTGAAGCTTCGGGCAACTAGAATCTAATTCTATTTGTTTCTGTTTTGAAGTAAAACGTCGAAAAATTTCTAGCTCGTTAAAACTGTTTATGATGAGTCTCTTTCTCTGTCTCTGAGGGCCTATAAACATTTTTGAAAGAGCGCTCGTTAAAAACACTTTCATTTACAGTTGTACAAGTTTTCTGCCGGGTTGTTTTTTTCTCTCTCTCTTCACCGAAAAGCGCTCCTGTGGTTTTATTATTGCGGTTTCTTAACAGGATCAGAATTTGTTTTCCGTTTATGTTATTATTAGTACCGCTGTTATTATTATTTCAGTCTGAACTGTACAATTGCACAGTGCCAGTTACTGGTGAAGATAGCTGGTGGCTTGGATCGAATGATGGCAACTGTTACTCGCTCTGTAGACACTGGTTACTTTCATACATGTTTTATTTAGTTTAAGTTAGGGTGTAAAAGTTTAGGTTGGTTGTGAAAAGTATTGGACAAAACTTGAAAACTGGAGGGTGTGGGACCAGTCGTCAGCATTTATTTAAGAATTTAACATGTTGGATTCATTTTTTTATATTCTAATTATCTTTGTATTTTGGTGTTTGTACAATTTGATTTATCCTTAGAGTCATACACAAGGGATGAATACTATATATAAAGCTTTAATTATTGCATTGTTTTGTATCTGTTACAAACGTAGTTCGTTGTACTCTGTAGTTTAACACTAACTTAAGTTACCATTTTGTAGGCTCTTTTCTGATATTTCAGTCTGAATGTTCTGTATGCCGGTAGGGCAACAGACAAAGTCTAGGTTGAACTTGAAAGTGAATATTTAAATGCCCAAAGTTTTGTAAGTGAGGGAAGCAAAGAACAAGACGACGTCTTATCAATTACTTTAATATGCGCAGTCGTTGATATGAATCAGACGATAAAAAGCTGCGATAATTCGTAATAAAAGTAAGACTACGTGTGACCATTAAAGGGAAATGCACAAGATGGGGTGGAAGATGATGAAGAAAAAAGTTAATAAATAGAATTAACGTTCCAATAAAGGAGTCCCTAAATCTCGTAATTAAGCCGAAAATCTAAATGAAAGTTTCTTCCATCGTCTGGACGCCACCTTTTTGGCACCGAAATTCACATTAAGTTGCCGGGAGTTTCGAATGGCGAGGATAAGAAATCTCTGTATGAAAGTCTTTCACATGCTACAGAGAAATATAATGGAAAGACGAGATCTGATAATGGTCGTATACAATCACCGAAACCCACGGATTCGGAACTAGTTCGAAATTTAAAATAGTCTAAAGCGTTCCAAACCGGTCACAGGTCGTGATTGGTGAGTTCGATGGGAAATAGTCAAAGTCTAATCCGACGGGAACTGGAAGTCGAAAGAAAAAGAGATGGCAGAAAAGTCGCTGTGCAACGGGGGTGGCATGCCCATCAACGTTTACGCGGCCATCAAGAGAGACCTCGACGAACTGGTAAAGACATTGTAAAGTTAGGGTTTACGAGGGTTCTCATAGAAATGACTGGTCCGTCGATAGAGAAGGTTTCGTATCAAGCGAGTATTGAGAGGATATTAGCAGACACAAGCAGACGAATCAAATACGTGTGCAAAATAAAGAATTGAATTTTCTCACAATGGAAAGCCAATAAAAGTTCCCGAAAATAAAATTAAAATACACGTGAAGTTTCAGGGTTATGGGAGGGTCGGGCAGGATCAGCGAAGACCAAAGTGAAAGACAAGAATTGAAAGTTCACTTGTTAGCAGATGAAAACGACGGGAAAAGTCAGGAAGGCGGAACACGTAAGCGTGGCAGAAGAATTACTAAATGTATACACTTTACTACGTTGCGAATAGTGGAGATTACAAAACTAAAATCGTCCTAATCTAAAAATAATACAATTGTAGTCTAAGAGTTTCATTCGAGGGGACGGCGAATAGTGCCAAGTGATCAGAGAAGAATGTCTAGGATCGTACAAGTAATATTAAACGAAGAAAAGGGAACGAAAAAGTTTTTACTTTGGCAACTCGACCGTTTCCCAAATAATAAAATAGTTTGAGAAGAATTTACGGTACAATTGTGCACCTTAAGTACAACTATATAATAATATATACTACCCGAGATACGTAGTTTTTATGGAGTTAAAAGTTTTCTGGGGAATTTGTCTCCTGATTTTAATCTTTGCTCTTTCAATAAATCTCAACCCAAACAGTTGTTTCACTTTATCAGCTTCCGTTTAATAAAACACTGCGAACTATCTTGTGAACTGTCAACTACCAGGTACACTGCAGCCTGGAATTGTATCCTGTAATGTTGTTCATATCTACATAATTCAACTGTAATTTGTAACAGTAAAAAAACTCAAAACTTTTTTTTGCCTATATATTATATACAATAAAATGTAGGGCAGAATGGTTTACTATTTTCTTAGATGTACGATTTTCTAAAATAGTTTCTGTGGTTTCCTCAGAGAAAATTAAATTTTTGTTTCAATTGACTAAACCAAGCGAATGGTCGGATTAATTTAGTCAATTTCTATAATTTATTTTTTAGTTTTGTTGTTTTCGTAGAGAACCTCTTGTAGTTGTCTGTTGCGTAAAAGGCAAACGCCGTTGAGAAATGATGAGGTAAACCTAATTGTATTTATTTGATCTAAATAAGTGTTTTCGCTTCGGGGAAAATTAGTTTAAACGATGTGATTGAGCCATCAACTTTTGATCTTGACAAATCAAAGGCGGCGGTGGCTGTGTCGTCGTCATCATCTTTAAAACCGATCCCGGTGGTGGTCTCCCTCCCTTTGTGTCGATTTACTTCACTCCTAATTTTGTATATTGCTCGTTTTGACGTCTGATGACCGGATTGTATTAATTTAATTGGACACGTTGAAGTGTGAGATTCAGCCCGGGGCGGTTCTCACCCCTTCAACGTAACCAAAACAAATCGAAGCCGATGAAGTTTCTTTAGTAAAACCACATAAGCGTTCGGGCCCCGAAAGGAGTTGAAATTTTACGTCTTTTCTTCCGGGATGAATCCCCGGGGAAGTTGCCATGGAAACTCACGGGGGTGTCGGGCGTTTTGATGAAAAAAAGAGAAACTCGTTGAGCAGTCAAAGGGAAAAGAAATGGACTCTTTTAAATTTGGACGATCGGCCGTGGGTGACGGCGGGATACCCGTCACAGGTACCACCGGGTACCACACGCGACCAGGGAAAAGCACCGCCAATCGGCAACTGGGGAAATTGGGCATCCATCCCTACCCCAAACCAACTTGCCGTCGTGCCCCGTTTACGAGCGTTTTAAGCTACCCTTGACGTGGTAGCAGACCTGTGCTACCCCCGGCTTCTTGTCATTGTTATTTTTATTTATTTATTTTGCCTTTCACTTGGCTTCCATCTGTGTGTTTTGCCTTTTTCGAGTTGACATTTGACGGAAATCTGATATTTTGTTTCTGCCTATCCATATCGCTCTCTTCTACTCCTTCTTCGTCTTGCCTTCATCCCCCTCCTGTTTTTCTAGAAATGAGTTCAACAAAGAGAAAAGCTACGGTTCTAACTAAAGCGATCTATGAACTTTTCTGAGGGGTATGGGTGATGAGAAAACGAGGGTTGATGACATTGACGGATAAAATCAGAGTTGTGTTGTGTGCGGTGGAAGAATCTGAAGGAACCTGGCGATGTCATACAATTGAGGTACTCATAAGAAAGTTTGGTACAAATATGGTGTACCATCGGATGAAAATTAATTTGACATCACGCAATTATCGAAAACCTTAGTACTATTAACGTTCTATTAATGTGTACTACGTTAGTACTATTAAGGTGCAGGCGTAATATTATAATAAAGATCGTGTGTAGTTAGTGATATTTAGTACATTGGTACTAATTCTAATTCCACGTTGTTACGTTTCATTTTGAGAGAAATACAATTTCAACTACAAAGAAGATATTTTCAAAGTTAATATTACCTTTTGTAGAACGGAAGAAATGGTCAAATTCTTCTTCTTTACCAATGGTAGTAATGTCTCGTTCGATTTCAGTACTCAATGGGCATAAAAGAAAAAACTGTAATAATATTAATATATTTTGTGTGGACAGTATCACAATATTAAGGTGACATTATTAATTGTTGTGACATGTACGCAGTGCACGTTAACGCAGGGTAAAACAAATTTTTAGGGTGCAAACAACTTGAATGATTTTACAAATATATAAATTTTCAGTGGTTGTATAATAATGTTCGTCTAGTGAAAGACCAGACGACTTTTTTTTTTTTACGTAGAATGTTTTTATAAAATTTGATCATTACGAGTATTGTATTCGTACGTAATGTATGGCTTGGTTGCACGACACAAGAAGTTGCCGTCACCGTAGAAGTTTGATAAGACTGAAAGACAATATCTTTGAGTTATTTTGGAGAAAAGTAAAAGAATCCGGTATTGTTATTTCGTACAGTAATGAAGGCAATTGTTCGTAGCATAGAAAACTATGTACACTGTAATAAGGAGTGTAACCTCCCTGCAAGAGCTCAAAGAAATAGGGTTTATATTCGTACCTGTGAGTGCTCCAGGTCCAACCGGAAACAGTTCTTTTTTGGTAGATTCCCTGAAGTTGTCACATGTGGCAGTTTCCAATGAAACGGCCATCAAACGTAGACTCTGCCGTACTCATAACAGACGGGTTTTAATAAACAGGTGTCACCTTTCAAGTCGGCATCAAAGAGATTCAAACTTCGTTTCAAATTGGTCTGACATGCGCCCTTACGGCTCTTTCGCCACTCGATTTGTCTAGGCCTAACTGAAAAGTGAAATTTTAACGAAATTCCTCTGAGCTTTTCACCTTAATCACCTTTCTTTATGAGAATTTCACTTTTCTTAACAGTTGTTAATCTCTTCTTTCTTCCAGTCTTCTACTAGTAATGTCGCAATCATCTCCTTTTAACAATTAGAAATTCTCTCCCAAGGCAGAGTGTTGTGTTAGTTTCGAAAACTAATGTAGTGGATAAAGGAAAAATAATAAATTGTGACGTAATGCAGAATGTATTTCTGAACGTTCGCAGAAATTGTCGTATTAGTTGTTTTTGTATTTTTAGTAATTTAACAGTAGTACTTGTTTAATGACTTTAATGAAGTTATTACAATTGTGTTACTACACAGTTTGTATTTACGTTTTATTATATACATAAGTCGTTACGGGGATGTACTAACGGACTCTTAGACGTAACGCTTTCTACGCGGCATTAGTTCCTTTTTTACTTCACATTTTAAATTGTCCTGACGAGTCTGAGTTGACTCCATTCAAATTAATTAAAAAGGGAAATGACCCGATCGCGGGTACCTGTTCGTCGGAGAGGTTCGACGGTAGCAAAGGGTTTTTAATTTTACGCTCCCGGAGCAATAAATATTGCCAGATGAACTAGCTAGGTAGTTTAAGTTAATAAAAAAGCAATGATTTTCACCGTAATTCATTATTTCCCTTAATTAGCTCGGCGTAATGCGCGAAAAAATGAAGGAATATAAGAATTGTACGGTGCACGGGTTGTAAACTCGGAGGCATTTGCCAATTTGATGTTTCGTAGTTGGAATCGGTCGACTAGATTTACACGCCTGTGACAAATCCCAATGTGGTTGGACTATTTATAATTTAAATAATCGTAACTAAACTAGTGCGTATACGGTTGGTATTGAATGTGTAAAAGAGAATTAAACTTTTTATTTGACTTCCCAAAGGGCTCGGACGCGCACACAAACACGAGAGATGTGATAGAGTACTTATTGTACCGAATGTAAATAAGCGAGGCAATTTCGGGAAATTACGCAGGAGGAATCATCACCCGTCACAAATGATCTACCATCTGAAAAGAAAGCAGAACTGGTCAAATAATAAATTTGAATTTTTCAAAAGTAATAAAGTGGACGGTAATGAAAAAAAAGGTAGACGGAGTTCGTCGAGACAGGTGAAAAACGAGAGCCGAGAGGAGATGGACCAAACAGATTGACGGAGGAGGAGAGGAAAACAACCGAAGAGAATAAATTCCTGAACCAATAAATGTGAAAATTGTCCACTTTCGGTCCTGTGAAAACATCCGGGAAAACTGGAAGCTCTGGACCCAGCCTCCCGTTCATCTCTCTCTCTCTCTCTCTTTCTCTGAAAAAGTAAATCAAAAGCGGATTAAACCGCTACAGTGAGTTTAAGGTCGAACGTTATTCTCCGACACTTTTCCCGTTATCTCAGATCGGTGATTCGTGTTCAAATAATTGAAAGAGTCAAAAAATACAAACACAATTAAAGAGGTAGAAAATGAAGTGGGAGGACTCGAAGGAAGAAGAAGAAGAAGAAAAGGTTTTTGTATGGGAAAAAGGTGCACAGACCCCCCCAAAAAAACAACTGGGTTTACAATTTGTTGATTTTTGTTAAACTTATGTTTCATATGTTGAAATAAGTAAATAAAAACATGTAGTTATTTGACTATTTATTAATGTGCTCTCCATTTAGTGATTTGTTTGTAATTTTTTGGAGAAAAAACTTTCATCGCGACAGAAGTAACAGAAACCGCTACCCAAAAGGTTTTTACTGAATAATGCATTTCATGTATAGTAATGCGATGCGACACAAAAACTCCATATGTACATAAGAACATTCAACTTGCACTTCTATAAACCTCGCTCTTCTACATCCAGACTGACTGTGTAATTTGAGTGAACTATTTGACCTCAGTCAGTATGAAAGAATTTGTAGACAACTAACATATTACAGTGCTAATAAGTTACTAGAGTAACAAACTAATTAAGAACTAACGGAAATAATTATTAAGATTGTAAGTAAATATGAATAGATGGGCGGTACAACGTTATTGTACAGGATTTGTGTATTTACATAAAAATAAGGAGACCATTAATAGAGTTAAGAGTTGACCGAAACTTAATATTTGATTAAGAATCTAATTGTATATACGAGTTGCATACAAAACAACCAAGAGAATTGAAATACAAATACTTTTCGATGAGTTGCAAGTTAAATTGGTGAGAGCTGTTGAAACCGCTTGAAATATTTCGTCTTTGAATTATTGTAATTCTTGCTGTAGTGTTCGTTTTAGGTGGCAGAAGACAAAATTAGTTTTCTCTTTCGTCCACTTTTTCTGTAAGTTTCGCCGGAACCCTTTTCTGTCGCTTTAATTTCTCTGCTGCAGAGAGAAAATAAGTTTCGCGCCACACGTTGATATGTTTTATACCATCCAATTGCCTCAGACAGAAGCACAGCAATTGCGGCCGAATAATCTCGCCGGGGTTTAAAGTCATTTAATTCAACAGTAATGGACGGAATGAGAGTATAAATATATACAGAGCTGAGCCCATAAAACCAAGAAAACGATCAGATAATATAATTCGTCTTGCGATAACTTTGCTATATCGCTTATAGAAGGCAAACGGAGTGCTCGAAACTCCAATAAAATTATTTTTTTTCTTATTTTTCAAATCCTCCTTCAAATTTTTACGATTTTGTAATTTCAAAGGAGTAGTAATAATAATAACAGCAACAGCAGGAGCAGCAAGAACAGAACAACAGCACCAAGACAGACGGAAAGGCCTCAGGTTGAGATGATGAAATCTGTTCAGTTCATCAGCAGAACTTGATGAGTTTTGTTCTTTTCTGTGAGAAGAGCTTGAACGCTGCAGCTGAGTGAATGCTGCAGCAGACAGACAAACTCTCATTGCCCGGGTGAAACGGAAACAATCGCAGGAAACTGAAATTGTAAACTTTGCTCTGATTGTAGTCGAACGTCAACAACCGTGGAGTTACAACAAGAGAGTTGGGTTTTGGGGATGGTTTCACAGTATGTGTCCAGGTTTGGAATTACATGGTGAACCTGAAGAAGAAGGACAGACAAGGTCGCATGTCCAAACTTCAATAGTTGAGGGAAACATAAGTTTAAATTACACTACAGCGGCAAACTACTAATATCCCATTCCCGATGGTTTAAGGCAACTACTTTATTTACCTAAGTAGGCATCCTGCAGCAGGAGGAGACAGGACACAAATTATGTAATGTAAAAGTATTACTATAAGCACGTAGTATGTATACACTAATTTATATGTGTGTGAGAAAACGCACAGAGAATGTAGAAGACATTTGCTGGAAAGAAAAACCCTTGAGTAGTGCAGTCAGAAAGAGAGAGAAGTATTCTACACTACAACGAATACAACGACACATATAAAGTAAATAGGTTAACAGGTCTTCAGTTTAAGTTGAAGCCGACACATCCGATCTAACTTACAACTTTTTCTAAGAAGATGACAAAAGCTACGGCGAAAGAATTCAAAATGAGGTCGGTAAGGTGGTGAACACGTCGTGGCAGGAGAAAGAAAAAAAAGAGAAGTTGAGCGGAGCAGGTGAAGTTCACACCCCGGGGGTTGTTTCCCCACGGCGATCTGATCTTCTCAGATCCGAGACCGGACTCGGTACCGATTTAACCTGGAATCTGTTATTGTTTGCCACTCACACGTCTGTGATTATCAAATTAGACGGTGATATTGTATTGAATACTAATACAATTTGTAATGGCGCGCGAATTAAACGGAGCGGTCTGTTGACCGACTTTTGAGGCCTTGCATCCGGACACTAAACATAACTAAACTAGAATATTTCAGGCACTCGGGTATTTCAGAAGAGGACTACGAAAAGCAGTACAAAAAGAAAGTTATTTAGTTCAGAGTTGACATTCCTTGAAAATAATAATAAAATTTCCAATAAATGTAAAATTTATTAATAGATATTTTATATATCTGTTTATATTTATTACATAAAATATATTATTATATTTTTGAGTTTAATATCATTATTTTAAGCATAATAATATTAATAATAGTGTGTTTGGTTTTTGATATGTCTACACTTTTATAGTTGACTTTTGGTTTACTAAGTAAACTCTAATTAATTGTAGTGTTTGTAGTATCAAGTCATCAGTTTGGATGCGGTTTAACTGATTCTAATTTTTGAAATGTACACAAACTTTTCCAATATGATTTGATTGCGTTATTGTTTGCGTTTATATTTATTTATTTTTTTTACTTTCAGGTAAGACTGACTTTTCTAAAAGTAAAGGAAGACTACAGGTGGGACGGTTAAGTGTAAGACAGTTTCTAGGTGTACGGGGCCGTTCTACTTTCAGTTATTTGTGAGTGTGTAGTGAATGTAAGTTATTTTATTAATAGAAATAGTCGGAGTGTCCGAATGAGGGAGTAATATAATTTCAAAGGAAATTAACATAGTTTTTATGGTAACTAGTATTGGTTGATTGTACTGGATTTGGGTGACCTGTTGACCTCAGGAAAACTTCAAAATTTTATTAAGTTTCATTGTCGAATGAGAGGCAGAGACATTTCGAAGTAATAAAGGAGGAATTCGTGTACAATCAATTACATAATTAATTTTTAAACAACTCAATTAATTCTGCGGTCTGCTTTTTGTGTCGTACGCTGTCGTACCGCGTTTGTTGTGGTTGCGTTTCTCTTCTGGCATTTTTTATGCATGGAAAAACCGACCTTCAAACTCGGAAATCTCAAGTAAGATTATTCGTTGTGTGGGGGGCAGTGAGACCTTGGAAGAATTTTCTTGTCATTTACTCCCCTGCTGATGGGGGAGGGAATAGGAACAAATGAGGGATGCGGCTAAAAACCCCCCAAACGCAAGTTTAATGAATTATTTGAATCGATTCGGATACGCGGGAACACGTGTACTTGCTTTTGGGGTCACATAATCAATCAATTACATCGTCATATTAGGGCCAGTTTGTTTTTGAATTAGTTTAATACAAGAAAAAGTTGAAATTAAAGAGTTCAACACTACAATTGGACCAACAGCAGACTACCTGACTGGGTTAAGCCACGAGAAGTTTCAGAAACGTAAACTACCAGACGGGGTAGTATGTTTGAGACTTTAGCTAGTAACATAGCTAGAAATACATAATTAAAACTGATCGTTAATTTGTCTCTCGGATTGTAGCCTGTTTAATTTACTTTTTTTCTAACTTTACGTAGTAATATCAAGTGTCTGAGAGAGATGGCGTACGCAGTTATTTATTACAAAAATTGAGTTCTTTATTTGATTTCGGTTAGTACGAAATAGTGTCATGTACTTTTTTCGGGTCTAAGGATTGCACTCGGAATTGCACGATTCCCGTTGCTAGGCGGTTGTTCTTGTCCAAATTGACTTTCCGAGTACGAGGAAGATGGAAGGAGAGAAAGGAAAAAGGAAATGGCGTTCATGCGAGCTGAACATTTATCTGAAGACATCGAAGGTATTCTTCCTGGAGTGATGTATGTTCCGTTTCCGGTTCTGCAATGTGTAATCAGGGATGCCCGTTTGTGATTTACTCCCTTATCTTATTACTTGATTTACTACACTTTTTATCTTAACTCATGTTGACGGGACGGCTAAATATTGCAGTTCAAACGCGTACTGTTCATTATTCACGTTTTTACAGTTTGAAATATATTATTTGTCACGTGACTCGCGATAATATTAAAAATGTGACCGATTTTTAGTTGCGGGGGGAGGAGGAGGAAGGAGGAGACCGAGGCACTCACACCTGCTACCTGTCACTTTTCTGGCAGGAAATCAATAAGCTCGAAGATATCGATGATTACAACCAAATATTGAGTAATAATTTACGACGAGGTGTCCAGGGCAGAGAGAGAGAGATCTGCACATCTGATCTGTCACTACCGAGATCAGTCCGAGAGCTTCCGGATTAATACGAATTGAAAATCATTGCCGGATTTTTGTCAATTATGTATGTGTTTGAATTATTATTTAAACAGGCTTATTTTATTTGTTATGTATTGGGATGGATCACTTAACCATGACTACTAAGAATGATATAGAGATTTTGCTTTTCTTTTCAACTGTCGGAGAGTTAAGATGATCTGCCGTGTCGCGGAGGCCTTGTTGTTTGTTTGTTTTAGCCGTTTTGGTAAAGGTGATGAAATAGTAAAACTATTTTAATGGCGTCTTGGTGTGAGACGATGGAAAACGCCGATTGCAAGACTCAATAAATTTTAATTGACTTAGAGCACCGCGCGGCAATTAGCGTTTTAGGTACTGATGGAACATTCAATTTGTAATTAACCTTTTTTTTGTTTGAATACTTTTCTGAAAATTTTGAGGCAGGTTAACTTTTTTGATGTCAACTCTGTATGTCGTGCTTGTGACGTCAACGGTTGTTATTAATTTATGGATTAAACCCAGACGCGACTCGAATATACACTTATGTTCCCTTCTCTTGAATAAGTCAATAATAACAAATGAGGAGTGTGTGTAGTAATAGATCGTTGTAGTTTTTCCTCTTGTAGTTTGTCGAAGTTAATTTTATTAGTCTCCAATTCATTTCTACTTTGCATTTAAACTATTTACACATCTGACAACTAGTTTGCCTTTGCAACGTTATCGTTCTGCTAATTAATGAAAGATTACTGTTTCCATGAATATATATACAAAGTTACATGTAGCACATACATAAAGAACTGATGTGAACTGAGTTGTCGGTCTGAACCGAACGGTTGACGTCCTTTTTTTAACTCGTTACTCCTTTCGTTTGGTTTCTCCTGCCAAGTTCACGTCTCAGGCATTCTAAAATAGTTTGAACATACCCATATGTTAGTCCACGGGCGACCGACTTCACTAATAGTGTCGGTTTTGACATTACTTCTTTCTCGGATTTTGCATTGAAACGTCGTTATGAGACTCGGATGAGAGCACAGTTGAAAGGAATTCTGTACTTTTTAGGCATTGCACAAAAATGTTGGAAAACCGTGCACGGGCCGGATTGATATCGATTTGTATCAAAACCCGTGACGAAGTATGAAAGTTTTATTTTTAAATTAAATAATGTTTGTCACTCTACAGGTAGTTTCATTCTGGTGAACGCACGGAAGCTATTATTTTCAAAACTCTCACGACTGTCAGGGAAAAATTTACGGTAGACAATATATATTGTGTTATTGTATTGCAGTGTCGTCTGCAAGTGTTTTGGCTGCTCCTCATAAATTTATCGTTTCTCTATATACCGTACAAGAAGCCCGAGAATGATTACAGTTGATTGTATCATTTAAATTTCACGTTGTATATCCTGAGAATATAATTGATGTCCATCTAGAAGTAATAAAATTAGGTAGGATTGGTTTAATTCTTGTCTACTTTTAGTCTAGTCGGTCTGTGGTGATTTTTTTTTTTCACTGAATCGAGTGCGTTAAAATGGCGTTCATCCAAATAACGTCACACGTGCAAGTTCTCGTTTGAGTAAGAGCAAACGGTGGCAGAGGTCGATTTGAGAAAAAGTTTTTCTAATCGACCGCTCAGGTTAAACCTCCGGGAGAGGAAACGTTTTCTTCCTCATCTGACTTCTTCAGAGACCAGAAAATGATGGATTGTACCGTCGAGAGGAATCTTCATCTCACGGGAGTCTTCCGTTTTGACGAGGACCACGTGAAGACCACTTCTGAGGTCCCCACCGAAAGAATAAAGGAAATGAATGAGAAAAATATTGGACGGTCGTCAAAAGTTGCTTTTTTTTTTGTTTTGCAGCAGAAAAATAAAAGCGGCTGTTTCTTCTCTCGAGTGTAGAAGTGAACATCACGAAAAGTCGTGTTTGTTTTCATTTACGTATTTATTTATTTATTTTGCGATTTTGGGTAAATGAAAAAGAATGATTCGACCTCAAAGTCCCACGTTTAGTTAAGTGAGAGCAGAGCTTGAGAAGATTACATAGGTTGAATGTTCTTTTTGCGTTAACTTAAGTTATTTGTAGGAACTTTAAATTTAATTTGAATAAAATAGTGTGCGAATTGATGTTAAGAAGTTGAAATTTTTTTGTAGTGCACCTCCAACCAGGTCTTTGTATAAAACCTTCTGCAGATAATTAACAAATAGCAATCTTAAAAATCAAAACATATTCATATTAAATATTAATGTCAAAAAACGTCGCGGCCAAGAAACATTTCCTACTACAACCATTTCTATTTCTATTAATATTTTGTGGTAGCGCATTATGTAACTATATACTTTTATTGTGGTTTGTTTTTTATTATTTATTTTGTTACATTACATTATGTTACACATTCATTATGTCTGTGTTCGGTCATGGATAACTTGGGCTGTCGTCTAAAGAATTCAAACGAGGAAGATCGGTCTTGGACAGTCAGCTCGTCCAAATGTATCGAATGGAACGTAAACACTCTACAAGTTGGTTTATCTTTAACTCACCTTTCTCCACCTCTTCCATCGCAAATGAAAGCTTTCGTAATTACACAAGCAGAAGGTTTGAAGGGGGTAGAAGGTGGGTAGTCGGTAATAAATTGATGGAGTAGTAAATGAGGATTTGGTAAAGTAGTCGGATAGCTCCATCAATTCGTGTGAATTGCCCTTTCTGGGAGTAACATAAGATAATTACAATTCACTCCGATTACTACAATTTACTTAATGCCTTGAGTTATTACCAGAATTATTGATTGAAGTTCGATCTTAACATACACAACAGAAGGGTTTACTACTTTTCGATGTGCAAAGTGGCGACATAAAAATTTGAATTGAATTTGACGGCCATCTCGGAGAAGTTCAAATGTTTAAATTCTCGGGGAACTTAAGTACGAATTTTAAATTACAATCTCTCCTTTTTTTAGCCTTATTTAATACTTGAATTTGTGAAGCCAGGACCGTTCTATCGAACTACAGTTTTAGTAAAATTCAGAATGAACAACTTGATGAAAATCTCTTGTAGTGAGGAGGGAAAGAGTGACTGTCATTGAATAGTTTTGCTAGGTAGTCTGGAGGTTTTATTTTCAGGTGAAGTGCCGTTTTCAGGGATTAGCTCTTTTCTCAAGTTCCTTGTTGAGGTTTCTTTTGTATTGAAAGTATTTTTATTTTAATGCTTTCGGGGATTGGAGTCACAGAAGAGTGGTGATAGTGATGGACGTGGTGGTGGTGGTGATTATTTGAAAAGAAATTTGCAGTTTTGTAGGTAACATTTGACCGCGTGAAGCAAAACTTTCATGTGTCTGTTCTCAAGGAACCCTGGGCACCTCTCCATCTTCGTTTCCCCCAAAAAAACACTCAAATGGACTTTCTACGGGGGATGCTCGGTGATATCGGAAGGTATCAGGGCAGAAACTAACCCTACGGGGTTTTTCCTTTCCTTTCGTCCCTCGAAGAAGTCAAAATCACTCGTTTTGGCGGCTCATTCGCAACGCGGGGGACTTTGGTGATTGATAATTTCCTATTCTACAAGTTTCTTGCGTGACTGTAGGAGAAGTTCTAGCTGAGTTGAAGGCTTATAAATAATGAATCCGGGAATGTAAATTTCCACCTTTCTTGTTTGGCAAAGTTATTACATTTTGCCGTTTCAATAAACTCCTTGCCGTCCTTCCCGTTTTGATAAATAGGAAAGTGACAAAATGGCGGACGTGGAAAAAATTAGGGTTTGCACGGGTGGGTATGTCTCGTTTTCTATTAATTAATAGTCGCTTTTCGAAGTTACAATGTCTTTCTGAATCGGTTGAATGGGTTGATTTAAAACTGGACGAGAGTTTCATGGGTATTGGAACTTCTGGGTATTTGTGTCTTCATTTGTTAAATACATTGATGACGACCGAAGGAGACAAATCATGGTTAAGAAAAAAGTCAAAAAGCAGTGGTAAGCTGCAATCACCGGTGTAATTAGCACGTTCTCCGGCCTTCCTGGTGTCAGATGCTTTTATTTTCTCTGTTGTAAGCAAAGATAATCCTGTAGGACTCTGCCAGTCCGCCAGTAATCTATTTCTTTTATCTTTTCAGAGGAGCCCTCTGTCTCTCTCTCTCTCTCCTCCCATCCCGAGCTACCACTTTCAATTATCCATTCTTTTATCATCCCTCTGAATCGTTGTGCCTCCATCTCAGTTTCTACTTTTTCTTTAGTAATAATAAATTACATGTCAAAAAGGGTTTTTAAAAAGTAAAGATAGAAGCGTCCGGGGTAGGTAGGACGAAGAAGATGGGTGGAAAGCCATCTGAGGACCTTTCGTAGGCTCCAGCCTGGATTTTTTTGTCTTCCTCTGGAGGACTTGTGGTACTTCCGGTCGAGTTTAAACTCAAAACTCGTTCACGGTGTTTTCATCCCCCTGCCCACGCCGGATAAAACTAGACTAGATAGTGTCAGTCTTGTGCGATCTGCTGGAGAAGGAGGAGAGACGGTGATCTCTCGCCTGAAGTGGATTAGTCGGATCTCATCTTGAGTTATTCTTTCTCTGGAAGATCTCGAGAGCAAACCGAAAACTGGGACGTACGAGCTCCGACAGGAAATTAAAATTTTCCAACCATTTCGTTTCGTTTTATCCAATCTGCTCGGGAGCGAAGCAAATATTACTGAATTGAAGGTGTATAATTTTTCGCATTACGCTCTGCCGCTTCGCTGATGTTTGTTCTTCTGCCACGACTCCACGATGTTACGACTTGAAAGTATCTGGTTTTCACCTGTTTTTGTGCGAGCAACTGCCAATCTACTCGGTGACCTTTGCCCTGGTTATTTTGGTCGGCTCTGAAATTCAGTTTGCTACGTAGTTTGACACGTTTTATGAACGATTCGCAAGAATGCCTCTCCCTTCTTTCGATCTGATTTTTCATCTTGTAAATTGTAAAAAACACCCAAAAGAAGGAGCCGTTGGATGATCTGCGTTTGGATGACCCTTTTTAACCCAAATTGTTTAAGTTTTATACTGTTACTCAACGTTTTAATCTTCCATGCTTCAGAAATGTTTTGAAATTTATTATTTTTTATTTGTTACAAAGTTGTAATTGTGACAAATTATACAAAAGTAGTGATTTAATTACAATATCGCAATTAAACAACTACTATTACTCGTAAAATTTGATAGAAACCCAAAGTGTGAATGTGTAATCGCATGACACAATCGTAGGAGAAGTGGAAAGTTCGGAAAAGCCTCAGGATCATTTCCAAGTTTGAGATTCACCTCGAGGTTTATAATTTCAGAATTTATTGGGTTTGCTTTCGTTTCTTGTTCCTTTGACTGGGTTTCCTTAATAGTTTTGTGTTGGTATCTGTACTGCAATAATTTTTACCACATTGCCAAGGATTACCTGAATTACAATGCATTTGAAGCACTCGGTTGTCAGTGGAAGTATTTAGATGTAATTTTTAAAGCTAGTGAACTACATTAATGTTTTATGATATGATGAGAGAAAGGAATGTTATGGTAAATACCGTGATTGGAATCCTTAGTTGTGTGAATTGGTGTACATAAAATATTTAATATGTAATTACACAAGGATCTTGGTCAGAAATCGTAGCTTTCTGTCGCCGAAGAACACCGTCGAGTACTCACAAGCGTTCGGAAGACGAGACTTATTTTTCACTGCTTGGAATCACATTATATTATAAAAAAAATTTCTATATCATTTCCCGCGGGACAACTTCCGTTCGTCCGAGTTCACGCATCCTGTCACGTCTCCCAGGCAATTCAATCAATCACTACATATTTGGATTGTTTTTAGAAGGCAATCCGGTTGCTTCGGTTCGCCTCGCGTTTAATTTTTAAAACGGCCTTGAGTTTTCCGTTTCTTTTTCTATTTTACTTGCCACCTTTTTGTTGACTCCAGCGAAAGAGTGGAAGGAAAGAAAGAGACGTTGAAGGGGGCGGACGACGGAAAGAGTTAAGAAAACGATGTTGAACATAAATACATTAAGGTGGAAAATTCAATTTTTTCGATTAATGAGAGGATCGGGAGAAAAGGCGGGAAAAGAAGAGTCGTGGAAGCAGACGCGGAGACCCGCTCGGTCTTTTTCCTGCTTCTTATGGAAATGCCTTTTCCCATCAAAATCTTTCTTCTTTTATTTTTATTTTTCCTTCCATTTTATTTTCGCCATTGAATTTTCTTGTTCCATCTCTCCACCTGAAGTCGCTTCGGCTCCGACCGGAGTCGAACTCCTCCATTTCTGTTCATCCGGCTAATGCATTCTTGTCAAACTTTTTGTGCTTTTTCTCTGGACTCCAGACGTCAATAATTTCTTCTTTGTTTTCTTTTCTAACTTGATAACAAAATATTTTCTTTTTCTCATTTTTCTTCCTTTTCCAATTTTTGCAATTGATGTCGGAGGAGAAAGGGGAAATGCCTGAGAGTGTAACTTTTTCCTTTGAGGATATTTGCAAGTCGTGTGCGCGGAGGCGTGCGACCTGACCAAAGTGATTTTCTCAATTAGTTCGTACCGAAATGTGTTTTTTGTATTTTACTGACGTTGCACACACGAGACGTTCATTTTGCTCTTTATTAATGACTTTTCTGTCGACAGAAGTGTAGGATTGTAATTGAATAGTCTCAAACTGTAAGTTGTCAAACATAACATTACATTTATTAAAAGTAGCAGCAGGTCACATGTAAAGTGTTCCACTGACCGTAATGGTCTTGTGTTAATTATTTTTAATAGTACCACGTTGAAACTGGTGTTAGGAAAAGTTTTGCTTCGCCAGCTAAAACTAAGTAGTAAGTACTCGTCCTCTGAAATATTTCGATGGGTCACCCAAAGGAAAACGGTCAGAATCAAAGTTTCCCATTAGGATTGCGACCGGATGACAGAAAAGGATGAAAATAGTTTCGCCTCTGTGAGAGTGGTGGAAGAGACGAAGAAAGAAATAGAACTTTTTTAGGGTCTTGAGACTGTTTTATTACGAAATGGCGTGTTCCTTATTTGATGGGAAGCTCGGTTGCCATTATTTAACCGCAAAAGGAAAGTTACCCTGGCTCGAGTTCTTATCGGCTTTCTCTTTATTTTAGTTCTTCGTCTTTCCCTTTGCTACGGTTCAAACGGACGGAAATGAAACCAGTGGGTAGAATATTCTTTAAGAAGGCCGACACCAGTAATTAGAACACACAATTTGATTGTAAATAATACCCTAAGGAGTGTCTGTGACGTGGCAGGGTCTTAACTTCTGATTCTGTCGAGTGGTTTAGTGACCTTCTTAAGTTTCATTGAGTGGACTAGGCGAGTCTGCTTGTTCACTTCTTCAGGTTATTTCGGGTACTCGAGTGCGTTGCTTGGCGATGTGATGGTCACGTTACCGAAACCAAAATATTAGTTCGACTTGCCTCTCCGGAATTTGGACGGACATCCGTGACGTCGATTCGAGAACGAATTTCTGTCTCAAAATTTGGTCCGCGTGGATTTGTGTGGCAGCCGTGTCTCTTTCGAGGGTCGAGGCAGTTACTTTCTTGGAAAATTCGTTCAACTGTAGATGGAAGTTGCTAAAAAAGAAATTGAAAACAGTGTGAGGCCTGTCGGACCCCCGGGCGGTTCTGTCGCACTTTTCCAAAATTTACGGTTCGCATGAGCGACCGTCCGGTCCGGTAGTCCGGTCAGTCCGTTCAAATCCCATTGTTTTTTTTTTTTCACTTTCATTTGAATGCACGGAAATCACAATCAAATGCAATGGACGACCCATTTTTTTTTCAACGTGAAATAAAACCGCGCCGTTTATTTAATGAATTTTCCTTAATTTAGCTTTTAACGGTGGTGCACATTCATCCGACGCTTCCATATTATATCGCCAAGTTAATTAACCAAAGCAAATGTATAAATTATGTTTATCTATTATTCTTAGACAGAAATGTGTTGTTTTACGAGGCGCTCGTGCCATTAGCTCGTGCTCGTTTTATTTATTGTAGTTACATACGGCGGAGCCATCGAAATGTCATAATGGAAGAGGCAGAGATGAGTGTGGCGTGCGAGAGGATTGCTGGAAGAAGGCGATCCGCAAAATGAAAACGCGTAGCAAAGCCGGAAGAGGCAGAAAAACGCGGACGTGCGGACACATGCGAGACATTAGTTTTATCAATTGGTGCACATCGCGGCGTAAACTTGGCAAGTTAATTTTTGTATAAATTCGAATTGGGATGCGTTAGGCCTTGTTATCAGTACTTTGCCGGACGTTGACCCACCCGAGGTCAGGGGTTACCGCGTTCTCCTCGATGGTTTTTTTTTGCTCGTGGTGGCTTTGCTCCGGCTGAAATTTCAGTTGTTAACTTCCCTGCTTTTAATCAATAATTGAGGTTCTTGCCTCCATTAATTCGTATTGAAGTCTCTATGTTGAAATTAACTCCGGATAGTTTTTGCTATGCTCTCTCTCTCTCTCTCTCTCTCTCTCATTCTAAAATCCACAAATAGAAATCCGAATTGTGCTTTTTGTAGGAAAACCGCAAATCGTAAACCGAGGCAAACACATACAAGTTGCGTTCTTGTTGTACCCCCACTGTTATATTCCACTAATATTGTTCTTAATAAATATTACGCTAGCATGCTGCTTATCGATGCTTACAGTAAACGTACTTGTACTTTGTAGTATAATTTAAAAAAAAAGATTATTTATAAATAAAGAACTTTTAATATAAAGTCATGGCATAACCAATCATAACGAAAGAGTCTAAAATTAGCATACGTAGAATTTGGCGGTTGTATGCAAAAGGAAAGCGTTTTGTGATAGCTTTGGGGCGCATATTGTGACAGAATCTATTACAATTTAATCTACAGTATAATCTAGAGTTATTGTTACCGCCTATGTTAAACGTAATCAGGTTGAGTCGTTCTTAATGAAGATCGCTAGACTAAAAGAACTGGATTTTAAATTTCAGGGTAAAAGGTGGATATCAACAACCGTTTGAAGTTTATGAAAATGTAATGTTATATAAAAAAATTGTATGTGATGTATTCTACTCTAAATGTATGTGATTTGCATACTGTTTTATACTGGTATACGAACCAGGATCTATTCTCTGTTGTCTTATAATAATTTAGCTGCAGACGAGTAAAAATTTCCCAGCCGCACATTATTTACGTAACCGATGTATAATTTTATTTATACCGTATTATGTAATTGAATATCTCTAAGCTTTAACAAAACATGTGTGCAGTTGTTTCCGCATGCGAAACTCTTGTTATGTTATTTTTATTAAACTATTATTTTCCGGTAACAGGTAAAAACACATTTTTGGAAACTTTTCACGGGCCTATGAAATCTAATAGCATTGTAACGTGAAAATTTTTTAAAACCTACGAGACCAGTGGTGACACTGGCGTTTTCATTTATTCTTTTCCAGTCGGAAAAATCGTACTGTTTGAGAATGTGATACAGTTTTTTTGGGGTGGACAGTGTTTCACTGAAGTATCACTACTCCGGGCGACCTTCTCTACGTAAAGTCAGCAAAATCCACTCCCGCAGCAGCTACAGCACCAGCAGATTTGCATCAACGAAAAGTGAAATTACGAAATATCGTTTCCGTACAGGGTAGAATAAACTATTATTAGTTTTCTTTTTTTTTTGGGGGGGGGGCGAGCCCTTATGAATATTTGTAGAGGTTTAAGTCCGTAGGAAAGTCCCCGGCGAGATGATTAAGCAAAGCACGGGGAGATTAACCAAATTTACCAAGTGAAAAGTTGGGCACTTGCACGGCTTATTTGGCAGAAGGAAAAATAAATATTTAGCAATTTAAATTATGAATTAGAATAAGAAAATAAGTCATGAAGAGGCCGGCTGTTTGGATTTTGTCGAATTAAAGTGAAAAACTTGTTTTTTGCTGGCCTTGTGCTAGGACGGCTTCCCTCGTCGCGTCAGCTTAATTGTTTTACCGGAAAGAACCTTAAATTCGTTATTTAAATATTAATAATGAATAATAATTAATTGGATTTATGGTTACTCGCTTGAAATGACGAGAATGACTTTGTAATTGTATTAACGGACTTTGTGAAATTTTTTTATCCATTGAATTAATAGTTTTTTAACTGCTGGTGTCCGGGCGAGCCCACAAATGGACTGCTAACTCAGTTGTCAGGCAGTGCAACCAGCAGAACTTACTACCACAGCGTACTAAATAGTTTTTGTCTCTTACTTAGCGTTTATGTATAGGGACGTTTCCGAGTAGGAAAGTTTCCTTTTCAGGTTTTTCCTTCTTTCCATGTCTGCCGCAAAGTTTTTGAAGTTTCACAGTAACCCCGGAGACATCGTGTCAGTACCGTCAGTACCCAGTTTCCTTGGAAAGAAAAGTTTCTTTTTGACAGGACGATGATCAGAGCCGAGGAACGTGACTAATGTGAGAAATTCAGGGCTGTCAGAGCCTGGTGCTTAGATCTGTTTGCCAGTTTTCTATGAGATTTTTGAGTGAGTGTGAAAGGATCATCTCGAAAACCTTCGCGATCTGTTGACGTCGCCTTTGTGCCGAAGAAAAGGTCCTAACAAGACGGGTGGGTAATCCGTTCGTTTCGCACAGATATTTCATTCCTTTTTCAGGCTGAGTGACAACAACAACAACAACAACAACAACAGAATCAGCCGAAAGAGAATGCGAAAAGTTGTCTAAAGATGTTTACTAGAAAATTGTTGGAACCAAGGGAAACTCCGGACTCGAGAAATAGTGGAGTTGTCGGAGATGCTTCTTTAAACGTTAGACATCAATTCCCTTATCACTTTGTATGTGCGGCTTGGTGTTTACCCGCATCACTCGAGTGTATTGTGTTTGATTTTCAGAAATAGTTGTGATATCTCCTGCGTTCAGGAACGGGAAGTGACGTATCTTCTGCTTGGAGAGTTGCTTTCTGCTACCTCCAGTGAGAAAGATCATCAGGGGATTTTGATGAAGTTGCTAATCTACATATTTAAGCGGGAGTTCGCTAGGTGTTGTCATCGGAAAACTGTCGGAATTCTGCCATTTTCTGTGCACGTTGTCAGGGTGAGAAACGCGTCAAGATAGACGAATGGTCGTGCCTGTGTTTGTAAACGTCTGAAAAAGTCTGAGGATGCTTCTCGTGGAGACTGTCATCAGAGAATGACTACTGGTAATAACAAGTCGTTAAATTTTAGTTAGGAACAGTTGCCTCCAGAAAAATTCTCGGACTCTTCAGCAAAAAGAGTTCCAAAAAATTAGGTACTACTTAACGCAGACGTAAACTTAAAAATGTACTTCCTAAACAAAACTATAAAAGGCTACATAGTGAACTGTGAGAGGCTTCTTATGTGGGAAAATTTTATGTAACTTGATTGAGAGAGAATGTTATGTACTTGCACTGTGCAGGACTTTTAGCGTTCGAGTCTCACCTCTTGACAGTTGGGTGCGTACCTGTCGGGGCACTCCACGTGGCTGCACGCGCCCAAATTTCTTTCCCATTTCAATAAATAAGCGAATTTGTTTGATTTACGCTCGAATTAAAATACGACTTAAATTTTGAAATTTTTTTGCTCAAAACAAATATTTTGCATGCGAAAGAAGAAAACATTTTTCTTTTTTGGGCGCGAAGCAGAAGACGCTCGCGTTTTTTCCCTTCGACGCACGAACTGCAAGCCGAGCGAGTTGTGGAAGGCGAAATTTTTTTGGTTTTTGGGTGGGATGAAAGCCAAAAAATTTGCCGCCACCCCTTCCTCTCCCGTTCGGAGGTGGGGGGGAGGGCAGAGGGATGAAAAGAAGACAACCCCCGGGGTTGTTTGCTTGAGATTAGGAAGTAACACAAACAGGATTTCGCTTGCTTTCGGTTGTTTAAAACGAATTTGTTTTTCTCTTGGATAACGAGGGTTGTTGGTACACGAGATGGGATGAAAATGGTGAAAGGGTTAAAGGGTTGTAAAAATGTATTGGCCACTACAAGTTGCAACTATTACTTTGTTGTACAGCTGTAGGAACAATTCGTTTAACTGTGTCATATCTTCTTCATGTAGACTGCCGTGGCAGAAGAAAAGTGGACGATCCGAGCAGTTTGCTTCCAATTTTAGTGCACACACAGTGAACTCCACACGACTTGTTTGATAAGAGTTCTCTGTGGCAGTGTTTTAGACAATTTATTTTTCCTCCTTTCAAGTATCTCCTTGGTGTTATCATAAAATGCAAAACTATATAACGAATATTTCATTTTGAGTTGCTCATGCCGTTTAAAACTAATGTAACTCTCGTGAGTTGTTTAATTTTCCGATTTGCGGCACATTCTCATCTTTCAATGTCAGATGTGTACTTCGTATTCTATTTACTATACGTTTTATTATAATAGACATATGTACACTACGACTCGGTCTGCAACTCGTAAAGGAAGAGAATTTGTGGTGAACTCACGTTTCTTATTGTTTGCCTCCCGAGAAGAAAGTTTTGTCGTCGTAAAGACGTCTTGAGTGTTCTAAAACGAACGTTCACTTCCTCTTGGATGGTTGTAACTTAAGTGAAAAACTTGGTTGTTTTCATCTCGTTGGAACACAATCAGTGTTTTATCAGTGGTGTGTCCAAATTTTAGTTTATTCGCAATGGCCGAATCTTTTTATTTTAATAGGAAGTCTCTGTAGAAGTTTTTTAGGAGCTTGGGCAGCAGAGAGTTGCTGATGGTCATCGACGTTGGCGTGACCGGAGTGTTCCTTCGCGGGCACCTGGTTTTGTAGTTTCCGACGAGTTGCTTTTGTGAGTTGTTTGCGTACCAGTTGTCATCAGCAGCTTCAACTTCTTTAAAAAGTTTTTAGTTTTACTATTCCCAGAATCGTGATCATTTTGTAAGGAAAAAGAGCCGTGCTCGTTGAAGCAAATAATAATCCTAGAGATTTCCTAGAAACAATGACGTGGATGCTGGTAACCTACGAATCGTATGACTGACGGTGGATTGTTGGCACGAAGTCTCGACTTCCACCTCACAACTCAGACTTAAATTAATTGATTTTGATTTTTTGAGGGATCGGGACTCTCAAGATCCCCGGGGATTCATTAGCAAAATGAGAAAAGTTCGTTAAAAGAGTGGAAAAAGCTCTGACAGACGGCACCGAAAAACGTCTTATTCTTTTCAAATTTGCAACTTCTCCTTCTTCTTCTTCGTCTTCTATTATTCTCTAATTTTAACTTGATTTTTACTTCTCCAATGGCAGCCATCATTTCCGACTCAGATCTCTGCGAAATTTCGTGCTTCTTGAAAATACCTGAACGAAAACCGGTTGAGGACGATTTATTTTTATAGTATTGTGTAAAAATTAAAATTCAATTTGAGGAAACTATTAAGCTATACGAAATCTTAACACGACTATTTTGTAGAAGAAATAGTAGTACATTTTTATAGATTTCCTCACTGTTTTTTGACAAAATTATTTTAGATCCCAATTTAAAATTTTATTACCGTTCGAATGAAACCATTTTCGTTATTTTGGGGAACATTTAAATAACGAGAAAATTAATTTCTTTAATTTA
Organism: Polyplax serrata; assembly: GCA_037055365.1. NCBI lineage: Eukaryota > Metazoa > Arthropoda > Insecta > Psocodea > Polyplacidae > Polyplax > Polyplax serrata. The sequence goes on along the minus strand of JAWJWE010000037.1, from coordinate 2,174,280 downwards.
AAATGGCCGACATTGTGAGAGTTGTTGAGTTACAACTCTTTTTTTGGGGGTTCTTTTCTTTATTTCCGAAGTTGGCAGATTGTTTCTTGTTGTCGTTACTTTTTTTTCCTGTCCCCCTGTTATTCTTCTTTAAACTTTTACATGTCACTTCTCTGCTATTGATTACGTTCGCATTATAAATACCCTTCTTCAAAGGTCTCTTAATTCATCGGAACATAACCCCTGCCGTACTCGTGCCGTGGAGAAATAAATTTTGCTTTGTGAGAATTAAGTGGTACTAAACTGTAGTTTTGACCTCTTGGCTGTGAATTAAAAATAATTTGAATATTAATTACAAAAATGTTTCGAGTAACTTTTCTGGCCGCCGTGATTGCTTAAATTAACTAAATAACTGTGCTAAATTATTCTGGGAATGATTAGAAGTCAATTAACCGTGCTCTGGAAAAGCAGAAAACTTGCTAATTTACTCTACATAATTTTTAATTATATATTTTTGGTGTATTGCACTATTTAACTATTGTAACACATTTAATTATTTACTTTATTTTGTCGATTGGTCATTTTCACATGAAGTTGTGCTTAACTGCGAGTGTTCAAATTGATTATCGCGTGACAATCACCTGGTAGTAAGAAGCTTCCATTGTTTGATAATTTGTGTTGTTATTAAAGGTGAGTAAGATGAAAAGCATTTATTTGGGTAAAACTTGGGTCGTGGTTGTATTGCAGTGGCAACTGAAGGGTAGAAAAAAGGATTTTAGGAGAATGAATATGATTTGAATTGAAAGTTGAAGGTTTGAAAGGTTGATCTTTTGATGTACGATCTTTCTTAGATCAGTTGAAGTGAAGAGCACGGGGCTTGAGTTCAAGTACCACGGAAGAATGTGTAGGGTAGGTCAGTGTTGGTCTGTCCGTGCCATTTCCTGCCCTTTTAAGGTAGAGAGAAGAAGTTCCTTTTCTGGTTTCGCTCACGGACGTCCAACTAACACGTGTCCAATTTAGTGCAACTCAAGTAACGACACTCCGCAATGATAATTAAGGGGAAAAAATTTCTTTTTTTTCTGGTACAAAGGAAACAGCATGAAAAAATATTCGCGGGCAAGGACCACGGTGTTACGTCGGACAGAGTTTTGCTACGGGAAAGGTTTCCTGTCGAGGCGCTAAATTCACGGGGAGACGGTTAACTCAATTTTCATTTTAAAGTACCTCCCCATAAGCCGTTGCGAGTCTTTCATTTTCCTTTTCATCCGGTGAAATTCTTTGCTTTTCACTTTGGAAAAGGAAAAAATTTCTTTTTTCTTTCCCACATTCATTTTCTTATGGGAAATTCTTCTTTCTCCGGGGACGATGGCTGAAATTTTGATGAAATCTATTTCCGAGTGAAGAGTTTTGGAATTTGTACGCTTTTGAGTGATGAAATCTGAGTGAGGAATGAGGTTCGTGTTCACATTGTTGGTGGACTTTTTCACAAGAATTATTGTACTTTCATAATATATATTTATATTATTGTTCATGACGGAAGTTTGCCACTTTTCATTCTCACCTGAGTCAATTGCTGCAGGTCGACACCGGCATTGAATCCAATCGAAAATTTGCAAGAGTTGAATTTCCTTGGTGTTTGTTACTTTTGGTTGCTATTTGCTAACGAGAAGTAATATCGGTCATTGATGTATCTGAAGGAGGAGTTCACTCTTGTTCAAAATCGATGCATTTCTGCCGTTGAGGATGAATGAATGTCAGTGACCTTTTGAAACAAAAATCGTTTTTCTTTCCCGGAAAGCTGAATTTACAGTAACGAAAACGAGGAATTGCAGTTATTAGCATGTTATTTATTAAAGGGATTCATCATTGTCGTAGGTGTTGTTGTCATGTTACAAAATTTGTGTTTACACTTCTAGTGATGTAACGTGGAAAGCTGTCGTAATTCCCTTTCTCCGCATTCAGCCGGGGCAATTCATCATTACAACACTCGGTGAAATTTTCTTTTATTCACGCAATACTCAACGTAAGCGCGGGAAATTCTCATGAAATTACACATTCAGGGGCACACACAGGCGCAGAGATGCACACACACACACACACAGAGACACACACACACACACACACGCACACACGGACACACAGGCGTACAAAACGATCGCTTTAATAATTTAAGCGACTTTCCAGCCAGACAATGGAAGAATAAATAAATTTCCAGAGTCGCATCATTCGAATTGCATTTTCGGGCCGCAGCGAGTGTCGCCATTTGACAAAACGTGACGTTTCCATTGCAGAGAATAATTGTCATCGTGCATAATTAAACTCTTTTGTTTATCCGGCATTAATTGCGGCGACAATCGAAAGCTGCGGGGAAAACCCCTCGAAATAATTGGGGAGGGAGGGAGGGGGGGGGTTGAGAGCGTGCCAAAGAGTGGCGACAAAACCTCGAATTTCGGACCGAACGAACAACGAACGGGTACCTTCGAACGACAGAAAGTTGAAAAATAAAAATTGAGTGTTGCTGCTGTTGCCTGTAGAATTGGGAATGGAATTGGGTGCCTGCTGTTGGACTCTCATGTCTCATTTCAACTACCCGGACTGTTCAAAATTAATTTCCAAATGTTATTCAAACTTCCATGTCGACGAATTGTCTCCAAATGGAATTTTGAAAATAGAAGAAAAAAGGCAGCGAGCCGAAATAAAACGAATAGAGCTGTTAGCTAAGGGAATTTGAAACGTTTCACTGGGCAATCGAACCCAATCAATTTTAACAGGTGATCATGGCTTCCATTTTCCCTTTTTTCGCTCTTTTTAAAACAACTTTACAAAAGTGTTCGTTAACCGGTGCAATTTAACGACTGAACTCGAAGCTCTGTCTGCTGTACCCATCTGTTACCTAACTCTGTCTTCTTCCACGTAACCCGCAGTGGTCGGATATGTTGCTTTGCTGTCTTGTAGCCTTTGCACTTCTTTTACAATGAGGAGTTGCATAAAATGAAAGTACCCGATTGGTACCAAGATGATGTCGTGCGAGTTCGATCGGTAACTAGCTGAGCAATACCAGCAAATAGACAAATTGTCTTAGGGCGTTATCATTGAGATGTCTCGTAAAAATGCGAATTTTTTGGCAGGCCATCAAACTCAGCCTGAGGTTTTTTTGGCCAAAATTCCTAGGTCAGTTTTGCTTCTCTATTTCTGATCTATTAAATACTGAGTTGTCGCTTTGTAAAATTGGAGGAAACACCTGCTAATTTGACTCTCGCGAGGCGAATTACGCAAGTTTTGTTGGTCACTTGCTAGAAAGCCATAGACGAAAATAAAAATGGAGGCGGATGTAAAAGAAGGAAGTCTCCGGGAATTTTTCACCTTTTTCACAGTGTCTTGGGATTAAAATTATAATTTTTATAAATGGGAAAAATCACACAATTCAACTCTTTTATCTTCTCTTCCACTAAATGGTTCAACAATTAGAACTTTTCAGGGAGGCATTAAGGGTGACACATCCCCAATGGAAGCCCCAAAGAGGAAACCAATTTCAATGGTTCTAACTCCTTTATCACATCGGCCATTTTTTTTTCTGATCAGCCGCGTTGACGGATTTCCTACCGTACGAAGAATTCGGATTTTTACGAGGTTTATACGTCATGTTCCACTGTAAAACTGTTGTTTGTATTTTATTGGTGTCCGACAATAATAAACTGTGAGCTCACCTACGACAAAAGTCTAACATTTGTAATTTTCTGTTTTTCTATTAGCCGGGTTCTTATCGACTTCTTCATTTGGTGCAAGGTTCCTTAGTTTTGTCCTCACCAGTTTTCGTCTTCCTTGGACTTTCGATTGAAGTTGAATGAATTAGATTTTTACATCTTGTGAGATTGGTTTCAAACTTTAAACGAATTTTTATGTTGTCGCGTACCTGAACATTACAGCATTTAACGTTTCTTTTCGAAACATTTATTTAAATTGTAACAGAAGTCGTTGCATTAAAATTTTGAAGATTCAGAAAAGAATAGAAATGAATCTATTTGAGTTTGCTGTCTGTTGTTCCTTTGTACGTGATTTCTTCGTTTAAAATGGCGAAGGACTCCACTTGAGACATTTTTATTTGGCTTTCTTTTGACTCTTGAGTGACTTGACTGTGGCAATCTCGTGAGTTTGCATATTAATGGTGATGTCTCTCTCTTTCTCCTCTCACTACTCGATCTCTTGTCGGCATCGTCCACAGATATCTCATACGGAGATCACAGTCATCAAGAGTTCTGAAAGGAATTGATTAGTCGGAAGGTTTTTAATAAATCAGAATGACACGATCGTAGACCACCTCCGTGATCTTTGACCCCGTGACGAAGAAATTGGTGCAATGAACGAAACTGCCAATACCGTTTCATAGAATGGAATGGATCTTTTGATTTTGCTCACTGATCACGGGAGAATGATTTAGATTTAATTTGATATGCCGTGAAATTGCAATGTTTGAGTTACTTAAAATTGAGTGATTGTTTAGATTTTAACTGAGAGTCACAGTACGTCACAGGCTCGGTGTGGTACACTACACTTTGGTATACTTACATGTATTGCGGTTACAATACACAGCACACGTGTTTCTTACTGATTACATATCACGACTGATGTGAAAATTCAATTTTAGAATTTCGCTCAAGCTTTTGTAGAAAGTATTATTGGGTTGGACGATTACTCCCTAGAGGAGGGTAAGAATTCACGTGCTCAGAACACAAACTCTGTGACCTTTTGTTTGGCCTTTGAACGAAACGATTAAATTAGTCAGACCTTTGCCGAAGTACTCGGTGGATGAAACCGATTTCTGAATGTCAGATGAGGGGACAGAAAAAGCCGATCGAATGACAAGAAAACAAAATAATGAAGTTTATAGCTTTGTAATTTATGAATGAGAGCTTTGAATGGTCGCTCCGTCCAGACACGGACGAAGTTATGATTAAGTTTAATTTAGAAAAACCTGATTAGTTGCACACGGCATGAGAAATTGTTTGCGAGTAGACAGCAAGTGGAAAGAATGCTGCATTTCTTCAGGCAGTCTCTTCTTTTTCCTCCTCCTTCGCAGGGATGGTAAGAAAAGTCATCACCGAGAGGGACAATCCTTTTTACTTAGTTAAACTTCGTTATTAAATGTCTAGTTACCGAATAATTGTTCTTTTTCTTTCGACGGACTTTTTGAGCTTTGGCGAACTTCTTCCGCTCTAACTTGCACTTCTCACATCGAATAAATGCGGGAGGTGAGGTTACTCTCTCGGCAGTTTCCCTACAGAATGAGGCCGCCATTAATTTACCAAACTATAATACTGTGAATTAATCTTATAGTGAGCCGACAATTAAGCAACACTACGAAGAGAAGTGTGCATAAATAAGTCGGAGGCTTCGTAAAAGCAACCGCACACCCGTTGACAGAGTTCTTAACACCTAGAAGAATTAGTAATAAATCTAGGACGAAATGATTAAGATGACTCTGCTAATTTCTTTGGTAGCCTTGGAACATGTGCTTGTGTGTTCTATTTCTGGTCTGATGATTGCAAACATCTCTTCTGACACACATTTTATTTATTTATTTATTTATTTTTTTACAGTCAAGGGGTTTCCCTATGCAGTTTCCTTTTCAACTATTGAATTATACGTGTTGTTTTTGTTATGCAATGATTTAAGGGCTAGGGTGGACTTCCAGCACTGAGTTTTCTGCCTTTTAAGGAACTCGTTGTAGTCGTGGTACAACCAGAACGTGGAGTCGTCTACGCAGTTTGAAGTAATTGAAGTTTGCAGAATTCGTCTTTTCCCATTAGTTACCTGTCAAGCTCCTCTCCAGGGCAAAACCTCCATGAAACGTCAAAAATGGACGACTGTGGTGTATTTTGATTGGGATTTTTCAGCTTTGATATGAAATTGAATTTCTTATGACGAGTAATAATATTGAGTGTGGGCGTTTGGATTTCTTTAGAAGTCTTCCTGAGTGCCTTTCGTGTGTTCTAGTGGGATTCACCTTTTATCGAATATCCTAGCCTAGACGAGAAGTGTGGGTGTGTGTCTAATATCGGTTAAAACTATGATTAAACCATGAATTTTGATTTCTAGCAGGTGTGTTGCGTACCACGACTAAAGAACTTTTGTGTCTCACATTAATGTGTTTTCTCTTTTCTTTTTACAGAAAGTCTACGAGAGTATTTCAGTAAGTTTGGTGAAGTTACTGAAGTTATGGTAATGAAGGATCCAACGACTAGAAGATCCAGGTAAGTCCATTCGCTTGCTTTCGTCCACTCGTTAAAAACTATAGTGATTCTCCAGTCATTTGGTACTTAATAATAGTAGTTTTGTGAGAAAAGTCGATTGAGACGGAAAAAAGTGCAGGAAGAATGAAAACTTAGCAGATGAAGGACGGGACTTTCTTCTCTCCGACTCACTCAGAAATAAAAATGAAATTTCGAAGGTAGAAAGGCCCCTCCGACGTAACTATTTCCTATTTCAAACTTGATGTTACTATTTTAGTGCAACGAAAGGTGCGTACGCTTCGAGTGATGGGGAAACCGTTTTTTACTACCTTCATGTTCATCCTCTTAAAACATTCAAATCCGACATTTGCGGCATATTTATTTTCCCACCAATGGGTACTTGCCAAGGTATTGAAGCCTAGGGATTTATTTTTCAAGTATCCGGTCTTAAAATGAGAAGAGGAGTACTTGTGTGCACCACTTCACATCGGAATAGTTTTTTCGTCTTTTATTTAATTATTTTCGTTGCCCCTTTCCAATTGATCTTTTCAATTTATTTGGATAAATTGATTGATGGTTTTGTAACGCTCAGATGGGTACTAACCTCTGAAGATAAATGTCATGGAAGGTAACCATTTGCACGTGAACGCGAGTACCCTTAACTTGCCAATAAAGTTAGCAGAAGTAATGATGGCCGCGTGATGTAAATGACAATAAGTTACTTATTTTCAGTATTATTAGTTAATAAATAAGGATAAGGGTTAATAGGATTGGGGGACGGGTATCAGATAGAAGCGCCCCATTGTTACACGTCTTCATTTCTCGAGAGTTATCTTTCTCTCTGATGACTTTGAATTCGATGTAATCTTTAAAGGACAATCATCGGTAGGAAATGGCAAACGTTTTCTGACCGAAGAAATTCGGGGTCGGAGGGTTCGACAAAACCGGGAAGGTGGAAGAAAGGCAAAGAAAGGAAATCAGGAGAACAAACCAAATCGAAAAACACTTCAAATTTAATCAGCAAATGCTTTCGAGACAGAAACGAAATAGATTTGCTGCAGGCAGCACCCACCTACCAGTCCATCTCCTCATCCGTCCTAGAAATTGTTCTAATAGATAAAGGCTCGGAGGGATGGTTGGTGAGCACGTCGTTCGTTGGGTTGGGGCTGTCGGGGCCCACTGGGAGTGACCGGGTTTCGAACTCCCCAAACGGGGCCCCCGCGGTCGGAGCGGAGAGGGCCCCCTTTTAAAAATGTCGATTTCCGGAATTTAAAATGCGTTTGGTTCTCTCTCTCTAAGTGTTTATTTCCGGTAAATAGATAATTTATTTATCACGTCACTTGTCAAGAGAGTTTTCACGTGAAAAATCTCACGGTGTCTTCTCTTCGATTTTGAGTTTTTATAGCGAATCACAGGTAGTCGTGTCACACGTAGGTATTTTACTGTTATTAACTCAATACTTTTGTCGTCTGGCAATTGTTCTCTTCGAAATGGGAAAAAGAACTTTGGACTGTTTGTTTGTGATGTGTTTAAATTTTTTAGTGGTTCGTTTTTATACAGTTTTGTGACGGTAAAAGACTAGAAATTTTTAACTACCAGTAAGAACCATCGTAACTCAATAATATTAAGGATATTGTATTGTTTGGTGTGCTTTTGTATGTTTTCCCTGATGTCAGGCAATACAAATGTCTCATCTTTGTTTTAAACAAAAGGTTATTGAACGTAATGTAATATTTCTCATCACTTTGGGACTAACTGTAGGGAGTGTGATATTTGGTATCAGGAAATTCCTTTTTTTTCATTTACTTTCTGCTGGTGCTGGTGGGCATGTCTCACGTTTGGCGAGAACCAATTTTTTTTTTATTTTTTTAATTTAATTCTTTTTGATGCTTCTACACCTTGAGTTCGATTTCTTAAAATTCCTTCCCAAATCAGTCAGATTCATGTGAGCTCAGTTGTATTTTTAGTTTCCTAAGATTTCATCACCGCAGTAGTGAGGTGGGGGCGACAAACGCAAGAAACCTCAGGACGACAAAATTTGAAAGCCGTGAAAGTTTCACTTGAAAGGCCTCATGAGACGACATTCGTTCATTTTCGCCATTATGCCTTTCCTATTTTCCATAATTTCCAGGTTGAGGTAATGGCTTTTGACTTTAGGAGTTTAACAGAGAGTAATAATGAGTAGTACCCCATACTCAGCTTCAACCCTACCCGGTTCGTTTTAGCCTTCATCCAAAAAAAGTAAAATAAAACGGAATTATTGAACGTAAGAAGTAATTAAGAAATTTAACGGGAACTCAGGGTTGACATTTATTTATAAATGGGATATTAAACGCTAAACTCTCCGCCTAAAACGCATTAAGTAAACTTAATTGGGTCATTCATTTGCGGAACTGACTAACTCCAAACCGACTGACACCCATTTGGGAATGTGCAGAATTTGTTTTTACCATCCGACCAAGGCTTGAGTTCGCCCAGACATAAGTTGCCGTGTCTGGTTTTCACCTGTTATAAGTCGAAAGGTATTTATTTACGTATGTGACTTGCTTGTTCTTTGCCGTCTGGTGTGAAGTAGTCGAATGAAATGCACACTACTATTCTTTTACGATTCATTGTTGTGCTCTGATCGGCTTTATTCTACACGAAACTGACATGCTTTGGCTTTTTTGTAATAAAATTATTTATGTGTTGGAGCGAAGTACTCTTAGGTTCTTGTTGTTGTTGTCGAATGTGCCACCATGAGAGATTGGTGATTGAGTAGTTGTGCATCACATTGTTGTCATCTTCAGCGAGTTACTTCAGTTGTGCGTCTTCAGCCTTGGTTACCTTTTCTTGGTGGATTGTCACAGTTGCGTTTTGGTTAATATTGTTAATATACGAGCATATTGTATAATATGTGTAACGTTCATATATTATTGTACACCCAACAGAATGCCTAAACTGTATAAATTATACAATTTTGTGGACGTTTAATTATTGTCTATTCTATTGGTTAATAGAAAACAACCTTTCGGTATAAATTCTTTGGATGGCAACTGTAGTTTTGTAGTTGGTAATTTTTTTCCAGTAGTGTTCAATTCAGTCGTAATGATTAATGGTAACGTCGCTCTGGTTCCCCGATCGATGGTTGTTGTTCACGTTACTTCTCTATATATAACAAAATTAGTTATAAGGTTTGAATTGCCGAAATTATCACTTGACGCACGTTTGTTTCCTCACCTTTAGAAAACTCTCGATAGGTTCGATCGTTCGATAGGTTTACCATTTAATTAAATTAAATAATTTTGTTTCAATTATTTAGTTGGAAGTTTGAACTTCGCCTTTTACAGGCGTTCAACGAAACTTGCAACGTATTAAACTCTGAAACAATACATAAGTCGAGTGTTGCTCTCGCCGATAAATAAGTTGTTTCATTTAACAGAAACAAAATCGATTCTACTAGTTTTAAATAATTACATTCGTTTTTGTTTAATTTTTCGATTAATGTTAGTGTCGCTACACCAGATCAGGTTTACCGGGGAATTCTTGAAGGCCGAAGTAAGGAGATTGGCCGAAAGTCTTCTGCTTTGCACCCGACTATTCGTGAGACTTCGTTTTTTCGGAGCCGGGGTGCGATTCTTCCCAATTTATTCTTCTTAAGGTTGACAACTGAATGTTTTGATGGTCGGCGTGATGGGAAATAGTTTAAGAAGTACAGTGTGAGAGGATGAAGCCATGAAATTCTTGCCAGAGAATTATTGTTAATCAAGTTGGGAATTTTTAATAAATTTACGAAAATAATTAATCTTATGACACCTTCAAAAATAATTTGAAAATCATTGTGCATTTGGACGACGACAAAATTAATTAGTTTTTAATTAATTTTTGTTTCACCGCTCATCCGAGCCCATCCTGTGAGCGCTTCCCTGCCCGAGGAAATCAACTGAGACAAGAAAACGTATATAGTGGCATTGGTTTGGTGAGGTGTTTTTTTTGTTCTCATGGAACATTTTCAGCGGTGTCCTTGCTGGAGAGCACAGAATGACATGAAGAAGGTTCAGTCACCTGCCTCTTGACGAATTAAAAGTCTCCCTTTCGAATCTCGAAACAATTGAAATTTTTTTTTTAATTCAAAACTTACCCCTAATGACTTTTTTTCCTAAACCAATAACCGTGTCATCCCATATGTTGTCTCTCACTTTCACTCTCAATTTATCCGCCCATTTTCTTCCCAGACTTCCTCTCCTGGAAATCAGAAGTTAATTAACCGTAGATATTAAATTAAATTTAAGGGTTGAAAATTTTCAGGGTTCTTCTGCTACCACCCTGCCTGGGATGAAAACATCGATTCGTTAGTTTAGCTGACGGTCTTTAGGTAGTACACAAAAGTCACAAAAAGCCAATGGAATGTTTACTTTAGTGCTTGTCACATGGTTTTCCCAGTGATAGACCGACATTTTATGTCTTGCATTTCCTCACTTCAGTTATGTATTCAGACCAAAAATTATTATTTTAATATATGAAAGTTTCGCAGTTATTGTTTGGCTCTCAGGTGATCATTAATTTACGGGTTACCTGGTTGAAACCTTTTTCTATGGGACAAAGGATGACCGAACTACTGAGCTATCTGTTTTCTAGTCTAATGGGTTCGCCCTGAACCTTTAGCCAGGAGGATTGTCTTTCCTATACTTCACACGTGTGCTTACCTGAATTTGACTTTAATTATTTCCACTAATTTGCTAGAGAATTCTAGCTGTCTAATGAAGTCTAATTAAAAATCACTGGCGTAATTATTTTCAAAGGTGGCGTCTGATTGATTTTTTTTTACTGCAAAGCTGTGATTGGTGATTTATTTTATTAAGAGTGAATTAATGGAGGAAAACTTTTACTTTGCACACTGCACTTTACAAATGTTTCTCTATGCCAAATAGTTGAAATGGCTGATTTTATGTTGTCTTTCTATGTCAAAAATGTAGACAACCATTTTTTCGCTTTTAATTTTCATATTATTCTTTGAAGACGATTTGCATTGTTTTGCTGTAGTGGTCTTGTTATTTTTATGTTCTCTATCTCTTCATTACCAATTTGGCATTGTATTATTTCTGTTAAATAGTCTTTCCTTGCTGTTATCTTAACTTTACTGCACCCAGAAATTAGACTGCTACTGAATTAGACGAGTCAGTACACTGTTACTCTCCCTAAGAAACTTAAACAACTGAAACTTTCACATAACAACATAAGATTTAAGTTTTATAAAGTTTCCGTCTGAAAATAAGTCTGTGTCTTTTGTATTTTCTATTCATTTTCTACAAATACAGGAAGCCTTTCACCGTAACACAGTCATGAACCCTTAGAGGTAGTCCGTCCATTTTCACGACAGCATGAGAGTCCGAAAATATAATATTCGATTCCTAAGTAACTTGCTAACTGGGGTTTTTTCCCTATCCTCCTCCTGACTTTTGCAGAATGAGAAATTTGAAAGAAAAGTTTAAGTTGAGCCTCGCAACCGGGGAGATTTTCTAAATAATTTCAGTAAGTTTCTTAACTAATTAGAAAATGCAAATTTTTTTCTTCAAATTTTCTCATTCTTTTTGTGCGCTTTCCTTTCTTTCCATTCTCTTTTGACTCCTGCAGGATTTATACAGGAATTAACAGTTAAATCCTTTTTGGCTGACCTTCATCAGGGCTCAGATTACCTGCTGATGAGTTTCCGTTTTATGATTTCGTGGCTGAACCAACCTTTTTCTGTGGCTTGAATAACCACTAGTAGAGTGTTCGAGACACTCATTTGGGAGTTTGTAAAATTGCTTTGAGTAACTCATGAGACATTAACGGACCTGACGAATATGTGGTAAATTAATACGAATCTTATATGGTGAGAAGAAACGGAAGACTATTAAAAGTGTGAATTTCCTTTACCACGACAAGAGATGACTAAGACAAATACTCGGAGTACGTACTTATATTACATTTATAGGTACTTATATTAGTTTATTTAAATAATTCACACTTTCGTTGTTCTTAGGCACCTTCTGTCTAATATTTCTTATGCTGTACAAAAATTTCTAGTTCAGCAGTTTAATTTTTTAACAGTTCTGGAAGGTAGAATATCAGGTACACTGTTCTTGTAAACAAGGCCGTAATTAACTTTGTGTTTCCTCGTCGACTTACTTCACGCTTTCATATTTTTATTTTTGGGGTTTCCGCTGTTGCCCTGGAATTGAAGGTCAGTAACCAGTCTTATTTCCAGTAGAACAAACACATGATCAATGCCGGCTACCGTTCCATTTTTAATTCCTCCGGTTTTTATTTTTAATAGATGCCTGGCCTGTCTCTCTCTCTCTCACATGGACACCAACATGACAAACAAAAAAATCCGGTTTCTTTATATTTTAACTAAAACGAAAAGTGACATAAAAGCAGAAGATCTAAATCTAAAAGTGCTCGAGCTCAATCCGACGTCGGCTTAATAATTTCTTTCCGTGAGCAGATATTTTATTCATCTAATTATGGGTGAACAGAGCTTTGATCATTTGGGCCGATTCCTCTTATTTTTCTTCTTTAAGAAACGCTTCCATTGTAATTACTAAGATTACGAGTGAGCTTTACTTGAAATCCATGAGAGTCGGGCCCTTTCCGGGCTTTGACTTTTAATTGAGATCGGATAAAACAAATTTTGCACGAGTCTCGAGAAGTAAAAGTTGTTTTATAAATTAAAAAGCTTATGCATCGGCAAGTTTGGGGTGCCGTGGAGTTTTATACAGAGACAAAAAGACTCACACGTACGGTCGTATGTAAGAAAGAGGAGAGTGAAGTTTGAGACGACATCAGTTGCTTTCCCATTAAATCGAACTTCGAACCCCGTGAGTTTTTACAAAGATTTCCTTCCGAGTGAATGAGTTTTATTTTGGCTGTTCGATTTTATTTTTTTTTTATATTTTATGTTCTTGATGTTGAGTTTTCGACTGGGAATTTGTCCTACTTGACTGGACCAAATTTCGTATTTCCGATGGAATAGTTTTTTTTTGAGATTTTTAATAGTTCAGCTGATTGTTTGAATATATTTTACCCTTAATTGATTGTCGTACGGTGCAGTTTATTCACCAACGTGGAAGTTTACTCGTACATTATTTATTTATTTATTTAATTAATTAATTGAACTTTGCTGCTATCAAGTGAAATTCTCAATTAAAAAAGTTGAAGGACTCGTTTTGCGAAAGTAAAGTACATTTCTTTGCCAGAGTTGATGTATCTTCATATTTTTTGTTGTATTTTTTAATTGAAATGACACGATGGTCTTTGCTTATATCCCGTTAAGTGACACCACAGACCCGACATTTTGAAGCGAACGTCAGAGAGCAAAGATTACGACCTGAAAGAGTCCCAGTCCAAGGAAGTTTTTAATTTTTACTTAAATGAAAAGTAAGTCTGACTTTTTCAAATTTCAGACAAGGGAGGATTCCACCCTTCGTTTTATTTCTAATTACTCTGTTGAATGTTTAATAATTGTTCCGAGTATTTTGACTTTCAATTCAGGTATTCTTCGTGTTGAATTGAATAATTTAGGGGTTGTTTTGGATGCGTGACAACTGGTCAGGCACCCTCCGAATTCCAATGTGTCCGTTTCCTCTTTTTCCTCTGCTTTCTTTTGTGGTTTCTTTTGCTTCGGGTCAGAATTTCTCAACGTTTATAAGTATATATTTATTTATTTATATATTTTTACCAGATGTACCACATAACGTAATTCAACCTATTTCTGTTACGGTGCAATTATTCCTGGACAGAATACTAATCTTAGGGTTAACCTAACTTTGGCAGGTACTCCTTACCATCCTGTTACCACTTGTTCGTCACAAATCCACAAATCGTTTGACGATCGTTTGTTTTATTAGAGCAGACCAAAGCAAACATTCTCTTGGCGGCGATACGCCACACGGAACTGATTATTGAATCATTGGAATGTTCATAAAATGGTTAAAAGGATTCTAGTGTACATGAGAAGAAGGATGCATTAAAGTGGGAAGACTTGTTTCTGCAGATAAATAATTCTGCAGAAGACGATTAGAATTGAACGTTCACTTAGTCAGATTGAAGTAGAGATGGATTACTCGTAAAATAGTTTCACATTTGAAAATGACTGGTCGAGCAAGAGCCCTTTGTATGAGCCCAATTGAAACTTATCCGGAAATAAAATAAATATAAAGGAAGAAGAAAATTATGAATTCTGACCTCAGACAAAGATTTAAAGGCTAAACCTACTACTTGGACATGGGAGAGTCCAAAAACTCCAGAAGTGTAGTTTGTAGATGATTTGGAAGGTAACAGTTGCAAGGAAACCCCAAATGTATGATAGTTAATGACAATGCGAGACACTTAGTTAGTATAAGTGAAATAGTTAATGACACTGGAGGAGCTTTAGAATTCTGAACTTCTATTTGACTAAATAACACTTCAGCTATGGATCATTGTATTATTAAATATTTTAATTAGATGTCATTTGTCAAATTCGGAAATTTAAATGAATACCTATATAAAAAAGACAAGTAATATGAAAATTGTACAGAATGTGATTCAGGCCAAAAAGATTCTGTACACCATGTTCTATTTGAATGCAATCGATGGAATGAAAATAGAAACAATTACAAAATAAAAATATCTTTTAAAAATTTACTAAACGAAAATAAAAATGAAAGAAACAATATCTTTGAGTACCGTAATGTCACTTAAAATGACCAACCAATAACTAACATAATGTCAGTTAAAAGTAAAAATTGAAATTAATAGATTTCATAAGCCAAGAATCAACATCTGTAAGTTATGTACCTAATTATAAATATCAGAAATTAATGTAAGTTTTATTAAGCAGCCTTATTACAAAGTAAAACTTAACCACTGGTAGTAGATCAAATACAATAACCAAGTTGACCCATCACTAGAGGTCCATTTGTGTTGTACAATTGCTTAAAATAAATTTAAATATACACATTAAATAAAAGCTCAATAAGATCAAGTCATATGATGTGTGGTTTTATGAAAAATATCTAGTTCTCACGGTTTAAGTGGAAAATTTGTCATCACGATGATTAAGCTTGAATAATTTTTTTAAACATCTTACCTTTTGGTGATTGTTCCGAGTGGAACTTTCACTTGAGAACGACCCACCTCCGAGTTCTCTTAATTAAGAATTTGTTGTCTCGCGAAGAGCACGCGAAATACTTTGAGAAGCAGAAGAAGCAAAGGAAGGCAAATGAAAACACCCCGGGGGAAAACGAGGCATCGCTTGTTGTAATTTGCGTTTTATTATGCGTCTCGGTTTAAATTAACGCCGCAGTACAACAATGTGCCCCCTCGACTCTGTTGAAATGATTAATTTAGAATTTGTGACGTTTTGATTGGTGTTAGCGGCAAATACAGAAAGAATGGTGGAGAACAGAGGAAGTAGAGGAAGTGGAAGAAGCAAAAGGAACAAGGTGACTGGCACAACCTGGGAAAGTTCAAATGGAAGGGAAAGAAGGTGGTCGAGTGAGTTTTGGTGGTGTCAGAGGTACCTCTCGGATGATCGACCCTCACCTGGAGGTGTGGCATCCATCAAAAGACGCACGGTGAAATAGTTTTCTTCTTTTTTTTTTTCAAGTGGGTAGTACTTTTTGGTGTTGATGTTTGGATTTTTATGCGTGGGAACTTTGACTGTTGAGAGAAAAACAGAAGTCGAGTTCGTTTTGCTTCATATTTCATCGGACTTTATGCGTCAGACGTGTATTTACTGATTTACTTTCTCAGGTGTCGTAACTTGTTCTTTCCCGTACAGGCCGTGGAGTGATGTGTAAGATGCACGCAATAGATTTTTTACTGTTGCCAGCAACAATTGCCTGGAGTGATGGCACAGTAGAACTATTTAACTTGTTTTACAAAGCATAGTTCATCTACCAGTTAACTGGAGTCAATGGCAGCCGGCCATCTTTTTGTGTCTCTTCTCAGTCGAAGACTAAAAGAATAGAGAAAAGGTTCAGCAAATAGTTGAATTTCAATTAAAGTAAATTGTTAGAATGTGATTTTCGCTCAAAGGCCTTGTAACCTCCTCCGTGTCTATGTTGAATCGATTTTCTCCTAGAGTTGAATTTCTTTTAGATTGTTTTCTATTATTTTTTTCTTTTTTTTTTCGAGTAGAGTTTTATTTCTCTGACGGGAAAATATGACATGAGGTTTTGCCAGCGAGTTGTGAAAATGAAGCTTTCGCTTTTTTCGTTTGTCGAGGTTTCCCCGTGCTGCAATTTCCTGTCGGAGCCTCGTTTCCTGAACCCTGTTTCTTTCTATTTCTATTTTTTTTTTCTTCTTCGTCTTCTCTCTTAAATGCGTTTTTCCTTTCGACGTTTTCCCCGCCCGACGAAAATTTGGCTTTTGTCTTTTCGCTATTCTCCATTGTTGAGGAAGAGACAACAAGGTGGTCGATTTAACTGATGCCTTTTTTTCTGCCTTTTAACCTTTTTTATTCTTCCAGTGGATGTGTTTGTGTGTGTTTATATATATGAAGTTTTCCCTTTACTTTTTTATGGGTTAGATGGCGAAACAATAAAAGCATCAGAGGGAACGGTGACGTTTTGACAATTAAAATTTGCTTCTCGTTCATTGTTTCTTCGCCTGTTTCGTTGCCGGTAGATAAATTTAGTTCCGGTTGACCTTTTAACTTCCTGATGAAAAAGAAGGCGCGCAGGATTGGTTTTGGCAGACTCAGAAAGTATAACTGTATCTGTAGTATCTGTGGGTATTAATATTTATGTATAATACCATTCATGTACAATATATGTAAACACTGTGAGAGGTATTAATGCGTAAAATTTTATGGGGTGCACATCTTCTGGCCTTACCCCCACACACTAGGCATACGGTAGTTGTATAGTTTTCGGTAGTGTAAATTGTAAAAAGTGAACAATTTAAACTATCAGTGTCACCGTGGGGTCATCCCAAGGTAAATTCTATTTGCTGTACTCCCCCGAATAGTTTTTTTTTTTCCAAAAGGAAAGGAAAACTTTCAAGAGTCAGCTTAAAGTTTCATGGAACGAAAGAGTAAAATAGAGACCTATTAAATAATTTGAAGGGATCGATTGTCAGCAGGTTAATAATTAATAAATCGGTGGCCAAGTTTGAAAGGGCATCAGTGCGACAGCTCCGTTTCTCGTTACGGCTAATTTCGATGAAAATGACGGCGTCGTCTTACCATCCCATCTGAATTTGTTCCGGATCGTTTGAGTTGGGATGTGAGAACAAACGAAACTATCGAATTTGCCGAGCGGCGGACTCAAGTCAAACAAAACTATTTTTAGGTTTATTTAACACTTTTATCTTTAACCCCGTTCTTAATTAATTGGCCATTTTGCTTCGAGTCTGCACGCCGAGAAACCAAATTTATTACCGCACAGAGACATATTTGGTATTCAGTTAGTTTTTCCTGCAGCGACATTTTCAGTTTGATAGTTGATAGTTTAAGTTTTAGGTCAAACTACATCCTCCGTCAGAGGTTTCATTTCTGGTTATGTACGTGTTGCAGGGATTTGCACAAAGACCGGCAACGAAATTTAAATGTTTGCTGCAAGACAGATATTTCCCGGCAAATACTCGACTACTTTCCATTCAGCCATTTTTTTCCTAAATCTGAGCTTTGAAAAGAAAGCTTCAGCTTATCTGACACATCGAAGTAGCAGAGCGGAATGTTTTATTGCGGTGCAACAAGCGAATGCGTCCGACTCTCTTCTGATGCTTTCACTTTCACTTTCACTTCAGCTTTCTCTCTTTCTACATACGCGTTTCACCCTGGCGAACCTTCAAAATTTTATTTCCCATTAAATTTGCCCCCGAAATTTAATTTTCGGATTCTATTTGTCAGCTTATTTAATTTGTTTTTCTCTTTGAATTGTGCGAAAATCATACACTGCAGACCCTGCACAGTTTTCCTGGACTTGTTTGGGAATTTTCCCTCGGCAAGTGGAAGGCGACTCTGATTGACAACGTTGGGCTCGTCGCGACATTTCCCTGTCGAAATTTTTATTTTCGTGTTGTGAAGGACGTGCGATTTGATGTTTGAGTCATTCCCGAGTGTACAGGTGTGCACATTTTTGTAATTTTTTTTTGTTTCTTTTTGTCAAAGGAGTCCCAGTTTTCGAAAGACAACTGCCAACTTTCTTGGATACACCGAGAAAGTGTTACTCAATTTTTAAGTTAATCCGGAGAGTTTTGACGTTCAGAAATGCGAAATGGATTTTTATTCAAAGAAATGTCAAAGCTTAATATTTATATTTACTTAATAAAACGAAGTACAATTTTGGGTCGATGTCAAGCTCTGGAGCTGGTCAGCTCAGAGACGAAGAAGAGATTTGTTGTTTTTTTTTTTTTTATTGAAATGAAGTAACAAGCGGTAACACGTCGCGAGTTAGTTTGGTAACTTAATAATAACTTTTGAAACTGAATAAAGTTTCAGAGTCTGAAATAAATTTGTATTTTTAATAAGAAGGTATTTTATAGGGGTACATTCCATTAAATAAATAAAAGTTAAGAAATGAAACTGACACCGTGAAATGAAACAGTGGGATTTTTTATGGCATTGCGATAGTAACCTTGGACCCATAAACAGCAAGAGAGAGTAAGTAAATAAATAAATAGTAACTAAATAAATAAAAAACGTTAAGTAAATGTACATAAAAATTTTAAACATATTTTAATTCCACGTGAGATTTATTTAAGAAAATGCTAAGTAAATAAATTAATAATAATATATAGTATCATGTGTTGATGTAGACACGGAAGCTGCTAAACCGCGTGAGTGTTTGTAAAACTATACAAAAAGTAGACATAAGAAGTGTAGTGTCTTGGAGAGGAAGAGCAGAAGGTCCGTCGAAGGTTGAGACTCGTTGCTGAGGACACCGTCAATTAATCTTTTCCGTTTTCCCCGAGCCTACTTGGACTGTCTGAACTGGTAATATATTAAAGTTAGTGGTCGCCTGCATCGGAAAGGGTTTTCGGCTGTATTTTTCAAAGGCCATTATCATCATCCACGAGAGAAATATTTGAATTGTAAATGGCCGGCTATGTGCGTGATGTTAGTTGATGATCGAACCGACATCCATTTGAAAGTCTAATGACGAACCTGGGTAATTGCAGGAGGGGTGGCGACCAACGTCATTAAACCTCTTAAAACCTTTTTTCCTCCTTCAGGTGCTTTCAGAATTGTAGTTTGGGATTTTTGAATGAAAATTTAAAACCGTCAGCGCCGGTGTAAAACGTTTGAAAGCTCTTTAAAATTTTAGATTGGGCACTTTAGACCTCGTGTGCCGGGGAGGTGCGACAAACAAGGAGAAGAAGCAGTAGAAGAAGTTTGAAATTTGAATTTGTGAAAACGTTGAGTGGCCGCTGTTTTATACGAATTTGGTGGGTCTGCCTCTCTCTCTCTCTCTCTTTTCCTTAATTTATGTCAAATTCCATGTGTTGAAGCCGAAGAAATAAGTTGATATGTAAGTTTTCGGGTTGCAGTTGAAGCGTTGAAACCTTCAGATTCACCTGCTTGATGTGCATCCTATGTACATTATGTATTTATAAAAAAGGTTTTATTATATTGAGTAAGACATTGATATTACATGAAAACGGTCCAGGTATTACCTTCACGGGTCTCTTTACCAAGGCAATGTTTAGTAAAATTGGCTAATGTTTATACATAACCACACTATTTATGGACAATATACACATTATGTACATTATTTAGAATGTTTCTATCTGAAGTAGCTTTTTTTGGGTATTTAGGTATTTATCTTCAGCACACGATTTACGAGAGAATGATGTACTTTATTTTACCTTTGATTGAGGTGGTAAAAGGCAGGTTGTGTCAACGAATTTATGAAAAAGTTTTTATTTCATTTATTTATTGATTAAAGCACACGGGAAGAATTCCCAATAAATACGTGTCTTTTTAAGGTAAAGTTTTGATATTTACTTAACTGTTTGCTAATAATTATTAAGGCATCTAATGTAGCCTTAATATACAATGTTAAAGAAATGAAGAGACACGGGCCCATGCGTTCCAAAATACTTTTATTTCGAGTTGTAAAAGATGTTGTGCAGGTTGTCAACTAACTTGAGTATAAATATACAAAATGTTAGCCTCGATTGTTCAGTTGATTGATAATTTAATGCCGGTTCTATTAATAATATCAATATTTTACCTTTTTATTCTCGTTATGCGATTTTTATGCTTGGAAAAGTATTCGCTTTATTGTTTAATATCCATTGTAAATCACAAAAGTTGAAAAGAATTATGAAGTTATGTCATGGGTGGTTACACGAGCAGGTGTAACAAAGCGATAGTTATTGCTTACATTACCCTGTGCTCCTGAATCACTCCGTTTCGTGTCTTTTTCTGTCGTTTCCATGAGGCTTAGCACGACGTCTGCCCGAGTAGAAATCCTCCACACACACACACACACAGAGAGAGAGAGGAAAAATATAACGGACGGTTTTTGTAGTTGTCACCGACTCAAAAACTAACTAACCCGATGTTAAGTCGGGTGACTTATGGTTTTCTCTTTCCTCCAGTTTCTTTTTCCTCGAGAGTTGAAGCTGAAAGAAATGAAAGGTAAAAAGGTGGCAGACTTTCGCCGGTCCCACAGATTGATAAAACCTTTATTTATTCAACGTATTGGAGGAATTTTGTTTTCAATATTATTTGCCAATGTCAATGATGGTGAAATGAAAGAAACCGCAAGTCTGCGATCGAATCACTCGAATTGAAACGGTTTTTTTATCGTTCATTTTATTTGCCCTGAATATTTTGAACATCTTCGAAGGGGCTGAAGAAGAAGAAGCAGCAGGAGAAGCAGCGGTGGAAGGCATCTTTCTGACTGTTTGCCTCGGCATTTCCTCTCGCTTCGTTGTTCTTCTTTATTTTCTTTCATTCGAGTATTTCGTTTGAAGTATTTCGGCCCTGTTTGCCGAGTCGTTTCACAATCTGATTGAATTTCAGGTGGGTAGCTGCGACATTTCCGGCAAAAACTTACTCACACCGATTACTTCTACTTGGAAAATCGTCTGCTAAAAATATTTACAAGGCAAATTGGTCGATTTCGGGTTTTTTGTTTTGGGCTGGAAGGGGAAGAGAACGCTCGACAAAATCCGTGGGGGGGTTCAGACATGTTGTTTTGTATTCGTCGTTTATGCAGGTATTACCTGCCAGGTATTCGTAGGTTTAGAGATTTGACTCCACACATTATACTATTATTGTTTCAGGTAATTGTTGTTTTTTTCAGTTTGCAAAATTCTGTACCGTAAAGTGTACGTATGTTCCAACTGACTGTAAGGTCCGTTTCTAATGTTGGCTAATGTTAAATGGCAATGAACTTTGATGGGGAGGGGAATTTTATAGTTCACGGGACGACTCCTGACTGCCGTTGTAGTCTCATGACAACAGATTTGTGGTTTGGAGGTTAGATCTAATCGAGTTTAACTTGAGATTTTATTATTACTGAGATTGCCGTACTATTTGCTAGGAAATGCCTTGTCGGGGCACCAGTCCCCCCCTATAACATGAGGCTTTTTTTGCTTGGTGCTGCGGCAGTGCGTAGCAAACTCTGCGACAGAGCAAACCCAACAGAACAATGGACAGAAGAGAATAATTCGAATTTGCTACCAGTGACAGGTTAAAACGAGTGATACAGCGGGAAACCAGAAAGAGTAAATTCGCTTTTAATTAAACTTTGTCTGTTGTTCCTGACACTTTGGGTTGGTGTCTGTTGAGATTTTATTTCGGTGTCCTCAGCTCTTCCCTCAGGCACTCAGGAATGTTAACGGGTCCTACCCATTTGTTTATCTATTTTTTTTTGTCTAGTAAGTCTATTTTATTGTTTCGTACAAGTCCCAGAGGAAGACGAGTGAGCGCAGGAGAGATTTTTGGCGTATCCGTCAGAGTTTAAATATAAAATTTGAATATAAATAGATCGGGTTTTTAAAAGCTTGAATAGAAAGTGACAAGGCCTACAGGTTAACCGGTCTATTTTCTATTAAACTGATTCCAACAGCCACGTGAAGACTTGTCAGATGTCCAATTGAAAGGAAGGAGGATTCCGTGATGTGACTTCTATTTTTTTTTCAACCTCCTGGTGTTGCTCTCCTACGACGTATAACGAACTTAATAAGTAGACAAATTTGTGTCTAGGAAATTAATCGAAGCATAAATGAAATTATTACATAACTAAAAAATTTAAATATAACTACAGGGTATTCGAGGCTGTTGTCAACTAAAATTTAACTATCGTGACACGAGACCACCATTTCAGGTATCTACAGGTGTCATAACAGGAAATTGAAAAGAAACCTTACTTTGTTTACGTCTAGGGTACATTGAGAGTACATAACTCCGTGGTACTCCGAGTATGTTAGCATTAATAAAATTATTAAAAGTGAAGTTACTTCTTAAGTTGTACACGAGTTTTGTACTGCAAGCAAATAGTGGTCGATATTGACATTCGTTATGTAAATAAAATCCTTCCTTCCTTTTTCTAAGTATTCTTGAACCTCGGGGGTTTTTATGCATATTTATATTTAAAGATATTTTATGAGTTTTACATTTATTTTTTTCTATTAACTTCATACATCCAGACATTAAAGGTTGTAAGAAATACAATTTTATGTGCGCGTCGGAAATGTGCCGGGGAGTTTTGTTGTATAGAAAAAGACCCGTTTTGATTTCAGAGAAATGACTTCTTCTGATTTTATGATTTCTCAATTTCTTAATGTTCTGGCTCTGCCCTCGGTTGTCCGTATCCGACAGGTACGAAATGGAAAAACATTGCGTCGAGGCGCATGTAAGACGGCAAAAGAAAATTGAAGGAAACACATTTTTATGGCTGTCGTCAGCTGCGACAATTTACAATTCATCCACGTTTTGTGTTTCTTTCTGACGGGTAGAAGCAGGGTGTCACCTTCTTCCATCGTCTCCTCTTACAGCGAGAGTTGGTCTGTTGGGAATTTTCTTTTGCATTTTCAGTCACCGTCAGCAGTACATGTTTTTCGTAGGTCGTAGCGGAAGGTATCTCTGGATGTTCTCCGTGTGACAAGATAAAATCGTCAAATTCTTTTGGTGTTTGTGAGCAAGTTCTGTTTCCGTGAAATTTTCTCGTGTTTTGTTCTGTCAGATTTTACCTTTTCTTACAACGGTCTCGAACTGATTGGTGGAAAGCAACTAGGCCACGGAAGTTGTTTTTCATTTTTGTTAGAGCCAACCGAAAATGCAAGTTCTGTATGCAAAAGAAGAACAGACTAATCCTCTTGACGGGTCGGCTGGCTTATGACCTTCCGAGAAAAGGTTCCGTTCTTAAAGCGGCCAGGTACGTGACCCCTCGAATCAGTAGAATTAGTATAAACAATTCGAGGAACGAACAAGTACAAACCGAACTATTTGGAGAACTATTTTTGAAACGTTTTTACACCCCAGACGGTGGTAAGCGCGGACTTACGTCTGCTTTCAGAAGTTCAATCTACTCCTTTTCAATTCTTTTCTGCGAAATCCCAGGGGGCAAGTCGATGGATATCCGTTTACAGTCATTCCTTCTTTGCCTACCAAAGGCCTTCTGCTCTTCTTTCCCTTTTCTATGAAAACCTTCATACACTTAACGGTCTACAGAGTAGCGTTAATAGCAATTAAACTATTTATTCCTAGTAACAGTTGAAGAAGTTCAAGGCTTTCTCGCCGTTGAGCAACTACTTTTTTTCTTGTTTCACGTGTAATAAATTCGTGAAGGAGACACCGGTGATAATTTAGGGTCGATCTTAATATTTAAACGCATATTCGTGGAACCAGAGCCACCCCCAGGAACTGTCTATTTCCACTGTGCCTCATTATTCTTCTGGGAAATTGCTACTTAAAATTGAAACGCAATTGCTACTGGCTGTGAAATTAATTTTCTTCTTCCTGTCCTTTCTATCTTTTTTTTTTTGAAACAAATTTACCACCACCCGAGTGATATATATTTATAATTTTATATCTATGTATTTATATTAACGCTACACTTTTTCAAATTTAACTTCTTGGCCTTTCAGCTGGCGCCTTTCTAACCCACCCGCCGATATTATGTATGAACGCACTAATTGCGGTTTAATAACATTTTCCACGCCGCCCGGCCAACGGTTTTTTTTAGTCTCCTGTCCCTGGAAAGGCTGTCGTTTGAGCTTTCATAATGAGAAAGCAAAATTGTTTTATTTTTTCTTACCGTAATAAATTAAAATTTGATAGTGAGACAAAGAGACGGGACGTGAAATTTGCCGCCATGGGGCGAATTTAAATAGAATCCGCGAAGAAAAGTTAGGTCGTTAATCAACTCTCGGCTAACCGTTTGCCGTTATGTTTAAGTGAAACATTATATATTATACTTAATTATTAAGGACGCATCACTGGCTTCCAAATCCCGGTTGTCATTCTACCAAAATCAACCTGATATTTTGTGTCTTTCACGAGATTTTACATAGACCTGCTACCCACCCTAGACTCAAACTAAAATATAGTGAAATTGTTTTGTCTTGTGTGCCTGAGCAACGACAAATAAAATTTGCTAAATTGACCAGAAAAGAAAAACGAAAAATAAAAGAAAACCTGATAGAGGTGATCACTCGCAACCAGAGGCTTGGAACCTGTACGGAAACTGTCAAGAAAAGATCTTTGGTACTCGTTGAAGGCGACAGAAAGACAGTAAAGTTGTCTTAACTGCCTAGAACTTTTTTGTTGAAGAGGACCACGATTTAAAACAGAAAAGTTGGTGCTGTCTGTGTCATTAGAATAACTTCAAAATGATATATTATAGGAGGTTTAAGTTATTCCCCCATATCTAGACAAAATTCAGTATATTATAGTGTAGTAGAAAAACTCGGAAAATGGAAAACATTGGGGAGTGTTAAATTCTTTTGCCTAGGGGAAAATCAAACGACGTTGCATTTCATATGCAGCAAAACTTTAAAATTAGTTTTCTACTTTTGTAAATTCGGTTTTGCAACTAATTGTAGTAATAAATACCCGAAACAGTTTTGCTATTGTTCAGTTTCAAATTTTGAACAATTAGTATTCAACCTGTGGCACCGTAAAATCGTAGGAAGTTAATAAAAGCGAACGAGTCTAAAAGAAGACGCTTTGAGCCTACTAAATCGAACAAGTTTCTAGAACTAGTTTGTGAAATTTTATAGTTGAAGTTACCAAGCGTAAAAATTGAATGAGTCCTTTTTTGCGAAAAAGGACCACCCCCCCATCTTAAGCTCCCGAAAAAATATCGGGTGTTTTCCTGGTAATAATTTTTCTTTTTTTAACTCGTACGAATTGTTCTTATTAAAGAGTAATGGCGGCGGAACGTTAGGAAGCGTAAAATTAATCTTCGTGCAATTTGAAGGTAAATGCGCGAAGCTTTAAATGGAACATGGAAACGCCGTAAACAAGAATTACTTTGAATGAAAATAATTAAATTAACTTATTAATCACGAGCTTTAAAGCTTTATTATGCCTATTTACACTGAAATACTTTATTTGCCATCGCCGATTACTTAATCGGCACGACTCTTCACGTCCACTTACATTGATGACCTCGAACATTTTTCAGGACTGTTTAATTTTTTAATTTTAATGTTGTAGATAAACTCGGTTTAGTAGTGTCGAAATTACAAATTAGAAATGGACGCGGTTTAATGTTGTTATATAGGGAATAATGAGTAATGTTCGTACATGAAAACGTTGCAGTCTACGGTCACGTGCCGTTTTTGTATTTTAAAAGTAGGACGATGCTATTTATTAATTTAATAATTAATTATTATGTAGACACGTTGGTTACTAAAATTATAAATAAAATCGATTGGGTGACGCGTCGAATTGATTCGTTGCACGTGCTGGGGATTTAGGGAAAAACGTTGGAATAAAGCGATTTCAAGAAATCAATTGCCACATTTGCCATTTTTTCACATTAAACGAAAGAATTTGACTATTTTTCTAGTTGTTTAAAGGCGTCTTTTTTCCTATGAATTTTTCGATGGGGAGAGAAACGGCAGTCTCCTTACCATCTCTAATTTAATTGCGAGTTCTGGATTTAATGGCGGGGATTTACTTTCTTAGCTTTTCTAATTTAGCCACTTGCTTGTGCCAAAAAAGGGCTGATGACGGAGGCTACGACAGGAGAAACTCATTTTCCTCTACGGGTTGCCTTTGGAACTTAAACGCACGCGGCTGTTTCTGTTGTCTGAGCAACGTGAACATCTTGGTATATACGTTTTTTGTCAAGTAACACACCCCCAAACTTGAGAACGAGGAAGATTAGGTCGATTGAGTGCATGTTTTACAGAAGGAAAATGAAGTTACATTGATGTTTTCCTATACACTCTACGCACACGGTTGTAAAGACTAACTAAAAAGAGGTACTACTCGCAAGTAAAATCTGCCTTAAGTTTTCAGTCTTCAGAAGTTTACAACTAGTTCCTTGTGGTTTTGCGCTACACGCCAACTGCGCCAAAAAAATCTTGGAAGTAGCGTAACTAACAAAGAGCTAATTGTTTATTACTAATTTTGCTTAATTTCCTGCTGGTTGCAAACCTTAGTATCATCGACCGTGATAGTTTTATGTTCCTAGATGTTCGTGTACCCCCCAAAATAATTTTTCATTCCTACTGCCACTTTAGTTTATTACAAAGTAATTGAACACCGCTGTTGCATACAAATTATGCGTGTTGATCCATTGCGAATAACAATATTATCTATTGTAATATTTTCCTTAGAATTTAGACCTGCAGATATACGCTGAGAAGAGTGCAGGGACAAGTTTAGGTTTATGTAGTTCGCGATGGAGTGGATTGGAGACAACTCAGGGGTTTTGTGAGGACGTGAAATGAAAACACTTGGGCGTGGATACGAGTAATTGTTCTGCAAAACGAAAATAGGATAGAAATACAAAGCGTCACTTCTCACGCTCTAAGTCTCGTCGAAAACTTAACTAAACGAACTTAAAATTGTTTTTGTTAAATAGAGCAATGTTAAGTTCACACTTAATCAGTCTGTGCTTCACACCTTAACTTACCTTTGACTTAAACTTGTTCCTGAACTTGATGTTTTTATGTAGCTTTTCTTTGAATAGAAAAAAAAACAACTTAAGTTAGTAGCTAACAAATGTGTTGTAGTTATCGTGTGTGCTGACACAATGCTCACCGCTTGTCCTCAAAGGGAAAATTCCCTATGGAACGAAACCGTTTGTGTTTTTATTTAGTTGAGCTTTCTAGCGCTGCAGTGTACTACTTTTCAAACCCTCCCACCCAGCCCCCCATTCTCCCAACCGGTGGTTTAAGTCCCATAAAAATAACAGACCGGGGTTAGCGACCAAAAATGCCAAAAAAACAAAGAAGAAACAGAAACATAGAAAAAAATGTTTAGGCAATGTTCTCTTACAGCAGCCGTGAGGCCTACGGCGAGTTGCTGACGGAGAACGGAGCCCGCATTTACACGTCAAGGTACGTACCTGAACTGTACCTGAGGTATCTGACAAATATTATTTTCATATTGTTCCATTTTTTATTTTTATTTTGCATTTGTGTCTGTTGTGCTAATTTTATTTTTGTTATTACGTCTCTATCGAAGCCTGTGGTGCTCTCCAGAAGGAACCACAAAATGAACCGAAGCAAATTTTTTATCAAGTTGAACTGGCAAATTTTCAGGTTGTCGGGGTGAAACGTACCTGGTGGCAGGGCGAAACCTGCTCCGCTCCTTACCTCGATTTTTCTCCCTTCATCATTTTGCAGGTTTCTGCCATCGACTTCCACCCCAATTTTAAATCGCTTTTAGTAGTAGTAGTAGTAGTAACTGTTCACCACTATTCATCACTATCCTGCTTTTCTTTTTGTTATCTACCAGCTCAGCACTTGTTACCGACCGACCACACGGGTAATTTATGTCTTCTGATATTCCATTAACAGGCCATTCGGGGTTTATCTTCAACTGAAAAAAATTATACGTTATAATTCAAGAGTTTTGGGATGTTATCGAGAAAACTAGAGAAAATTTACAAGTGGCCGGGTCAAGTACTTCCATCGATTTCGCGACTTTGGTCGTCACTCATCTCCCGGTGTTACTCCTATTATATACCCTTGGGTAACATTACTCTTAGCGAGTACCTAAACTGTTTGCTCGTGTCGGTTTTTGGGCACTTTCTCGGTTGTTTCTTTCATTCCCACGGGAAAATGCGTATATAGTTGTCGATAGGAAAGGAATCCATTTAACTTCGACAATAGAGAAATTTTAAAACAAAAAGACGTTTCGAAACTTCTGCCATTCAATTTTGTAAAACGTACTTTAAACGTTTTCTTTTTCGCAACTATCGAAACGTCTTAAAAGCGGATTAAATAGTTTTCTTGGAGAGAAATTGTCTAACAGTATTTCTAGGATTCGCGTTAGCTTGCGATGAACTAAGTTCATTGAAAATTTCGTTTTCACCGACGAAAAGAAAAGCGGTGTTGCGTCGCTCTCTTTTTGCTATCAATGCAGGTGAACTGAGTCTTGCGCGTTGTCTAGTGCAAACTAGTTTTTAACAAGATCACCTAGAGCCAGGGTCCTCAAGGGTAGTTACATCCGAACTTTTTAAGGCAGCATCGTTTTCCTTCAAGCAGGTGTTTGAGGTCGTCGCCGATACGAGAGATCATTCATTGCACAGGTTGCAAAGTGGTGGAACAGAAGTGATGAGTGTCTGAGTACATCACAAATCATCTAAAGGCTAAACTAGAAACATCCGCATTGAATTTAGCGGGATTTTTTGTCTCTCCACCGGATTTTTTAAGAAACGGATGACTGAAGCATGGCAAAAATTTTTTCCGCTCTTTTAAACCGCAGCAAGAAGCTTCCGATATTCATTAAAATAAACCGGGGAGGAGAAATTAATGACGAATCCGAAATTTTGCGGTTCTTTTATTCTTACTTATTTTTGCACGGTTTTCGTGAGGTTATTGAATAATTTTTTTGCGGTGAATCGTTTCCCATTTGCTGACGTTGAGGTTTACTTGAATGGCACAAGATTTTCTACAAATTAATAAACCGTTTCACTTTGCTTGTTGGCAACTTTGATTTACATCATTCGTATTAAACGCTCGTATTTTCAAGGCGCGATCCCGTGACTCTTTTTTTGCTGGGGTTCATTCTCAATTTCTGACTTGTTGAGAGCAGCAAATGGTAACTTTCATATTTTTGCGATGCGATCGAAAGAAAGGACGGATTAATTAAAATTCCGCGTGCTTCAGATTTTTTTCGTATGGGTTTTTTGGGTTTGCGGTGGTTCAGCAGCAGACTGCGCGGATGTGAGGAGACGAACCAGCGGGAATGCTTACATAGATACATATGTAAAAGGGCTATAAAAATGTTATCTGGCCCGCTACTCTGCGGCTTGTGATCCGCAACTCGTTTATTAGCATCCTTTTAACTGTGACCGCACGGCAGCATAAACCGAAAGTGAGCTTTCGATTTATTCCTAGCCCAGAGGAAACGGATGCGAACGCATAAAAATAAAAGCGAACAAAGACAAATTACGGAGAGAGAGAGAGATTTCGTTTGTTATAATTTCGTCTTGCCGGATGAATTCGACTCGTGCGGCCAATTTTGGCACATCTTGAGTTTTCATTCCAGGAAAGGGCACATGCTGAAGTCTGCACACGCACTTCAATGTGTAGAGTTTAAGTGCATCGCGGTCCTGTTTGAAATGTCGATGTAGTAACCCGTTCGGGCAGATTCATCACCTGAGGTGCGTAGCGATGGAAGGCGGAGGAAATAAGAAAACGTTAACGGGAGGGAAACACAAGTCAAAAGTAATTAGAATGCTTTCGTGAGTGTCGCCTTGCCCGGTGATCAGTCAACGGAGTTGACTTCCTTACGAAATTCCTAGACAAAGTAGATGAAGAAGTTTGTGTGCATCGGACCGAACGACCCGTCAGAAAGAAAAGGAACGGCGACCACGTCAGAAATTACTTAACACATAAATTTATACCGTCAGATTTGTTAATATCCGGTTATTTTCTGCAAGTTTCGTCATTGAGAATATCGATCAATCGCTTTAATGCGGCTCTGTACATACGTCTTGTAGTTTTGTGCCGCAGCGGGCGCCTTTAACGACGTTTTAATAAAACCGAAAATCTCAGTTTATGCAAATTTCGGCTGAGGAGTCTGGGCAATGGGGCGGGTCGTCGGTTTGAGAAACTCGCAAACTGAACCTGAAAGGATTTGTCTACTTCCACGTTTCGAAGCATGCAAATTTCGTCTCGGCGGAGATTCTGCCGAGGTAGCTACTGTTGCTGCTACGCTGCCTCATTGCAAATTTTATTTTAATCCCGGCCTTCTTCGTGCCGTCGTTTCCTTTCGGTCTCCGCCACACGTCCGTTGTTTAATCCGCCGTTCTGATTTGCTAACGTTTAACCGTTTTACTTTTTCCCCTTATCGGTTCCTAGTAGTTTCCCAGAGTCATGACTTAACTCCCAAACCACCCCAGGACCGTAATAATAAGAATCTCTACCGGCAGCGCTCATCCTTTGCTTACCCCTGCGGTAGCCGTAGAGTCTTAAAGCTAATGCAGTGACTCTACAATCTGTGTTTACGTTTTTTTTTTTACGAAATAACCTTCCTTAACTGATCGTCTCATTTAATATTTGGTGTATTGGAGGAGCTTTTTTTTTTTCGTCAGGTAGAAAAAATACCGGAAGGAATGCGTTCGAATGCTTGTTGGATTGCATAAACATTATTAGTTATCTGAAAGCGTTTTCGTACACAACAGTAAAGTATTTCAGCCACAATTTTGGCAATTCGGTTGTCTGCTTTCGGATCAAAGCTCCCTGCTTTTCCTTCTTCCTCTCTCTCTCTCTCTGTGGCTCTTTCCTTTCCCTTTTTAGTTGTCTTAGAGAGAGAGCTTTAAGCAATACAAAACATCCTTCTCCGGTTTCTTGGAGTAATCGAAAACAAAAATGTTCAAAGCCAAAAAACTTTCCCATCTAACCCTCTGCCCTCCGCGCTCTTTCTTTCCCTCTCCTCCCGGCCGCTGTCGTCTTTGACTCGCTTTGAATTTCCCATAAGTATAATTTTTTCTTCGGGAAAATTTCACGTTTTTGTGCTTTGCCACAGAGCCGGATTGCGGGAAGAAAACATCCTGATCAAACAAACTTAATACTGGACCGGGAAAGGCACAGAAAAGGACCGAACCGAGAGCAGGTCCCTGTGCTTTTTCGTCTTCAACGTCCGGAATTTTAGGGTCAGTCGAATGCCTTTTTAGTGCTTTTTTGTCTAGGGTTTAATGATGGCCCGTGGAGGAAAAAAGGGTGGGCCGAAGAGGAAGGAGACGAGGAAAATAAAAGTACGGAATTTCTAGGGGGACAAACGATCAGTCTTGGTGATCTAGCCTATTACCAAAGATTAAGCTTTTAATCTTTTCATTTTAGACGTTAAACTCGGGGGGGGATTCCCCGTTGTTGTGTCGGGGAAGGGTGGTTGAACACATTCCTTTTTTTATTGTCGGGTGATCTTAAGGGTTTTGATCGTGGAAGAAGAAGAAAAACGGATGTCGGAGGACGGAAAATTATACATAATTATGTCTGGGAACGCATGACCGTACGTCAGTGAATGCCATGACAAATGGCAGGGAAAATCCAAAGTTGAGCTTTTCTATGTTTGCCTCATGTTTTCCAGGACAATTAATCAAATGTAAACAACCGGAAAAAGGGAAAACTTGATAAAAATTTGACTTTTTCTGATGGCGAATCGTTTCTTAGTTAGAAGTATTGTTTTTTTCTGTTTATGTGTGTGTGTGTGTGTGTGTGCGTATGCGCGCGTTTGTTTGTTTGTTTGTTTGTTTTGCTTTTCAAGTGGATCGCCCTTGCACGGACCTCTTGAATTGCTTTGAAGACTTATTGTATATTTGATGCTATTTGTAGTTGTAGAAAGCAAAAGTTACTCTACTCTGCTTAGTAATAAGTTACTCGAACTGGACTTTGACGCTTTCATATATTATATTTCTTTTTTTTACTTGAAAATCAACTCTTTCCTACTTACTCTCTTTCTATTGAAGTATTTCACATCGTTGTTTGTCTCTATATATTGTTTTTTCCCAGTTAGAGTACGTTTGTTCAACAGCACGGTACCCACGTTTTCAGGTTCATTTTAAACAATTTATTCGGATAATGTTCCTATTATATTTAATAGAATTGGCTACTGCTAGGCGGACGATGTAGTATAAACGATCTAAGATACACTACATATTTGTTTAATGTTTTTTCATTAAAACGTCTAACAAATCTCTCAAATTATACCTATTAATAGTAGATAAATATAAAAAAAATTAGGTTGATTTTAATATTTTTTTCGCATTTTCATTTGGGAAGTCTAAGAATTTGTAATTCTGTTGCCTTTGCCAGTCTACCAAATGACAGTATAGTTTTTTTGAGTCAGTGTCTATAGTTCATCGTATACGCACAATTATTAATTCTTCTATTATCTAGGGAATCTACAACGATGACCCCTTTAGACGTACCTAAAACATTTGCAGTCGAACAGCTCAACATGTGCAGTCTGTGCCTCTGCCAATTCCGTTCGAACGCTTGCCGTTTTTTTTTTCATTTTTCGTACTTTCATTCCCTATATAATACGAGTACACATGGAAATACAAACATAATAATTTAGTCTCGTGAACCGAGTGCATTTGTTTGTGTTTGCATAGTTATAAATTTGACAAATCGATTTCGATTTGGTTGACATACCTTGCAATATTTCTTTTACTTTTTTTTTCCCCGAAACGAGGAATCTCGTTTATTTATTCTGTATTCACTTTATATGTAAAGCATAAACTCGTTTTTATGATTAATTTTGCGTTGGGTTGTGTTTCAGGGGTTTTGGTTTCATTACGTTCGCTGATCCAGCAAGTGTAGATAAAGTGTTAGCTCAAGGAACGCACGAGCTTGACGGGAAAAAGGTAAGTGAAATTCATGTTTCCTCTTATGTTTATTGATTTCAACTTCCTGTGCGGTTTTGCTTCCGATAGCCGAAGACTTTGGCTATTGTTTAACGGACTGTTTACGGGCGAATGCGACCGTTCTGATACCACCCGGGGAACCGTGAGAAATTCGTGTCGGTTATAACCTTCCGGAAGGTGAAACGAAACGACCGACACGAGCCTTTTTCCATCAGGTCGAACCTTCCGAGGAGTCACGCAACCGCACGGGGAGGGGGAAAAGCTCGCTCTGCGAAGAATAAATTTGCAAAATTTAAAAAAATACGCTTTAACGGACGGCATTGTGGTCGTTGGGTTGCGTCCGTAGACGACTGCAGCTCATGGAACGTGAGGTGATAAAACAAAACAAGTTGTGATTTGATAAAGGACTGAAGAAGAATATGAGTTGACAGTTGGTGTGCACTAATCCGTGCTGTAGTCTATATGGAATAACAATAATGGAAGTAGAACTGTTTAGTTTGATACAAGTTTTAATTGATTGGATCGATCATCTGTTCTTTTGTATGACGTCTCGAACAAATCTTCTTGCAGTTGGATGACTACACAATTAGAGTAACACTTCGTGCTTCATTGTACAATCGGGGAGAGGTGCAGACGGTTTCTCTAGGGTCGCCAGGTCAATTTCATTGACTTCCCTGCGAATGGTTTGGTCCAACTCCGCAACTCATTGCATTACAATGTGTAGTGGTAATAATTTTTGTTGAAAACACTCAAACTGGGAAAAAAAAGAACAATAATTTCTGTTGGAAACACTCGAATTCACGACTGCACGCCGACCGGTGAGCGAATGTCAAACCGCAACTCTGTCCATTTTACCGGATCGTCCGCAAGTTTTTTCTGTTTTTGTTTTGTTAAAAAAAAAAAAACGTAGCGAGTGACGTTTGGAGTGGGGAAGGGAGTCGTTTTGACGCAAAACCTTTTCATCATCCCTGTAGGTTTTCTCTCTCTGTAAGGGAAAAACGTGAAAAAATTGGTAAGGAAATTCCGCCCGGGGGATGCGAACGACCCGCCAGACCCGCAACGACCGCAACAACAAAGTTGAAAATCCCGTTTTGACGTTTGATGTTAATTTCTTCAAATTGAAACGGGGCAGTAGAAAAATTGCGACAAGAGAAAGCGTCGTGGAAGCAGAGGGCTCGCATGAGCAGGCCCCGACCCGGAGGCTGCAGCCTTCCTGCATCTTTTCATAGAAAGAAGATGATTCTCTCGGTTGTTTGTCTCCTTCGCACGGTTCAAAGATGTTAAGGAGGATTTGGAAAATAATGAAAATTATGGCGGAAAAGTCGCGCGGAAAAGAATTCGCACGATGAGAAAAGTATTAAAGCGAAACTTTTCAGTTCGGTGGGCCCCGGAGAAGAAGAAAAATTGTAATTTTCATCTGTGGAAATATGAAAGTTTCTCCTGTTTGGCCGTCTTGGGTTTTTTGTAAGGTTTCTTATAAAATTCCGTAATCATTTATATATATATTACGATGCACGATGTCGTATTTATTATATACGACGATGCACCGAACAAATCTTTTCTGTTCTTTGCTTTCTGTGCTCCTACACATACAAACTTCTTCGAGGGATGGCTGACGAAACTGTGTCTGTCAAATAACTGAATTATAATTAAATTTATTCCTAATAGACACACACTACTATATATATTTAATATACAGAAATGAGGTTTTATACTTGTGTAATTTTGTATGGAATTTTTCACTGCACAACCACAACAGGTTGCCCCTAACACTCAATTACTAATTATCAGTTGGGATATTTACCCAAAAGAGAGTTGCATAAGAACAGCAATTTTTCATAGCAACCGTAACTGACTCTCCTCAATGATGGAAGTTTCATTCTGTACGGTGTCTAATCAATGAAACCTTAAACCTTCAGTGTCTATTTTTCAGTAGTTGACTTTGGGGTTCTAGTAAATCCTTCCTATTAATTTCTGTTATGCTATACGACACACACACACACACACACACACACACACACACATATATATAATGGTTTTGAATGAAGGTGTGGGGGGTGTCTGCCGCTGCACCACTACAAACCCTAAGGAGTTCTGTCTGTCCGTGCGGCAAGGGATGCTACTGCAGGGATGCTGAACGCAACTTAAAAGAATTAATTTATGTCACGATGGATTCAACTCAGAATTTAAAATTAAGGATTCTCAAACTGAATAAGGAAAATTGCTTTTGAAATGGGAAGAGAAAGTATATAGGGAAAAAAAAACGGGAACCCCCAAGTAGGAAGAATTTTTTTCCATCCTCCTTTGTATTTTATTTGGATTCGCGGCGGAAGGATGGGTTTCTCTCAAGAAGAGATTTGTTACAAGAAAGTTTCTTTTGAGAGGGCCTCGGTTAAGTAATTAAAACCGGAGAAATAAAGAAGTGAATAAACTTTCATTTAAGTTACCCCTTTAGCGGTCCATCTATTAAAACAGCACTTAATTCTATTAGTAATTGAAATCCTCATCGAGTTTTAATTTGATTTCCAAGCCTCCTCCATGACGGGCTCGTCCCACAGGAAAACTCCAGACTCTTTCGTCTGTTTCCCGCCAAAAACAAAGGACCACTCCATGAGAAATTTCCGTTTTCACAGGCTTTGCAGTGATCATTGGTCTTTGCTATCGATTTTGGTCAACCGATAACCGACGTTGTGCTGTAGTTTATTATTTATCACCGGGTCCCCCTCTATTCATAAACTCATTTTGGTTATTAATTTTCTAAGGGTTGTAAACTTTTGTTTTCTTACTGTTGTATTTTTTAAAGAAACACCCGGGGGTGGGACTTGTTGGACAGTTTGAGTTGTAATGGAGGTTATGGCCGTAGTGTTAATTATTAATCGGCAGCCCAACTAGCCAAAAGAAATGAAGTGCTCCGGGCAGTTTCAGGTCACTTAATGCTACAATAGTAGGGTACAATCGACTTGCAACACTTTTCAAAATAAATTTGTAGTGAAGTAAAGAGTAATCGTAAGAATTTGTAATGTATAATAATAAAGTTCAAAAGAGCAATTCAATTGATATGAAAATTACCAATAGAAGGAGAGTACGGAACCAGAGGATGTACCCGGGGAAATGGCCCGGTTGTCTCAAAATTTGGCAGTTCTAATTGAAAGGATAAAATTAATTTTATGAGAGTGGTAAGACTCAATAATATAAATTGACTACCGTAAATGTCTGACAGTAAGAGGTACTCGGTGTCATTGCTGGTCATTTCCAGTTTGTTTTCCTTCTGTTTAGCCTCTCACATGTTTGTCGTCGGGCACCTTCCTTCGTCTTGAGTGTAAGAAACCAGCAAGGTTCTTCCCCTCAGAACTTTCTTGTTCCCATCGCTCGTACACAAATTTAAATTAATTTCTAATTCCAAAAAATTTATGCTTCGATCTGACTCTCTCAATGTGATTCTCTCGCTTCGTGGTGATATTTATTAGCGCTTTACGATAATTTAATGTTCCAAAATAAATTTCAAAGTGCAATTTATGTTCAATTTTTTTTTTCGTTACACTGGCAAGTATTGAAGATATTTTCCATTCCTCGGGACGAATGAGAGAAGTGCATTCGTTTAAATTAACCAATTTTAAAGTTTTGCACGCCGCAAGGTTTATATCAAGCGTAATTCTATGTGTTCAACATCGTATTTTGGGCAAAATAACTTATTACACTTATTATATAGGAAAATTGCGGGATTACTCGTAGGAATCCCATCTATTGTTCCCCAAGGCGTGGTGTTTTCGACTGTGTCGCTCTTTGCGTTTTATCCTTTCAAGTTTTCATCGAGCCGGAGCTGTGGGAAAGAAATTTAAACTTGCAATACCATTTTAAATATTTAAACTCTACTCAGGAGTGTCGTGAGTACCTGTTTAGTCTTCGGAAAAGAAATGAAATGAGAATTTCGGGAGGTATCACCTCGTACCTGGTACTTGTCACTTTGCTGTAGAAGTACACCAAGAACAAGACTTCTCTCGACTTTATGAAACATGCATTAATAAATAATTTTATTGATTCAATTTTGGGTTTGGTGAACTGTCACGGAACACCGATTTCAATGATAAGAAGAAAAGGAGAGAGAGAGAGAGAGAGAGAAATTTTAACCCAGTCTAATTACACACGGGGCATTTGCACACTCACGAAAAGTTCATTTCGGCTTGGGATTTTCACTTCAAATGTCTTTTTGAATTGGAAATTGTCGTTTCGGTTTAATTCCTTTGCTGGAGGAAAAGCAAAACCGACGAATAGCAAATCAGGTGACGTGCTAATATTGGCGAGTCCAAAGGCGATGAAAAGAAACGAAAGAGCGAGCGAGCGAGGGAGTCAGCCAGCGATCGATCTTGGCGATCTGATGGTTTGAGGTCGCTCAGTCCAATGAGAATCTTTTAAAGTAAATATAATGGAAGTGAAGTGAAAAAAAAAGAAACGCCCAGTCACTGATTTGCCGCCTTGGGTTCAGGAAGTAATTAGGAAACCCGAGAGAGAATACAGAAACAGTCAGAAATAAGCAAAAGAAATTTAATAATGCTAAATATACTGAAATTTTTTTTGTATATTATTCCTCTCACTATTGCTTTACTTAAAAAATGATTCGAATGAAAAGGCTTCGAGTCAAATGGCACAAAAGAGAAAGTAACACACGAACTGGTGCTACGTATAATAATACATAAATTTTCAAGGCAAATAATTTATTGTATTGTTAAAAAGATCAATATTTATTAAAAAATAACGCTTCTGGCGGTTTTATATGATGTGGTCGTATAATATAATTGTACGAGTCGCTGGAGAATTTTATGTATTTCTATAATGGACTCTTAGAGTAAATAATCTGAGTTGTACTAAAGGGAAGTTGTTTGTTTCACACGAAGTTATATATACAAAACAAAATGGCTATAAGAAAGAGTAGTAAAGTAGCAGAAATGTTTTGGGTCGACATGTCACATCCTTTGCCGCAAGCCAACGTTCCTTCGTACGTTTACCTTCGGATTATTACATACTGTGAATATGAACTACTTATTGTACTTCGTTGCAGTATAAGTAGTAAGCATTTGTTGTGCTTTAGTGAAACTACACTTGTACACGCCAAGGAATTCTCAAATTATACACTTCAGTGTTTACTTCTGTGGTACTTATTAGAAGTTCATGGCTTAATGTACATATATCTTAA
The DNA here is from genome assembly GCA_037055365.1 of Polyplax serrata. NCBI lineage: Eukaryota > Metazoa > Arthropoda > Insecta > Psocodea > Polyplacidae > Polyplax > Polyplax serrata. The sequence continues at coordinate 2,135,917 of JAWJWE010000037.1, read as the reverse complement.
TAATACTTCATTGAATTACAGTAACTGACACTTATACATAATTGTTGTTCACTTGGTCTAATACGACAATTTTGCTGTTACGATTATAGTTTTAGTGTTGTAACGAACTTTAATATTGAAAAAAGCGACGGGATTATATTTCACCGTGAATTTTATTATGTACACAGTGTTTCACAGATTGTTTAACACACTTAACAATCCATGAAACACTGCTATTACGTGGTACAATATTTGTATATCATTACAAGTTAACCGTACCGTCTCAAATGCATTGTCGTCGGTCCGCTTTCTGTTCAACTTAAAGTTCATTTCAATAAGATAACTTAAATGTAATTCATCGAACTACCCGAATTCCAAGTATCAAAGGGTAGGTAAATTGTGTGTAGAATTCCATTCATAAATTTTACTTTACTACAATTGACGCTGCCGTGTCTGTGTGTTTCTGCACGAGTGTCTAAAATTAGTAGAACCAGCATCATTGTTTTTTTTGTGTCTTCCACTCATTTCTTTTCAGAATTAAATCTTAAGTTCTTGACAGAAAAACTTAATCGTTCGGCTTTATAAGATCCTCGAGAGATCCAAAGGGGAAGAAACAAATTCATTTCTGTTTGTCCCTTTGGAATTACATTTTTTTTTTTTCATAACTCCAAATGAGTAACCACCGGTTAGCTTTCTTAGAGAGAGAGAGAGAGAGAGTCATCTTCCATTGAAGCATCCTCCGTCATCCTCCGGTTTTTTTTCAACTTCTTGGAGTAAAACTTTTTTAATTTGGTGGGTTAATCTGAAGACTCCACTGCTAAAGCCAAATCTTGCGACTTCTTTTTATCTCCGTCATTTAAATTTCATTCGGTCGTTTCTGATTCCGTTTAAATTAAAAATTTTGATTTTAATTTTTGAGATTTTGCAAAATGGCGACACTTCCGGCGGAAGACCCAAACAATTTTACCCGTGAAAGTTTCTCTCGCAATAAGACGGGTTGCGATTGCACCAATTCCCAGGTGGTTACCTCCGGGCACTTCAGTTCTTGCACTTTCCTCTCTCTCTCTCTCTCTCTGTTGAGTACTCGGACCTACCGAAAACTTTTCTGTTTTCTCTTATGCTTTTAGTTGTCGACATTTTGATATGCAACGTGGTGTGCTACTTTCCACTTTGTTCCACTTATTTACTGTTATTGGTTTCATTCGTCCTATTTTGGATAATTTTCAATTTTTTTGTTGGTCAATCGTGTACATATAATACAACTCTAACTTCTTGTATTCGACTAGAAGGCTACAGATCCGGCTGCCATTTTTATATTGACTTTCTACTGTTCTGTAAGTTTGTAACTGGTGGAGAGAAGAAGAATTTTTCGATGGCAAAAACAAGAGCGACCGTAAGAGTCGTCGTCGTGTCTGTTGCATCCCACCCGTGTTCGACTGCCGACTTGCAACCCACCAACGCAGGGTTTTCCAGTAGAAAAACCTCCCCAGGAATTATTATAAACTGTTCGACCGGGACCGCACAGAACTTGCCATCATTTATTCCGCACTTTATTCCGCGACGTGCTGCCGGAAAATATAAATTGGGAAACTTATTTGGGACGTGATGCGAAATAATTATTGGCCGACCCTTGGGAAATCGCGAAAAATCAAAGTTAAATTTTTCCTTTCATCCCAGGGGGAAATTTACAATTCGGAATAAATGACTTAATTGACTTTTTTCCGACTCGTATCGAACTAAAATCCGGCTTAAGTTCAACGTTCGGTCAAACGTTGGAACGTGAAATTTCCCAGGTTCCGACTCCCACCAGAGGAAGTGTGTCAAGATTTAAATAAACTGTCACATAATTGTGAATATTTCGTTTATTTTTTACATAGTGAAATTATTTACTTATTAAAGTTTATTTTTTTTGTGTCGTCCACTTCATTTTGTTCGGTTTTGCCACGTGGTAAATTTGTAGTTTCTCGACACGATCCGATTGTACAGGGCAGAGGTTGGGACCAAAGGACCAACTTCCTTTTTCCCGGAATTTTTCTTTAAACCGGAAATCGAGTTGCGGTCGAACCGGAAACGGGTACCCGTCCGAAAGTCGACATGTTGAAAAATTCACGTTTCAAGATGGAGAGTAGAAAAATTTCGTTGGATTCCGCTTTCGAAAAAGTGATGTAAAATTAAATTTTTAATGAGGACTTTAATGAAAGACAAAAAATCCCTCAAAGAGATTTCATAACGGAGTGGAAATAATTAAAATTGCTTTGTAGGACCCCGGGCCGGAAGTACTTTGAGAGAGTTAACAAAATCTCAGATACCTGTGTAAATATTTTAAGGTACGAAGATTAAGTAACAAATTACATTGTTAATTATTTTCGCGGAGGTGTCCGACCGTTCCAACTGAAAGAACTCGAACGAATGTTTGGCATGCACAAGAAGTTACTCGTTGGTACTCGCACGGGTACCCGAGTCAAATAGTTTGCTTGCCGGGTACTCGGCGTGAACCGATTCGTTTCCAGTGAAACTATTTATTCCCGAATTTTGACAACGATTCCTTGTCCTTCTGTCTAATTGACTTTCATTCATCAAACTGTTACGTCCTGGGTTATTCGTGTTAATTCTGACTGTTAGAACTTGTTGGAGTACCCAAGAGGAATATGTGATAGTTAACAGGGTAACCTGAAGTAAATTACGCAGTAAGTAGTAAGTAACCTAACCTATTATATGTGTTAATAAAATGGTTAATGAGAGATCTTCTTGTAAAAATTAGAGCCGTCTATTGTTAAACTAAGTAAAATAATTCAACTAGTTGACTCTGAATATATTATATCTTCCTTTATGAGTTAACTCTCTTAAATTCGTTAACGTAAGAGACTTTCTTAATTTAATAAGTGTGGAGAAGAAGAGTATGGGTGTGACGGCAAGTGGTTCCTCGCGACGTGATACGAACTTAAGTCGAACTTAAAAGTAATAAGGGTGAGGGTAGGGCAAGCGGTTAGCACGAGATCCAACATAAAGTTAAACATAAAATTTATCTTTTTCCTCGGTTTCGTTTATCATTCCGCACGCACAATAAACTAATTAGTAGTTATTTAAACGAATCACAATTAGCCGGGGATTAATTGCTCAGATTTGCTGCGGATCACGGCAGTAAATAAACACACACTTGTCGTTTTCGGTTAGAAGAAGTGAGGCGAGGCGAAAGAAAAAGCGATGAGAAACATGAAAACCCGAGTGCCAAAGATGTTTTACTACAACAGGAGCAAAGCAAATTGTATTATTTATGAAGTTAAGTTAAGCACGTCTTCATTCTTCTACGTTGTCGTTTTTTTTCTTTTGCCGAAAGGGTTGGATGAAAGCGAATTTGCGAATGGCGGAAAAAGAAACTGGTGATGAAGTTATGAAAATCAAATATTTATATTAGGTGGATGTGGCTGTGCGTGTTTGAAACGAAGTAACACTCCAAATTATGTGTGAAGAAGTAAATTTACAATTATCTTACAGTAGGCAAAGGAAAACACTGCACTTTTTCGTAGTCACCAAAAATGTTGTGCCGAGTTTGTTTTCGACTCCATTGGAACTACAGTCGAATTCTGCGGAATTCGGGAGCGTGGGAACCTCATGTTCTGTTCCACGTGGTGTTAGTGGGAACTCGAGTTAGCAACCATCGCCTGCATTCTACGGAACTCTGTCAGGAAGCTGACCATCGCAGGAGACGAGATGTGTCACAAATACAAACACCACTGTCTCTGCCGAAGGATTCGTGGCCGCGTCACCCAGTGCGAGGGTTCGTCTTATACAGGGAAAACTAGGACACCCTAACCTAAATTTCTTTCTCAAGAATGTAGAGGTTGACTTTGTAGGTTGTAGTGAAACGTATCACATGGATACATGTGGACACGAGCGTACCAGGGCGATCCTTTGAGGACGAAGAACTCATTTTTTTATTATTATTTTTTTTTATTTCTACAACTTCAGGAAGAAATTGAAACACTTTAAGAATTGAAAATAATTGTTTTCTTGTTGGTATTTTTCCGGGGCAACTTGATTGACACGGCTTTATTTGTTAAACAATCAAAACGGGGTGAAATAAAATGGAGCAGATGCGACCGCACGGTTGTTCCCGTGGAATCTTCGGCTGATGGCAAAAGTTCCTTTGGGAGCTTGCAAAAGGGGAGGTTGAAACACCAATTACTTGAGAAAGAGAGAGAGAGAGCTGTCTCCTTCCATTTTTCTTCGTTTCCCACCATCTGAATTTGCGGCCATTAATTATTTTCCCGCCTTTTTTTTTTTGTAAAACTTTAATCTTAAATTCAGGCCAGAAAATAATTGTGCAATTTTTTTATTTATGGCCGTTTTCACTTTTAATTTCACGCAATTGTGAAAATTAATAGTGGAGTTGTGCAGATGCCCCTCGTTGCTTTAATCAGAGCCTTTTTTTTCGGTGTCGGACCACCCCGTGACCACCCTCTCCCCCCAAAATGACAGAGCCCCTTCCCCTTAAACCAAATGGAACAAATCACATTGATTTTTTATCGTTTTCCTTTGCCGGGGTCACATGAATTGATTATTTTGACTTTTTTCCGATTCCTGTTTAATTAAAAACAAAAAAATAACAATGATAACAGCAACAGCGGCAGCAGGAGCAGCTCGACAACAGTGCGTTGACCGGTTTTCGATAGGAAAATTGTCACCCTCGTCGAACTTCTTCCTAGAAATCCGAAGTGACGGTGGTAGCAAAAACCTGTAGGAAAAAATAACAGTAAGCCTCTCGAGTTCGAGTTGTACCTTACGAGTACCTGCGCTGTGTTGGGGGCCAAGTTCAATGTGTCATCTTTTAATTTAATTCTAATTTAAATTGTTGCAATAAAGGTAATATTGTCAATTAATTTACTGCAAATTTAATTACTATTAACTTTATTTTATGGATGCCTCGCCAAAGAAGAAAAATCTTTTCAGGAAAATTTATTAACCTACAGAATTTCACTTTTAAAAAATTGCTATAACACATTAATAATATTTTACTATTAATAAGTAATTAGATGAATCAGAGGCGTTCAGGCTCTCGTACCTGTGTTTACGTATGCTCCCGGGCGGAGCGGATGTTTGTGAGATTAAAACCAGAAGGAAAAATTAAGTTCCGAGTTGGTCTATTTCCTGAGAAGAGACGTGACACGAAGTACCAGTGCCTTGTCGTTCGTTTCAACTAAAGACCCCTGTCATTTGGTAGAACATTGTGGTACTGCGATGCTCCGAGTACGTGCACATCCGACTGACGGTAACACAACAGTAACAGTATCCAAGTAACACATCAACTAACAGTAACTAAGTCAAGTAATATTTGAAACAATTGAGAATTGCCTTTTCGTACTGTTTGAAGATGTCAAAGGCCAGAGAGAAATCGAAGGATCCTCAGAAAAAGGCCGACCGAATTTGGGCCAAATAAAATTTGATTTGAGCCCTTCCAACAGCACTTTTCCAAATCCCGGATTTTGTGGCTTTTCCCGAAGGTCTTTGTTTTTCCTGTTGGATTCTTCTTTATAGTTTTCTCCCCGTGAAATTTCCTATTATTTTTCTGCTGTGGCTCATCGGTCTCGACTTGGGCTGTACGTGAAGCTAAAGGTCTGATAAACAACAGCCAGTTCGACCGTTTCAACTCTTGTGGAATACGACCGGTTTTCGGTTTGTTTCGGTACTCGTTTCAAAATGGCGGACCAAGACTTTTCCAGACGTCTCCACATTTTTCTGCTTAATTCGTCTCCTTGTTCCCTATTTTATATTATCACGTTACATGATAAACGGCTGCCAGAACAGACTTAATCAGTTCCTCCTGTTAAATATGGATTTATAAATCAATTGCTTTGGGTTTTTTAGCCAAATGGGAGTGGGGCAGGAGTTCTTTTTTTTGGGGTTGGGGGTGGCTGCGAGTTAAGAAAGAGAATTGGAGAAGTCGGTTGAATAAGATGAATGGCTGCAAGTTGAGCTGTAGATTTTCGCCGGAGGAGACGCCAATATTTTGGCAAGCGTTTTAAAACCGACGAAATAATAAATCGATTTCCGTTTTTCCCTCGTGTACTTTGTGAAAATTCATGGAAGAATTGTTTTGATTTTTATCTTCGGTTCGTACGGTTTGCCTCCTTACGTCCGCACACGAGCCTTTTAACTTGACTTTACCGTGTTCAGTTGGGTGACGTGCTCTCACTTGGGTACATAGATTTTTATTGATTAGACAAGTGATAAAAACAATTTGTGGAACATTTTAATGGAGCTTTATTTTTATTAATTTATTTTATGTATACATGTTACTTTATAATAATCGTGGTAACGAAACGTATCCTATGACACTGAGTTCGGTATACAATATATTATATTAAATCTTTTATTTAATTACTCCCTTATTCAACATTATATATTTTATTTTAGTTCTTCATCTTTTGCATATAATAAAAGACAGACTGCTTCAGTTGAACAATTTAAGTGCATCCAATTGAGGTTTAAGTGGTTCGTTCTTTTCTGAGGGTTTGGTCTTCCGTTCTTTCGGGGCCCTAGGAGCATTTTTTTCTTGTCTGCATGCGCTTGGGTAGCCGCGCACCAGGTCATGATTGATGGACCTCTGATAATCTTATCCTGGCAACATCTCACGAAAGTAAGAAGAAAATTTTTAGTTGAAGAAAAAGAAGTGAAAAAATTATCTCGAGACCCGCGAATAAATTGAAAGGAGAAGTGTGATAATGGATAATCGTGTGAATCCATGTGGAATTCTTTCTTGCGGCAGGTTTCCAACATTTTCACTACTTTTCCATCGTTCCAACCTCTTTCTCTCTCTCTCTGTTACTTTCATGCGGTCCAATACGTGCAGACTAGTTTATGTATAATCAAAGGCAGTCGTGGGATGAAGTGTTCAACATAGAAATTTCATGTACAGTGGAAGTTTGAAGAGACGGGAGGATGCCCAAAGGACACCACCGAGGAAACAAAGAAATTCCAGCGACGGGATTGACGGGGCAAAGAACGCCTCGAGAAAAGCGTTTGGTTTTCCTACCGAAGAAGCTCAACCAGAAAAAAATACAGTGGAAAATAATAATGATGTTCGTGAAGTAGAAAATTGATAACAGACAATGCCAGAAGATGCCGACGAAGAAGAAGATGAAGAATAAGTTTTGAAAAGAAAATAAATAAATAAAGAAGAAGAAAGGAACCTCAGGCTCCTGAAATTTCATTATTATAAAGCGGAAATGAGATTAAACCGGAAACTATGTATCGAAAGTTGTGTGATTCGAAGGAAAAACTCTGCTTTGTGGGCGGCAGCGTCCACAGCAGCGTTTGAAGATTACAAGAAATAGTTTCTCCACCAGATTTCTGCTCACTTTGTGTGGATTGAGAAGTGAGAAGCTGCTCCCAGGACCACGCTGTCGTACCTAAATTTTGCACTAAGTAAAACACTCCGGAAGTAAAAAAAGACTAATCAGATGTTAGCTAGCGTATACAAATCCTTTGGGAAGTTGTCCTGTCTTCAACTCATGAGGAACCAAAGAGAGAGAGAGAGAGAGAAACAACAACTGTGACTTTGACGAGAACGTCTCGTTTTCAGGTTGAACGTTCCTAAAAAGAAGCTTTCCCGAATATGAAAGGAGTTTTTTTTTCCTTTGTGACTTTTCCATTACAACTGCGTACGAAATGAAATGTGACACGTTTTAGTGACACGTCAAGGGATGAAAACCACGTGTCGTTTTCTCCTGGCCGTCAAAGGAAGCGAACTGATACCGTAACGTGATTTTCATATATAGAAAGAAAAGAAAAACGCGGGCGTTGGGTTAACCTGTCTTAGAAGCCTTCCCGTTACTTTTCTTTATTCTTCCAATCAACTGTCAGTTTAAATTTTGCACGCGCGCGTTTCGGTGAACGCAACGGCTCCAAAATTCAAGGAGAGTCAAATTCACGTTGACGAACGCACGCGTACAGCAACTTGGTGGCGGGTTCAGACAACTTTTCACGGTTCTACGAGCACGTAACCGATGTCATTCAACATTGGACGGGAGAGGACCATTTCGGCGGAACTTGATGTGTAGGAAAAAGAAATTGAAACGACACGGAAAAGGAAAAGAAAGGCAGAAGACTTGAAAATGGATTTAAAGGAATGGGAATAGAAAAAGTGAAGCAATTTATTTTTATACCGTATAATTTAGCATAAAGTTTTAATCTCACTTTATAAATTACTTATTAGGTAAATATGCAAAGCGCATAATTGACGTGGAATAATACGCTTGCGGAGAAGGAAGAAAAGGGATATCGCTCATGTTTTCCCAGAAGTTACTCCTGAGTAAATTTAAATTCTACCTAACACGTAACTTCAGAACTCGTGTTGTCCACAGCAATTCATTTCGTACTTCTCCTGCGGCAGCCGACAGTCAGCTGGAATGTACTCACAGTGCCTAGTTTTTTACTTGCGTTTGGCAGCAGCGTTCTGGCTTTTAGGTTTTTTTTGTACTGTGACTTTTGGGAGCGTGACCATTTACCAATCCTCTAAAAAATAAGCAGCATACCTACCTACATTCAGCATTATGCCTTCCGTTACTATAAAGTAGACACGAAGTATCGCACCCGATGTTACATATACAATTTTTATTAAAAAGCAATGAGAAAATAGTGGAGTAGTGAATTATTTTGTTTAAAGTGTTGTTCCAATTTGTTTCACGTGACAGAATTGAAACAGCTTTTTGAATTTAACAAATTGTAACACCTGACGTATCGTAGTCGTAAATTTTCCAGAGATCGTATCTGTGGCTCACGTGTAATCCTGAAGGTGCTCTTGTTTGCATTTTACAACTATTTTAATATTCGCAACATGTTTGTTTGTTTGTTTTTTTTAAGCGTTACATTTGAAATCCGACACCATGTACAAATCAATTACGGTACGTTGGTGCGTACGTAAAGTTTCGCGTGGTGCTGCTCCAGAAGGAACAGTCAAGTGTACAGAGGCAGAGCGGTGAACTTTCACTGCGTGTGAGAGAAGTTGCTGCCGTCTGCACATGGCTGTGTTGCTGTCGTTGCCCCGTTTCAATTTCGAGCGGTAGCAAAGTTCTCGTCCAACTTACTTATCCCGTTTCATAATTCGGGATTTTCCATTTAATTCCGGGAGAAGTTCAGGAGAGGAGAATGTCCTTTTTCGAAAACAGTTGAAACCGCAGGACCAGAATGCCCGAAGAGAATTCTTGTGTCCCGCACGAGATGGAAAGTCCGAGGGCCCAGTGGGAAAAAGCTCTCGACTTTGATGCAAATCCGACTGGAGCTTTCAAGCCAAACGATGCCTTTTTTTTAACTTTTCTTCCGCGAAAGAAGAGACGGAAGGTTCAGCAGAGGGACTCCGACAAGGGAAAGCACAAGAAAACGCCGTTGCTTCCGCGTGTGTAGTTTCTGTGGAGTCAGTAACTTGAGTTAAGCATGGGAGAAACGGAGTTATTTTCGGTAAAAGCTCTCATAGAGTTGTTAGAGTACAGCGATGTATAGGAAGAGAAGATGAGAAGAGTGGTAGGGATGAAAACACTTAAAAATACAAAAATTGACGACGGTAAACGATGTATAGAGTTTCAGGGGAGTTGTTTTGACGGGTATCAGGTAACAAAATCCGAGTCGATGGCGGCCCAATTTTTTTTTTGATTTTTACCTAATTTGAAATTACCTCTAATCTGTTTACTTTCCTTCCTTGAGCTGTTTCCTAGAGTAATGTGCTTTTTAGGTTAGTTAACGGATGTTTCTAGTTACCATTAATATTTTCGGGTTATCGACCAAGTGCATTTAGGGCGCGCATGGAGTTGGTTTCTCGTAAAACTTGAAGGGAGTTGTCTGCGATTTTGTGTTGTGAGGTTTTCAACCGGGTCTGAAGGACAGACGGACAATGATGACTATTTGTACAAATACAATATACATAACAGAATAGTTTGAACAATTTTTAGATGTTTTGCAGTTGTGTTGAAATTTCATAAAAAATAAGGAAGGGATTTCTGACTGGCAGGGAGTTTTTGTTCGGAAGCTTTCAGTTGTAATTAAAAATTCGCTGGATTTACGGGGAGCAAAACTCCGCAAAGTTCCGTCCTGGGATTTATTATTAAGTGGCGATTGTTGGAGACAAAATCAATGCGTAGCAATTCGTTCGATGGGACGTGAGGCTACCGTCGGCCGTAGCAAAAAATAACTCTACTCTTGGGCTCGTCGAGGCAGACAAAAAAAAGAGCGGACGGCCGACAAAGTGGAAAAAGAGAAGGGAAGTTAGGCAACCATCACGGGGAAGGGTCAACTAAAATTTTTGCTACTCTCAAGACCGACGAACGCGAGCGGATTATGTGTCAATCGATGCTTTCGAGTGCGAATTAATTTCCCTCAACAAGCTTTCATTATTTTCGAAATTCAATTTCCGGCCGTTTTATCGTTTCCACCTGTCAGTCTGCCTCGTCGGTAAAAATGACTGAATCGAACCGCACACAACGGGACGGAATTTAAAATTTAAACGACGCCATTCGACTGCGAGAGAAGAAAAGGAAAAGGAAAGGCGTCCGACGGGAGCAACGGCCGTTTTTACCTGGCGAGTCAAAGTCGGGGGAACCCGCCCGGCTGCAAAATAATCGCGTTTTACTTATTTGTAAGAAAATTGTAAACAGCATTTAATGGAAGACAGGGATATGAACGCGGGGAGAAAAGTTGAAACGTTTTGCTGGCGTTCAGGGGTGGGAAAGAAAGGCAAGACAAGAATGACGATGAGGACGCAAATTGAATTTGAACAAGGAGAAGTTCAAGGACAAGAAGAGCTTTCAGACTCGGCACAAACGAGCAGAAAATAAAGGGAAACGCACCAGTAATAAATATGACGAGAAAATTTTTAGTTAAAAACATTGACTTACCATTTTTCTACAGTTTAACAGCTACGATGCGATGATATGTGAAAAGATATTAATGTACTCATTGGACGGTTGCTTTAATCACTGGCAAGTGAAATCAACTAGCAAGCTTTCTCAGCGATAGTCTGGAAGAACTGTCGTGAGAGCATTTAGACAACAAAAGCAGCACTTAGGTGTACACAAATGGTATTTTCACAAAGGAAGAATTCAAAATTCATAGAAGCACTAGAAGAAACGGTGAAGTAGAAAAATCTATCGATTGTTTTATTTAGAATTACGTTAGTTGGATCGCCCACGACCGATGTGTATTTCTCATTCCAATTAAGAAAATTAAATTTCCCGTCATTGGTTGCATGCCGACAGCACATAATTGATAATTCGATAAGTTCAGGTCGCAGGGGGCTGTGTGTGTCCTGACAGGCGGTGGTTCAGAAGCCAAGTCCTCAGGTAGGATGACAGGGTGGCACGAAGAACATGTCCTCTACCGTTGAACATTCCGTGACAAGTGACAATTGCGAAGGAACGACGGCCTGTTGTTGGCCGGGCCGGTGGTGCACACTCCTGGCTACCACAGGACACCACGACCCGAGACCCTCTGCCCATCGACCTTGGACTGTTGAGTCACTCAGAACGGCCATCTTGAGCGACAGTGGGACAGTCTCCACCTGCTGTCGAGGGACTTGTTCTATCCTACTCGTCTCCTCTCAATGGTACCTGTTCATTATAAGTAGAGAGCCGAAGGACAGACGTGAAAGAGAAAAGTTCCTCCTTTTCAACGGACGAGAAAATCCATCGAGATTTTCAAATAGATTTTTAATTGGGTTTGCTGCTTTCCAGTTAGGAAATTTAAATTTTTTTCTCTACTTCTTTTTCATTTTTAATTTTCGATTCAGATGGCATCGGAGACATGAGACTGCAACAGCGGAGGCAGCGGAAGCGGCAGCCTGCCCTGGGGCGGCATTTTTAATTTTCTTCTATTTTGTTTTGATTTTATTATCATTTAATTCCGCGCTTTTCTCGTGACAATTTCTATATGGAATTGTTTCGACAAAAGGGAAGATTAACATAAGATTACAGGCCTGTAATTAAGGAGACTGCTAATTGGAGGAAACTTTTCTCGAACCTTCCCCTCACACTTTTTTCCCTTTTCGTTCCACGTCAGCTGGAATTTTTTGTCACTTCCGGTGGGTCAATAGGTTGACGAATACCTGGAGGAAGGCCTCTGATCCATCCAGTTACGCCACTTGCCTCTCAACTCTTCACTAAGTCACTCATCTTGAGTCTTCAGGATGTTACTCTGTAGAATATGAGCAGTCGTACTACAACTTATTTGATGAGGAATGGCAACTGTTTCTTTGCTTTAGAGCTTTCATTTTTCTGTAGTTATATCATAACTTTCTTTGATTTGTGAACTCCCTAAGAATTGTAATTGTTACGCTAGTAGAAGCCGCGTCGTCAAATATTGTAACATTATAAATTTTCTGCCGCAAGTTGTACTTCTCAACTAAGCATTTTTATAATACTCACATTATAAAATCGTATTAGTCGATTTTGTGAAAACCGCTGAAGGGTGTAGATAAAATTTGATTATTTGAAACACCTTCTTACTATACCTTAATTTATAAAACTGGAACGATTAAAGGTACTCCCTCAAGTACTCAAAGTTTGATCTGAAGGAAATGAAAAATTAATTTTTTATCAGGAAGGATTTTATAAAATCTAATTCTGTTTTCACCTGGCTGAGAAGCCAAAATGTCAGTTCAATCGGCCTAATGCCGAAGCAGAAAGATTAAGGAGGCATTAGCCACGGGCTCAACAGGATGATCAACTCCGGTGAAATTTTTTGGGAGTCGAAGGGGAAGAGTAATAAGCCGGATGTTAAATCACTACAAATTCCTTTGAAATTTAAAAAATTGACTTTCTTGAGAAGTCAACGTTGATTTTCATCAAAACTCTTCTTCTCAACTTTAACTAAACCGTTTAAATTAAACAAGCGAATTTGATCGGTTGCTTTTTGTTGTTGAAGTTGCGCTTACTCGGGTAAGCAGATGGTAATTCTTGAGATTGGGTAGTATCTTGGGCTTGAGGTGTACTGAAGAGTGGTGGAATCGCTCACAACTGCCACCTTTTCTTACTTACCTGAAAGTCGTCCAACGTGCTCGTCACCACACGTTTAAATTTCACATCGAGTCGGGTCTTGGAAACGAAGATTTCGGGTAAGAAAGTACACATCCGTGCATACAATACAATGCACACTCCAATGTATACTCAAAACATATAGAATAATGTCAGGAATAGAGTTATAAATATAATATCAGAGCTGTAGGGCTGTAAGATCTCCTGAGAAATGACAGTTTCTCCTTGTCACTTATTAAAAATTTTTATTTTTATTGTTACAGATAGATCCAAAAGTCGCCTTTCCACGAAGAGCACATCCAAAGGTGAGTGAATTTATTTTATTTTCACACTTTTCTAGAAGTGTCTTACGTATAGGTTTACTAGGGATCAAAACTAGAAGTCAGAAACAATAATATAAATAATACGGCAGCGTGCAAAGTAACTTCCCCTTACAGACAGAATTAACAGAATAGACAGAATTAGAAGGAAAGGAGAGTTGTGTCAGTGGGATTCTATTAGAGTTGATAATTTAGAAGAAAAGTAGTGGAGGTTGGTCACCGGATGACAATAAAGTTATGAGAAACATGTGTCTCACCTATGAAGTAGTATATTTTATGAGACGTGGAAGCAGAATTTGAAAAGAGGAAGACATTTCCTGGGGAGAATTTATTGCTTCACTTTCGAGAGCCCAATGAATTTTTCTTTCGGGAAATTTTGCCGATCCAAAACGTAATAAAAGTTAATAAACTTCAGCATAAAACTATATATTGAAATTATAGTAATAAGTGTGAGGGATGAAAGCATAAAATATTGTAGTATGCGATTTCTCGTAACCAAGAGAGGCATCGTTAAACGTGGAAGAATGCGTACCTGTGTTTCTTTCGTTTGTATTGACCCAGCAGGTGCAGCAATTAGCCTCTCTCTCTCACCTTTCTCTACCCGTCGGATTTTATTCTTTCATCTATTATTATTATTTGTTTGTTTATTTCTGCTTACGTCTACACATATTTATTTATATTTGTCTGGTTTTCTCCTACTACATTACTTTTTCCTACTCTCTCTCTCTCTCTCTCTCTCTCTTTGTGTGGGTCTATCTATGTGCCTCTGACTTCTTCATTGCTCAAGAATTATTTGTCGATAAACTTTGACCTCACGGTAGTTCTCCTTGAATAGTATTCCCTGTTTGAAATCTCACTTTTTTCTCGCCTTCCTCTGGTTGTCTCTCACAAGTTCGTCTTCATCTTTCTCGCTTTTTTTTGCACTCATACATATACGGGCACCAAGATGGGGTCGATTTAACGTTTTCTTTCCAGTTGGATTGACGAATATTTCTCTGCTCTCTCTCTCTCTCTGAGAGGGTAAAAAAATAACAGCTCTCAATCAGACTTGGACTAATGGGCGCCAATCGACAGAAGCATTAAATATCGACCAGAATCGGAAAAACCGGAGGGAAAACTTTTCTCTTCTTCTTTCCCTTTTCCAGTGAAAATTTTCTCTCGTCGAAACGAAAAAAAAAATTATTTATTTTCCTGTATATAACTTGAGTGAATAAAATCGTTTTGATTCCGGGTTTGAGTGACTGCCTGCGTTTAGAACCGATCAACTGAACATTTATTGCTTTACCATTTAGAGTGAGTATAAAGTTCTCTTGGGTTAGACTTTATACTCGTACTATACTGCTTATCATACTACATCACACTATAAACTACCCCTACGCTCATTACAAAACTGCTTGCTGCTTCCTCCAGGATACTCGACCTGTTCTTCTACACCACTTACTATATTTCTCGCGGAGGATGTTCAGCAAGCAACTTCGCATTACAACCGCACTCCGGCAGGTCAGCCTTGAGTTTCCTTTGACTTCTTCTTACGTTCGACTACATCAAGCTGTTACTTGACCAGTTGAAGTGGTAACCACAGCCTCCGGCTAGAAGTTTTCCCAAAAAATTTTCGGCAATCCAATAAATATTTCTTTTGAGCGTAATCGAAATGAAAATGGGGGGTTCGGGGAGGTCCACTGCTTCTGACGAAGAAGACGTCTAACTTCTGGCAAAGGAAAAGTCTCTTTGGAAAGATCAAACACCTGGGAATGTTCGGCGAACCAATGGATTTCATTTTCTGAAGTGCTGTGGGTGGAAGACGGACGGCTTGCAAGTCTCCGAGTTGCTGCGGTTTAAATTTGTAGAGGAAATAGATAGAGAGATGGATAGTTATATATACAGAGAGAGAGAGAGAGAGAGAGAGAGAGAGAGAGAGAGAGAGAGAGAGAGAGAGAGACTGGAAGATTCTGAAGAAAACTCAAAAAGTTGTGTGACGGAAATTCCATTTGGGCATTTTCGTGCGAAATTTGGGCCGTTCGCTGGGAAAAGCCAAATTTTGCTCTTTTTGACGGGGGTGAAGGACCTCGCCACAGCTTTTAGTTCTACATTTGTGATGTGAATGGATTGTGGACGGGTGGAAGACCGATTTTATAGTTAATTAAAGAGAAAAACGAAAAAAGAATCTCTTTTTTTACTATTCGATTCACTCGAGGGTCGGTTGAGTGACAGCCTGATGAAATTTACTTGCGGGTGAAACTTTTATTTTTGACATTGTAAACTGCACAATTGTGGCGGTCGAAGTGTAGTTTTTGGACTGGTGTCGGCTCTTGTGAGTTTCTTAAGGAGAACAGCAGTCTAATTCCCGAACGAGACGTTACCCTAGGGGCACTACCACTCAGTCGGATTTGTTTCGGTATCGAACTCTCCTCCGCTCTCAGTTACTTACTGTCCTGAATTTGTTTTAATAGAATGATGATTCGAAGTGAGTAGTAAGTATACAAGTCTCAATTCAGTTGAGCGTAACGACATTTAGAGTTTGATGTTTACCTCAGTTGGAAAGGACCCGATTAAAGCGAGTTTCCTGGCGTCCATTTGCTACTCCTTGAAGACATTGAGGGTGTTCGTCACGGAGCGTAACCCAAAAGGATTTACAATATTCTTATGAAGTGGTCGAAGGAGCAGAGTTCTCAGGAGGTTTTTCTCAGTTTTGATCAGCGAATCATTTTAAAGTAATTATCAACGAGCAAAATAGGATATCGGGAAATGTGGGAAAGGAAGTTGGAAACGCTAATTTTATTTCGCAAAGTTTTTTTTTTGGTCCGGGGGAGCGAATGCCCCGTGGAGAGCGACGTCCGAAAGGATTAATAACTCTTTACTTAAAATAACTACTAAGTCGCATTCGGAAAGCTGCTTACAGTCCATTGTTGGGTAACTTAAAACTTTTCCTTTTCCGATGTAGGAAGAGAAGAGCTTTGGCAATCCGGTGACACCGGAAACGGTTCGTTCCCGTGACCGTGTGCATGAGAAACAGAGAGATTTCAGATTTAAGGGAGGGAAAAAAAGAGAATTAGCGCGAAACGGAAGTGAAAGGTTCCAATTTTCTTTCCAGCTTTCAACTTCCTTTGAACTTTCTTCTTCTTTTTTCTCGATGGAATGTTCTAGTCGGATTTGAGGCAGCCCAAATAGAACCGCTAGATTTTAGCCAGAAAATAAAACTCGATGGCGGGTCATAAATAAGGAAAGCTCGAACAAGAAATTTCCCATGGATTTCAATCGTTTTCAAACGACTTCTTGGGATGTTGAAATTTTTACTTCTTCTTCTTCTTCTTCTGCCTGAAACCTGAGGTGAAGGGTCTGCCGGAATTTAAGTACCAACCAACCGGTAATAGTATCGATTGAGGGCCTAACATCGTTGCTACTGCAGTTGTTAATTGTTCCTCCATTAAGTAAATTGCTCTGTGTTTTGACAGTTCAATAATATATTTTTAGATATCTGCGGTTTGTGGAGTTTCACCTGGCGACAGGTCCGGTTAGCTTGGACACTTCAGAAAAATAGCCAATTCAACGAACTACCGAATATTTATGTTTCCTTTGTTTTCATAAGATCTCTCTCTCTCTCTCTCATTAATGAGACAAATCACCTTTTGTCTTCACTTGGTTATTCTCTCACCACCAACTCTCTCGTGCACTTCTGTCTGTCTGGTCGGAGCTTTCGGGGCTCTCCCACAAATTAAAATACAATTTCGACACGGTATAAATTCACACGAACTGTTACCGTTAATTTATGTTCTGGAAATTATTTTTCGAAACGTTTACTGTTTGGAAATTCGCCAGTAGGTCGACTAGTCCGTGGAGAAGAGCCGAGGAAAGAGGTTGAAACTTTGCACAAAAATATTTTCGGTCTGATTAAAATTTGGAATCCACACCCCTTTGGTTGAATTTAAGGGTTGTACGTTTAAACACACACACACACACACACACACACAGAGAGAGAGAGAGACTCAGACAGACAAGTTCCCACAGGAAAGAAGGCAGGAGTCCAGGGAAGAGCTTTGGGAACGAGAGATGTTTCCTAATGATTTTAAACGTAAAAAGTAGAAAAGCTGAGAGAGCGAATTTCACTCGAGAGGTTTTGGGCCCTTCGGCCTCTTTCTCACTCTGTTGGTATTTGTCTTTCCACAAACGCTTTAATTGTCATAATTAATCAAAACTATAAATCCTCGACCTTTTCAACGTTTCCATACCACGAGTTTACTCTTGTTTCTGCTTTCTACTTTACAATTTTGTTTGTTGCTCTCGTCCGCCCTGCCAGCCGTGTTACAAAGCAAATATATAAATAATAAAATTTGCTGTCGTTTAAAACTGCTGTTGCAAAAGGACGATCTCCTCAAATTTGGTTACTTCTCGCCCGTGAAGAACCCGTCGCGCTCGGAGTTCGTGTCAACTTCTTTTTACAAGAATTTGTTTTACCATGAGGTGTTTTCCTAGTTCAGGGTTCTCTTCTGGTGGTAGTTACTTCTCCCACTATGCATAATTTTTTTGTTGGGAGGAAGGGTTTCTGATGTAACGTGAATTGTGCACTACTAATAACAACTTTGATATTTTTTGTCAGATGTACTTTTTTTACTGCAGCTTCTGCGCATGAGTTGTTGCTGTTGTATATTTTATGATTGATTGATTGATTGAATCGAGTCAAGCGGTGAATTTTTAAAAGTTGTAGCAAGTCAGATGATTCAGTGATTAAAAACTCGTTTTAAAGTGACGGCGTTCAGGGAGAATTCAAATCTGCAGACATTTTGTTATTGTTGTAACTGAAGTTACTCGGTCCTTCGGTCAAACTTTAAATTATCTATTGAAATTTAGTGAAATCTCCGGAATTTTCAAATCGGAATCTTCTCTTCGTGATATTTCTTTAAACGGATTCCTTTTAATTCGATCTCTTTGAACCAAAGTCCCCGGTAGAAGAAGTGCCGTGGTGGCAAGCTGCATTTTTCACAAGAACTGAAATTTTCCTTTAATTGTCTGTGGAAATTGTCTAGAGAACAGAAAGGCATTTTTTTCCAGCGTTAAACTAATCAAAAGTGTTTAATCGTTGGTCAGAATGCGTTCTAATAAGTTGACGCACACGTCACAAGGTACTTAACATCAATGACTTTTTGTACTGCAGTGTGTTCAACTAATGAATTTAAACTACAAAATGCGACAGTGTTTTATTTTAATAGCTAAACTCGGACATATATTGCGCGACATCCTATCATATTGCTGTTGTGTCGTATTTGGTGGTTTATATGCTTTATTGGCAACTGTCGTAGTTCAATTTCGATATTCACTGTAGTCTGTACTAAATGAAACTATACCTTCGTATGGTTCCTACTCCATATGGTTGGTTAGAGTTCTTGTAGGAATAATTTGCAGTGAAAAATGGGTGGAGGACGTGTTCAAGTTTTCGCATCCGCGAAAGAAAAACACACCGTTCAATTTAAAAAGCATTAATTAAATAATACTTAAATTAATTGGTTATTAGGAAGTACCAGACGTGGACTAATATATCAATTTTCTTTATTCTTTCGAGATTCATTGGAAAATTTTAATCTCTTGGATTTACCTTTTCCGAACGGTTAAGCCGCTTAACCGCGATTAATCAAATAATGTAAAATAGATTTAAGCAAATCAAACATTTTCTTTTGCAGAAATTCAATTTTTGCGGGAGCCTTTTGTTTTGCACTGCAGTCCAAACAGCCGTCACCTCTGACCAGTACAATTTGAGTCTTTTGCTCTTCGGAACATCCCGCGTTTTGCTTTCTCTCTCTCTCTCTCTCTCTCTCTCTCTCTCTCTCTCTCTCTCTCTCTCCCCCCCCCCCCCCCCCCCCCCCCCCTCCTCTCTCTCTCTCTCTCTCTCTCTCTCTGCATCGTCGTCTCTCGTTTTTTGTGTTGCTTCTATTTCCGTTTTCGAAAGACCTGGCAGAGAATGAGAATGGTCCGGGGCTGAGGAGTGGGTTAAAGCACTTTCTTGGTATCCGTCAGACAGCCATAAATTAACCGCCCAGCTTTCCACCGTCGCCTTTCTGGCAGCCGCCCTCGAATTAAATTTCACGTTTTTCACGTTTAGCCCTGGCGGTAGTTTCGGGGGGGTTAAAAAGGTTCCGGACAACCTGAAAATCAATAGTTTGGGGATCATAGTTTTCAACGGGTGGAGGGAATGGTTCGCGTGACAGACTGTTCCACTAATTTGAATGTAATTTAAGGGTCGAGAAGGGAAAGAAGACGGACGATAGAGAAGAAGGTGAGGGATACTGGGTGGACCATGACCATCATCATCATCATCACCATCATCAATAATGACTTATTTCAATTGATATGTATCCATAACTCAGGGTAGAATTTTAATTATTTTGTAGTGAATGAAACACCGAAAGAAAAATTAAAGTAGAAAACCATTTATGATACGAAGTACCCTACAGTACAGGAACTTCGGGTGGCTCCAAATTAAACATATGAAATATTGTGATTCAATATAATTTGTTACTGTTCGGTAGGAGTTTTTTTTTGAGGGTTTTTGGGGGAGGGATTTCCTGGTGCGACGTCCACGCTACGATGGATCCGAGTTTAAAAGATTGTAGTTAAAAACGTAGAAATTTTATTTCCACGCCGTGCCGCAAAGAAAATTACACCATAATTTGAATAATGTGAAGGGAAATAAATTCCCGGTTGTTCCACGAGCAGGGGCTACCCATATCTCAGAGGAGGAAGAAGAAGAAGAAGAAGAATAAATTCCGGTAGTTATGCAGAATTTATGGTAATAGTGTTAACAACTGAAATGGTCTCCTTTGAAAAGTCCGAGGACACCATTCGGGAGGTTTGTAGTCGATGGCTGGTTGAATTGCGGCGAAAGGTTCACTCAGGCACGGGCAGGTTCCTTCAACTTGTGCTTCACCTGTCGAACCTTCCCCCCGGGATGTTTGCAAAACTATTTTTGGAAAACGTATCATTAGTTTTAAAACTTAATGATCGCGCGGGTATGAGACTTGTTTTAATTACATCTTTTCTCTCTCTCTCTCACGTCCGTGCCCTTCTCAAGCTCTACTCATATCCGTCGTCCATTTTTATTTTTATGGCGTTCTCGTAGTCTTACACAGAACTTAATTTGACTAATTTACCTTTTGTAGTGTGCCCTTTTTTAGAACCTTTCGATTATAAATTTTGTACTTGTGGTATTTTATTCGATTTACGTTATTTGCTACGGCCGTCTGTTTTATTTTGAATTGATACGTTCCGGTCATTCCACTCCTACTCACTTGAAAGCTACTCTTGTTGTGTGAGAAGAGTATTCCTACACCGTCTCCTCCATCACACCAACTTATGTTTTTAGTAGTTTTAACTTGTAATTTTAAACTCTGTGCTCATTGCTGTCGGATTATCTTTATGCTATTATCTTAATTATTTTATAAATAACAATTTTTATGATACAGTGGATACACGTTGAAATTGTTTATAACACTCCAGTCGAAAGTATTGCTTCTACTTGGATTTACATGTAGTTGTCCGTCTATGTACAATGTCACAGAGTTGGTTAGGCCACGTTCATATTGTTAAACACGGGAGAGGTACCTGTTGATGCATTCAACCACTCACACCCCCACTCTGTTCTGTCAATGATTGAAATTAAATTTTATTGCACGGAATATAAAAACCTGGGTACCATTTTGTAATATTTTATAATCCGTCGTAAAAAGTTATGAAGGACAGTGCCACCGAATGTAGAAAAGTAATTGTTTGCTCCTGCTTTCCACAGAAGGTACATAAAGTTGCCCACTAAAGAACCACATAAAAATGTCTTCCAGTTGTAAAATATGAATAATGTAATTCACTCGGCGTGGAAATTTTAATATTCAGTAAGGGACGAACTTAATATTGAGCGATGATAATGAATTATGGTCAGTCCCAAACGGTTTTATCAAGTTGCTAATCTTATTAATTAGTAAAAATGAGGGTGTGGAGGTGAGTTTTTCCACCGAGGTCGATCTGTGGCATCTGACGGATCTCCAGGGTGAACCGCGTCGATCCGGCAGATCTAAGAAAAACGAACGTTGTCAGCCCACTGATTCATTGCTACGTAGTTAGTTGACCATGGCTGTCTGTGGTACGTCAAGTCACGAAAATTCACATAACTCGGTCATTTTATTGAAATAAATTTAAAGTTTTTAGTCAGGTTACTTTTGATTGGGTTGCGAAAGTAACGGTAGAAAAACCGGATACGAAGGAAATGGAAAAGAATTTGATTCATTTCATGTGGAGCAGAGGAAGCGTTTTGAAAATCCGTGACACGCATGATATACCCAAAGAGAACACGATATAATCTCTTTTATGAAGATTAAATTAAATCTACGGCCGTTAACGTTTATCATTTGAGTAATTCATCACTCGGTTGTGTACACAAATACATTTACATATTAGTAAGTGTGTGTTCACCCCTTTGATTGTCATGGGTCTGTGTGTGTGTGTGTGTGTGTGTATGTGCGATTTTGCAAATATTCAACTTGGGATTCTTCAACTATTGAACATGTTCTGGGGGCTTTACTGTGATGTCGGGAGGAGGTTCCCAGTGATCGTCGACATTTTTTCTACCCAATCAATGTAAAATTGAAACTGAGTGACTTGAGCGGGTGAGACTTTGCATTTCTTTCGAGTTGGCACACTTTTGAAACCAAAATTATTGGCTCACTTCAGAGGAAGGTGCGGGAGTTGTGATGTTTCACTGTCGGTACTTATACGTCTACGAGTGGGTTAACATTAATTTCGCGTCTTTTTTCGGTGGTGGGCTGTTGAAACCACTACAGACCCTAACAAATCACGGTTTTTACTTCGTTTGTATCACGACCAGACTGACAATAAATCACTTATGGAAACCATCGCGTATTTTTCAAGCTTTGTTACAAATGTATACGACACTCAAGGTGTTGTGTGTTGTAAGAGGACAAGAGTTTGGTTCGTTGAAGGGGAGGCTGTAGGTTAATCTCTCTGGACCGTTTGATATGAAGCGGCGTACACGTCCGCGGGACCGGTGAAGTGCCAGAGGAGGGTCATCGAAGGTCTTCGCTGATGTTGATGTCATGGGAAATCAACGTGAGGACGTCAGTTTCATGTCAATTCAATCAGGTGCATTTCCAACGGGAACCCGGGGACGGGGAGCAAAAGGTGTTTTATCGGGTTACTCAGAGGCATAAAAGCGAACTGAATGAAAAATTAATTTCAGAGGTTCGGGTTTGAACCTTCGGGGCAGAAGAAAAGGTCAAATGGAAATTTTCTCCTTCCACGAGAAAACTGTCACTGTCCTTACTTCTTCAGCGTCGTTCAAACCTCAAACCTTCCTCCCATCACACGCACTTCACTTCACTTCACGTCGGACTTTGGTGGGAAAAAAAAATTGTGTCGAGTCCTCTTGTCGGCTTTTCAGCAGGAAAGGGAAATTTGTCGGTCGAAAAACAAGAGCAACACACACATGTCGTGTAATATATATTATGGAAGTTAAAAGTTGCGACAACTTCGCAAACTCCTCTCTCTCTCTCTCTCTCTCTTTTTCCGTACACACACACACAACATTCCCTTTCTCACTCTTCTTCACATCTACTTTTTAGTTTCTTTTATTTTTCTCAATCTATTTGAGTATTCAAATTTTGTATTCCCCAAATGGTTTTGGATGTTGTGACTTCCATTATATTTTCCTCGTAGCAGTTACGTTCGCCCTTTCCCGGCTCGAAAAGAAGATGAATTACAACCATTTTCCTGTGGTAATGGTGAGGTCGTCGTCGAGGCTCTTCCTTTCCGACAGCAAACCTTTCTGTCCTGTTTGTCACCGGTTGGAAGAGTCCGAAGTTTCGTGACCGCGTGTTGCTGTCGGCGTTTCACAGGCGTACGAATCAATCAATTATACCGAGTGCCACTTAACCCTTTAATAACTATTATTAAAACATAATTGAGAACTGTTTAGAGTGTAAATTAACGCTTGGTTGCCCCCCCCCCCAAAAAACAGCTCACAAGTCCGTGCTGAAACACATACGCATGCTGTCGTTTGAATTCATTGCGTGTTGAAAATTCTATTCAATAGTTTGGTTATTGTTAACTACTGTTCTGTTGTAGTAGATAATACTCTCTTCTATTCGCCCACTAAAGAAGTAATTTGTTAATTTGTAGTCACATTCTGCTTGGTGTTGTTTCTATCTATCTCGTTACTTGTTTAGAAGGAAATGTAATTAGTCAGCCGGTTTTTTTTTTGCTGGAACTTGTCTTAATAAATTTTAATAAACATACTCGGAGTCCCGCATGTTTTATTTCTAATCGTAGTTGAGTGTCGGAGAGACTGGAAAATCTAAACGTATTTTGAACTCTCTCTTACCTGACTGTAGGTAAGAGTTGAGAAAATGAGGAACTGACTTGGTCCGTCTGTCTGTCAGGCAGTGCAAGGGTGAGGAAGGGTGCTGTTAGAAGTTTTACTCTGCTCTTACGATCAATAAATTTTATTGTAGTGGTTTAGTTACCTGGTTTCTTGGCGTCGTAATTTTTACACTTTGGAGTAAATTCAACTACGAAGTTTTACACCGTGAGATTCGTTGAGTTTTGTTGCAGAAAGACAAAGTTCACTTTGACTGTTTGACGTGGATTGTTTGACTGAAATTGGCAGGAATATGATTTTTATTTACAAATATGTCTGATTTGCTAAAAGAGACTTATGTAGGGCACTTGTATTTGTACTTGTGTTCTGAACTTCATTTTATAGGTTTTGGTGAGGGAAGACCAGTAGAAGTTTACAAGTCGCAGATTCTTTTTATTTGTATACAAAAACTTTTGAATTTTCTATTTTATTACATATAACTGCAATTTTCTTCTGTGTAACCTTCGCTCAGAACTTTTAAAAACATTCTAAGTCTTAGGAGGGAGTTAGCATTCAGTCCATAGAGAAAATCGTGATGGTAAACGAGTGATGCACAGATTTTGTGTTGGAATTTCATTGTAGAGGAGCAACGGCACTTAAGGAACTTGCCCCAGGCCAGAGGACACCCTTTGGAATCTTTCTAGGATTTAAAGGAAACCTTCCGCGAACATGCCACGGTTGATGAGAGCAATCCAAAACCCTGGAGAAAGTTGCTGCAGCTTTAAAGGACCACCGACCAAATTTGCTACCGTTCAGAGGAAACACTGGAGGACGTAATGACGTGGAAAAAGGGCTTGGACTCGGTTAAAGTGGTGGGAATTTGGCCTGGCAAACCCTTAGCTTCCTAAATACTTTAAAATTAGTTGAACTACAAAAGCGGAATGTTTTGCCATTTCTCACTTTCTCTCTCTTCCTTTCTCTCCTTCTGACGCTCTCATCTCTCATCAGGCAACTTTGAAAATCATAAAACAAACACGAAATGTCTGACCGCAACACATTTGGTCTTTCTTGTTGATCTCTCCACTTAATTCCGCGGCTTGGCTAATTCCCCTGCAACGCAAGACGGTTGCTGACGAAAACTCTGCTCACTGGAAAACTTCATTTTGGAAACCAAAAAAAAGTGCATTGGACGAAATGTTTAATTTTGAGTTTTGACGAAGACGCCGAGAGGTTCCCGAAGGATTCGTTTGGTAGGAGAGAGGAGAAGAAGCGGTAGACGGGGGGGGATGTCGAAGGAACAATAAAACCGTTTCGTTTGATAATTGCTAAGAACGTTTAATGCCGGGTCGGTCACTTGCTAATTCTCAAACCAATTTTGCTAACAATTAATTGTTAGCAGTTATCTTGAGACGATCCCGACTCGTAAGGAAACCTTTTTGTTTCCATTGAAAGGACGCTTTCTTTGTTTTTAACTTATTTTTAAGTAAATTCACTCACTTCTTGCAAAATCAAACCGAAGGCGTCCTCGACTTCCAAAGAATTGTCATTTAGAGTTGGCCCCAGAATAGCCGGGAATGATTTTTTCTTCTTAGAAAACGCAACCTTTCCAAATTTCCTTTCTAGGAAATCGTGAAAGCTGACTCCTTGTCCGCTCGTTCGAACCTGACGGAGACCTTTCTGTTTCTGAGAGAACGCGTGTTCACGGTCTGTCAACAAAAAAGGGAAAAAGTTTGTCTTTGTCTTTCACACGTTGACCTTTTCGTTCTTGGGGATCCTTCCTTTTGATTGGCTTTCGCTGTGTCTTACATACATCGTTATATCAGAACCAACTGTTTGACACGGGGCATTTACCCTTAAAAATGTGTGCGTTCCCAACTCTTGTAATCCTGTTGGGTGCCACGAACGCACCTCAGGAGATTTCTTTTTGATTAACTCATTACAAATTCAAACATTTTTGTAGGTTTTCTAACTGCTTCTTTCGGCCCGTGCACCTCCATCCCTTTTCTAATTTCTCCGTTACTTAATACCCTTAGTCGAATTTCATCCGTCCTCCCCCCCAATCTCTTTTATTTGTAAAACTTTCAAACATTTCGACAGGTGGTTTGGTTCTCACTTTTTTTTTATCAGACAGATTTCCAACAGGAAATCCTCTGCAGTGACATAATTACTCCGCGTCAGACTTGGTAAACTTGGTAAAACCGATCCCTGGCGATGATGATGAGATGGAACGAGAATTTCACCTTAATTTAAAGGAGGAGGTGTGAGAGAGGGAAAGGAGTGAGAATGTAAAGTTATCTGGGACGTTCCAAAGGGTTTTCACAGGGCGCAAAACAATGGCGGTTGAAAAAAATCGTGGAATAAAACGGGAAGGAAACCAACTTGACAGAACATTGTTGATTTATGACTGTCGGCTTTTTTCTGCACAATACGAAAGGAGCAAACTAAAAAGCGGTCTCGCCATTTCAGATGAAAACAACTAATTCCTGTGAATTTTCCCGCATCGAACTTGCTTTGTCCTTCCACGTAGAGCTTTTCACGTCTTTTCACGGACACAATAAGTGGAGGGCAGCTCTGGAATTTTCTGTACGCAAACGTGGAGTGTGAAACGTTTGCGAGTTGCACGAGATTTTCTGTTTTTAGCTAAGCCCAGAAGAAAGAGCCGGTGTTCCGTTCAAAAAAGACACAAAATGCAGAACTTTATAAATGTTTGTACAGGTAGAGAAGGTACGTACCTATGCAGGGGTGGTAGAGTAGCGAAGTTGGTACTTGATTTTTCTTAGGTAAGTGTTTCTCTATAGTCTTCTAACTTGTTCACCCGCGTTGTACACTCCCATGCTGCTGGATATGTGAAAAATCCCCGAAATCAACTAAATGTGAGGTGTGTGTGTGTGTGTGTGTATGTGATGTACAACCTTGTCGGGAAAAAGGTGAGAGGTGGCCATTGAAAGCTCCCTGCCGTAGGATGATGTACGTGAGAAAAAAGTTTCTATTATCTAGTATTCTATCGGGATCTAGTTTGTGAAACACGTGTGACTGAAATTATAGGCTCACCTCAATCAAACTGAAAGAAACGCTCTTGATAATGAAATCTAATTAGGATAGGCCGAACTGAGTTGGAATTTTCTAGGTTTTCAGGGTTTGTTCAACGTGGCCAAAGCAGAAGGAAGGCTCTCGGAAGAAGTTGACCCCTCTCTGTGTTAGAAATTGCTTCTCCAACAGAATCCGTGTTACTTACTTTATAGGTAGATGATAATACACCTGGTTTATGAGTAGTAAACTCTTAGCTCTTGGCACTTTTTTCTTGTTAGTTTTTTAATGCTGTCATAAAAATAATTTCATTCCCGTAGTTCGAACTGGCGTTATTTTTTTTAAGTTTTCTTTCTATTTTTCGCCTATTCGTAAACTATTTTAGTAAATATTTTGTTGTCCTCTACTCGTTTCCCTTTTGTAAATTATTATTTCTCCAAGGGGTCTAGGACCCGGTTTTCGGACGTCACAGATTTAACTTTTCCGTTAGTCGTGAGCTACCCCTAACAGGGGGTTAACAGGGAAAATCAGCTAAAAGTTTCAACTCCCCGGGGGCTGTTATTAATGAATTATTGGTAACATTAAAATTGAGTCCGATTAGTCAGGAACATCGGAAACGTTTCACTCCACTTTTCTGACGAACCTCGAGCGTTTGTGTTCATTTAAACATTTAATAAATGCTTTCATTGAGCCTTGCTTTACATGACAACTCGATTTGACTCCCCTGTCTACCGCGTTGGTCCTCGCGGCGGACACTTCAGGTCAGTTTGCCCCGACTGTCTACGTCAGGTTGGAAAAGTGAGTTCGGCGGGCAGAAGTCGTGCCGACGTTCGACTCTTTCTTCGGGCATGTCCTTCCACAGGCAGAAACCCTCTTCCGGGGAATGCTAAACGTGGAAGACTTTCCGTTTCCGCCGCGGGTAGAAAGAGAGAGAGACAGAAAGAAGGGCCCAAAAGGCGCAGAGTCCCCGTTAATAATGCAAAAGTTGTAGCGATTTAGCGATTGAAGGAGCGTATGACGCCATCACCGCCTTCCGTTGCTGCGGCAACCACCCTGTTCGGGTAGACTCACATGGGACGGCGACGGCGCAAACCAGGATGCGCCCACTTTGCCACGGGACCCGTTAGTTCGGCTCTGATTTTCGAGTCGTTTAATTTTGGTGTTTTTCGTACTCGGGAAATCCTACGACCATCGGGCTGGCTTCCCTACGTTGCGGTCCGTTACTAGTTCCCGCCACTGGCCCGGCCATTATAACGGCTCAAAATGTAAGTTTTAACAGTGGAATTGTCGGTGTGTCCGTTTCATAACTAAATTGACAACGGTTCCTCACCTGTTCTCGACATCCTCGAACTGTACGTTCGTCACCCGACCTGGTCTTTGCATCCGGTGTTTTTACCACACGACCATTCGGTACTCCTCGATGTCTCCTGTTACCATCCGAACACGTGGGTGACCTGTGTGTGTGCAACGAATGTGTCCATGGTGTCCAGGTGATTTTCAGACCTGGACAGCCACCCAAAGAGAAAATGTGCTTTTGTGGTGATTTACGTGTGTTTTCTTGTGAGGCGGTCAGCCAGTCTGTGACGGTTTGCTACGGGAAATCCTTGGAGTATTTTTCCCGGCGAAAAAAGAGAGCGATGGAATGGTACAGGAAGATGGTTCGAAGAAACCGAATCTGACGCAAAACGGTCGTGAATTTCCTAAAAGTCGTGGATAATCGGGTAAAGTGGAGCATTAGTAGAACGGGGAAAGAAATGGAAGTAAGCCGAATAAAATGGGACGCTTTGTAGTCGAAATAAATAAAAAGAAAATATCGGAGAAACAATTTTATTTTCTTCTGATTCGGAAATTGCTGTTGTTCAGAGCCGGGAGTTAGGCGAAACGACGTAGTGAGATAGAAAAAGCGAGAGAAAAGCAGGAAAGGAAACGCTGGCGTAGAATTCCAGAACTGCAGAGTCCTGGAACCTGAACGAGTTTCTTGACGTTCGCATTATATATGAAAAATTAATATAGTGTAAGGCGGGAGAACTCGCTTCGGCGAAGCAAACAACAGGAAATGGAGCGCATACCAAAAAAAATTAATGTCGAGGATTCTGAAGCTTATTATTTTCTCGTAGCGGGGTTTTCTAGTAGCCAATTTGACTCGGTTGCTCATGGCAAAAAGTTGAGTTCGCTTGCTGTCTGCGGAGTTGGTTAATCGGAGTGTGACGTTAAAGACATTGAAGTTAACGACTTTTGCTCTCGGTTATAGACGTTGCTTTTATTAAGATTTTTCACTGTGTCTGACGTCCAGGTGATAGTTTCATTGATAGTTTTCTGTATTCATTGATTGAAAGTTAGGCTGTGTGTTTTTTTTTCTTCTTGTCGAGTTTTCTTCTGACTTTTTCTTCTTAGCATTCTCGATCGCTTTCCTGTCAGGAATGTGTTCGTGCTTTTCTCCCCGGTTCGGTCTGTCGTCTTTGTTTTGTCGATTTCCATTTGTCAACTCGGTGGAGGTGCATGTTCTTTTGTGAAAACACGTGTCGTTACGGTTATAGGGGTACGTTTTAGTTTTTATGGGTCCCGTTGAACGGTTTCCGGACGTGACGAGGGGTCGTGTCACACGGCAAATCGACTTCTGCCCCGTAAGGCATTGCTCAGCCTGGAGGAAAACTCATCTGACTGAATTGTCTCACACAGAGAAAGAACTGTTTTCCACTTCGAAATGAGCAGTGAAATTTTTAAATCCTGTAAATAAATGAAAACGGTGGAGTTTGCCAATGAAAAAGTTCGTACTACCGAAACATTGAAATAATAAATTTTTGGGGAAGTTTTAATTTTTCGGACGCGTTTGTATGCGTGCGTGAATGTGTGTCTGTGCACTTACACGTTTACTTGTGTGCTTTGAATTAAAATAGTCCAACTTTTTCATACGTTTTGGAATAAACGTTAACCCCTGAAATAGTTCAGAGGCATCGATTTTATTCTAGCGGACCATGACCTACGCAACAAACGGTTGTACCGACTGCTCGGTGCGACAGAAATTCCAACAGAAAAACTAACTTGTAAAAGTAATTTCTCTCATGGTCGACTCACAGAAATTCAAATACCAAACTTGGTACTTGCCAAGGCTCCCTTTCATATGAAACTTCAACTTGGGAGTGTTGCGTTCTAATAAATCGGTGGTGTTGCTTGTTTGACTGCCGTCGTTTTTTGTTGGTGATAATCCAAAGCAGGAAATGTCATACAACCAGTAAAAAAAAAATAGTGAAGAAGCATGAAATGTCGCGTAATGTTAGGTTGACTTTTTCCCGTGACTTTTTTCCGCGTTCTGACATTTACAACTTTCGGAACGGAATTTTTTTCCGTTGTCCTTTTCTTCGGGGGACACCTGAAATTTCTCGCGAATGTCAGGCATGTTGGACAGAGTGAAGCTTACTCGAATTACCTGAAATAAATTACCATAGAAATCGAATATCCCATACTCCCCCTTTTTGGGAAAAACATCTTTCCCCGAGGTACTTAAACCTTAGGTAGATGAGTTAAAAAAAAAAAAAGTTTTTCTTCAAAGGGGATTCGAACCTCAACCTCCTGATTTGTAAAGTGATCCATACGGAGACCCTAAAAAGAGGGGGAGAAATCCTAAAAGTCTGAGTAGGTTTTTAACCCGAGCTTTTGGCCTCACGTCTAGTTACTCTGTTTATCATCGAAAGAAGGTGTAATTCGAGCTTTCGTTCCATCTTTCCAGAACTTTTATGGAGACTTATGTAGCACAGAGACATTTAAGGGTAATAATTTTTGTAGGGATTTTATAAAAGTTGTCTCTCTCTCTCTCTCTCTTTCTCTCTCTCACACACACACACACAGGCATACATACACTTGTGCGACTCACACTCGTGCAACAATGATTTAAGGACGTGAAATAAATATCTTATGCAAACATTGAAATGAATGACCAACATTAAGATAATAAATTGTTGGGTTGCAAGTGGTTGTCAAACGAACATGTTGGTTTACAATTCATTCGGGACTATTCATTTTATTCTATGGGGGGGGTAAGAAACGATTTTAACATTCCAGCGATCTCAGAGGGATTCGAAAGATCACTTTACGCCTGCCGTACGAGAAACCTGATTGAAAGGATTGTTTTGTGGCCACTCGCCAACACCCGAAAAAGAAATCAGAACTTCGCAATTGTGACGTATTTCTGCGGTATTTCACCCGGGCAAACTTTGTCAGCCGTAACGTCCTCCGGTGCCCGTGATTGTTAACTTTTCGAAGGAAATATTATAGGAATTGGTAGGTTATAAGTGACACAGGGCTACGGTATTTGCTTGTCGAAATGAAACAAAAAGAGCGGAAACCAATTTGCGTAACAGCACACGAGCCGATGGCAATAAATCCCTGTTAATTTATAGTAGGGGAAAGAAAGTTTTGATAATAGAATTAAAATTTTATTGTAGGAGCCCTACTGGACCTATCCGTCCACGTTCATCTTACTTATTAACTTGTGTAGTGCTCGTGTACTAACTACAATTGCTCTTAAGTGAGTTTTTGGTGGGATGGAAACATCCAAGTACAAAATAATTACATAGTTCGGAAACTTTTCATCTTTGAAAGTTTTTATTTTCGAGCCCGGGAAACTTTACTATTCCATTTTTTTTTTTAAATTTTGCTCTCGTACATTTTTGCTGAGAGCAAAGGTTTGAAAAATCCAGTCGGTGTCGTCTCGTTAAACAATGGCGGACCGTCTTCCGTAGATGCTTGATAGCGTTTTCCTTTTCCAAGGTAGAAAAAGGAGATTTGGAGAGGGTTCGAACGATGCCTCCGCTATGAAATTTTTAAATAGGGGAATCGGAAGGGGGTCATAGGTTTCTCAAATGGCTTGAATAATTTGGGATGTGTCGTGTAGGTGCTGAGAATGAAATTTGCTAAAATGGCGATGGGTAGCAACGGAATTGTCTTGTGACGAGTAGAGAGAAGTTGAGTTCGATAGTTTTCGGGAGGCTGACTCGTCCAGGACAGGCTTTGAACATCCCTTTTTGAAGGCTTTGTGTCCCGGGGAAGGAGTCAGACCGCAGCTTTCTCGGATGAAAGAAAATAGTTTGGACTGATAATTAGTTCCGGAAGAAAAGGAAAAGTCCGCAAACAACTTTGATATCTATTCATAAAACGAAAATCCATTGAGAATTGAATGAATGGTAATTTTATAATACAGTTCTAAATGAATTACGAGGCTCTCTCATTTGAGCTTTTGATAAGTTTCTGATTTGGTCATTTCAATTCTTCTTTTACCCTCGATTAGTGAATTCCGAATGAAACTCTTCCCGGACTCGACTCGAGTTCGTTTCAACAAAATGGATAACCCGGAACGGGTACTCCGGGCCAAGTGTCAACCTCTTGACTGTATATGTTTTCCCTTGTTACCCACTCTGTCGGTATACAATGGCCGAAACAAAAATTTTTCTGGAACAAAATTTCAGTGAGACGCAGCTACTATTTACATTACATGTGA
Source organism: Polyplax serrata (assembly GCA_037055365.1). Lineage (NCBI taxonomy): Eukaryota > Metazoa > Arthropoda > Insecta > Psocodea > Polyplacidae > Polyplax > Polyplax serrata. The sequence goes on along the minus strand of JAWJWE010000037.1, from coordinate 2,103,727 downwards.
CATTCATCAGAAGTAGAATAGCAATAATCAAATCAAATTACTTTTATATATATCTCCATTATGTACGTTCTGCGTTCTTATTTTGGTGAACAAGAAAATATCACCGCTCCATTGAAAACAAAAACAATCGCAAATTCAAAACGATCGTTCCTTACCACGCCAAAATACAGCTGAAATTCTCCCGTTGTTGCGCTGTACGTGAACAGCGATGTGTTACAAAATTACATTAAATGAAGATGTTAACCGTAGCAAAATTTTACGCGGGAGCAAAATCAACCGACCGGAAGTGAAAAATATGCAACGGCAAAACGTTTATTATAAAATAATTTAATACGGGGTGAGTTTTTAGGGGTCGACGGGTGAGGGTTTCGGGGGAGGAAAGCGGAAATCCGGTTACAACGTTGGTTTGACGCAAACGATCGGTTTCGGCGGTCGATGATTTTACAAAATTAATTTGCCTCCTGGATTTGCAGACACTTGGAAAGCACGTGAAAAGCGCCGGCACGTAGGCCTCGGACCGCCGCCATAAAAATTTCATTTATTTTTGCGTTTTATTACGCGAATTTTGCTGGGAGAAACCTTTCGTCGGCGGTGTTTTCCGTTCGTTTAATTAATAATTTTCACCGTGAACAATAATAGTAGTGATAATAATAGTAATATTGTTTTTCCTTTTCCGGGAAAATGTCCGTGGGATCGGCCGCCTTCGAAAAAGCGGAAACGCGATCTTCAACCTCAGTTTCCGGTTGTCTCGCACACCTTTTCTACGCGCGGCAAATTCTAAGAAGAGAAACTGGCTACCTTAATAAGATCTCTCAAAATGCAAAATTTCACCTTTTTCCTGGGACTTTCTCTTGGGTTTTTGCGGCCGTTGCTTTTTACCCACGCGTAGAATTTTCCAGTTGCGACTGGAACGTACGGGACTCCTTTCGTTTTTTACTTTTTTTTTGTTTGGCCGGTTTCTTTTTCGTTTCCCGTGCGGGGTTTTGCCTCTGTGGTTCTCCAGCGTATGGTCGCACCGCTTCTTCAGTCTCATCTTATTGTAGATTATTCCGAATCGAAATTATGAAAAATTTTAACAACTCGTTTGCGGGATATCCGCATTACGCAGACGACGTGGATATGTTTTTTGTTTGGGATTATCTTTAAGAACTTTTTACACAGAACGGAAGAGATTTGGAAGATTTTTTGTCTCCGTTTCGTAGCAGAGAGCACCTCTTTAGTAATAAACTGACATTTCTCAATTACCGTGATTCCTGGAGTCGAATGCAAAACAAATTGCTTGCGAATTGTACAGAAACAGCTCATTTCAAAAACCAATTCTCCCTCTCTGTCTGGTGACACGGCTGAAGGCGTAGAGTTGCCCGGGAACAAGTCCCTTTCTTAATTGAAATTTTGATTTAGAGGATGTGGACGTTCTGAAACTCGTCCATTTTGCGTATCGGACACAGTTGTGTTCTTGTTCGGATGTGGAAACAAACGCACACGGCTCTATCGGTCAAGTTCAGAAGAAATTCGAAGTCCATCGATTTTACAATTTCATCCGTCCGTACGGTCCAATCCGGTTACTAAAAATGAAAATCATCGTTTTCCTGCTGCTGTGCTTCAGACGAACTCTCAACAAGTTACTTGAGCTAAACGTAAAATTTGCTTGCCGCTGAAGTTTCTGTCCCTTACCCGTCAGAGTTTGTTTCTCACCGGAAGAAGAAAGTCAACTCTGTGTTTTATGATCGAGTCCTTTTCCAAAAAGGAAATTGAATTTCCGAATACAATTCACAATCAAAATGAAATGATTAATTTCTTTAATTATGGATGGGAGGGGAGTCATTGAAATATTAATTCAAGTTTAACGGGTGCAAACGGACGGAGGAGTACCCTCCTGGGGGACCAACTTTATTTTATTTTTATTAAAGTCAAGGCAGCAGGGGACGAAAGAAGAAAGTTAATACCCTGAAATTGATTTGGAATTTTTATGAAAAAGAAAACAGTGTTATGAAATCACCAACAGGAGAAGAACGTGGGTTGTGTAATACTCTTGAAAGAAAGAAAAAAAAAACGCACGCCCGCGTTCGTACGGTTTCCTTCTGAGGTATTCATACGATAGTTTTTCTCTTGTATTGTTATGAATTGATCAGGCATTGTGGTCCACTCGACGGTTTTTCTTCTCATCCTCTTCATTCCTCATTTTTCTACCCCCCCAAAACTGTGAAATTGGATCGAAAAAAGATCCGGGAATAAGAAAGGATGAGACGGGAAGAAAGAGATTCGTGATATATGGACGGTGCGAATTGGATTTTTGGGAGTTTTTCATTCTTCGATGGATGAAGAAGAAGAAGAAGACGAAGAAGATATAGGAAATTTTCTTTGTTGCACAAAGAAGCCTGCCCCCCCACACCCCCGCCTTTTTTTCTGGACCGGACGACGATTATAAATCCCTGATTTTTCCTCACATCTCCCCCCCCCCTCCTCTTTCTCTCTCTCTCTTTGCACTGGAGTGAATGTTCCGGACATTTGGAAAGAACACGAAACCATAAACTATTTTTATTTCAAATTTAAATAGATATTTATGTTGAAAGTAACCGTGTAGAATGTTTTTGGGTGTTTTTTTTTTGATCTGAAAAGTAGATATTTTTTCACCTGGTAGATTATTTAACGTGATCAACAAAAATCAACAGACTTGCAGTTTCTAGAATAGAGACAATAGGATCTTAGACAGACTTCTGTGGCTATTCTACTAAACTTAGGAGAATGTCGTAGGATATAGGTAGACTACTGTAGTGGATAGTGTACTTATTTAAATTACTGAATATATATATCTAACTCGTCATTCGAACATTCATGCATCATCTAACTGGTTCTTATTTTGTTGCTTCTTAACAGGCTACTTGTGGGTACCTTCTCGTAGTATTTATTGTTTTGCTGTGTGGCAGATGTGACGTGCCAAAAGATTTATTTATTTTTTCTTAATTTTAATGTTCGGCGAAATCAAATGAGGGGTTTTATGAGAGGCTAATATTTACTCATAAGGAAGAATTTGAAAGTTCACTACTCTTTTTTTAGTTTTCTACTTGAGTTCTGCTTGCGACCCACTTGGTTTTTCTACCCTTCGAGTGAGGGTGCCTTTGTGAGTTTTCAGGAATTGAATCTCCCAGAAATTAAATTTTGTTTTTAACACAAACCAACACGCTCTGAAAGTACCTGGTAATTTGTGTGTTTGGTCTAAATTTGTTTAATTTCTTTTTTCTTGAAATATCATACAAACTTTTTATTTATTTATTTGAGTTTTGTAGCGGTTTCATTAATAAAACAAGACGTACGTCAAAAGGCAGAATATGTTCTCTGCGGTCATCTTCTACCTTATTTTCTATTGTTACTTGTTAAGTTCATCATGTTGCCCGTATAAAGTCGAGTTGTTTTCTTTGGTACTTCTGCTTGTTTTCTGTACACGATGTCGATTGCTCCGATTGGTGACTTCCTAGAACATTAAAAAATTTCTAACCGAGTACAGACCTCCTGACGGATGATGGCAAAAGGAAGAGATATATATTTGCTTTCAACCACCTCTGAACCATTTTAGTTAAGAAAACACGCCATCATGTGTAAAGTACGAACCGTAAGAAAAAAATGGATAGAAAAATTAGAAGATTTTCCATTGTCTTCTTTTAATTTTTCGGGTCGAACGCTTTCGAAAACAAAAACTTTCTCCCGTTCGTCAAGAGACAAAGACAGTCGAACTTCACTTGGGTTTCACCGCACCGGAGCCATTTCCCACGGAAATCTTTGTCTTTTCTTTCATCAATCCTTTCCAGTTTATTTTTATTTGCCCAGGGAAAATCTGTGTATTTTTCGTCACAAAGGGTAATTGGGTAAGAGATGGAGGAAGGACAGACAGTTGGGTAGGAAGGGTCGGAAGATTTCGGGACGCGGGCCAAAAGAAAAATTAATTTTTCGTAGAGTTTCCAAATTCCCAGGGATACCGGGATCATCTCCTATTTTGTCTAGTAGAACAATAGAGAAAGAGACGGTCGGAGAGGAAGTCACATGAGACAATTCCAATACCTCAGGGTGAATAATAAGGCGGCAGTTAACCGTAAAATAAGTAGGACAAGAGGAGCGTGAAATATGAGCGGGTGAAGTTCCTCCATCGGTACATAACCCGAAGACATTTAATTTTGATTCGATTATTATCTATTTTATGTATCGATTGAGTACAATTGGAAAAGGTAACTAAAATTAGGGTTTTACCGGAGAAAGAGAAGATCGCCAACGGCCTGGAGGAAGTACCAGCCCAATAACCGTGAAAGAAGTCGTAGCAAGTTGTGTTGCATCGTCTTCTGATTTTACTCTACTTGTTTTCTGATTGTGTCCCACTACCATTCCTATACTTTTCTACTTTCAGATGGTTACGCGGACAAAAAAAATATTCGTGGGCGGACTGTCGGCTCCGACAACACTGGAAGACGTCAGAAATTATTTCGAACAATTTGGACCGGTAAGTGTAAAATTCTATTCAGTGTTTTTTTATGTTGTGGTTGTTACGGTTAACTAAGTGAGAGCTGGGGGCTCTGCAGCAAGTGGGGTCCACTTAGAGATATTTCACCCTTGGCTACCCTTAACCGACCCTCGGTGTCTTTCCTCTCACATACTTCCGCTGACCCGATGGAAAAGAAAACAAAGGATAAGTCAGCGCGAAACGAATGAATTTTTACAAAACTCTTTTTGCGGTAGGTAAAAAGGAGTGAAAAAAAAAATCAGAGAGCAAAATTAAAATATGCAAATAAGTCTGGGGGTGTGTATATGTGGGGGGATGGTGTGGATCAACCTAAACGAGAGCAAATTGGAGGGCGTTAGCTTGGCAAAGAGAAGACGAATGATAACAACCTGAGGGTAGCATAAATGTTAATAATCCTTTCTCCATCTTCTTCTTCTGGTCTTTTCCTCCATTTTTTTTTTGCTTTCTTCTCGGCGACTCTCGAAATGAATTTTTTTCCCGCCGAAATTTAAATAAATTTGGGATTTAAATAAAAACGATTCTCGCAAAAGTTACTTAATCGACTCGCTCTAATGAAATTCTAACGCAAATGGATGGCTTTACAATAGATTTATAGAGTCGAATAATTTTTTTTTCGCAAAAGTCCGATGGTTTTTTTTATGCCGGAGTTATTAATTCGATTTGTCGGAAAGGAACGTTAAAATTCTGAAGACGATCGAACGGTTCGATTGATCGGTTTTCAAATTGAAAACTCCTCGCTGAATGAAAGAAAGGAAAGCTTTCATTCGTCGGTGTTTTGCACCGGGGAGAGTTATGTATTATTTTTATTACCTGTATTTTGGTTTGTATAGTGTGATTGTGTGTTAGCCATAGGTATGTCTCATGTGTAACTCCACGTTCGTTCCCATTATTTTGTAGAAAAGTAAGTTACAGATCACAAGAAGTTAAAATTTTCTTATTAATTTGAGTCGTGCGGTTCACCTTTTCATCACGACAAGTCCCGTAGTTTACTGTATTTATTGGTGTTTATTTTCACCAAACAACGTGTGTGGGCAGATTCTTTTCCTCCTTTTCGTACAGGAAAAAAAAGAAATGTACGAAAGGAAAAGTTGAGCAAACATCTTCATCTACTGAATAGATGCAATTGATGTTCTCTTTTTCATTACTTCTCTCTCTCTCTCTCTCTCTCTCTCTCTCTCTCTCTCTCTCTCTGTTATGCGGATTTTGGTCATGAAAAAGGCAAAAGCAAAGTGGAAAAGTTTTCGAGAGCAACACAAGAATTAAGGGCTAATAAAACGCCGGGTAGAGAAATTTCATTAAACGCAAGGAAATAAAACGCTGGCGATTTTCTCCAAAAAAGTTTCTTCCTCTTTCGTTGCACTACGACTGGGATCCAATTTGAAACCGCCGACACCCGACAGAAAGGTTGCAGAGGGCACAAGATGAGGAAAAAGAAGAAGAAGGCAAGGCGGTGTGATGAGTTCACTCCTGGACCAAAATGTCTAATTCTCGTTTCCTCAAGTGAAATGGCAGAAAGGTTCTCGTCTTCAATCCAAGTTTTTTCTTGCCAAATATTTGCGCGCTCGACGAAAGGATCAGAAAAGGTTTTCATTTGAACCTTACGATTTTGCCAGATTTTTACAAAAATTGACGAGTTTCGTCAGATGCCCAGTCGGAGGAAACGTCTTTTGTGCGGTTTAAATTTAAATACTCGTCAACGAGTTACTTCGAGCGACTCCTTCCTTTTGTTCCCATGTTTTATTTATGACTTGTGTAAGCATTGGGTGAAGTTTGTAGTGAAGGTGAAGTACGAATCCAATTAAACTGGGTGCTACTTAATCGAAACAACGGAATTTGACTAATAGTTGTAAATTTTCTACTTCAAAGTACAAAAGTCAATTTAAAATATGACATCAACATCACACATTCAAACATCACATGTTTTTATTACTAATTTGATGTGTGCGTGTGTGGTCGGTCATTACAATCCACTGCTCTGCAATGTGAGCTTTGACTCGTTATCAATTTTTGTCAATAATTTAGTTCAATTTCTAAACCGCAATACACACGACTACACCTTTCTGTTTACATATTTATTGTCTACGAAGTTCAATTTGTGCTGCCGCGGACATGTCTCGATTCACCTGAGTGTTTAGGGAGATTTGTACAGCAGGAGGGTAGTGAGAAGAAACCAAGGTCTGGTGAAGCTTCCATTTTTGAAATTCTCTCTCTCTCTGCCTTTGCCATTAGAAACGTTTACTTGATTAATGAGCATTCTATTGTTCTTCACCTTTTTCAGTGTCTTAACCTTTAAAATTTAGCCCAAGACAGTCGTCATTAAATATTTAAAGTGAAAATTTTAATCATTACCGAGCAAACGACCGTTAAATTTTTCCATTCTCGTTGAAGAAAAGGCTCCCGTCATTTTTACTTTGAATGGGTGTGTGTGTGTGTGTGTGTGTGTGTGTGTGTGTGTGTGTGTGTGTGTGTTGTGTCTGTGGTTTTTCTGACTCCACCGATGGCATGCCAATCCTCTTTGGTCAAAATCGATGAACGTTAAAAATTTAGTGTTTTTTGTCAGAGAGAGAGAAAGAGAGAGTTGAGTTCGTTAAATTTCTGTAATTCTTCGACCGGACCGGGTCATCCGTACGGTCACGAAGGAACGGAAAAAAAAACCATAGAGTGCGAGGGAGAGAAAACGCGATTGAATTAATTTGAGTTCCTTTGTGGTTTTGGTCGCTTCTCTCTCTCTCTCTCTCTCTCTCTTTCTCTCCCTCTCCTTCTGAATAATTTAAGTGGTGTATAGGTTTTTCTCGGGGGAGAAGGAGGGAGGGGAGAGAGTTCTTGGTAGCAGGTTAACGAACGAAGATCTTGTGAAAAGTGGGAATTGCTAGCTGTTGTTAAAAAATAACTTCTGAGTAATGATGTGAGTAGTTCGATGGTACTCAGTGAAGTGATAGGACCGATTCTCGGGAAACGGTGGAAATTTCTAGTGATCACACGAACTTCCGGTTTCCGTTTTATTTTTCCCAATCAATTTGAAATGGATTGATCAGTTCGATCGCGTTTGCTTGGGCCAACTGAAAATTAAATTTTCATACGCGGCGTTGCATTTCCCGTCGGTTTTCCTGAAGGCTCCAGCGAGTTTCCTTTCGTTTCCGACGCATTTCAGTTTCACCCTTAAGGTTCCTGCTAACCCCGTCGCTCAATTATTTACGTTTCATGCCTTTAGGGTTGTGTGTTTAGGAAAACAGTAATTCCAATCAAGACACACGTTTCTAATTAGACGTACCTTTCGGTCGACAGCTCAAATATTTGATGAAATCTATTTTTTTACACGTCACGGTAAGGTTCAGGGTTTATTGGGTCAGATAAAATTCCTTCTATTAATGTAGTTAAATAATGTTATTATGTAACTATTAAAATAAATTGTGTAATTTAGAATGTTTTACTGAAGACATTCCCAGTTGTGAGTTGCCATTATTTAGTTGAGTTGATGGAACAAGTCCAGTGTGATTTTGGCGGTCCAGCAGCGCACCTCGTTTTGTCTGCATGCCAGCTGAGTTCCTCTCCAGTTGGCCTTTTTGTCTTCTTCCTAACTCAAATTTGAATTTCGTAAAACAGCCAATTCAAAATTCCGAGCCGTTTTTTACTTCCCACTCGGGATAGTAAGAAAATCCACTTTTTTGGTTTTTATTGTTCTTGAAAATTACTCTGCTTCTTTTCCCTTTTGACTTCTCCACGGATTTCCGCTGCTTTCATTTTCCACAGCTTTTGTTAGGAGGGCCCTCGGAGAGAAAACTTCTACTTGGTTCTTTCTTTCTTTCTTTCTTCCTTCCAGGCTCTCCTGCTGCCGCGGGATGGACCGTTAGGGAAATGTTTCGCGCGGTTTTTTTTCCTTCTACCCTTAATAAATTTAAAACCGGGAAGATTAATGCACGGGATATAATAAATTTGTCCCAGTAAATTTGGCCCGCATGAGGAGACCCGGTTTATGGCGCCCGGGCCATTTACGCCACTCGCTAATGCGCGCGTACTTACCCCTCCCCGTCGCCCCTGAACAAAGTCAGCGAAGTCGGCATGACCACCGACACCACCACCGCCGCCCCTTCCGCCCGAAGACACGCGCGCGTAATTGAGAAATAAAAGGTTTGCTTTATTTAAATTTCTGTACGAAATATTTCCAATGGACGTCAGGGTTCCCGGACAAACACCAGGGGTTAATGATGTGCGCGTAGAAAACCGTTTAAATTTGAATTTGAATTCGTGCCGACGCGCGAACCTTCTCACTCTCGAATTTCTACAAAGAATGAACGGTTGTGTGACCAGAAATTAGATGCAGATGAAGTATTCAGGAACCAAAGGACAGATCTGCAACGCGTATGAGTTTTGTTACCCCTAGGAAGGCATCCCTTGCACTTGTTGAGAAAGTTTGTGTTAAAATTCATACACAACATCATGTAGAAGTGACAATTATTCTTTGTACTCACTTGACTGTTGTAGGTGTTTGGTGAGCGCCCTTTGTAGTGTGTTCGGTTTCTTCATATATTTACTTAGAAAGACGTAAGACTGTGACCGAATTAAAGCCTTCTTTAATGTGTTTTTTGTCGAAATTATTGTAAGTTAAAGTAAATTCGATAACTACTTTTTTTATCATTGAAATGTGGGTAGTTTCTGAGTGTAGTGGAAACCGGTGGTTAACTTCACCTTCAGATTAGTCGGCTTATCAGCGACCAATCAGGAAAAACAAATGTTTTACACGGTCGTTAACCCCTTGGACTTTTATTGTGTCTCTCCGGAAAAAGACGCAGGCTTCATACTGAAGTTAATAAAACTAGCAGATAAATAGAATTGTTTCCATAAATAAAATCCGCATGCGTAAAAATGTGTACTTGTCTCTTTTCTCATTCCCACTTTCCGTCTTCTCTTTCTGTCTCGTATTTTTTTATTTCACTTTCTCCTCTCTTCTCTTTTCTGTTTGCTTTCACTTTTACTTTCTTTTTCATGACATTCCCTCCGTTTCTGTTGAGCTCCTCTTTCTTCTCTCTGTGCAACTATTTTTTTTTTTTTAGTATACTGTATTCTTCTCTTTTCTTTCTCCGCCGCTCACTCTCTCTTTTTTGTACGAAAACCGTCGCGACGAAGTTCATCGATCGTCCCTACCACCCTTTGAACTTCCCTTAGGTAGGGCGTAAAAACAAGTGTCAGAAATAAAAAGTTGTTTTAGTGTATTTAGTGAAATGAAAAACTTTAGAGTCGCCAAATCAAATTCGGAGGGGACGACGGGGGGGGGAGTTTGGGTGGATAGGAGGGGAGGTGGCGCGAAACTTTTCCCGGGGAAAAATACATTTAATCTCAAATTTGTGAAAATAAATTATTAAGTGGACGGTAAATAAATCTGGGCCGTGGAAATTTCTGGAAAATGGAAATGGCGCTAAGTGACGGAATATTTTCTTGTTTCCCTTTAATCTTTCTCCGTTTTCTCCTGACATTGTTTTTGACTTTTCATTTTATTAGAATAAAACTCGGGGAACATAAAAAAAAATACATAAAAACCGTGCTCGGTGATGTCCACAGGTATTTGAGGATGAAACCAGGGTGTGCGTTGTTTCTTTCGTGGCATATTTGAGCAAACCGAAAGGGAAGTTTATTTTTGGGGCATCTCAACGAGAAAGAACTTAAGGGTTGGGGTTAGGGTTTTTGAATTTTCGGCCATTGTTTTATTGAACAGGGGTTTGTTTTGCATTGCGTAGGGTACCCGAACAGTTATTTTTATGATCGAGTTATTTTTCTAGGATTCATATGTGATCCAATGTAAACCGACTTGTTTCATCCCTTCATATTTCTAATAATTTTTCTTTTGTACGGAATTTCTATACTGCAGTTATCACTCATTATACACTTAATGTTTGAGGGCAAATCATTAAGTAAATGATGAAACGTAAGATGTACGGTAAGAGTGAGGCATCGCGAAGGCAACGGGACCAGAAATGGCCGACAGAAAAGTTCGTTCAACTCCTGCAAGGGTGGGTTTTAAGTTTCAGGGATTTTCCCACTTGGCGCTCCTTGGGTCCCGCTTTAATTTGTACCACTTGAATTTTTAAAGCAGTTTGAACTCAAGTTTTCATAAATTTTTATTCAAATCAAACTGCGCTCAACAGCTTTCGTTACGTTGTGTGGAAATGCAGTGACCTCCCGACTACGGGAAACTCAAGACGTTTAATAAAATTCAATGTAAATACACTCGGAGACGTCTGGAGTTACGACGTAACCTGTGAACTGTTTTCAGAGTTGGTTAGTTAAACTTTCTAAGCTGGACGACCCACCTTTTGTTGTCTTCTTTGAACAATTTGTTTTTCTCATTCTTCAATTTGTTCTTGTGGAATGTGTGTCACCCGTAAATAAAAATTTATCATCCCTCCCGCCCTGTTCCACATCTCACAAAGGGAAAGAATAGATTTCAAAATTAATAGTTCACTTTATATTATTACGTGAGATTGAATTTCTTTTAAAATGCCACACCCAAGTGTAATCAACAATATATGGTCTCGCATTACAAATAAATCAGGCAAAACTCGATTGAGTGGATGGAGGCCACGACTATTTCGATAGTTTTCATCCCCCGTCGTTGCCCCCCCCCACCTCACTCCCTCCCAGTCCCCGCCGTAAAGCTCAAACGCACACAAAGCTCTTATTTTTATGTTCTGCCGGCAGCAGGGAGAAAAACTATTGGAACTATTCGGGGAGTCCTCGGGGTTATTCATAAATGCACGGAGAATCATCCCGGGGCTTCCAGACCGGAAACGGAAATTCGGCTCATGTTCATTTCAATAGTTCGACCATTGAAGAAGGAAAAAGAATTTCACATGGCTTCCTTCTCGTCTTCTATTTTCTTCTTTGATTAATAACTCCTCGGTGGAATTTATCAAGTCGAAGAAAATGGTACACGAAGATGTGAGACGTTGACGGGAGCGTAATAGGAATGGTTTGGGGGAGACTGAGACTAAGAGAGAGAGAGAGAGAGAGAGAGAGAAATAGAGTAGATGGAGAGAAATAGTTAATGGTGAAGTGAAAAATAAATAGACGGGGTTGAAAACGGCGCAGGCAAATGATAAGTTTCTGAAGAGTTTCAAATATTGTTGGCGTAAAATTCAAATATTAGTGTGGATGGAATATATTAGAAAAGTTTCGGAAAGAGCCAACTGCCACGAAAGGAATGAGAAGAAGAAGGCCTTCCACGTTCTTTTGGTGGTACTTCCTTTCTGTAGACACTTTTTGGGTGTTTCTCTTTTCTTTATTACTCCGCCATATTGCCGAGATGCAAGTGTATAAATTAAATATTTTGCGGTTTACTGCCCTTTGCCTCCGGTCTGAAAGGGGTGAAACTGCAAGTCGAAATTGAAGTCCCTTCAATTTCGACTTCAATTTCTTTCTGAGGACGTCGACAGGTTTTCGTACGACAAACACGTCAAGGTTGGCGACAGGGTGGGAATAAACAAAAGTGTAACACTACAGTCTTGCTCTAATATTTAAAAGTCACGGAATTCATTAATTAGTTTTTAAAGACACAACGCGTCCGACAAAAGCAAATTGTTTTTATTCATCTTTTAAGTTTTATTTTTCAATGTGTTAATCACCTCACTGTGATTGTAATGAAATGATCGACTAAGAAATCCACATCTGGTCGTTTTCTACCCATCTCCTCTGCAACGTTCCTTGCGTTCGACAGAAATCACCTTTAGTTCAGGTTAAAAGTAACGTGACGTTTTCCTTTGACAAATATGGCGCCAGCTGTGACAAAAATGCATTAAGTCAATGTACAAATCTAATAAACGTGTAATAAATAAAACTAAATCGAGTTGAAAAAGCTTGGAGACGTGAAACAAACTTTCCAAGACGTATAAATGCTCACGTGGCGCTCTTCCGAAAGTATGTGTACCGTTAAATATTAATATATGTATCGGCATGTTGTGCAGGCCCTATATAATGTACCTTTAATATATCAAAAAACTTGTATATTCTCTATACAACATTCTCGTCAAACTTATATACACTTTTGACTAGGGTTAACTCGGGTTCTGTTGGAATTTGTTTTAACTCTATGTACACTTTATATACTATTCCTTACACTTATGAGTAAATTAATCGTTTGATCGTCTGATCGCAGATCTAACGACATTTGAAATGTTTGAAGTAAAAAAAAAATTTGATTAAAACTCGAAAAAGTTGATGTTGACGGTGTAATCACATCTGATCTTAATGAGGCGAGAAAAACCTTCGTAAAATCTCGGTTTAGCTGATAGATAAAATAGATAAAATAGAAAGACTCATTTTGTGATTTATAAATATTTGGAGGCGAATAATTTTAGTCCGATCAAAGCGATCTTGAGAGGCCAAAATTTTTTTCAGTGATGATTTTATCCGAGATTAATATTATTTTATTGTTTTGAAATGGAAATTTCACCTGTTTCCATCGAATGACTTATTATCATACACAATTTTATTTATTTTACCAAATTTTACTAAACGTCCATAAATTTCTATTTTTCTCTCCTTGCAGTTTAATTGTACAACACTGGTCTTTTGGTTTTTTCCTCTTCTTAAGTTCAACCTCCTAAAACCGCTTTCTTCCAGCCGCATGCACTTTGATTTTTTTTGTTATTTCATCTTCTATTTGTTCAAATAAGTTCCTTCAACTAAATAACAGTTAAAAGTTAATATTTGTAGGCTCACGAACGAGGCATTTCACATTTTCTCCGGGTTATTTGTAGGAAAATCGCTTTTAAGAGAGTTCACCCCCGAGAGGTAGGAGCTCCGCGCCTTTCCTTTCACCTCTCATTCCCTCGCACACACCCCCAAGAAGAAATAATCAAACGAGAAACGTTGCAGAAACTATTAATGGCACGAAAATTATTTTCACTCGAGTTTAAAAAAATATATATCCTTCATTTTCGCTCCGGGTAATTTCGAAATTACGAAGCCGTGGGCTTTCCATTGGTAGCCATTTTGCGGTCTGCGATGGGAATGAAATCAATTAATCATTTGCAGATCTTTCGGCACTGCCAAGAATTTCTATGGTGTGTTAAGGAATCGAGAAGGGGGTGGGGTCTTGGATGGGGGCAGCTCGAAACCAAAAACTTAAACATTATTGTTTGTTATGAAATAAAAAATCAGATCGCTGATCTGGTTATTTACATAACTGGTGGAATCAAAATCCGAAATCGATCCCGACACTCTGACTTATTTCTTCCGTTTTTGCGGTTTTTACGGTTTTTAAACGTTAATAATTATGTAAATAAGAAATTATCACGTATAAAGTATAAATAAACAAGAAATTTCTACATGACTTTACATAAGTTGTGGAACTACACGTCTTCAGAGTCCAGCGTGTGCATCGTACACATCTTCGGTGTCTTCTGTTTCAATACGTTGGTAAAAAGTTGAATGAAAAATATAAAAAAATAATATAATTTATGTAATAATAATAATGAGTTCAATATGTGCAATATATGGTAATATATGTAAAACAATAGTAAATTTATTTGAAAAATAATTAAATGAAGTAAACAAGAGTATTTATTTTTAAATTAAATGTCTTGTGAAACTAAAAATTTTAACTATTGGTGTGGATACTTTTTGTTTACAAATTTATTAGGTCAAGTTGTGATGAGTGTAAATTTCGTGACAAAATCGTAGAAAATAAATCTATTTTCCTTTTAGAGCGCGCAGCATTAGAGCGGAGGAATTAGGAAGGAGGCAGTGGAAGCGATGGTCCCCATCGAACTCCACCGTTGACATAATCGGGAGGAATAGTAATAGTTTTAGCAAGTGAAAATAGTTGTTTGAGGGAAGGGGATGGGAGAGGTAGAAAACATTTCTAGTGCCTTTTGATGACCCACCTCCGAAGTTTCCGTCAGGTGCAAAACAAAAACGCCTTGTTGTGTCTCGTGCTCTCTCAAGGAGCGTTCCACAAAGTGACATTTTCAATGAATCTTAACCTTTTACTTTTACCTTTGAAAGGTTTTATTTGCCAAAGAAAAGGTTGTACGAGGGCGAGAGCAGAAGGAAGAGAAGGAATATAAGCCTTTGTTACATTTGAAAGTGTGCAGGGCGAAGGTAAAGCTTCGGCGAAGGATTCCTTGCCCGCAGTGCGTGTCAGAAATTGGAGCTTTTTACATTTTAGAAAGCCCGCATTCGTTTCTCGGTGGAATAAATTTTACATTGATTTTTATACCCGTTCCGTTCCCCTTTCCGTCTATCCTTCGCTGCAGGAAATAGTTTTTTTTTGTCCTTGGAACTATTAGTTCCAGCGGAGGCAACATGAGCAGAAACAATGATGCGAGTAATTCGACTGGTACCCTTTAATAAAAGACAAAATAACGGGGCAGGTAGCAGGTGTGTTGGGCCGCCTCCCCGCCACTCGGGGCGAAATTTTTAATTTTGCAGAGTCCGCGTGCGTTTTTCCTTTTCGTCTGCCGGGGGAACCGACCGAGTCCGCAGTCGTCGTCATCCGCTCTCTTCTTCGCCAGCCGGAAAAGGTTCCTTTCATCTTCTCAGAAGAAAGGGAAAAGTTTTAATGTGGCGAAAAATCGACTTTTATTAGTTGTTTGGTGGTTTTTACTGCTTTGCGTTTGGCAGAAGAAAAAATTTGCGGCAGTCAAGTTGAAAATGAAGAAAAATAGTTCATCCCCCGTGTGGGTAATTCCTACTTTCAAAATGACGGCTTTGTTTTGAGTTGTTTGTTACGAGCCCTGTAAATGATTTTCATTGAAGACTAACGTTTGCTTTTCGGAAAGGGTCGCAGATCGATTGAGGGAGAAGTTCTGGGACCTTTTTGGGAAGGTTTTTTTTTTACAAAAACTACTAGTAACCCATGTGGATGTGTTAAATTGTAAAAGATGTTATTCAAGTTATTAAATAAACTATTTAATTTTATTGCCAGTAACTGCGTGTAAAGACGAAGTGCCTTATCAAGCATCGTACCTTCCTTTTGAATGACTTCACCTGAGGAGTACTCATGTCAGTGTGTTAAATAAAAATTGTAAGGGACAAAAAGGTTAAAGGGAATGTGCTCGACGAGAAACAATATGTTCGTTGTAAGTTTTCGGTAAAACGGAAAATTTGCGCTTAAACAGAAGGAATAGTTGAGCCTAGGTATTTTAATTATTAGTCAAAGCCATCGCACACGTCGAGGGAAGCTTCTTCTTGCGAAACAAAAGCTCTAACAATGGGAGGAAATCCAACGCCAGAATCTGCATATTTTCCCATTATTTTTAGGGCAATTCATCGTCAGGGCCGTGGATTTTTCCTCACGGGGTTCCACGCAGTGAAAAGAAACAGACGGACAGGTAGACGGACAGATAGATAGGTAGATAGACAGAAGCAGAAGGCTAGGGGAAAAGAAGTCCTTTTTGAAATGAAAACAAACCCGACTCTGCTGGTTTTTCGGTTTTCCCAATTTAATTTCTTCTTGTCTTTTTCTTTTGCCTCCTCCTTCGTCCGCTCCTTTTCTGTTGGTTTCTTCCTTTGATTCGCCTCCTTTGACAGGCAGAACAATCCGGGAGTGGTGGGGTTCTTAAACAAAGTTCGCACATTTCCATTTCAACTGTTTAGTCGGTAATTTTGCTGCCGTTGAAGTGCATCATCGGTGGATGGGGCAGTCAGTTTAAATTGGATGAAACCCATGGGATTGCTACGATTCACCGTAATTTTATTTTTATGGCCGCTTTATTTTTTGCTTCTGCTGTTGTGCTGTTGCGCTTCACTCCAGCATCCGGCAGCAACTCTCTTTCTCTTTCTTTCTTTGACTTACTCACTCCTTTTATTATCATCGTTGTCAATTACCAGGTGTATCGGCATTAAGCACTTTAAGCTGCAATAAAATTACTCGCCACCCGGGGAAGCTTCCACTTTCCTCCTGTTGCAACCGGTTCGCCAACTTCCCCTGGTGGATGTTGTTTATTTGACGTTAAAGTGATGATTTCATTTTTATTTTGTTGACTTTTCTGCGGTTCCGTGATTACTTTTTTTTTGTATTGAATACACCTGAGGAGAAGTTGATTTTCATTCGTTCCACCAGCTAAACTGAATCCCATCACTTCTTGGAAAAGAACTCCTGAGAGGTTAATTTCGAGTCTTCCTGGAAACTTTTGATGTTTGCTCGGCCCTTTGGAGTCATGTCAGAACATCAAATGTCAGGTCTACCGGTTCGTTTCCAACAGGAGTGTCGAGCAATGCGATACGTAATCAATCTTCTCATATTCAACGTATGAATTTTCCTGTACGGTTTCACGGTCGGACCACCTCCTCACTCGTTTTCTTCTGTTGCTGCTGTTGTTGTTTGCTCGATTTCTTCTTTTTCTTTCTCGCCGAAAGATTTTATCTCTTATCGTCCGAGCACCCGCCTTTTCAATTTCGTCATTCACTCAATCCGAAACTTTTCCTCGGCCGAAAAAGAGAAGTTTTTAATTCTTACTCGGATTTTTTTCTTTAATTCTACATTGTACGTCTGCCAGAAACGATAAAAATTATTTTCTTAAAACTTTAAGCACTCACGAATCCATCGGTGATAATTGAACCTTTTCAAAATCTCTCCGGCATTCGTCTGTTTCTGCGATTTAGGAAAAAGGAATTTACGAGAAATAGAGAAAGAGAGTGAGACGGGGAGAAGGTTGAAAGCCTGATCTATTTTCTAATAGTGTCGAATAAGTCTCGTTTGGCGCAATAAATAAGCCTAACTTTCAATTAAAAATAAAAAAAAGGGACACGAGACACGCAGCGTTCGTAATATAGATATTTGCAGAATAAGAAAACCCTCGGCAGACATTTTTATTCGTTTTTAGAAGAGTTGAAGGAAATCGAATTAGCGAGAAAACGAGGAGCCATCTTAAACTTGTTAACATTTGATAGATGTTATGGAATGTCTAGAGAAGTCTAGCTGAAGACTGTGGATTTCCGGGTACCTGTTGGCAACCTCTCTTTGGAGTACGGGGTCAGGGGTCAGGGGTCAAGGCTCAGAGACGAGTAAAAAAGACAGGAAACTGTATAATTGCTGGCTTGGAAAGACACAATTTGTTTCGAACTGCCTGTAAGTGAACATTTCGTTGCAGTTGATTGATTTGTTAACCGAAAGACAAATTAGAGACAGAGGAAAATGGATGACTGGCGGAAAGAGAGCTGCGGAAAAGCATTAAGATGGAATGGACTTATTCCGGTTAACTGATTATTTTCGGTCTAATGGGCTCCCGTGACGGAGGTACCCGCTGGGTTTGGTACTCATTAACCGTAATTAATTTGATTTTTATTTAAAATTAGTTCCTGCGTTGACAAACGAGACGGACGGACGGACGGACGGATGGACGGACCATCTCGGAGGTTTATCTCGGAGGTACAGACTTTTCCTCTGAATGGCGTTATCTTTTCTCTCTCTGTTTCTCTCTCTCGTCCCAAATTATTTCTCTTCTGCTGCTTTTCCATCCTGCCTCACCAAAGAAAATGAATGAGTATCTTAATTGACTTATGGCATAAAATAAGACAAGGCCAAGTTAATATCTAGTCTCTTCTAGTTATTAATCGAATAAGACTGAGACCGAAGATGAATTTTCGAATTTTCTCGTCTTCCGCTAGGAAACGGAAATGACGAGAGACAGACAGGGGCAAAGCTGACACCATCAGCGACACGAGCAGCAGCAGCAGCAGCAGCAGCGGTCCGGTGCTTCTTGCCTTTGGGTACTTCCTTTCTTTCATTAAAATCTCTTGTTCTATTTTTCTATATCGTTTGCAGAGATTAAAAGGAAGCAGTAAAAGGAAATAAATCCCAGAGTAATTTAAATTTTATAATTTGATGACTTAGGAAAACATTTCTATTTGATTGCTCTCTGGGGTACGCCCTGCCGGCCTAAATTGGTCAACCTGTGGTCGTATCATTTTACGCCGATCTCGTGTAAACATTTCATCATCTCCTCCGTGTTGACTAGACAAGAAATTTGATTTCTATTTCGATTTGCAACAACCTCCGAGTGGAGTCCGGGAAACTTCAGCACAGCTAGCACCTGTCTGTAAAGCTCGAATTGAAATGCGATATTATAGAAAGGGTAAAAAAAATCTAAAGAAGAGAAAAAAAAGGAAACAATGGAATCGGAAAGAAGAGTTTTCTTTAAGAAAAAGAAAAACTTGTTTTGAAACTTTTAACTTTTATTCTGCTTGGCATATTGGGATATCAAGCTGTGACATACGCCCTGCTTTTGAAGCTTTTTGTGCTTCCAAGGGCAGCAAAAAATTATTATTTTTTAAACTTTAGAGAAGCCTTTCCCCAGTAGATTTTTTCTATCTATGTAAAAGGACTAATTTTTCTATGGGGAGCTTCGACGTCTCCTGCCACGGCATCGTCTCGAAAGAAACTGCACTTTCTCACCGGTTCCCAGCCTAAATTCTGTCGCAAGATTTCCTTTTGGTATAAATAGGAGAGAATGTAAGTTGTAGGAGAAGTTGGTTTTATAGATAAATCGATCGTTTTGCGTTTTTAAAGTCTTCACTACTACTAATAATATAGAAACTAGTTATCTTCTCTCTTCTTTTTACAACCCATTCAAGAGTGTTGTGACTTTTTATTCGTCTGGAACGAAGAGACCACTGACTTGTGGAGAGTGAGAAGACGGGGAGAGACCATGGCTTTTTTTTGTTATTTTTGTCGAGGAAGCTCTTTTGTCAGGTTTTCCACGGAGGCACGACGTTTTTATGTTTATTGTTAGGTCGAAGAGACTGATTTTGAGGATCATTTGGAGCTGATGGCGCCTTTGGATGTTCGCTTAGACCTTAACTTTGTTTAACATTCATCAGGTGATGTCTACCAATCGATTGATGGCCAGGTGATGGCAAATCAGCTCAACGGCGAAGACTTACATCTCGTCTCGAACTATTCTGAACTTCGCAACGTCAAAACTATTTGACTTGTACACGAAATTTTAACATGAGCTTACGTCATGTTGTAGTGATGTTGTAGTGAGTCGTCGTGTGGTTTATTATTTTTCTGTGATGTACAGTAGTGCCGTTTAGTGTGTTTCAAATTTCGTACCTCACCTGTTTGACTGTAACTCTCATGTTTGAGGAAAGTTTAAAGAAAAATTATGTTATGTAAATGGATGATAATGTTTCACCTTCAGTAACTAAAAAAATAAATCAGAAAGAAAACTTTAATAGTTTTTAGTTTCAAATGTATGAATGTGTTATTTCACGTCATTTTATTGAAATACTCACCACGGGTGTTCGTGTTTGTGGGTAGTTTTGTCGCGGTCAATTCGCCCAGCAGACGTGCCCTAAATAATAAAATGTCCAGACATTCCGTGAGAAGTTTTTGTGTTGTGTCAAAAATTATGCCACAGTCACAAACTGTGTCCAAGTACTGGTCTTCTAGACTGGTTGGTGGCACAGATTTGACGAGTGAGAAAAAAAAGTAAATTTGTCATCCACGTCTCGAACCGCAAATTCTTCCACTTTTTTTGCGCTGGCAGCAGCAATTGCAGACTTTCAACTTGCTCTTTTATGTAATGGCCATCATAAATCAGAATTAATTTTTTCTTTTAAATTTCACAGTTTTTCACTTTAAGTCTGTTTCACTTAACTTTCATTTTTCCCCGTGTGTGTGTGTGTGCCTGTGATTTTTCATCTTCTCACAAAATGGCGATAAATTTCTGTGCCTCTTTGAGCGGGATGTGTCGCTTGTTACATTTAACTTCCTTTCTGCCATATTTGGTTCCTGATTTCTTGCTACAAAAAAGGTGAATAAAAGCATTTACTGTACCGAGTTCCTCGTCTGCTTCTAGAAAGTTCTGCATGTCGCAGTTTCACGGCTAACTTCATTCTATCCTCGAGTGAAGTTCTACAACCCCCCAACTTTTATGAAAATCCAGGGTTTGTAGTGCATTTATGTGTACGTATAGTATCCGCTTTCGAGTGGTCTTTTGATACGTTTGAATTGCTGTATTGCTGACTTTGCTTACAAGAACATGCTTTTCCAAGTGCACACACATCCGACCACTCCACCTCAATTGTAAAGAAAACATTAAGGGATGTTATGTGACATTTTGCGTTCGGTTAACTTCCACTGAAAACGCTGGAAATAAGTCCAATCGCTGAGCAACGTATACGAATAACACTTACAGGATTTTTCCAGGAGTTTCAAATTATATTCAAAGTAAGTTTTGCAATATTACGACTGTAAGTTTAATCATGGAAATGAAATTGGAAGTAGAAAACGCAAATAGTCGAATCTAAAATCAATGTCGCTCGCGTGATACGTAAGTGAAATTTTATTTTATGATTTCTACTTTCGTGGGAAAATGGAAAAAAATAACTTTAACTTTCGTTACCGTTACTTTACTAATACTTTATTTTATTAAGTACAGTGGGATGTAGAATATGTAAAATATGTAAAATTAAATTACCTTTTATTAATTGTGATTGATATACATTGTGGTAATGGAATTTCAATGTTTGACAAATTCTGCTTATTTATTATAAAGTTAGCACGTCTCCTAATGTATGGGAGTCTTCCAAGTGGAAAAAACGTTACTGATCAACGAAAAATAACCTTAATTAGGAGTTACATGTTGCTGAGGCTAGCGGGTACCACACCAGGTACTACCCATAGAACTGATATGTTTACTCAATGTTTGTTATTTCATTCTTCTCGTCTGTTTTCCTTAAATGTAAAATCTCATTTGTAAATATGTCAGGTGACACGAGTCCAAGTGTGTCGACCAATTTTTTCCGCGATCTCCAACCGAGGTAGGGGGATTCGACGAACTGCAATAGGGTTGTTCAGTAGAAGTAATACATCTCTCTAGACTTAGTTTTTTTTTATTTTATTACTTCACCGGAGTAAATTTTTCTCGTTGGAAACTTTTCTTCTCTAATAAGAGGAGTAAGAAAAGCGTCATCCATATTTAAAGTAAAGTTTTCCCATTTGTTCTTTTCTCTCTCTCTCTCTTTCTATCTTTCTCTCTCACTGGTGCTTCATTTCTTCTTTTTTGGTTAAACTGGAGTATGAGAGAGAGAGAGAGAGAGAGAGACAAGGGGAGTTCCGGTAGCACGAAGGAAAAAAAATACGTTGACTTTAAAAGTCGAAGAAAATATGTTATTTGTTATTGGAGGTGGAAAGTTTTTACTGGGTTTCCAGGTTCCATAATTTCAACTAACAGTTTCGTAAATAACAAGAAATTTAAGGGGTGAGCGAGTTCGATGTTCGCTAATTACCACATTTTTGCGTAATAATTACTTATGATGTCTAGGGGAAGGGAAAATATTCAATTTTGAACGGAGAAGTTGTGAAATTTATGAAAACTGCAGAGACGGTGCACGTGAATTTAAGATAGGAAATTGTCGTCGTCAATTTAAACTTTTTGTCGCGCTATTAATAACAGGGAAAGTCTTCAAACGAATAATAAGATTTAAAACTATTTGATTTAGAACTATTTTCCTGCAGGTAACTCAAAGTTTAACGGGGGGCAAAAAAAACACATAGACGTCAGTCAGAACTGGATCATCTGACCGGAAGTAATTTCCGACGAGTTACCTTTTTTCTCGTGACGGTTGCCTATTTTCGCCACGGAAGAATCCAAAAATTTGTCCCTTTTTCTAGGAATCCTATTCAAACTCAAAGTTCTTCATCTTTGGGTGGAGTCAGCGGAGGAAATTAATGATTGACAGAAAACGACTGGAATTAACAGAGGGTTCTTCCGGTTTCGCAGAAGTGAAAATATTATTTAAAAAAAAAAAAGACCCCTCACGTTATGGTAACACGACAGGACAGACAAGAGGAAGTGGCGATAAAATTAAACCAAACTAAAAACCAACATGGACGATTTTCTGTTGGTGTTTTTGGTTGGCCCGCAGGATTTTAGGGTTCAAACGAATTCCAATAAAAACCGACATTTGTAGAATTCCGAATTTTGATCGAAAGTTCATCTGCCGTTGACACGGTCGATGCGGTTTCGTCCGTTCCGGTAGAGAGGACAGATCAGTCGGTACCAACGTGGCAATGGCAGACAACACTTCTCTGCTGTTGTGATACTCACTTGGTTTTCTCGTGTAGTCTTCCATTTTCCTGCTAGTCGCATCTCAGGATGTCATCCCAAGTCTGAAACATCCGAGGAATGTGCAGCTTTCGTTTACGGATTATCCGCAGGTGTGAAATTTCAATGGAGAAGAATCTCCCCTTAAATTTTCACTTGGCTCTACCGGACTTGCTCGCGAGTCAAAATAGTTCGGAAATAGAAAAATAGTTACAGCCGAACAGTCAAGTTAATGCCCCGAAGAATCGACCGTTTCTCTGTATTTTTTCTTTCAATTCTTTATTTCTTCCCCTTTTAAATTGGCTACGTTTTAATTAAAAAGTAAGGAAACAATTCGCGCGGAAGAAACTTCCCTTAAAGTCGAGCGAAGGTTAACTAATATAAAACGCCCGCGGATTTCATCGGTTTGGTCTTGCGGGGGTTGAGGGTGAGTTTCACCCCACGGAAGAAAGTCAAAGCCGCGGTGGTGTTGGTCGTCTTCTCCTCTGACTTTTCTACTGTCTCTACATTTACTTTTTTACCTTATCGTCAGAAAGTCAGAATAATAAAGAAAAAAAAAATCATTTCGAAGGGATGAAAAAAAAAATAGGTGGTGGAATGGAGTAGTCACAATGAGTTAAGTAAGTTTAAGTAGGTACACAGATATAAACATTAAAAGAAGAAAAGTTTTAATTTTATTAATAGAAATAAAGTTTTTTTTTCTGCTGTCGTTGCCGCTGTTTTCGTTGTTGCTGTTGCTGCTGTTGCCGTGAATCGGAGTGAGAGAAACGCAGTGATGGAAATTCTTTCGCAAAAGTAAAAAATTCAACGTGGAACGTGTCGGAATTCTCATTTCCCTGAACTGTTTAATCGATAGTTTCAATTCTTCTGCGTGTCGACTCCTGTCGGTCGTTGTGCAGTTTTCGGTCAACTCGCTGCTGTTGCCTTCAACCCCTTTGGTCACCGATTACAACCCCAATTACTTCAGGACTTTTTCCACCATCCAGATAACGGAATTTTTAAGCCTCTTCTCAAATCCCTGTAATAATTGTATATATGTACAATTTTCATGTTTGTTTTGTTCGCCATCTTGAAACTGTTGGCTGTGAAATGAAGTTGCTCGTCGTTGAACTCGAACTCGGCTTTGGTTGTTCGAACCATTTCTTGTACTCATCTAAATTTTAGGAGTTTAGCACTTGTGGTGGGTAGAGCTAAGTGCCGGCCACCAAGACAAGAATTTACATAAAACGTTCCCGTCCGAATTGTCTTGGAATCTCCGTGGGATTTTCAACATGTTCAACTTGGTAAATCTTTTGCTCAAACTTTCGACAAAACCAAGTGGACTTTGCATTTGATTTTATGTTTTCCCTCGACTCCTTCACATCGATTTATGTATTATTTATGTAACTACATTTTTCACTACAACAACTACTTAAAACAGTCGCACCTTTCCCTTAGACTAAAACCAGTTTTTCCTTAAAGGACGAGTCTCGTGGAACCTCCGCATTTACACCAATTCCCTCGGGTTTAAATAAAGGAGGCTTTGTTCCTCTCACCATTCTTCATCTTTTAAGTTTCTTTTTCAGGAATTTAATTCCTCACAAAAGGTTTTTGTCTCTTGGAGAGCTCTGCCTCTTTTGTATTGCTGGCGGGTGGGCTCCTATTATCATTTATTTAATTGTCAGTTTCTTTAGCTACCGCTTAACTCGTG
The DNA here is from genome assembly GCA_037055365.1 of Polyplax serrata. NCBI lineage: Eukaryota > Metazoa > Arthropoda > Insecta > Psocodea > Polyplacidae > Polyplax > Polyplax serrata. The sequence goes on along the minus strand of JAWJWE010000037.1, from coordinate 2,079,477 downwards.
TGAAAATCTTTTAAATCCATCCCTGTTGTACTTCCCTGTAAGATTGTTTTTTGGTAAAATCAAAGCTCGGTTGTGTCCAAAGCCCAAAGCTGTAATTAAACTACTTAATTACAAGAACTCGTAGCCGACAGGGCAGTGTGGTCATTCCTTGGATTAGCCGGGCATTAGCCTGGGAACGGTCATAGGTAACCTTCAACCTGGTCGGTTTTACCCCGGTATTCTGCTTCATCCTCCTCTCTAAATTCATACAGTTCCACTATGGAACACTTACTTTGCATTCAGCTACTCTCTCTCTCTTTCTCTTTTCATCCTGAGGTTGAAAATCTGTCTTATAATGACGATATTAAGGAAGTTGATGATGTCGTGCGAGAGGCCATATTACCGGATAAAGTCTCAGGGGAAGTATTTGAATCGTCAGAGTAATGCAGGGAGTTCGTCAGATTGTGTGAAGTTAACAACAGGGTTCTAAGTAATGTTTCGCGTGTGGATAGTTGAACATTTCGGGGATCGAGGCAATCACCCGGTTTTCCTATTCGTTTCGTTCTCTTTCGTCTATTTAATAGACGGGAATTCATTTTCCTTCGTCCGACTGTTAATTGGTCGAACGCCATAAAATTTTATAATACGGGGACAATGCTGTTTTGCACGTCGCTTCTATTAATTAATTACCCTAAGTTGAATTAATTTCACCGTGGATTTTTGTGTGTGGCACAAGTTTAATTCAGGAGAGCACAAGAAAAAGCAATCGTTTCCTAATGAGAATGGCGAAAATGAATTACAAAATTGCATGTTGCTAGTTACGATTCATTAAAAGTTTTTATAGTTCCGTATTACGTCGGTTATTACGGAAAATCTTACAATTAAACGCTGTAACGTAATTTTATAAAATATTAGTGTGCAAAATTTAAGATGAATTTGGAGGAAAATCAATTTCTGTAAGGTTTCTGATTTTCCCACAGAGTTGCTCGACACAAGTTTCATTCATTTTTAAGGAAATGCAGTGGCGCGTTCGAATTTTCATGTAGTCCTTTTGCCACTTTCGTCAAGGCAATAACTCAAACTTCGTTTACAGTTGCCAAACGAAAATTACAGCAATTACAGAAAGAAATGACCCCCCAAAGAGGGAAAAGACCTAATGAGGCAGTTGTTGGATAATTGTCCGTCGGTAGGAGAACAACAACAGCAGCGGCGGCAGCAGCGAATGAATGGGAAACAGCGTGCGGTTGCGTGCAGTTGAATTTGATGTTGCCTTTGTTTTAGGAACTGGGGTAGACAAAAGATTGCACACTTGAGGTACGGAAACCTGGAGGGTGGGTGTGCCTGCACCACCCAGGCATGAATGTGTTTACTGCAGCAGTTCAACATCTTTTTCACCGTTCTTTTTCCTCACCGTTTTTTTTTTGTTTTAATTCCAAACGGTTTTCCGAGCTTTTGGCGAAAATGAAAAGCACAAGGGGTGGATGCAGCAGGGGTAGGTTTTAGTCTGGGAAGGGGTAGGTTCGACCGCTTAAAAAGGATTAAAAGCGGACACACGAACAAATGTCATTTCGGTTGAATCTATTTCAACAACGGCAAAAAGATAAAATATAATAACTCATTCGATAGTGGCCCATACCCGTCAGCGAAGAAAGAAACAACTGCCCTCCCGGCCCTGCTCCTCAACTTCTACTTCGCTCCCATTATATACAGATACAGTATAAATATAAAATATATTTGCGTATGCAGTAAATTCGGGCCCCGGGATTAGCCAGTCGTCTGGTGTGGGCTTTTGTGTAAAAGTTGGGATTAGTACAAATTCCTAAAACCAGAACGGTTCGAGCTGATAAAATAAATTTCACTATATATGTAATTTCTAACAGGAATTTCCCTTTGATTTATTATATTAGCACACTCGCATCTTGTCTGGGGACGAAGGTTGACGGGGGAAATCCAAATATTATTGCTTACCTACGTGTAAGTGCCTTTTTCATTTCGCTCCCTCCTATTTTAACTGCCCATTAACGAACGCAATCGATAGCGTTTTATTTCTAGTAATTTATTAATAAAATTTTCCCGCTTTAGCCAACGGTCACCAGCGGTGTCCTCGGTGGTAACGCCGTGAGCTAAGCGTTTTATTTTGCTAACCGCGAACGCGGCCCATGTGTCACTGCTTTATTAATTAATGAGTGCAACGTATTAATAATTGCGGTGCGTATTGTACAGCGTGACGAGTGCGGTGAATCACAGCAAACGGAAGGCGCGACAGGAGAAATTGTTGAAGGACAGTTTGTTATGTCCGACAACTCTGTCTCAGAAAAGAGTGACGGTCAGGTGTTCTTACAAAAATTATATATTTTATTATTTAAAAAGTTACAAATATGCCTTTTCAATTTTAATTTTGTCGTAAAAATGCGTGTACGGCACCCCTGGTCGTGCGTCACAACCAGGTATTTTTTTTTTCGTTCAAGAACATACAGAGGTCTAGTGAGAACCGTACAGTTCTAGCCATTAACTCTCCTGCTGAGGGAATAATGCCGTAATGTACCAGTAATGGCATTGTGAACAATACGCCTAATATCGTCGCCCTACAGCCGCGCTAAAAACTATTATCCGCAAAATTGAAATAAAACAGCAATTACCTTGTTGTAGCAACAATTTTATTCATTAAAATGCACGTAACTCGTTGGAAACTGCAAGTTTCTCGAGGTTCTCGCTTTTATGTAGAGTACCTCGGGGGCATCCTCACCGAATGCCAGCAAATAAATTGATTTAGTAGCAACACAGCGGTCGTTCGCAGGCTTTTTGCCACGGTTAGATGTAATCTCAAATATGTATACGTAAATATCTCAAAGCGAAGTTTCCGTTCATCAGAGTTTCGGTGCGCAGGAGTTTTAGTCTTTTAATTGGATACTTGGCCGGTTAGAAAAAAAGAAAGTGGCAGAAGAAAATTTGTATTCGAAACAAAAAGCACGGAAGTAATATGTAAAGTTGAAACGAGGAGAGAGGGTTTCATTTTGTTTAAAAAAAATAAAATAAAATAAATTCGAAGTCATAAAACGTAAAGAGAAACCTGAGAAACTTTGCAAATATGCAAAGAAAGGGTTTTCTACTTGGGTGGTGTGTGTGTGTGTGTGTGTGTGTGTGCGCTCGCCGATTTTGCAGAAAGTCAATTTAAAAATCGATAATATCAATAAATCACAGTACGGATTCTAAAAACGGGTACAATAGGTGAGGTGGAATGAAGATGGGAAAGTTTGAAACCGATAACTCCGGATATGAGAGTGAAAGAGAGAAACAATGAAGCCAGGAGGCTGACTGAATGAGGATCAGGAGAGAATGAAGAAGAATTCATTCCCTGAATGAGAGATGAAAATTACTCTCTTGAGCATCCCTGTGGAAGTGGCAGAAATGATAAAATTCTTCTTTTTTTTTCTTTTCGGAGAGTGTTAGGAAAATCGAAAAAGGCAGGCAAGCGTTAGTCTTAAGTATCTACACCCTCAAGAAGTTATGTTTTCCCATTTTATTGTCAAATTTCTGTTCTGCCCTGGGCTCTTCTGCACTTCTGGTTGCTCATTCAATTTGGTCTACGTCTTCCTAGACAAGTTCAGTTAGTGTGAGTGTCTCTCTGTGGGTGGGTGGGTACTCTACGCCCGTGCACTCTTTGTTCCACTTGAAATTCCTAAATGATGAACTTATCATTTCCTATATACAAAATCTTACATCTCAGATGTCTACACTACAACAATAATATAAATAACACAAGTTAAAATCATTAGAAATTGTAGTAAATGTGTGTAATAAAATTGAAAAAAAAACTATTATGGTTGGTAGTCACCAATTGAGCTCTTAATGTTCGACTGTGCACCACAAAGATTGTTCCCTGTCGTTTTCCTAACTACAATAGCAAAAAAAGTAATGCAGTGGGTATCACATAAATGTTTCTTCTCTCTTTAACTATCCATTTACAAAATTTACCACAGAGAATTATTATTTATGATCCGAAAGTTTTGGAATTTTGCTCTACTTTTACTTTTGGCGCAGAACACGACGAAAAATTAGCATATAAAATCTTGTTTGATGCAAAGTATAAAGTAAAATATTTGAGTCAGAGTTCGTTAGTTCGATTCAAATTCCTTTCTGTGCATCACCGAGATAGAAATTACCATTAATTTAAACGAAACAGATGCAATTCGGTGGAAAGGGCCGGCATTATTTGCTCAATTAGTGAGGGTAAACAGGATCTCTTGTTGGTAGTCCTTCGACTGCTAGCAAAAAAAAAAAAAAATACATGAGAGTTTGGTTAGAGTCGGTTAGGTGGACAGGTACGCAGGAAAAAAAGTAAGCGAGAAATTTTAAGTGACGTGAAAGCAAATGAAACGTTCACCTGATGTTCATCCTTTTTCTTCCTGCTTAGTACGAAGGTACCGTCTGAGTGAGATTGAGGAAAGGATAGGTAAAAAGGGGAAATGGGTGTGGTATCGGACAGCAGTTTAGGCAATACTAAATACAACAGTTGTATTCAACGAGTGCAATTTATTAAACAAAACACAAAATATATATGAAATAATAATATATGTAGTAATAATATAAGAACGGCGTGTGCAAAAAAAAAGCCAAACTTCAATATTATTGTAGAGTGCGCGGCATATTATGTACATAATTTTCTGTATTACTCTACTTTCTGAAGAATACTCTGGAGAAAGTCCTCAGATAGTTTTCTAAAGACTGAGAAAAGAAAAAATGAAACTTTCATACATTTCCTGATGACATCTACCATTCTACATTTACAGTGTTTTATTTCTCCGATTGGAACCTTTCAGGGGAATTTCTCACCTTTTCCTCATATTCCTTTGATTTAATTAACGGCTAATTGTCGCCATCTTTTCCTGAATTCCTCGGTCTTCTGTCTTCCACCTTTTGTTTTTGTGTCGTTCAATCCGTCTACGAGAGAGAGAGACTAGACAAATAATAAGTTTTGGTCCGAAGGTTACTTGTGCCCTCCTCCTCTTTCTTCTCTTCCGGCCCGTTCCACTCCACCTCGCAACAATGGAAAGAAAGGTAAATCAGGAATCAATTAATGATTAATCGGAAAGTCGAAGTGATTTCGAGATTTTCACAGCGTAGAACAAATATCATTACCCTAATTGACTTTAATGGAATTTTCGTTGATTTTGCTTCGGTGAAAGCATTTCTTTTCTAAATAGGAATGCCGGAGAGAAGAACGCGGGACGAGAAGACTTGTGCGGAGCAAAACTCTGCGTTTTCTACCTTTTTAAGAGTAATTGATTTCGTCAGGGAATAGGTAACTATTGACTTTTAGGAGGAAAGCAAACCGTATAGTGTTTCTTCTAATTCCGTCTATTGTTCTTCCCCAGAGGAGATTTGCCAGTTAACCGAGTGACGCGAACGACAGCGAATTACAATTTGTATTAGTTAATTATTGCTGTCGTATTTTCTTGTTTTTTTTCCCCGTCCCAATTTTTTGTGTCTCGCCGGTGTTTGCTCAGAGGCTCGACAACGTAGAAAAAAGGGCAAATTATCTTCTATTTAAACGTAATTAACGAGCACCTACAAGTTCCTACTTACCGTTTCCTGCTCCGGGAACAAGGAACAAGGAAAAAAGTATGCTAGTAAATTAATTATTAACGAGTTAATTGAGAAACAATAAAATTATCGACTATCGGACGATTATACGGTGTTATTTTCTTACACGGTTACTACTTTCATTTATTTTACTTGCAGTTGCGTCTTTCCCGACCCGACATTCTTAGGGTTTTGATCTTTGCTGCATGAACCACTGGTAACTTCGCAGAAAAAATCACTTTATATTCCTCGCATGAAGCTTAAACTAAAAGAAACGGTAATTCAGATACTGGGGAGGAGGTGATTCTGAACGGTAGCAAAACTTTATGAATGCCCCTTTAGAATTCAAAGTTGTCATTCGTTTTGATTTTTTTTTTCTTTATTTTGGTAAGTATTCTGTAAAAGACACTTTCTGTAGATTTACAGCGCATTTGAGTGAGTTCGAAAAGGCACAAGATCTAATTTAAATGGGTTGCTGGAGTTAAGTAGAGTTAAGTGTCTTAAACTCTTTCTTTTTCATTTATTTTCTATACGTGTAAAATTCCACGAAATAATTTTAGTTGTTCGTTCGGTGGTTCAATGCGGTTGACTTCACCGTCAGTTGAAAAAACAGAAGTTTAAGAGGCCGATTTAACAGTTTATGAAATATTTTACGACTTTTTAAATGACCACATCTCTTGGGATGAGAGGTAAGAAAGAGTTTCCTCACTCGCTGAAGTTTTGTCCTTCTCCTGAACCATCCTCTACACCATCCAAGAATCACTACATGTTTTTTTTTTCGCTTCGTAAAACGTATATAGTTTCTGCCTTCTAGTTGATTCCAACTTAACTTGATAATATGAGTTATAACGAAGTCTGAACTTTTTAATGCGATCGGAGATTTACATTGGGTCGTCCGGGCCTTATCTTAAGGATTACTTTGAAATTATTTCCCGGGCTACTTTCTGTTGGCGATGTTATCTTCTGCTTAGTCCTTTGATATACGGTCCCGAGAGTGTTTTCTGTTTCCACTTCTTTTCCACACGAGCCCAAGTTAGATATTAGAAATCTCTCGCGTCGAATACGACGGTTAATTACAGGTCGCACATCTACAGACAGACAGACGCACACACACACATAATTCCCTGCTTCACGGTAGCGGTTTTACCTGTCTTCCGCTGAAGCCGGTGATTTGAATGATTTTCGTGTTAAAAGAACTTTAGGGAGTTAGAAGAAGTGAAGAAGAGTTTTCTGCCAGGCTCTTCACTCAGATAAGGCGATTTCCCTTGCATCTTTCTCCAATTTCAATCGAATTTCGATATTTAAGAGAACTTATTTAAAGCTGGAACTTACTTTTTCTTACAAGGGCAATCATCAGCATACTTGATCTTGTTCACTCCTTTTTCAATAGTACATCCAGAGATTTCACCTTCTTCTTTTCCTACGTCAGTCTCCTGGTTGTCAGGAATCGGCATGAGTTTTTCCATTACTTTCTGGTTTCTTGTGAACCGTCAGAGGTCTGATGTGGAGAGAGAGCACCGCGTAGATTTCTGTATAGAAAGTTAGAAATGCAACTCCTTTTGTTTCTTACTTTGTGTTTTTCTTTAACTCCACCTAGCAATTCCTTCGTATTACTCATGAGTACTCCTTTCTGTAATTCTTTTAGGTACATAATTTTATTTTATTTTATGTTCCATTAAGTTTGACCTAGTCCTCTGCGATTTTATTTCAATAAAGGAGGTAGTTAAATGTAACGGTGTTGTTTTTATGATTAGATAACTACACGTTTTACTTCGTTTATGTTAATAATATTTCAAGTTGTTGCTCTACTTCTTCCTACACTCAACGGTTTCTTTTATCTAATCTAACTAAATGGTTTACAGAGTTTCAATTGACGGAGGCAGGGCAAAGAAAACAAGTAGGACGTGGTAGGATTGTAAGAATTTTCAGAGAAGAGAAAAGGACTGAAAAGGTTCCTCCAACACTCGAGCACGTACTCTTCTGCTTGAACATGAGTTTGCATTTTTTAAAGCTTAAGAAAGTCGAATCTGCCTTTTCTCAGCTTTTTCCGTAAGCCTTTTTTTGCCGGGGTAAATTTGCGGCGGTTTAATTTGTTTACAGAGACGTTCTTGGCGAGAGAATTCCTACAGGTACGGCAGTTCCCCTGTTACCCGTAAAGCGACTATTTAAAGGACTAACACCCAGGTGTCTAGTCTCGGTGTCTTTGTCAGATGACTCGTGTTGAGACTTAAAGAGAAATAGGAGGCATTCGAAAGAAGCACTTCGCACAAGTATACATCATTTAACCTGATTTTGTGTGAAAAGAAGAAAAGAAGTGTAATAGAATTAATAGCAAAAAGGCTCAGAAAGGTCATAAAATTGAATAGGAAGGAATTAGAAAAGGAGAGGGATAATGGCGTGGTTTTTAAACGGATCATTTCAAGTCGTTTCCTGCAGGAGCCGAAGCACGTGATTGCAAACGGAGAAACATGAATTTTGATTTTGTTTAATTGAGTACACAAATCGCGGCAACAGCAACAGCAAAATTTGCTACATAAAAGAAGCGAAAAATCAAATTGAGTGTGCCGCCAGCACTAAGTTGCTCCAATCAATTCAAACTGCCGCTGCTGAGGCCAGTTAGTCGTCTTGTATATACGTTTTTATGTGTATGTTTATTCGTTCACATCTTTTTCAATGTTTTTATTTCTACAGTTTCACTTCTGGTGTTCTCCCGTGTACCACCTAACTACTTGAATATCCCTCTAAGCTTTATCCGGACCTTTTATCTTTCCTGGTCTTCCCTGAAATGATTATGACTCCCCAGGGAGTCGAATGGCCTCGTTGAGATCCACAGATTTAGCGCGTGTGCGGCGTCAATATTTTATTGTTAAGGCACTTTAAATTTATTTATTGTATATATTTTTCTTTTCTATTTCAGGTAAGTTACAAGTGACAATTACTACTACTTTCCGGCATTTTCACTCGGGAGACGTGATGGTTGTAAGTAAAATCACAGGCATTCCGGTTTGATCCACTAAAACCGATGATTTCCCAAGTACGCCCTGCCCACGCAAGAAACTTTTCTGTTTTTCTTTTCTCCTGTCTATTTTCTCCCTTTTCTATTTAAAAATCTCAGGATTGTCTATGGCAGCCTATTCCTTGTCGAATAACTCAGGGTACGTGTTTCAATGTGCGTTTTTTACTCGATTCTTAACGGTTCGAAGAACAACAAATCGTGGAAAAATGTAGGAAACGAAAGGATCGAAATGTGAAAGAACTTAAATTTAAGTTTCTCAAAATTGTTGTTTTAAGTTTCGTTAAATTCAGAGACCCAAGAAATTGGGGGACAACATTTAAATTTACGTAATATTTCACGTTTTCTTTCTTTTGAGTGTCGTGACATTATTTGAGTCAAAGTCAGATTTTTAAGTTGTGAACTTTTTTAGAAATTTTAGAGGTTAATAAGTTATTTTAATTTAATGGAGTAGGTCAAATGAATAGGTCAAAAGGAGTAGCAAAATAGAAATACAAAGGAACACTTGAATTTCACAGTCGTACGAAAATGAAGTTCTTAAGTTCTGGTTCAGAAAGAAACTTAAAGTGTTTAAATAAACAGGATTTACTACTGGTGGTGTCGATGACTGCACATTCAGTCGTGTGCAACATAAACATGTAGAATCGCAGGTGTGGGGAATATACAAATTGAACTTCATCAGGTGAAGTGATTTTGTCTTCCCTGCAGCTTTCAACTGGAGGTGAAAGGGGAAGGACACACATCACAGCAAAAGAAAATTTTCATTCCGTCGGAAAAATAAAACAATTGATGTGTTGAAGTGCTCCGTCTGTCTGTCTGTGTGTCTGTGTGTCTGTGTGCACGGGAACATTTTCTCTCGGGCTTTGGAAAATTGGGCCGTTTGTATTTGTTGAGCTGTTAGAAAAGCTCCAAATTGAGTGGATTTGCCCTGAGGCAACCGTAAGGCACGAGGGTGAACACTTTGAGCATTTAAAATTTTTGTTGCGACACATGTTTCATCCCCCTGCTACTGAATTTGACATGGTTGAGACTCGAGTTCGGAACTTCAAGGACGGTCTACATACCATTAACCGTCTAAACTGTTTGTATCTCACCAAGTTGGTCTATTATTGAGTTTTTACTACTACCCATGATGTAGTTGTGATAAGGAAGAAAGTGCGTTGCGAAGAAAGGCGGCCAGCAAGAGCAGAGGTCAATGATTACGGTTTAATAAAAATGCAAAACACAACAGCAGCAGAAAAAGGAGCAACAGCACCGCGACACAAGTTACGAAAGAATCACGTCAGCAAGAAAATATTATTTTTAGATTAACTTTGCGAGGGCAAGAGGTGCCTTCATCTCCCAACGAGTTTGTCCAAGAAGTAAAAATGTTTGTCTTTCTTGTTATGAAAAGAATGGAAATTTAATCGGAGAAGGGGGAGAAGACCACCGGGAGGCTGGGCAGGCAAGAGGAGATCTCCTTAGAGTGATCTTTCAATAAAGAAATTTTAATCAAAGTAATGAGAAAAAGAAGATTGAAAATTACAAAGATTTAAAAATGGAGGATCCTTCAGTTGAAGATCTTTCGCTTTATTGAATACATTTTTCAATGTAAAACCGAATTTTTTACTTTTGTTTACATTTTACTTTTTTTCTACTTGTGTTTTTCGCCTGGCAGATTTCTTTTTTCTCTTTTAGTAGGACGACACTGAAACTCTCCAAAACCGACATTTCCAATTAATACCTGAAATGTTTGATTTAGTAACTATTCTTAGTGGTGGAACAATAGTTCCTCATGGATTTTATTGCTCGCACTCAGGGAAGACCACAGTTGAGAATGTCGAAAACGAACCGTTGAAAAAAATCCATTCGATTTGAATTGAAGAAACTACAAGAGAAAGGCAAACACAAATTAATTCCTCACCGCCATTTTTAATTTTATTAACTTGAGAAAAATAAAATAAATAGGATGATTAAACGACGCTAATGAGTTATTATTCAAACGGTAGCTCGGAATTGTTCGGTCGTCATTTCTACAAAACCAGTAAACTACAACGGTTTCAATGATGGTGATGACGTCACTCGTAGACAAGGAAGACTTTCACAAAAGGACGACAGCCTTCACAAAAGAGTGAGGTTTCAGGAAATTGAAGAAAAATGTTAGAGAGGCAGGACCGAAGAGACCTTGTTACGCCAGAGCTTGTTAGACGTGAAGCGGAGGAAACAAATGGGTCAAGTTGTAAAAGGTCAGCCGGAAGGAAACTTTTCCAAGGTCTAAAGAAATGACAAAAAGAGAAAAGGAATTCGTCAAAGGATTTCATCGAGAAGTCGGCGGAATCGCACACAATGTAAATTTCATATACAATAGATTTAGTAGATTGAAAAATTAGAAAGTGCATGTCTACCTCATGTAATTAAGCATTTATTTCGCGTTTACCTTTCCCGAGAGTGGAAGGAGTGTGTGTGTGTGCGAGTGTCTTGGTATAAAAAAGGACTTAGGCAGGTTCAAAATGTCTCTTTGCATAAAATTTGCATAAAGTACTTGACGGGTTAAAAGGGTGTCGGTAACATAAACCTCTCTCGAAATGCTGGGCGAAAGGATTCTGCCGTGGTAATCAGGAAAAGGTTGGCACAATCTGACCATCTCTCGTGCCTTCCTCGTGCCCAAACAGAACTAAACTTTAGTGATAATAGAAACTTTGCTGGTCTTCCCCCGGAAATTTCGGGGATTTTGTCAAGTTCACCAATAAACTGAAAAGTACTTTTCCAACTCGAAGCTCGATGAGAGTCCTACTTAGGGAATGTCAATGTCAAACGCAACCTGAAACTATTTTTCAAACTGCAAAAGGTGTGTGGTTGTAGTTACAAAACGATGTCATCACGTCGAAAATGGGGGGTGGACAACTTTAAGTTCATTTCTCATTCAAATCAGAGTTTTGAGCAAAAAACTGTCCTCTACGTTTAATATTTTCTATTTATGTTTATGTTTATGTGGTCCCATTAAATTATGTGTTGATAAGAAGCCTACTGCACTACTATGTGTGTCAATTAATGTGTGCATTGTAACTCGTAAGCGTGGGCCCTACCCTACTGAATGACAAACTTTTACAAAACTACTTTCTTACAATTCACTTTTTGTTCCTCAACTTCTTCTTGTTCTGCCACCGCTGTTAGACTGTGTTCCTGTGCAGGTGCTTTTCCTTCCCCGAAACGAATCTCTTCCGATGCACGTGACTCGGCACGCGTAACCTCGAAGAAAGGAAACTTGACTGTCAGTCGCGGAGCGAATCTTTTGAGCCTCGTCACTAAATAAGTCGGTTGACAAATTTAAGTTTTGCGAAAGCTCACTTTTGCGTGTGTTCGCATCGGATGAAGGCAGGCCTTTTTCCCGAGAGTATTTTACAAATTTTTAATTGAATTTTAAAGATGAAACCGTTGTAAATTGGGGTCGAAGAGAGGCAATTCCTAAGGGATGAAACAGGGTTTTAAAAAAATATGGCTGCTTGTTACCTTGCTAACGGTGTGCAGGTGGTTTTTCGAAAACCGCTAGAATTTCAATATTCAGGGAGCTTTCACAGATGGAGAGAACTTGAGAGAGAGAGAGAGAAAACTTTTCTCCTTCCTTTGACTTTTCTATTCTTGTTTATTTCTTCTATTTATCTCTTTCTTCACCCAAACATTGCATTTAAATGTCACCAATTTGTGTGGTGAGTTTTGACCGGTGTCAAATTGTCCTTTTTTGTTCACCAGATTCACCAGGTTTCTGCTACACCTGTGGGGTTTCATTCTACAATTCAAAATATTCATTTTGTTTGTTGTTTTGTAGTGGTAAAACCCTAGAACCTCTGCCTTTTGTCCAGAGCTCCTTTTGCACTCGTCACACTTTTCTCGTCCTTAAAGTTGTTTTGCACTAGTACAAACTAGAGAATGCTGTTGGTTACGACTAAATAGCTTGTAGTTACAACGAAAAGGGACGGTACCGAGGAGGAATCGCTTCTTTTTACGTTTAATTTCCCGGAAAGAGTTCTTACGATTATTTCTTAGGTTTTTATTCTCGTTATGGCAGCCTTATTTAATCTTCTATTATACGATTCACGTTTCTGAAAAGCATAAATAAACGACAGCAAAGATAATAATACAAATAATACTAACTGATTCGCATCGTTGCGTTCTTTTCTTTTGCTTCTCCTCACTGACTCTTCACATTAGTCTCAACAAGTAGAATGAAACACAACTTTTTCATTACTTCGCTTTATTTCATTTCAGTTCCTTTTTTTTCTCCTCAAGTTTTTAAAAAACAGTTTTCATTTATCATTTTACTTGTTATCTCTGCAGTGCTTCCAACCCTTTCCCGAAGAGCGGGGATGACAACTCCCTCAGGGTGGTCGGCTGGTTTCTTTGCCGCGTTCTAAAGAACTTGAGTGATTTACATGACGGAACTTCTTCTGTCAGGTACTCCTGTGCTCGGAGATTAAAGCAACGTGAGGACCCGAAGAAGTACCCGAATGCTCACTACCCCCTGCCAACGTCCTCTCTGAGAAGTTTTTTATTTCATTGATTTCTAAATGATAAAAACGGGAGTCTGTAGCTTCCTGCAGTAGAGTTATGAAAACCTTTATCCGCACTCATTTCTGTCACTGATTTATACAAAACTATATATATTTTTCATCAGATTTCCTTCTCGTCCTCCAAGGTCTGCCATTTTTGTATTGTTCGATTAGAAGGCCCCGAAGAAAAATCTATTAAGGACCTTTTTACCCCCGTCAACGAGTGTTTCAACTTGGATCTTCTTCTTCTGGGTCTTGTCTAGGATTCTCGAGTCTGTTGCCAACAGGATTTCCTTTCCTTTCGCAAAAGGTTTTCCTCTTGCTTCTTGTGTTTTTTCTTTCTTTCTCTCTCTGTCTCTTCCAAACGAACGTGACTGCGGTTTTTGCTTTGTGAAATTTCCATTTTCTCTCACTGTAAAGTTTCTTTCTCCGGGGTAGCTTGGGCAGTTAAACCGTTCGCTGATCTGTCGTAGTACGTTCTCAGATCTCTTTTTAGAATTTTATAGGAAAATCGCCAGTGTTGTCTGTAACTAATTAGGTTTGTTCTTTTTTGCTTCAGATATTTGTTTAATTTCTACTCATTGCCCTGATCCCTGATCGATCTTCTTATTGATCTGTTCGATGGATCGACGGCCTCCAACGAATTTTTATTAATTTTTGTCTCCGTTTACTTTGTGTCTGTAGCATGCGGAAGGAAGTGCAGGAGTTTGACAAGACAAACATGAAGTTTCTCACACGCGTTCGCTTCTTAGGATTTCCCCGTAAAAAACGAAGGAATTCAATTTTTTTTGCTATCCAAAAGAAAGAAAAATATCGCTCAAGCGTGAAATAATAAACGAATGTAATTTTTTACCGGGAGCAAAGCAATGCTGTTAAATCTAGGGAAGAAGAGATTGAAGGTCTTGAAACAAAGCCACCTGAACGCAGGTGGTGAACGAAACTGAAAGCAAATGAGAAGTGCAAAGCAGAGCTTTTCCATTTCTCTTCACTCCATTTCAATTCTACTAGATAATTCTTTTCTTTCCTATATTTTTTTTTCTATTCCATCGTCACTTAATTAATCCTCCCTAGGGCGAGGGTTAGGGTAATTACGTCCGGGTGCCTACCTCACCGTGAGCAAATTATAAACACCTTTTCAAACTGTCGGTTTGCTCCGCGCTGAACTTCCACTGCCTTTCTTTTTCTTGCTAGAAAAAAAAAAAATGCCAAAAATCGACCGTCCTAGACAAAATCAAAAGAAGGGTAAATGGAGTACTCGGGCGGGAGGTAAACCGGAGCAAAACCCGAATTGTAACGCACACGTAGAGACGTGAACTTTTTACTATCATGCAAAATAGTCACCAAGGGACATTACACATGCAGTTTTATTACAAGGCTGCAAACTCGTTTATTTTTATTATTATTTTTATTCACGTCCTTCGTAGTCGAACTACCTGACTTTTTCAACCTTCCGCCTCAACCTTTCCCATGGCAAAATTTAAATTCGAACTTCGGTGCCTTGGAAAATGTAGTGGAAATAGATTGCACTGAAACTACAATTATCTAGGAAATAGCGCCGACTACACGATTGTTAGCTCAGGGGTAACTTTTATCAAAATTGACATGAAAAAATGTTTTTTCTTTTCTGTTGAAATGCTCCTGGTCAATTAAAGTTACTACCCATTAAAATAGTAAAATAGTAAAATAGTACGGTCAAAACCATTCCGTAAGATTTTTTGTTTGTTTTGTTTTGGTTTTTTGTTAATTTCAAAGGTGACGTAACATAATCTTTTTATGTACTTGAGGGACTCTAAGGTCCGTAAATAACAAATTAATAACTATGATTCCTTTTTATAAAAATAAATTAACTTTAACGTCGTGTAAAGGAGTAATGCACATTCTCATAGAAATATTTTAAAAAATAGCGAAATTAAAGTAATTTTAATCTAACTTCCCAACTGTGATGAAGCACCACCCTAAAGTTTGTTGATTAATTAATTTATGTATGATTGAACGCTTACATTACATAATTTACGGCCTTGAGGGCAGTTTTTATGGTAACGGAAGCCTTGGATAGAACCTTTTTTCTGAATTTTGAACTTTTGTACTTAAAATTGCCTTTTTTTTCCCCATCTCTCTCTCTTTCTCTCTCTCTACACACACACACACTTAAATCCGTTGGTTAACGGGCCGTAAATCATCGCATGAAATTCACTCATTTGCTAATGAAGTCATTTAACCGAGAGAAACATGGCATTGGCGTCTGACTTTAAAAAATGACTCCAGTGATGAATTTAATCAACCGAATCGATGAAAAATCGTTTATTTTCCTCCTTCAATCAGCTCCCTTTTGACTCCGTGCAGTTGACCGATTTTGTTTTTTTTTCTTTCCAAGCAAAAAAAAAAAAACTTGGGTTACTGACGGCTGTAGAACAACAATTTGCTTACTTAACGAAAAGGCAACATATGTAGTTGTAGTGGTGTAGTTTTTGCCGCTTCCAAGCATCTCTGACTTTAAACCTTTTTTTGACTTAAAAGTAAACTTTGACTTGGGGAAAATTTCGACTTCTTTCGGGTGATGTCTCCCTGGTGTAACTACGTGCACCCATCGATTCTGCGACCTAAGTACCAACCGTACTAACCGAAATGATAAAATAAAATGCTTGAGGCGGGAGCTCCGTGTCAACAGCATTATTTTGTGTAAATAGTAACGGTGACAGTTTTGAGGGAAGAGCGTAAAACTAGTTTTTAAATTGAGAACGCATTCCGAGTTAATGTTATCGCATTGTTACAAGAGTGTAATTTGCAACGACTTCGAATGTCACACCAACAACCTTCTATTAAGTTCCTCCACGGGCCATTTGAGGACTTAATTACATGTTTGAAACGGTTTAGGCAACGTGCAAATTCGTACGGCAAACAATTTCGTTAGGTTTCGAGCATCTGCAGTTGAAAACTTAAAAATCTATGTCGTCTATGGTTCCGTCCCTATCTTCCCCCGCCAAACTCATTCTCTCTCTCTCTCTCTCTCTCTGTTACCATTCTTCTGCCCAAGCCCCATGAGTGTAATATTGTTAATGGAGGGAAAATTCAAATTTTCATTCGGCTAGAGTGAAATACAAGAAGCTAATGAAGTTCCTCACGGATTACCGGGAAATTCGCAGATTAATGGAAACGTATTTAACCGCATAACCCGGAGAGTGTGAGCGAAACAGCGGCTTAATTCTTCAAACCAGCCTTTCTAACAGTAGTTTCTAACTCAAAAAGGTTTATTAAAACGCTTTTGATTATTTTTTTACTCCTACCAAGTCGGTCATTACCCGTCCCTCATGTTCTTCGTCTAGTTACTCATTTCTTCTATTCGGTCACTTTGATTATTTAAATATATATTTTGTACGGAATTTGCTGTCGGAATGGTTTTGTACTGTTGTGTGCCTCACTAATGCCCCACCCTACTTAGTGAAATCGGTCATTTGTACGTTACAAAATTGTGTTCGATGGGACGATGGTGATAAATAAAAATTATTTACAACCCTTCTATTGTGTTATAGAGGTACTGATGAACGTAAAAGAAGGAAGTGTTGAAGTCCAAATTGTTGTGTACAGTATTACGAAGAGAGATTTTTTTTCATTTTTAATAATTATTGTATGAGTTGAATAGAAATTTTAACTGCCCACGAGATACGAAGAAAAATAGTGGAGAACACTAAAATGTGGAAAGGAAGTATAAGTCTAATCACCCGAAAGAAACTTCTGTTTACTGCTGCTGAGAATGTAATAATGTATGTATGGTGTTTTACAACTTTCGTACCTCATGTTTTTCATTGTTACTAATCATAAATTTTTGACAGTTCACACACTACATTTTAGTTTTAGTTTTCTTTTACGCATGAGTAATTTCAATTTGTAACATACGTACCGTTATCCGGCAAATTATGGCAAGTTGCAAACCAAAGTCCTTTTACTAACTTCCATTGATCCACCATCTTGTACTTCGCATCTTGTACACTTCCATTCATTCTTTTTTCCTGATTATCCCCCTTGTACTGGGATTTCCCCTTGGTGTGGCTTCATTCTTCCACTCCTGAGGGATGCAGAGAGAACCAAGGAGAAGCTGAAAGGATTCCGGGATTTTTCCGGACAATTTGGCAAAGTGAATAATTTTCTTTTTTCTTATTCTTTCGGGTTTTTGTCTCACTTTAAATGAAAAAAGAAAGGATTTCTTTTCATTAATTTCACTAAAAAATAATAATTTTTTAATGGCGAACAAATCCTGGTTCTCCTACTCCTACTCCTACTCCTCCTCCTCTTCTTCTTTTCCTGTTGCTGTTGCCACTCCTGTTTTTGTCTCCTCCACGACAAAGAAGAAAGAAACGGGATTATTGGCTTTCGTTTTTCTTTACGTTTCTTTTTTCTCCTTTTTGCTGTCGGAAACTTCCTCATTTTAGTTCAGAATAGCAAAAAAAAAAGAAATAGAAAGATTTGCCACGGTGTTTTTCACTTTCGCTCACCGAAAGTAGACTTTGGTGTTCTTCCACTAAAATAATTGTTTAAAGTTGAAGTTGAGCTTAATGGTGATAAATTAGTGATTCGTTTTAGAGCAAACTTTTGCTTTCGTGCAATAAAATAGGGCATACAGGCATAAATTTTAGTTTTAATTTCTTTCTAACTTTTCGAGTCTGGTGGGAAGCGAGTCGAAAGTGGGAAGTTCAAACGGTTCAACTAAATAATTTTTTTTTTGTGGGCTCACGATTTGGCGTTAAGTTGGCGTTTTTTTTTGTCTTTGAAATTTAATTTGCGTTTGTCAGCCTAAACTTCTCTACTAGTAGCAAAACGGAATGATATGTTTTAGGATTCGCGTAATGACTTCGAAGAGTTTCGAAGCGATGAACTATATAGTAAGTGACAACTGAGTGTTAGGTTGAGTCAGGCAGGTTTCATTCATTCAACTTAAACTACAGGTAGTTCCGGTGGGTGAAATCTCAAGACTTTTGATTGTCTCATTTTGTACAAAATTTGTCTAATTGCGTCTTAACTGTTAATGAAAAAAGCGAAACATCGGACTTGAACTGTTTAAAAAATAATTATAAGTTACAGATTTTTTAATTTTTTGAGTCTCTTGCTAATATTTGTTGTATCTCTTGATTTAAGTAATGTTTTACAAATGTTCTCGTCTCTCGAGTACTTCACAACAATTCTATAATATTATGTAACTAATAACTCACAGGATATTAATGTTTTTAAAAGTAAGTTCTGCGCTGGTGAAATAAAAAGGATTCTTATTATTCCCACCTAGTCACTCCACTAAAACTACTCACACTACTTCGATTTACTTGGAGGATTTACAATATTTTGCTCCCGGAAATTTGCGTTTAAATTCCCAGGAAGTTTCCTGCGGTTTTTTTTTCTGGTTTTCTTCTGCCATTAAAATTGATTGCAACTGGTAATTTGTTGTTGTCTCAGGTATTGGGTGGAAACGCTGAATAAGAATTAAGCAAAAATCATTTTATGGATGTTTGAAACTGTATAGCTTTTTTCTATATAATTGAGTTAGGCTAAATGTAGCTACGGTGTAATGTAACTGTATATTTTCCCCGGTTGTAATCCAATATCAATTAGAACCCATAGTTGTACCTGTACACAACCAGAGTTTCGGTCAGGTGAAAGGAGTTCAGTGACACTTTTGCTATTCAGAAATCCTACATCATCGCTGAAGAATTGAACAGGGAATAGCAGGGAACAGAAAAGTACAAAAGCAGTAAAATTTTAGGTTTTTCTTTATTACAAAAGTAGAGTTTGCTTTTTGATGCTTCACAAACTTGTACTATTGTTTTATATTTAAAAAAAAGTACACTCGTAGAGAGTACACGCACATAAAAAGTACACATACATAATTTAGTTTACCTTACCCACGCCATTTTACTTAATTCAAGACTTTACACGATGTGTACATCTTGAAAATAATTCCACAGGTATTCGGTGGATGCAAATTGCAAATCTAAATCTCATCTGATTATCCAACAGCAAATATTTGATAAAGTGCACACACAGGAATTGTGAAATTTTCGTTCGGTTTGGTTTTGGCCAAATGGGACCGTTGGGCCGGCGGTAAAAAGGCGCTCAACTGAGCCGAGTGAAATTCGCCACTTGAAGTTCTCAGCCGTTTCAATCGCATCAATGCACATGAAATTTTTATAAGTACTTGCAACGCCACAATAGCGAACTATAAATTTCCCAGGTGAAACGTGAGAGGAAAGCCGAGGATTCCGTAATAAAAGCTCGTTTCTTCACGGCCGGAGCTTTGACTCGGAGCCTAGGAAATAGAAATAGAGAAAAGGCTAAGAAAGAAAACAGAGAGTTGCCGAGGAACTCGAGACGACTTCGTGTTGGATCTCACGTAGCAATAATATTATGGTGTCTCCTTATACTTTATTGTTTCTAACGGTTACCCACGTTCTAATTATTATTTTTTCATTTTATTACGTCAAACCCTTTGTTTTGTAGAAACGTTTTCTACGTTCAGAGTGACAAAAACAGTAGTGAGACAGGAATTGGACATTGTAATGTGAGTCAAGTGTTTGGTCACTACACAAATTTACATCTAGTCAGTACATAAAAAGAACAACACCAACAGTTGAAATCGCCCAGAAATGCGACCAATTCAAAATAAATAAATCTAACTTATGAGTGCATGCTGTTTGTTGATGCATAAGGTGTTAATTACAACAGGATTCCTGTACAGCCAACATAAAAATTGTAAACTTTTTGCAGTAATAGTAGTTGTTTAATGATCGCTAGGTAAACATTAAACCTTCGGCAACATTCCATAGGTCTGTAATAATTAAATTTTTTTTGAAATGTCCCGGTCACCCGGAAAGGGAGTTTTGGAGACCTGATTTTTGCAAAAGTTCGACACTTTCAGAGCACTCCAGAAGTTTAACTGGTAGAAAGTCTTTCCGAAATCTCTCCGATCTCTCCGATCGTTCACCAGGTGAAACGACTGCATTACAAAAATATGAGTTTTCTTAAATGTAAAAAAAATTTCATTGATTGAAAAGAACGTTAAAATCCTCAATTTCGTCGCGTCGCTTCCTTTTTTTTAACGCGTGAGAGTTTGGTGACGCACGTAATTGGGTTTCTACCTGTTTTTTCCATCCGAAACACCTGCCTCTACCAAAAATTTACTATCTTAATTAAAATCGCCATCAAATGTAGTTTATGAATGGAATTTCCGAACAACCCCGCGACATTCACGAAGTTTTTCACTTTTACCTTTTCAAACAACGCCAGATCACTACAGATCTACAAGTGAGAGCTGCGGCCGGAGGATAAGATCTGAGATCTTTATCATTTCATTACCCTTAATATTATTGAACATTAATAATTTGGTTGAATGAGATCGAACTGAAAATAGTAATTGTATTGTAGGAGTGTAACTTAACAGAGTTGTTTAGAATTTTTATATACTATATAATATTTTTATATATAAATTTTGTCATTAAAAGTGTGTACATACAATTTAAAAGTATTTCTTAAAAAAGTATAATAAATAATATTATTTACTTATACATATAATGTATATTCTAATGTTTGTTTATGTATGTGGTGCTTTTGAGTACGCAACTACATTCGAATCCGTTTAAGTTTAAGTATCATTCCTTCGACATTTCACTGTTTGGATTTGTCTTGATGTCTCCGTTGGTAGGATGAAGCAGAAGTCAGTCAGGAAGAAAATTATAAGTTGCCTTCTCGTGCTCTTCTTCTTCTCCACTGACATCTACAAGGGAAATTTTTTTTGTCTGGCCACGAAGAAAAAAAGACTAACGGACTTAAACTAAAAAAGTAACGGAAAAGCGGAAGAGAAAGGAAAATATTTTTCTGCTGGAGAGGTTTTAATCATGTCACGGTAAATTACATCCAGAGTCTCTGAATGAAGAGAGAAAAACAGAAGAGTTTGGGTTTTCATTTTCAGTTTTATTGAAACAATTCAAATTCCTCCCTGTGCCTGAGCCGGGCAGGTACCTCCTGGAGAAGTTGAAATCCTTAGAAAGTTTCAACAAAAAGTGTGCGTATGAGACTGAATCCAATTGACGAGAGGGTCGTAGTCAACTGGAACTTGTAACATTGCGAACTAATTTAGATAATTTGAGTAAATACTTAATTATCGTGTGCTATATACGTTTTTGTGTGTTCAACTTGACAGTTGGGTTTTTCGAACTTTGTGCCTCCCAATTGATTGGCAGAAGTCTCTAAGCTCACTGATTCATTTTCGTGTTCGAATGTTCGAAACGTATTGTTTCCCAGGCAGAAATTGCCTATCGGAGAGGGAGATATGAAATGATCACTTCATGGTTGATCGAATTTTTCCGACTGTTTCCATTTGGAAGCCATTTTAATTCCAAACATGTTTAAATTTTATCGTTTTAAAATTATTGTTTCGCATTTTCCCCGGCTCTAAAATTTTGCCAGTTTTCACTTTGTCTTTGTATTTGTGTAGGAGATTTTTTTTTTTGTTTTTTTTTGCAGGGCCCCGGTCCGACTGATCCTGACCTTTTCGTTTTGTCGCCACTCCGAAAAATAAATTTGAAGCTTTCAAAATTTTATTGTTTTCTAATGGTAATGCAGTCTTTTATTTGTGAATGGAATTCACTGAAAAATAACCGAAAACGGGATTTTCCCGCTTTGTGTTTCATTAATTCATTTTACAGTCGTATATAACTTCTCCCGAACGAGGCAGAGTGTCCCCTGTGTCCGTGTGTCCGACCAAGTTAAATTTAAATTCAAATTGATACTCGCACGACGAAAGCAATTGCACCGTCAATTTGTGTGTCCGAGTGAGAGTTACAACCGAGTCACCCGCTGCTTGACACTTCCCCTATGTCACAGAGTGTGTACATGTTATGTACGTTTGTGTCTCGCTGTTGTAAAACCCATCTTCCGCCCGCTTCGCCATCTTTTTCGAGACCGAAATAACTCCTGTTGGATCGATTTATCTTAAATATGTGAGTTTGATGTTCACTTTGCCGGTACGTTTACGTCCCGTCACCGACAGGTAAGCCGTGTATTAATTGGATTTAAACGAGCGTTAACAATTTTATAAAACTATAAAAAATATATTTGATAAATGATTTGCCTTGTTGCGCAACTTTGTAGTAAATTTTGGTAAAAACAAAAACTACCCAGAAGTTTACTTGTAAGGAATTTTTCATTAATAAAAACATAGGGTCGTGTGAACTGTCAGTGTGACGCGTCTTGTGTATGTGGACATTGCCAAACTATGTTATGCTTTATAATATAATTAATATAATTTTTTTAATGACATAATTTATGATTGTCGCGTAACTGATAAGGCATCTGATAACACTAGGTCTGGTGACGTAACTTTAGAACTGAACTAAAAACTATTTGTAGCGAGAGCTCAAAACACTTGGCATATGACAACGCAGCTGTCGGTTGTGGGCCTCGATGGCACTCAATTTTTTTTTTTTTGGGAGGGGGTTAGAATGATGGATTCTAATAAATTCGTTTCTCTCGAGGCCCTAATTACAAGGCTCCAAAAAAATGATTTATGTTTTGCGATATTGATTTTATGTCTGGGTGGTGGAAGTTTCAGGGAGAGGAAATACGCCTTTCCGATGTTGGAAAAGCCATTTTTGTTCGGTGGGTAAGAATTTAGAGACGGGCCAGAGGACCGATGTTGCAGAAAGCTGGGAAGTAGCTCTCTTTGGGGAATGTCAGAAGGCACAGGAAAAGGGCGAAAGAAGGGCCAAAAGATTGACAAAACTCGACCGTTGAATCGAACACAATAGAAGAAACCGGATGAAGAAAAGTTAGCGAGACAAAGAATTTTCTCCTCGTTGAAGACCTTGTTAACCGATGTTGCCGTAGAAAATGGCGGGTTTTTGGTCAGACGGGTTTAAAAAGGGTACAGGAAGGAACCATTTTATGTCATTTGAATGATCGGCAACAAGAGATTTTGAAAACGAAAAGGAAATGTATTTTCATTTCCGTCGTTTCGATGAAAAGTCTCGGGAACGAGCCGTGCAGGGAAATGTTAATCAAAGCATTCAACATCTCATTGAATTATATAAAACAATGGTGATGGTTGCCGACGGGATAAACACCAGTACAACTAACTAAATATTTATTTAATAATGTAAATTGTATGTTGTCTAACTGAGCGCAGGTTGAGATAAATGTTTTTAACAGTTGCTCTTACTTGTCTTTCTTCAAACTTAATCTAATCAGGTCTTTGTTCTCTGATCCTTTGATCCATCGCCGTTGACACAAACTTATATAATGTGAGACTTACCAAAAGATTACATTTCGTAAAGTTTTCAAATATTAATTGTTGTAATATTGAGATTACAATATTGTTGAGAAAATAATAATAGAAAAAAAAATAATGCAACTACAACGAACGGTTACCAAGTTTCCACGTGGAATTCTTCCTTCAACTTCCCTCGAAACTCGTTTCTCTGGCATGGCCTCCAGGTTGTAAATTTTCAAATCCGTCCCGCACGTTTTAGATGGGAAAAATCAAAAATGGACATTCCGGGCGCCATAATGACCGATAAAGCATTAGTATAAACGTTTTAATTCGTTATTACATCGATAGTTCTAAATGACCTGCGGGACGATTATTCTCAAAATGTCTGGGAAAAAAGGAAAATTACGAGGCCCCGAACAAATTTTATTTGTTTCCTCAATTTGACTCGCCTTTTTCAACACGTTTGTGTCACGAGGGTGACAAGAAGTACCCCTGACGATTCCCCGGTGGGAAGTTCTGACGGAGGAAGTAGATGCCGGAAGAACTACTGAAAAGAAGTGCTGTTTTTCGACCGGACAGCTTAACTTCCCGCAGAATGTCCCTCTCGTCCGCAAACGCAATTTCTTCAACTAATCCTCTTGCTGAGTCCCGTGTAAGTTTACTTTATTTATAATAAAGTATTATTTTTATTATAATAACATTTTTATGCGCGGATCGCGTAAAACTTTTACGACGAAGGCCGTAAATTTTGGTTCCTTTGTTTTACGTACGGAAAATGGATGTTTACGTTGTCTTCTCATTTTCTCTTCCTCTGGAAGACGTCGTCTTGAACCTTTCGGACGGTTCCGACGGGTCAGACGGACCTTCTGCGGTTTGCCTCAGAGGAAAAGGATTTTCTCTTCGAATATGTGGTCGTTCCGTTACTCAAAAAATACAAGAAACTGATCGATGACTGCCACTTTTAGTTTTCATTTAATATTTTATGTAAAGCCGAACCCCCCCCCCACTCCAGCCACTGCCCCGGAAAAAATAGTTTTTAGGCTCCATATAATTTTATGTATTTTGTTTTATTAACATTACTCTGATTTATGTCTTCTTGTCCTGGTCATTTTATTTCTCTTACTTAACTGCCATGTCCAGAAGTTGTATTTTAATAATTTATTATTCATTTATTTTTATGGTACATATATCTATATTTTGTTAGAATCTATTAATCACCATTTTTATTAATTTTACTAATAAATTTATTTTCTCGCCCCCTGACTCCACGAAAAATATCGACACATCGTACTATCACTCCTTAACCTGTCATATCAGATATTTCTTTACAATTATTAACATCGTGGTAATAATGACAAAACAAAAAAATTACTAAAAAAATAATGTTTTGCGTCTGTAAATTAGTAAATTATAATAAATTAAAATAGTTATTACTTAAGAATTTACTTAATTAAAAGAAAATAGTACTTAAATTATAAAATTAACATAATTAAGGTGTAATAACACTTAATGGTATAAATAAATGTTAAGTAACGTTCTTTACTATTTTGCATTAATAATAAAATAAGAATTAGTTAAATATTCATAGTTTTAGTTGTTTATTGCTGCCAGTTTTAAAATGTCGCACGTTAGAGTGGATACACCGGAGATTTGTTATGTATTATTTATTGGATACTTATAGGAGATGAACATTGAATGAGTCGGTTCAATAATTACATAAAGTGATTCGCCAAAGTGCACTCCCGCTTTAATTCACCGTATTATTTTATATTTTAATGGAACGGGTCGGGGGCAATTAACTTAACTTCCCTGATTGCACGTTTCATGTACAGGTGTAATAATTATTCATTTATTTACGACGAGTTGTAACACCTTGTTTATTTCAATTTGCTTTCGCTGGCTCGCGTGTTTTCTCTCAAAATGG
This sequence comes from Polyplax serrata, assembly GCA_037055365.1. Classification (NCBI taxonomy): domain Eukaryota; kingdom Metazoa; phylum Arthropoda; class Insecta; order Psocodea; family Polyplacidae; genus Polyplax; species Polyplax serrata. Next base: position 2,054,203 of record JAWJWE010000037.1, on the reverse strand, counting down.
AAGTTTATAGTTACCACGTATGAAATATTACATTTGTAAAAATATAAACCCCCTTCCTCTACTCTTCGTCTGACGCGTCCGGAAATTAAATTTTTTCGATAGTTTGCCGAACGATTTTTCCCACTTTAAAAGAGAATAAGCTGTCTTTCTTTCTTTCTTTCTCTCTTTCCCTGAACGAAAGACTTTTCTTTTCTGTTTATTTTTTTTTTATCTTTTGCTCAAGTTTGAGAAAATTTAATTTTTTTTCTCCTTTCATATCTATCAATTCGTCTCTGTCTTTTCTGTCCGGTGCCTCCGCGATGCTACGCGACCACCATCACCACCCCCAACTCGTTCACGGCCTTAATTACAAGGCTCGACTAAATTGATTTTTGGCGTTGAATTTCCGGTCTTTCACGTGGCGAGAAGAAGAAGAAAGTGACACTTCTCTTCAAAGGGTTGACTTCTTTCATTTCTGCCTTGGTTGAATTGTTTTCTCAGACGTTTTTTTTTTCCAATTTCACCTGAAATTTTATTGAAATATTCGTAATATTCGAAGTTGTTGTTTTTAGTCGCATCGGAGTTTCTGTGTGGGTGCAAAAGTTAACGTTGTTCTGAACGATTTTTTTGTTGTCGGAATTGTCACAGAAAGGTAACACGTCACGGACAGGTGTTGCAGGAGAAATTTCACCTGGACGTTTTCTTCTTACATAAATAATTGTTAGTTGTACGCAAGCGTTACGTGAAGCGAGTTTTAGCGTCACGTCAGTTTGGTCCTTTGCCCGATTTGCATTGTTTTTGTTGCGTTGCAGTTTGGACACTGCGGTAATTTGAAAAAGTTTTCTAGGGCAGATAACGTGCTACGTGTTTTGTAGTGTTCTTCTCTCTCTCTCTCTCGCACGGAGTCATGAATATGTAACAAATTATAGTGTAACTTTCTTTCGAGGCCATTGTTCTTCCCGATTGTTTTACATCTTTACATCCCTTTCGCTTTCATCCCTCTTCTCCACTTGAAAGCTCTGCAGTCGACTTTTCAACCCCTCGGTACTTCTGCTTTCTCTCATTCTTGTGTTATTGCTTCTGCAACTGCGACCGCCGCTTGCAACTTCTGCTTCTAATCCTCCCGACCAATTTCTTTTCGACCGTTTTTTTTTCAACTGAAAATTTTCAGAATGAAATTAAAAAGGGAGAAGGTGAATCATTTGCGGAATTTGTGGTAAAACCTTTCTCTTCTATTTCTTATTCTTCTTCGTCAAGCGGTCGAGTATCACTTGAGTACGAATTTCCGTTTATTTTAGTTTCACCTGTCAGAAAATAATTCGACTTTTATCTTGTTTTGTTCAGCATCCCCTTGATTGAAAAAAAATCAAGGCCCACCGTGAAGGGTGGCGACATTCAAGTGAAATTTTTTCCCGTTTTCATTCACTTGTCTTTCTTACCCTCACGAAGTCAACATGTTTCTTTTCTTCTGTTTTTTCTACTTATTTTGTTTTTACCTGTCGCACGTGTTCCTCTTCTCCGGACGGTACGGATGTTGCCTGTCATTGAAGAAAAATCCCAGGGAGTAACCACGGGAAACAAAGGACAATGATAGAGAAAGAAAGTGAGAAAGAAGAAAAGAGTAAAAACGGAAAAGAAAAAAAAAACAAATTAAAACAAAATAATATAAATATGAAACTGTGGAAAGACAGGAAACATTCAAGTCTGGAATTTTTCCGAGGGAAGGCTAATCTTCTTTGGAAGTTTGTCCGTTCCTTTGGCGGGGAACCTTTGATGTGCCTTTTACACAGCTTTGTAACTTAGTAAAAGCTTGCGGTTTCTGGGCTTTTTTTTACGTTCAAACTAACTTTTTTCTCCCTTCGTTTCTTTCCTTTGGCTCCGCAGACGCGAGGACGAATGAAAATAAACTTTGACTCGTGTGTTGACCGACTACAGCTACAGATGCTGTCGTAATTTGAGAAATCCGTTTTTGAATTCTCGTTTGTAATTATTGCTGACGTGGAACTGATCATTCACACGAATGCAATGAGTTGCTTTTTTTCACCAAGGATGAAAGGGAAAATTGTGAAAAAAGCTGTTTATTTGTAAACACACGAAGTAATTCCGGACGGGGATAATTGAAGGAAGGAGAACTTCATACCGAGCTGGAGGCGAAAATTAAAGGCTGTTTCTACGAATGGAAAACAAAAGGAAAAAAAAATAGTTAAAAAACTCGGAAGGAGGCATCAACGTTACAACTAAAACGATGAAAAACTTGGAAGAGTGGTTCAACTATTGTTTGTTTTGTGACCGAAAAATTAAATTTTTAATTCCTCAAAGGTTCAAATGGACTCAAATATGGCAACAACAAATTAATCTTGCAAATATAATTAATAATGTGTACTACCATGATGGATGTATACATTATCATTGTACATGTGTATGTGTACATTACATTACATAGTATGTGCTGCAGTAAAGTTCTACAGTGCTAATTAAACTGATAGGTTTTAACTGTTTCTTTATGCTAATAGGTTAGCTTAAGTTTAGGGTCACATTGCTTATTGTCGTTTTGAAATTGTAGTGTTAGTATAACGTTTCTAGCTATTATAATATAAACAAAATTTGGTCTACAGACAACACTGTTACTGAATCAACCATTATACGACACCAACACCAAAGAAAATTTTTAAATTGCACGACGGCGTTGTATTTCATGTATTTACGTATACTAATATATGTGTACTTTAGAACAAATAGAATGTTCACAGCTCCGCTTGCGCAATTGTAACCTCTGCGTGAGTGAATTTTCAATATTTCCAATGGAAAAACTAAATTGTAAAACTTTGCCCCAAAAACTAACTAACTACCCCCTGCTCTGCAGAAAATTTCTTGCTTTTCGAGGCGAGGCCGGCAAAAGGAAACTTTTTGTCCGTCTTTTTTTGTGTTCTTTCGGTACGAAAAAATTGAAGAAGCAGAAAACATTTCCTTTTTTTCCATCTTCGGATTGATTAAAAGGTAAAAAACCCATTTTGCATGGATTTGGCTGGAACTTCCTGGCACGACGTGAAAAAAAAAACGGAAATTGAAGGAGAAGGCGAAATGAAGCACGAGGAGAGCTATAAATTTCATGTTGTAGTCCAATTTTTCTTAACTTCTTCCGGATGAATTAGGAAGACGACCCTGAAACGGTCTACCTGGCTCAGATCTACATGTTCGTAGCTACGATTACCCGAAATTGAGGCAAAGCAAGGGGCTGAAACGCCCTGAAAACTCCTGGCGGATTCAGCCCGGGAAAGGCAGACGCATGTTAGGGGTGGTTTTTGGTCTTTTTCACATGTAAAGAGAAAGAAAAACCGCGGCGAGAAAGACAATAAATTAGAAAATAAAGAAAGCGTAAAACAGAAGTGATAAATTGTAGAAGAGCAGGGAGGATGAAGTCGTTCGGCACAAATGGAGAGCATTTCAGTAGCGGGTTCTAATGAATAGTTCAAATTTCTCCTGGAGTACTGATAAATAGTTCACCGGAGCCTAAGTAGGAAACCACTAGAAAATTGCTACACTTTTTAGCGTTTTTGGATTTTCTTAACTTAAAACTACACCACGCTACGCAAACCGTCACCCTCTCTGTGACATTTTCATAACATTTCGTTTGAAATATGTCCGACAAACTTTACAGGAACTCGGTCACCTTTCACGGAGTTTCTTTGAAAAGTTTTCACTCTCTTTAATAACGGGTTATTTATTGGAGTAACGTTAATGTTATCTTGTAATATGTTACACACTTCAAGTAATACCTAATTTATTTTTTCTAAATATTATTTATGTACAACTGCTGTAGAAAGGCACCGTTACATTGTAAGTAAATTAACACGGTTGTTAGAGAGAAATATTTGTCTCCAAGTCGTATTGAAAGTAATTGGGCATTTCCTCTATTTTGATAAAACTATTACGATAGTTGGGCAAACAGGGCAATGATTTTAATAGTAGTGTTACTGATACTAGTACCTGTCCTATTGACTGAGTTTCCTCTGTCTCCTGCACTTTGATCTTCGCTATTTTCCTGGAAAAGAACTTCAGCAGTTTAATTTTTCTTTGCACATTTAGACAGAACTTAGAACTTTCTCCATTTGATCTATTTTTTTTGCTTCTCGTGGTGTTTCTTTGCCAGAAAAGCATCTTAACTAATTTAATGGTTCTTCAGATAACACTAGGCCGGTCCTGTTATTTTTAACCGGAAGCTTCGACAAGTGTAAATGGATTTTTGATAACCTGAAGATTTTGAAATGGACAAAATGAGGAAATATCATTTATTTGTTTTACTACAATGAACTGACGGATTGTTAACTTTGAAATGATGCGATTTGTAGTGTACGGAAGCAGTGGAAGATACGACAGTTTGTCTTATTGGCATGAAATTCCATTTAGAAGTCTGTCAGAAGCAGTTTAATACGCCAGACAGGCACAATAACATCATTTTAATTCTCTCTTAACTTCACGCCTTCTACTCTACACGTACTCCTAAGTTTGAATTGATGCGGTATATAATTTTTTATTAAGTGAATTAAGACAATATACATGGTCCTGAAGGTGTGACTTGCAACAGAGGGAACTACAGAGGCATATGGAAAGATATTCTATCCAAATACATCCGTGAAAGGTCAGCCATTTTTGAATATAGTTTTTCTGTCAATTGTGGCCAACATATTCTTAATTATCAGTTGTTGGAGGTAATGATAACACAGAGTGACGTTGTACAGAGATGTAACCCCGTTTTCTATTTGTACCAATGCACTTTCTTTCTTTGCTGAACTTATGACCGTTCGGGACACAACCTTGAGCCCTCGAGAACCCTGGGGAGGACTTTTCATCCCTGCCATTTGACTGCCTCATTTTCCTTTCCTTCTTTCTTCTTTTCCATCAAAGTACATCGTCAACTTTGGTTGGAAATTTACCAACGGGTTAGACAAACGTCTCTTGTGCTACAAAAAACTGCTGACAGAAGTGCCAATCAATAAATTGCTCAAGGGAAAAATGAAATGAAAACTCAAACAACTTTTACGGTTTCCCTGGAGTCGAAATTATTATTATTGTATGATATGCTTTTCTCTCTCTCTCTCTTCTCTCTTTTGAAGTTTTTACAAAATTCCGTGAACAGTTACCCAATCAGGTGACGTTACGAGAGTTCCAACATCAAAAACTCAAATAGAGTTACTTTCTATATTTAAATATTTGTCACCAACCACCAAATAGGCAAGAGTACAAGTTAAAGTACTCGGTAAAAAAAGGAGAAATTGAAACAAAACTGTAGGAACCCACACAATCGGTCGATCAGGATGTGACGACGCAAAAACCAGATGTTAAAAATCTTACAAATGCCTGGCAAAGCGCAAAATCTGAGTTACAAAAACCAGATTTTTGTCAAAAATGCGAAAATTGAAGAAGACGGCAACATGGCGTGTGATAATAAGAATCCGTTCGACATTCTCGCACATGAACAAATTTCTAAAAACAAGTGTAACACTGGGGCGAAGAGTACCAAAGTACTGGAAACAATTGCTTATACATTTTATTGTGTTTTATGTTATTATTATTGTAACCTTTAGTACTCCAGTACTACTCATAACTTCATAGAATTATTGTACTAATAAAATCACTGTTGTCAACCTCAAATCTTTTGTATTCACAAGTTACAGGGTCCAAAGTAGTTGTTTGTCATTACCAGAAACTTGGAAACCCCCTTCTTATCTCTCTCTCTCTCTCTCTCTCTCTTTATTCCCATGCCCATTTGTGTATGCATTTTCTTGTTTCTATGTGATGTGATGTAAAGCTCAAAAGGTTTGATTTATTACTCACAAGCGGACGGGGAGCTTTAGACGTCTGGTTTTGTTTTTCCAGACTGAAGTTTCCGAGCCCGACATTTATCAATTGAGATTCACAAATTTCGTTGGAAACACGAAAAAAACGCACGCGGAGTCCCCGCGTAAACGCCTGTTTTTCAAGAATTTGCTCGTGTTCTTGGTCGGGACGGGTGGACGCGAGCCTGTGGTGGGAAGGACCCGAGACGAGAACTATTTTTTAGGGTTTTGAACTACCTCCGGTCACCCTGAAATGAATCCGCGTTCAACTTCCTCTGACTCCAGATGAAGGAAAGGTTCATCTGGAGTTTGTCAGAAGGTTCAACAGTTGGCGTCTTTTTCATTTTGTTTCGCCCAAAAGAGTCCTTCATCACTTTGATCGGTCGCTTTGGATCGAATCCAATCCAATTCGTGCGAACTTAATTTTCGACACTTTCGAGCGAACTTAAATTTAAGTTTGCGGCCGTTTTGCGATCGAACTTTGGTTTTCCGGTTGTTTTCCCCGGGGTGGACGTCGTACGAAACGACTTTCCCTCTAATTTATTAGCGTACGGGACAGTACAAAAGATTAAATATTAAATGTTAATGAGATTTGGGCGGACACACACCGGAGAGAGAAGATCGTTCTTCCTATGACGGAGGGGATTTTACTTTTGTGCTATTAACCTACTTCTATTAATTGATTTCATTTTATGTTGCTTAATAAGAAACGGTCACGCATGCGTAGGAACAGGATGTGGGTTTCGGTTTGGTTTTTACAAAAAATGAGAAGGAAACTGAGAGTGCAATAAATAATTTTTTAATGTTCATTTTATGAAGTTTACGTAATGTATTTTTAATACTTGTACATAAATAAACATCCATAAATGTTTATTAAACCAAACAATTAAGGAATAGATAATAATAAAAGTTAATTATATTATCTCATTTTCTTTCTTTTACTCGCTTTTTTATTACTTTCTTTATTCACATTTTCTATTTCCCTGTTTTCTGTTTTCTCTCTCTCTCTCTCTCTCTCTCTCTCTCTCTCTCCGTTTCAACCTTCTGTTTTCATATATTTCCCTGCCACTGTCTTTTTTACTCTCTCCTTCTTCATCTTTTGCGGGATTTCCTGTGCAATTGTTGCTTTCTCACAAGTTTCCGATTATGAAAATTGAAAAAATTGATTTATGTTCCAACTAATAGAGAAAATTTACTAGTTTTTTTTTTTTGAGGAACCAAATGTGACAGGGCCGAAATGAACAGGTGCGGATTTGAAGTTTTTTTTTTCTTTTCTGTTTCATAAGAAAAATTTATGATGCGGAAAATGCCAGAACGTAAACTTTATCTAGTTTCTGTCTGTTTCATATATATATATTTTTTTCTCTCTCGTTTCAGATAGAGGATGCGATGTTGATGTTTGACAAACAGACTAACAGGCATAGAGGTAAGTAAGTTGTTTGCGTATACTTTTCTACGTGGTTGGGGATTTTTAGTTTGAATACTCCATTTGTTAGGTCAATTATGGTACTTCTTTTGTTAGTTTTTAATTCTCCAACGCCAGTCCTAGTGATCCAATAGTAAAATCCACGGCACGATTACGTTCGAAGGAAGCAGTGAGAAGGTACGACCAGTCATTTTTCTACCTGAAAAATTTTCATTTGAGGCCGAGAATTTTAAAAAATTTGACGGGTACCCATTTTTTTGTTTATTTTTTGTGTCCGGACTAAATGAACTTTCACCAGTGCAGAGTTGTACACGTAGGATTCGTTTGGCCACGTTCGATGTGAACGGATTTAAATTCAAATTGTTCCATTTCCCCCGTTGTCCTTTTGGCCCGTTCAAACAGGCCGGAGAAAAAATTTCTGCAAATTTTATTTGACTGTTTTTCCGTTTGTCTGTCTCTGCATCACTCCTTTTTCTCTCCGTTTGTTCTCCACCGAGTGATTAACTTAATTCTTCTGTTTATTCAGTCTGAAAAGAAAACAGTCCTCGGCCTGTGGCTTACTTCTCCATTTTGAAAATCTGACAAGACAATTTTTATTTTCCATTTTGATTTCAACAAAAAGCCCCAAACTCTGCGGATTCCGTCGTAGGATTTTTACTATTATTATTCTATGTATTTTTTTTTTTTTAATTGAATTCGTTTGAATTCCGAAGCACGCGTTTGTCCTTAACTTGTTTTCATCACATCTTAAATTAAATAAATAAAGAAAAAAAAATTATAATTGAAAAGGGACGTATTTTAAAATGAATGCAAAATTTTTCTTTTTTTTTTAAAAAAAAAGTACTTTTCAAAGCAAAATTTTTTTTCACCCTCTCTCCCTCTCTCTCACTTATTCCAAAATTTTGTCTTCTGCTGTTGCGGAAGAAGAAGACGCAACCGTTTGCACAACTATGCATACATAATTAGTAACGTGTCGAGTTTTGCTATCTGTTGGTGTACGTGTGATGTCATCAACTTTGTAACACCGGAAATAGTTGCAAAGGTGCGCAACACAACCCACCTGAGAGTTTCACCCGGTAAAAGGCAGGATCACTCAATAGTCAGCTATCCAACTTTTCCTCTGCGTGGCGTGTTAAACGGAACCAGCAAAACTACAAACCGGAAGTAGTTGCAACAGTAAACTCATTCCGCTGCAGTTGTGCATGCCGAATCGAATGAAATTTTGCAAAATGACCGAATCTATTCCTATCTGTGTCGGGTCTCTGACTCGCCGTTCCTCTATATATCTATCTGTTCGGGTTTTTTTTCCTCTCTGTTTCGCTATCCCGGCCGAAAATCCATCTATCTATCCGAGCATCATTTCCAGTACCCTCTTAACTCTTCTCTCCCGGTGGCTATTAATCTTTCCATCGATGGACTGACTCTTTTCGGTCGATTTCCTGTTCCAGAACGGCGTCATTCGGACCGATCGCTCTGTCTATAAATTTAAATTCCTTTCCCTTAAAATTTACAAGGAAATAAAACCGCAGTCCATCTGCTTCAGTCTGTCTGTGTGTGTGTGTGTGTTTTTAACCCTTTTCCGGTTGGGATCCTTTAAATTCCTGATTTCGAAGGTACTGCAACGGTAAGCAAAGAGAAATCTCATTTAATCCTTTCTCTCTCTCTCTCTCTCTCTCTCTCTCCTTCTCTCCTTTTACGTTTTCCTTTGAATTTTTTTTCTTTTTGCCTCCATTTTTAAGTCGTGCAATTTATTGGAAAATTAATCTTGCAGAAAGTCAGCCAATTTTTATTCTCCTGCCTGCCTTCTCTCGTTCTTCTACTTCTTCCGCTTCCTATTTAATTCAATGTGAAGATAAAACGGTAGCTTCCAACTTGATTTCTCTCAAAGGAAGTTGTGTGCCTGGATTTTATTGTGATGTGACTGGGTGTTGTTTGGTTAGTTTCCCCCCCATCTCGACAGCGGGTCTACCCCACTAAAGTTGAGCAGTTTACCGTTCGTTACCTTTAAGATTTTTTTTTTTTTTATTTAGAAGACGCGCACGGGTTTAACACAAAGTCGGGATTACGGTACTTGTGTTGCTGTTGGGTACTTACTATAGTAATGTTATACATAGTTATTTCTTTAGAGGATGAACATTATTCCACAATGTTATTCTTTGTAAAACAATATTGTGAGAGGAGGAAGTGCCGGGCTTTGAGTCAATTTTGTTTAGTTTACATTGGCTTACTGGCACTCGCTTCAGTAGCCTTATTCCAATAAACTATATAGAAACTTATGTATGTGACCATGGAGTGTTGGAGGAAGCTTTTTCCTGGAGGAAGATACCGCTAATGGATGAAAGCAAACAAATTTGTTTCTTTTTTGTTTGGCGATAGGAGCTTCTAATGTTTTTTCCCCGATGGTTTCCTTCACAGAGAGGGCTGTAAGGTGCCAGAGAGAGCATGGGAAAAGGCACAGGTTGAAAAAGACATGTGAGCCGACTTCATCCCACTTCTTCTTCCTTCTTCCTTTCAACCGAAATCTTGACAGTTTTATTTATCGCGTTTTTTTCCATGGAGCTTACAACTCTTTTTTGTCTATTTTCTACTCCCCCTTTTCTAGACTGACTTCTGTGACTCTTTTGCCATCAGGTAAAACAGAATTGCAACTTTATTGACTCAGTTCTTTGAGTTTGTCTCTCGCTCATCAAACTGTATTATGTACGTTATATATTTCTAAGCATTTACTCTTTGTATATGTATTAATATATTATATATTTTAATGTATGCATCAGTCGCAAACGATTGCAGGTTTATGTACCGAACTTATTTTCTTATCTGGTTACCTAACCCTGCGCGAAGTCCTTCCGTTACATAAAATGCCTTGCTGTCAAACCACTTAGAATGTTTTAAAAAGGTGCAGGAGAAAAGACGGCTCCCACGCGAAATGAAATTCGAGTCTGAGGATTGAAAGGCCTGAAGTGCTTCACATTCTTGAATGACGTTGTTTCACACCATTCATTTGGAAGGTTCCTCACTAGCTACGCCTAACTATTTGAAAAGAACTATATAGGGAAAGAAGCAAGCAAGCGAGCAGGCAGGCAGGCAGGTTTTCCCTAGAAACTGTTTGAAATTTGCAATCAGTCTGGTTTTTGTTCCATTTCACTCCATCATTGTCAGTCATCATCTGCGTTTTCACATCTCCTTCTTTTCCTCCTTGGATTCCGTTCCTCTTTGTTGTCTCCTTCCATTTTTGGTAATTTGTCAAGCGTCGTCTTTGAAAAGACTTACTTTTGTATCTTTTGTCATCTTCCATTATGAATTTCGCGCTGTTTCTCGCTTTTTTCTCCATCCTTCTCCTCGACTTTTTGAGTTCACCATTTGGAAAAGTCAAATTTCCTATAAAATACACGTACATTCGGGCATGGGTTTTCACCCGAGACCGACTTTGGTCCGCCTGCGTAGTCGCCCCCGGTGTGAAAAATTACTTTCCTTAGTCTTATCATTTGTCAGTTATGAAAGGGGTTGCATTAAATACTGCCAGGTATGTTAACTAATTAGAGAAAACACTAAAAATGAATTATCTGCAGGTGAAAAGTTTTAAATAAATCCGACCGCTTTTGTTATTTGCTACCCTTTAATTTTGCACGTAAATCATCTGACGGGTTTGTGGAAGTAGACGGAGAAACTGATCTGAATACCTCCTTTGTAAAATAGTTCTCTTTCCCGTGGAACGCATACAACTCGTATTAAAACTTAACTTTTGTTTCTTTCGTGAACCTCTCCGTACCGAAAAGGTTTCAAACTTGGAAAAAGGAAAACCGGAAACAGTTACTTAGTGGCCGCAAATACAAGCAACTCGTGTGCATTTTACTTACACACAACCTGTCTTTTTTCTCATTGTTCACTTAAAAAGAAAGGAATAAACCACAGAAAACTTTTCTTTTTCTAATGTAAAGTGCTTGCTCCTGATTGAATTCTCTCTCTCTCTCTCTCTCTCTCTCTCTCTCTTCTATTGCTCTTCTATTTCTCACGGGTTTATTGCATTCCTCCTCAAACTAATTGTACGGTGATGCATGTATTTTTCATTTACCTTCTTCAACCTTAACAATTTTTGCGTTGAGTACCTCGTATTGCCTAGCCCGACGTTTTATTTCATTTACAGTAGAAAATAGTTTTTGTTAGTTATTTTCTATGTTCATTTTGCCACATTTTCTTAGACGAAAATCAATTTACAAATTGTAATATAATTTTATAGTAAGACGTTGATTATAGAAAAATACATTTTGCATTTCATATTTAAAAGAATCTTTCTAATCTTAATTCCTCAACGATTTTATTTTCACGTTAGAAAACATTCCCAGGTTGAAGAATCCCAAGTTAAGGGAAGAGGTTCCTGTCGAGACCAAAAAAGCGAAGTTAAACTACACAAGAGGAATTGCTACGAATGACACAGAAACTGCGTTGAATTATAAATATCACATGTTCACAAGCATCACTCTCCTTGCTGAATAAAAAATTGTTTTTCTACTATAATGAAAACCCAAACTTCATCGTCGATGTCATCTCGAGGGACCATCGCCAGGTTACATTAAACATGGCAGGCATTAGGTTCGGCAGTTAGGTCGAGTGGCCAGTGGTCAGTGGCTTTGGGTCACGTACTCGCTCCTTATTAATGAGATACAGCAACCAAGTGCAATTGGGCTTCTCCTAAAGCATTCGTTCCACAATTTCCAGAGTGAAATTTCCAAATTGAAAGAGAGAAGAGATAAATTGAGCGAGGAAGAGAGAATTGGAAGATAGTGTGTGAGAGACAGAGATGGTAAAAAGTAGAGGAAAAAAAGTGTGGCGAAACGACATAAAACCGGTTTGTAGGAAACTCAGGTAAAAAGTAGCAATTGACGGGGTGAAAGGTTTCTCTTTACGTGGAAAACTCGGGTTGCCGAAAGCTTTTTGCACACACACGAGAAAAGAGAGAGAGAGAGAGAGAGAGAGTTTCATGCTGGAAAGGGCGGTTGTAAAACATTCGAAAGATGTTTCACGAGGAACCGTGGGAAAAAGCGTTTGTCAAACCTTCGAAACTCACACATACAAATACACTCATTTATGTATACAGAGACAGACCCGTGCACCACGTTTCTATGTTCTCCGTACGTTCACACGGTACACGCGGACACTACAGGGACTCACATATCCCCATATTAATACAAAAATAAAAGGGAAATGTGTCCGCATATTCTCTCCCATGGTGGAACATCCTTTCCGACCAAATTAAAAGCATAAAAAGTAACTGAAATGTTATTTAATTAGTCGCTGGCGGGCATCCGACGCTCAAGAAAGGAAAATCCATGCTGAAAGTTCGGAAAATTATTCTAGTTATTTGCATGTAATTCGGAAAATTAGTTTGTATTACGGATGTTACAAATTGGAACTTGAGGCAAAATCGACAATAAAAACTTTCACTGTCAGACTGTTGTTTGTCTGAGTTACACGCTTTACTTTTAACTTATTAATACTTTTAATAGACGACGAATAATCGTGTTTATAAAATAAAAACTCACGCTCAAGCAGTGCTAGTTGACGTAAGCTTGAGCATAAGTTTGTACTTATACTTTTGTTGTCTCTCACAGGTTATTTAAGCAGTGAAAAAATTTAAGTTGTGTAACGAAATAAATAAATAAATAAGTTCTACAACAGGTGGATTTTGTTTGGAGTAAAGTACAAAATGTTGAGCGAGAAGCAGAGGTTCACAAATCATTGAATCATTTGAAGTTATAGTATATAATATAATATCGTTTAGAGCTCGACGTGAATATTATATATACTGAAAATAATAATAAATTAATGGCACGGAGACGTGGAGCTCTGGAGGTAACTCAATTGGCGACCGTTCGACTGTCACGGGTCTGAAACGGACACTCAATATCGTATTATGTACTGAAACTGTATCGCGAATCGTATAAATTCAAAATCAGGTGTTGGAATTCAATTTATTCTTTTCCGAGAGACGAAGAAAATTGAAAAGATGGAATTTTTTTGTCTGATTTTTAGCAAGATGTACAGGAGAAAAGACCGTGTGACGAAAAGTTTCGTCTCGTGGAAACTCATTTCTATCCAGGGTTTCTTTTTCTAATGGAAGAACCTGCGGGGTTTGAGACGGGTGTTGAGAGCAGAAGCAGAAGAAAAATTTCCAGTTTTTTTTTTTTCATTCGGTGAAAAATCACATCTGACTCTTACGAATTCAATTTATCCTCATTTACTCTGCGCCCCGAACTGGATTTTGCAGAGTCTTAATCAAATATTTATATTGCTTTCCCGTTTTGAAGGATTATTGTCTCGGCTAGGAGAAACCGCATTAATTCCGTCAGAGTTTGTTGGCAAGTTTGATAAAATCATAGAGAAAAAAATATGGCGGAAAGGTCACCCGAAAGGTGCGAGCAGACAGGTCGGTGAAAACGCCGAGACATTTCAGTATTCCGTTTATTTTTTCTTATTAACATAATTATATATAATAGATCTCTTTAGAGTCAAAAGATAAATTGTATAGGAAATTAGTAGTGAAACGTTTTAGACGACTTAATACGTGAAACTTCGAGTTCTTCTATTCTTACTATATAAAACTTACGCTACAATCAGAAACTCGTTAAATGGTTTTCAGATTCTACTGGTGGGATTTATAACTATTTCTTTCTAAAACTTTGTCTAATAGAAAAAAAATTACGGTTAATCAAAAGTTGTAATGGGTTTCGGCTAGGCTAGGCGATAGATAGTTAGTTAGATAGATAGTGAAAGAGAGGCAGAGTAAAAGAATCAAAAGAAAACTCACATTAGAGAATGGCTGAGGTTGAGGAAGGTTTTTTTTTTTTACCTGCCTCCTACGAACACCTTTCTCATGTTTACCTCACTCAGTGTAGAATTAAATGAAGTTTTCGTCGGCTTTCTAAAAGCTTTTTTCCTCGTCGAAAACTTTTTTCACAGGGAAACGTCATTTTTGTTGTCACTCTGTTGCGTCCAACTTGAAGTTATCCAACAGGAAACCTCACTCTTCGATGTTAAAATTCCATCTAATTGAACGTCAAGGTGCCGATTCAGGTCGTGCATTTATTGTGTATACACAAAAGAAGAGGAACAAGTAGAACTAGTCCTTCAAGTTCTGTGTGCTCTGAATATCTTGTTGTGTCCGTTGAATGTATAAAAAAAATTCTACCTGTCCTGTCGGTTGTAGTGGCCAACATTGCAAGAAGCAGTGGCAAGAAGGAGAAGGCGAGAATTAAGGAAAGGTACGAAATAAGTTGTTTTTCTGGCGCAGAATTTTGAAATAGAAAAAAAACAAACCGTTCCGAAAAAGGCAAAACAGAGCTTTTTGTGTCCCGGGAGCTTTCGCTTTTCCTTCTTCCAAACCGAAAAGTTTGAGAAATTTCGTGGTTCCCCGGGGGAAACGTCAGCGGAGGAGTCGCCACAGAAAAACATGACCAAATTTTTATGTATTAAATCCATTCTATGAAGTTGTCTGTGTTTTCCCCAAAGACTAACATTCCTCCAGAAATAGTATGAAAGTGTATACAATTGCATGCTTTTGCGGTAGAAGCTGACTCAAGTGACTTCACAACATTCTATTACCATTAAAATAAAAAAAATAGACAACTTGGAGTCATTAAAATAATTATTTAAATGTGAGTAACATTTAATACTAAAAGTGGTAAATCATAATATAAAAATAAATTACTTTACTTTATGTTATCATGTTCCTTTAGAGATTTAATTGAATAGGAACGTGTTGCTAGCCATTGTGTTTTTTCACCTGCCAGAAACAATCAGTCTATGTAGACCGGAATGAGAGAGCACGTGGCACTAAGCCGATGGGACAAAGATTGAAAACCCGAGTTCATGAGACAAATTAGTGTAATAAATAAATGCGAACAGAGAGAAGAGCAAATCAGTCAACACAAACTTACTTAATACAAATTTGTATCTTCTGGCCAAGAAAAGGATTTGTATTTCTCTAAATACGTTCGATCCATGGTGAGGTTCGAAGTGGCACCAGTGTAAGTGAACACTTTCCATACAGCATAAATAGAATGTACACACGTTCGCTTTGTGTACAAATCGATCACTGCTCCGCCTCCGTTCGGTTTCCCCTTTTCAAAATAATTTAATCGAACTCATCCGTCTGCGGAAATCAATTGAATTTAATTGAAAATTGTGTGACAACAAGTTTAATATTCGTGTTGAAAATTAAAATGTCGGGGAAGGAAAGTCTCGGGAATTTCAATTGTTTACAATCCGCCCGGGGTGGCACTCGGGCCCGAAGCCACGTTTTTTCTCGAGCAAAGAAAGATGTTTCTTCCGAGTATTAAAAAAGAGAAAGAAATAATTAGATGACTTTCCCTTCAAAGTTATTAATTCCTTATTGAAGAAAAATTTCGAAGTCTAATGTAACTTGTTCGATGTTCGGTTCGGCCATTAGTTCTCCAGAAAACTTTCTTCTGACACGGTCGAATGAGCAATCATTTCTAAAGCCACGTCTTATTCAGTCACCGTGATAATCCCTCAACTCTCTTTCCTCTTCCACAACTTCGATCAAGTTGTTTTACTTTTTTTTATATTTCACATTTATTTATGTTTATTCATTTTTATTTATTTATTTATTTATTTGTTCTCGTTCCATCAAACCCTGTCCCCCGGCGGAAGAAAGGAGACGGGAACACTCTGCATTTATCACCTGAAAGTCACAAATAGAACAGTTGCTTTTTCGTCTTGGGCCTTGAAAACAGAAGTGCAGCTATTTATTTTTAGAAGTAATTAAGTTTGTTTCTGTCGCCCAAATCAATCTCAATCGCTCAAGAAGTTAATAAATTTACATCGCAGTTACACCGACGTGTCTTCCTCCGGAATAAGATCCACACTACAGCCTGTCATCGTCGGTTTTTCTTCAGTTCACATCCTCAGCGAGAGACCTTCGTCTGACCTTTTCGGAAGTTCAAGGCAGTGAGAATTTAATGGCCCCTGGAGAGCAAAAACTACTTGAAATTAAAAGTTTTTCCATTGCTATCACTATTATATGTATGCAATTTTGTATGCAAAAATGTAATTACATTCGAGCGTTAAGGGTGGAAAAGGTCGTGACGTTGGGGGGAGGATTTTCGTATCGACGGTGACCGCTTGGAAAAAAGTATTAACGGCATTAAAATGGTGATAGTAAAGTAGAAAATCTGATTAGGTCGGTGCAAAAAGCACTCGTTCTGAAGTTCTAAACTCGTTACCCTTAATGGAGACATACCTGAAGCACTCGAAACTGCAGCGGAACAAGTGAAGTTCAAGGATGTGTTTTGTGACTCAGACCTTACTCACGGCCTACCCTACACCACCAGATGAGTCTTCCAGAGCCCGAGTATTTGGTTCGGATCTGTTTCGTATCAGCTAACTCTTCTGGTCATCATCTGCGTAATATCAATTTATTTTGGACCAACTCTCATCCCTACAAATCGTCTCGTTTACCTGCACTCAAACGGAAGTCAGTCGCGACACACGTCACGGTCGTACGACATCCCGTCTGAGTTGTCTCTTAAATTCTTCAACTTGGCCGTTTGTTTTGAGTTGATCCTCTCCAACCCAGCATTTCAATTTGTACTTGCGTGACCATTCGTGTCACTTCCGCTCTACCTGCTAGACACCAGAGCCGACACCATTCCCTGAGTTGGCCCTTTTCCTGTGTCTGTAACAACAAGCGACCACCGACGTCACTCAAGTTATCCTGTCTTAATCGAACCGTTTAAAGAAAAAAAATGTAATAAAAGTTTTTTTTCTGTATCAAAGGAAAAAATAGACAGACAGATAGATAGATAGAGATTCAGGGAGTAGATGAAGAAGCACAAGTTGAGAAAAAAGAAGTTTTTCACTTGTTAATTATTCCTAAACAAATTTTGAATGAGTCTGCTTCGCTATTTTTCTTTCAGCCGTAAAGGAAATTTCTTTCAAAATTAACGTCGATTGAACATGAGAAAAGGGAAACCCGTAGAATCTGAAAGGAGAAAAAATTTCCTTCTTTCTCAGCTGTCTCAGCTTCTCTCTCTCTCTCTCTCTCGTTTGATGATTAAATTCACACCCATTCTTTCTCTTTATAATCTTTCTTTCTCTTAAATCCTACTACCATTTACTTCTTTTCCTTCTGGCTGAAACCTGCTGCAGCCCTTTCCTGCACTTAAGCGCTGCCAACGGAAGATTTTCTTCAACTTTAACATCCACATTAGGGGGTAGTATTTGTAAATTATATATGCTTTTCTCTGTATTTTAAAGTATTTGTATTCATGTAATTGAATACTTCTTATAGGCCTCTCTCCTATAAATTTTATTGTTATGGTATACGGTTTTAGTTTCTTACTACATATATTTTTCTATTTTAAAATTGTTATATTCCCTACTTACACAACGCTTATTATATATAATTTGCTTATTATTCTGTCAAGTGTCTTATACTCCTTCCATCGTTTGGTTTCTTCCAATCCCTCAGCTTCTTCTTCTTCTTCTTCTTCTTCTTCTGTCAACCTATTGATCTGTCAACCATTTTGCAGTTCTTTAATAATCCATTGCTTTCCTAATAATTTTTGCACAAACCTACCTACCACTGAATTACACGAGAATAAATAGAAAATGTTGTCTTCTTACCAAAGATATAAGCTTTTGAGTTTCCTGTTCTTATTTTGTACGTTTTAGTGCGATTGTATTCAATTCCTCGTCTACCGAATTTTGGACGGCGGCTCTCAGGAGAATAGAAGCACGAACTCCGAGCGAAATCACGAAATTTCTGGGGAAAAAATGCACTCAAAATTATTGTCTGGGATGCAGTTCAACGAACTTGCTTTTAATATACCATAAAAATAGTATTTCGATTCTCGAATCGTAATTTGAGAATTAAATTAGGTCTATTGTGCTTTCACCATTCTTTCTTTCGTTGTGATTACGTCAAGAAACGAAAAATGTAACTGCCATAAAATGAAGGTTAATTTTGCGGACAATGAGAATTTCTGTACGAAAACGTTTGAGTTAGACAAAAACAATGACGGGAACTTTTTCAATTTACAGACCTTTCAACGACGGTGACATTTGGTTTGAGTTTCCGGTGGAAGAAACATTCTCCTCAAAAAAAAAAAACACCACCTACAACAGTGCTATTTGTAGTCGTCAAAATAGTTTCGTTCGTTTACTAGCCAATTTACCTCTACTTACCTGAATTTAGCGAAATTGTGAAAATGTTGCACCTAGTCAAACAATTCTAGTCCAAACAGATTAGTCCACGGTTCGTTTACTCTCGCCTAGACGAATGTGACTTGATGGAGATTTTTTTCGCACTATTTTCATTTCCGGGCGGAACTTCCGTCAGCTTTTGACTTCCGGTTGCCGTAGAGAAACAGAAACGAGAGTCAAACAATTCAGTTTAGAAACGAGTTGAAAGCATCCGTGAGGGAGGAGGACTATAATCTTTGTCCTCGCCTTTGTTGCTCCTTCTGATCTGGCAGATCCGACCGGGAGATCTCCCAGAACCTTTTGCACCGAGGTAATTCCCAGATGACTCCACATCGCTTCCTTTAAAATTTAAATTTAATATTTAGAAATTGATTGTTAGACAAACCTCGGGTAAAAATCCCGTAATGAAATTTCCTTTCTCTTCCATTTATTTTCAAATAAAATTATGTACATAGTCGTTTATTGATCCGCCGCGGGCTCGACTTTTCCGTTTGACAGAATGAAAAGGCAATTTGTCCAGTTTGGAATTTGACTATCCGCTACCTTTGACAAGAATAAGAAATTTAATGGTCTTCTTTTAAAATGTCAAATTTGCATGGTTATTAGTCGGTCTCGGTGAAAGCTTTGATGTTGCAACTGCAAATTGACTTCTCTGACATTGAAATTCAATGAGAAAGCTACTCCTCTGTCTGTGTCCCTGATGGAACCTCAAGATGGCTTTTTACTCAAAGGAATCTAAATATATTTGTATATATGTAGATGGTCCCCGAGTCTTATTCGTGCGACTGTCATCGCGAGGCTTCGTGGACATCTCTATGTATCGTACGAATAGTATATATATATTATTATATAATACAAATTGTAAGCACTGGCATCGAATACCTCCTCTATCTGTCTCTGTGTCTTTTTCCATCTCTGCCTCTGCGAGCAGACAGCAGTGAAGAAAATGAAATTCTCATGCTTCGACTTCTGAATTGGGTCACATCGAACTGCTGCTGTTGCTACTGCTGCTGCTCCTTCTGCTGTTGTTGTTCTTGCTCCCTTTATTCCTTACCTTCATTTCAATTTAAGTTTTGTTTTGTTCGAAATCCCTGTCAGGATGTTTCGCATTGTCCTCCTTCGCCTCCTCCTCCTCCTCCTCTGCCTCGTCCTTATTCGCTCTCCCAAGATGCCACGAATCCGTATTACATTTTTATGACTTTATGTACATGTATGTTTGTTTTTACGATTTTTCACCATCGAATTTTTTCCTGAAGTGGTTTTTGGGTAGACAGGAAAAAGAAGGTGTGCTCTGACGAACCAACCGAATGGGAAATTCGTTTACAATTCTCCTCGGTTTTACCTTTTTGGTCCTCCGAGTGATTTTTAAGTGATATTAGTATTTCTTGTACATAAATTTTTAATATTCTTCTTGACAAGACAGACACACAGGCACGCAGAGGCACACAAACCCCCCCCCCATCTTTTACATTTCTTTTGTTTTCTTCGGAAAATTCGAAATTAATCTGACGAGAAATACTCCACTCACCAGTTGCTTACGTTTTTCCAGTATGTAGTGTTATTTTTTTTGTATATTTTTGACTACGAGCTCTCTTTTGTAGTGCATAATCAGGTGTCGTTCTTTGGGCACTTGACACTACTTTTTCATAGATTTACTAAGTGGAAAACATTAATTTTAGCGCTTTTTTGAAAAATCTATTTTAGAATATAAATTTTTTCCAAAGCTCCTGAAATGAATTCATTGGATTTGGTTTCTTCGTGTCTCCATCGAAGGAAACCCAAATCAGAAATGATCGGTAGCCATGCAAACAATATTCGAACTAAAAGGACTTTATTTAGTTTCACTTATTTATAACTATCTTTAATGGGGTTTAGTTACCCGGCAAACTACTTCTTTCCTCGGTTTTCTTACTTTTCCCTTTTGGAAGAATCAAGAAACAATTCGGAAACTATAAAGTGTCTAACTTATTGCTGGGAATGTAGGAAACCGAAAGTTTCTCGGTTTTTCCCCGTTTTGAATTCCGAATTCGATTACTTTCAATGTCTTCCCATTCCATCGACCTTCCTTTCTGGAGAGAAATCGAATTGAATCCGCGGAAAATCGAGTCAGTTGCCTGACCATAGTTTGAACATCCCCGAACAGAATTGTCAAAATCCCCTTATTTTGACTTGAGATTAACTGCAGTCAGCAAATGGCCAGCGTTGTCATTTTAAAAAGACAATAGTTTGACACGAAATGGCGACATTTTGTCGAGTAATCCTCTTGAAAATTAACGTCAAACGCTCTCCTCCAACCGTCCGTGTTACTCCGTCTTTTTCCCTCGGAAATATTCAACTGTTGGTCATTTGATTTAAGCCGAAAGACTTCTCTTACATAAACAAGTTCCCTTCCAAAATATTTAAAGTGTTTAATTGTAGTGGAAATGTCTGACAAATTTTGACTTACCACACCAACACTACACATGTGAGCTCACAGGTTGAGCATGTGCATGCTGTACTTTCCCATTTTTTCGGTGTCATTTCGTCATGATCTAAACAATTATTTCTCGCTTGTAATAAATGATGAAACCATATTTGATCGAACTAGTTTTAACCTCACACGTTTACAAGTCCAAAAATGTCTGGTCTCGATCAGACTTGTGAAGGTTCACCGTAAAATTAAATAATAACGTCCATTAAACCCATCACCTTCACCCCCGAATGCCATCATTTCGTGGGTTTAGTTAAACTAATAGTTTTAGAAAATTACAGGTAGAATTTAGTTCCTTTTCGTCTTGGTGTTTCTCTTACCTTTCGTTTCATTATTCATTTTCTTTCGACTTGTTTCTCTTGCTGACCTTTTGCACTCTGCACCGGAGAAAACCCAAACTATTAAAGTAAATAATTTGCCAAATAAAAGCATATTAATTCATTTATTAAATCGAACAAAATGAACTTGTACTCTTCTTTAAATTTCGTTTATTTTAATTCAGTGGCCATGTTCTTGTAGGACTGATGCGAAATTTTACTGTAAGTACAAGTTACTGTGATGATGTTGTTTTTTATGAATTGTACGCAAACATCTGTACATAAAATATTGGGTTGTAATTAAATTTCCGTCTTTTCAAACTCGTAAACGGGCAATTTAATCTTAGCCTGGAAGCGGAAATCACTTAAAACTATTTTATATTAGTCTGTCTCTTGGAAGTACTCCCCTGAGGTATTCATTTTCCTATGATAAATCCCGTTCGGAGTATTTGATTCGCGAGTTATGTTAATAATTTTGCACTTCGACTTTGGAATTTCAATAGTGAAATTCTCGTTTTGCTTCGGCACTTTCAACTTGGAAACTTTCGGGAGAAAACTTTCGGACGAGTTTCCGCAGTTGACCGTTCCGACAAATGGTTAATTTCATTGTTCGTCACATTTCTAGGATGTATTCCTAGGAATATTTGAGGTATTTGACTGCTTCGAACATCTCCGTGACCGCTGAACTTTCCTAAACATCTGTTTCCCACCTGTTGAGACGCGCAGTTAGCAGCAATGAGAAAGATTCTTCTGGCATAGTTGCACCGGTCTGTGACGTGGTGTGTTTTTCCGGGCGACGTCGGCACGCAGAAGACGTCGTCCTGATGTACATTTTAGTACATTTCAGAGTGAAACGTACAAGTTTAGTAAGAATATTCTGAGTCGAACATAAGCTAACATAAATTTTCAGTTAAGTTCAAAGAGGTTTTTAATCTCTCTGATAGGCAGTCATACTTGCCGTAACATGTCAGACACGTTTTGACGGGGTTCCTTTATTAATTCCGCGAAAAAAGAGGAGATGGAAACTCTAGAAGAAATCGTCTTTAGGAGAAAATATATGTGGATGGATGAAAGGAGAAGATTGAAACTTGACTAGCTGTTGTGTTTCTCTCGTTTTCGCTATCTCCCCAGACTCGTTAATTTTCATTAAGTTGCCTTCGATGACAGACCGGCCCGTTTTCCTTCGATTTCGTCGCGGATCTTTAAAAAGAAAACGGGTAGGTGGTACCCGCTACCTACCGCCAGCACAGGTTTCATGATCGATCAATGAAAAATAAATCGATTGAGGGTTGTTTGAAATTTGACCTCACTCACTCAGTCACGTTTCAAAGTTAGTCAACGTGTACAACCGGCAGGTGAAGTCCTCGATGGAATGAACAAAAAGTCTTTGGTCTCATCAATCAATGTTATGTCTTTCACGCTCAGCAACACTTATTTGTTTTTAAGCTTCAATGTCAGTTGAAGGAACTTCAAACCCCGCCCGACTTCACACTTTCTCACCGACTTTGTATGTCGTCCCGCTCGTGCTTCGTGACACCAACAGTTCCGGGAAACTCAAACGCGAACCTACGGTTTGATATTCAGACGCCGTTCAGGTCAACTAGTTGAAACTAGTTATTCTCGTCTCTCACTGTCATCACCAGTATTAACTCACTTCATTATTTCTGCCACAACCCCTTTGGAGTGTAAGGATTGTAATACAAACACAAATTTGTTAACAATGGCAAAATTAGAATTTAAAGGAGTTGATTTAACGGTTCGGATGGTGCGATGCCAGGGCAGTGTACAAACACAAGTTGAGAAACCAACCGACCACAATTTGAACTTATTTTATTTCAATTGTAATTTTATAAATATTAGATTTTATATTATGTTGAGTAGATGGATGGATGTGGACGAGTCAGTTAAGTAGAATGTGCGGCTCTTCATTTCGTTCGGTCACTGGAATATTCCTAATTTTCATAAAATTCCTTAGCCCATCAACCCGTTCCCTGGAAATTGAATTTACAAATTGTATTCCACGGTAGCGGGTGGCTTAACAAGTCCTTTTCTATCAATTCCTCTTGGGGATGAAATTTATTTTTTGAGACCTTCATTCAAGTCAACCTGAAAACCTAACCTTTTTCTCGAGCATCCTTCTCTACGTCAAAATCGTCAAATTTGCCTCGAGAGTACTTTTTTTCATTCCTGGAATACAATTTGGAAGGGAGGTTCGTTACAGGGAAGATTTTATGAAAAGGTATTAAAGTTTACTCATTTATTGAGAGAAATATTCCTGTTTTTCAACTAGGACCTGAAATGTTGGTTCCCAAAACTTCAAGTGACTGTTTCGATTTTGTATTGCACACGTCTCACAATACAAATTGACAAGGCAATAAAAACAAGTACTAGTATTCTTCTACGCAACCATTTTACCAACTAAAATGAAGATTATTCGAAGTATTCTTGTTGTTATTATAAATTCAAACATATATATATCTTTTTCGTTTCTTTAAGTAACAGTCATTTTCAAACAATGATTGTTTTACTTGCAAGTACCATTTAATCCTACGTTTTGGCTTAATGCTATTATTCTTTTCTAATTGAATGTTCATTTTTAATTACAGGTAAGCTGACACTTGATTAAGTAATTCTTAAGCTTTAAACGAAAAAATTCCAACCAGTAAGTACTCGTAAAATTACTTTCATGGGTGTCTGTGTGTTGAACACGCCGTCGAAGGAAAACCCAAGAAAAGTTGATTATAATCCGGGCATGGGACTTTGATTAAGGTAGCAGGTAAATTTTTAAAGTTTCTATAATTCATCTCGACACTCTGTCAAAACCGTTAAAGTCGTGTAAAGGAAATAAATGAATGTAGCAGCAAGTCATAGGCGAAAATAGATCGAAGAGAAAACTCTTAAGAAAATTAAAAGAGAGAGGAAAAAGCCGGAGAGGACCGCAATCAAACACGGGAGAAAGGGGGAGAGCGAACGACGGAGGACGGGAGAGAAGAAGTAAAAGTAGAGAAAGTAGAAGAATAAGGAGAATGAAGAATTAAATTAGAAGTGAACATTCAACCCTGGACCGAGAGGATCTTAGGTGTGCCCGTGGGACCTGAAATGGCCCTATCAGATGGTGAATCCGTTGGTTTTGGACGGGTTCAGGCACGGGGCGAACCAACGCCAGGGTTCTCCAAGGGACGCCGCCTTAGGGTTTGAGAAACTCACGAGGTGGAAGTTTCCCACCGAAAAAATGTTTGAAAACTTTTGAAATAACAAATTTTTTTTTCTCCCGAACACGTACGGGCGACCGAGCCCTCGTAGCCTCGTTACAAGACACCCAACGCCAAACAATGAAAATCGGTTTTTAGGAATTGATTGAAAAGTTTCGGTGGACTTCCCCAAAAAGACAGCTCTAAGGGACAGCTAAGGGTGGGACGTTGAATTTTTGGTCGGCAAAATCACACGGTAAGGTCTGTTGATGAAGGTAAAATGAAGTGCCACCCGACAGAAAATGGATCCTTAAATCATCGGGCAAAACCGAGGAAAAATCATATTTTGCTTTTCTTTTCAACCCCCAAATCTACCCCTTTCCATCGGTTTCATCCCCGACTACCACGCCGACCAACTGAATATTTTCAAGTTTCGCTCTTCTTTGTTTTACTTCCTTTTTTTTCTCGTTTTTTGACCGAGTCAGGAGTTCAGAGAATTGGAAATGAAACCCAATATGCGAGGTAAACAGAACCATAAATTTCTTTTCTATTTTCTGGCGGCACAGCTTTCGCATAAAAAGCACAGAGGAAAACATTGACGGTGGGGCAGAAGAAGGAAAGCATCCCCGGACGAACCTACAGGAGTGGAATTCATAATTGTCCCTGTAAATGATAAATAATAAGGGATGATTCGGGAAAGATTTCCTTTCTTTGGAAATTGATGGGCCTCGTCGTTGGCCTTGTCTTGGGCCTTACGCTAGGGGCCCCCAATTTGTCACGGCGTTTTATTTTTGACTTTCCAATTAGTTTAAAACTCTCTTACGTAACAGTTCGTTTGTAATTCGATAGCCAAATTTTGTATCAATAACTTTCTGATCTTTCCGAAGCATTCTGCTAAATTTATTTTATTTTTCTTCCACTTCATACTGTTTCACCACGCGATTAAACAGTACACAAACTTCTACAAGCTGTACAGTTGTGTCGTGTGCTCCTGCGAATACAACAACACTAAAAAACACTTCCGTACCATTATAGTTCGGGGCTGTGAAATAGTAGAACTAGTTTTACTTCAGAGAACCTACTATTTACCGCTCCTTTTTTGTAGAAATTCACATCTTTCATTCTTCGGCGTGATCTTTCATATTCTAAATGTCTTCTTTGAAGGTTTGGCAGGTCTCGTGCACAAAAAAAAAAACAACACCAACGACATTCCACTTCGCAGACTTTAACTTTCTCCCAACCTTTTTCCTCATTGTTGCAGGATCCCAAAATTGGTGGTGACAAACTTTGGCAAAAACTTTCTTTGACGTTGATTTTTCAATAAGTGAAAAACGGCTTGAAAAATTGAAAGTTCTTGAAGCGGGCAGGGGGGGGCCGGGGGGGGGCGAAATGGGACAACACTTCTCCCTGTGAAATATTTATCTTTTTCGTCTTGAGACAGAGAGAAGACTTCCACTTTCGCTTCACCGAATTCTTCTCTTCAATTCTGCCAGAGCTTTGACCAGATTTGCTGGTGGAAATGTTTCTGGGAGCAAAGACATTGACCCCCCCCCCGCCCCAACGACCCTCCATCAGGAGCGTCATTAAAAATGCAGCGCACAGTGCAATCGAGTTAAGTTAAATTAACTTAAAAGTGAATTATAAGTTTGAAAATAAATAATAATATCCGAAAAGGCTGGGCTTTGTAGTCCGCCATTAAAATACCGTTTAAACCGTTTAGTGCAATTATCACTCGTAAGCAATTTAGAATTTTTACTTTAATTAAAAGTAGCTCTAGTTTTTAATTGTAGTAAATTTTATTGAGTCAGAATTCAAAAAAAAGTGCAGGCAACCTCAGAGTGCTGTCCCTGCAACTGAAAAACCGGGACAGATCTCCCTCATGTTTTGTATTTTATTTCTTTAACAATTGACCAGGAAAGCACGCGGTTGTACACGGAAAGAAAGAAAACAAGGGAGGTTGCTCTGAGAACAGGGTGGTCTGGGGGAGGTTCAGAAGGCACAACGAAAAAGTTCATTCTCTTGGGAGACACCTGAGAAGAAAAACATTGAAAAAGCAAATTAAAAGATATAAAAATTAAATTTTTTAAAGCTTTTCTCTACTCCTTTTCTCGAGGCAGGAATTGTATAGGAATTTCAACGGACTTTTCTCTTGACTCGTTGAATTCTCCTTCGGCCTTCAAAGTCTCGTAGAAATTTAGCATTTAGTCCTTTCGAACACTTTCTTCTTATTCCCTCGTGCGATGAATAAAAGGTTACAGTAAATATCGAAAGGTTACGAAGAGGTTGAACTGCTTCGGTCAGCGTTTCGCCTTATTAAGCCCCGTGAAACCTTCGAACGGTGTCTGTCGGGTCGTCTTTCACCCAATTGAAATAAATCAAGTACCGAAGACTCGGTCTTGGACTCGAATCAAACCACACGAATCGTCTGAACAAAAACTACTTTACTGGATTGATAAAAAAAACTAAAATCCAAAGTCAAAAAAAGGAAAAATTCCGTGTCGAGCTACAGACAGCAGGGCCACTTCACCAGTTATAAAATCCTTGCACTAAATTAACTACATAAGTTGTAGTTGTATTATTTGTTTTATAACTACTAATTTATTCATTTCTTTAAATAAATAATTAACTTCTTATTTTAATGTTAATAATGACGTAGTTATACACATATCTCTCGCCAAATTTGTCTTAATCACAAGATACAGTAGAGATCACCACAAAATTCATTGTATTGAGCAAATACAGGAATATACAAATGTTGCAATATAAAAGTGATTAATACATAGAAATCTATTAACCGTGTTCGGAAAGAGGTAGTTAGGTATAATTACTAGGGTTGGGAGAATAAGTCTGAGCATTTCTGTACATTCTGCCTGCGTTGTAGTCCGCTCTTATTATTTTCCTTAATTTGTGTAAATACAGACCCATCGCCAGGGACACACGAACCGTTTGCCGAAGTAAAGAAAGTGTCGAAACCGCATCGTTTAGTGGCTTGAATTCGGTTTTGCAAGTTCAGTAACAGTCAAGTGTGTTCTCTCTCAGGAGTTGAGTTAGCATTTGAAAAGGCGAACACGGTGAAAGGGAACGCGTACACGCGGGCGAGACACAGAAAATCGAGAAATAGAAAGAGACCTAGAAAATAGAATGTTCCATCACATCCAAGCGACACACGCAACACACACACCAAACGAGACTTCCATTTATTCAAGTCTTAAATTAAAATTTCTGACTAAACACATTTTAACGTGTGAATTTTGGACGTTTAATCTCTGCGGAACTCACGCAAAATTTGTCTCTCATCTCCTGGCTGAACCCTGTGAATTGCTAGCAAATTTTTGCTCCCGTTCAATTGTAGCCTATCTCAATTTTCACCGTTACCGGTTAAAACGGTGCAAATTTTCATTACTGAATTCTCCGAAACGTCTTTGCGAAACGTAGCGGTAACATACTTTTAATTTATGTTAGAATAATTCTCTTTGAATGGTAGGAAAATGAAGGAAATGAAACCACCGCTGTGGATCCTATTAATAATACTGTCCGTCGGTTCGAGGGCGTTTCTCTGGAAAGAAACGAAATGAGACAGAAGTTTTGTTATGAAAAAAGTAGTAGAACGAGAAGAATTATTAGTAATATCAAAAAGAACTTGTAAACGTCTGAGTGTGTGTGTGTGTGAAGCAACCATTAAATTTGTCCAGTATTAATTCTGTAGTTTAAGCAATACCACCAACAGAGTACAATAACACAAACTCAAAAGTACACTTTACACGTGTCTATACAGTAGAGGAGGCAAAAGACTTTTTTAATTTAACAAATAATTAAAACACGAACATAAATCTTATGCGTTGCACACTGCCCTAATCGAACTCCCCCCCGAAAAGCTACATAAAACAGCTGATCTGTCGCCGGAACGGAATTAAATTAAAAGACCAATTAATTTGTTGTTGAAAGCAAATACCTGTATATATAATAATTGTGAGATGAGATTGACTTCGGTTCGTTGTACTTCGTCATCGAAATTTTGCTACTTCGACTGGTTTTAATTAATTTCCAATGCACTCGACTTGCACTTTTATTTTGCTAACTTGAAACTCCGGTCAAATTGGAACCAATTAAAACTCAATTTCTGCTGATTGAAGGTTTCTCATAATTCGAACACTTCTAATTGCGTCGAAAAATAGTTTTGCCACCTAAACGCTGAATCGGTCAGATGGTTCCCTTCCATCCCTTTAGGAGAGCGAAACTTTGGCAATTTGGGCAACTTTCTGCCAAGTCAACGTTGTCCGATTGCCGGGGAATGTTGTTGATTTTAATGTTTCTTCTTTAATTGCCTCAGATTTGAATGAAAAAAAAATCGTATATAGGAGGAAAACGTAGCCATTACAACAGTGTAAATTTACACTAAGCTGTTTGTTTTTCATCTGCGAGACGTTTCTTCTTTCTCCTGCTCTTCCTCTTCCAAACAGTTTCCTTCTGCATTCACCAGAGGGTCGGAACTTGTTCCAGACACTTCTTCTTTAGCCTCCGGAATGTGTTTTGCAAAACATATGTCAGATGATAAAGACCGGTGCATGTAATCTCAGGAAAACTACTTTAAATTGTATTTGAGACATTCACCAAGATAAGTTGGTTGGCTCCGGGGTATTTCATCCAATAAACTGCAGAAACGAGGCGAAAAGGAAGAAGAAGAGGAAAATCTCTCCCCCGCACAACAAAAAAAACTTATGATAAAAGGACAGAATGTAGAGACACAAAGAATTACATAAAAATAATCTTGACAATTGGTCTATTTAAACGAAAATAAATAATAAAGTCGTGGTCAACTGAGAATTCGAGAACTTGGTAACTCACGTAGGAATTTTTCTATTTTTCCACGAGAATGATACATCTGTACAGTGTACAGTTTCCCAACTATCTGTAATAATTGAATACTCCTGTAGGTACCAACTGATATGTACGGTCAACAGTATTTTTCTCTTGAACTGTTTCCCCAATACACAGGAATGTATTATGTGTTGTACTTTTTTTATAATCCACCCTATTCCTATTATTATTTGTTTTAGATATACTTAGGATGTGTTACTTGTATTGAGTATTATTTTATTTACATAAATGTTATTTCTTATGTAGTGATATGAATATTGAAAGTTAATTAAAAGCTACAGGAGTTAATTGAAATTCCCCGGCCTTTAAGTTGAAAAAACTTAAAGTTGGATAGTTTTAGTCGCATTATTGTCAATTCGTAATTAAACCTACTTTAAAATTGACTTCTATCGTTCGATAGTTTAGAAATTGTGTCGACATTTCCTCCTTCGTCAAAAGGTTGAACTTCACTAAAACTACACCGTCCGAGTGATCGTCCTCAACAGAAAAATGAAAGAAATGAAACTGTTTCGGTCGAAAGAAGCGTAAAAAAAAAGTTGTCGTTTCCGAGCATAAAATTTTTTAACATCTTCGACTGTATGTGTCGCACATACGAAATTTCGTCAGGTGTCGACCCTAAATTTTAACGTCCCCCGAAGGAAACTGTTTGATGACGCTTGATGCCGTCCTTTTTTCTTTTCCACGTACCCACGACGAGAAGGTAGTCAATTCGTTTTCATCTTGTTAACTCACCAGATCTGGTCCATGTGGAGTTGACCATAGAGCAAACACAGCAACTAGTTCGAACGCTTTTCTAAACAAGTAGTTACAAGTAATGTGACTATTACTATTTTAGTAACAGGTCCCAGGTACCAGGCACGCCGATTTGAATTAAATTCCTCTCTCCGTGTTATTCTTAACAGAGACGTTAATCCAAGACCAAGCTGTCGTACGCACGCATGAACACACCACAGACAATAATTATCTCTTGAACCTATTAATACGAATTCAGACCTGACATTGTCAGGTTTTTTCGTCTCCTACCGCGGACGAATTCATCGCGCACACCTTTCAAGGTGTTTGCCGGCTACGGGAGATAACGGGGATTTCTCTCAAAGGATGAGAATAATGTAATTTCCATTTCTGACTTTTGCGAGACTCGTGCAAGTTCACATTCAATTTAAAACTAAGAAAAATGAAATGAAAAC
This sequence comes from Polyplax serrata, assembly GCA_037055365.1. NCBI lineage: Eukaryota > Metazoa > Arthropoda > Insecta > Psocodea > Polyplacidae > Polyplax > Polyplax serrata. The sequence goes on along the minus strand of JAWJWE010000037.1, from coordinate 2,023,695 downwards.
TGGAAGGAAAACGACGCAGTTTGAAGAAGGCCATGCTGATGATGATGATGATGTGAGGAGGAGGATGATGAATCCTAGGATTCCAAGGGTTCTTTTATTAAAATTAATTATGCAATGCTGAAATATGTTGAACGTTGTAAATGTGAGGAAGATAAGAAGACGGTGTTATTTTGAAAGAGAAACTTCCGCCCGCGTTTTTACCAACGCGTTACTCTAAGTAGATGTTCCTCAGACGGAAGACAACGAGAGAGAGAGACAGACAGAGAGAGAGAAGAAGAAGAAGAAAAGATGATTTATTATGCAATTAAAATATGTAAATTTACCTTTTTTTTCCTATTGTCATTAAAAAGTTAATCTCGTTGAGATGCTCGACTGGGAAACTTTCATCAAAGGTTTCTTCATCTGTTATATAAATGCAAGGAGTCGGCATGGAACAAGTGGAACAAAAAAGGATGTGACAGAAAGGAAGCGGCAAAAGAAAGGGAGCCATGTGAAATTTGAACTAAACGGAATGAAAAAGGTTCCCACGCCTAAGTTGGCATCTTCAAATTAAATTTCGTGGATTTACCCAATGGAAGAGGCAAACTCGACCGAAAAAGGTTGTGAAAAGGTTCAAAATAAAAAAAAGGCTTCGTGGGGCTACATTAGTTCGTCTATTTTGTAGAATATACAAAACTTTTGAATGGTTTGTTTGTAGTACTTCGGATACAACTAATAGCTCAAAAGGTAGACATGTCGGCTAGCTGCAGTCTCCTGTGCAGTGTTTCTGTTTTGTTTCTTGGGCTGAACATGAGGTGTCAACTGCCCTGAGAGAGCCTCTCTCATTCAAAATTTCAATTGTTTCCTCTACCTTTCTCAGTGGACGAAGAAAGTTCGAGTAATGTCAGTTATGAAAAAACTGTTGAGATGGAATCGCGGGAGACGTCGACGATGTGTGCACAAGGATGTAGCCAACGACAGAATTCCCAGGGTGAACGAATATAACGATGATAGTATTTTAAATTAGTAAACCTAATAATCAGGCAAGGGAAAAGAGAAAGTAACAGAGAGAGAGAGAGAGAGAAAGGCCCCGGAGCAAAAAAGCATTTTATCGCAGCGGAAGTCATCAAAAGAGAAAACGAACTCGTTAGCCGGAAGTGGCAGAATGTACCATAAATAAAATAATCAAGTCGAAACAAAACCAAGTTTCCCTCACGGAAAAAGCAAACACACATAGATACATATATATATAAATTTTTATTGTAGTACATATAAAATGTATACACAGAGATAAGTTGTAGAAAGGAAGAAACTGAAAAAAAAAGGATCGGACGTGAAAAAGGTTCTGCGAAGGGCTAGGAAGTCGTCCTCACAGGCAGGCAAAGACGTTTGCGTTCAACCCTTTGGGTTTTACCTGGGACTACAACGGGACTATATACGAAATTTACACGGGGATTTAAACACGTACAGAGAGAGCTTTTGGCTTGGCCTTATCTTCCGTTTCCTTTTGTCTTTTCTCTTTGTCAGATTCATCTTCCTTCGCTTTGCTGCACGCCACGAGCAAATTTGCTATCGGTTAACACTTGGGAAATCGGTTTCTGCCTTCCCATCGATATTTTACCCGTCTGAAAAGTCGTCACCTTGCCTTATCCCCTCGCCATACTCGAATACTTCATTACGATTACTCTGATAGATAACTTTCTTTTTCCATCTGACTATTCTCTAGGCGGCATCTGACTTCCTTTCCGGTTGATACCGTTGAGTTTCCTTTCCGAAACCCGTGAGATTTGCGTATTCTGAATTTGACTTCTCCCGTAACTTGATTGAAACTTTTTGGACGCCCACCTACCACATAATTTATTTTATTACAAATTATGTTATTTTCTTTTACACTTTCTCAGAATAAAACATTGTAATGTATGGTAAAAAGGGTTTAATATTAATTTACTTAATTGATTTAATAGTAAGGGGTTACCGTTGTAATCTTTGATGAATGTCTATCACGACGGACTGGGGACTTAGCGGACTTTTATTTATTACAATGGTGACTATAATACTGTACGTTGTAGTGAATTAGTTGAGTTCAAGTTGTAATGTATCAGTTATGTATTGATTAAGTACTACAAATTTCAATTTTTGTAAGTTGTTTTTAAATAACAAAATATTGAGGTTAGCACTCGGGCGGAGTATTCTGCTCTCGGTTATTACAATTGTCGTATTGTGGTACGGCTCCAAGTAGATGGGATCTGTTCATTTACAAATAATACAAAAGGCTTGCAACTTCCATTTAATTCTCAGTTGAACAACAACAACAACCCCAAACGGAAATTGAATTGTCGTTTGTCTCATTCTGTTGAATTCCATCGACAGGTTCGAATGAGAACCTTTTTTTTTGGATGGAAAATTGCGTGGACCTGCGAACTAAGCAGAAATCAAACCTTTTGGTCCACTCCACTCGAAGGAAATTTCAACTGTCAAATGTGTTCAATCGGATTTAAGTGGCCTCTCTTGTCATTTCTGTCGTTCATTAAATTCGGTCATCCTCGCGAAGGTCACCCTAACGACAGAGCCTTTTTTGTCGAGCCTTTTCCACGTCGTCTGTCGTCTGCCTCAGGCACGAATTTTTCCGAACCCAAAAATTTGTCAATCAATACGGTTTCTGGTGCTCCCATGGCTCTATGTTTAAATTTTATTAGACACGCGGTGACCCGTGAGCGAACTTCTTCCTCAACCTCGCGTTTCACTTAAAAGAAAAGGTTTCCCTAAGTAACTTGATCAAAACTTCTACTCAAAAATTGAGACCGTGAAATATTAAACTCGTGTACGTCGGCCACCACTGAACTCTTTTTACCTTACCACTGGCACTTACATAGCCCGGCACCAGTAATTTGACGTCAAACTACAAAAAATTCCAGCTGAGTCGGCTTCAGCTACACTACAAAATTATTGTTCAATAAAAAGTTATTGTTCTTGTGAAGAGTTACACATTTCAGTATTGTATTACTTATACTATACAATTGAGATTAATTTTATGTGACATTAAAGTGGTTTTTTCAAAATGAATGTTTTTTTTGTTACAGGTAAGCTTTCATTAAGTTTTATTTTTGATCATCTCAACTTGGAGAAGACTTTGGACTGTTAAGTAATCACACCTATAAAATTTACAAAAGGTAAAACTCCTCCGACGTAGTGCAAACTATATAAGTTTTTTTTAAAATGCGTAGTAGGATTGGTGTAAGTTTGTATGTCTACTTACAGTACTTAACAAAACACCCGGGGGAGGCAAAAGTAGCTTAATAAATATTTTATTATATTAACAGTTTAGTGTGCGACGCTAACCCAGTCGGATTCTGTGATTAGAATACTTTTTCGTCTCTTCCGGCCGTGCAAAGACGAACTACAAAACTGGTAAAGTTGAACGAAAGGATCCTTGGTGTGTTCCACCTTCTTGCATGTCAAAGGGGAGGTACGAAAGCGAGCCTTGAACCAACAACCCTAAACTTATATTTAGCAAAGTCTGACACATTTTTGGGTTAACAAGTAACCGTTTCCTTTGATGAGCTGCGTGATCTGCGGTTGACAGAATTCAAGGAGGAAATAGTTGGGTAATTACTGTTGATAGTTTTCACACAAACAACGAGTGGATTTCAATTGAGCACGAGCGATCACGCAGACTCTCATGAGCGCCATTTTGTCTATAAAAAATTAAATCTACCGGTGTTATACAGATACGTAGATTTGACAAGATAAGTCCTTTCTTCATGAAAAAATAGACATTTTATTAACTAAGCACGTAACTATTAAAATAGCATCAATTTATTTGTATTTTAGTCATTGTTTACTTTTGCGTAACATCCACTTGACGCTATCAACTGAGAATAATTTTCTTATAATCGCGATTTATTTCTTATTTTCGTTCAATTAATTTGTGGACATCCACCTTTACTTATTGATTAATAATACGTCAAGCAAATATTTATTTATGTAATAGCAGGTGTACCCGAATTAGTCGTCGTTCCCTTTCTGTCCTTCCGTTTTTTTTTTCTTCGACATGTCGACTTTGCAAAAACACACTTTTTCCATACGACAGATATCAGGCTAATAAGAAAAATTATTAATTGGGGATTTGGTGGAGATCAATGGCGTATATTGAAATCCTACAAAATGTTTCTTTTATCTTATGACAAACGACAGACCATCTCTCTCTCTCTCTCTCTGAGGGTAAGGCATTCGGAACAATTGTTCTCCCGCAGAAAGTTCCACTTTGTTAAATCCGTTTCTCTCTGTTTTTTCTGGAACAAATTCATGGGCTCATTCCCTCACTCAGAACTCACTCCACTAGAACCTACCCAGCCCAGTCAATCCGGTTGAATCTCACACATAAGTCACGACCGTATCTGCCTAGTGTGGAGTATTCTACTTGTATTAAAAACTTTAATTTACTCAAAGAGTGAAGAGTGAGGAGCGCGGACGAGGCCATCTGTTCTCAGCCCTCCACTCTGAAATTATATTAATTTTTCAATCAAATCCTTTTTTATAGTCCCTGGAAAACCCTGAATTTTTCATGTGTCTCGTCGGGCATTATTTATTTTCGGGGAACGGGGAGGAGACCGGGCAGGAGGACCGGGTAAAAAAGATGTCAGGGTGACAGAAACGGGGCCGGTTCCAGGGAAAATGACGGCAGGTTCCGGCCCTGTCACACCGGGATAATTTCCGTTTGCGAATATGGAAAATGTTAGCCGGTTCGAGCGGAAAAACTCGGGCAGGAAGCCACCGCCCTGTCGCAGGGCCTTTCCGCCCGCCACTCCCTCATCCTCCTCCTCCCCCTACCCGCGGCCCCCCAGAAACGAGTCGAAAATGCACCTGTCGCAGGTACCTGAGAGCCTACCAAAGGACGAACCATTAATTTTTATCCATTTAATTATTCAGAATCGTCAAATTCGGTTGTTTTTTACTTCCATTTGGTCCTCCTGTCTCTCAAAGGGTTGAAAACCCCGATTGACAGGTTAAATATGAATTAGTCGAGTACCTGAGCTCTTTGCAACCCGAACGAGTTGTTAATTTCATGGTGCCTTGGATTTTTGATGACTTAAATTTGGGGTCTTTAAAAATTTATTTTCTGGGGATTGGGACTCCCTTTTTTAGATTACTCCCCAACCTATTTCGACGGAATTGTCCCCGTCGCATTTCATTTTCGTTCTTTTACTCAGTTAATTACTGGAGAGACGGCATGGATGTTGTTATCGGTACATCTTAACCCTCTGTGACTTGTTCGGGGTAAATTGCATCGAGTTAAATGTTGTGGAGAATTTGCATAATGCGATGCCACCGAAATGATTCTCTCCCTTTGGGAAATCCCTGGCTTATGGATAGGTTAGAGAAGGATGTAGTTCTCTACTACTCCGGGGTAACTTTGGAAACAAAAGAATTAAACCTTTGCGTCTTGGCAAGACCCACGCGAATCTTTCGACTACCCCTGCAAGACACTGAAGTTACCTGCTTCGACAAAAAGCTTATAATTAGCATTAAGAGCTTTTAACTTTTTAATTTCTTTCCCGGATTTAAATGTCAATGGTGGCGGAATGGATGACGTGGAGGGTTTAGTGGCATGTTTATGATGCAATATATATCACTTACATACCTGTCACGGTGATGTGTATTTTAATAATAGTAGTCACAAATGAAACGTTACTAAAATGAAGTTTTAGTAAGCTGAAGAAGTAATGGGAAGGTCAACAATAAAAAACTACCGTGTAACTCTAAGTACAGTTTAACAATATAACTTAATAACCAGGTTTATTACACAAGTGGGCTTAGATTGTTATGTTTTGAGTGTGGTGCTGTAGAAAAACTGTTCAAGGTTGCCGCACACAAGAGTAGAAAGTAGAAGTAGAATTTCTCACAGAGGAATGGGAAGCGAATATAATTTTTTCTTCTTCTAGTTGTTGTTGTTGTTGAATGATTGCTTCGAGTTAGTTGGAAGAAAAAAAAAAAAAGTTCGTCTTTGAACTGTGAGACATGCAATCGTTCGGGCATGCAATCGTGTCCGGGTTGCCTAGAACCTGGTTCCGGAGCCATTAGAAGAAAACGTAAACCCTAGGGTTCCCAGACCCTGGAAAATCCGCCCAAGCTTTGCATTTATTACCTTCGATTTATGTGGTGAAACTTATAATAAGATTTTGGAATTGATGTTCCTCTATCTTGTTCCGTCGCCTCCTTCTGTCCACCAACCTCAACCTTCTGCTTTCCTACCGGTTTGGAAAGACTAAAATTGATTTTATTCCCGATCAATAAATTATTCCTTTCATTGGGTTCCCATTAAATTTAACTCTTGAAACTGATTTTCAAATTCTGTCGAATGAATTTACTCACGTGTTTAGTGCGCTGAATTGTAACATTAGAAGAAATAACGGAAGGCAACCTCAAAGGGGAGAAAAACTAAACGCAAATACCAAGTTACGGAAAGTTCAACGATACTATTGTTATACACTTATGCAAGACTACATAAAATCGAAAGAAAGTAAGACATTGTATACACAAAGTCTCACGCGTAATGATTTTGTACAGTAAAACCAGAAACTCCTGAATACAACCAGATAGTGTGAATTATGTTTTGAAGGAACACAACGCCAAGAACTTGCGTTTTGATTTATTCCAGTGTGTAGTTTTGAATCCTCGATTACAATAATTCATACGCTCGTTACTAAATTTTATCTGAAGGCTTTTGCGGTTCGTTGGTAGTTGGAAGTAATTTCCTTGAGTAACACATTTTGAAGTACTACGCTTACACTACAACTAAAAGACTTGAGAAATCGCATATTTTTATTAGGATTTGCCCTCGCAACATCTCCGTTGTCCGTCATACTTTTTTTTTCTTTTCCTAAAAGATTAGACAAATAAAACACATCTTATCACTGATAAAAACCAACAGACATAAATCTTTTTTGTATAAATTTAAGGTTTCATGGTAATTCGATGGCCATAAATAAAAGGCAACTCTGGACGTGCAGGCGAAAATAAATTTTTTAGTGCGATGAGAGGAAGAGGTGAGATCTGTCAGATCTCGCTCAACCGGCAAAGGTCGGATGATCTTTGTTTTTATTTTTGAGAGGAGATCTCATTTCTTGTTATTCCTCTCTCTCTCTCTCTCTCTCTCTCTCTCTCTCTCTCTCTTACATACACACACAGAGGCACACATTTGCTGTCATGTGAAAATTATAATACATTTACCAGAAGTTTTCCTGAGATAGGATTTTCCCATTTTTTCCTCCCGACCTCCTTTCCTTCGTCAAATTTCAATTTGAACCCATTCCTTTTTATCAAATTTTTATTGGTAAAATTGATCAGAAATTAGTCTGACAGGATCGTCGAGTTAACTGTCACGGTACCTGATGCCTTCCAACACAAAAAAATGATGATCTGAAACTCAATAACTCGGAATCCGGTTTAAGTTGTTAACGTGCTTAAGTAGAGTATTACACGGTTAATCCATTCCTTTTGAACTTAACTTGAGTTTGTGAGTTTTAAGTTACTTAGGAAAAATCCTGTTTTAATAAAACATTTATGGTTAACTTTATTTTTTTTGTTAAAGTCTTATTGCTTCATTGTTGAAAAAATTACTACACCAGAAAAAGCTGCTAAGTGTTAATTTCATATATACAAGCTTTCTTACGATTCTTGTTTGGTCAACAAGTTTTTGGTCGGTTCTGTGGTGTTCGCAATTATTCTTAGCTTTTTCAGAAATTTCATTTTTGGAGTACACAACCAAGCTGTCAGCGGTCTGTTCTATTCATTTTAAATGTTCTTTACTCGAGTTTTCTCTATCATTGTTACATATCTTACTCAACTAGAGGTTCTGACAATATCCTAGATCTTCAGGCAAAAGTTACAATCGAAGTTGACCGTGTATGACGTAGAAAGCTGTAACATTTTGAAGGGAGAGGACACAGATGGCATTATAATTTTATGTTTTCGTGACAATAGAAAAAAAGAAGATTTTTGAAAGGAAGTGTAAAAGACAGTGGGGTAGCTGCTGGGGGTAGTAGTGAAATTGAATTCGAGGGAGACCTGAAAACGTACAACAGACTACAAAAATTTAAAGTTATGTTATGAATAAGAAAACTACTCCTCTCCGTCAGACTCGTTTCTTTTTTACCACTACTTATTAGTGGGAGCGCTTTATATAGAAATTTTGTGTGAGTATCTTTTCCTGAGGAAACCCAGGACTCTTCCGTTAGACCGCGGAGGCCGCGTTATTTTTTATTATTTCTCGGTGGATTTGAATACGTTTATGCAAAACACTCCATTTCGACAATAAATTACAACAAGTTATAAGAAGCTTGACAAATGTTTTATTCAAAATATGAGCGAGTGTGGCAAGGGGGCAGATGATGTTTTGACCGTAGCAAAATGAGGAACCAATTTGATTTGATTGACGCAAGGCAATTTCATCCCTTAGCGTGAGCCTTCTACGTACGTAATACAACTTGAATTGTTTTCCAATAACACAAAGTGAAACACTAAGATAATAAATCATGAGAAATACGAGTCGTTTCTTGTATTGTAATTTTCCTATTTTGTTTTGTTTTGTTTTGTTTTTTTTTTAGTTCTAAAATCTAAATTTGATTTCGTGCTGCGTCGCACGGTTCTAGTTTAACATTCCCAATGGAAAATGACATTTTCGAAAAGGTCTCGCAAATGAAAAACGCTTACTGACATTTACTTCTCGTAATTAAAAGTCTTCATGTGAAAAAGTTAATGAAATGACAAAAAGGAAAAGAATTGTAATAAGGTGACAAACTACAAGGGTGAACTGAAAATTACCCGACCGAAGACGCGAAACGGCGAAGTTCTACTGATTGTATTTTTTAATCTGTTGGATGTACTCACTGCGACTTGACGTTCCGTTTTAAGTGTATTCTAGTATTTGTAACTACAGTCCGAACTATTCAACTTGCTTCGGAAAACCGCTTCTCAAACTGTAAAACTCTCGAGGCTTTCTTTTTCCCTCGACTTTTCTTCAACGAAAGAATAGAAAAAGAAACAAACAAACAGAGAGGGAAGTAGAAGAAAGGCCTCTGATGACCTTAGTTTGCCACACGTTTTAGGTCTGGTCTGACTTCTCCAAAAACTATAAAAAGAAAAAAAAAGTGAGTTCTCTCGAAACCCTCACAGGTGAGTTTGATTTATTTTGCATGACCTCCAAGGTTAAACCGAAATTGCCTTTTGCATTTGCTTCTGATTTGTTTTGGGTTTGTTGCGGTGGGCGTTTTGGGTGGGAAAAATTTCAAAGAAAAACCCCAAAAAAAGGAAAGAAAAATTCCATTGAATTTCTTCGGAGAGAGAAGCTCCACGGGCACGACACGGTCAAATTGATGTTCTGTGACGGTGTGAGGTTCTGGGGGTGAAGTTAAAGTTCGACGTTAAAACAATACGTTGAGAAGCGAGACGACCCAGCCACTTCATGTTGTCCACCACTCGAGGGCATTTAAATCAAACACGGGGTTAATTTTTTTCAATGATTTGCTCCGTTTTGAAAATTAAATGGATTACAAAAAAAAAATAGAAAGAGCTGAAAATTTCCACTGGAAAGTAAAACTTTTAATGACAGTTTTTATGAAATTTTAAAATCGCATTCATTTTCTTTCCAACGTTTGACTTCCTCCGGCAATTAATCTGAACGTCAAATAAAATTCCTGATTTAAGGCGTCGTCTGCCGTTGCCTCCGCGATTTCCCCAGAAATTAAGGTGTTGTTTACGTTGAAATTATCTGGAATCGCAGGACACGTGTGCTCTGGCCATGTTCGACTCCCCTCACGGGCCATTTCTCACCATTTTACAATTTCTTTTGTACTTTAGCCTATTAAAGGTATCCAAAAATTATTTTCTGTAGGTATACCACAGGTGATTGGTTTGGTTAAAGATATCAGAATTGGGTAACAGTATATTGTCTAACAAAACATATCGTCCACGTAAATTTGTGTAGAAGAAGGTACGCGACAGGTGCAAAAAATTTGTTTTCAGTAGGTGCGAGATAAGAAATACTCTCGAGTTGTAGTACCTGTTGTGATGGAGTAGATTAGAACGTTGTAATAACCGCAGTGAAGTGCATCGAGGATTGAAGAAAGAAGATAACAATTGGCCTGGTTTTCTGAAGTAAATAGAGCCAAGTAAACAAATAAAACAAAAAGAAAACTTGTTTAGGTTCGTTCAAAACAAACAACCTTAGTTTGTTCGTAGTATTCGCACCTCAGGTACTTTCTCAAAGTCAATAATTGCTTCGCACCTTTTCATCCCTTGATGACTTGGCAGATAACACACACACACGGCAAGAAGCACCGGTCGATATCTGGTACTTAGACAATGGCCAAAGTACAACAAAGGCGAAGAAACAACTTCTTGCAGTTTTTACGTGACTCTCCGTCAACTTTGAACCGTCAAATGCACAAACCCCCAGCTCCGTGTCCCATAAGAAAACTTAACTCCTTTGACAAAGAGGGTGCAGGGAGGTGAGGAAGCGAAAAAAAAGCCATGTTTTCATCCGGGGAATCCCACAGAACCATCCACATTCTCCATATTATTAATACCCGGCCTTTTTGTATTTGAAATCTACCCAATCAGTCAGGTTTTCTTTTAGAATTCTCTGTTTTGTACGTTTCAACTTCTGGTTTTGACGGGTTCGTCTCTTCCGGTAATAAACTGCGAAATATCATCATCTTCTCCATTTCAAATTTTCCCTTTCTATCCTCTCTCTGTCTATTCTCATAGTCGAGAGATCTCCTCAGATAAAAGTTGAATTCCACTCCTTCAGTCATCTTTCAATTCTAATCATATTTTGGGTAAAACTTTCTTTTTCCACTCATCCTCGGATAAAATGTTTCCATCCGCGTTGGTCCCGTGATTTTTTTCTCCTGTCGGCTTGGGGGAAGGAAGAAGACTTTTGTTTTCACGTTGAGGGCCCACAGCCAAGTGAAAGATCTCAGATCTCTGGAATCGTATGGAGAAAGGACGGGTGGTGGGAGCGGTCGGGGAAAGAGAGCAAAAAAAAAGAACTTGAAGAAAATGGCAACTAAACAGATCATTTGCTTACCAGTCCAGTCTCAATGTGGCGCCAATGTCAGACCTTATCATTTGGCTTTCCCGATTTTGGCGCCAACATCACTCATTCACACGTCTTCCCCCTTTTTTTTTCGGGGGGTGTCATCCTCCTGGAAAGGTGAAATTTTTTGCGCCCTCGGTGGTCTGCCACACTTTCTCCAACTACCTTTCGGAATGAAAAAAAACAAATCGAAATTATGGCATCTCTTCTTCTCATTACACCCAACGTTTTCTATTTTCTAGCCGTGACTATGATTTAGAGACGTGTTTTCTTCCATCGTTCCACCGTTTGTTCATTTCGCCCTTTATTTTTTGTAATTTTTGCTTTTCCTCTCCCTGAAAAAGAAAAAAAAATGTGTATTTGCATGTGTACGTATGTATAAATATCGATCAAGCTAACTCAGATTCCTACCCGATTCCCCACTTATTTATTACACGATCATGTTTATCGACGAGCAAATTCGAGCATTTATAAGTCGTAAAAAGTCGAGCGAAGCAAAATAGCAATAATAAATTTTTTATTTAAAATAAATATAGTTCTTTAAAAAGAAGTGCAAAAAAAGCGACACACAAAGCTGGCAACGTCAATAGAAACCGAATGAAGTCGAATAAGAAAAATGTGAGAAGACTGCCACGTTCGGTAACTTGGAACTGAGTGACTTGCCTAACAATAGCCGAACCGAAACTCGTGGAGCTTTTTCTGTACCATTAATAAGCTAACAGTTAACTAAGACGGAAATTGAGAGACAATACATAATGAGTCGTCACACTGGGGTACAATAGACAGAGAGAGAGAGAGAGAGAGAGAGAGAACCGCATCGGGTGCCATGGAACGACGTGAAGAAGTGAAGAAAATTATATAAAGAAGTAAATTTTGAAAAGTTTCGAGTAATGGAAATCATGACTTGACACAATTCGATGGGGTTCCCTGCGAATTCGACACAGCCCGAGAGCACGGGAAAAGGTTTTTCAAAAGTTGAACAAAGAGGAGTCGCTCATGCAAAGACGTGAAAGACAAGGGGAGACGACGTGGAAGAAGAAAAAGCAAGATGAGAACGAAGAGAAAGGCAACGTACACCGGGAGAAGAAAACCGAAATCGATAGAGTAGCGATCCTTTAATGTGTTGGAATGATTTATGGGAATCGTGAAAGATTTTCAGTTCTTAAAGAGAGGAAAAGAAGTACAAGGAAAAAAATTCAGACGAGAAAAAGGCTACAGAGGAAACTTTAAAACTTGAGAGGAAGCTTTTTATCCGGTTAAAAAAAACCTTCTGCAGTCTACGGTAAAACAAACAACACGAAAACAACAGCAATCAATAGAAAGATGAGAGAGAGAGAGAGAGAGAGAGAGAGAGAGAGAGGCAAACGATCACAAACACTACAACTACAAATGTCTCTCTATCTCACACCATGACGAACTACAATCCGTACAAAGGCAACCGTACTCTATTTCTATTAATTTTAACTATCCGAATTGGATCGCAGATCTGTAGTTTTGTTGTTTTTTGAAAACGACTCGTGTTGAATAATTTTGAAAATGGCAGGGCAGTCAATTTTGGTGGTTTGATTTGTAGCTAAAACCGCTTCGTTCTCCCCCTCCCTCCGACCCCCCCGCCTCTGCCCCATTCCCTCAATTCCCTTCCCCGAAAATCAAATTTGGTTTTTGCCTCGGACACCTTGACTACTTTTTTAATTGGATTTTCACCTTATCGACGCATCCCATCTGGTTTTCTATTAGTTCAACTCTAAATCATTTGCCAAGGTGAAAAGCCAAAGTTTTCGAGTGTTGGCAAAAGGTTCGTCGGATGGGCGCAACAATTTGAAAAGACGAATGCGTTTACCGGAGCAAAATAATTCGGTGAGAAAGGGAAGTTTGTTTTCGCTCGGTTAAAACATTTTCAATGGCGTCGAAGGAGAAATATCCACGGCACAATAAAATGAAAAGTAGACACGAAACGATACATCAATGAACTCGACTAAGTAATTGTTGACATGCCAACGTAGGAAGGTTGCGTTGTAATGAAGTAGAAAAATGGTGTTTTGGTTCCACATTTAAGCAGCTGTCCGTCTGAGTGTCACTCATACAGTGTACAAATTATAACATATATATATCACACCGATTACTTTACTACAAAAGTACAACACAAGGTTGTATGCGACACGTTTTTACACTGATAACTACAATAAATCAAAGTATTATTGTATTGTTAGAGGATTTTAAAAAGTGTGATTCCTTTTTTTATTGAGACCTTTAGACTAAGCAACAGAAAAATAAATCAGAAGGCAAACTTCGTCCCGAGGGGAAATTCTCAAAAACACAAAAGTCGAATCCGAGAGGAACGATCCATCGACGAAATATCAGAATGATTACATCTATCAGGTAATTTGAATGGAAAATGGGTCGGTTTGAAGGGAGACGTGGAAGTAGACAACAGCGATTAGACGTCGAATTTCGTTTCCAAGACGAAAATTCCTTTCTAAAATTAGTAAACGTCTTGGAGGGTCACGCGCTCTAATTACTTAAGGGACGAGTTTCCTTTGAATTCCTTTGAGGCTCGACTGATCCGCAGGTTTACCTGAAGGAGAAGTCCATCATCCGTGACGGCAAAAGGTTTAACGTTTGAATGTTCAGGTGAGAAGATCACCAAAGAGAGAGAGAGAGAGAGGGAGGAAGAGTACGAGTAGGGGGACTGGAGAAGGCAATGCCCTTCTTTTGGCACCAAACGTTCGGTAGGAAAGCACTGACTGAAGATCCCACCCTTCCAGTTGCTTTTCTTCCATTATTAATTTACCATAGCCTGAATGGGAAACAAGAAAATCCAAGTTGGTGTAGCAAAAAGACGTGGAAGAAGATGGTGTAAAGCAGTCCGGAAGGAAGTCATCAATATGCAGGTTGAAATGCCACGGGCTTGTTATCTCGGACATATTTCATTTTTATCCGGTAAAGTCGAAAGTAATGGTCTCAGAGGGTCCATTTTTCAGGAGCTTTAGGGGTTGAAAGAGAGAGAGAGAGAAAGAACAGTCAGGGGGTAGATTGCTTTTGTCTTTACCTTCACAGGTCGTTGGGAAATTATCCCGGCAGTACAGCAGATACTTCGAACCGAACGCAACCCATTGGAGACGGGGTGGATGGCTCTGAAACCACATATTTTTATTATATTAATTAAAAACGCGAAGTTGTTTGTTTAAACATCGACCGGGGGATGTAAAGGGAAAATGAATAAATAAATTGCGAAACATTAGTGGGTTCCATTTGAAACGTGTCACATCTGTCTCTCTCTCTCTCTTTGTGTTTACTCAAACAAATTGCAACTTTATCACATTTCTGACATTTAGAGGCAACTCTACGATGCATTTTATAAACAATTATACCTGTAAGAGACTATTAAACGGTAATGTAGTAATTAGACAGTGTACTGATGCAAGTAAACCTAACTCCTACAGGTGTGTCTGTTTCTTTCAGTCTGCCTGCTTCACCTGTGTCAGTGGAACGCGTTGTATTGACCAGGTAGTCGCTTTTTGGAACCCACGCCCTCCCATCTCGCTCTCTTCTCTTCCCTTCTCTTCTCTCCTTCCCTTCCACTTGTGAATTGGTTAAATCTAAAACTTATTCCCTCATTGATTGTACAAAATTTTTCATCCCGAAAAGAACAATTCGAGAAAACTTATAGACACAATTCGTGCTTGACAAATAAAAAAGAAAGAATTTTATGGTAAAAAGCATTCGTACGAGGATGTAATGGTACACATCATCAAACACTGATGATGAAAATTTTATGCAGGAACTTCTCTCCTGCAGTTTTCTGTCGCCTGTTTCTGACACGCCTTCGATGTATGCTTCTTCATTTTTTTTTCCGAGTTTCCAATTGTTTTCCGCTCTTCCGCGATCTTTAATCTACCTTTTATACCTGCACACTCTCGACTACTTGAATATTTCAGATAATTCAATACACACAATAGGACCCGTTGGATTAAACTGCATTTGTTCTAAACTTGTTCTCCAACCCAGACGCTGTTGTTTTCTTAGGAAGATTTTTATATTCTTCATGCTATTATACATTGTCAATTGTGTACTTTGGGCTATTCATCATGTACATATTTACTCTTTCTTTGTAATGGAAACCAGGCTAGATGACCAGAGCATACTTTGTAAAGTACGACTACAACTTATGTGGCAAAGACAGAATGTCACCAGGTAAAACTTACCCCGAGGCGGTTTTTTACACTTGTTACCACACCTGTCTTCTTCATATAAATATCCGTTAATGAGCTTTTATGTACATATATCATTAGTGCCGGAATTAATGCAGGGTATTGTATTAACAGTCTCAGTTTGTAGGAGTAATGTCGCATGCTTTCCTAAGTGAGTTTCCACATTTAGGTCTTATTCCCGTCATGTTTTGTTTTCGTTCATTGTTGTTGTTATTATTCAACAACTGTCGCGCTACACGTAATTACTCACAGCCGGAGAATTCCTCACGTTTTTCCCGAATTTCATCCCCGACTAAATATCTAATAGTACGAAGGAAATTGTACAAATGTGAGAGCCAACTAAAACCGGCTCGGAAACTTAAAGGAGGGAAATTCCGAAGTTGTGCGAAAGACAAAAGTGCGAAATTAACATTCAATTCCCTAGGAAAAAAGAATTAAAGGCGAAGCGACAAGCAAAAACATTATCGCAGCAAATCGCACGTTTTTTTTTTATGCATGCAGAAGAAACGTGACCGTCACCTACAGAGAGGAGAAAAGTATTTTCCGGAACTTGACAAAGAAAAAAAATATTGATTTCCAATCAATTAAAGGTGGAGGGCGACGAGACAAGGCACACCCACGAGAATGAAAATTAACATTTAAGTAGCTGAGGTAGCTGGATTTTTTTACCTCGTCATGTTTCTACTTGTACGTGTGTGGAAGTTCATTTTATTTCTGTCTACTTTTAAGGGTAGAACTGTTTTTAATATAAGCACATAAATTAATCGACAGAGAGTAGTTTCTCCTGCTGAATTCCGTTGTTACAACAACTTTGGTTTCCCACCTGGTTTGTGTAAACAATTAGAGTTACACCGAACTACTCAGGTGAACAGTTTGGAATTCTTTCACGTGTTAGTGCCCCATGCACCACTTCTGATGGAACGACTTTCAATTTATATTTTTCTATACAGTTCAGTAAAATTAATTGTTTTGTCGGTAAACACCAAACACATAATTTTTGTCGTGTCACTAGTTCAATACGTCGTGGAGGTTCTCCATTTTTGTTTTCCGGATAAAAGGGGAGAATTTAATTTGTTTTAATATTAAAATAATAGAAAATTCTAGAGCTCGCAACAAGGAACCCTTCTTTGTCGTGCTCACCCTCATTTTGTTTTTTTTTCTCCTCTCCTTTTGCCCTTTTGGAATCTGACGAACCAAGTGGAAAGACGAAAGGTTTTTCTATCAGGAGACCGGATAAGAAAGCGAGAGGATGACAGAATGACAGGTGGACGGCGTCATTTATCAAACTACACGTAAACCTCATTTTTTATTAACCTTACACCTTTATTAACCTATTACGATCGGGAGGAAATCGGTGGAAGCGCAGAAAAAAAAAGATGGTGAAAAAGTAAAATGCCTCGCGCGCTGATGTGGCCGTCACGGAGGAAAATGAAGCCGAGCAAAACATTGAGGCGAAGCAAAGTACCCGCGAACCTGACTTTGCTGACGGCAAGTGACCGTTAGCCTAACCTACAACTTCTTTCACCGGGATGATCCTCTTTAATTAAAATTTACAGCATTGTTGTAGAGTGTGGTGCATTTTCAACGTCGAGAAAGTCACTGAATCTTAACAGTAGCAAAGTACTCACTTGAACTACGAGAGTTGTCTTTTCCTTCAAAGTCAGGCACTTCTAAACTTTTCTGATGGTTTGACACAAACACTTTCTTTCCTAACTTGTTAAATCTTTTGACATTAAAAACAGCGTCGAGCTTATTGATTTTCTCAGATGTTTCTACCTCTGTACTTCGTACACCCGACTTTCTTTGTCGCTCACCAGATGATACAGTTTTTAATATCATTAATTGATAATAAATTTTAATTACCTAATTTGTCGACCATAATGACGACGCAGGTAAAAAACCGTCGAGTGCATAAAACCGAACTTGATGAGAATTACCTAAAGGAACTTTAAAAAATAAAACAGCCCCCGGGGGCGTTTTTCGGGGGGGGGGTACATCATCTTTCCGCAGCATCGTTCTCAAAACGAGTCCTTACTTTGATGCGAACCCCGAAAAATTGAAGGTTTGGTTAAGTTTTTTTCCTCCGTTTAGCACTCCTCCACCCATTTCTAGTTTTTCCAGGAAGAAAGTTTTCCTTCAAATTCACACGGCGCGTGTCTTTGATGAAAGCTGAGATGTTTTTTTCTTCAACACATCAGTTCCATGACCGAATCATTCATCAACATGTACAGTCCGAACAAAAAACTTGGGGAACTTAAAAAGTTGCGATCTTGTTACTCGATATACCTAAAAATGACGCGAAATTCATCCATCCATCCTTCTGGGAAACAAAAAAAAAACTTCACGTGAGAGAATATTTAATGAAAACAATTGAGCTAATTTAGAAGTTTCAAAATCCCCCGTCGTAAACCGAGTACACTTCTAGGAAAGAAGACACTTAAGAATTCACCAAGTTGAGCCTTCAAGGGTGTAAAACGACCAGGTTTCGCTTCGTTCGGTACATTTAAATACGTTCTGAGAAATAAGAAAAAAATAAAGTCAGACAGGTAGTTAAACAGTAAAGCTTTTGATTTGCAAAATTAAAAGAAACTTCAAAGTTCACCGCGGAAATATGGCGGTTCGTTGGAGTTCGCCTAACTTTCGATGATTGGGGTAAAAAGCACGCTCTAGGACATGTTGTTTGGTGAAAATTCAATTAAGAAGGAATGCTTGATGAAATAAAGTCTGATGTAGGAGACTTCGCAGACGGAGAGACGGAGTGGAAAACTTAAAATTAAGTACTCCCCGAAAATGTTCGACTGGTCGTAGTAGACAAGTAGGAAAAACCTTGGAAAAGATTCGAGGTCACGTGACAAGCCGGAAAATTTTTTAGTTCGATTTATTAAGTTGTCACTTGTCACAATTCGACAATTCTGAACGGAAATTGTTATTCAAGTCGACTAAGTCGAGAGCACAACTTTTTTTTCTTTTTTTTTTTGTTAAATGAAAGGCGCCACATTCTTCTTTTGAATGGAGCAAATGCAAAATAGTTGAGCCATTGAAATGCAACAAAGTTGATGTAATGGAAATATGAAAGAGAACCCGAAAACTATTTATCTACGACAGACTGAATCAATAACTGTATTTTTTTTTCTCAACAGTTAATAGCACACCATAAATTACGTGTTCGGCTCCCACTTACTACGGAGTGTTCAGGGGGAAAATAATATTTTAAGTTTTGGCGAGGTGTCATCCAAGTTGTGATCAAGGAAACGATTTAGTAATTTAAAAATATTATACTTGTGTAAATAGAAAGAAACATCTTTCGTGACTTTTGGACCGCACACTCCAAGTCGAGTGAACTTCCGTCGCCGTCCACTCTAATAAAAGTAGATGTAGATGTGTTGAATAATCAAATTTTGGTTAAAGTTATGTTTTGGAGCAATGCAATGATTAGACGAGTACGTAACAGAAATAATGAACTAAGTATACTCAACCTGTCGTTACATAAAAATACATGTCTGCTCCAATACAGTTCCCTCAGTGCGTTTACCATCGTACTCTACAGGGATCCACAATCACCGATAATTCATGTCACTACAACATACGACTTAAATGCTACGTAATTATTCACTGACATTTCCGTCGAGTATTCTTTTTCCTCGGACTGCAGAATCGTGGGTTGACAAAGACTCGGAACTTTCCCTCCGGCCAACAGCTTGTAACTCACACATAAGTCCACGAGTGCACAAGTCCATGTGAGAGAAAGCAATTTAACGGACGTAGAGTTGAACTCCGGCAGCAAACGGCTATATTGAATTTTTAAGAATGTCCGAAAGCCTCCGGCATCTCTCGGAGGATTATTAAAAAAATGAAGAGTCAACGAGTGCGTCAGGGACATAGGAAGGATACGGATTTAATGAAAAAATAATAACGATAAAGAAAATAATAAGGGAAATAGTTTAAGTTTGAACGGGAGGACAAGAAGAAGTAGACCAAGAGGAAGAAAAGGAGCGAAGGAAAAGGAAAAAAAAGGTTTCAGGCGGAAAAGCGCCATTAATCACGCTTAAAGATTGACGCTATAAAGTCTTTGGTTGCCGAATGACAAACTGAAAATTTATGGATATATCTCAAGTTGAGTTTTAATAAATTCCTCCGCTGTACCCGGGGTAATGATGAATGAAGACGTTTATTTTTTTTCTATTAGATTTGGGTGCAACGCCACTGAACGGAGTCGATGGATAGGACCATTTCCGGTTTTCCTTTGAAGCGGACCTTCCTGTGCCAAAGGAAACTCTTCTGATGACCGCAATTGACGAGCGATGAGTTCCTGTTGTCGAAATTCGTTTTTACTTTTCTTAGTTTGCTTTTTGCCAAATTGACTTGCTGTCGTTCAATGAAACTCCTGCCAGGTTTTCTTGCGTTTCCTGGAGATCCTTCCTTTTCTATCCTTCTTCTTCGTCTTTTTTTGTGGAGTGAACGTTTACCCAGAGCTACGTGACGGTTTCTTTCAGACGATCGTCTGCACATTCTCGACCTTGTCGCGAGATTCTGTCTTTTTTGGTTTTTCGGTTTCTTTACTTGCTACTTTTTCTTCTAATCCCATTCGTCTGCCGGTTGAATGGGTTCGTCGCAAACACTTTCGGCCTTTCCACATCACTTCATTCCTCTTTTCCTATCGTTCATTTTCACTACTTTTACGTGCTTTCGTCTAAGGTTCTTCTTTTTCGTTTCGTTTTGTACTCTTCAAGTACAAACCTCTTTGCCTTTAAACCTTTTTCGTTTTTTTTTGCACTACTGGTAAAATCAATTTTTTTGGAGGTAGAAAGACGAGAAAATTCTACAGTTTCTTTCTATCCCCCGGGAAACTTTTCTCGGCGAAAGCTGATAACTAGTGTTCCGAATTTTAGTTTCTTTTTGCTTTTCTTCAAGGTTTCGTTTTTTTTTTTTTTTTTTTATAGAAGGAAGACACGCTTATTCCACTTTATTCATTTTGTATTTACTGAAAAGGCTAGGGTAACAGTAAAAGTCCTTAAGAAAGTACCTACAAAACAAAATCAAGAGAAAACGAAACGGTTCAAGTTGAAAAGTAGTTTTGCGATTTCTCACGGCTGACTTTTAGTTTTCAAATTTCAATTTCAGGGGGGGAAATGTTGGCTCGAGAGATTTTTGCTGAAGTCTCGTTGCTTTTCTTCTTCGCAATTTTTGTTCATTTTCAAAACTCACCAAGTACAGTTCAGGTATTGAAGCTTTTAACTGTAAAGTGGAACTTTGGTAGCCAGTACCCCGTTTACTATTAAAATTTTTCGTTAAATAATTGGTGTATTGCAGTACAATTTATCAGCATCGTGTCGGACACAACCAAAAAGCTGTAGTTCCATTAATTTGAAACTTTCACTCACCAGTACCACAACATAAGGTGTAGTGTACAGTATTGAACTCGGGTGCCAGAAGTACCTTTTTCTAACTTATGGCTCAGACGAATGCAATTAAAATACAATTATGTATGTATAAAGTGAATTTCGGTTAGTCATAGAAGCCATAAAACACATTTCCTTCTGCGTATAAATTGAGTATTCTTGTAACATTTAATGGAATTGTATTTCTCATTTTGTGAAAACTACAATTTTTTCAAGCTCCTTTCCACGAGAATAATTTTGAGGTTTCCAACTAATTCCGCTTCTTCGCGGTAGGATCCTTCATTTTCTTTTCCTGTCCATCTTTTACTCCAACGTTCATCTATTTAATTTAATTTTCAACTTTTAAAACTTAAGACTCTCGCCATCTTGTCTTGAATTTATTAGACTCGGATGACTTTAACTGTTAAGATTCGTATTTGATTTTTACTTTTGCTTTGTCTGTCTGTCTGCCTGTCTTACGCAAGGAATCAGATCCGGGTGCTTCCCTGACTGGCGATGGCCGAAAGAATCGACAAAGTTAAGAAAAATCTCGGAAAAAATTTATCTGAAAAGTTATTTCTTTTTTTTCTTTTGCAAAAACGAAATTTTAAAAAGTCTTTTAGACAGAAAGCCTTGTACTTCGATTTGGTCCTTCCCACCGGGCCATCCCATGCAAACCTCCCAATTCAACCTTTCCATGAAGAATAAGAATTACATGTTCAATTCATTGAACTGGCCCTGACCCTCGTCGAGGCCATCGAATGATCAAGTGATGTGCGCTTGTGTGTGCAGAAGACGAAAACTGTTGCAATAATTTTGCTAGACTTTGGCTAGAAA
Organism: Polyplax serrata; assembly: GCA_037055365.1. Taxonomy (NCBI): domain Eukaryota; kingdom Metazoa; phylum Arthropoda; class Insecta; order Psocodea; family Polyplacidae; genus Polyplax; species Polyplax serrata. Next base: position 2,002,192 of record JAWJWE010000037.1, on the reverse strand, counting down.
ATGTTAAAACGAAATAGAAAAAAGAAGCTGTTTCCTCCACGTTCTGTCAAGCATGTCATTTCAAGCCAAATTACACGTCACGTCAGCTCATCTACGACGTCCTCTAATTGAAGTTTCCTCCTCTCGTGTTATTTTGTTGTCTGCAAACATTTTGACGGTAATAAAAAAAATTCTTGACGATTCAATTCAATCGAACGGACACGTCGATGCGTTCAAAAAGGCACAGGGAATGCAGGAAAGTACGGTTGGTGTTGATGATCATTAAAGTGAGAGAGAGAGAGCAGAGTATCTGAGATCGACCTGATTGCAATTGATTGCCTACAACGATATCTGGCAACGAATTGTAATAAAAGCTGGCAAAAGATCGCCTTTAAAAGAGTTTCACCCGAACATGTATATATTTTACACGGTGCAGTGTTATGTATTTTTAAAAAGCATGGGATGATACAGTCCTAACCGACTACGAGTCTCCTCTCCGACATTATTTAGGCAAACGTTTCCAATGTAAGTTTTGAGCACAAGTTCAAAAGCCCGCCGTTTTCGATTTATTCTTCACCTTATCCGTTTGAAAATGACGAGCCTTTTCAACCTTTCCGCGCGGGCCTCGTCCGAAATGCACGTGAAAAGCCGACACACGACAGAGGCAACGGTTTTAAAAAGGTAACCGTATTTATTTCGCCATCGCCTCTTTCTCCATGATGATTTTCCATCATTCCTCATTTTATATTTACCAATATTTAAATTTAATTAAGAACGAAAAGGTTTAAATTAAATTTCCGGACATTGTATCTGGTCCTTTAGAAATATTTGTATTTAGTAATTAAATTGAAAAGCGGCGGATCGTTTTTGCCGCAAAATTTTTCCCACCGCCACCGTCAGCAATCCCCGCCACGTCCTCGCCCTCTCCCCTCCGCCAGTCCTGCCCAGAGCAAAATTTAGCTGGCAAAAATGTTGTCTTTGAAAGGAAGAAAAACGTTTCGAAGGCGCGGAAAAACGAACTGTTTCCGGTTTGGGTTTTCCTCATTTTTTTTTTACTCCTTGTTTTTGGGTGGCGTCCGGAGAAAGTACTTCCGGTTGGTTGGGGGATGTAAGGGGAACCCGGAAATTCGTTACGTCGGTGAAATTCGCTGGGGCCCCATCGCTGCCATTTTTTTAACTTTTCACTTCCGTTTTAATTTTGGTAGATTTCGTCAAAATAAAGTCAAATCCATCGGGGCCCAGAGAAACCGGAGTTGGAACGATCCCGGAAAATGTGAAAATTTTTAGGGCCCCAAAAAAGCAGTACGGTTATATTGAATTGTGTTCAGAGAGAATGACAGCCCAAACATTCTAGTTCATGTCCTTGTCGATTTTCGTGGCGGTTTCATCCACCTTTTTTGTCATTTTGTTAGGGGGCCCCAAAAAATAATTAAATTAATATTGCGATTTACCAAGTGGAGAAGCATTGAAAAGTAGATTTCGGGTTTTTTCCCTCATTTTCTACCGGTTTTGCATTCGTCACCACTGATGAGGTTTGTGACTCTTTTTACCAGGTAACCCGTGCAACTTTAATTAACACGTCATTTCTTTTTTTCCTTTGACCAGGCAAAAGGTACCCAGGGGCCCCTATAGACTCGTAAAATTGACTTAAATTAAAGACGCTTTAAATCCGATTTGAAATTTGGGAAATATCACCAGCAAATGAATAAACATTTTTCGTTTGACCACGTCAGAGGACATTTCTCCATTTCTAGCCTTTTTCCAATTCTGACAGTAATTACAGAACCGTTGAATCATTTTCCAGCTTAGACTGTATCAATATTATTTCTGAAATATTTCAAAAGGTTCCCACCTGGTCATAATCACCTTCAACAAGTTGCGTAATGTTACCTCTTATGATGAAGCTCCTGCTGCGAGAAACTACGGGACATGTTTCACAAAAAAATTATTACAGCAAAAACTAAGAGTTTCTGCAAAAAATCTGCTAACTATGACTGTATACCTCGCACCAAGTACATCAATCACTACATGGTAATGTCTAACGTTGAAATATTCAAGTAAAATTACTATTTCAGGATTTCTTATTTGACTTTGTTCGTTTTCATTATAAATTCACCATTGTAAAATTCACTAAGAACTATCGTAGACTACAATAAAATGAAGGAAACTATTCAACGTTTTACAATTTGTTTGTTCGTCAGTGCCTAGCCTGACTTTGGTACTCGTGTGAGTACCTGCCTCTGCACTTCCGGTCTATTGAAATTGTGTCACTGATCCAACATCCGTTTTTCTCTTTTCAGGATTTGGTTTTGTTACGTTTCAAAGCGAGGATGTCGTCGATAAAGTCTGTGAAATTCACTTCCACGAAATAAATAATAAAATGGTGAGTTTCTTTTTGTCTTCGGTCGTCGTTCGTTTGATTGATTTCTTTTATTTTTCTCTTCTTCGCCATCGCCGTCTGTCTTTACTGCGTCATTTTCTTTTCCTACCATCTTTTTTAATTATGTTGACGCTTTACTGCTGTTGGATTTATAAAGTGAATATTTCAGTATATTCGCTTAAGGGATAGAGAGAGAGAGAGAGAGTCAGACGTATGGTTTGCCACGAATCTATTTCTGGTTCATGTCAGTTTGCGTGAAACAAGAGAAATTACGAAATGAAAAATTAGTTCATGAAACTTAAAGTATCACTGTTTGGTTTAGTTCTTCTCTAAAGCGGACTCCAGAAAACATTCACCTTAAACAGCGTGAACTTCTATATGACAAAAAGCACATTAGTTCAGTTGTGTACATTTAAAAGTGAATTAGGGAGTGGGATGCCTACCCAATCTGTAAATCACGTCGGGATGAGAAACAGGAAATTTTACATTTGTATATTTACATAATTTTAATATTATTAATGACGTAATTGCGAGTTCACATGGAGATATAATAGGAGGCGGCATAGAGATTTATTCATATGTAATCTTACAACCAGGATATTGCGTCGAAACTAAAATATTAAGTCCAACAATAAAACCTTTTTATAACTAAGCACTTGGTAGTAACTTTACTGACATATATCTATTAAAGTCCGTTTCGAATTTAAATAATTTTTAAATATTTTGTAATTAAAATTGCACTGCCGATTTTAAATATAAAAATATAGTATTGCATATATTTTAGAATGTATTTGAAATAAAAATATAGTAGTCGACCACAGAACTCAGTGTTTATTACCAAATTAATCTTTTAATTAAAAAAGTAATAATTGAATAATAAATTAGGTATACTAAAATTAAAAATATGTAATATTTTATTAAAAAATTACAAATGTATATTATACTGAAGCATAACCCTATTATTGAACCCTTTTTGTGTGCTCCGACTAAAGTTGGGTGCCAATCTGAGTAGGAAAAAATTTTGAAATGACCAAAATTCAATTGAAGGTTTTGTCTCATTTTAAGGTAACCAAAACTTGTATACCTGAAGCAGGTCCAAGACGAGAAATTCTCCTTATTATTGGTCAAGGGGCCATTCCGCAACTACCTGAAAAGTTTTAGATCACAATTGAGGAATCCTGCTTCTTCAAAAGAAAACCTCTCCACGAGTTCACGACCAAACTACCTGACACCCGAAAAGAATCCTCAGTTTACTGCTAAAAGACCTTAGGATTTTCTTTTACATCATCCGTCTTTTCAACAACGTTTAACCCTCACCTGCAATGAATTCAAACTATGAATGATCGTTTAACCTACCCAAAAAACATTTACCAACGGAGCATTAAAAAAAAATAAAAGTAAAAGCATAAAATAAATACATAAATAAGTCACCCGATTTTGCACGTTAACCAACCGTTGATTGTCACCTGATTTCTTCTTCATTTAGTTCGGACATCAAGTTAATCAGCTGACATCCCTACTTTGTTCTGTCTTTTTTGGTTTTTGTTATTAACATTATTATATCACAGCTGACACCCTTCTTCATTGGTACGTTGGATTTCACCCCATCCAACATCTGACACCCGTCACACCCCGGAGTCAGCACGAGTCGGATGAAGGCATATCTGCCTCCTGCTTGCGAGGCCGGGAACAAAAAAAAAGTACCAAGTTCTCTAACCACCCCTGACAACTTCAGCGATGAAAGGAATAATTCATCCCTCCCTTAAGCGTTTTTCAACGCTGTACAACTCAACCGAAAGTGGAGAATTTTTCTGGGCCCATGAGGTTTACGTCTCTGTCAACTCTTATCACGTCACACCGCTTCTCCTGTTTTTTCGGGGGAGAGAACAAAAACCAAAGAAACAACCCCGTAGAAAAGGAAGAAAAGAAGCCCAAAATCCGCGCGCAAAGACTACTTTTCCACCGGTGAAAGAGGAGAATTTCCTTTGAATAAGAACTGCTTCCGTTCCTTTTTTTCCTTTCCTTTAAATCGGCAGTAAACTGCCTTTGTTTAATTCTATTTCTTTTGATGGAGTGAGGGTGGTGTGAGGGCGAAATGTCCTCTGCCATTCTCCACCCTCGTTGAGAACTGAAAAGAATTTATTCTCGTCCGCCTTGATTTGGTTTCTATTTTACTTTTTGCTAAGGTTTAATAGTTGTACGTGGTAAGCAGATTATCCAATCAGCTAAAATTAGTTTTCTTCTTCATCTTCACCTTCATCTTCATCCAATTTCGTTTTTAATGAAGTTCGCTCTATCTCAAGTGTTCATAACTTTCAACTGCTCTCTCTCTCTCTCTCTCTCTTTCTCCCTTTCTTCTGCCCTCTGTTTTCCATTCATTTCGTCCTTTTGTCGCTCGTTCATTGCCTCTATTTCTTCTTTTAATGGTACCCACCGGGAAGTGAAGAAAACGGGACATTTCCTACAGTTTTATTTACTTTACCTTTGCATATCTCGTGGCACTTTTCTCAGAACATTCAAAAGGGTTTTTAGCATCTCAAACATCGCCCGATACGAAATGAGAAACAAGAAGTTTAAGAGGAGTTTCTAATAAGACGCAGACAACAACTAATAATAGTAATAGACACCCGGAAATAAAATTCGTGCAAGCCGAGGAAACGCAGACAGAAACAGACGGTTAAAATCAAAACTTCACTACTTTCCCTTCGTGTGGAATGGCGCAGGTATCCCAGGTATTTTAACGGGAAAATATTTCGACCATTAAAAAATGCAGGAATTTCCTTGTGCCGAACGAAAAGAATCTTTTCCTGGTGGGAGCAAAAAAAAAACAGAAAAGAAAAACAGAGAACAAGAAAAACAAATATGCTAAAGCAGGAGCGGTTGAAAGATTTGAAAAGAAATAACTTTGTTTATTAAAAATAATTCGAAATGTTAAGTAAAAGTCATTACAAGAGAACTTTTCGTGCGGGGAGAGCGACCCAAAAGAAGTTGCGTAAGATCTGAACGGTAGCAAAAGTGAAGATTGTGGTTGGATTCTCATAATATTTGGGCGGAACTTAGGAAGAAGACTTCACGACTTTACAACGGGCACTCCAGCACAATTATACGTTCTAGGTGACAGATCATTTTTAGGAACCTAAACGTACTTTCTTTGAAAACCTTTATTAAAGGTACACGAAAAACATACCTGAAAATTAAAGAAAAAAATAGTAGAACATTTGAATGTAAAAGATACGCGGTGACCCAATTTAAAGTACCTTCTGTGCGAGGATCAGAACTCGTGATTTACGATTTAGGATTCTAATGATCAGTTCCGACTTTAGAAATTTATGGACAATTTATGTAGGGATATTTACATAAAGTTGCGAAAGTTCAAAATGCAATTCAGGCAGTTTTAACACCCCAAAAGAATTTAACCTATGCATTTAATAAAAAGTGCATTCAAAGTACCAAAGTAATCCTAAGATTTCAGTCCTATTTTTCTTCTTATCTGTTCTATGTATACATAATATTGTGTGTGTAACTCTGTGTGCCACTCGTGAATCTGCTGGAGTTGTTCCAGAATATTCCGATGTGTTCTCAGAAGTAAAATGTTTCTAATAATTTTTTATAGCACTTTTGTGTAGCAACACCTTTGAGAAATTTATGAATTAATAGAATTTCAGAAAAGGTGATGTTCAGGTGGTAGTACTTTTGTTAAAAAGAGCCAAGAGCACTAGACTATAGCACACCTGAACAGGTATGTTCTTTCACCGCTGACGGCCTGCAGCGACGTACAATCCGTGTACTGGTTCATTTCTGTAAGTCACTGAGCTTTCCTAAATTGTTTCTTTACTTTCGTTTCGCACACATCGTCATCCCGTCAACTCTAAAATGCCTGATAGTAACATCCTTCAGTCCAAAATGACCAGCGACCAGTTCTTTCCTGTGTAAAACATATATAATTGTAACGTCTCAAACAGTACATAAATTACCGGTGAGCTACCACCAGGACCCCACGGGGGAAAAAAACGAAATAAAGGTATTTAACCGAGGAAAAGGGTAGCCCGAATTTCAAATTCTGGATCGTTAAGCGGCCCAAGAGAAGTACCCGGGGCCTTAAATTATCATCATATGGATATTGGCAACGGGGATTTTTGCTTTAACTGCATTCCATAATAAACCCCGGGCCCAAATGCAACATTTGGACGGTGGACGGGAGGGGGGGGCGACCAGTCCGGGGGCCCGGGCCCAGCGTATGCGTTCCGGGTAATAATTCATTCGGACACATAATTTTCAACCCATGCGAGGTTCTCTCTCTTTTTATTTATATCTTTCCGCCGTTGAGAATCTCATTTTGGGTCGAGTTCCCTCCGTACTGTGACGGGGTACCACGCGAACCTTTTCAAGTGTACACCCAAGAGGTGAAACAGAAAGGTTTACGACAAACAGGACTAGGGCGGACAACCCGTGAGAATTTCGGGAAAATTGGAATTTTGCTCTTCGAATCGAAAAGTTGCTTTCATTGAAAAAGAAATAAAATCTTATTTAGAGTAATAAAAAAGCCAAACGGGTAAGTAGATAGATAGTTGGATAGACGGAGGAGGAGAGAGGACAGCAGAGACTCGTACAGAAGCCGAGTAGTAGTAGTTTTTTTATTCTCTTTCTCTCTCTCTCTCTCTCTCTCTCTCTCTAAGTAGTTAAACTAATAAACGACCAAGTTAACTGGCGAAAGAGGCAATTCGGAGAGTTTGAAATGACCGCATATATCCACACACGCGTCTTTGCACATCCAACTCGTCCTTTTCCAGCTGGAATGCCCCGAAAAAGGATTTAATCCAAATCAGACATTTTGTCTGCTGGCGAGTTTATAAAAACAGGAAAACATTTCATTCATTCTCTCATTCATTCAGTGACTTTCTCTGCTGGTGAATTTCGAATCCGTCGAATTTTTCTGAGGAACCTGACCAAAACCAACTTTTCTGTAACTCTTTTATCGTACAATTTTTACGCGTGTTTTACACAACCTGTACAGAATAATTAATCTGTAGATGAACAATCGACACTTGTTTCTGATACACACAAAATTACAAATACAGAAAGTCGAATTAAATTGTTTTCTTCTTTCTTGCACAAGACACCTAGGCAAAGCTAGCTAGACTTCGAGGTTTGTGCACGACTGTACAGAAGAATTCTACCAAAGGTTGGAGAATGTTACTTTGGTTCAAATTTTAAGATTATTACACGAGAGGAATGAAATTATCATAAGGCAGCAGGATTCTTGAATTTGGAAAACCCGTAGTGAACCAGTGTTATTCCAAGTAAAAGAAGAAAGAAAGTTTTGAAAGTTTCTAATGGGTGAAAGTTTACTCTATTTGTGTCTTGTTTTAATAAATCCTAAAACCGCCCCATTCAAAATGGAGTTCCCTGTGACTTTAGTCCGGCTACTTCTGTCTGAAAATTCACATACACTTTTTAATTAAATCTTTTATTAATTACAAAGCAGTGAAGTCGGCCGTCGGCTCACGACTTTCGTTTCCGACTTTCCAACACTTTAAATAGTTCTAAACTATCCGCGAGAACAAACTGCAAGTGAAGGTCCCCCAATGGCCCACCGTTGTAAATAAATCAGATTTGTTGGTACTAACAACCCTGGGGGGGTCAGTCTCAAGTCCAAGTTCAAGTCTTTTGCTGTTTTCCTTCTGCAGTTTCACTAACCTCTCCGATAACTCACTGAAAACCAAAGGAAAAAATCTTCTATCGGAATGACCAAAGGTCAAAAGAAAAGAAAAAAAAATGGTTTCCTTTCTTTTAAAAATCGTACGCTTTCACATTCAAGTCGTTTTTCATCATTTAACCCACTTATGCTGTTACAATTCTAACATAAATCCTCAAGCAGAAAGGTTCCTTCTTCGATAGCTTTTCACCCCCGTTCCCCATCCTCCGACGTGTCCCTTCCAGAAAAAATAAACATTATTGTTCGTAAACGTCTGGAAATTTATTTATTTATTTATTTATATTTTTACGGTTCTTCTTTCTCGTCTTTTTGACCGGAACAAAACTTTTCAATGTCTCATTAGTGTAATACGACGTTCTCATTTATCATGAGGACATAATTCGGGCTTTCTCTAGTTCCCGGTCGAAATAAATTAGATCTTATGTATGGAGGGAAATACATAAATTTAAGAATAAATTCGAAATCTCTTTGGGTGCGACTAATTGCTCGTAAAATGAAAAAAATATCCGATTCACATAACGCCATTTGCAAGCGAACGCAATAATTAAGTGTTCTGAAATGGGCGTTTAATTACTTAGAGACGAGAAAACTAGACTTTTTATCGGATTTATCAATAAGAATTAATTTGCTGGCGTTAATCGCACCCCTTCCGACTGCAGTTACCACCTCAACGGATTAATCTTTTCTTATGGTATAATTCTTTTTTGTTTATTGTATCGGAGCAAAGCAATAAATAACGTTCTAGAGACGGATAAAATCGATAGGGACAACAACAAGACCGTGTGACGATGTTCGAAACGGAAAAAGTTAAACCTGTGCAACCTGAGCGCAATTGACTTCTTCCATCTTCAATTGATCGGCGCTCGTCGTAGAAAATTATCGCACTATTTGGTTGAGGGATAGTTAATAGTTCACAATGTCAAAAGCGACTGTTTATGTGTTAGCCCGTGTGTCTGTGTGTGTTTGCGAGAGAGGGAAACGAAATTTGGAAAGATGGGATGAGACTTATCAATGACAGTTTTCTGGATGGAGGAAGATTAATTGTTTCCGTGGACTTTTCCCTCATGTGGAATATCAAACGATTGATTAATTGAGAGTGAAACTTATTTTCTATACATAACTCGTACGCGCGCCTTTCGCAGAGATTTATTCCCATCTCACCTCTGTACACTTTTTATTTACAATGGAGGCTTTTCGAAACGTTAACTTAAATTTGACGGCCATCCGTGCGGTTTGCTCTCAGCAGTCCACTATTAAGATTATTAATTAGTATTAATTCTTACGTTTCTTTATTACCATTTATTTAAATTTTAATTATTTACAAATTTCAAGTCTTTCAAGAGCAAAAGCCCTTATTATTGCCTAAGTAAAGTCAGAAGTAAGGGAGCGTGATGAAAGCAAAAGTTTTTCAATTAATGGTTTTTTCTTTTCCTCCACCTCGAAGGGTAGTTCTTTATCTGGAAAAAGTTTATGTTCGGGCGCGGGGGGGAGGGGGGAGAATTACTCCCTCGGTTGTTACCTGAGTCTTGTCAAATAGGTACAGCATCTATGGGAAAGCAAATAGAGTCTTTGTATAGGAGCGTAGACAAGTAAAAAGAATTTTGCCTGGAAAAGATGGGGAGCCTAAAACAATGGCGGATTTAATAGAAATTATCTAGTCGAGGAAAAATGCGAAATAAATTAGACCGGTGGAGAGAAATGGCGGACGTAAATCATAAGGAGGAGAAAACACTTTTCGAAGCAGAAGAGAAACAATAGAAAAAAGACTTGGGAAGGAGTCAGTTGCAGAAGAAGTGCAGCTTTGGTCTTCTGGCCGGTGAAAGTTGCACCTGCTGAGAGTCAGGCGACAGCCACAGAAGACAGTCACATTTCTGTCGTTCGGACACGAGAGTCCGTGCCACAACTGAGTTCATCGGTACCCCAAATAACCCGCTTAACTAACTCCATAACTTTTTCTGGTATGCAAATACTAAAAATTTCACGTCCCGATGATAATTTGATCAGTTTTTATGATCTGATCGAACGTCATTATTTTTTTAAACCGGTTTAATGTAAACATTGCATTGGAATGATAATAAGCACTTGCTAATTAACTTAAAACCCATAGATAAAATCATCAGATTATTAACTTCGATGCCTCAGAATTATATACAGGTATACAGTACTGGTACGCCTGAAACTGCTGCAGAAACCGAAAGGTAGGAGTGTGAATTTTTATCGTACTAAAACGAAATTTTCTAAAATGTCTGGCTCTCCTAGACAAATAGAAACATCTACACTCGTTTCCTAATTCCTCCTAAGTAAATTTTAACTTAAACTCTTCATTCTAATGTAATAAATCTAATCTAATAAATAAATAATAAATAATAATAAATAATAATCTAAATAAATCAGAATGATTTTTCTTTCTTACACCTTACAAACCTTACAGAAATCTAACTATATCTAATATATATTTTTAGTATAGAAATATAACTATATATAATTTCATTATATTAATTGTGTTACTTGTTCCACCTTCAGTACGGTTCTCTTTCCGTTGGAGTTGTTTCGCCCTGAGTTCCTGCTGTATAATAATTTGTTAAAATTAACTCACCTTTTGAGAGACAAAAATTTTTTAGATTTTCTCTGAGAACACCAAGGATTGGTGAGAGACTTGAAAAGGTTTGTGAGTGTCAGTAACTCGACGTAAAAAGTTACCTGTTTCATTAGGGATAAAGTTAAAAACGTTTGCCAACATGAAAACTAATTCTTGTGTATACAAAATTAAAGATTGTAGTAAGAAGTTGAGTCCCCTCGCAAATTTAACGTTCTTTGGGACTTTGGAAGGCCAAGCTCATTAATTTGGTCGCAAGATTTTTGGCTCTCCCCACGTCCTATCAAATTTGAAAGTTTCCCTAGGAAAGTGGGAGCGACTAGGAGCGTTGGCCGACTTCTGATTTGAGACGGGAAAGACCTTAACAGGTGTAATTAACGAAGGTAATCTAATGAGTCGTACATCATTAGATGGTTCTTGCGTTATTTAACCTTGTCGTTCCTGAAGGTGAAGTTATGTTAGGCGGATGTTATTGTTTACCTGGGGGGTTCTAAAAAATTTATTCCGGCACTTTAAAGGAAGTTTTTGATCTAGGATTTGACTATTTGAGCCTGTTGTAGTCGTAGAATCTAGAGCAGGTAGAGAATACACCTTTACCTTTACGCTTGTTCGTGAAACTTTACTAGTAAGCTAAGTAGGCGACGTTTGTTCTTGTTACTATATATGTTTTTAAAACAGGGGTAGTATTTTTAATTTTAGGGTGGAACCTTTCGCTAAACGCCAAGATTCTTGTCATTGAGGTGTTTTGCGTCGAGTACTTGATCAGTACACCCTGCTCCTGCATGTTACCCAACCTCTGCCAAGCATAGCCTTTGTACATTTTAAAATATTTTTAGCTTTACGTCTTATTAGTGGCAAGCTTAAGAACTTTATACATTTTCTACGCGTTTTCGGCGTCGCATGTAAATTAAGTTCACTTAGTGTCTGCTTTTCTACTTTTTCACAACACAAAAAGACAGTTCCTTCCTCGTTGAAGACGTTCTCGGTACTTCACCCAAGGAAACCGGTGCCTTTTCCTTTGATTCAATTTTCTCAGAAGAGAAAACCCCATTGAAATTTAAACTCGTTCACCGCACATAAATACGAATGAAACCGTGCGTCTGAAAAAGCACCTTACAGACATCTGATCTCATTCAGAGATCTGACAAGCTCCGTTGAGTTCGTAAAATTTCCAACTTTCCTTTTCCGATTTAAACCGAGATTAATCGCACCCCTGGTGGGTAGGAAACCGCTCGGTTTTGTCTACGAGCGAGCGCTGGGAAAAATGCGCAAGGTACAGGGCTGAATGTCAGGTTATGATTGAAATAAAGTTTCTTAACACCAGAAGCGTTAAAACTCTGTTTTTGCGTACCTGTGAGGAAATTAAATTTTGGCACGGGAAAGCCGAAGAATAAAATTAAAAATTTTCAGGTTTTCTTTGTTACAACTTCATTCCTTAATTTAGGCTATTGTGAGTAGACATGTGAATGTAACAGTTACCTTCAATCAATAAAAGTATTAATAATATTTAATATAATACCAAAAAGTGTAGACTGACCGGTACACATGGCGAAGCCGCAACTACTGCTCTTTTATCTGTCGTGAATTTATTCTATTTTCTTTCGTCTCAGTGTGAGTACACGTAATATTTGCGGTTCGCACGGTGCAGTATATAGGAAATATTTGCTGACGAGTTGCTTGCTGACTTGTACTTTCGAGAGTCCTGCGCCGAACGATTTAAAATGATAGTATCGATAATAAAAAGTAGAGTAAAATGAATTGAATAATGATTCCGAGTTCCGTGACTTCAATTGCTTTCGTGATATAAACTTTAAGTTGGTTCGGTTCGCCCGAGGCTTCTCACTTTATTGGTAAAAACAAACTGAAAGGGAAGTTTCAATTTACAGTAAAAGTATAAATTATGGCGTCGTTAGGCAACCGGATGGAGAGAAGTCTCCGTCGCCGGGAGATTTCGCATTTTCCCTGTGCATCTGCGCTTGCACATGCACTTTTTTTAATTTTAAATTTGAAATTATTACTGTAAAAGTGAAGTAATCGGTGCATTTGTATGGAACCGACTACTGCACTGCAGTCGTTTTGGAAAAACGCGAGCCAAACCCTTTTACATCCGTTGAATTTGAATTGCATGGCCGAGTTCAACCTGCTGTGAGTTTCCGGTTTTGTCTACGACAAACTGACTCGGTTGTTTGCCTCTTGAACTCTTGCCTTTCTGTCGATTGTTCGCTCTAGCGGGCCAACGTGATGATCGTACCCCTTATGTTTTTTTCTTTTATGTTTCAGGTGGAGTGTAAGAAAGCGCAACCAAAAGAAGTTATGTTACCTGCCAATTTAGCAAAGACAAGAGCCGCCGGGCGAGGCGCTTACGGTGAGTTGGTTAGACTTACTCCATCGAATCCTTCTGGTGGGCCGTCACTAGCCGCTGCCCCCACAGCTACATATCGCTACACCCCATACCCGTTACCCGCGTCATCGTCACACCACACGGTCGCCGGGGTGACCATGCCAATTGTACCCGTCGTAACGGCACCTACAACCCCCACATTCCAATATGCCCCCGTGTACGATGTCACTAACGCGGTGCAAGCTGCCCAGTCTGTCAAGAGAGCCTTTGCTGTGGCCATGAGGCCTCAGCCAGCTACTCCAACGCTCAGCTACTCCATGACGGACCTCCTTGGGGTTCAGGGTCTGGATGTTGGTGCCGTATACCCAATTCCTGCTGCTGTAGGACTCTGACCCATTTTAACTTCTTTGAGACCCCAGTAAAAGAGTTCAAGTCGGATTGAAAGTTAAGCTCTGCACATTCACACGGTTATAATGGCTGAAATATTTAAAGTTCTAACAACAAATATAATCAATCTAATATTAACTATTTATTATTCTAAGTGTTTGTAATTTGTTGTTTTTAAAACTCCCGTTCAATAGTGTTCAATTAAAATAACTCTAGGAGGCACCTAGGAGTATGATTTTACTCATGAGGCGGTACTTACTGACATGTTTGAGAAATTATACATTTTACCCTTCCGTTCGTGCTACGGAAAGCGACGTGTCTTTGAAACTAAAATTACAAGACTGGTATTATATAGGGAGAAGGTAGTGAAAATTAGTTAGTGAAAAGGTCTCGAATTCCTAGAACTTTCAAAGAGGTTTTCTTCGAAAATTTCAACGACGGTTCTACTATGGTTGACTCCAGTCTTGCACCAGTCCAGACAGCTTGCACCGGTCAAACGAAACGAACCTCCGGGTATTCGGGGTATTTCTGTTGATATGTAAAAACCGGACAAACGGGGTAACGGCCTCGTGCAAACGGGTTGGGGCGTTTCCTAGACAAAATCTAGTTTGGAAACGCCGATGAAAAGGTCGACAAAGTTTTCCGTTGATTGTCAAATTGAAATTGGAAAAGCGTGCGTGTAGACAGACGGGATGGTGTTTTGATGGATTGCTCTGAGGCTCAAGTTTCTCGCGACAAAAACCTACCGTAATTAACTAATTATAAACTAATAGCTTTTCTCGCGCAGATGTTTAGATGTTGTCTAGGAGGCAGAGGCAGGGCCGAAATTTCGGGCAGATGTCGACATTTTAATGTCCTCCAAAATGTGAAAATCACTCGCCGCCCAAGCTGACGATCACCCTGACGAGTTTCTCCTCCGTTAGATGAAAATCTGAATAAAACTAATTATTACATAAATGGATAGATAGATAGATAAAAAGAAAATAACAACATATATATTCTCAATTCCTCCCGTCCCAATTCGGAAAATTATCTATTTTCTAGTTTCTTTTGCATTGCGTGCCTTATCGTCTGCTTTTTCTCTATTCGAAACGATCCCGAATTTCTCTGAATTTGTTTTTGTCTATTAGAACATGACCGTTCGGATCAATCCACGGAATAGAAAGACACACATATTTTTATTACATAATTTAGATTTTAGACTTTGAAAGTTGTCTTCCAGTCAGTTTAATTTGTTGTCGTGCGTTTTAGAACGTTTAGAAGGTTCTAGTCTCTAGCGTAGAATTCATTTTTAGGTTGTGGTAAAATTGTTTTTTTAGACGATTTAGACATCGACCCGTTTGCCCGTTGTCCGCAGCTCCGTTTACAAATACGTGTACATCGCGTATGTCAGACTTTTAGTTTTCGTTCCTCAAGTTCGAAACGCGTGCTGTAGTTTTCGTGTACACAGAAAAAATGTCGCGCATCCGGACTTTCCCGTACTTTTTCCTTCCCTTTTTACTTCCCTGTTTTTTTTTTTTCAACTATAAGAAATCATTAAAATTACACGAACCGGATATTGGTGGGACAGACTTCCAACCCAAACGTTTAACACGTGTAACAATTACTTTGTTAACAGGCAAACGATTTCTATTGTCAAGTCACAAATTAACCTCGTTAGATAGTTTTTTTTTAGGGGTTGGTTAGTTATTTTTATCGTCTTATTCGATGTCCCATTCAAGTAGCACGGCCTTATTTAACTTTCCAAATTAATAATTTAAACCGCGTCGCAACTTTTGTACGTCTTCAGTAAAAGGACTCAACCTTTTCGGTGGAGTAACTTCACGGAGACCGCCAAAAAAGTACGAGATGCGTACATGTACACCTGTAACTTAACATTTGCTTAACATTTAACGAAAGAACCGCTCAGTGAGCCTGCAATGTGATTTTATAGTTTTATTGGAAAAACATTTACACGCACGAACAACCACCAAACAGTTGTGTTGTTGTATTTTCACTTCGTAAACCGAAGCAAAAGTAGAGGACAACAACTGTATGCTGTTGTTTTTGCTGCTGTCTCTTTTCACCTCCAACTTCTCTCTGTTTCCCCAACCTAACAAAAAAATATCGGCGGTCCTGTGTCTACGTTCGCAAGGTTTCGTGATGAAAGTAACAGTTGTAGTAAACCAAGTCTCACAAGATTGACAAAATTGACACATCCCCAAAATCTAACTTTCTCGTTTGTTTTCCTGCCGTTCCAGCCAAGGGGTAGAAAGTCAAAGATTTATGAGTGACATTAATTCCTTATTAGGTGAGACTTAACTTCTTTTTAACGGCTTACTAAATATCTATCCGTCTCACCACCTTCTCAACCCCCGAAAATTATTATCAATTAATGGCGTTTTCCCGCCACCGTTTTGTAAAAATCGACTCTTATCGTTTCATAACTCACTCAATCGTATGTCTGAATCGATTTTCCCCGTGGAGGGGGATGAAAAACCACAACCATCCCTCTCCCATGCACACACACACACACACACACACCGGGAGGGAAGGAAAAGGCACAACACGGGTTACGTGTTTGATAACGTCGCTTATCAACCCTCCCGATCTTCGTGGAACATTTAAAATTACAAATTCGAACGTTTTGTACAAGTCAGCCAGTGCTATCATTATATTAATTTGTATATATAATTTTGTGCATTTTCGGGCGATAAATTGCCAACCGTCTAGCCGACACTTCAACGAGTCACTAATTTATATTTAATGTTATCATTTAACACATCCCAAGCCAAAGATTAGGGAGGGTGAGAGAGAAAGAGAGGATGTTAATTGGTAGACGAAGACTTCTTGTAGAGGATTTCCCGCCATTAACTAGAAACCTTTCTAGTTTCGGGTGACTCCTAGGGAAAAAAAGAGCCATCATCCATCCCTGCTAAATTTGGCACATTTAAACCGCCATGTTTGTGGTTCAAGTCTGCTAGAAAAGTAAAATCAGGTCCGTGTGGTTTTTGTTTGTGATTTCTCCCACCAACCAACACCCGTTTTATTAACTTGAATCCTAGAGAAGTCCAAAGTCAAAGTAAACCTGTCCGAACTCCAACTTTTGGGTACCTGCACCTGCACAATAAAAATAATCAGTTAATTGTGTCCATTTTACTCTAGGATTTACTAAAAAACCTGACTATTTAAGTCTAATTGTTTAACCGTGAAGTTCGTTTGTCTAGAACTATTACTTTAATTACTTTGGTTGTATTGTTTTAACTTAAGTACTTAAGTGAAATCGCCGTAAAGTCTGTGGCGAACCGGGTGACCCTCTACCCCCTCCCCGTCCCCAGCACCTGAAATTCAAGGCAGTGGCGTATTCAGCTTCTGGACGGATTCGATTTTCCACACCGCACCAGTTCGCTTGTTTGTTTTGTGTACAAATTGTTGTTCCTCACCCCATGAAAAATCGTTGATGTTTTGTTTCCCAACAGAAAATCATGGACGACCCCATTTTTGACTTAATTATTTATTCATTTGTTAGTTGTAATCTGTCCGATGGACGCCTCAGGCTTTATAGAGGTTTCTGTTTTACGATATTATGTAAACGAGAATTTAGTTATATTATTATTTTCCTAAATATAGCGCTAGTCAAAAGAGAATATAATTTTTAGATGTTTATCTACGATTATTTATCTACATAAATGCAGTGTAACGTGCAATTACCAAATAATGGATAGTTAAGTGTACATAAAAATACTTATACATTCAGTCGGAATAGTTGTAGAACCGATCGCCGCACCTTTTGTTTCTTCCGCATGCGTTTCGACTTGGGTGTTGGTCCGGTTTGCCCGGAGTGTTTGGTACCCGGTACCGACCGTCAACCCCGTGGAAGGTTCACGGTGACGCCAGGCGCTGCAGCGCGGCGGAAGAAGCAAAATTAAAGCGATCGATTTAGTTGATAAATCGAAATTAATTTTCTGTGTTTTTACGTATATATATTAAAAATGTATAACCGAGTTATTAAGTGTCGGAAGTATCCTTAGCCTCTAGCCGTTTAATCACCAGTTGTTTTTCAGATTAAAATGAGTACCAGGGAAGTACCCGTTCTTTCTGACCAAAGTAAATAATGTGACCGTCTGACGACTGGGGCTAATTCGATTTTCGATTGCAGGATCGACGACTTTTCCCAACCTGGAAAATTTCATACCGGAAACGGTAAATTAGTGATGTACCCGGGACGGAGCTTCCCCTGCTGCTGCTGCTGCTGTTGGGGTGGTTGTGGGTGGGGGGGGGTAGCGAGGGAGGAGGGAAAGGGTTGAAGGGTGTGGGTTCCTAGGGGGTGGCTCTCGCTTAAACTGAGGCGATTTGAAAATTTATTATCGCCATCAATTTGAAAAGTTTTATTTAATAGAATCTTGTTTAAGATTGCGCAGGGATGTGGCAGAACAGACGGCGGGAAAGCGGAAATACGAGGAAATTGCAATTTCCGGCGGAAGTCGCCGAAGGGAATTGGAAAAGTTTAAAAACTCACGTTTTTTTTTTCTTCTGCTCCTGCGTGTGTATATTTAAAAGAAAATTCGAAGGGTACTAGTTAATCTGCCTACTTTTACTTCTCGGTCTATTTCCTACATTTTTTTGTTTTTGCCTCGTCGGCATCCGTTTTACTAGATATCCGGAAATAGTTTCTATCATTGCGTAAAGATTTCGGTCAGTTTTGTGCAGGCCACAGCATCCCTCGCGGTGATGACCAGACTTTGCCACATTGTTTCACTGGAACAATCCAAACTATCCTCTCGATGCTGCTACCGTTTGCGTTCCTTTTAAACCGCTGGATCCTCGACTAGTTTGCGAAATGATTCTTGACATTTTTTTTTAAATCCGCCATTTTCTAATGCAAACCTGACGAGGTACCCCTGAGTAGATTTCTAGATTCCTGCCTGTCTCACTTATTACTACTTCTGGTCTTGCTGACTCCAGTGAGGTTTCCATCTCCACTCACGACGTCTAATTCTTGTTCTGTGCACCGCTGATTTAATTTCACATAAAATTTTGTTGGGCACGTTAACATCGTTCAATTCTTTCCGTCTGGCAATTCTTTGAGACGTTTCGAGATATTCTACTTTCTCTATCAGATGGCGTCTCAAAATAGTTATTACAGTTTTTCTTTCGATCCTGCAATTAAACTTAGCAGAAACAAATCCGGTGTGTCGGTTAGTTAGAGTTAGCCGTGTGATCGGGTGACCGACGGCGTAAGGAAATTTTAATAGAATAAGTTGCTCAATTCACTTGCATGACTTAATTCTTATTAATTTCACATCGTCGGACTCGTATTATTTCGAGTTCCAAATGGAAAAGATGATTATCTAGTCGAGAGATGATGCCACGACTTTCCTCCTTCATCCGGCGACACGTCTCCTGACACTTCTTTTTCTAATTGAAAATTTTCAAAATCGGATAGTGTCTTATTCCATATGTTTTACAAGTTCATAGTTCTGCTAAGTTAAAAATCTAGTTTTGCCCAGAGTAAGTGTCACTCACCTGTTCTTTTCTTTTTTTTTTTTACTTCTCGTTGCGGTGGGCTTCGTTGATCGCCCGTAAAACTTTTCTATTCGTAGTCTTTCGACGTTTTCACGGCCGCCGAGAAAAGTTTTACGAAGTTCTAATTACACTTGTATTAATACAAAATCCAAAATTATTAAATACGCCCGATAATTCTATTTAATTATTTGAATTAATTGATTGAATCAATCGAAACCCGCCGCGACCGGCTTCGTTCCGTGACTGATTGTCATTTAAATGAGAAAATTAATTTATTAAAGGTACCGTTACGTGCGTGTATTCGTAACGCCTTTGTACCCGTCTTGAATTAAATAATATTATGTAACGTAATTAATTAATATGCTTGACTGTTAACATTAAAATGGGTTACTTTAAATAAAACCAAATGAACAGTTTTTAGGACTTGTAAATTTAGATTTTCTCGGACATAACCCAAAAACAGAGATTCAGGTATTGATATACAACAATTTATATTATTCTCTTGTTTTTATGTACTTTATTTATTTTTCGTTTTATTTAATGAGTTATTTTATTAAACGAGTGGATAGCTTAGACGAAGTGCCTAAATCTATGTGTTTCTCCTAGACTAGTCATAGGAATGGTGGTGAATTTTATTTTTTGATTATTAATTATTAATTACATATTTATATATCATGTAATAAACATATGGAGTTTAGAATTTTAGATTATGTAATTATCTAGATGAGGATATAAAAGTGAACTTAGTGGTGATAAAAAAAAATAATTAGTTGACTATTGATTATGTATTAGATCAAAATATGGTTCTAGTGAGTTAATTGAAAATAAAATCTCGGTGGATGTTGTCAGATCAAATCCAAAAAAAAAGGTATCAGACATTTTAGATTTTAGATTTATCTCCTCTGGAAATTATTAGTTATGTAGTATTATTATTTATTTCCGTGATTCGTTAATCAGAGTGGGTGACGAGCAACCTCCACCGCGATTACCATTTAGAATATCTAAAAGTCAATTTAGAACTAAGTTAATAGAAATAAATTTAGACGTCAATTATTGTGAATAAATGAGAGTTACCTGTAGGTGTCAGTTATTATTATTTAATATCGAATTGTTATGTTTCTATTTTTACATAAACGAGTGACGTTGTTAATAGTATCTTATATAATATAAAATAATAATTATTTTTACCGTCAGACTCGGAATAAAAATTGTGTGGTGGCGTAGACGAGAGTGACGAGATTATTAATTGTTTAAATACTTAGATATTAGATTATTTCATTAGAGTAGTTTTGTAGTTAATAATTAATTAGTAATTTTTAGGTGGGTTGTGAAAGACCGAGGACGACGAAAAACGGTCTTTCAACGTGGCCGTTTAAATTTAATTTAGACATTGAACGAATTTAGAAGTTGTAGTAGAACTAACGAACGGGTGATCGTAGTGTAAATTGTAAATTATTTCGGTTTTAAAAACTGACAGCTCTGAATCGAACTACAAAGTGCCATTCCGAAAGATCGACACTACTATTAGTTTCAATGTGAAATTTATTTGTCATTTCATTCATCATTACAACGCATTTCGCAATTTTTCTGGAATGTTCTGAGCTCAAAACGTGTAGAATAGCGGCAGTAAAAGTATTTTCTGCTATGTTTTTTGGATCTTGTTACTATTGACCACGGACAAGGGGGTTGGGTTGGGTTGGGGGTGGTTTATTCTATTTAGATTTCTACATGATTTAGTACAAAGTTTTGGTTCTCGATTTCCAGTACTACTTGAGGAAAAATGAACAATTTTGACTTAAGGCTAACTTATTATTTAAAAATTTGTTTTAACTCCCTCTTATTTATTAATCCGTATTAATAAATTTTTGAGAAAACTGTGCCTTACCCAGGTGTCCGCTAGAGTAGAATACTTTTTCTACAAATTCCTTACCAAAGTTGAGTAGTTCAGTAGTCTCTAAGTATAAGTACTGGTGTTCGATGGGTAGACCAACGCTACGAGTAGTTGTAATAGTTTGTTAGAGGCTTTTTTGTGAACTTTTGAGAGGAGTCAACATAAGTAAAACAAAGTGAATGAAGAGTAACTAAAATGTAACTTTTGATAGTTAGGGTTGTGGTTTAATGTTAGGATAATTTAAAATAGTTGCAGAAAAAGTTAGAACCCAGCCTAGTAAGTTCGATACAACTAGAGTTGACTACTAGTAAATTTATTAATATTGAAAATGCCACACTTGAAATAGTCGCAGTCAGTTTGATGGGCAATGTACGTTCGATCTGAGATCAAATGATCTGTAGATCGTGGCACTGTTTGAGCTCTCCCAAATAAACTGATTGAACTACAAAAGTGATTTTGTAGTTACGTGACGTGTCGGCGAGGTTTTTTTTTCCAATTTTATTATGACGAGAGTTGTGTCTGTCACCCGGATGGAGCACAAGCAACTATCTTCATATTTTCCTTCGTTTCCGTTTGATTATTTCCGTTACTTTTCTTTTTATGACCTTGTCGCCATTCAAATCGTAAAAACTGGGAATTTTCCGTTTGGGGGTTTTTTCTGCTCATGCTGCCGTCGCTTCTGTTGCTGTCGCTGCTGCTGCTGCTCTCGTTGTTGCTCTTCTGTTCGTTTCATTCCCACAGTTTAAATTGCCTTCCGCTTTTGTCTTTTCAAACTCAACAGACCTGTTCGGACTATAAATTTGATTCAAAAAGAAAACTACTTCGCTTACATTTTGCTGACTCTCAGTCTTCTTCTGCTGCTTCAATATGGTGTTGTTACACGACTTAAATCCGGCGACTAAACCTTAGAGCTTAAGTTTTAACTTTCATTATTATGTGTTTCTACTACTCATTACATTCGTGATAGTTCCGTCTCCCATATTTGTGCTGTTGTTCCTATCAACCAGTTTGTTCTCCCTCCTCAAGGACTTAGTTTTCTGGTGTTGATCTTCTTCATGCGTATCTTACCTTTCTTATTTCTGCTTGAAATTATGTCTTCCACATCAAACGTTTGCTACTTGTGGTAACAATAATTGATAACTTTGTTGACGGTTCTTACGAAACACTTCGAAAGGTCACAAGAATTTGTATGCAACGCCGTACAACTGGAAATTAAGAATTTTCGTAGATTGTGCATTTTACTTAAAATCTGTTCATTGCCTGTCCCGAAAACGAACTTGAATATTTGTATTTGCGACTACACTCATGTGATTTATGTGGCGGTTCAGGTGATACGTTTGAATTTCAGGATTTACTTAAAAGTTTTACTCCCAACTAAAGATAGTTCGAGTGTAAGGGGATTATCAAGCGGTTAAACTTCCAATTTCGCCAACATCTGCAATTGTTCTGCTTGGGAACAGTTCGAATTAAACCCGACTCTGTGGGGCGGGGTGTTCCAGACGAAGTTCTTTTGTAGTTTCATCAATTACAAAAATGTCGTTTGCAGGGTGAAATTTAATTTATTAGAAATCCATCTTGAAATTTTGTAATTTCAATAAAAATATGAGGTCGCCCCTGACTCCGTGTTTTGTTCTTTACGTAAAAATGAAATGCACCGGACTTGTTCGAGTGCGAACGAACTCTACCCACGAGTTCTCGAATGTCAAAAAGGCAGTTATCGATCAACCAGAGAAGAACTCTTACGAATGTCAGGTGTTCGAAGTGAAGATGTCAAGCGAAAAAGGACTTCGGGTAGATGGGAAGAAAGGACGGAACTTCATCAAATATTAATGAGGAGTTTAAGACAGTAAACTTTTTTTTTCTCTTAAAGAAAGTCCAGGTGCTTTTCCCCCAGGCCTGGTAAAACTACAATTACAAAGTTGGCAATATTTAGACGTAATGAAGAGGCTCTCTGGCTGTTGTTGTAGTGCCAATTTCATTTCTTCTCCCACTGGAACTCCTAGAAAGCCGGTCAACTTGGACTTTTCCTGGGCCTTTTTTTCTTCTTAACTTTTCCAGGTGACGAGTCCCTCAGACTTTTTCATGAGAATTTTATAAGGTTGGATTGACGAAACCTTTTTTGTCTTTTTCTCAACCTTTTCTTTATGTGCGAATCTCCTCATCCGATGCGTTTGGTAAAAGTTTTCAATGCCTAAAAATGGAAAATATTGGAAATCTTTGTCTATCTGATTGGAATTTTTTGGTGGAGTTCCTTGTCGGGAGTGGAGAACATTTCCATTGAATTCTTTTGGTACATTTTTTTCTTATTTTGCCATTACACAGAACCGTAGTTAGTTAGTGTACGCTGCTAGGGGTGTACCATCAATGAAAAGATACTTGGATAAAATATTAAAATGTATCAGAAGTAGTTGTCGGAAAATACGTTAATAGTTGGTTGGGTGCAACTCACCTGGTTCAGGCCTCGAGATGTCTTTCTTGTTCATCCAAGTTCAAAGGTTCATGTTCATGACTTGAACTTAGAAATTTATTTCTATCAAGTGTTAGTGACGTATCCGTCCATTTCATATGAAACCGTTACGATTAGGTCGGAACTTTTGTCTGCTTGAAAAACCTTGTTCTAACATCGCTGCATTTGAAGAACTCGTACGGTTGCGGACATTTCGACAGTTCCATTCCTGTAAAATCAATCGAAGTCGGTGGATGAGCACGAGGGGGTGGTTAGGGGTGGAGGTGAGAGGTGGTGGCGAACCAAGACGGAAAGAGTGAGAAACGACAAGAATGATGGAAGAAAAGAAGAAAGATCTCTAACAACAGGAATCCATAACTGTCACATCCGAGGAATCCTTTGACATTTTCCTCCATTTGGGAATTTCGAATGTTCCAGAATCTTTCCCTGTCTTTCAGAGGCCCTCTTGGTCTTCTTCCTGTTGGTGAAAAATAACCGTTTTTTTTTCTGTCTCTGTCTGTCTGTTTCTCGCTCACTCCATCTTCTTCCGCCGGGGGAAAAATCCGATTTCGGCGGGCTATGCAAATAAACTGCTAAGTTCTGATTCCGGCTTAAGATTTGATAGCTAATAATTTATGCGATTTGCGGAGGATTTCACAAATGATTTTTCGCCCGGTTCCCGGAAAACTATGAAAATCTAGCCAAATCCTAGTAAAAGTTTTAGGTTTTCCCAGAAACCTACGGCCGACCCACCCTCTACTTAGTCAATGACGAATTTCATTTTCACCTGTTCAATTCCCTTTCACCTTCTCTTTGAACTTTATTTCTTATTCGCTTCCAATTTTTTTACATCGAGAACAATTTATTACCGCCGCGTATTGTCTTCCAATATCGTAAACTAATTAAAAAGTATAAAAATACACATTTAAATACCTGTTAGAAACCTTTGAGAATTTCTCACCTCTAGACATAAAAAACGTACATAAATTTGTATATATAATTTTACTTAGGCAGACCTACGTAGCAAATAAATACAGGATAAATTTTAAGTATTAAAATGAGTCGTTCACGGGAGAATTGTGTATATGCAGTGTAAGAGTACAAGAACAGTGGCAAAACGGTTAGAAGATAGAAATAGGACGGGATAGTCTAAAAATAAATGAAATAAAAAGTTACTTAATACTAAACTAACAATTCGAACTCAAGAAAAGAGAAATTTAAATTCAACCTGTACGTACTGTCGTGTTTCCCACTTCTGCTACTTGACACATCGTCCAGGAGGTTTGTTTTTCCCCCTGTGGCGTAGCCGCGTTGTGTTCACGATCCTCACTTTCCACATCACTAAACGACAAATCATTCGATGTTTTCATTCAAACAATGAATTGCTTGCATCTCTCGAGCAAAATTTATGGCGGTGCAATAGGCAAATCTAATAAATCTCTAGTTTTGTTGTCCGCCACTTGACAACCGCACTTTTTCATTAAAATCAAGTCAAAACGGAAACGGAGACTCGAACGGACACAAGCGAAAGTTCACCACGACCGTACCTGACTGCACCTGACTGTTCATCTGCTCGTCTCCTCTTCCCTCCATTTCTCAGTTTGTCTTACGTGTTAACTATTTACACTTACCTGTTTGTTAATTAGGTTAAACGAATTGAATTAGACGTGCCAAAATTACTTTTTCTAGTGTGGGCCGAGGGTCTTTCGTGAAATTGCAATTTGAACGATGTTCTTAATCACGAGATTCCGGGGGCAGCCATGCGAAAACTATTGCAAACTATTCGGACGGTGATGTCAGTCGCTTCCCCTGAAATTCTTCTACGTCGGTGATTTCCTCTCGACAAGTCAGGTGCAACGTGACCGTCTAGTTCTGGGCAATTTAATAAATCTTGACATTAATTAAAGAGTTCTCCGAGGTTTCCTATATACATATTTACCCTTGAGTCTTTCACTTAATCCTTCTACGATTGACATTTAACAAGGGTTTTCCTTGTATGGACGACATCGAGTTCCTGTTGTCGGTTTTAGAAGAAAGTGCTGACGAACACAGTGCTGTGAACCGTCCAGGAAGCTTGGTATGCAACTGAATAGTGAACTTCTGATAGAGAAAAACATCGGAGTGATTTTCCACACTTATCACTTACGTATATAATTCTCTCACTAAACAATATGCTTTTACTTATTAATAAGAGCTATTATTTAGGAAATGGTTTTTAAGGAAAACTGTTTCTGTTTGACTTCTTCGTGTCAGTTGCGAAGTTGTTACGCGTCCATCACCCCGTTCTCATGCTGCCCTCTCTTAAGAAAAACCTCATACGGCTAGAGAGCATAAACGAGACAGAGGAGCAAGAAACAGAATTTAAATTGAGAGTAAGCCGGGACTGTTCGGAGGTGAAAAGTTTCACTGTACAAACCGGGGTAATAAAGTTGTGCAAAACGCTGAGAGATTTATTGCGATGAAATATCAACAACAGGTGAAGATAATAGTTGAAGTAATTTTTTCCACTTTACCGTAGACTTTCTCCCTTTGTCGACAAAAAGAGAGAGAGAGAGGGGGGACTCGTACAAACAGGAGAGACGTTTTCTACAAATCGCGTGCCCACAGTAGAAAAAAAAGTAAAGAATAAGGAAAAACACCGGGGGTACCTCCGCGTGAAAACTCAAATTTTAAAACTTTTAGGCTAACTGCTAACTTCTAACTCACAGCTAGAAGATTTCGGGTCCAACTGCTGCAAAGAATAATGAGAGGGAAAATTTTTCTCGAGTAAAGTTTTAGTTCTGTGTCTTGAAGCATAAGAAAAATTAAAAACTATTAAGGTACCAGCGGTGGCAAGAACATTTTATTTTGAAGAAAAATTTTGATAGTTTTACTTATTAATTCATGTTAATTCGTGTATTTCTGGTTCCACTACTTTCGGTCATTATTTTTAATCTGCTACTTATTTGCGATCTAACTCCCGATCAAGATGGAAATTTTTCATTCGATTTATGTATCTGAAGCTTCACATTATCTTCCTACATAAATCTCATGAAATTTTTATTCATTGAAGTAACGAAACACAAATTTCGTGGGCGTCGACCTTGTCTCTGCTGCCACGAAAGAAATATTTAGCTCTCTCGTTGTTTTCTCTTTAACACAATTAAAAAAATCTCCAGCAGGATCCTTTAAAGACTGAAGACTGGGAAAAAGTTAACTTCTTCAGCAACTGAAATGTAGTTACCTGTAGGCACCTGAAGGTATCTCCAATGAGCTGTCAGAACATTCCGATCATTTTGTTCATCCCGCGTTTTTTTTTGGTAAAACAAAAATTGTTGAACGTCACTTTGTCCACACGTCTTCTCTTACGTGAATCAGTCGAAAACTCTGGGATTCTACGACTGGGAGACACGGAAAATTAGTTCTATGACTAGAAACAGAAGAAGTCGACAGTTAAATTTCGGCGGTGGGACGTCAAGAAGACTAGAAGACACGCGCGAGATTTTATTTAGAAAAATATTGACCGTATTAAGTAGAAATTTATCTAGTGTGTAGATGTAGTTTACTAAGATAGTTATGAAAACAACTAGTTTCCTTTCATAATCGCGTCTCATCTCCCTTTCTTACCTCCTCCCGGTGTTTTTTCATTTCCTTTTTTTCCGGCGTCTCTTTTTTCAGAGACGGACGGATGTAGTAGATAACTTGGAAATAGATTTACTATTTTACTACTAGGAGTAGGAGAGCACCGAAGTGGTAGAGAAATTTACGTTGAACCAAAAGAGTTAAGAAAATTTCACAGTTAAAAGGAAAATGTTTAGTAGATTTTTTGAGTGAAACGTACTGGCCTTTCTTCTCCTAAGAGCTCCTTCTTTTTCCGGAGTTAGTCCTCCCCCAAACCTTAAATATTTAAGGTTTTTCTCGTACCTGATTTTCTACTTTTGTCCAGGCAGTGGACAATGAAATTTTTACATTTTCTTGACCGTTTGGGGTGTGGTTTTTGCCTCGCTATAAAAACATCATATTTTCTTGTGCTTCTTCTCTCATCTATCTCCTTCTCTATTTCTGTATCTATCTATCCATCTATCTGTCTGTCTATCTTTTTATCTATCTTCCTATCGAGCTTTCTCTTTTTTTTTATTAAATCTGAAAAACCCTTTTAGTGTTTGAGGTAAAAATTTAATTCAGTTTTTTTCGCATTCAGCCTCCTTTCACTTTCTCCCTCTCTCTCTCTGTTGCTGTAGCTGTTGCTCTTACTCCATGTGCGTTTGCTCTTCGAAAAAGAAGAATCAATCTTTCAAATTTGAATAAAATTTTCACTTGAAAGTTCCGGGCTTTCGAGACAAAAATCTTAGTCCCAGTGTCTCTACTCTTCTCTTAATCTCCCCAATTCTATGTTTTTATGTTTCCACGTTGTCTACACAACCGACCGTCAACTTCCTAGCAACACATATACATAAGTTCATGTATTTCCGTCCACATGACGCGCTTCATACATACACAATAACTGATTAACTGGCAATCACCTGATTTTTTTCTTTTTTTCTTGCTCTTTTTAGATTTTATGTGGTCCTTGGGAGCTTTGCCTGACGGTGAGTCTTCAAACTTCGTCAATGGTAGGCGTAACGATTTCATTACTTATTTATTAACTTATTCAATTTACACTGATGTACGATTAAATTTGAGCATGCCAATGTTTTTTCCGCTTCTTTGTTGTGTTAAGACCTCTACTATGTATTTTATTTATTTATTTGTTTCTCCAAGTTCGACGAAGTCTGCGGCTGATTTTCCAATATTTGGTTGAGTAAATACTGACTAGAGTTAACGTTTCCATTTTGTTTTAACTTTGTTCTTCGTAGGAACCAACATTTGACGCCTGCCACGTAGGAAAATGTAAAAAATAATATACATAAATCTATTCAAATTGGGCGACAAGTGTAAATTTTCTCTTGGTCACTTTCAGTGTTGGTAACTTCCACCTGAAAATACTTCACTTTGTGATACTTCAAAGCTGCATATACATAAATAATACAATATTGTGTTGTAGAATACATAATTGCAGAATTGTGTGTTTCTTCTTTTATTGGACGAGAAAACAGAAGAGAAGAACAAGTGTAATTCCCGTTTTGTAATTCGGATATCCGTGGTTTATAAATTATAAGAAGTTCTTCTATTTCATTTTATTCTTCCACTTCTTTCTTCAGCGTCCAACGAGGATTCGAATCGTAAAATTTTTTATTTCAATCTCGCTTCGTTGCCGTTTCTGAATTTTTAATAACTCAAGGAAAATGGCTTCGATTGAATTCGACCTTAATTTTTAAATTCTCCTTTTACTGTTTTCACTTTCAGACTTTCTGTTTGGTTGTTTTTTTTATTGTTTCTACGCGTAGGGCCCCGAGAAAGGTGTGAGGAAAGGTCCCTGCAAGGTGAAGGCGAACCCGCGGTCTGTGACATGACCAGAACATTCCCTAGATGTCAATTATTACATTTGAAAATTTATTCTCACAGTGACAAATGGTACCGAGGTAATTTTCCTTGGAGAATTAAAGAAGAACAAAGAATTTTTCTATTAGTAGAGCGACAACTGACAAGTTGACTTATTATAATTGTATATATTATTTTGCGGTTAGAATGAATTTATTTTTAGTTCAGGAAATTAAAAATAACATTGTATCTTACTGTACAGATGTTCGGATTGCGTTAGACGATGACCAGTTGGTAAATTGGAAAGTTCAGTTGACATGTCAAGCTCACTTAAGTTTGCATATCTACACGTCACGTTTCTGTCGATTGTACGTTACAATTTCTTTTGCGGCGGCGCGTCACTCTCTCTTTCTTATCCTACATACTTTCCACTGTACTCGTAATTATATATAACCCCATGTACACAAAGCGCCAACGTTAACATCTCGCGTAGCAGCACATGTAGCCATGTTTTCTCCGGCACGCTCCTTCATAAACAAATTTTGATAATGCAACAGTAATAAATTGCAAAGTTCAGGTGTAAAAAACCCGTGGAACGCAAGGAAGTCGTAGACAAAATTGGAAAAAGGAAAAGGTAACTTCAAGTGCGACCGGGAAAAGACACAAATTTCAAAGTGTTGTACAAGTTCCACAGGTTATCGGGACTCCTGTGGTATTTACTTGTTCTACAAAAGTATAAAATAAATTCGGAAGAACCCATAACTAAAATAAAAACCTTAACTCGGCCCCGGTTGAATTGATTTATTGAGTTAAAAAAAAAAAACAGGGAATTTTTGTCTGGAAAGAACAAAGAATCGAAAGTCCGAAAGTGGCAGGAGAAGGAAACTCTCAGACATTTAGAAAGTTGGTTCTGATTCCCCAGAAAGGAAACTCTAAAACATAAATATTTCTGATAAGTAGCCTCGTACATTTAATTCTGGTTGGAAGTTCCGGCCGAAAACTTCCGGGGCCCTCGGAATAATCCGCGGAAAGGAAATTCCAGGCGAAAGCTCTCCATTATTTATCTGATTCTTTTGCTGCTGCTGTTGTTGCTGCCGCTGCTGCTGCTGTTGCTTGTTCTGCTTCCACGTCTTCGTCGTCTTATTCGTCCTCCTTCCATGCTACCGAAACCTCTCGAAATGCGCAATTGTTGTCTCGACTTTTCCGAAATTTACGCACGGCTTTAACATTGAAGGTTTTCCGAAGTAGAAAGGCCAAGACGGGGAAAAAATAGATAAACAGAAAAGCACAAGTCTAGTTTCTTCTCGTCTAAATCTTTGCCTAAATCCACGGGTTGAAATTGCACTTTAACTTCGACCGAGATTTTTCTCTTTGACCTTTTCAGTTTCATCTTTTCTTTCATGTCTGAACCTTTCGAGAATTTTCTAGGGTTTTTTTAGTCAGGATTTTTGAAATTTGAACTTTGCCGGTTGCCCCACAAACATTCCCCTCTCTCAACTGGACTCCTTTTAACTTTCCCTATATCGTTTTCTTAAGTAATGAGACTTTAATTTGACTTGTACTCTACTAAAAATTGTATAATGCAGTTTCAAAATTAAGTTCTCTAATTTCTAAACGCACTTTTTTTTTGGGGGGGGGGGAAACAGACCCTCAGAACATTTTTTTCTGAACCTGCAATGTTTGCGAGCCAAACTAGAAGTTGACTCCGTCAGACGATAATCGCTGCAACTTACAACTTAATTAACTATTTTTAACAATTCAATACAAATTCAGTCACTGACGTGTTGCTGCTAAGTGGTGTTAGTCGCTTTACTAATTGAACATTTTGCCTGTGGGCCCACAATGTCTCTCCTCAGTTGTCACTAACTCTGTCTCAAGATTTAACTGTTCTGTCGAATCAAAGTTAAAACATGAGGTGTTAAATTGACTTCGCATTAATAATTACAGTCGATAATCCTAACGTAACATATTTAACGTTACTAAACCTGGTCATTTTTATACGCGCCATTATCTTACTTCCACGAAAAAACTCAATTAACTTAGTTAGCCACATGTGACTAGTTTCGAACCAACCAGTTCGAACTTGTACATATTTTATTAGGTGAATTATTAGAAATACGTGTGAGTAACAAAAGGTGACATTAGAAAAGGAAAACGTAACTGTTGAGCGATTGACCGTCGTTCACTAACGTGCAACATACAAAAATCTGTTTGTAGTCAACTCAAGGAAGACGCAGTAATAAAAACCCTAAAAATAGTGTTCAACTCTTTCCAAAGCTGTGCTAGTACAAGTGCGAGAGTAAATAAGACGAGTAAAATTAGGAATGAAGTTGTCCTGTGATGAATTACCATGGATTAATAACTCGACACGAGTATACACCGATGTCTCAAATTATTCGGAACTTATGTATTGATGTTACATTTGTTTGGTCGCCTATTTGAATTTGAAAAATGGCGAATTCTGATTGACAGAAAGAAAATACATGAATAGACGGATTAGAGAGGATTTGCGCCTTAAAGTTTCTAACCATGGGTAAAAGGTACGACCGGACGGGAATGAATGTGAGGATTATAAGGGTTAGCGATTAAGGGAGTAACGAGTTATTAGAATAACACTACCTGTGTTATTGCCCCTTTTTACTTGACCTCAGAGAAACTCAAATTTTTCTGGAATTCTCCTCCCTGCCAAAGATCGTGTGGATGTTCCCTCCTGGTCTCCACCTGGTTTTCGTAGGCTCCCTGCCAGTTGTAATTTATTTTACGCGCGAATGATTTAGTTTGGAATTGTAATTTTCAACTTTTATGGAAGTATCTGTTTTTCTACCTGTACTGCACCTGTTGCTTACTTCTTCTATAACCTCTGTTTCTGTACACAGTTGTACTAACCATCCTAATACCAGACTCCTCCTCTTACTACTTACTACACCAAAAAACATAACAACTGTCTTGCCTTACTAACATGCTCTATAGTTTAGAGCATGTTTAGAGAACGCTCTACCGTTCTACCTTTTGTACCTTGCTCCTATCATACTGTACAATATCATAATATTTACCTGCCTTCTATGTTTTTGCCATCTTTTAGACGTTTATTACTAAGTTAAAAAACAGTACTGACGATTACTGTATGTCGTCACAGGGCAGACAATTTGCGTTTTTCGTCACGTGGAAGTTCTTGCAAGGAAAAAAGTATAATTCCTCATTGAATTGCACTGCTTACTTTTTTGCATCGGATGCATTCCGTTCTGGTTGATTCGACAAAAAGTTCTTCTTTCTCTTTAACGATCCTTCCTGCCTCCGATTTATCTCCTCTTTTATCTCATCCTTTTTTACGAATCTCCAGGAGAAGGACGACGGCCATGTTAAATTTACAAGTCCTCACCAAATCCAAATACGAATTTCTCCAACTGCATTTTACTGCATTTCTTTTATTAAGGGACTGGGACACTGAAACCGAACCATAAAAATCAGGCGCAATTTACGGTTTCGTCGTGCGTCCTCACTGGCCGTACCTGACTTTTACGCTCGGTCCCGACAAAGCCTTGATGTTTTCAAGTGCAAAATTAAGAAGCGGCGGGTTTGAGCCCGAAATTTCCTCTGTCAATCCCGTAATTGAATTTTTTCCGTTTTGCGTTTTTTTTTCCGTGGGGGATGTCAAATCGATCGGGGGGGAGTACAAAAAAATCAGGTTTTCGATCAAATCCATCGTCACACCTGCTGCTCCCTTGGCAAACTACACTCAAAGTAAATATTTACTCCAAGACTATGGGAATTCTCCGTACCACTTGCGAACGCCCTACAGTTAAACGCTTTACCTAATTATTTTGACTTAGGAAATTCAAACTTTTTATTAGATTTATAGCACAACTTGTGCGAACTTCTTTTCTACCCTTGGGGGCCTCTCGCTTGTACAGAACCGCCACCCCTCTCTCTTCATCCCTTCTCAAAACACTCGAGAACTTATTCAGTTTTTCTTACTTTTCTTCACTGTTTTTCTTTTTTATTACCCGTAATTTATTACCAATATTACCACTCTTGTGTTGGTATTGTTTCCACGTTTATTTTGCGAAGTGTGATGTATGGATTTTCAACGTTGCAAAAACTATATATGGAAAATTTTAGTGTTGTAGCTTGGGGAGGTATGAGGAGGAGGAGGAGGAGGAGGAGGAGGAAAATACGTCCAGGTGTTCCCCGTGTAATTACCCGGCTCGGGTGTTGGTAATGCCTTGACAATCACGTTTTTCTTCTCTCTCTCTCTTTCTCTGTCTCTCTTGCTTTCTCTCTCTTAATTGAGTGTTTACGTTTTCTACGTGCTGGTGACGTTTCTACGATTCTAATTTCGACTTGTTTCTGTCTCATTTCAGGTTTCCCTGCTGCCGCGTACGCCGCATACGCAGCCGGCCGAGGCTACTCGGGATACCCTAGTTTTGGACTATCATACCCAACAGGTAATCATTTGGCCACTTTGTATCAACATCCGCTGACTCTTCTCTCCTACCCGTTAGATCTCGGAGTGTGCAATTCGAGCAACGTGCACTCCCTGCCTCTGTGAACATTTCTGTCTGGCCTGACCAAACGCAACGAGCGGTGTGCTACCCTCCATAGGCGTAGCCAACAGTGACTGACTGCCCTAAGACGAACGACACTCCTTTGAGAGCAAAAACAGGAAGCCCTCCTTCACCGTAAACTAATATTTATGGGGGGTACCAAGTCAAAGGGATTGTTGACGAGCGCAAAATACATTTGCTGGGCCTCAGAAAGAGACTGCCAGCTTCTTCCAGAGAAATCCGCCCTTATTTTTATTTTGAATAGACGCAATAAATTAATTTCGATGCCGCTTATAATCGACGAAAATCGTTCGAATGAATTGTCGCAATTGCGTCCTTTTTCCCTGCAATTAATTTAAAAGTAAATTAAACGAATTGAGCGGGAAAAATAACTTTATAATTCCACCCGTGTGGTCTATTTTAAACAGACATAATTAACTCGTTTTATTTATTTATTTATTAATTAATTAAATTTATTTATTAATTAAATCGTCACTCGGATTTGCCTCGCGACTATTCGCAAAGAATCCGTCTCTTTGCCGAAAAGTTTTTTCTTGACCACCGATAATTTCGTCCGATTTTGTCAGTCTTTTGGCAAGGGATTTTTGATTGGGAAAACTACGAGACTTTCAAAATTTATTAGGGATGGGTTCCGGTTTGAGAGTAGAGGAAAAACCCCCCCGTGTGGGAATTTGGACCGGAAAAAACATCTTGAAAGCGATGTGTGCACGTCTTGAAAATAATTGTCTGTATGCGAAAATGCAGTTTGATTTTGGTTAAAGTTGAACGTTTCGGTCGATGAACTACAAAATTGTCACCAACCAACTCGACATCGACCTGTCTTGTTGTGGAGAAGCGAGATAATTCACGTTTTATTGAGTGTATACGAGTCGAGAGAAGAAGAAAGTACCTGTTTGTTACTTGTAGTTAAATTTCTTATTTAAAAGTAAAACTACAATGGACGTATGAATGCATTTGTTATTGTTGCACTATAATTTACGGTGGCGATTTTAATTAATTAGCATTTCATGACGACTAATTAATTTACAAGATGTCGTTCGATGCATTCCCATTATGGATTCCAATAAACAATTTTTATTGAACAACCACCGATCATAAGTAACCGTGTATTATTATTTTTAGTCTATGTGACCTAACGTAGCCTACTCACCGGTGTTTTGACTACCTGAGGCGTTTCTATTCTAGTTAAATTCCCTAGTAAAAAGTCTATGTAATCTGTAGAATTAGGGTATTGGTAAAATTTAAAAGTTTAGCATTTTAAAGTACGAAACTCTTCTTCAATAACAGAAGTCACATTTGAATTTTTTGTAAATAAAACAATTGGCTACCTGTATTTTCTCCCTAGTGAGACGTTAAAACAACCTTTTAGAAATTTAAGAAGCCGAATAGTCTAATTCTGTTTAGGATTGTGTCTGAAACATTTCAGTTGAGTAAAATCATGTTTGAGTCGACAAAAATTTTTCTACTTGACTTGGACGATTCGATCGGTTTGCTCCATTTTGTTAGTTTTGCTAGAAAAGTATCTTCTTCTCCCTGTGAAAAACATTCGGAGAAAGCACTCGGAGTTAATTAGCATTAATGTAATTAAGGGATGAAGAAAGCAAAGGGAAAAATTTAAGGAGCCACCAAGGGGTAAGCCACAATCAGTTGTAATCGAGAAAATTAGAAATGATAAGTAACTCAATTAACCTGCGTCACTCGGAGTAATTTAACTAATTTAACCGGTGCACATAAGTCGAAAAACAAAATTGCATTGCATGGTCAGAAGATGGATATCTCTTTCTGATCTAATTAAATAATCTTGTGTTTTCTGATTGAAAATACAACCCGGAGTGTGGTGTTGGCCAGAAGAACAGTCGGAAGTTGCATCCACAGCCCAATCCTGCGGCAGTGGACTCCTTCTAAACAACCAACCAGTATTTTAAAAAAAGTTATACGGAAAGGAATGACATGCAAGTTGTGTGTTTTCCCATAATTAAAAAATAGTTTAACTTTGTAGGAGTCCCACTGTTCCAATAAAGAAAATGTAGTTACTAGCACTGAAAAAAATTAATAGTTTTATTAGTCGTAACTCGAGAGTATTGAGAATTGAAGTCAATTAATTTTAGCTTCGAACATAACGTCAGACTAAAATCCCTCGGCGATTTAGGTTTCGCGTTTAATAAAATATGTCTCTGCCGTTATAAAATTTATGGAAATGAAGGTACCGAATTATTCATGTCTGCCGGGGACCGACGAAGGGGTTGAGAACGAGAAAGGAGATTAGAGAACATCTGGGTATCCATTAAAGAATACATAAAACTTATTAATTAATTATTTCCGTAAGTGGAAACTAACTGTGAAGGTTTTCGTTACGTTGACCGTTTGACTACTTTGAGTGAGTGCGACTGAAGACGAGCAGGTAGACCGTCTGATGTTAATAGTTTATTTACCGACGGGCAGACTACCACTAACCAAAAATTATATCATCCATTTCCTTATATTACACCGTTGTGAAAGGTTACAAAAAATAAATACAAGTTGGTGGAGTTTACACTGGGGAGACGCGACATACGTCTGTTTTAATTCCCACTGAGATTTGTTTAATTATACTTTTACTTTCGTGTATTTACTCTAAGAAACAGGTTGGGGCATTACACCTGACTCTTGTGGATAAAGTTTAAACATTAGGAAACGGAATGCGATTAATAACAAGCGATGGAGTTTGTACTTTCACGTGAAACGTTTCTCATCCTTCCACCGTTGAGTCTCTTCCAAGTCTCTTTTACGCCTGTCTCTGTTACACCGGAGACATCTTTAATTATTCATAATTTGGGTACACGTTTTTCTGTCGAAGACGTGACCCTTGTCCGTAGACAAGTCCACAACTGGCTCCCATCTATTGATAATAAGCCATCAGTAACTGCAGATTAAATGTTGCACTTGTATGCTTCTGTACATCTATTGCTAGTGATGGTTTCACATCGCCTTCTAGGTGAGACAGGTGGAGGGTTAATTGACGTCTTCTATCCGTGGAGAACCACAAAACTACGGCAGAAAAAGAACGTCACTCCTCCAGCATTTCTCTGACAAATAATTTTTCTTTTCGTAAAAAGTGGCAAGTTGAAGAGAACCACCGAGACATTTCTGTTTGTATTTAACACTAATTAAAAATGGAACATCTTCAACTGGATATACCTTTTTTCCAGACGTTACTGTTCGTCTGGAGAAGCTGGAAAATTTTCCGGGTGACAAAAATTTACACTTTTTCTTCCTCCACCAGCAGTGAAACTGCAGCGAATTTGAAAAATTCAAATAAATAATTTCGTATTAATTCTTCTTTTTCCACGTCTTTTTGCTATCCGAGAAAACAGTTTTTCGGAGTGAGCTTTTATGTTTTGCATAAATAATAATAATAATAATAATAATAATAATAAAAGAAAAGAAAAGTTTAAATATTTGAAATAATTGCTTACGAATAATGAGATTAAAAATTACCTTTCTCGTTACTTAAATGATGTAGGAAGAGTCGCGAAAGGCAGTACTCCTTCTCGGTACCAATTATTTTAAGAACGTCATGTACATAATGTACTATTTATAGATGTAATGTCTGCGTACGGGCTGTACGAAAGGCGTATCGAATTCTTTAAATTCAGAACTCGTAAATAAATAAAATATTTGATTTCCATAGGAAGCGGTGAGATAATGGCTGACACACAATATATATATATCACAGTTTTTATTACTTTTTGTTTTCTATTTATTTTTGTAAACAATATATTTATTTATTGGTTTGTGACCACTCCGACTCGTTCTACCACACTCTTAATAATAATAATATTAATGGAGTTATGGAAAATAATTATTCAATCACTGACTTTACAATTTAATGACACCCAACCTAAATACTCGGTTTTTAGTTTCAATCAACGTTGGTACATAATGTACCGTATACCAGTTAAAATATTTTAGTATTTGCACCACAAATATTGTGAAGGTGTGAGCAAGTGACGTTGTTTAGTAAATAAGACAAAATTAATATATATGAATTACATTAAGTGTTTTTAAAAAAACTGTTGCAATGATCGAAGTGCTCGTTGTAATTTAAAAGACTTCTATTGTGACACATGTTTTTGTAAATATTTCTCTATTGTTGTTGCGCTTGCTTAACGTTCATAAAATACGTTAATAATTTTAAAAAATACTCAGAATCGGATGAAAATTACGTTTCTGATTCTTTTAGAGCAATGTCAAAAACTGCCCCTTATTAAAGATACAAGACACGTGGATTAGTTAGTATATCGGAAACGAGTATGATGTATAATATACAAAATTTATTATTTCGGATTATATAAAAATTAAACCAGTTGTAACTTCCACGTAAGAAAACCTTATTTGATTTGTGAATAATCTTCTCTTACTTGAGAAGTTAATAATAATAATAATTACTACATTTAGGAAAAATACAGTAAATATTCGGAATAATATTATTGCAAAGTAATAAGACGAATAAAATGTATAAATGTAACTACAAAAGCAATAAAACAAACACGATTTTGTACTATTCGAATTTGAATGAATATAAAACATGACGATAACAACATGCTCAATGAAATTTAATAAATGTATAATATTTCAAATTTTAATGATTACCTGATACGTTTCGATGGTACCTACGGTACGAATGCAATTTCGATTATAAGCGACATTACTATTTCCATTGTAATGTGTCACACGTCTCGGTCTACATAAATACACGTGCTATTAATGTTATGAACGATTCGGATGGAAGAAATTTAGATTTTAACATTTCAACAAAACGGGTGTTCATTCAAAGCGCTCCC
This sequence comes from Polyplax serrata, assembly GCA_037055365.1. Lineage (NCBI taxonomy): Eukaryota > Metazoa > Arthropoda > Insecta > Psocodea > Polyplacidae > Polyplax > Polyplax serrata. Next base: position 1,964,163 of record JAWJWE010000037.1, on the reverse strand, counting down.
GCCATAATTACATAATAAAATATATATTATCAGTATAATATCGGTGGTCTGGCGGAGTTTTAACTATTCCAATATATCAACTTTATGACCGTATAAAAATATATATATTACCCTAAAACTACGTATTTACAATGTACAAATTAAAATGAATGCATCACAGAGCGATTTGTTCCCGTTCCCAACCGGAAATGGATCGAAATTAAATGGTAAATTGTTTTACTCGTCGGTTTTGATCGGTCCATCCTCAGGAAGAAGGTGTGGGCCGTTCAAGTGCGTGCAGACCGACAGACGGACAGGTGGACGGACGGACGGGCATACAATATGGGGGAGAGGGAGGGAGGGAGGTAAAAACATGGGAGAAGTACAACAGGAAAGGGTTTTCGCAATGGGAGAGGGAAGAACGCTCACTTTATTTCCTTTCGCATTATACATAATAGAAAACCATTTTGCGGATAAATTATGCGATCGAAATTATTTCCGGTTTACCCGTTGAAAATGTCGGTTTTGCTAGAATTCACAGCAAAAAAACGAAATTTTCTACCGAAACGTCTTTCCCCGTATGTTCTGCCACGTTCGAAGTGAGTCCTCCACCACCGCAAAACGTCCATCAACATCTTCGAGTGTTCGCCGACGTTTAAAGCAAGTATTTCCGGTTGATTTAAACGAGAGCAACAAACGACTTATTTTTCTATTGACGGATGTTTGGCTTGTGTACGTTATGTACATAACATATACATCTCATTTTGTTACGAAAATTTGTCTCACTTATGGATGTTACGCTAAACGAAAATAAAAATTAAACATTTTGAGTCGGGCGGTCTTTTTTTGCTTGGGGTAAGAAAGAAATGTTCACAGAAAGGGTGGCACGCGAGGTTCTTTTTTTTGCCACCGCCTGATCGGATTTTTTTCTTCTACTTGTTCTCCTTGTTTTGGTGCTGCTGATGTCTTTTAACTTCTACTTGTGTATGACACCTGTCTGCCGGACGAAACCGGCAAAATTCCCAAAGACTGAAAATAGTTTTTAACTCGCTTTTTTGCTGCGGTCAATGTCAGCGTCGGCGTTCCGACGTCACCGATCGAACGACCAGAAAACTTTAATTTTTACTTCGGGCCACATGCTGGCACCTAAAATTTAAATTTAGTTTTTTTTTCTGGGCCCTTTTTTTTTAATTTTTTTTCTCCTTCGGGGCCTTTGACGGGCCGCTTAACTGTTTTATTTTATCTTTTACTGTCTCTTTCTTTTGCTTTCATTATTCATTTGTCTTTTCTGTGTGTGTTGTGACGTGTTGTGTTGCGAATCGAATGAACAGAAAAACTCAGCGCGTGCGAACACGCAGACACGCCGTTTAAAACAATAATCCTGACATGGCTCGGGTGTGCGAACGTCTAAATTTCTAAATTTTTGCTTTGCTTTGTATGCTTAAATTTCAAATTTTTACGAGTACCCGCGAACTGTTTGAGTAATTTATTAACACAAATAACACTATGTATGAACTTTAATTAATGTACAAATATTTTATATGAAAATGTAAAAGTTGTGAACCGACGCAGGCGTGCCGTCGGAGTACGCGTTGTAATTATTTTCATTTGAAGTTTTCTCTATTGTACATACACATGAAAAAATATACATAAATAAAGGCAAATAAAGTGAATTATATTGGAACGAGTGTGTTCAGAAGAAAAAAAAGTATTACGCCATATGAAAAAAATAATTCTTTTATGGTTTATGTGATTTTTTTTTATCGTGCGATCAAAGAAACTATATATACACATGCTCCCCTCCCTGTCGGACACCAAAAGGTTTCTGTACGGGTAAAAAGCTTCAGAAATAAAGCTCTTTCTGTATCTTCCGCCGTTGTGCGAAAAAAAGCAAAAGTTTCCACTCGGGTTACTTTCAATCGATTCAATCGAATTGATTTTTAACTTGCGAAATTGTCAAAATCCGTGGGGTTCGACCGTGCCGTCAGATGTGCAAATTCACCAAATGGCACTTTTAGAGATTTTTAGTTGTTTTTTTTTTACTAATTTTCTTAATTCCCCGTAATTCTTCCTCTGTAAACAAATTCAAAGTTGTGAATCCGCTTGAATAAAATATAAATAGCAGGTTGGTGCTTTTTTCCGGGGGAGATCATGTGGATAATCGTTACACGAAGGGACTTTTCAAATTGGGTACCAATTCGCAACTATTTTGGGGTTAAAACATGATTTTAGTATTTTTAAACTGAGATCCATGAAGTTTTTGTTGTAAAAATTTGCCAGGCATTGACTCACAGCGGCTGGAGTTCTTTTACGAGAATAATACAGAGAGTTTTCACTGTGTGGAAGATTGAATTGTCAAATACGTTCTTATATAAGTCTTAGTTTATGTATCATTCAAATCTCTCCTGTTTCTTCACAAATACTCTTTATTTATATTTACTACAAACGTACTACAAATATTTCTTTGCGTAATGTGGTTTTCCGCTCCCTCGGTTATCGTTGACGGTATTGGGAATGTTTAGGGATAGCAAAATCACACACGAGACTCGAGACGGAGACAGAAATATAACAGTTTAAAATTTATGTTTAGGAGTAACATTTTGCAGTGTAGTCAGACCACGCACAGGGTCCTGTGACTCTCCAACGAGGTGTCACCCTGGTGTCGTTACCGGTAAGCCCAAATTATGCCAGACAAACCGCTCTTTGACACACATCAAATAAATCTTATAGTTTAGTCTAGTGGTGTTTGGTTGACTTGTTAGACTTAAAAATAGTTATATTTTAATTGTACTCCTGCGAACAGTTCACCGTCGCGAGACCGACTTTCTATTTTGCTTTGAGCAACTGTATGTTATTAATACATAGGCATAGTTACATAGATAGTTGGTCGTCAGACAAGTAGTGAATGTAATGTAATGTTTAGCTGTTGTGCGGATGCATAGTAAAGGGAGGGAACGTCTTCCGAACCGAGTGCCCTCCAACGGAGACAGACTCCTGCATCATTGATGTATTTTCGTACCTTCCCGTGCAGATTCTCTAATAAAAGGTAAACTTATGAGTGAGACTAGAAGAAGGTACTCGGCGGGGATCTTGAAATTTTTAATAAGTTTTAGACAGCTGTTACAGCAACAGTGTATTCAGATTACTTGAAATTTTCGCTGTCGACTACGGCACGTGCAGAATTGCTGTTGCAAAACTTCTAGATGAAATTGATCCACCTTCTTCTTCCTCGTCAGTGTCGCTCAAAATTATCTTCCGTCTGTTTGTATCGCATTACACTGCAGATACGATTTAACTAATTGTGTGTTAGCGTTTGTATGTATGTCTCCCTTTCTCTCTCTCTCTCTCGGTGTGTGTGTGTGTGTTTTAATTCAATTTAAACCGCGATGTGTTTGCTCAAGGATACTTGTTGAAGTTCCCTTCTTCAGCTTCACGTACCAACACATTCCAAAGGCGATTTGTTCATCTCCCACCATCTACATCTCCTTTAAATTATACAATTTTGCAGTTTCATTTTGTTGCTCTCTCAGATCAATCTTCGATTAAGGACATGTGTTACTCTCATTTCTTCTTCAATAAGACGCTGATGTTTCCTTTTTATTTGCCCATCCTCAAATTTTGTATTTTTCTTCCAGCCTTCTCCTACACGCTGCTTTGCCTCGTTAGATTCTACTGGGATAACACGATTGATCATTAACTCATTTTTCCAGGTACAGTCCCCGTACCTGTTCCGTGGTTTAATCTTTCCATTGGCTACGGTTGCAAATCGTCGCGAAAGAAGCAACTGATTACGACGACAAGAATAATTTTATGCATAGGAAACTTTATGAATTGATAGTTGATTTGTGACGTCAATCGAGTTTCATCCGAGTATAATTCAATTACTTTTATATTGATCGAGAAACTAATTCTTGTACTGTATTGTACTTCTGTATTGAACTCTCCCTTTTTGGTGGAAGCTGCAAATCTGTTTTGGTTTTCACCTGTATTTTTTTAATTTCGTGCTCGAAGGGTGCCCATCGAGGGTGCCAGCAACAACATTAAAAATCCGAAACAGGGCCTGGAGTATGACGAAGTTACCGGAAACTTTTCCACGTGAAAGCGGCGAAAAACCTTACGGAAATGAACGTTGGACCGGAAACTGTTCCCAGGAGTGACATTCTCTCATTTCCCATTCAAATGCCTTCTCGTCCCAGCCGTTTTATAATAAAATGCTGAATTCATTATGGAGAGATTTGAACTGGCAGTGTCGAGTCCAATAACAATTAGCTTCTGTCTGACTGGTCCTAGGGACATGTTTTTCCTGAGATTACATATCCAAATAGACTGGGAACTGGAACTTTGACACAGGGGGGGAGGGTCACGTGCTGGGTTAGAAGTTGTGGCCTTTTCTAGGCTCACCACAGGACCCGTGGTCAGTAGCACCGGACTCCACGTGGTAGTTTTCGTAGCGGAAATCCTCCATTCCCACGAGTAATTCAAAGTCTGTAGATGACCCAAACTACCGGTACCTCCCACCTCCCGGGACTCGTAATAATTAAATTCCCCCGGGGGGTTGAAGGTTCGGTTCCCTCGGTGAAGGACCGAGCTCCCTCTTGTCTAAATTATTCTGAGTGAAATTTTCACCGGTCGAAAATTTCTACTAAGTGCAAGTAGTGAAGACACAAACGAATTTGAAAACATCTGACTGCATGTCGTAGTGTTGTTTATGTCTGGCGACAGTGAAGATACCGAACGAACGATGAAAAGTACCTCTTAGTAACGAGCAGGACATTCCTTCACGTGCAGCTCCACTTGCATTGCAACTGCAAGTTCCCGGGAAAGACAAAAACTCCTACAGCTCTCAAGAAAAATGAAGTAAGCGACGGATATTTTAACTAAGTGAACTCGCTTTTTTACCAAACAGACCTTGATATATTTACAATGTAGTCCATGCAGAGAGCAAAGCAGAGAGAGAGAGAGAGAGGAAAGGCACCAAAACTGTCGGTTGTGCATAAAAGTTGTGTAATTCAAGGGAGGAAACAAAGTGAAATTACTGCGTTCGAGGCGGGCATGGCGTAATTTCCAGGTGGATGGAAAAAAGTCAGGTGAACTGAAAATTGACGACGGCCAACTTGTGTTTCTTTTATACAGAGAAATGTCTTCGTCAGAAGTAAACAAAAAAAAGTATGATTAAAAAAGTGTGCAGGAAATTTCCCAAAAATGTGCGGGAGACCTGCTCTTTCTACCTCCACCACTGTTTTCATTATGTCTTCTGCTAAGTGTGAATGACACGACCCGACTAAACAATTTTTTCCCTTGTGCACATTCCATGAGAGCGAAATGGGAAGGTCCGGGGAATTATAAAAAAGCAAAATCATATACGGCGACAAACACCTGCGAACGTAACTCTAAACTCTTTTGTACTCCTTCGTCTTTCGTAACTTACATCTAGAAAATTATAAACAGGTACTCAGGTTTCTGACGGATAGGAAACGGAATGGGAACGCAGTCCTCCGACAGGTTCAGGTACAAACTGGCAAATCCTGTTGTACATCCTCATCAGTGCGTGTGTCCACACTTGACCAACTACCCGAACACCCCCAGAGCGGGAAGGACTAATTTCACCGGTCCGGGTTTTTGCCTGCACAACGTGCTAAATCACTTGGAATTGCCAACTTGTACGTTGGGGGTTGAAACGTTCCATAAAATTTGCCCGAGTTGACACCATTTTTTCGCATTCAAAATAATAAAAAAGAAACGAGCACAAGATGAGGAGAATGGTGGGAGACGTGAAAGCACTAAATTCAAATAAAACGAAGCGGTTTATGGGAACTTCGGGTTCGGAACAGCAGGAGGAACAACCCTGGAGCTGAGAAATTCAGGAAGAGTTCCGAGTGCGCAGAAAAGAACAATCAACGACACGGGAGACAGGATTTTGAAATTTGAGTTTGGAGAGTTTCCTATGTACATAATTCAGGATTGTAATTATGCTTTACTGACGGAACTCTTCTACTCTCTCTCTCTCTCTCTCTCCGGAATCCATTAATACTGTTACTGAATAAATAAAGAGAAAAAATTAATGCGAGACACGGAGTTTTAAAAATATAAATTTTACAATGAAAAGGAGAAGCAAACAGTGACTTTTGTGCTTAATTAAATATTGCTGTTACACCGATGGAAGTAACACATTAGGCTGTTAGCGAAAGAGCGGACACCGAGTAACACTTGAACATAGGTAACAATCAAAATAACTTTGTGTGTGTGTGTGTGTGTAACCTTTAGTTTCAGTAATATCATTATATAAAACTCCCGAGAGTATTGCCCTGTCGTTTTTCGCAATATATGCAATACTAGTTGGATTAGAACTTATTCAATAGAATGAGAAGTAGATTTGTCGATTCCGTTGACGATTAGTTACTCCGGTTAGTCAAACTATAATATTGTAGATGAACTATATACAAGTTCTTGGAATCGTCGTGTGTGCCTGTAATAAAGTAGTATTACAACTGTTAATATGAGTAACTGTAGAGAAGGGAATCCTGAATCATAGAATAACTCACTGGGAAATTTGAAGATTTTTTTAATATACTCATAATGAAGTTCAAGAATAAAAATTATTCAATTTTACAATACAAAAATATATATAGAAAATACTATAGACGCTAGGACTGTGTACTTCATACAATACACACAGTTGGGTGTATACGTAATAGATCGTGGGAATCAATAAATAATCTACAATTGAAAGTTTAAATAAAAGTTTATATTATATTATTATATTACGTATTATAAAATTTGAACACTAATTTTACAATATAACAATTGGTCGAATCTATGATATATTGAATGTATATTGAATGGTTGCAGTTTGAATTATGAACCGATAAAGATAAAAATAAAAAAATGTATACAATTAAATTAAAAATAACATAATTTAAAATACAATAAAATAAAACATTTTATACTGTAGAAATAATGAAAATGGAACAAAATAAGTACATAGAGATAAAATTGGGTAGCGTAGAGTGTAGTTGTCGAAAATATCGAGCCGTAGCACTAGCAAGTGTGTAACACAGAGTTTTACATTTAAATTTTTATATATAGAAACTACTACAAACTGTTATATAGTCAACTGTTATAATAGAAACTACTACTACAATTGTACTACACTGACATTAACTTGTTCAGTGTCTAGTTTTCTTAGTATTAGTCGGGTAACACCGGAACAGTCGTTTGTAGTTAAACCGTGACTGAGTGTGTGTGAATTTGTTTTTCCGATTTTTATTTTTCATCCGTTTCCGTTTTCTTCTGTTTAATTTGAACTGTCCGATCCGGTCCGATTAGTCTACTTAGTTTTTCTATAGAGGAGTAGTCGTAGCCTTTTAGATGTTACTTAGTTTTAGAATAAACAAAAAGAGAGGTTTTTAAAAGTCGCCACGTTCACCCCGAAGCGGATAATTTGGTGGTTTGTTTTCGTGCCTTGCACATCCACAGTCCTCTGTAGTCCTCTGCTCCGACAGCGGAATAAGTTAAAACTTTTTTGACTGCATCGTACGTGTTAAATCAGGTTCTCGACAGAAAGACAATTGAACAGTAGACATCTTCAACGTGTGAAGGGAATAGGAAGATATTGGATTTTTTTCAATTTCCGGATTCGGCCATAAAGTTATGAAAAATAAAGCAGAGGGCCCTAAATATTAGGAAAAAAACATTTCTTAAGGGCGGTTCAACCCCACCACCCTCACATACACACATGAATGTATGATGGAATGCCTCGAAAACAATATAAACAAACCAACATGTTGTCTCATTCGTTTCTCCCGGGTTGTGGATGTTTTGCTGTTATGTTTTTCTATTATTTTGCGTGTATTTTCTGTTTCAACCCCCAAAGAGTTTCTTCTTTGTCCGGCCAATGAAATGAATGAAGGTACTCCTCTTTTAAATCATTTTAATATTGGACTACCATCCCCCGTTTTTCTTTCTCTCTCTCTCTTTGTGTTTCCATCCCTTGAAAGCTCTCCGAAAATAGTAAGACGTCACTTTCTTCCGTTTCGCATTTCAGGTTTCTGCTTTCTCTCTAATCTTCTAACTTCCCCTGCACATCCGTTTTTCTCGTTCTTTCGCATTTTCAAAATGAGTTTCCCAGGGTTTTCTTCAGCCCATACCAGCGCGTTTGGCACTGCCTGTCTGAGGCAAAACTTTTCTTCGTCCGGTTTGGCGGATCGCCGTCTTCCGTTTTCAGTTTGAACCTTCCATTTCCGGTCGTTACTTGTGTTTTCTTCTTGAGCTTTTTGACGCTTTGCTTTGAGCCTCAGAAAAAATTAAATTGCTAATTTTGTGAGAGCGGAGTTTCGATACTCGTCGTGCGATTGTCATAAATTCGATGTCACCTTCCGACAGGAACGACATGCTCATTTGTTACGTTCGCATTCAACAGTTCGGTGTCGTGTTACCCAAGGTACTTTACTGCTGGTACCTGCCTACCTGCCAGGATGTCTTCCGGTCCGGAGGATTCTGTTCAGTTAGTTTTTCGTTGGGTAATTAACCAAAACGCGTCGACTTGTTTGCCCAATTTTAAAAACCTCTCTTTCCCTTTAAAAACTTCGTTTTTTTCCTCTTCTTCGCAAGGATCAAAAGAAGTTGGGGCTTTCACGTTGAAGATGAAAAATCAAACTTTCCCTCGAAAGGCCCGATTGGAAATTAAGTAGATTTTTTGTTGATTGATGAACGTTTACGATTTTACTCTCACTGCCTTTTCTTTTTTAGGTAACTTAGTGAAATCGTCTCGAAGAGTCTGCGGCAACCGTGGTGGAAATGAGCTAACACATACACACACACACACACACAAACTCATACTTGATATTGTTTTTCTATACATGTCTCTTCTTTTGGTTTTGTGGGAACCCCTGCAACAGCATTGCCTGCAGGTGTTTGACTTCTTCAGGGGGTTCCCTGGGCACTCCAACTGGTACCGTGTGTAACCCAACCCTCCTGCGGTTTCTTCTTCGTTTTTTTTCTTCTACTCCATGCGATCGGTTTAATAATATAACACGAATCATTTTCTGCTGAAGCATCTGTGAAATCCAATAACGACAGCGTTTTTGCAAATTAACGATTTCCGCCGATAATCCATTTCGTTTTTTTTTTACCGATATTTTCCAGTTGGGCGTGAATTATTCCGCTGAATTTCCCAACATCTCTCAAAGCGAAGTTGATAAACCTTGAGTTTTACGAAGGGGTGGGATACTAGAGGGCTTGAGCCTACATGGTACAGACCGTTTTTCTGCTCCTTCTACCGAGTCACGAGTAGATTAACTATTCCCAAACTATTCATGTTATGGTACTTGGTTGTGTAGGTTGTATGGCGTTGTATGTGCGTTGTTCGATACTTTGGCTATACCGCGAGTGGTTCTTCTGGATGTTCACAGGATGTAAATGCAAGTTTCTGCATTTACCCATGATATCTGCAATGTTTTTACCAGTGGCTTCTCCCGTATGTGTCCACTAGATGAGGAGCGTTGTTTTGTGTCTCAGAACAAGTGCATTCTTCATTTCTCATCATTATACTTGTACAATCACCGATCTTCCGAGTCTTCCGCACCATCAGGATTTTTGATTTTTTCCCCTGACAGCTTTTCCGTCGGTCCGTCCGTCCGTTTTCCATTTCGGTAACCGAAAAAATTTCAAGTGCAATAAATTAAGCCGACATTAAAAACAGCGGCGAGAAAGAAGTAGGGAAAAAAGAGAGAGAAAGAGGGGAACCCTGAAAAGGATTGAAATCTAGCCTTAATTGCTTTTGCCGTTTTGTGATATAAACGAGCAAAAAAAAACTTTTTTTTGCTGGACAAAAGGGACCGAAGGACTGAGAAAGGGAGGGCAGTAGCAACAGCAAGAGCAGCAGCAGCAGCAACAGAAGAAGATGTGCGCACAATATAGATAATACCTTTAGAGACAGCAAGATTCATATTATACAAGCTTTTCTCTGCGATTGCATTCCATTGAAAAGAGTAAAGGAAGTCTGAGGATGGGCTGAGAGAAATGGGTAGGGGTGGGGGCCAGCAGCAGCAGCAGCAGCAGAGACCCAAGCAAAAAGCCGAGGTTTTTAGAGGTTTTGATACATTCTTTTTCTTCCAGAAGAAAGAACAAAATTCATTCCCGAGGTTTTCCATCAGATTTGCTAGAAGTATAGAAAAAGTTTTTCGCTGAGAGGCAGCAAAAGGAAGGAAGGAAGGAGAGAGAAAAAGGCCGACATTGCCGTAGAACCTTTAGAAAGATTTTTATTATTGGATAGTTTCCGTTAAGAAATTGCAAATTTTCACTATATAGGGGAATTCACACATAAACATTTTTCTTCTGTTTCAAATCTGCACTGTTGCTGCTCGTGGACCTCGTGAATGCTGCGGTAGTGCTGTGATACTCACACCCCAAACTAAACCCCCCCGGGGCACTTGTGTCCAGGCAAACATTAACCCATCGGGTACCTTCCCTACTCCGCTACCTTTACCTTTTCAATACATTGAACTACGGTTAGTCTGCCGCGTGCAGAACGAACGACTGTAAACGAGTTAGTCACTCACATCAACTATGAAACGTCAAATTTCTACAAAATATAACTTTTGTCTTGGATTGTGTCACAGAAAACCGACTTCCGGTCGCTTAACTGCTGTTGTACACGGCTGTAATTGCCCGGATACGCGAAAAACTTTTTTAATAACACATTTTAAAAATGGGAATAAAACACATGTTCCAAAGTACCTGCTGCATACGTCCCGACAGCGAATAAATTTATTACAGGGAAACATGATAATATTGCGTGGCAACGCAGTTCACGTTGTCTGCCATTTATTTATTCTTATATATAATTTTTTAATTTAACTCTCTGATTTATTTAACGCATGACCTTTCTTTCGCCATCTTGCATGTCTTGCGCATCTGGTTACATGCTGCTCGGTGGGACTGGTGTTGGATTTTTCACACTGTGGCTGACCAATCGCGGTAACTCGGGGGAGAACTCGCTTTCTAAAAACTCCTGCCATCCTGTCGTTTCGCATCCAAAAAAAAATTAACACACAAGTTTGAATTGATGAAATTCGATTGATTTGATTGGGATTTGGATTTCCGTAGGGTACCCGGGGTACGGCTACTTGCCATCCCCGTCCGCGGGTAGCTCCGCACCAGCCACAGCCGGCGATAGGTCGGCTAGCTGCTACGAGTATGCAGCTGTCTCGCAGCAGCAGCAGCAGCAGCCGCCCCACCACCAGCAGAAACAGCAGCAGCAAAACGGTCAGAGGCAGACGATGCAGGAGCAGGGTACAGTTCATAGGGAACAGGGCTACCAACAGAGGGCGTTGTCACAGAGGAAGCAACAGGGTCCTCACCAGCAGAGGACGACCCCTCAAATGCTGATGCGGTCTGACATGTACGCCATGGAAGACAGGGTTAAGACGTATGTTGCAGGTACGGAGGACTTCCTGTGGGAAATGTCGGAATCATCGGACTACGAAAATTGTTTTATGCAGGAATTATATTAATTTTTTTACTTCATTTCCATTCCTTTCATCTTCTCCTTTCTTCCATGTCTTTTCTTTCTTTTTTTCCCTCCCCCGAAGTACAAGGAGGGTGAGAGACAGAAAGTGAAAAATTCTCTTCGAGGAAATTAAACACGAACGTAAAATTTAATCTTAGTAAGATTAATTAAATTGGGTTTTGCTGAAGAGCTTGGCAGACTTGTAGAAGCGATGACAAAACAATTTCTAGCTACTCTACCCACGTAGCCCCTCGAAGGATCCCCCGGCCTCCCACCTGCCCCCCCCCGTTGTCTCTCGTGACAGAAATGATGAGATCTTCGATGACAGATGACGATCAGTTTATTAATCATTTTGAACAATCACGAGATCTTCGCGTTATTAAAATCTCACGTCTTATTTTCATTCCATTCATTCATTTGAAATCTTTTTTTGTCGCCATCTCTCAGATCAAATTCCCGAGGGTAGCAAAACGACCCTGCAGCTTCCATCTGTCGTGGTAGTTGAAACATTCGGCGGTCAACTGCTGTTGTTCTTTTTTCTTCTTTGCGTACTCACCTGCCATTGACATCGTTCTGAAACAGTCGGTCAACGTCTTCTTTCTTTCTTGTTTTATCTCACGTCTTTGGAGTTTATTTCTTTTTGGTTTGAGGTGCCTTCTTCCTTCCAGGGTGCAGTCACTGAACAAGGCACATGTTCGTGGGGTGCCGAGGAGTACGACCGAGGGCCTGACCGTCTTGTTGTTCGCCTCTGATTAATCCGTGCGACTCATTTTTATTTCTCTCTTCATTCTTTTCCCGCCATTTTCTCCTCCCTAGGGGGTGGTTTTCACTTCCCCCGAAAAAGTTTCTGCCCAACTTGTGCGACAGGAGACAGTTTCTTTTGACGTGGTAGGAAATCGCCTTAGAGAAACGTTTTAATAATTTTTTATTAACATTACCGAGAGGTTTGTTTCGTCTGATGTTGAGAGAGGAGACGAAGAAGACCTGCCAACTCACATTCTTCATCCTCTTATGTCAATTTTCATTTTTTGCAATAATCGGATCTGATTTTTCATGGACGCATTGGTTTTTTCAACAGTTAACAAATTACATTTTAAAGAGCATTACTTCCTCCCGCTGTCTGCTGTTTCTCTCTCAGAGGAAACCCTTGAAAGTAAACTTTTGAAAGTCAAAGCCAAGTAGAAACGGTCTGCCACGGTTTCTCCTTTCAACTTTCATTCGACTGCCTGGGTCCTGGTCGTAAATCAAACTTGTTACTCAACCTGATCCAGGAAAACTGTTTAATCATGTGAAAAAAAAATAATGAATTACTGCCGGTGATCAGTTTCACTACATACACGTCAGAAATAATTTCAAAGTTTTGAAACTGAAGCTTTCTAGGGGGTGAATGAGGGGTGGGAGTCGAGTAGGAACAAAGGACAGTCCCACGTGAGGACGAGTACCGTGAGTTGTTCCGACGGGTTCAGTGCTTGAGTTCACACAAATAAGAAACACATTTTGACGTGGCTTTAGAAAAAAAAAACAAGCCCACGGTTTTGTTCAACCTCTAATAGATTTAAATTTTGGGGGACAGTGAAAGCTTCCAACCTAAAATATGAAAGTCATATTTTATGGGAAAATATTGAAACGCGTCCTTTTACAAAAGGGTCCTCACTAAACTTTGTATAGAACCATAAATGTGATGTATGGAGGATTAGGACATGTCTTGTAGGTGATTATGCTAACCCGATGACGAGTTAAAGGAGTCTAAAAGAGATTTTTAGAAAAACCATGGATGAAATTTAACCATCGAGGAAATTATTACATCGACGAAGTGAAAACTGTCCATGACAGCACATGTCGCTGTGGTACCGAAATGAAGATTGTTTCTTTTGGTTTTGCTTATGTCTTTTTTGTTTGTTGTTTGGTATATTTACAGCGGTACATCGGCAAGAAGAGTATCATTGAACAGCATCACATGGTTGCTGCTTGATGTTACACGACATTGTCAGGACATGTACACCTAAATTGCTGAAGGCGAAAAAGAAGTTCTTGTTCACGTTTGTCTTGCGCCACGTGTCATGACTTCTCTTACCTGGTAGTCTTTGTCACGTCCCCACCCTTTTTCTAAACATAAAACCGTTTTAATTCATTCCCGTGCCCGAATTGTAATTTCCGACAGCGGCTGCGTCGAAAACAAAATGACGTCTTCGGAGCAACAGAATCGACTTCCCGAATTACCTTTTTCTCGACTTTTACGGCCGGCATATTTCTTTTTCTCTTCTCTCGCGCAGATGCAGGCCATCGTCGCTCTTGAAATGTTCCATCGAGTCAAGTCGCTGCCATCGAGTCACTTCCTTTGAGGTTCCTTCCTGTCGTAAAACGGCAAAAATCGCGCTCCTTCTAATGTCACGCAGACGATCCATCGACGGATTTTTCTTCTTCCACTTTCGCACGTCTCAGACATTTAATATTCACCGAGGAAAATAAAGTTGTGTACGCCGGTTGCTTGTACTGGAAATATAATTCACTTAAAAAGATGAATGGAAGGCTCGGGTGGTTCCTTCCTTCCAAGCGGCCCCCACCTCCAGTTTTTAGGTGAGAGCTTTGAAAAAAAAACTCCTGTGTCCGCCCATTCAATTCAAAGTAGAACGTATATCGCAAATAAAAGAAAAATAAATCGGAAATAAATCTGTGAATTTTAAATGGGAACGGTATGAGAGATGAGATGAGGAGGGAACGTGGCACGAGTGGAAAATACGCAAGCACGCACGCACGCGGATAGATAAATGCGAAAGTGTAGGAGCACGTCGACGGGCCCGAAAGACGAAAATGGGGAGTGTGTGTGTGTGTGTGTGTGTGGAGGGAGCTACAAAGGGTACAAAAAAGGACAGGAAAATCCGACATTTTTACTCGACATCTTTTCTATTTCATTTTGCGCGAAGGAAAGGAAAGCGAAACGAACGGTAGCAAAAGCAAAATCAAACGTCTCTATATACACATATACATATTATTTTTCCCCATAATCGTGATAAATTGCTTCAAAGTATTATTTTATACCGTTTAATCTCGTATTAGTAGCAAAAACGTTATAAAAATTTTATCCGGTTTAAAGGCTTTTTTTCCCTGGGACATGTCCGTCGTAAATTTAAAGCAAATTTCAAATTGGTTTGGACTTCTACATATTTTTTCTTTCCGTTCGGAACTTCTCCCGTTGGAATGAATTGTTTTCATTGATCTTCCCCCGGGTCCGTTCATCTGTTCACTGCTTATATTGTTGTCTTTCTCCCTGCCGATCCCCCCGAACGTCCATGCGTTTGCTGTCGTTCAGAGGTACCCTCTCGCCCCTGGTCATATATTACTTATATTACTTTTTTTTTCCTTCCTCCAGCCGGAACACAAAAATATTTTTTTCTTTAGTATTTATTTCCTGTTTTATTCTGTTCACCCCGAAAGTACCTGAAACGTGCAAAACTTCTGACTTGAAGTTACGAAGAAAATGCTGCAAACGTTCAATTCAACCACAACTGCTTTCTGAAGTTGAACTTTTCTTCTCGCGTATTAAAACTTTGTAGTTGCCACAATTAAACATTCCTTCTCTTGAGGGATTTGTCAGATCTTGCCGTCTCAAATCTCTGACAGGTACCTGAAAATTTCAAGTTTGGTCGGTGTGCCTCTTCTGCAGCCAGGAATTTTCACATCTACCTAAAATTATATATAATATCTGTTGCTGTCTTCAAACATCATTCTCATTTACATTAATACAATAAAACAGGAGAGATTTTTACTTTTAGCAACGCAAATAAATAATCCATTAAATAAAGTAAACGCTCAGGAGCTTAGTCTCTACCTGTGAGTACGTCACACCTAAACATGATGCCAATACGAAAGTTAAGTTTCCGATGACGAGAACCAGGTTTTCCTTTCCCTTAGTAATTATTAAGCACTCCAGGGATGGCAATAAGTCCTGATATTTTATTTATTTAAAAGTACTTCCGGTTATGCTAACAAATTCGGCGAAGACAGACGAGAACAAGAGTAAAAGACAAATTAAACCGTCAGGATCGGAGAGAACAAAGCGAAGTTAAATCAAACGACGCGCTTACCTCAGCTACTTCCGGTTGTTCTGCCGTCACCTCCAGCAGAACTCGAATAACCGGAAGTAGAAGAAAAATTATATTCCAACAACATGAGAAGTAACGGTGTCACGTTTATGTTTTTCATTCCCGTGGAAATTTATGTCTGAGCGAGCAAATTGGAGGTCTTTTGTTCTCATCATCAACAACTTGTGGGACGATATTATATACTGTATATTGTATGAATACGTTGGGCTGTACGCGGGCAAGTAATTTATTTTTCGTTTGTGTAAGAAATTTTTGGGGATTTTTCCTAGCTGTCCCATCCGATTCCTTCCCAGGAAATTGTGTGTGTTTGTATTTTGCTACTAACCATGTGTTTCTTTTTCTCTGTGTCTCTCTCTCTCTCTCATGTTTGAGTTTGCCACATCCACAGACTCATCGGGACGACGGTCATTTTGCATCCGCAGATTCATCAGTGTTTGAAACTTAACGCAAAATTCATCTGCTTTTTTATTTAAATTTCAGTTGACCTAACGAATGGGCAGCTGACGCCTAATAACAATACGCCACTGCTTACTCAAGCAATTTCAGGTGAGCTAACGCAAAAAAAAATTATAATAAAACACACGGCTACCTGTAGGTTCACTGTAGATTTCTTGGTTCTTCCTGCTGGTCTCCTACCATTTTTTTTTTTGATCTTCACTTCTGTGTTCATTTATAGTGGATTCTTATGTTGTTGTTCATTGTGTATTTTACTTAGCTTATCTTACCAAACTATTTTATTTACTTATTTTGGTCAACTAAATACGAATTGTAAACATAGTTACTTGGTGTCCGTGTACCTTTGGTTTTATTTAATGTTACATTTTATTTTTTGCTTTAACTCCAAAACAAATAATTGTATGCATGGGCATGTAACACTTGGGTGAGACATTCTTTTCCAATGTTTTCCTCCGATCAGTTTCCACCTGATTTTGTAAAGTTAATTAATACCAATGTGCGTCAAGTAGTAAATGTTAATTCTGATGTTTGGAACCTAAGCACAGTATACACATACAGTAAGCACTTGTTACCCTTTGACGGTTTTTACCACTTCATTTCATTTTTCATTTCTGCAGTGCTACTACCTTTACCCTTCCAACTGCTCTTTTGCTTTTCTTATACTTTATGTTTTCTTCAATCTTTATTAGTACAAAATAACCGACTATAGTTGGTATAGTGAGATCTTCTAAGAACTTTTTCGAAATGAATAACTCGAGGTGGAGAGACCAGAAAGAGCAAGAGTTTCCTTTTCGCAATTTCTTTCTTTTCAGCCGGACAAACAAGAAAAAAATTAATTAGTGAAGTGGTTTCTCCCTCGTCTTATGTTTTACTTTTTCTAATTTCAGTTATGAATAATTATCAAGCAGCAGCAGCGGCTGCAGCTCAAGGCTTCGGCCCACCAGCATCACCGCATGCGACAAACACACGGGCCGGTTTTCCTCCGGCCAACTCTCCAGGCCCCACTATTGACATGTATAACTCAAGTGCAGCCGACAGCGTCGCCGGATACGTGCAGGCAGCCTCTCCACAGCCTTCCGGCTTTCCTGCCATAGCCGTCAGTCGAGCTCCTATTAATTACAATCCGGTGAGTACTACGACTACTACCACCTACCAGTACTATCACCCATCAATCCGCGTCTGTCGATTATCCACGGCTGATTTTCTACCTCGGACGACTTCTTTTCGACTTAATTTCCTGTACGTCTCCACACCTTCTTCATCCATCACCATCGGAGGGTACCCAACCCGTGCGGATGTGTCCACCTCCGACTTGTACGAGAAACTCCACGCCGCCTTTGACTGATCGAAGGCTCGTGACATTCTGTCGTGCTTTTGACCGTGACGAGGGTGACACTTAAAAAATTTGACCGTTCAAGTCAATTATTTGTGACTACGTCCATCACCAGACATATTTTTATGCTTACAAAACGCTTGCGTTAAAATTTTTTTTTACCTCGATGTGTTCCGATTTAGAGACGTAAGACGACCGATTTTAGCGCGTTCTCGCGTTTTTGAAACCTCTGAGTAGAATGCCCAACAATGTGTAAGTACTTGTTCTTATTTTGATGTTCCATCAGACAAACGAGTAGGTTCCTTGAGCGCAAACTCTCACCTGTGCTGTATTCTATTAAAAACAAAATGGCGGATCGATTTAACCAAAGTTCTCGACTGAATTCATCTTTCCGTGGAATGGGCACATCTTTTATAAATCAAAAATTTTTAATATTATTATTTTAATGTTCTACATTAGAATGTTTTTGAAAGGATAACGTAACTCAGCGGACTTTCTGTCGCCGCTGTTGTCAAGTTCAGTTTTTCGGGACACGAACTTTTAAGGCTCCTTTTTGTTCCGTCCGTACTCTTCCTCCCTCTGAGGCACCTCCAAGAGAAAAATTTTACGTTTTCCTTCCCTCGAATTCGTTTCTGTCGTCAGCGTCCCCATACAGCAAGCGCAAGTTGCATTGAAATTTGTCTGTCGGACAAGTTGGACCTTCGAATTATATCCGAAATAAATTAAAATATGATAAATTAAAACTTAAACTTAAAGAAATAGTAAAGAAAACGAAATGTCGCTTACATGGAACGTTCAGGATGATTTAGAGAAACGTCAGGAGCAGAATTTTCTCCGTTTTTCTTTACGACCTTTCCTGGAATGCATCTATTCTTTCTTTCCTAACTTCACATTTTCTTCAATTTTCCGAAAGAACGAAAGCGTTATGTACTTTCTTAAAAAAGTTTAAAATTTCTATTGTGGCGAAACGAAAATAATCCGACAGAAATGCAGTCTTTTGCTAAGAGTGAAACTTCCGATTTTTACGGACTTCTGTACAAAACAATAACACCTAAGACGTGGAGGTAACAAATGTTATTTTTCCTAAAGCGAAACTTGAATAGGTTTTGCTGTATTGAAGCTGGTTCTCGGGGATGTTATGTAAATTCTTGCGGAGCAGAACGTCAGGTGTGTGCAACTGGAACGTCTGATTGTCAGGTGAAAAAGTCAAGGACCGTAAGACCGAAAAGGTGGCGGCGTCCTAATTCGAAGCGACGAAAAATTCAGTCAATTAAAAGGAACATACCAAAAATTAGAAGGTCAAATAAAATCAGAAAATGAGAATTTTACGTTTCTGGCAGAATTCCGTGCTTCCCAGCAAAACCTTCCGGTAAAGAAAAGGCCAAATTTCCCCGGAGCCAAGTGAAAATTCTTTTTTTTAGGAGAAATTTCTCCTCAACGGTCTCGAAATTACCGCCAAATTATAAATTGAAGCAGGAGAGGTTGGCGGCGGTGGGCAAAAGCAAAACCGCCCCCCACCTCTGCACCACCGCTTTCTACATTTTTGCTACGGTTAAAAGTTGTAATTCGGAACAAGTGGTAACTAAATTTTTGATTTTAACTTACCCTTTTGCTGAAGCGTTGAAATTGAACGTTTGCCTCTGGCCGCGAGCAGAAGGTTTCCCAGCAAAAATTTAAATTTCTTTGCTCGGCGACAGAGATTTTTGCGGTTTCGACGATGACCGAGAAACCCATAATTTTGTATCGAATAAAACTTCCTGAGGCTTAACGCCGCAACCCGCTGCGGCTCGAACCATCCACCAAGAGTGCCCGACATTCGCCTTCGACTGTTAGTTTTGACGTGCCGTCGAACGAAAGTTAAAAACCGAAACACTTGGCAAACACTAAATGTGAACGGTAGCAAAACTAACAAACTAAAAACGTCTTTTAGCTAATCAACGCATTGATTTCTGATAGAACAACACAACTTTTAAGACGTGCATTCCCTGGTTTTCCAGCTGGCAATTAAACACGTTCGAGTCAGTTTGGACTGTCCTCGAACTAACCAGTTTGCCTTCCAACCAGTCAGAATCTTTGGTCGTTGGCTACTTTGACTACTTGACTATTCTTTCGGTTTCTCAAGACAATCGAATTAGTTGACGGTTTGCCAATGAACCTTCACCTTTAATTAATAGTTTCCTGTCCGACTACTTCCTTCTTCTGAAGTCTTGGGTCTTTCTCCTTCTCTAAAATTGTCATTCTTTCTCTCGCAGGGACCTTTGATACCGGCCGCATTCACCAACGGATACCATTGAGTGTGGTAGATACGCAAAAGGTAAGGCAGCATACGACGACAATTAAATGACGACGACGAAGACGAAGAAGAAGAAGAAGAAGAAAATATCCTCTCGTGAGCTTTTCTAAAACCGCCTTCCGAATTCCAAGAGAAAACAAAAATGTGGAAGTTTTGCTTGTTTGTTTGTTTGTTTGTTTGTTGGGAGTCCGACCGAAAACGTCGGTGAAAGTAAAAATTGATTTTTATGGTTTCCACACACGTCCCGTCTGAAACGTAATTATATACATAATAGCATATATTTATACTTACATATATATATATATATATGTGCACACGACAAACAAACGCATTCACTCACATGCATAAATATTTGTGGGTACGCTTGCGTATGCAATAGAAAGGCTGGAGAATTTGTTCCGCGTTCCGGCAAGGCAACGGTCAACGCGGCCACGTTGTGAAACGACAAAACAATGGTTAATTAATCAATTAATTAATAAATTGAATATTTGTAATTGATAACTCATTGTGTAATTACGATATAGGAAAAAAAATGAAATACGGAACGAATAGGAATGAAAGATTCTTTAATATTTTTACTATTTCACTTGAAGATCTTCATTCGTCTTCGACGATTCGAACTTACATGCAATTCTGATGTTTGCTTTTGATTTGTTATTCGTTTTGTATATATAAAATAATTCAAAAGAAAGAAGTGACACACACACACACACACACACACATAGTGAGAGAGAGAGAGAGAGAGAGAGAGAGGGAGTACGTTTGCGAGTCCGCGTGCATTCGTATGCGTACCAAACGGAGGCTCTCCGCGTGCGTATCTGCATTAGTATGGTTGTTTCCCTTAATTTAATCAACTTACATACCTGTTGTCAACTAATACGTATACACAAGCCCCGGTGTGCATGTGAGAGTGTTTGTGTACGCGTGCGTGCGTGCGTCCGTGTGTGAGAATACGCTTCTTTTGTTTTAATTCAATCGAGGGATATAAGTTAAGGGATGAAGTACCGTATTGTTAGTCGGTAACATGTTACATTTTTATAAGTATCATTGCTATGCGATTCACTTCGTTCATGGAGTTTTTCTGTAACAAAAGAAAGAATTGATTGATTGATTTTTGTTTTATTTTATCGATACCGAACGGAAGGAAACGGTTTTTAAGTTTTTTTTTTTTTTATTTTAATTTTGACATATTTCCCCTTTTTGTTTTTTTTTTCTTTCGTTCGTTCGTTCGTTCGTTCGTTTTAATTAATTAATGCGATAGTGACGTTAATAGTTTTTACTTTTTGTACACGCAGACAAATTTGTATACATACGTGTATGTGTAAATAGGTAAAGTGAAGCTCTAGCGTACACGGAAATAGTTTTTAAAAATAAAGGAAGTTATTTGTTTGTTTGTTTTTTTTATACTGCCAATTGATGTTAATTTTTTTTTTCAATTGTTCTGACTTCTGGTTAGTGGGGAAGGTGGACAGTAACTCACTCGCTCGTCGATAGTTGCGATAGTTTTGGGGAGGGAAACATCTTGATTGTCTGCCCGTGTGACTTAACAGGTTTGACAGTCTTCGGGTGCAGCTTTAGAGGATTTTGACGGGTTGCGGGGTTGATTTTGATGTCCCACGGGACGACGGATGGTTCCTCTTGATGGATGGAAACGTCAAGACCTCAGATTTTTGTCGAAAACATCATTTTCATTTTTACGCGTCATTTGACTCCTGTCAGGTCTTTTCGTCGTTTGATTTAACACTTCCACAGTAGTTTTCCGTGTCTGTTGGTTGGAACCTGATCCTGCAGGTGCGAACTTGTGGCGCTCACACCGCTTCCGGCGTTCCAACCGCTTGAATTACAGGCAAACCGTTTAAAAATAAAAACAGCCCTCGGAGGTGCGAGTAGGAGGCTCACCATGTCCTTTTCACTACAAATTTAATATTGATTTGTGAAATCAATACCTGAATGTCGAATTCTCGTACCTGTACGTCCGACTAGAATAAAACAAAGTAGACAAATTTAACATTAGAAATTTGGAAATCTTATTTCTTGTTCTACGAGTGAATCGTGATGAAGTTGTCTAGGTTGTCTAGGCGAGTTGAGCGAACTGTTCTACTTGTCCCGTTTCGCGTGATCTAGACAAAATCTAACTCTGAGAGAAATAGTGAAAATTAGTTAGTTTCGCAAGGAGATTACCAGTGAAAATACCGCGAAAGTAATCAATAAGCAATCGATTAAATTGATATTTATTTTTTACTAATAATAAAAGATCAATTAATTTCTGTTTTGTATTATTACTGTTATTATTATTATTATTATTATTATTAATTGTCTTGGGATCTAGATCTTGAAACGACTGATAGAAGCAGATTCTTTTTTTCATTTAGTTAACTTCTGTTGTTCTCCTTTTTTTGTATCACCGTTTTATTTTTTATTTCTTTTAATAGAAAGGGGGGGTTATTAATCAATAAATAATGTAATACGTAGTTTGTATAAACCTGTGTTTGTATTGTGGGGGAGTGTGTCAGTGCGTCCGCGTGCGTTTGCATTTCACGGACTACGCCCGGGTTAGCGTTTAATTATTTATATACATAATTTAAGTGCGCATACACGTGTATACATAAAAACGATGATTTAAATGGAAGATCCGAAGATTAGTTGCGTTTCTTCTTCGTCGTGAAGAGAAACGCCTGCGTTCGCAATCCAACACTTTCGGCGTGGCTCCGTCCGTGGCCTTCCGGAGGGTAAAAATAGGAGATCGTTTTTACTTGTTTAGTTGCTGCCACGTTGCCGCTGCTGCTGCTGCTGTTGCTGTTGCCCGTGTCAAAAACGTCAAAATAATTTAAGCAAAATGAAATATACAT
This sequence comes from Polyplax serrata, assembly GCA_037055365.1. Lineage (NCBI taxonomy): Eukaryota > Metazoa > Arthropoda > Insecta > Psocodea > Polyplacidae > Polyplax > Polyplax serrata. The sequence continues at coordinate 1,941,641 of JAWJWE010000037.1, read as the reverse complement.
AAGACACATGAGACCGTTGTGACTTTGCTGGAGTTCAAAGGTCGTCGAAAATTCGCGTGCGACTGCTCGAGCTTTTGCGGCCGAGTTGGAATTTTTTTTTCTTGTCCGCAGCAAAATTAATTTCGTCAATGGACGTCACACGGCAAAAGGGAAAATAAATTTCGAGTCGGGGGAAGGATAATTTATGGAAGGCGAGTTAAAAATACATTAAAAAGTTTTGCGGTCCTAACAGAACGAGAAACTCCGTCCTCTTTGCTACCGTCTCCTGTCGATTTCTGTCCGCAAACAAGCACCAAGTCCTTTTTTTCCTTGTCGAGACCGAAGCACTTTTAAACAATTTAAAAGTTAATTATGTAAAGTTTCTGTTAACTTTATCTTTTTTTTTTGCTACTGTTCGAGTTTCCTTTTTATTGTTCCTTTTATTAAGGTCCTCCTACGTTACGCAGCAATTTGTGAAGAAAGCAAACCAAAGGGAGTGGAAGTACTCGGAGTACAACTACTTGTGCTGGGTGTTTCTAACTTGTGCCGTTCGAACGGTCACTACACCAGCTCACTACTTTTACCCCTCCATCTCAACAGGAGTATCATTGCTAAACGCACAGGATTTTCCATCATGTCGGTTACCGATGTCGGATTATGTCCTCCACTCTGATTTCTCTCTTTTTTTTTCTCAGGGAAAAAGCAAACACACTACAACTCACTCCCCCCCCCCAAACAGAAATGTGTTTCCATTTGCTTTCTATTTGCGGGTAAATTGAAAAAACATACGGAAATAAACCGTACGGGGAGAGGGCAGGATGGGCTGAAAGACGGGGTTGTTTTTGCTTTCAGTTGACCTCAAAGCTCCGGCTGCTTTTTGTAGCGAAACGAGAATGTGTTTGGTGTTATTTAAAAATTATCCGGCTCTTTTCTGCCATTCCACGTTTTTATTTTTGATGCCTTTTAAGTAAGTTGTAGTAGAAAGAACTCGGCACGAGGGTTGGATCCCCGATAATCCCCGTAGGGATGTCTTTTTTAACCGTTTCACTTGCTCTTCAACAATACGTTCACCCCCCCCCCCCAAGTGAAAGTTGCTTGTGCTTTCCATCTAAGGTGAGCGTTTACATCCCTCCATCCCCGTCCATCTCCCCCAACATCCACCGTGGCAACAGCAACAACTGGCAACGTTTCGGGTACTTTCCAACGAAAAGTTTGTTGGCGATGCCGTGGCGTCAGGGCAAATGCTCCTAGGGGTTGTACCGAAGAAGGGCGGAAACGAGTATTTTTTTTCCATGGGAACTTGGAATTTTACTTTACCACCGAAAGGAAGTTGCGTTCGAAACTAATCGGATTCGAGTTGACAACGTTCGGTTTGTATGAAATTACAAATTGTAAGCCTCGAGGGAAATCCCCGGCTAAGACTTAAATAAATTAATTGTAATTTTTGAATTATGTAAAATAATTGATTTTCCAAGTATCGAAGTGAAATTGTCGTATTTAAAGAATTTAATTGAAGTTTTAGCGATCAGAACGAAGCTCCCTCAGGCGTTTAATTTCCTATATACATCCCATCGAAGTGAGTTTCTTAGCTTGCTCTTTTCCGCCGGAAAATTTCTATTGAAAAGCGTTTCCTCTAAGTTTTTGGCAGTTTCCAACTTTTGCCGGAGATGTTTTTCTACGAAAAATACAAATTTGAAATCGAATTTTAAAAATGAAACACTCGGACGCTTCTCCGGGAGTTCATCAGAAGGTATGATTGAACAGTTGGTTAGCAAGTACTCGATATTGTCTTGGCAAGTGATCATTGAACTTCTTTTACAATATACGATTTAGATAGTAAACAAGTCTGAATGGTTTGAGGATTTGAAATGGCGCGTTTACTCATTTCCATACAACGATGTATGTGTGTCCTCTGTGTTGATGACACAAAGCGAATTTATGGCCTGGTGCCGGAGTCATGCGGGTGAATACCCTTTTTTACCCCGTGGGGGTGTGTCTGTCAGCATTCTCAGGAGCCCTTGCTGAGTACTGTCAAGCTGACGGATGTGATGAGGCAAAAAGACACGGGAGGTTGACTGACAAAGAAAATTTGTTCATGAATGTACTCATGGACGTGCTCATGGACTCCTTTACGGGACATGGGCTCTTGGGTTAGTTAATGGACTGATTTGCTTTTCATCGAACCGAAACTGTTACTATTCACTTTTACGTTTTGTCTCGTACTTGTCACCTGGAAACTTGTCTTTAATAAGTCAACAAAGTCGAGCCGGGGGAATTTTAAAACTTTTAGACAATTTCTCTGAGTGCCACGCTTGAAAGTATAATTTTTTGTCATTTATTAACGTGGCTTTTGCCCCCGTGGGAGATGAAATGGAAAAACACACAATTGCATGTCGCCTGTCGTGAAGAGAAATAAGTGCAGTTGCACTTTCCTAGATGAATGAAACCAACAACGAGTTACAGGGTCGCGTATTTCACCCTCTCCCCTGAATATAATCACGAACGGTAAAAACCTTCCCTGAGAATTTGTAAAATTTGTGCCAGACACATGCGACCGAGTACTACCCATCCTTTTAAAATCTCTGGCAGAATGTCAACCTTTCCATTGAACTACCAGACCTTGAAAGGATTCAGGGGTTCACGGTGTCTGGTTCGGGGGGTTGCTCAGGTCATTCCCACTCCCACACGTTTATCTTTTTTCATCTTCAGGCTTAACGACTTCTCAGTGTGCGGGGTTTAGGGTGGCCACTTCCCGGTGCATGAAAAACAAACTTCGCCTTTTCCCGACGGCAACGCCAACGTGTGCTAAAACCACTACACAGAACTACATTAGTAAATTATGGTTGGATTGCGATTAAATTTAAATTTGATAAGACGAGGAAGTAAACAAACATGTCGACTGATGTGCATGCCGTAATGTAATAAAAAGCAAAACGTAATGAAAGCAATAATAGTAATTTAAAAAGTTTTACGAAAAAAAAAATATTACAAAAAGTTTTTATTTGTTGACTGTCAATAACCGCGCGACTCTCCGAAATGCATAGCTGCGTTATACATATATTATGTATACACACATAAATATATTTACTTATCTACGTCGCGTTTGCAGTTATTCGGAGACGTAATAACAACAACAACAACATTTAGAGGAACATCTTTCCGCGTTCCATGGGTTTCAACGAGAGAGACGGTGGCATCAGAATATAGTTGGAGTAGTTAGTTTCGGGGCTCCAGAAATGCCGAATGCATGTTGCTCAGGGTTTAGTGAAAATAAAAACTAATAAATAAATAGATAAATATATGAATGAATGAGTCTTTGTCTACTTGTCGAGTGTACAAAGTACGAAAAAACCACGTTTGTTTTTTCACGTTTCGTTTAAATTCGATGTCGTTTCGATGGGCTTTGTCACTTTTTCCTACAAAACTATGTAACACGTGCACATTAATATTATTAATTAATAAGTTTGTAGTGTGCTGGTGAAGTGCACACTTGCACGCACACACACACACACACACACACACACACGTGATACTCTTTTTCAGAGATTCACTACTGGTACTCAGTGTTTAGTTTTTAACGTTTTAATACTTAAACTTCCACACGGGTCCTCGTTTCCCGTCTCACTCTCCTGATAAGACCGGTGATAAGGCCTTTAGCCCTAACCTTTACCCAATAGTTATCCCCTCTAACCACTCCCCCTCAAAAATAAGTGCGGGGAAAAGTGCTATTAAAAGGGTCTTCCATCGGATTTTAAGCTCGAGTACTCTCTCTCTTGTTACTATTTTGTTATTAAAAACTATTTTAGACATCAAGTAATTAATAAATTTTTATTGAAGTAGAGCTTTACTCCCTTCCATCCGAGTTCCCGCAGGCTTCTGTTTTACTTATGTATTTATTTAAGATTTGACTTCTCGGTTGTACTCTTTTTCGACCGTTTTGAGAGTTCGATGGCATCTTCGGTGGCACAACAAGGGAAAGGACGGTGTCACCAGTCAAGAAGGACAATGTGACGGTTCTTGACTGAGCGAAGAGATGAAAAAGGACGATGCCGAAGAAGCCAGCAGAGGCAAATTTTCCTGGGGACGACAGAACAACATGGCGAATTCCTGCAGGGCTGAAGGGGTGGGAGAGAGAGGGTTGTAATTGAATTACTTTCACGGCTTTATTTTTCTCGATAAGTAATTTAAATTTCAAATTTCCATTTCTTACTTTTCTCTCGCTTTCTGCCTTTACAAGAGCAAAAAACACAGAGACAAAAGCAAAGCTCAAAACAATCGAAAGCAAAAATTAAAAATTTGGAATTTTTGTTTTGCTTTCTCATCATCAACCTTTTCCATCGCAGTTTTCGTTCCAGTTGGATGTTGGCAGTTTGCCACCCTCACGTCCGCCATATTGGCGTGTTTTCTGTTTGTCTCGAATTAATTTTTCAATACAAAAAAATCCTAGAAAACTTCCAAATTACGAAAAGAAAATTCTTCTGGGAGTTCCCAGCCTTTCGTTGGACCAGAAAACACCAGAAACCTCCAGACACACTTGACGGATTTTGCTCTCGTTAATTACATGTATTCGATGTGTTTGGGAAAGTAGTCGGTTCAATTCTCTGAATTAGAGCAAATTTAGATGCTGGACTTTTCCACTTTCACCTGTGCGACCCAGTCAACTCAAACTCAGCGACGGAAAAGAACAATAAGAAGTACGTGAAACAGAAGTTTTTCTCTTTAAATTGACTCTTTACGACCAAGTAGTTTTGCTCTTGTTCACTTTCATCACTTTCTTTGCCTTTTCTCGATGGAAACCTCACGTGAAAGAACATCTTTCTTCTTTTATTTTAACTTGTCTTATTCCTTACATTGTCTTTCCTCCTCCTCCTTCTCCTCCTCCCGTAAGCAATAACAATAAATTGCCCCGTGCATGAGGTTTTTTGCTCTGATCAACAGTAATTTATTAATTACAGTAATAATCGCGTGTTTCCTTTGGATCGTTCACGTGAGTGAGAAAAACCTGTCAGAGGCGAAACAAGTTGTGTCGTACAACGATCGGTACGTTCATTCTGCAGACGGTTACACACGGTGATGTACATAAATTTATGTTAATAAAATGCGTTGGGTACTTCGTACGGGTCCGGGCACTCCTGAGACGTCGACTCGACAGGTGCGACGCGCCACGCCACGCGCATTTTCCGTACGAATTCGTTTGACGACAGCAAAAACGGCACGTTTGTTCGCTCCTTCGGCCTGTTTCTTTTCACCCCCGCAGAGTTTGTTCGTACCTGTTTAACGTGACAAAATTTTATGGATTTCAACAAGTGATAAAAAACATTATATTCTCATAATAATAATAATAATAATAAATAATTATTCTACCTTTTCTGAATAAACCAAACATTAAAATTTAAAGTTTTAAAATTATTGATATGATTAAAATTAAAACATTTGTACATGACTAAGGAACATATATATATATATTTATATTTATATCTTGATTATTGTAGCTTTACGGCTTTTAATACACGCAAAAATTTATAGAAAAATACGGCATTTGTTACAAAAAGTATGTCAATTTGAGAAAATGAGGGAGAGAGAGAGAGAGAGAGGAAAGAAATAGAAGAATGATTTTACTTATATTAGAAGAATGTATGATAACAATATGGTCCACTTACTGTGTTTAGGAAAATTTTGTTATGTACAAACCCCGGGAGAATACCAAAACTCAGTACTGTTTTTATATATACATAAATAAATAGGTGTATATTCCGAGAATTGTGTGGCCCTCGGCGTGAACCAAATTTACTAAAAAAAAAAACGTCTGAGATAGTTCGGTCGATGAGAAAATAAGCAGTCCAAGATGACCAGGAACAGTACGCGTCCGAGCTGACTGACTTGAACTTGATTTTTAGATAATCGGAAGACGATTCTAAGTGTTCATTTTCCAATTGTTGTGCTTAAAATCGAGTCGAGTGTACAATGGAAGGTCAAGAAGCTTCAGTTGTGTACCGTACCAGTTTGTACAAAACTATTAATTATTGATGGGGCAACTAACTACTGGCCTGTGTTTTATAGTCGGAAAGTACAATAATAGTTCTTTCACGTTTTTACACTTGTTCCTTGCAGCGACACGATTAAAGTAATTTTCAAAACTAAAAAAATTAAAATGAAACCTTAACGTCTCTCCGATTGAAATATTTTTGCTGCCGTTTAAGTGAAACACGTCAGACTGCTCAAGTCTGCTGTTGAGGTGGTTCAAGTCGTGCAGGAGTGTTGCCCTTAAAACTCTAGAAAAATTTATTTATTAACGGTGATTCTCTTGCTGATTAATATTCTATTAAAATAAATACTAATTCACACGTTGAACAAAGCGGGAAAAGTCACTTTTGCTGCTCTCCTAACTCAGAACAACCGTTTGCTTCATTTTCACGGCGACAAACGAACATTTCCAAGATTGTCTACCGTGATAATAACAATTGTGTATATATAAATATGTAACAAAAACAAGAAGTTAACTTATTATACGTATTTCTGTTTGGGGCGAGCACGCCAACTTATTAAACTATTCATACATACTTACGTATATAGTTAAGACAAATTTACACGTACGTTAATGCGAACTCAACTTTCTTTTTGTAAAATACTTCTTTATATCATCTCGGTCATTTTCGGTTATTCGACGTCTCAAGTGCAAAACCCAGCAATAATTAAACGGTGGAACCACCGTATTCTCTCTCCGCCCTCCCCCCCCCCTAGTTGTAGTGCTTTTCGTTTACATAAGAAAAACAAGTATCGGACCATCCCTCTGTCCTGACGAAAGCCAACAGCAAAGGAAAGTTGCACACTCACCATTTACATATCCACTCAAATAAAAACCACGTGTTTCTCAATTATTTCGTCAATTTTTAAATAATGATAATTGTAATGATTAATAAATAAATCGAAAAACCTAATTTAATTATTAGTTAATAAGTCAAAACGCGTCCCGGCACTATGTGTTTACTCAACCGGGACTTCAATACCGTTTCTCATACTGAACATGTTGGGTTTGTTTGGTTTTTGCACGTTTGCCCTGTTCGCTGCCGGAGACTGCGGCAGCTCTATATACCAGTAGTTTTGTAGTGATTCGCTTCACTTTTCGATGTTCCACACACATGCATACGTAAACACTACAATTCCCTGCGACGTCTGTGTTCGCCTGTAAGAAGCGTAGCGTTAACTTGTTGAAGGTCAGCTTAACCACACCATTTTATGTACTTCGTTAATTGCTATTTACATGTTCGTGTACATACTTGTATGTCGTAATACGGATCGTCATCCGGATATTTTTATTTTTAAATTCTGCTTTCATTTTGTACATAAAAACTGCAAAAGTAGTGTTTTTTCCGGCGATCAGAAGATGCGAATCCCCGTGTATTCGCTTTTTAATTTAGAGTCGTTTGCTCTGGTTAGGTGACAATGTCACCGCGGTCACTACAACGTAACGATATAAGAATACGTAGGCTTTGTTAAGACGCATTATAAAAACTTACATTTTCGTAAGATCACTACAACCACTGAAACCACTTGAATTGAACTTGCGTTTCCGCAGTGGTTTGGACGGTGACTTCTCACACGTGTTACGAGGTACGGTGGTACATCAACCGTCAGTCGTCTCTACAATACCTATTGAACTACAATCTAGCCAGGATAATCACTTGAGCTACGTTAGTTCTTTTTTTTAATAATTTAATAAATAAACACATAGAATATTTAATGTTTCACATAAAAATGGCTAAACGTTTCGTATAGTTGATGAGTACGTGTTTTACATTGTAATGAAATAATAGTTTTTTTTTAAGTGATGCGGATGAAATCTGACTGATATATAAGAAAAACAACTACTCCTGCTAACTACAAAAAAACTACATTCTCATTTTGATTCGTCGAAAAGAATCCGAGAGCTGGCCTCTCGACTTTTAGTTTGTTGTCCAATAGTTTTTTTATTGTTTTTTACGTCTATGTTTATTGCTACATTTCAAATGATTCATATCGATCCCATCGCTCGATCGATTGATTGATTGTAGTTCGACATTACAAAACAAACAAAATAAGGTAAAAAAAAAGGATATAAGAAAGCGAGTACAAATCGAAAGTAAAGCATCACTCCGTGCGATTGAACTTATCCAAATTTTGAGAAACGCAGAGGAAAAACTAACTAATGACGATTGTAATCATTTGAAGACGTATTATTATTAATATTACTAGTTCTACAACTTCTACTACTACCAATGCAATTACCTATTTTATCACTATGATTACGAAAAACAAATGTAGTAAAATGTCGCTCACGCGGAGGAGACAACTCGAATGGGGCGAATGTTGCGAATTTGGATCGATCTTTGATTGATTGATTGATTGATTGATTTGTGTTCAACGGACGTGTGCAGCGGAAACAGAAACGTTCGCCCCACCCGAACACGTCACGAACAGTTCCGTTTCATCCCCGTTAGTCAGGTAGAAGGCTCGATTGTGTAAATTTATACTACAAAATACAGGGTGTAGTTGGATGGAAGAAATTGTTTTGATGTGTTGACGTCTCCGACTGGACCAACGGGGAAACCGAAAGGCGCCGGAAATAGTTGAGTGACCATCTGGAAGTAGTAGAAAGCGTTATAAAACGTATCTGTAGTTAAATTGTGACTTCCAGGGAACTTCCGGTGGTGCTGTTTACACTTCTGCCGTTTCCGGTTCTGAAAAAGTTCCAGAATTGTTCGGAAGCTTCGGTCGGAACAACCGAAAATTAGAGAACAAACAATCGCTGCAGAGAATTAACGTCCGTCAGACGTCAGATACCGGCCGATTTTTGTTTGTCAGCCTTGTCGCTGAGGACGACAAAATTTAATTTTCAGGGTTTTCAGGGTTTTTTTTAAGGGTGCGTTCTCTCACGGCCTGAAGTTCTCTCGAGCGGTTCCCCGTTGGCCGGAAACTTTCCAACAAGAGAAATTTAATTTTCAGTGTGTGTGGCAGATTTGGTTTTTTTTTTTTTTTACTTAACTTCCCCTTTAACGTCATATTTTTTTGTACCGAGAAGAAAAGTTTAGTTAGCTTTTATTACTATGCATTACAAATTGTGTGAGAAATAAATAAAAAGTAAGGAAAACAAAGAAGTAATAAAAATAATAAAAAAGTAGTACGACGACTAGTAAGGAAACAAAATTGATGAGACGGACAAAGAAAGAAAGAGAGCGAGAGAGAAACGAAGCGCAAGAGCGAGGTTAAAGGGGAAAACATTTTTGGAAAAATAAATAAGTAAATAAATAATTATTAATTATGTATGATATAAAATCTTGACAATATTTCAGTATTAAAGGTGAAATAAATAAAGTAAAATTAATTGATAAGAAAATAAAATAATAAAATCTTTCTGAATGAGTTCATCAGAAATTTCCCATGTTTATATATATAAATATGTATATGTATATTGAAACGCTACCCTCAACAATATTAAACTAAACGATGTTTCACTACTAACTCCTAACTACTTCTACTACTACTACTACTAAGTACACAACGTTAAGTTCTTTTTCGTGTGCGACGTCACAACGGATCCGATCTGAGTTTTGACACAGCCCAGGTTGTGCACCCAGGTGAAAGCTAAGCTAAGCAAAAACTAAAAAAACCATTTTGGTTTTCCTATTTATTTTTACACACGGTGACGATGCAACTCATACTGGAAGATCTTCACACTCGTGTAAATTTTTTTATTTACACTCGCGGGCCTTATATATAAATATATGTACTAAATATATATATACATAAATATATATTTACATTTAATAAGAAAAAAATAATAATACAAATATATATTTAAAGAATAAATTATGATGTTTTGATGATTAAATTAATGATTTTTTCTACTTATTAATGAGAGTAATAAAAAGTGAGAAGGAGGAGGTCACGACGAGAAACGACGAGAGAAAAAGGTAATTTTTTTACGAACACCCCCCCCCACACCCCTTCCCGTTCACCCCCGGAAAATATAAAGTTCGGCCCTGAAATTTCTCTGTTGCGTTACCCTGACGCTGGCGATAGTTGCAGCGGAAACTATCGACGAAAGAAACTAATCAGCTGTTTTATACGGAGTGAATGTAACGGACGATTCTTAACGAAATCGAATTTATTACTCTACGTAGTCGAGTAATTGTTCCACTTTAGTTTTTGAAACTATTTTTGATTTGTCACGCGATGAATCCACACAACGATTTGTGTTGTTGTTGCTGCCGGTGCTGCTGGTGCTGCTGCTGCCGTCGCCGCCGCCGCCGCCGCCGACGCTCCTGTTGTTGTTGTCGTCTCTGTACAAAGACAGTTTTTTTTTTCTCTTTTAACTTCCTCCTTTTGAATTTGATCCAGAGATTTTTTATTTTCGACTCGGTTCCCTGTTGTTTTTATTACTCGAACTGAATTTTCTCCGTCTCTGTTGTTTTTACATATTTATTTTTGTAATTCTTTTCTTTTAATTTTTGCTACGACACTTCGCCTTAGATTCCTCCTGGGTTTTTGTTTTTTTTTTGGGGGGGAGGCGATGAATTCGTACCGAACTTAATCGAAATATGAAGAAAAACGAGCGTTACGCTCTTGTTGTGGTAGTTCTTCTCGGCCGGTTGGTCTTCTCTGCCACTTCGAACACCTTCTCCCTTAACTTCAGGTTTACAAGTTCTTTTGTATTCGTTAAAAATTTTTGCAGAATTTCCATGAAGGTTCAGAACCCATAGAAAAAGCTATATTTCACAGAAGAAACTTTCCATCTACGTAAATCCAACTAGAGAAAACCCGCATAATTTAAGTTCCTGTCGCTCGAAGGACTTTTCGTCCGCGCTTTGTTACCTCTCATATTTTCATAACCGGGCAGCATTAATAAAGTCCTGTACCCATTTTATTTATTTATTATTTATTAACCGGGCAGCTCCGAGGCAACTCCACAGTGGGAATTACTGAAAATTACTGGCCAACGTGAAAGACTCGATCTAAGGCGAAGATTTTTCACAACTGATTCATTTTCTAAGTGAATTTAAAAAAAAAATATATATATATATAGTATAATATTCCTCACGTCAAATTATACGCATATAAATATATATATTAATATAAAAAAGAAAATACATTAAATATATCTTTGTAATTGTAAGCGTATTTATATACACAATGGAAACGCCATGCGACACGACAAACAAATTTTCCACTGCAAGTATTTTCCCATGTACAGGTACTCCCGCAGGTTCGTCTACCGCTTTATATATGTATATATACACAATATATATATATACATACACACTCACTCAGGTGGGAAAGTCCACTCCCAGAATTATTCGCTCCGATTTTCCCCCAAAAAGCCGGTGATTCGCACGGCTTCTTTGCAATAAAAAAGCAATAAGAAGAACCAGAAATTCTTTTTCTTTGGATACTCGTTTATTCGTTGATTTACCCGTTTTTTAAATATCAGTTTAATTTCTATTATTATTTTGGAATAATGAATCAAATTGTATAGAAATATATATATATATATATATACATATACGTATACGAAAATGTATATGATTGTGCAAGACGACAAAAACACGCAACATCCACTCAAATTCTGAAGAAAAATCTTCGTTACACATGTATATGTATATGTATATGTATATATATGTACGAATAAATATATAAATATATTATCTCGATATGTTGTACAGATAAACTTTTTAATGATAAAAAAAATACGTTGTTGTCAGAAGATGATGAGGAATAATAAATAATAAATGAATAAATAAATAAATAAATTTTAAAAATTAAGTTAATTTGTATATACATTTACTGGAGTATGAAAAAATGTTTCACGCAGTGCCGTGTGTGAATGTATGTGGGTTACAAAATGTACGAATTATAATATGAACATTGTTCTAATTGAATCTGTTTCTTCTTTTTTCATAACTTTTGTTGTGAATCAATCGCTCCCGTCTCTCCTTGCATTTCCACCCGTGTCCCGTAGGCGAACATTTCTTGTGTTCGTTTCTTCTTCTTCTCCTGCTTGTGGAAGGTTTTCACTCCTTCCGGTGAAACGCCTCAAGTGTGGCAACTGTAAGTTGAGGGAGATCCTCTCCAAAGAAAATGGTAAATTTATAGTTTGTCGCGTGGGAATCACAACGATCGCAGGCTTAATCTGGGAACCCAGCGACACTTCATACTCACCGGCATCCCATTGAATTTTTCTGGACTACCTGACTGTTTCTGGACTTACTTCCTCACAAATATTTAAATAGTTATTTATGAAGTGATGTCAATAATGTTGTAATAATCAAAAAGTCTGGAAGCGTCGTCATATGCAAAAGAGGTGTTCAATAGAGGATGAGGAAGGGAGGGGTTAACCTCTACATCATTGAGTGATAAATCAGCAGTAAACCTTAAGCACACACTTAAAAACGCATTTTCCAAAGTAGTAGGAGTAACGTCACAGTCAGAGGACCCCGTTCCTTTCCCTAGGGGTTGAGAACTTAAGTTTTTACCTGACTTAATGCAACAAGGACACCGGGGCAGAGAGGCAAATTTTCAAACTTTTTCTAAGTCATAAAAGTAATTTGCCTCGCTGCAGCTGCCCCTGGCCGTTCTGAAAACAATTTTTCTTCTCAACTTGAAATTACTCTACGTTACCTGATGAATCTTGTCCGATTGTCAGATCGCCTTGTCTGATGAAGCCTTTCTAGAAAGAATCAAAAAAGAGATGACTTACTTTTCGGTGCAGGTTCTCCACCAAGCTACGCAACTGCAACTCAGGTAAGGCAAGTTATGTTTAATTTAATAATTTTGTACATGTCTCGTTGTTCAGATTAATGAAGGATTCCCATTCAGAACCTTCTTCCACCATTCCAACCGCTACGTCGTACAATTTCTCAACGGCGGGAACCACAAGAACATCAACAGCAGGCCACCTGTCGATGATACATCTTAATTTAATTCGGCAGTCTAATTTATAAAAAAAAAAACAATTTTAAGTTCAAGTTTTATGAATCTTGAGAAGAAGGGACGAATGAAACAGCCTGGGAATATTCGGAGGTAGTCAGAAATGAGAGAGGCGTAGCAGGTGTGGTGTGAGTGGCTCAGGCCGGGGGAAAAAGGCGCTACGAAATGAAAAAAGGAATAATTCAAAAGAAAAGGAATGAATTTATACAACCCTTCTGACTTCTTATTTCAGCCGGTAGACAATCCTGAAAAGCTGAAGGGAAAAGTTGAAAGTTATGACGTCATAAATTGATACAAATGGTTCTATTAATTTGGAACCTTTTACCCCCCGCCGTAGCACCCCGTAGCAGCCGACACGGCTTACTTTCGCTACCACCGAGGCCTTCTCTTCCGGGGTGTGTTGCAGAAAGCACAATTTGATAGAGAAATACAGAAAATTTCGTTTCAGCGCTTTTGACCTTCGACCTCCCGATCCTCCAAAACTATGCTGACTGGGAAACATTCGGCCAACTAGGAAACATAAACTTCCATCTTGCTAATTACTACAATTACAGGGTTGTGAGAATTATTGTCAAAGCAGTCAGAAATGGTAAAAAGTACAAAAACAAAAATGGAAATTTTATGTTTACACAACTCAAGAGTGAAGGTTAGTAATTTTGTAGTTTAATAATAGTTGTTGTGTACACTAGGACACTTGTCTCCTAGCAAAACTTACCTGGATTACAATAAATTTGTAGTGCGAAAGGGATCGATGTGTTAAGTTTGATTACTTGCAAGGTGTGACCTGTAAATAAGATAAATTGTTATGGATAAATAAATACCGGAAATAAAAACGAAAATTGATTGCTGAAAAAGGATTGTTTCGTATTTCAGTTATTAAAAGACTTCCATTTTGTGTTGTAATGCCAATCATTCGAAACTCATTGTACACAGCTCCACAACTGTTGTAGTAAACATGTAAAATGAAAACGTTTGAGTTCCGAGGGAACCCACGCCTTTGTCAAGTGTTTTAAAAAGCGGGTCAGATTTTATTTAAATTCGAGTAGAAGCCACGTCCACGTCCAAATATTTAAATTTCGTTCAAATTTAGAAAAAAAAATAATAATTTGCATTTCACATGATTTTCAACATGAAAACATAGAAAAGTTATTTTGTTTTTCTTGGCGTTTCCGGTTGTCCGCCACAATCAGTTTCCGGTTTCTACATTCGCCTGTACGTTTCGACCGTCTGACAAGGAATTTACAAATTCCCCAAAAATTATATTCAAAAAAAGGCTACAATCAATTACAGAAAGTAAATAATTCGAGTGTTGTGAGTGTAATTTTAATCGAAGGTCTCAAGTCCCACCACCAACTAAACGAATATATTTGATGTATTCAGAGCGAAACCTTTTCTTTTTTTTTATTGACTTCTTTCTGTCTTATCTTTTCTATTTCAGTTCGCTGGTCTGGAAGCGAATCGCAAAGACGTAGAAAAGTAAGCTTTTTGTTAGAATAAAAATTATGAAAAATATTTGTCAGCGACGATGCCAAATGTCTGCGAACTGTCCGAGAGTTTTTTTTGTCCGAGTGATACTCACTCGATGAATCTTCAGTTCTTCCCTTTTCCTTCAAGTGCTCGAGGCATGGAAATGAGTTGTAGATAATAATTGTATTTCATGTGTTTTCAAAGGCCTTTGGACATTACAGTTGTATTGTCCTTCCCTGAAGAATAGTAAAGTAATCAGTGCTTTTCTAAACTGGATTGTAGTTTGGCAAAGCAGTTACTGATTATGATCTGTGTCAGCCGCAACATACATTATGTTATGTTATGAGGGTATGTTATACTATATTAGGTTAGGTTAGGTTAGGTTAGGTTAGTTTAAAAATTTGAAGGATGTTCACTACTACACCTTCGTGCGAATTAGGTACTTTACAAGTATTGTTTCTCTCTCAGTTTATTTTTCCTCTCTAATGCTTGTCAAGCAACTGTGAATTTTTCTACTTCCAACAAACAATTACTAATATTTAATAAAGTCATACTAAATAGAAATGAAATACAAATTGTGCATTAGGTCAAATTCAAGCAGGTGAAAAATACCTAGAGACCACAGTTTTCGTATTTCGTGTCACTACGGTACACAAACTACAATTGTGAATGGATTGTATAATTTTATTGAAAGAAATCAGTAAAGGACAACAGCGTGCCGGGAAGTGAAAGGACGAACTACATAAAAACAGTTTCGGTTTCATTTTGTCCCGGGTCATATCTAATGACCCGTTCTGATAAAAAAAGGTCCACTCCTTCCACGAGTTCTTAGACAATTAGCTTTGGTTTATGCAGCTGAAATCAATATGCTTTAATAATTTAATACTGTAAATCTTTCTCGCTTGGGGTCGCTTAAGTTTTTTAATTGAATTAAAAGAATGCATTCTCCGAGGTTCTTATTTAACAACAGCATTTCCAGTTCTTATTTCGTATGAAAACCAAAATTTTCTTCGTTATATATAATATTTAATATTAGAAGATATTGAAACCACCCGAAACAACCCTGAGCGTTGTGATTATTTTATTTATTTTTGAGTTATTATTTATCGTTTACTTTAGTCACCAGGTGAATTATATAAATTGTACAAGTCGAAACCGCCCTGACAAATGTAGCCCTTTCATGATTTTTAGTAAATAAAAAAATTCCCCAGTGACTTCGATCAACTTCCCTCCCCTGTGCGTTCCTCGTCGGAAGAAACCGATAGGTTCTTTATTGATTAAAAACAATCGGAATTAAAAAAGCGATGGGAAAAATGAAATGAAACAAAGAAATTCGATTTTAGGAGAAGTCTCGTTCTGTCTACAGAAATAGATGAGAGATTCTATTATTGTTTTCTATCCCAAAAGAAAAGAAATAGAAAGTGTACGGATGGATACATAAATGAAACTCAACTCAATTTGCTCGTGGATTAACAAAAGTTTTTGTTTTTTTTTTGGTTTACTTTTACCGGTTCACACAGGGTGAGGATTCTTTACGATGGAGGTCTTAAAGAGAACCTTCCGATGTTGAGTCTTCCTGGTGTCTCTTCCCGTCCTCGTTACTCGTTCCACCCCGTGCTGTTTCTTGGAAATGCCACCATTTCTTCTCTCCATTAGAGACTTGTGAAAATTTCAGTTTCCGCTTAGAAATTTAAACATTAAACAACTTTACCTAGCAAGACGAGACGAAGATGAAAATGAATCGAAGTGCGACAGCGAGAATTAGTCGAGTTCAAAATTCCTCTTGGGTGGTTGCTGCCATCGTTTTGCTGCTGCTGCTGCTGCTGCCGCCGCTGCTGCCAACCCTCCACTTCTTATCCTTCTGCTACCCGCCCTGTGCATTTTCAACGTGGAGTCTCCAACCCTGGAGGAACCGAAACTTTTCAAAACGGCTACGAAAACTTTTCTAGGCAAATTTGACTAATGTATCTGTAGGAAAAGTTTCTGTCACTTCTTGGATATCAACACAAGGACTCGTCCGCCCTCGAAAGAAGCCTTTGGATGGGGCACGCACCACTTCTGCTGCCAGCCAACCGACTGCCCGTACCCAGCACGAGAGCTTTCTACTGTGACACACCCAAAAGACGGATCGCTGCGGAAGGCGAATCTCGATGGTCGCTGGTCTATTTGCAAAAGTCAAAAACATCACTCTCCTGTCCGGTGTGACGTACCCAATCGGCTCTCCTCACTTGAACTACACAAACAGGTTGAATTCTTTCCGATCCAATTCGATCAGTCAAAACTAGACACTGGTAGATTGAATTTTTCCCAAAAGAGGAAATTTACCCTAGAGATCTCTGTTCAAACACACCCTAGAGGTAATTGATGTACCACGTAAATGGTATTTACGCTGGGACGGATCTCCGGGAAAACAGATCCCTTCAAACGAGATCTCCCCCGCAAGAAAAAAAAATACTCGCGTCCCGGTGACAAATCTCTTCGGGTCGAGACACCGAGGAAAAGGAATATTTTTCATTTTGGGACCGATTCCTTTTCGAAAACTAATCATTAACCGGAATAGACGAGAGTAAGACATTAAGCTCTGGAAACCTCACTTCAAAATCCATCCAAAAATCAAGTCATCAAACGGTCAGTGAAGCGAGCGGTCATTTAATTGGTGTCAACGAATGGAGAAAAAAAGGGCGGGAAAAAAAGGGACCGATCAGTCTCAGTGAAACGATTTAATTAAGGCGTTTTCCCAGGGGAACTCCTTCCGTTTTCCCATTTCTACTTTTCCTAATTTTTTTTTTCCATTCACAAAAAGTTTTCATTCTTCGTTGGGAAGGAACAAAACGCAATTCAACTTAAAGAATTGAAACTGCATTTCAATCAAATGCAGCGGGTGCAGTGGAAACTTTTCGTAAAAATATCTTTTATTTATTTCTAAATAACTTTCTCTTCGCTTTAAATAAATAAATAAATTCTTTTAATTATTTAGTGAATGGTTAGTAAAAGACTAACTTTTTACACTGCATTGTCACATTTGATTGCACTATCTCTCACAAGGTGAATTATATTTTTTTTGTCCAAGACTTATCTTGAGGGCTTAAGTATATACATATGTGGGATCCGGGTGATCACAGAGTGCACAAAGTAGCCGAAGGTGGTGGCAAAGTAGAGGCGCTGTTATGAAGAGCAGAGTAGAATAGAATGTTCGATTGGAAGGACGTGTTGTTCCAGACACTGATTGTAACAGAGGAGTATCCTGTTAGAATAAAACTGTTGATGCTACCTGTCTCTTGTATCTTACTAATACGACCTAATCGTGGAATTTCCGACTAATGCAACTGGAGACCTTCAGACATATATATTATTACTTTTCAGAATAATATATTAATTTCTTACTTCTGTTATGTTTTTTTTACTTTTAAACTATCCTCAAAAACCTCAAAAACGTTTTTTTGAAGACTAGAAAAAATTCTAATGCGTACCCCTCCTGTTGGGACTTGTTAAGGAGTAGTGTAGGACGTGAGCCCACTAAAAATCCTGTGGGATGTACCTTCCTGTTGGACAGCGGAACAACCCCGAGTTAGCGACTACTCCAGGAAGTTGCTGTGTCCAAAGTCACTCAAAGGGACTGGTCTCTTCCGGCCGACTCCGGCGCACATCGGCCGAATGGATTTTCCTCGGAATTTGACCCTAAGAGAACTGCAGGGTGAAAGTAGCACAAAATATGGGAATGCAAGGACGAACTCCAGCACCTTTACACCAGTTGACGCATTGGTCGTTTCTTAAAACAGCCAGTGTTCTACTTCGAGGCAATTGTCATAGTTTTATTGCTAGCCGGAACTGGTTTGAATTAAAAAATTGTCTAAAAATACTAGAGCCGTATACAGAACAAGTCGAACCGTTAACTTAAATTATTTAGATTGTATGCTGTAGATGTTGATGCCGACTTGAGAACGTGTTAAAACCTTCCTTTTTTTCTTTATGTTGTCGTATTGTTTTATGTTCACTTTTAGTCCTTTTTAAGTATTGTATTCACTGCCAACATGATGGGATTACGCCCCTCTAAGTCGTGCCATATTGAAATTTATTATATTGTATAACATTTTATTACGTTTTTACTTCAACACCCGCGACTTATACAACGTAATTTATTACTTGGTAAATTAATTTTAGTATCATTTTTTTGCTGCAATTACATTTTTATTGGTACTTGTTACATTTTCGTTTTCGTATTCGACTATTAAGTACCTCTTTTTTGTCAAATAAAACGTTTAGATAAAATGTAGAGATCAATGTGGTCTTACACACAAGAAACATGAATAAAACTTGATATTCCATTTTATATTAACCGGCGGTATTTGGTTTGTATGTCGCAGTAGTATTACGAAGAGACATTGGTCTATTAACAGTTCCACTAAACATAAAAACTGTAGGGAGACGCCACAGAAAACTTAGTATTAATAGGAAGTGGTTTAGTGATGTGCGGTAGCGTGTAAGAATGTTACGAAATGATACATTATATGTTAAAGTACAATTTAATTAAACATATAACTAGGTGTTAGTTGTACTTTCAAAACGGAGCGAATCAGATTAATGTTACATCTTTTCTGGATGTGTCCTCTCGGTTCTCTTCGGATAATTTGATTGATCGGATGACCCAACACTGTGGTTGCAGACCAACGTGACATATTCCTAGGAACTTACTGTTTTCTCGCTTCTCTACGCAGTCAATGAGTGTTGATTTATTGGCATGAGAACACAAAACACACACAGACGCACTGATAATTAATAATGGCGACGAGAGGGAAAATTCTAAATCTCCGGTTTTCTTTCATTGGGATTTCAGAGACGAATTTCCCAGAACGGACACCATCCGATGGTCAAGTGTTAATGCTCCTGTCGAGAAAACCATCCCTGAACATCAAATTTCCAAAGATAAACTGGGAAAACAAATTATTTGGAAAATTTGGTCAGTTTGACGCGGTCCTGTCGGAAGTTTTCCAGGGCCTTTACTCGATTTTTATTTTCCAGGAACTCGTCTTGTCTTTTTCCTGCAGCTTCCCACGGCCTTCCTCTTCCAATCCTAATAATTTTTTCATGTAATTTAAAAATGTTTTTGCACAAGTTAAATTGCCGGGTGGCTTTCCAGTTCGCCCGCGTTCTCCCATACGATGGGATTTTTTTTTCATCCGTTCGGAAAGCCCAAACGTCCTGATATTGGAGACCGGATTTTGATTATTTTACACTTTAAAAGGGAAAACTCGTTTGGCTATGTGTCGATTTCCGCTTTCTAAGCTTTAATGTCATTTCCGTTTTCTGCATAAATAATTTATGAAAGTTTTTTTTTGATGTGTTGGGGCCGCGTGCGGACAGCTTGGACAAAAGAAATTCAGGAGCTGATCGTCCGTTACAAAGGAAAACGTGCCAGTTGGATTGTAACTCTACCAGAGACATAAAGGTCCTCTTTGAATTTGAAAGTTAAAGTTAACTACATTTTTTCTACGTTGTTACCGTTGCTACTACGACTACAATAATATTTTTATGACCCAAAACGTACACGGAATAAAACAACAGAATACCTAAAAAGAACAGTAAAATGCCACAGGTTCAATACAAAATGGAGGAATATTGACAAGACTTGAAAAGAGGCCCATTTCAAATAACGAAAACGTGAACTACATTTGTAGAAATTAGTTTTTGTCGTTTATTGTAGTTACACTCGCTGACAGTTACAATTTTTATATTCTTGTTGTCCGTGTGCAATAAGAAAGGAATTATCGACAGATGAAAATAAAACAGAAAAGTGACAGCAAAGTTGCATTAAAAACTGTGACCCTTCGGCGCAGCACACACCAATGAATTAAACCAGAAGTTCTGCGGTTTTAACGAGCGATCGTCCGCCATAATTTCTGGAAGGTTCGAGACGAAGGGCCGAATGAAAATCAAATTAGAATTAAAATGAATTAAAAATGACGCGGAAAAACGTGAAGTTTTTCCGGAAAAATTAAAAGAACCGGGGGAAAAGCGTCATTGCGAAAGTTAGGTTAAACAAGTTCCGGTGAAATCAGAAATGGTGCGGGAAATATTAATCGCGGAGGCCGGGGCCGGGCCGAAGGAAGATGAAACGGCAAAAAAAAGACAGGAAAGAAGAAGTGCGCTGCCAGCCTTCCATTCTCAGGGATAACCTTTTTCATATTTTATTCATTTCAAAAAAGTGAAATTTTCCAAAATGACAGAAATGAAGGAGATGGATTGGAGGAACGGAAGGAACGACGGGAAGAAGAACAAGAAGAAGGAGAAGAGGACTTAAGTGACAGCAGGAGTTTGAAGTGAGAAAAAAAAGAAGCAAAAAGAATGGTAGCAGGAGAGAGAAGAAGACAAAATTTGAACGGCGATGAAAAAGATGAGGTTCGGAACCGGACGAACCGGAAATAAAACGTTTGACGGACTTTTGAGTTCCTCTTAAGGTGGGAAACCTCTGGTAACTGCAAGTCGTTTCCCTCGTCTACGTTTTGCCTATTTTACCTTCTTCCTTGTCCGTTTGACCGGAAGTGAGGTGAAATCCTCTTTCATTCCCATAGAGTCATCCGTGTCCTGACGCTAGACGTTGTTATTCCTCATATTCAAACACTTTTTCTTCGTCTGCTACCGTCAAATTTTCCATTTTTCTGACATCGCGTGTCAGCCGTTTCCGGTTTTGTCCTTGAACGTCAACTTCCGTTTCTTTTTACTGTCTGCTCTAATGATGTAAAATAATAAATTTGGTTTTTAAAGGAAAATGGAAAAGTTGCCATTCTAACCGAATGGAGAAGACAAAAAAATGTTTGTTACTAAAAGATTGTAAACGTTGTAATGATTGTTATTACTATTGTAATTATTACAGAATCAGGTGGAATGTTTGAGTACCGTATTTATGCGTACACGTTATTGCATGTAGTAATTCAACGGATGAGGACGGTTGACTTGATGGATGGTCAAAGGCAGCAGGTGTCAAAGCACAAAATCGCGTCCGCCTCCTCACTCGTTCTCTCCCATGTATTAAACTCATTAACCGATAATTAATGAAGTTTTAGTTATTTAACTGTAATCTCAAAATGCCAATTAAACTGTTCTCCTTCGCTTGTGAAAGATGAGCAATTGACGTTTTGGCCGTGGCATGGCCGGGACGAAGTTTGCGAAATCGAAGCGGTCGAGCAGGAGGCGGGCGACCGCAAGGACCCGCTTTCGAAATCAAAAACCTTTTAAGGCACCATCTGCGTTTATCTTCAATGATATTTTTAACGGGTTTTCGAAGAACTTGGCAGAAGTTTTGGCATCATTCGCAAAATTATGTTCTTCGAAAAGTCATAAAAATTCCCAGAACGACAATGAGAGAGAGAGAGAGAGAGAGAGAGAAGTAGACGATTGTGGCGATGGGAAAGGACTGGATTGCCGAAAAGTGAGGAGAAGGTTCGGTAGTCATAGTTAGGTGACAGAGAGAGAGAGAGAGAAAGAAGAGGATAGTTTAACCAAAAAGCCTCACTCGCAGGTACCCCTTACTGGAGTAGTAGAATGATAGTTCTGCAAATTATTTTAAGAAAAAGCTCAGAATAACACAGTTGTCAATTTCATCACAACCTGCGTGAAGGTAAAATTCTAAAAAAAAAAAAAATTATCCAAGTAACTACAAATATCAAACTGACAACAGCTTAATCCCTCAAGTTTTATGAGTACTCATTCAACTGGTCATCTTCCTTGTTGCACTTTGGAGATTTGAATTGATTTAAATCCAATCGAAGGGACGAACAACCCTTATCGAAGGGGTGTAATACTTCCTCGTAAAAAAGGAATCAGAATATTTTTTAAGAATAAAAACTCACGAGTTCTCTGATAGAGTTAACTTAATGTTGTGCTTAAGTCGCTTTGATATTTTCGCTTGCAGAACTCAGTCGGAGACGGTCCCCATCGATAACCAATAAATAATACATAAAAGTTGAAAGTTCGATCAAAAATATAGAATGATACATTTTTAGTTCTCGCAGAACTTCCTTTGCAAAAACAGTTAGACCCGCAACACTTTTATGATTACTTAACTTAATTAACTGCCTTTAAATGTTACATTAGAATGCTTTACGGGAACTGAAAATTAATTTTTTTACTTTTATGGTTTTTGTAATTTTCGAAAATATCTGGCAGCCATAATTAATTTGATTATTGATTATATATGTTTATTATCGGAGAACAAATAAACTGCACGTATATCTCTTCTTATCATTAGATACATGTGTTTTATGGAGTACGTAACATTCTATAACCAGTATGCTGAACTTAATGTAGACTACTAAGTACTACCATGAATCAGAAAGGCCAAGCATTTCCATTTCCGGCAGAAAAAATTTCAAGTTGAAGGAATGGAAAGCTCCCTGGTAGATGGTCGTTAAATTGTGGTTTTCTTCGTCTGTTGTTTAACTCATTTGATCAATGGCTGTCACACGGGGCCCTTGCGACGCCAAATCCTTCCAGACGGAAACGGAAGGAAAAAAAGAGAGAGAGAGAGAGAGAGTAAGAAAGAAAGTTGCTTTTCCCTAATCTCCTGGCCCACTTGGGAGCTTCCGTTTCCGGATGCTTTTTGTTTTTCCCGCGAGTTCTTCCACCGAACAATTTGTACGGCTTAACGATCACTCAGATCACTTTACTTTCTACCACTTTACATATCTGCCATCTTCTTCATTGTCACTTCCACTCATCTGCCACCAACGTAGTTTTTTAATTTTAAGCAGTCCAAAAACCAAAATCCGTCGCTTTCCTTTGACTCTAAACTTTTGAGAATCCTTTCTTTTTTATGTTGTCAACCAGTCAACCATCACATAATAAGAGAATAGCATAATTTGTCAATGTTTACCGTCAAGTGGAAAATATTTTTGTCTATGAAGAACCAAGTTTCAAATCCCAACTCAATTGAGTTAATTCAAATTATAGTTGTTGTAAAAAAAAACATCTTCTAGTTTAGTCAGGTTCTACCTGAGTTACTGTATGGTTTAGGTGACTTGTTAACGTGAAAAATAATGCTCAGTCTTGAAAATACGTCGTTACAGAAAATCATTTTGAAGGACGTGGATTCGAAACCTCACTACAATTCAACTTCACGTTGACACATTATATTTTCCTATAAGGATTTAGACCTAACATTAATGAAAACTTGCAAAGAACTTTCGAAGTGATCTACAGATCCTTGTGTGTTTACTCGTGAGTATCTCAGAGATCAGTGATGAGTTCAATAAGATGGAAAGGTATGGAATGAAGTAAAAGTAGTGATCTGCCTTTGTGTCGAGTAATCTCACGTCTTCTGCTCGTCCGCCTAACTCTTCTTCGCCCAATTCGCACCACCTTTCTCCATTCTCTTTCTCCATTTCTCTCTCTCCGTCCGATAAGTTTATACTAATCTGATTTATCGCAGCGGGAGCTTGCATTCTACCAAAATATATATGTGCCATCCTGCTTTTCCATTCAAGTTTCTTATCAGAGATTATATTTCACCGCGATCCGGTCCCGTGTCATTCTCCAAACATTGACCTCTTCCCCATTGGCGATTTAACTTTGTTGCCACCCATGATTCATGATTTTCCATTTCTCTTCATTTCAGTTGGGAGTGATCAATAATCAAATTCATCTTCCGTTTTCGCCCGGGAGGAACGGATTTGTTGAAATTTCTTTTCTGTCAGCGATCGAACACGAGTTTCACTGTAACAAGTTTTCTCCAAACGGAAGACACTTCACACCTCCTTCAGAACGAGAGAAAAATAATATTTGTATTTAACATTATAACATGAAGTTTCTTTTCTTAACACTCGACTGTAACTTTTTTATTTTTTTCCCGACAGACTCTCGAGCTCATCCAGCTCATCGTTTCGGCTGTCGTTCCAGACAACAGGTACGATGTCAGGTTCACTCTCGGGGTATGTCCTTTCGCACAATGGTTTTTTAGTTGTCGACAGATTTTGTACCTCATTTAGTCACCTTTTTTCTACTCTGCTTCCTTTACTTACTTTAAAGCTATATATAATCTACCGAAGCATATAACTCTAACATACAATACCCATAACTGAAGCAGTTGATTAATTAATTTTTGTTTTTAATAGTTTCACCATTCCCTTGCTACCTTCCACTGACTTCACACCACATTCTATCATTAGAAATATTGATAAAACTCCTCGAAAAAATAATCAAATGCCTAGCACTCGGTTCATAAACAAATTATGTGTAATAGCGGGGTATTTCAATAGAACAAATATGTAGCAATGTCGACTCACCGACCGTCATAAGGTTGGAACTTAAATTCAATACAAGAAAATTGCATCGGAGAAATGCACTTGAGTGCACTGACAACAAGTGAAAGAAAGTTTCATTGAATTTATTCAGTTTTACGAAACGAATAAAAATGAATTTATTTAAGGAAAAGGCGACAGTAACAGGTTAAAGTTAGAAAATAGAAAAATAGGAAACCTGCTTATGAAGAAATGTTCGAAGTTAAAAAATTTTTCGTTCAACGTTGCAGCATATGGGGGATGCTGCAAAGACTCCAATTCAAGAGATGTTCATTTGTTTCTTTTATTTTAATTGGTACCTTACAACAGTACCTGTCGAACACGATTTTTACCTTGGAAGAGGACGAGTCCGGGCCTCATGAAGTAAATTGCCGGGGCTGATTGATGAAGGAGCATTTTCAAAGTTGTTCCTTATTTTATTCAGTCATTTCTTTTTCTTCTTGCCGTGGAAAAAAAACTCTAAAAGCATTTTCCATATCCTTCATTCTTTTTTTATTTTATTATTTTTTATTGAATACTCTCGCGCATCTTCTGACTTCCCCGTTGAAGGAACAGAACTTAATGAAGTTAATTTGGAAGGAGTGCTGGTAAAAACTTGGAAGTAATTTGACTGTTTTGAAGGAGAATAATAAAGAGAGAAAGAGACAGAGAGGGAGAGGGAGACAGAGCAAGATTGGAAGACAGAAAATGAGGATGAGGGAGAGAGAAAGAGAGAGAAATGTAGTAAAACGGAGAAGCAATAGAAAAAAAAATAAAAATAGAGGGACACACATAAATGGAGTGAGGTAACAGGTAAAAGGTGAGACTACGAGAAAAAAAGAGAAGGAAGAAGAGAGAAACATGAATGTTGAAGGGCAGAAATAAAGAAAGGAGAATGAGAGAGAGAGAGAGAGAGAGAGAAAGGTGGGAAAATTCTAAAAAAGTCTTGGAAGAACAAAAATTGAGCTATAAAATTATGCTTTTACTGTTTTCAGCTCATTCAGTTTTGCTGAAAGCTCTACCAGGTACTTGAAATGACACTCACGGGGACTGTGAAAAGGTTCGAAGGTTCGATTGAAATTTATGAAGGTGTGCTCAAGTGCAATTCAATTAGAATCTCTCGACTTTTTCGATTGCCATTACTTTAGATTTAACGATGGAGTTGGTGTTGTTTGCCTACCTGTGCCGAACTCTCCTTTCTACACCTGTCGGTTAACTATTGCAACTTATGTATCAATCAACTACCTTTCTACTTCCCACGCCAGGATTCATCTCTCCAAAGCGAAACGTACGCAAACGATGTTTTCGGGTCTAAGGGGAACTCCAAAGTAGCTGAATGAATGACCTGGCGTTGCCGGTAGTTACATTGTAATTAAAAAAAACTAAAAATAGAGTTTCTTAAGTATGGTGACGACGATATCACATAAGTACAAGTGCCCTGGAGAGGATTTATGTAGACTATTATCTTTATGTCTGATGTATTTATAGACCCTGGTGATGTCATACCGGCTAATCCTATAAGAACTTTCTCTTTTATAGTGACAAATGGTCAGTTTAGTTTATTCCTCACGAGCATTCTTCTACTTCAGCCTTCATGTACTTTGTAGAACCATTCAGAATCATTCTCATGTACATGTTACTCCTAATTTGCTATCCGCAAGGTCACGTTCCCCCGTTGGTTCTTGTCCTGCTTTTGCTTCCATTAAACGAAGCCCATCTGATGGTTTTCTAGTCGGTTGTCTAGTTCTCAACCTACGCACTCTGTCAAAATTGAAATATTTTCGTCATGAGGAAGTCGTCGCTGTTGAAATGTTCTACATGTCATTACGTCAAACTGCCATTCGTGTTTTTTTTCCTCTATTTGTTTCTCTTCTTCTCTTCTCTTTTGCAGGACAACATGCAAATTCTCCACGAAGTGTTGAACATCAGATTTTAGACTGTGAAAAGATGAGCAGTGTAGTTGTGGTTGTAGTTGACGTCGTTCCAGATGCTTCCTACAGTTATTAATACCGCTTATTGGTAGTATTTAAGAGAAAACACTACGAGAAGCAATGAGAACCATAAAACATTTTGAAAGGAAATAGTAACCATTTCATTTCACACTCATTCCTACATTGCAATTAAATAAATTTTTCTTAGTCTAGTTAAGCACCTGCACAGGTTTGCACTTTAACACCTGCACGTAGGAGTCATAATTACATCACTCTCAAATTGTGACAAGCTAAATAAATAAAGGCTGCAATACAAAAACTATATTAACCCTGAGTTACGCGAAGAAGGAGACACCTCCCTGGCTCGAAACTTGACTTGAAACAGAAGTCTAACACTTGACTCCTGTCCAGACGTTGTCAAGAGGAGTGGAAGAGTTGGGAACGTTGAAGAGGAAGTTGGTGAGCAACAGAAAAAAAAACTCAGAGCTAATTTTTTTTCTAAAAAGCAACGGGGAGACAACGTAACTTTGTCGAAAAGGTGGAATAAAAGTTCAAACTTTTTTATTATAAGTCTAATGTTTAAACAAATTCTACTTCGACGACAAACTTTTTCCATTATTAATAGTATTATCATCATCATCATTGTCGTCATTACTGCTGCTTCCTTGGCTGGGGATGCCACCGTTTAATCGTTACATTTTCTTACATATAAAACAGAGCAGTACATAAAATTGTAGAGTACATAAGGGAAAAAAGAGGATTTTGCAGCAGTTGAAGTAACCGAGTTTTGTGCTCCGCTAAATTTCTTTAGACTTTTTTAATTATTTAAATGGGTCTCTCATTAATCAATTAAAGGAATCGATGGAAAATCAATTTGTTTTGGTTGAAATGTAAATCGGTTTGGAGTTTGAGATGAGAAATTTTCATATTTAACTGGCGGACAAGGCAAAGAAAGCGTAAAATTATGGTAAGGAGGGATGACGTCGAGCGAGTTGGCTTCGCCTTTTTCGTGGCAACCTCAAGGTAAACTCTGCTTTTAACCTGTGCCATCGTCTTCTTCTTTGACAGAGGAACCATGAACGATGCTTTTGGATGTGAGAGAGCCTTCGTGGAGGGATGAGAAGACATGGTGAGGGTCCCTGCGGATGGATTCTACCTGGGTGTGAGAACTGAAAATGGATAGAACAAGAGTTCCATTCGGTAGGTAAATATTTATATAATATAATTTTACTATATAAGAATATTTTTTCCTTCTTTTGTTTTAATAAAAAGACTTAGAGTACATTTCAAAAACAATTTATCTTTACGTGTGACGAGTAAAATTACAATCTCCTACCACGATCATTTGCAGGTGCAAACAATAAATAAATGCTATTTATTTAATTTGATTAATGACCCAAAACAGTGACTGAAGATTACTCAATAAAAGTATGAAAGTTGAGTTTAGTGCATATTAATAATTAATAAGTTAATTATCAGAAGAATGTATGAACGAGTGACCAGTTGAACATCACCAAAAGACAGAGGACAAATATTTAAGTAAAAACGGAAGTAAAGCAAGTGGTGGCACTCTACTTAAAATGAAAGTAGTGGCGCGTATATTGAATTATGTGTAAATTATTTTACTACATTTTAATGTCAACTAAAGGTTTATTACATTTTACAAGATGTTAAAGAGAAAATGTCAAGGGGAAACGTAACAAGGCCCTTCACGACGACGCCCCTGCAAGAAAACTACAAAAAACATTACCTGACATTAAAAATCACTTTATCAGAGAGTAATATTTTGATAAGGAGAGGAAAAAAGTATTTTCTTATTTTTTTCTCTTTGTCCTCCATTGGGGAAGAGCCAAAGAAGAAACAAAAGATTCTTAACTGACATTTGATTTTGAATTTCAAACGCGCGCGTTTCATTTCCATTTCCTCACTCTTTTCCTCTCGGTACACTTACACACACACACACACACAAAAAGATTTGAATTTTCAGGACTGCCACCCAAATCCCAAAAACGACGGCTCACGAGGAGAAGTAAAGAAATAGACGTCTGAATTCCCGAAGACGTTCAATGGAAAGAAATGCAAGTGCGGAAGCAATAAAAAATGAAAAGTACAAAAAAGTGACTTCCCGTCCCGGCGCAGTCGGTGGTAGAAAGGAAGGCGTGGTGGTGGACGGTGGCAGGCAATGGCAGGTGGTGGATGGAATGAAACTACAAGGGGAAGAACATGGGTTGAAGACGAAAAGTGTCGCTGAAGAAACACTCGAGGGTAAAGTTGAGTTCGACTCGCAAGTAAACCAAAATAGCAAATCTCTCACCAACACTAAAAGCAGTGGCTTTCTTTCTACTTTCTAAAAACTACAACTACCTGAAACTTACATTACAATACAGTAATAAAATATATAGGGACACCTGCACCTTAAGTAGAAGTACTTAATAATATCTTATTGATTCTTTATTAATTATTAGAAAGCCTGCCAATTGACACCGGTGAACTCATTCGATTTCGGCCATTAATCAACCGGGCGGTTGTCTGCGCTTTCTACCGTTACTTTCACCACTTTCACCACTTTCACTACTTTCACAACCTCAAACGTTTTAGGAAAGTTTCGTCTGAGAGGAATGCGACACCCAGAAAATCTTTTGTTTCGGGTTTTATTTATTGTAACTTGTCATTTGTAACTCTCTGTCTTTCTTCCACCGTCGCACTTCTTCTTCTTCTTCTTCTTCTCCTACTTTTCTGTCTTCGTTTTACTTTTCACTCCCTCTCTCTCCCATTTTTCTCTCTTCCACTTTCTCTTTCTGCATTTCTTCTCCCCTTCCTAATTTATTTTCCTCCATTCTCTCCCTGTCTTCCTTCTTTGTTAAATCTCCTTCAACTCTTTTACCCCTTGCGCTTCCTACGGTTTTCCTGTCCTTTGAGTTTCGCTATTAATCAGGTTTTCATTTAATTCCTGTTATGTTTTTCACTTTCTTTCTCTTTTCTCTGTGTTTCTTCTTCCTTATCCCACGCAGATTTTACCACTACACTTTATTATTTCGTTTCAGTCTTTCCACTTAGTCACCTTAAAGTATAGTTCAGCCTTTCTTGTCTCTTTGCATCTTGCCAAAGTGCGCTGTTATTTTCTTTTGATCCTTCAGTGCTCCCGTCCCTTCCCTGAAACCATTTCTATTCCTAGAGTTTTTTTCCTTCACTTCAAAGATTGCATTTTTCAGTTGGCTTACCAACATTTTCTAAATCTAACTACACTTCTTCCTGTGATCTTTTTGAATTTCTTGATCCTCAATTTCCCGAAATCAACTTTGCCTAACTTTCTTATTACGCAAGGAAGAAATTTGTTTTGTGAACAAATTTCTGGTTCTTCATTGTCAGCTTCTGATGCTTCTATCTTTCTTATTTCATTACGGTGAAACTTACTGTTGCCAAGTTTTCTTGGTTGGAGATAAAATAATAGAGAGAGAGACATGTTTAATAGAAATGAGTAAAATTATATATGTTTTCTCATGTGTTATTCGTATTTCATTGCAGAGCCATCGTGATATCTTTAGAATGACCCTAACATTTTGAACATTACCTTGGCTGCTGACCTGCTGTATGACAAATGTGAAATTGAATAATTCACTGGGATTGCTACAGGAAGAAATACGATAGAACGGAAAACTTGTGGTACCGGAAGTAATTCTGTTTTTTAAAATCCTTTCCTAAGACGTGGAAAAATTTTCAATTAGAACTTCTCTATCTCTTCTTTTTTGTCTTTCTTGGAGGATTTACTGCCTTTTCTAGAAACGTATCTATTTCTTTTTATTTATCTAACTCTTTATCTACGTCTCTGGTTTCTCACTATGCCACTCTGTCTGTCTCGATTGGCTCGAGCCTTGAGCATTCGATGCCGTTGACCTTTATCTATACCTTACACTTATTTCATTTGACTTCTCTATTTGCTTTCACATAATCGATTTCTCTGTGTCTCGGATCGACTCCGGTGAAACTCCCAGTGATCTTCAGAAGTTGGATCTTTTGCTGTTGTTCGTCATTTACAGCACGCCTTCACATTCGGCTCTTACTGTAACACTGCTGTCCATATTCTTTTGTTATTAAGTAGTTAATGGTTTAAAGACGCACCGAGAACCATTCCTGACCTCCAAAGTGTGGCCCGGACTTCCTCTCCTTTATTTTCAGGTAGTCAATGAAGTTCCTATCTACAAAGAAATTGAATTCTCTGCGGTGTACCACAGTCGAATTTCGTGTTCTGGAACCTTCTCGTTGATGGTTTTTCTTTACTCTTTCTGTACAACTATGCTGGAAATGACGACCTCATTTTACGTTGCCCAGTCAGTTTCAGTTACTCAGTACGCAAGAATACTCTACCTTATGCCTACCACATTTACCTATTTTTGTAGTTAATCTTCCTATTCATTCTTCTCTTTAGCTTTCAATTTCAATTCGCTGTGTCCCACCTTTTGTGTCGAGACGATTTTCCTTTTATTCTGGTTTCTCTCCGGTTCTCTTAAGAGAGAAATCTCTCTTTTCCTCTCTCTCTTCAAGTTGTTATGGCGAGAAAAGATGTAAAAATAGTCATCCGACGACAGGCAAAAGAGGACGGGTTATTGATTTCGCCATAATATTGAAAGTCATCTTCATCTTGATTCCAATTTGGGTTCTCTTCCAGGATTTTCCCATGTCTCCTTTAACGATGATGCTCCCGGCTCTTCCCTTCCATTCCTCGTTTGGGGATTCAAATATCACGTCTCTCTCTCTCTCTCTCTCTCTCTCTTTCTGTCTTTTTGACTCTCTCTCTCTCCCTGAGACGCTTATCATCTTTCCATTCTTAATCTTGTCGTGAACACTTAACTTCTAACAGAATCCGATTACTTACGCGAGAAAAACTTTTCCTTCGGAAAAAAGGGAAAATTCAGTTGCGGTTTCCATCGGTTTTCATCCTCTTTTATGCTTTCCTACTCTTTTGCCATTTTGGGACGGAAATTTTTTGTGTGTTGCCAAAGAAACTTTTTAACCATCACCCCTACCCTACCCTGCCGCGTAAGAAAAAAAGTAAAAGTGTGCGGTAGAGAAGTGTTACAGGAAATACAAGTGATAACCGATGGGGTACCTCGACGCTCGAAATTCTGAAGGTTCTGAAGGAAATCCCAAAATTTTTGGTAATTACCTGTACGCAACTACAACGCCGAAAAAGTATACTTGCGTTTCGGTCAATTGGCTACATTTTATTTGGCCTCGGAGACTCAGATGGAACGTCCCTTATCCTTGGACCTCACCCTTTCGACCAACATCCCTTTCGCTCAAGCCCCATCCTCGCCACCCGGTTTCTCAGCCCTTGTCTTTTCTCTCTTTTCTTTCACAAAGAGCCCAAAGAAAAATTTTCCCTGTCCACGGAACTCTTTCTCTTGCGAAAAAGATGATTTCGTCTTTGAAGGTCCTTTATCATTATTCTTTCCGTATCATTCTTCTGCTCTCTTCTCTGGCCCTCATTTATTTGACCAAATCATTTTTCACTGTCTTCTCTCCCAACCTCCTGCGGATGGGTAGGAGTGGGCAACGAAAAGCAGAAATAGAAGAAGAATTTTGACGCCTAAGAAATTACTTGGCGTTGAAATTATCTGGGAGCAACCCGTCGGCTTTTAACCTCGTCTCTATCGGTCTACTTCTCCTTCGACCGATACTGCTTCTCCTGCCACGACGTTCACTACTGTCATCGGCAACACCACCACTCCCTTGTCGCTCTCGTCGAAGGGAAGTAGAAGATCGCAGATTAAATCACAGACAACTGTCAGTTCTGAGAAAGTCTTTTTAATTACTTGTCCCCCGTTTCTTCCATCCCCGAGACAAGCCGAACGGCTAGGAACACGATTTTTTTTTGTTGCTGTTCGGGGGTAGTGTGAGGGAGACCGGTTCTGCGATTTCTGCGAGCAATTTGCATTCTGTGAAATACAAAAAAAATCTTTTTTTTGTCTCCAAAGTCTACTTCTTCCAGTTCTCAAGCGCGAATTTTAATATTTTTATCGCAGATGCGAAAGTTTTCCAGCTGAATGTGACAACATAATTGTCAACGGAGTCTGACGACGAGAAATGCGGTTGGCCGAGTTCAAATTGTTTTCTACTTCTTCATGTTTTTATAATTAAATTTGCCAAAAAGGAAAAAAAGCGGCTCTCTTATGAGGGGGAGCGTCGCTGGGGGTGGCGAAATTTCACGGGACGAATTTTTACGGGCGTTTTACCTGTGCGACGACACGCGGCAAAGAACCTCCTCGAAGGTTCGGTCCTTCTTCCCATGAATTTGTTCTTCTTCGGTCACCCAACTCTCCTCTGGGATCGCACTGTAGATCTTCATTCTACTTGAGCCCTTCATCTTTCTTTAGTTTGTATTTTTCCGGTCCCTTGGAGCCTTTTCTTTTTTCATTACCTCTCCATTTCTGTTGCTTTACCCCTCGAAGAACCGTACACGTGTAAATTCTCATCAATTCAATTCTTTTCTTCTTTGGGAAGGACCAAAAAACGACGGGATGTCACCGTTCCTCCTCAAAATAAGATGGCCGTTCAAAGTCTCCCTTTCATCCTGCAAATTAGATTCTAATTTCATCCGACATTTCGAACACGGAGCTTCTTATTAGTACTTATCTCTTATCATTATTTACCTTGTCTGAAGGAAGTTAATGTGGTGTGCAGTTCTAATCAAGTGCGTTAACTAAAGACACCTCACCTCAACTTTCTAGAAAGTATAAGGAACTTTCAGGCTGCGTGTGCTCCGCACTAAGAATTTTCCTCTTGGAACTCCAAAAAGCACGAGAAAAAAAACTCTTGTGCTAACGTTGGTAAAAATGACTTTCTATTAATAAAGGAAACTCTAAAATCAGTTCCTCCTGGGAAAGGGGGTTGAAAACTCTCAAAAAGATAAATTTATTATGTTTCCAACGTGTCCTACTCCACGTATAAACACGAGATAAATGGTTACACATCATATACGCAAGGTCAATGTTCCGGATTCTATTTTCCTAGGTTTCCTAGATTTTAACTTCCATCATTGTTACTCACCCGTCATTAGGTTACCGTTGTAAATTCCATTATTAACGTGGCTGCATTACAGCTCGTGATTTATACGCTTGTATTATACTTTTTAATTTAATTCATTAGGTACAAAAGGAACGGTCAATTTCGTTCGAGTTCAGTTTCCTTTGTGTCTGAATACATTTCTTGTATTAAATAATAGGCACAATAAATTATTTTTTTTACCAACAATTTAATTCAAACGGCAGCGTTTTTATAAAACCTGTGCTTAACTCCAAGCAAGAAAAATCGTTCGCGTAGTAGTTTCATCGGGTAAAGTTATTTCTTTTTGAAGTTGACAAGAATGAGAGAAATTCACTCGCACAGAAAAGAAATTTGTTGCTTCTTGTCATATCCGATTACTTATTGAAAGACTTTTGTGACAATCGGAGTGCGAGTAGTACCCAATGGGTACTTAACGGGAGTGGAAACCAGGAGAGAAATTAATTCTTGAGAGGCTCTCGGACAAATCTCACCGTGGAAACGAACGAATTGCTGTTTCCTCAAAAAATAAAAAAAACTGCTGTGTGAGAATAGAAATAGAATGTTAATAATTGATAATCAATCTGTGATGCTCTTAAACAATAGACAAAACGGAATTACCTCGGGGACTCGCGCTGCTGCTCCTGCTCCTGCTGGAAAGTGAGAGAGTAATAAAATTTTTAAAGTTATTAATCCGGAGAAAAATCCATTTCCGACGCGTACAACTACGCAGACATACGCAGACGTACGCATACGTTTGAAAAGTTTATTGAAAGCGTTTTCAAATAAGCTGGAGCAACAGCAGTCGCTTCACCTGAATAAAAAAAAATTGTAAGAGACGGAAAAGAAGGAATTTTCCGACCATCCTACACCTTCTCTTCCTCTTCTGCTGTTTCTGTTGCTCTCCGATTTCTAAAACTGTTGCCGCGGAAAACATTTTGCAATTTGGTAACTTTTAAAATGAATTCTGTGTTTCGATTTTCTCCGACACTTTCCCATCTCATCCCGGGCCCAACCCCGACGCCCGCCTACATCCAACCATCAGAAATTGGTGTCGGTCCATCGGGCGAAAGATTTTTCTCAACCAGGATGAGAAACTTCTGTGCAAGTGCCTTTCTAAAAAATCCGACAGAAGAAATCGTTTGCCGACCGGGTGGAAAGTGAGGTTCAATCGGAATATAAAATTTTATTCGATCATCGATGGAAAGTAGCAGTTCACTTCACCATTCAGTGCCACCATGATTGTAGCGGTGTCTTAGAAGCATGAGGGAGATGAGAGGCATCTTGAATTAATTTGAACAAAAGCTGTTTATAAAACGCAGCGCATAGTGTCAAACTATTCTTCTAGGAGCTTGGTAGTAAAATAGATCGTAGAGATTCATCATTTCTGATCTGATCATCCCGTAAAGAATATCTTTTTAAATATCACAAGAAAGCACTTGTTCATAGTGAAGGTGAAGGAAGGAAAGTCGTGGTAAAAGCGACAAATTCCGTGGCTGCTGCCAGCTAAAATTAGACAAATCCGCCACTGCAAAGAAAATTTCAACCGGCTGCAAATGTAAAATTGTCGAAAAAGGTTCAAAGACCAATTTCAAAAGCAAACATAACTTTATAAATATTTCTTTAAAAAGCCATTTAAAAAATGACGAGCGCATTTGAAACCGGAAGAGACCTGTCCGAAATGTGGCAAAAACCTTCAATGGGACAGCTAGGCAACCGTAGCAAAAATTAAGGTGGACCCCCGAGGCTTCACCCGCCTAAATCAACTCTACAACTATTTTACTGTTTAAAGTAAGCCCCGCAACTATTTGCATAGAGGGGTGTTTCAGCGAAAAGAATACACTCGAACGTACAAACCGAATTTGAGTCGAAAATTATTAAACCCTTCATAAAATAGAAAAAAACACATTCGCTGACGTTCATCCACGTGAAGTCTCTGTTGCTGTATAGGAATTTCAATTATGAAGTCTTCACCACTTGACGTTTCCCTCTTTCGACTCGCCATGAATTTCTCTATTTTTCTATTTGCTTCTACTCACAACTACTTTGTTCCTGTCTTACAAAGGTAGGTATGTAATGTAATTACATATGTCGCTCTCGATATTAACCTGTTCCTGAGTGATGTGAATGCGAAAACCATCAAAACAATCCCCGGAATATTCACTCTGGGGACGGAATCGGAGTGATGTTTGATGGAGTGATGGATGTTGAGATGAACCCGAGATGCAGTCACATTAAAACGTCAAATATTTGAGGTTCGTGTGAATTAAGAAACAATGCCTGAGTTGGTGAATTTCTCGTGCTGTCAACCTGTTGGGTAACTTCCTGTCAAAACAGGAACCTTCCCACGGGTGTATTCCTCTCCATCATTTCGGAAGACTGCGGTGACACCCAAAAAAAAATTGGATGAAACGGAGGACTCCTTGAAGTCTCCAAATGTTAAACTCCCCTTTTCTCTCGGAAAAAACAATTATATGATAATGGAAAATCCTTTTATTACACAGATATCAATATGTCGATGGAATTCAGACGATTGTCTTTCGATATTCTTCCTTTTTCTCCCGTATTTACCTCGAATAGTAAAACTTAACCGTTTTACCATTCAACTCGTGTCAAATTTCTACTTCTTCTTCTTTTGAGATTCCTCAGATGCGAGAAAATTAAATGCGAATATTTTGCACCGGTTATTATCTTCTTGAGTAAACTACGACAGTCAAACGTATGTTTTAAACAAATCCCGCGTTAGACACGGTTCGATGGAGACCTTTGCGTTCTGAGAACATGCGAACCTGACGCCCACCTTGCGACATCAAAAGAAGGAAAAAAATTCAATAAAGTAGTTACAAAACAAATATGAGACGCGGTCATTTTTAACCTGTAACCTTTGACGCTGCTGACGACACGACTACTTTCTTCTACTTCCTTCCAACACGTCGGCAGACGCCAACGAAGGAAAAAGGTTGTCCTCTTCTACTTTCTCCGACTTACCCGTCAGCTAATCTGACGGCTTAGTTCTCATGCGAAAAAGCCGACAGAAAAAGTTTAAAATAATTTAGTCCAAACTGAGATTAGAATTTGATCTGCACACTCTTTTCTCTGCCCCGGCCCCCTTCCTCGCGACTAACATCCGTTTTCTAAACCGGAAGTTTGACACAAATCGTTCATGTGAGAAATTTAAGTAGCTCGTGTTATTCTGGCAAAAAGTGGCAAGTAAAACTCGGTAGCGCGTGTATTTCTCACGGCAAATGTAAATTTCTCTTTTTGTGTATACGTTTTTTTTTCAGTAGAATTAACTAACTTCGCGGAGGACGAGGGAAAGCTTTAAAAACTCCTGGCGAAAACACAGAATTCCTCTTAAAAATGGGAGTGAAATGCAAAACAAAAAGTCCTTTGCACTTCGATTTGATTACATCGTGTTTGTCGCTGATGGATGTTCGACTGCCTTTTTGTCGCATTCCTGCCGAAACATTTATATTTTTCTTCGGATCGAAAGCGGAAGTTGCTAATTACAAAGCGGAAATGGTAGGTGGTCTACGGGAGTCGCAGGCAGAAGAACAAACTGGTACCTGCGGAAATGGTTTAAAGTTAAACTTGTATTTCAGTTCAGACAGGTAACTTGAACGAAATGTACTTTTTTAATGAAAGTGAAATCGCGGAGGCATTGCCCAAGTGAGAAAAGAACCGCACCCCTGTGATAAATTCGATTTGAAAAATATTTTTTACCAAAAATTCAAATTCCAACTGAGTCACTTCAGTCCTTTTGGCTTACATTTGAGAGCAGTGGACAATTAACTTCAATAAATTCAGGATTTTAAGACCCTTTCTTAGGGTTTTACAGTATTTTGATCCTTTTCAAGGCGTTTTATTCATCTCCTGAATTCGACGTGTCAGTGAGTGAACTCTTCATTCAGAAAATTTTTAGTCTACGAAAAGAATTTGTGAACTCAGGTAGAACGGTGCGGTGCGTTCACATATTTAATAACGTGTTGTTGTCACGTGAGTGTGTTCAAAGTTGAGTAGGTCTGTGTGTGTATATAGAAATTTTTCACACATCCACGTACACACGTAATTACACACTTATTACGAAATGTTTGCGTTTCGTACGTTAATTCATAATGTGCGTTAATGTTATAATAAATAAAATTTTAAAAAAAGTTTTGTTTGTCTTCGCGTTTTGTTAAACTTAAATTTGCAACATTCGTCCGAAGCTTTCCACGCCGTTGAGAAAAAATAGTTTTTAATTTTGGGTAGCCGAGCTTTCTGCTCCCGCCCCCTTCGCAATATTTCATACTTAAGGAGCACGGAGAAACAAGTGGAAATTATCGGAGCAACCGTCGTCTTTTGGCTAAGTCCAACGTCAAGTTTCCAAAGCTCCAAAATTATGGGCCGCACGAAAAGGTTCGAGAAGGCTGCCTGGAATGGGCCGAAACCGCGGAGGAAAAGTCTGCTCCGGTACTTCTGCCGTCTATCCCTACAATCCTCCTCTTGTGTCTATCTATTTTATTCATTTTTTTTTGTTAACTTCTTCTTTTCTAAGACACCTCTTGTAAAAATGGAAGGAACGGGAAAAAAGTTAATTTTGACTTTCTTAATACCTTTTCCTAACTTCTTTCCGTTTGAACGTTATAAGCCCTTTTAATTGCGCAACCTTTCGCTAAAGTGGAAACGATTCCCTGATTTATTTTGATTACTTCTTTCGGACTTTTCCACCGTTCCAGTTAATGTTAAGATCTTTTCTTAAGACCCTTTTCTTCTTTCCACCTTTCTACTTTCTTTATTTTTATTATTTCGTTTCGGTACAACTTTCTCCTTTCCCTTTCCTTGGCTCCGTCCGATGTAAAATTGTTATTTTCCATCGTCCGAGCGTGCAAGGACTTTACTAACTAACCTGAAAATAGTTAATAACAACAACAGTAATATCTCTTATGAATGCTCTTCAAGAAAGTAAATATAAAGTTACTCACTGTTAACACTCGAGAGGTTCAATCGGAGGGGTAGAACTTTCCCTTTGTAACTTTAAGTAAGTAACAAGCGGGAAAGGTAGATGCGTTTTCGGAAAGTCGGTAAGGGGCAGGAGGAGGAGGGCTGCGGATGATGCAGGGAGTTGAGGAAGCCAAACATGAAACCATGGAAGCGATAAACGGGTTAATGAAACATGGAGGTTGGAGCTGACATGAAGTTTACTAAGCATAAACTCAGGTCATTTACAGTTTCTCCTATTCCACTTTTGACTCCCTGCAATTTCAACCCATTAAACATTTGCAGGCAATGTTGATGTCCGGCAGACTACGTTCTCTTATCTCCAACTTTCTGTTGTACTACTCGGGAAGTTTAGAGCGTACCGAGAGATGTTTTCAGAAAGTCAGAGAGAGAAAGAGTATTATTTTGACGTATAGGAAAAATCACGTTCAGGTACGGAGCGTGGCTGGTTAGGTGAGAGTACCACGGATTCCTGACGGTGTAATAATCGTATTGTATGTCCAGTTCTTGAAGAATATTCTGGTGATCGGGAGCAAGAGAAGTATTCAAATCCTTTCTTAAATAGAAGCAGAAGTAGAAGTAGATGATTAATTCAACAGGAATAAAAAGTATCTCACAAGAAGCAGAAATCCAATGAAAGTTTCACTCATAGTAAAAACTAGATTTAAAGGACTTTTAAAGAGAAAATGGAAACTATCGGATGAGGAGGAAAAAAGAAAAAGCATATGCGGACAGTATTTGCACATTAATAATTCAATCAATAAGAATGAATTATGAAACTTAAGTAAAACTTTGACGAAACTTAGTCCGTATCGTGTATATTATGATTAAGTGAGTGAATAATAGATGACAGGTGCATAAGTTTCTAGGGTAGAAGAATTCTTCAGTGGTCGCTTCATAAAAGTACACTCAGAAAGTTTTCAAATTAGTCGAGATCTTTAATGAAATTTTGAGTAAGAAGGGATTCACAAGACGAGAAGATCGACATCCACCACACGCATCAGACTCATCAGATCATGTCCAAAGTTGTAAGGTTTAGTCACGATAGGCGTCAATTAGAAGTGTGAAAAGTTGATTTTAAGTAGGGAAATTCTCAAGCGACGAACCGACTAAAACCCATTAAATGGAGACTATTTAATAAACACAGAATTATAGTTCAACATTAGAAAATTGAACGTTTACCAAACCACGTAAGACATGTGGTGTGGTCTTCGTCGGACGACAACAGGACTAAAAAGATTTTCGTACGTTACATATTATTATAATAAATACACAACACCAAAGAAAATTTATTAAAATTTTGAGCCACGTAAAAATACAGTGAAAGAATTAAATAATCAAGGTGTTAATAAAGTGAAAAAATAGTCGGCAACATTCGCACCGTAAGCATCAGACTCAGATAATCGTTTTGCTGTTGGCCATACTTCTTGCTGTTGTTCACCAGGTACCGGAGGATTTTCCGGCCTCGGGACTCACTCCGCAAGGAATGCCTGATAATTTCGCTCAGATAAAGACACGGATTTAACCCGACCTTTCGCATTTATCCATTTCAAACTCAGTGGAATGTGAACGATTCCTTTTTTCCTGAAAAAAAAAAAAAAAAATTCGAACAGCACTTCTACGTATTCAACCTCTTTTTCCGGATATCCGGCTTCGTGCAAGAGCGGAAAACCGAAAGCGAAAAAAAATTGCACGCGCTAGAGGAAAAAAAGCGAGTTACCAAATGATAACTTAAGGGAAACTCAAGTGCAGAGCCCTGCCAATTTTGTACTTGAAACCTGTTCATGCACAAGTTTCTGGTGAGAATCATATTTGTGATCGAATTCTAGCAATTCTGAACCGAATTTGTTGAGATTTCTAGCCAACATTCAATTAAGTTACTTAACCAATTAATTAAACGTCAAATTTCCATCTATTTTTTTGTTAATTTTACTATTATTTATTTATTATTATTTAAAATCAAATACAATCTCTTAATAAATCATTGTTTCGCATTTAAATTAGAATCAGTACTTTTGTGTACTGGGAGAAACTTGGAAAGGCAGTGCTGCCGGTGCCCTCGCGCCCCAACCAAAAAAAAAAAAATGTCTGACCAAAAATTCGAAAATGAATTATTTTCAAAATTCGGGTATAACGCGGTCGCACACATTGCAGCTACCCGTAACGAACGTCATTAATTAGAAGAGGACGATGTGATAGGACGGGCCGGCAAGGGTCGAGGGTGAGTTTGGTCGTGAGCCATGGGCCACAGTCGTACCGTGAGACGACCTAACGGGATGACGAATGAGATGTCCGTTAAAAGGCGAGCTCATAGAACGTCGTTTCGACATCGTCTCACAAAAGGATTGAATGGTCTGTGAATTTTACGTCACTTCCGCTGCGGAACACCGGAAACGAAAGTTAAAGCGAAAAAAAAAAATACACCGGCGGTCGACTTCCTTAAAAGAAACAAAAGAGTCTCCGCTCCTCTGCGTTTCTTGTCACTTTCGCACGTGAGGTCTTATTCTCCGGTAGAATAATATTATTTCTAGTTTCCTTTTAGTTTCTAATTTAAATAGAGTCTTTGTATTTAGTTTTATTTTACAGGGCGAAGTTTCCACTTGTATTCTGCACTTCCTCTCGACATGAACCGCTGAACGAAATTTATAATAACGCGTCTTTGTTTCACCACAATGAATGTGTCATTAAGTAATTTTAATTTGGTTGATGAGCAGTGTCGGTTCTTGGAGTAATCGATCGGTTTGTTTGAGTACCACTCGTTTCTCTGTAGTAGTCAGAGCATCCCGCTATTGAAGAGTTACAAATATTCGGTAAATGTACATTTGTAAAGCAAAAAGTTTCTCTCGGTAGTAGGAATATTTTACCAGGCTCTGCTTTCCCCCTGAATGAAAAGGAGTCAACGTAACCTTTTTGTGGTTTTCGCACGTGCTAAAGTTGTAACCTGTACCGATACAAAGCACTCGATCTCTCATTGCATTTAATATGAATAACCGCAACGAGGAGTGGTGGAACAACACCTGGCAAGGCGGAAAATTTTTGGCGGAAAAGGAAAAGGTAGAAAAGTGAACCTTTGCTGTCTCCTTCGTTCTCAGAGCTCGCCACAGGGCCGCCGTGGAAGGCTCAAAAGGTGGCCTGGAAAAGCCATAGATTCGGTTCCATCTTTTCTGGAAACGGTTCCTTGCGTTGCCCTGTTCAAAGGAGACTTATGTGCGGTCTAACCTTACCTCGTCGGGCGGATCCTGTTTAATTAATGGGCGCCTCGTTTTAGCAGAAAATTTAAATTTAATTCCAAATTTTCTTCTTCTCGTCCTGTTTTCACTCGTTCTCCGTGTCTTCTGCTCTTTCCCTGAGCCCTGAGCCTGAACCAAACTCAACGGCAGCATCCGACGAATTTTCTGTCTTCTCATTTCTTTGGCGAAATCTCTTCCAATTGAAAGATTGATATTTACAGAAAGGTTCTATTTAACCTTTTCAGGAGTCTTTGTGTTTTTTTCAATTCTCCAAATTTTCAATTAAATCGAAGTGTATGCGGAGATTTACATAAGAATGAATCGCCTTACCGAGGTCATTTCAAACGAAAACAAGGAACTTTCCAGGTATTTATTATAACGCGACAGCACTTCTTTTTTCCGGTCTGACCGTCTACCTTTTGTGATTCTATTAAAAATATAAAAAAAAAGTCTATAAACTCAAAGGAGACGTGGTCTGCAAAAGGTACACAAATTTGGTTAGGTCAGAGAATTTCAAGTAAGTAAAAAGAGCGAGAAAAAGTTTTCACTTCACCAAACGGATGTTTGCATTTCAAATATTTGTAGGAGGAGGTTGAGTGAAAAAGTCGCGAGGCCTTTTTTCAACTGAGTGTTTGCTTTAAATTCGGCGGTAACTAGGAACTCTGAGGGATTCAAAACCCAGACCAAAGTAAACACCAGTAACAACAGTAACAGAAGCAGCAGGAACAACAACAACAACAACAGCGGCGTCAACAGCAGTAACGGCAATGCGATTTTCTTATTTTTTTTCACCTTCTAATTTCATTTTCGTCATGCTAAACTGACACGGTGGCACGGACATTTT
The DNA here is from genome assembly GCA_037055365.1 of Polyplax serrata. Lineage (NCBI taxonomy): Eukaryota > Metazoa > Arthropoda > Insecta > Psocodea > Polyplacidae > Polyplax > Polyplax serrata. The sequence goes on along the minus strand of JAWJWE010000037.1, from coordinate 1,898,935 downwards.
ACTTTTTTTTTCTTGACACAAAAAAATTTTGGTTGTAGATTTGTGAACGTCCTCAAACAAACATAAAACTTCGTTTCCAAGCTAACAAAGATGGTTTCATTCAAGGGGTGAGCTAAAAGCTAAAAAAGTTGTGAGCTTTTCCCGGGGTTTGACCGTTTCCTGCAAAATAAATTATTGTTTTTTTCCACCTTTCGATGAAACAGGTTGGCCGAATGGGTTTTTGCACCTCCCCTGGGAAAGGTTGACGGGCGATTCCAGCAAAACGTGGAGTTTGTGTAAATGTGCCCGAGTATGGCTCGAACTGATACCCTTCAAACAGAAAAATACTTCCGTTATTGAGTCTAATTCGATCAAAACTTGCACTGCCGATTAGTTACAAACCATTTAACGGGTACCTAATGTTATTTAACTTCCTGAACATTCCTATATATTTTTTTAAATTATGTATTTGTTGACCTAAATTCAGTTAACGAGGTATCGTCTAGAGGAAAAACCTAACGACTGCTGCATTTGAATGCAGTTGAGAATACAAAACAAAACCAATGTACTTATTGAAGTTAAGTATGAATATAACTAAATAGATGAAACACAATAATGGAAAGAGATATTTAGTACATATATGGTTGATTGTTGTTTAAGCTCTTTGAACAAGAACATGAGGACGAACAAATCTATGTAGCCGTAAATTACAGCATCATGATAAAATAGAGACGTTAAGAACCTATACGTGAGGTTGGGTTTACCTAAGGTAGGATGAATGCTTGTGAAAGTACTCATAAGTAATAATATAAGTATCAGACACAACTAATGGAGAACACATTTTCCTGAAGAGATTTCAACTCATGAATTAGACAAAGCAAGCGGTGTTTTAGTTCCTTTGGACAGAAAATATTGTAATGTGTGGTCCGAGTGAGAATTGAAGGGAAAAAAACCCTAAATAGGAGGGAAACCAACCCTAAAAGCTTCTAAATAAAAAAGGATTGATTTATTTGTAACAACCGTAAGTAAGACAATAGAAGAAAGGAAAATATACAACCACTAAAGAAAAAAGGAGCTCCACTTTATAAGAAAAAGGTTTGAGGGTGAACTTTGAAATCTACACTGACCACCAACTGATTGGAGTTGAGCAAGAGGCTGACAGGATGGTTGAGGATGACGAATAGGATCTCGTTGGGCACAAGGGTTAAACGGTAGCGACCTTCTTTAAGAAGAAGATATATTACCCCACAGTACTGTGTTTATTAAACTAAAACACAAAGGAAGTATCAAAACGTCTGTCAAACAGAGTCTGGCAGAGCAGTACGTTCGTACTCAAAGTAGGAAAGTGCAACATGTTACGAGTTTTCCACATTACAGACGTTAATAGTTCTGTAGGTTAATTGAACAACAAGCTACAGTACTGCTCACAAATGACTTCTTCTTACCTATTACTAAAAAAAATGACAACAGTAAAGGTAAGAGCAAAAAACGGAGCAGTAGAAAAGGTTTCAATAAAATACAGAAGTTCAGGGTTCAATATTATCTTCAAGCAAATTTATAACATCTTAAGTTGAAGCCATTCGGGTTAAACTGCTACCGAGCAGGAAAGGCATGTCTTCTTTATCGGATGGTATGAGTTACTTCAGAAATTTCTGGCAAATCAGGTGCCTGTACCCTACCTGCTGGTAACAAATCGGATTTGACCTTGTTCTTTCAGTATTTTGCTTTTTGTAGGAACCGAGAAACTTGTTTGTACCCCTAAAAATTCAAGACTCAGAAGAAAACAAAAATTAAATCCAAACACCTGGTTTCCAATAATTTTTGATTTCTCAGAAACCGCCGGTTTACATTGAGTTTCCTGTGCCACGGCTCACTATACATTTGTCAGTATGAAATTCAAACTACGTGGGAAAATTCATTTAAGAAAGATAAGTTAATTAGTTTGAGTTGAATGTGTAATTTGAGGCATTTCTCTTGATCGGGTCGCAAACTCGTAATCGTTTACTTAATTTAACTCGAGCAAAATTCTCAGTGATTCCTCATTGACATATTTCTCCAACAGAAATCATCACCATCAAACTGGTTGATTGCTTCGCTTCCTTTCATCAAATGTATTTTTAAGATAAATGTTACACGGTGATATTATATTACTTGGTAACGTGTGATCGTTTGCAATGCGACATCGGTGGGTATCAATTAGGAAATAAAAAAAAAGTTAATGGCGATTCTAACCGCTCGAATAAACAATAACATTGTCTATGATTGTTAGACACAAAAACGATTCTGTGTATATTTCGTTTTTCTGTGTACTGGTAGGAATTTGAAAAATACGAATACAAATACACAAACTCAGCTGCGACATGCAAACTGGTCTTTTTGCATTTCTTCGTAACATGCAACTGTCATCGGTCGTAGAATAATTTATGTTTCCTTTCAAAAAGTCATTTGAAGAACATCAGACAGACATCAAATGTCAGATTGAAATGGATTTTCATACACAACAGTGTCCTCCTCACCATCAAAACTCCTGTACGTTTTCCAATAATTTCAAATATAAGTAAATAATTGATTTATTGATTTTAAGCGTGTTGTAGACCGATTAATAACAGTCAATAAAATCAGTTACATAAATATGTAGGAATCCTGTACGTACACCTATTCTACCTGTACAGTTGTATTTTTGTAGCTGCAGCTGTTTTTTTCTTAACAGTTTGTTTTGTGTTTTCTTTTTTCTAAACAGTGCAACCCAGGAACAGTTGCAGACGAAAGTCTCCTTGTCGCAATAGCTCAAGGTACTAAATCCAGGGCTTCGGGTCAGGGCTCCAAATCGCATGGGAGTTCAGATCGTAGAATTCGATTTGTTTGTCGTGCATCCATTTTTCATAGTTTCACAATTTTCAGTAGAATAAGTTTCTTTTTCTTGGGAAGAGGAAGAGAAACACTAGTTCCTCCCTAGAAGTAGTTGGCGTGACGGCAAAAACTTCTCGCGGGGTTTTTTTTCGTCCCCGGCCGAGGCTGTCCTCATTCTCTTCCAATATTTATTCAATAAAAATGCTGATGTTTTTGGATAAATACTAGTAAATTCTGTTCGGCACAGAGGAAAGAAAAGGAGAACGCTAAAGGAAGAGTGTAATGAGAAGAAGAGAAGGAAACTCCTTAACGGGAAAGAAATGAATGTGAATGAACCGTGAAAGAAGAATTGCATGTGCAAGCAGAAAAGAATTTCTCGTTTGGAAACCGCCGCAGAATGGGTGGGTAGTTTTGGCAAGACACCCGTAACGCCACGGGACGGGGATGAAAAGAGTAAGAAAGAAAGAAAAATTTCCCTTTTTTGGAAACTACCTGGGATAACCTTGAGGAATCAAAAGGAGGAGAAGGAGAGCCCTGGGAGCAGAAATTTTGCCAGGGAAAAAATTTTAGTTTTACATTACGTGAAAGATGAGTTGAAGTCTCTTGGGTAGGCAAAGCCTCAGATGATGGTGTTTGTGAAATGTGGGAGGCCGTCGAGTCTTGCACGCCAACGTGGCAGCAGTCAAACACCAGGCATTGCCTGCCTCATTTTGGTTCCTGGAATGCACCAAGTCATCAAACCATCGAGCTGTATTTAAATTCAACAAATTGTAGTTTGGTTACCTGGTGTACCCTGGCGGGGGGGTCAGCAGGAATCTTGTGCTTTTACTCCCTTCTTTTCTGGTCCAGAGCATTAGTCTTCATCTCGTTTTTCCTTCTACGCCGTTTTCTGAAAGAAATAAATTTCCTTTGTCAGGTCTCGCAAACTCTTTTATTCCTATCAACCTCTTTCTCCCACCGGCTCCAGCCGCCCATATTTTTTCTGCCTCTTATTCACCAAGGAATTTCATCATTTTGCTTTTACCCTCTTTCATCATTATATTTCAACTGTGTACAATGGAAACAAAATTAATGTTGCTTGTCATTCATAATGTTTTTTATTCGTCTTCTTATTTTTTCCCATTCGTCTTGTCTGCGCCACATTCAGCGGTCGGAACTGAAGAACTGGAAGTGGAGTTACAGTGTGCCTGGATTTTCTGAGGGAAAAAACCTGTGACACAGCATCTGGAATCAGTGCAAATGCAAAACAGTGGCCTCAACAGGAAACACTCAAAAGAATTTTTGAACTAGACAATGACTAAACCAAGGGAAATACATAAATTCGTTTTTTATATTTTATGAATGAACGAGTTCCTAAAGAGAGGAGCTACTTATTTTAGACTTTGGTCAATCAAACACCCTCATTTGACTTTTGGGCCCATTATATTTCAGAAAATTCATTCTTGGGTCCTTTTAATAGCCTTTTCTTCCAGCACCATCCGTCAGTGGACATCAAAGCCTTTCCTCCACTTGTTCATCCAGCCGTGTAATCGCAAGAAACAAACAAAAACTTATACAAAGCGGTTAAAACCAGCGCACAACTAAACGGACTTCATTTTTTCAACGTTCGAGGCGGAAGAGGAGGAACAGAGGAAGAAAGGAGGGAGGGAGACGAAAGTAAGAATTCCCTTGGGACAAACATACTTCTCCCTTAATTACCGTTCCCAAAATCGTTTTAAGTTTCAACCATCCGTGCATATCATTAACATCAAAGAGGAATAGTTGGAGGAGTAGTTGCCGGGTGCTGAAGAGGCCGGGAGCATCTGCAGCCACCAGCAACAGCCTCCGGCTAAGCCTGATGTCTGTCATCTGTCGTCTTCTATCGCACCACCAACAAACAAGACAAAGACCAACTAACTTTTCGTCCATGAATAAATTTCGCAGAGATCGAAATGACCCGACCGCATGTAAACATCGCACGACGAAGGCAGCGTCAAGATTAGAACCAACTTGCCCCATCTTCGGGTTCATCTTTCTTCTTCTTCTTTGTCTTTTTACCAGTCCAAACATCCTCCATGTCTTTCCATTTTGACTACCCCAGGTTGCCAGAATAAATTATTCCGGTTTTTTACGGGAGGGTGAACTCGTCTGTTGTTGAGCTCGCTGTTGTCTAGTGCAGTCTTACGGAGGTACCCATACTACTCGGCCGACATCTTTCCCTTTCTCTCCGCTTCGCCATTTTGTAAATAATTAGCATTTGTAAAATTATTCTAATAAGCTCCGGTCGTCGTCAATGGTGGTTTTGTCTTCGGTTTTTTTTCTTCTTGAAAACCCTCTGAAAAGCTGACAGAATTTAGAGTCCCAAACCTCCCTTAAGTCTGTTTCATATGCTTTATGTCATTAACATAAATAAAATTATTTGTTTGACAAAAATACTTTTATGACGTTAAATTACATTAATCCCAATGTTGAAGAATTACTCTTGATTACATATGAACCTATTACGTCTGTACTTTGATACCACTAGAGTACGTTCGGAAGAACATAAAACTTTACTGAAGAAACTTGAGGAACATAACTTTATTCCGTTTCAACTCATGCCGCGGCACTTTTCATATTTTGAAGTTTTCAGTTCTACTTTAGTTTTTAAACAATTCGTCCGTGTGTCTTCATTGCCGCAGGTATCGACGGATACTGAAGAGAAAGAAACATGCCAATCAAAAGATGATGTCGTTTTCCTACTCAATTGGCTGATTTCATTAAAATCTTTCATCTTTCTTTGTACTGCACTGGTAGACAGTTCGTCTTCATCAGATGCTCAGAAATCTTACCACTACAAGAAGTTTAAATAGTTCAAAAAATTGCACCGTTAAACCAATTACAGCCGAGCACACCATCAACATTTCCATCTCTTGTTCCTTCTTTTGGTTTTCCTATGGTGACAAGATATCTAATAATTTGTACAGGTTTCTTCTAATACTCCTATCGACTACATCCCCTACGAGTTATTATCAATATACTGCCATCACTTATGTACCATCAATTCATTCGAAACGAGGCAACACCCTTTCTAATCCAGTAATCATCGATTAGAATTACATAAAGTAAAAAAGAAAAAGAAAACCGGAAAGGAGAATAATACGGAGGTTTGTATAACTCAATAACTTGATATTTTTAGTGGTGGAAGGGGTCGACTTCAATAACAAAATGTAAAAGCAGATGAAAAATTTTTGGAAAAACAACGAAAATCGTTAGCAATATAAAAGGCAATAATGGACGGAATTTATAGCCGGAGCACGGTAGAGTAGTGGATATAAAAGAGTGAAAAAACAATTTAACAATGGAAGATTGAGATGAAGAAAAACAAGAGAGCACACAGAGAGTGTGTGTGAGAGAGAGAGAGAAGTAGGAAAGAACAACAGAGACGAAAAGGCATTGGAAAGGCAAAATAATTAGGGGCGAGGATTTTTTTCGGGGGCAAAATATGAAGGGGAGAATTCGCTGGAAGAGCGCGGTCTCAGGCAGCCAAGCAAATGGCCATCAGCCAAAAAATAAATTATTTGAATTCTGGCCACGATCGGAGGATAAATCAAGTGTAATACGTAATTAAGTACAAACCGGTTTCTCTCTGACTGAGGAAAGAAAACCGAAGAAAAACAAAAAGAATCAAGCCCCATTAACTAACTAATTTTTCTGGAAATGCAGAAGCATAAATTTGTCAAATTACTGCCACGTCACTTCGGTGTAGGGGTGCGATTAACTGTATAACTGTATTATCTCACACCACTAGACCCTGTACATCGAAATGTGTTATGTAGTCTAGTAATAAATAGAAAATATATCGACTAAGGTAAATCCAATGGAGTGGATGTGAAAGAGAAGTTTTTTATCATTAATTGATACAATTGAATAAGTATGAACGTTTCAACGTTGGTTTTAAGCCTCGTGTCAAATATTCTCTGAGAGCTTTATAATTGTTATACATACATTATTGTTCGATTTAATAGAAATATAAGAAATAGGAATAAAAGATAAGTAATAATAGGTTCATTTTTCCCTGTCTGCAGTCATCCGTTTTGGTATTTTTAAGTAAAAATATATTATTTAATTTTTATAATCCTTTTTTTTCTGCTATTTTATTATTTACTTTTTTTTACTTAAAAGGAGTACGATTTTTTTAAAAAAAAAACAGCATCACTGAAGTTGAAAGTTTCTCGTCCACTCAGGACCTTTTGATGGATCTTCTGAAGAAATTTTAGATGATAAGTAGAATAAAACTATTAGTCGACAACGTCCACCGGACCCGGCGGACTACATTTCCACACGGCGAACCTTCGGTTACTAGATTATATTGTTAGGTCAGTTCTAGAAAGTTTGGGCTGTGGAATGTTGAAGGCACGAAGTTCTTCATTTAATTAGAGAGTTACCAAATTGAATTAAATTGAAGCGATAAGTTCGGGTTTCGTTTAGAAGACTTGAGATTACTTCCACACCACGTACAATATTTTTGTCATTTACTGATACTCAACCACATGTACGTTACGTATATAATTCGTTAACAAATGAAATATAGACGTCATAGGTGTGCTAAAATAGTACACAAATTATAGCTTAATCATTGATAAACCAAACTACTAAAATCGCCCATTAATACAATTTGGTGAATGAAAGTAACTCTTTAATGTTCTCAACCAAATTAAAAGTCTTATATATGTAAATAGAATCAACTGTGCGGTTAAAATATCCCCTGTGTGTCAATCACCTGTCACTTCGGTCATTCAACAAGATCAGCAGGATCATTAACAAGAGGTTGAATAGTTGAATGCACACTACTACTGGTATTTACCCCCTGTTGTGACACAGGGAACACAACAGATAGACAAAAATCTCTTTTTCAGTCCGAGTTACTCAAAAAGGCCGTATGGTAAAGTCTCTTAAACATACATAAGTTTACCCTAAAGGTATTGAATAAAATCAGAAATTGGAAATGTGAACGAACGATGAGAAATGGGCTTGTCAACAGAAAGCCTGTTAGGGTTTAAACTAGAAATTAGCTCAAAAACCAAACTCGAAGAATTCTTTTGTTAATGATTAAGGATAAACATTTTAGTGACAAGATGAAAAGCACAAGTGAATTATACCGAAGCTCACCCTCTCTCTCTCTCTCTCTCTCTTATTGTACACCAAAAGGTTCGAATTGGAAGAGTGTGGCGGAAAACAATGAGTTCTGTGAGAAACTATTTGATTTTCCAAACAAATCCACCTCTATGGGTACTACCTCCCATCCCCTATCCTGAAAACTATTAAAAGTGCACAAAAGCGTTTCCATTTATTGTATAATAAGCGGCAACTTTTTAAATGGTAGGTGGAAATTAAAACGCAGCAAAACTATCTTGGAGGAGAGAGGAAAAAACAAAAACAACGGCGAGTGAAACTAATTTTGTTTGCCTGTCTCGTCAGGCGATCTACATTGTTTGCTTAATCAAATATTTTGGCAGTTTCCACTGGTGAAGCCGTCTCTTAAATTAAACCACTGAAATATTGGGTTGTTTGGGAATTAGACAAGTCAACGAAAAGAAATCATTGCTGGTTTTTAGTTGTGGTGTTAGGAAAACTCTGCCAAAATTTTCCAGGGCTCGAGTTTTCTGGGGTTGAGAATTTAATTAGAACTCACTCGAACTCGAATTCACTTTGATTTGGTACCAATGAGTCACTAAAATCCAATAAGGGATATCTAGTATTAAAATTAAACACCGTTAGTACTTTAACTATTAATAATTGTAAAAATTTGAAGCCGAATAATTGCAACCGCTAGCGGGATTGAGTGCCACCGTCTAAAACCATACGTATCCTGCGACCAATAATTTTATTTATTTTGTTATGTTAAAAAAGAATCAGAATACAATAGTTTATGATTGACTAAATTTGAATTTAGTTAAGTTTGCACAATAAAAATGTATACTGCCTTTTACTATAAATAAGGCACGACAAATGTACTGTTTAATATTTGAAGATAGTACGAAGCGGAATGTAAAATCCAAATGTCAAATTTAGTGAAATACTTATAGATAAATAAAATCTGTGGAGTTCAAAATGATTGATTGCTTCACCAGTGGCAGTAGTTAATAATACTAAATAAATTGATTGTCTAAAGAGAATGACATCAATGAAAAGAGACGTAATAAGTAAATTACCTTTCTTGACAGTTTTCCCTGCAGGTCAAACGTGGACTGTAAGTCGGGAAATACTTTTTTGGCTCAGGGTCGTTGGAGCAACCAGCAACAAACACAAGGGAAATAAGGGACTTTCCCCAAAATTATGCGACATGGAAAACAACAGTAAACGAACGAATAAAACTAATCCGCTAATTACTTTAACTATTTGGAAAAATTTAAATTCATCCTTCGGGAACCGAAACCGGGAGGAAAGGCCCATTTTCCCTCTCTCCTCTTGGCCTGGAAAAAACCTCTTTCCAATTAATAACAATTTTGTACAAACGAACCGTAGCGGATTTAAAAAGGGTATTTAATTAAGTTTCAGGGATTAGTAATTGATGTACTTCAACCGTGAATTTGATTTTTAGGACTCAATTGTTAATTGAAGTTCTCGTCCAAATAACCCAGGCAAACCGTTGAAAAAACCAAAACGATATGGCAGAGAAATTTGGTTTTAACATTTGACGGTGCAGGCCATCAGAGGTGACTGAAACCCGGCTTATATATAAACAGATATATTAATATAATTATGTATATAAAACACAAAATCAACTATACAAAATATACAAAAATGAATTGCTTCACAACAATGTATTCCTTCGACTCTTTCTTCACTCTTTTTTTAAAATATTAAAAACCTTTCTTCTTAGAAAATAATTTCAACAACTTTCACCGCGAACCGCGATCAAACTTTCTCCTGCAGACTGTCGCTGTCCATCGGTGAGACCAACAGGGAGGCCAGGGTCGAATTGTTGGCTATCGTCCCACAAACGGCGGAGTCCGACCCGTAGAGGAAGGACTGGTTCGATTTGTTTACATCGGTGTATACGGCATTGTCGTAGACGAGGCTGCCGCCTCCGGATGTGAGGAAGTCACTTGGCTGAGATGTTGCCAGAAGACTACCAGAACAGTCTCCTAGGTCCAAGGATTCGCAAGGAGTTCCAGGAGCAGAACCCAGAACTGTTGCAGGAGGCGTCATGATTACAGACGCGCAATCAACGTTGTAGTTGAAACGGGTACCCGTTTGCTGAAATATAAATTACACATTGAACAATTAGCCACCTGTTTGAGGAACAAGGGACTGAAGAAGCCTGCAACTCTGCAGCCTGAGATGTCAACAGATTACTCATTGATTATAGTTTCACCGATAAAACCAGTGAATTAGAGTCCTTGATGTGATGTTTGAGAGAATTGTGCAGTAGCAACATCCTAGGATTAAACTTGATTACATACATATTCACAACTTTAAACTCTTATTATGTTATTATTATCTAATGATAATAAAAACGCATGGAAATACTGAAAGATTCGGCTGTACCGATAAGATTTCTCAGAATAAGCTGAAAAAATTTGCCTTCTGGTACATATCATCTATTCAAAAAGTACAGAAATTACAACCCTCAGCTACTTTAAAACTTTCCAGAATAAAAAAATTTTTAAATAACCAGGTTGTAGCAGTTAACTTTACTCTTTAATTATAATTACTATTAATTGTTAATAAACTTATGAGCCAAACAAATCAAATATTAATTGTTTACTTACATCATTGGCATCGTTGGAGTATAAGTAGGTAACTTGTTCTTTGCCGTTGTTGGAACGCGCTTGGGCGACGAAGGCACGAATTTTTTTCAGCATGAAATCGGGAGCTTTGAAGCCCTTCAAATCGCTTAAAATAACGTTTGGATTGTGCCTGGAAAAGACAAATCGGCAGGTAATTTAACCCGATAAAATGCAGTTAAACACAGCAGAGTTGGTAAACTTTCTGGGCCTGTCACCGGTAGATAAACAGATAAGAACAAATGGTGTTCCAGACTTTAGTTCTCAGTTCGAGGCTACTCCTTAAATTTTAGTCCAAGTGGCGCAAATTTTATAAAGAAAGAAGTCACGCGAAATATAACCTTTTTTGGAATCCTACCTGTATTCTTCCGATTCTGCCAATTCTTTAACGTCTTCTAAAATTAAAAGATATGCAATTCCCCCAGTGGGTGGTATTAGATTATGTCTCGATAGCCATTCTTTGTCTTCGGCATCTCCCGAATATTTCAACAGTTCCGGGTGTTTCGTGTACAACCTGCCCCTCGTCTGTCCGAATCCCAATACTTTGTTTGCCCTGTGTAACATATTACAAGATTAGTTCCGAAAAAGTTCTCATTGTTTTTGAGTGTATAATTAATAATAATTCATTAATAGTACTTGTTCGTCTCTCACTTACCTAGCACCCATTATGAATAATGTTGACTTAACGATTCTGTTTGGATCCCATTTGGGACTTTCTCTTCTGATACTTTCAACTTTCATAACCTTCACAGGTGCCTGTGTGTTGGACATACCCGTCGACCCAGTTCTCATTGTCTTTTTCCGTGGTTTGACAGCCGACTGACTAGCTTCTGACTCTGTGTCCGATTCTTTTCTTTTATTATGGAAAATAGAGAGCGGAATCTAAAAAACAATTTATTGTACAAAAATTTGTTGAAGAGAGAAAAGCAGATGGGCAAGGTGGTTAAGTATACTGAATGAAGGCAACGTTAGCACTCGCAGATGAGTGCCTTACTAGTAATAGTTCTTTAGTGCGTACCCTAGAAACAGTTTGCCCAAATCTGTAATCTCTTCCTACACTTCCAGTCTCGGAGTCACTGTATGGCGAACTTCCCCTTGACTGTGATCCACTGTAATACTGAACTTTGGCATCTTCTAGAATCTGTCTGCAGACTATCCTGATATTATCCTCCGTGACGCTGTTCTCTCCCAGATTATTCCTTATGTTTTCCACTGCTGGTTTAAAAAATGTCTGCGAAGATAAGAAAACGTGCTGGACATTGTAATTTCTGTACACGTATTTTCATGATTTTCTTATTTGACAGTTGGGTATACATTTGTGCTTTACTTACGTCTAAGTATTTCTTAAGAACTGCATCTATTTCCTTATTGATTACTGTTTGTATGTTCAGCCTTAACAAATCCAACGATTTGCTAGCACTTGTCATGCACCTTCCACGCAGCTTCGTTCCTGCAGCCTGTGCGCTCAAAGTCTGTCTCATCTGTCCTGACGTGGTTGAAAGATTCGACAAATTCATCTGTCTCATGTGGAAGGTGTTCTTCTGCAAGTGAACCGTGCCTGGATTTAATTACAAAATACAGAAAAAAATGAAACGTTTTCTAAATATAATCCTCATCGAAAGAAGGCAAAAATGCCATTTTGTACGATTCAAACATTGAAAAGATGGCAGCCGATCTGGCAGACTGTTCTCAAAGGTGAAGTCTACCAACAGTCAAAGATTCGAACCCTCCTTGAGTCGCAGTTTTAGGGGTCGGTCCATTTCTAAACTTGGTCTAGCATTTCCATTAAAAAACACAGGTGGACAAACTAGTTTGTCTCGTCTGGAGGGAATAAAAAAATTTACCAGACCGGAGTAAGACGCATTCGGACGTGGGAACCCCGTGTAATGTCCCAGTCACTCCAAATTATGCTAATTTCAGTATCTCGATTACAATAAGAAAAGAAATTATTAATTTTGCCGGCGAATTATTTTTTTATTGCCCCGCTTTTAAATCTGCCCTACTAATTTTTTACAAATTCATTATATAAAAATGATTTGTATATTTATCCTTTTGTGTAAAAAATGCCATAAATCATGAAAACTTAAGTTAACCTTCTGAGAACACTATCTGCAGTAAAAGCAGAGTTCAACTTTCCTGTTTTACATTATTAATTATTTCTTAATATTATCTATTATGATCACTTTATTTTTTTGTTTCAGAATTAATGCACCAGGAAAATACATTGAAAGAACTTTCATTCAACTGGATACTTTTTACAATGAAGGCCTAAATTTAAATTGCTTTCAAAGTACACACGAGTCATACCAATACATAAATGAAGCAATGAATAATTTTTTGTTTCGTCTCTACCAATTTGTATAATTTTACTGTAATATTATTTTAATAAAAAGCAATAATCAAGTATATTTCAATAAAAAACTTGAAAGTTAATCATTATAAATAGTTGATTATTAACAATAATAGGTAAAAAAAATATATATAATTTGTAGAGTGCAAATTCCTGCACTATTGTTTCATTTACATATCACATTACCCATGTATGTACGTAGTTTCTTCCAATGTATTAAGTTTGTAAATTTAACTTAATGAATGTCACTGAATGGGTGTGCTGTAAATCAGAAGCATTAACTGGTATGAATTTCCTTGAAACTCTAAATAAATATAGACATTTACTCTTCTTAAGACAAAACATTTCAAGCATTTCAGTTGTACATCAGTAATTAGACCATAAGTAACCACTATATTGTAAAGTACTTTAAATAAAATAGCAAGTACTATTTTGTTTTTGGTTAGAATAAAAATCAACAATATAAATGCATTGTTTTGTAACACCTCTCTGATTCTTGGGTTTTAATACTCTTAAAGCTGCATAACACGGATGGGTGCAGGTGAAAATAAATCAAAATGAGTGAATAAATGTAATGAGAACCATTGGTCATCAGTTTTCCTGGTAAATGTTAAACTAACTTTTAATAACATAACAACACGAACATTTTCAAGGATCACTCAAATTGGCGGACACAACACATCCGATATTTCTCCATTTTAACTCAAATTAATTTACCTACCCATTTAACTTGACTTTGCGGATTTGAATTGGATAGAACTGAACATTGGCGTCCGAACCAACTATCATTCGATTCGTTCGGTGCGGTTGCGTTTCCACCGTTAAGCGAACTCTCAGAGAAGTGAAGCTCTGCCAACGACAAATTTGATCCCCACGTAACGTTTCCTCTCCTTATGACCATAATTCATGGAAACCTTACTGAAAACTAGGCAACCTGCCTATTTCATATATGAAATCCGTCTTGTTTTCGCCCGAACCGGGCGGCAAGCGTTCGAAGGAGACGCGACAGCAACAGAGAACTCCTATTTCCCCGTATATTCTTGTGTTTATTATTGATTTTTTCCCGCTTGCGTTCAAACGTACAGCTGTTCAACATCAACAATTTTTGAAAGTTGGGCGGGCACCTCATTCAAAACAAAATTTAATTTACCGACAGCTTCTGCCGGTTTTCTTTGGTAATCTTTTTTGGGGAAATCCGTCAAAATAAATCCGACTAATAGAACCGGAAAATATTTGCTCGTGTCTGGCTGTCTAAAAAATTATTATTTAAACCCAATATTCAATTAAACTCAAATTTCCTGTAATAGTGGAAAATATAGGATTAATGGTTAATTTTTGTTACTTTAATGTAATAACCTACTAAATTAGGTGACAAATCAATTCACAACGAAACATTTTTTCTTTTTATCGAAATATTTCTTCCATTGTAATGGTGCTGAGCATGGATTGAATGTGACATTGTATTAGCTTGATTATGAAATGTAAATATTTCATAATGACAGTTTGCAAATCTCAAATTTCAAGTAAGAAGAAAAACGTTAAGAACTGCTCATAATTACTTTTTATATCCCCCGTTATGAAGACGCCGTGCCTTCGTATTTGCGTTTCAATATCATTCCAACTGTCACCTCTGCAATACAACAAACTTCACGCGATAAAACGCCCGCATTAAAACTACTCATGGGTTTTTAGTAGACGCATTAATTTATTTTTTGTTTTATGATAGAAAACGAGGAGTTTTCGTAATTCGCGTTTTGCACATATGTCACTCTCACTCTTGTTACGCCGGTGTTAGGTAAAATATAATTTTATCTGAAATTTGGAATTAGTTTTTGAGAGTTTAAATTTACGTAACACATGGTTGGCGGTTATAAAATTTGACCTGCTCCTCTGAGAAACTTTGCCAAAGTATGCCAAACACGTAATCAGAATTTAAAGAAATCATATTGTTTGCTTTTTTGCAGAATCGGGATGGATATTTTAGAATTGTCAAAAAAGCTGGAAGGAGATCTTTTAAATAGCAAAGAGAACAATTTGTGTGCCAATAATTCATGTGGAATACCATACTCTCCCAGAACAACAAGATCAAAATTGCATCCCAAAAGCATGCTTAAAGAAGATGATGCTAAGGTATCAAACATCAAGGGAAGCAGTCAAAGCAATAATAGTAGCAGCTTAAATAAAAAGACAAGAATGACGAACAAAAACTTAGAAACAATTTATGAGAATCCAGTTTGGAAAAAGGGAAATGTTATGCTAATAGGCACCAGCAAAGTTAAGAGGTCAATTTATTTAGACAGGGAATTCAGGAGAACTAGTAAAACAAAGTCCAAACTTAGAAAAATAAAAATAAAGAAACTTGGAAAAAAATTTAAACCTTTGAAGATGAGTGATGATGAGTTTCAAAACAAAATGTTACAAATTGAAAATTACATAAATGACAGAGATGTATCATTTAACCACAATAATGAAGGCTGTGATAGCGATGTTCAAATGGATGACAATAAGAATAAGACAAACCCAGTTCTTTTTACAATTAATGAAATGTCACTAAAAGAAGCAGATGAAGGTATAAATTTAGACATTTCTGATGTTCAAATGGAGAGCCAATAACACATGGACCAGGTGAGTTACTTATAAATGTTTTATTAAATTTAGTCTGGCATCTTCTGATGTGGTATGTGTGGGATGTCTTCATTTCCACAAATGCAAGGCCACATCTGCATCCCCCTACCATAAGTTTTGATACGAAACATTACTTCTCAGTGTTCTTGTTTTCATACTTTTTATTGTATCTATGCTTTTATACTTTTTCAATCTTCATTTTTATTGACTTTTTGAAAATAATGCATTATTTGACTTTCATATTTTTGCCACCTTTTATTACCATGATTTCTATGATATATTTTTTAAAAAAGTACTTGTAATTTCTTAACTCCATTTAGCGAGCTTTTATTTGGCACTATATCTAAATAAATGATAAATAGGTGCAATATTTATTCATGTAGAAAAATTTATTACTTAAAAATAAATAACACTTATAAAAAATATCTAAAACATAAACATAAATATACTACATTACAAAATTCAGTAGAAATTTTTTTTACATCGAAATTTGTTGAATGATTTTTTTACAATAAGAAATTCTCCTGATTTAGTGATGTTTTTACTTTTAATTTTTAATTTTAATGTTAGGCAATGTTACTCCTTCACAAAACACATGTATTGCAGGGGATCACAGTGTTCATAGGTTTTTAAATGTCCCCTCCTTGCATACTGTGGGGATTCTGAATTTTGTATTTCATTAATGTCTATACAAGCACAGCGATATGATTCTGATCCAACCATGTACAACTTCCTTGGAACTCCAGCCCAATTCCTTTCAATTCCACCACTGAAATAATAAAAAATGTTTTTTATAACTTCTTACTTTTTCAAGGACATATACATTCAATTCAACAGTAAACTGCATGGCTGAAATGCTGACTGTGGCAAATACTTTGGATGTCAAGTGATTTTTGACCAGTAAATCCTTTTGAAGTCTATTGTTTAGTTACTATTAAGTCAGTAGACATTAAGTATCAGGCAATATTTTTATGTAAAGCATTAATTTCGGAATTGAGGAACACAGGAAGCTGTAAAAATGTTGACCGTCTTTTCTCAAGGAAACAATCTTTAAAGCATCAGTAATAATACAATGAAGACTGACTCACCAAATGATTTCTGAATTTTTACTGAAAATTCAATTGGTGAAATTGTGTTAATTTAATTATTTTTCCTCTGCTGTACTATGTTGAGTCATTTTTTTTGTCCTGTTTCAAGGTATTTCAATATGGTTGAATTTTGAAAATATGCAATGAATAATTTTGCTTTTAGAAAATATTTTTTGATGTATTTAGAAAATTTCATTAAATTTCTTAGCATGTTGAACACTTTCCTTCAGGAAAATTATCCAGTTGTTTCTGTTGTGTGATAAATGAATTGTAGATGATAGTGCTAATTTTTTACATTTTTTAGAAGTACCTCAATATGCTACACAGGACATTGGGTACTTTTACATTACAATGTCTCATAATAAGACAATGTGATATTATTGTGTTCTATTTATTAAGAAAAAAGACTGTCACATTTATTGTTTTGTAATATTTTATACTTTTAGTGTTACTGTAATGCTCCAAATAAAATGTAATTGATTTTTACATTCTTTTTTAGAGGAAATATAAATATTATAAATTTGTTAATAAAAAATTTTGTTACCTTTTTTTGGAGCACCAAACTTTTGTTCCTGTTTCAGCATTCCACTCAACATTGCAGGGAGGAAACAGCAATTCATCATTCATTTTGTTCTGTTTACTTTTTTCTGCATCATTAAACTTCTCCTCTAGATTTTCCCAATATTCAGTTCTTTTTCCTTCATTATCATAAAACCTCCCTATAAGTTTTCCTTTGTAGTCATATTCCTTTTTATAAAATTTTGACCAGTCTCTCAAGCTCAATAGCTCATTATTTGATAAGTCCAGGACGTCGTCCACTTGAGTGTCACTATCGAAGTTACCGGTAACGAAGGACCTCGATGCATCTCGTCCAGCGAATACGTGGTATGGCCCTCCCGGCCCATAGTGTCTTTGACCTTTACTCACGTCGTACACGTCTCCCAGAATCGACAGGTACGTTCCCTTGCTTCCCTTTTCACCATTATAACTTTTAAGTTCGTCCGAAGTGAACAACAATGTTTTCGATGTTTTCGTCGAAATCATAGGCGAGGATAAACTCACGTAATAGTGAAATCGATCAATGGCAACACTTGAGTATGGAACAGTTTTGAGTATTTCGAAAAATTTTGTCGTGTGATACTCGTGCAGGTACCACAGAAGGCTAGCCGAGCACACGGTGAATATAAAAAAGAATTTTAACATATCGTGTGTGACATTCGATTCGGTAAACGGATTGAAGTTTCAAAATACTGTTGTGTAAACAAAAACAACACGTGAACCGTGGAAGAGGCCTTTGTAGCGGAATCCGCGTTTGAGGAAGGCTATGTCGTCGATGTTAACGTTTCTAAACCATAGAGTTTCTGTAAAATTGTAATGGCGGAAAAAACTAAAGAAGGACGCAGAATGTCGCGAAATATTTTGTCAGGTAAACATATTTCAATACTTCGTGTGCGTCGACATTATTTGTAATGGGTTTGTACGAATCATATTGAGGGTTATTGTGGATTTTTGTCACTTATCCTAGCCGCTGACCCACCAAAATTTGGGGGTGTGATTCATGCAACTGCGTTTCTCATTTCGTTTTTTTTGTTTTTCCTATGCATTCCCGTTTCATTTGTTATTTTTTTTGTATTGTGTACTGCTTTGTTTGGGTAATTCATTTTGATATTTTCGTGGGTGTCAACAATAAATGCGAAACGTACTCGTATCGTCTGGGAGCACCGAACATATCGATTACATTCCAATAAAATGTGCTTGGTTACATTGCAATGAATCATTCGCATTTGTTTAGCATTTAGTTTGTCAAAAGCAAGAACATCACCTGCTTCTCGCCGGCTAATTATTGTCGGTTGCTTAATTGATGATTATTACCTGTGAAAAATCACTTTTTGATACTGTTTTATTGCCACATTTTTAGAAGTTCTGACACAAATACCTGACTGCTTTAGCAGCAGTTTTTATTTTTTTCTTACAAGTAAAGTTTTTAATACATTTAAACAAAGCAATAATTTGATAAATACATATATGTGAAGAGAATTTGTTGTGGTGCACTTCATATGGTAATTCGTAGAGATGAGTAAAATATTTTGTTATGAAATGATATATTGGCTTATATTGTTTTGTTAATGTTGTTTACAGATAATGCAGCTGGAGATGAAAGTTGTGCTAATTCTAGTAAACCTGGTGGAAGAAAAAGTGGAGACAAACCTCAAATTGAATTGTACCGCCCTCAAACTGGTATGACATTACGTAGGGCAGATGATCAATTATGGAGAAATTCAAAATCACCAAGTCCCTGTCCAGCAGATTCTTTTAACAAAAATTGTCAAGTAAATCAAGTACACGGGAAATCTAAAACTTTTAACAAAAAATTTGATAGTAGAAATAGTGCTGAATCATTACATCGATCAGAACAAAATATAGCCAAAAATAGTAATGACATTTCATATGATTTAAGGAGCTTGTCTATATCAGTAGAAAATGGTAGAGATGAAGTAATCAATTTGACATCCAGGTCATCAGAAGATAAGAAGAAAATTAGGAAACCAGAAAAAGCCATTTATGTTCCTAAACCTGTTTTACAAACAGAGAAAGATGGTAGGAGTCAGCAAAGGAAACAAAAACCTGCTGACATTAAAAGTGAGGAGGATGATTGGGATGAAAATCCCAAAGGTTCAGGAAATGAACACAAGAAAAAGAGAAAAGGGAAAGGTAGGGGTCGGCCTAGGGAAGGTAGAGAAATGGACGATAAGGAATTTAGTCAATCATATAAAACGGATAATCCAAGGCGGCAGTTTGAGGGAGGCTCGGTACAAAAGCAAGTATCCCTTGAGAGTGGCCGGTTTCAAAGAGAGCAGAAACATGACAAGAGAAACTTCAATCACAAGAGACGAGATGGGAACAGGTCGAATTTACGAAAATCAAACGACGCGTTGGACTACTCAAGCAGGGCGGACTCGCCTGAATTTTCCAGGGGTCAGCAAAATTTCAACGTTAAGACTGATAAAAGAGACTTTAGGCAGAATTCAGAACCACGGATCATACCGCATGCCGTGAATGTAAGGCCTAACATTAACAATAGTTCCAATAATCGGTTGCGGGACACCAGGAGCATGGAACACTCAAATTGGAGCAGCGACAAGATTCAGTCGAAACCACCGGCAGGACGAAGAGGAAGCGGCAGCGTGTCAATTTCTAAGCAGGCCACATTCGATTCACTGCCGCCAAGACTAAAGAAGAAGTACATGGAAGAGAAAGGAATGACTGTCAGCCTTCCTCCAAATTCTTACATCGGTACTTCTTCTGAAGAGCAGTGGGATGGCGGGAGCCTGTCCTTTCTAAACAACTCTTCATCGAATTACATGGTTCAGCAATATCACATGCCTACATCGAATTATCAGCATTTCCAGAATTACGTTCCACAGCAGTGGGGCATGGCATCCCCCAAGGGACGAGGTAGGGGTCGACTTAGGCAAGAAGAAATGGAATCGGATATGCAAGTAATAGACCAGAACAAAGTCGGGCAATCTGATTATCAGTCTCCCTCCGGTTCTCGGTGTACGACTCCATTTAAAAACGTGTCTCAGTCACATGAAAACATTTCACAAGACAGATCTATGCCGCCGCCCAGCAGTCTTCCTCCTAGAAGTTTCTCTTCACACGACCAAGTAGGCCCGTACGAAGATCGGTACTACGATTACGATAGCCAAGCGAATATACGATACAGCAGAGACGGTAGGAAAGGAAATTACGGTCAGTGGAAGGAATCAAAGACACTGCCAAGGAGGAATCACTGCGGAAGGAATTCATTCTCTGACAAGCATCAGAGGACGAGGTAAGCTTTAGGTTTTTTCGTTATAAACCGAGAGTGATAGGTCCGATGTTTGAGTGACAGATGCGTCTGGTAATGATAATTTTTTACATTACAGAAAGCTCAGTAATACCAGCAGCATCTCAAATGTAGATCTCGACATAAAAGACATGAAAAATATTCCTGAACCACATCCCGACAACTCCGTAGCCGCGTCGGAAGGAAATGCTGTGCCTACCCAGAAATGTACCTCACCAAGAACCCTGGACTGGAGCGAAGAAGTTGAAGAGTCGGAACGTCAAGAGAGAGAAGCCATATCTAGAAGTTCGTCAGTTGCTAGTTTAAGTAATATACATTCATCTCGAGAAAAACGAAAACAAAAAAGGCGAGGCGGTAAAAAGGACAGGAGTTTAAGCCGGGAATCAGGCAGGGGCTATAGGAACAGTAGTCAGGAGAGATTTCGAAATCAGAGGCGACAAAGTGACGAGAACGTGTATAGACCGGTTAGCCGGGACCAGAATAAAGGGCATTACAGATTCCATAGGAACTTAAGTAGGGAATCAAGTAGAGACAGAGAACCCAAAAGTGAAATTTTAGACTGGAGGAGAGGTGGCGATCAAGAAAAGAACGACAAGGATTGGAGGAGAGGAGACGCAGAAAAAATGGATAAAGATTGGAGGAAGGAGAAAGAGAGACAGCGGAATGATGAAAAAGATGAAAAAGGTAGCTGGCGTGAGGAGAAGAAAAAAGAAGGTCCCACGCACTTTGATCCGTCGGTTCCTCCGCCGAACGTGCAGCAATCTCCTGACTATCAGCAAAGAGGTTTCATCCAGCTACAGCAACCTCCTGCAGGACAACACCCTCAAAGACAGCTTTTTGATCCTAGTAATCCGAGTAAACCAATCATAGTAAATTCATTGAATTCTCGTGTGGCCAACACAGTTAAACACGGGTAAGTGGCTTCCATTAGTCAATATAACAAAAAGGGCTGTGCTATTCATCTATTAAGTAAGTTGGTTCCTTGCTATTTTAACTCTTTTTTCTCTAGATATCAAGAAAAACCTCAGAGGTTTCTGCCATTACCGCAGTATTCTCCATATCATTTTCAAAATGGATCTCTTGGTGACTGTGTTCCGAATGTATACCACAAGGATACATCTTCCAATCGGCCTCCTTGGTACGATCACACGAATGAAAGGTAAATAACGGAATTCCATTTTAGAATACAATTCAGTTAGAATTCGTGGTGGTTGAGACTTTTGATCAAGTTACAAGTTAACAAAATTAGCTCACGATGTATTATTACCAATAGCGGTTAAAATATGTATTTCAGCTTTCGCACTCATAGAAACCCAATTCTGCTCTTGGACATAGAAAGAGCAGACACGGATATGCAATACATACTCAGACATTCGAAGGGACCAGTTTTACTCACTCAATGGCAAGGAATAAACGTCATCCGTCAATTTCTACAAGAAAGCCTCCAGATTCTTCTGATAACCGAAATTAAATTTTGTCAAGAGGAAAATGTGGAGCAGCATATGTGGAAGATAACTTATTACAATTTAATCGAAACCCTGAGGAAATTAATGGTAGAAGATCCGAAAAATAAAGAAGGCTATAAAAATGCTTTGCTGACTATAATAGATGAGGTAGAGATCTCTTTCTGAATTTCTGTCTGAATTTTAATCCAAGGCTATTATTCGGTTTTTGATGTATGAAAACTAACTGTTTCGTGGTGCAGGGTGTCAAGTACTTTGAAAGGTTGATACAACTCCTCGAAGAAAACTACAATTTCAAGGTAGAAACATTTTTGGCATTAAACGGCGGGGCATCAACAAAGGGCTTGGGCTACACAGGGCTGGCCCTTGTTTCCACACAAAAAATCATGCTGTTTTTAGGAGATTTGGCTCGGTACCGTGAAGTAGCCAACGACAGCAGCAATTACGGAAAATCTAAGCAGTGAGTTTTAAAAATTGCCTACACTTAAGTAATTAATTCTCAATTTTCACAATACATTTCGTGTTTTCTCTTCTACCAGATGGTACACGAAAGCTCAGCAGCTGAATCCCAAAAATGGCAGGCCGTATTACCAGCTGGCTCTCCTGGCCTATTTGGCTGTAAGTTTATTATATTTCAATGCACGAGAGTATTTATATTTTGTACAGCAGACACTGTAAAAAAGTTGAATGATGTGCAGTTATTGAAATGGATTGCAATTAATTACAAGCTGTTAAGTGAAGATAAGGATAATAATTAGTGTAATTTTGCATATTAAGGAATCTTACAACATAATGGAACTTAGAACTTCTTTTTTAAATTAATTTGATACTTAAGTTTAAAAAAAAAACAGCGAAAGGGTTAGGAACTGGATACCGGGCTACCAATTAAATAATAGTCTAACATCAATGCCTATCTCATCATTCCAGAGACGAAAATTAGATGCCGTATATTATTACATGCGGAGCTTAATGGCATCGAATCCCCTACAGTCGGCTAAAGAAAGCCTCGTTTCACTTTTCGACGAGAACAGAAAGAAGGTACAGCAGAAGTTATCATGTGTAGCAGTCAAAATTGTAGGTTCTATATTTTTCATTTTATTTACTTTGTTTTTGCAGTACGAACAAATTGAAAAGAAAAAACGGGAAGACAGGGAATTAAAATATAAAGAGAGAGTTAAAGAGAAAGAAGGTTCTAGTCTTAGGAGAGAAATTTGGGTTCATCCAAGCGGAAGACGCAGGGTTCACAGGACAACCTCGACGTCGACAGATTCGAGGCGAGCCGACAGCGAAGACGAAGAATTGCTCACGTTGGACAGCACGGACATAAACAAACGGTTTACAACTAGTTATTTACACGTTCACGGAAAACTATTTACGAAAGTTGGGTGAGTGCAGACAAAAATTTTTATGCGAACGGGTCAAGGTTCATATAAGTTCGAACAAGGTTGCCTAAAAAACGGGAACTATTATTTTCATTAAGGTTTATTGCTCTAACAGCGGCAATGCCTGAAGATTTAGTACAGTTTAATTTTTTTAATTTTGTAGAGTATTTATTTTTATTAACGTTTACAGCATTTATTATAGGTGGTTGACTTGTATCGGTCGATTTTGGGAAGTGAAAATATTTTCGAAACTACTGGCTCTGGTCACTGATAATTGAAAGCGCTTTGAACCGGAGTTCAGATTAAATGTCTTAACCGCAGTACACAGTGGCCACGGTTAACAAGTTATTTAGTTTGACCTGTAAAATATATTAGTAAACTTTCCCACTATATGAAAATTCGGTAGTGTTGCTACCTACATAAGAATATTCAAGTATATAAGTCGACAGAAAATGAAAGATGTTTGTTCACTTGTTTTTCATGACCTGCTGTTGCTTATTTTTTATGAAAAACTGGTACTGATAAATAGTACCATTGTAATTTCATTTGTTTCAATGTTACTGAGGTTGAATTAACGAGTAGAGAAAAGTATCATACCTTTTATATCATATTTTATCACACGATTTTATTCCGCTCTCGTGTGTCATTTTACTTCCTGCCACACGAACATTTCGAAAGTGTAAAATTTTTTGGTTCTCTTTCTGACAGAATGGAGACTTTTCAAGACGCTGGTTTGCAGATGCTCCGCGAGTTTCGGGCTCTTCTTCAACAAACGCCTCTACCCCTCGGATGTACCCGGTTCTTACAACTCCTTGCACTTAACATGTTTGCCATTGAGAATACTCAGCTGAAAGGTAGGTTGAAATTTTAAATTTTGTCAGCCAGGTTTTCTCCTCCCTCGAAGCGCCTTCGCTTATTTTGACTTTAATGCGAATTATTGTGTTGTCTGAAATGTTGAACGTGTTATTACGAGAAACACTTGTTCGGAAAGTATATTTAACTTTTATCACATCGCTCGAGGACCTTTTCTTCTTCCAAGTGCAGAATGAAGATCTGAAACGATCGTCTAAAAGATCTAGGTCCCAGTTTTGTAGATTTGGACCTTTTAAAAAACTAAAACCATCATGGACGGAGGCTTGGGGGGAGGGGGGCAATCAGGGCGGAGAGTCAGAGAGACGTACCTAGGTATTACGAATGGTGGGCCAATCATCTCGATGCCAATGATGGAAACCTTCGGGTAACCAACATTAAAAATTAGTAATTTAGAATTTGCATTATCGCGGCAAGACGAAGTGGAAAACCTGGCCCCCTAGATTTAAGGTGTACATCGTATACCTTAATGTGCAAGCATACGAGACACGGATGATTGTTGCACCGACGCCATGCCGACCTCTGATGGCCTTGAGGCCGTAGACGCCGTCTTCCACGTGCAATCTGGTACCTGGGTTGTTATTATGTTATATCAGTCGAAATATTAGAGTAGAGAAGAAGCGGACTGTCCGAGCCGAGTTTGTGAAATTACGCCTCGGATTTTCGTGCCTCGGAGGATTTTTTTTTAGAAATTAAACGGTTTCGTTAGAATGAGATTGACCGGCGCTTTATTCCTTTCGGCGAATGGTTAACGAAAAGAACGTCAAGCCTTTCAAAATCCTGAAAACTTTTCCCTGAAACTGAAAAGTTTTCCCACGTGCTTTTTTGTTGTGGTGCAAGGAACACAAGTTCCGATCGCCTCTTGTTCGTCTTTGCAGGTTGAGAACAGAGTTCGATATTAAGTAGTGGAACCGAGAGGTACTTGTACACTTTTCTGGAAGTTAGTTATATGTGCCCAAGTGTTTCCCCTTAATCTCTGGTAATTGATGGCATGGCACCAAAATTACTATATTACCTATTGCTCTCTTAATGGAGGTTTGGGTTTTTATGCAGTTGGCAGAGTTTATTTTTTGTGGTCACCGTCCACATTCCTTATTGTTTTAGGACAGTATAGTTTCAAATTTATCATTTAATATTTCCAGCACTGGGAGCTAAAACTAAAACTACAGGTGCATTTCTATTTATTTCATTGCTTTCATAAGTGGAACGTGGATGGTGATTCATGAATAGAGGAAAAAAATGGGGGCTTTTGTTTTATACCAACTAAACATAATAATGCGCACCAACACTCACACTATTATAGTAGAATTGTACAAAATCCTGAGCAATTCCAGTGGCTTATGCGACTTATGCCATAAATGTGAAATAAGAAAGGATTAAAAACAATGCACCAAACTAAAATCACCACATACAATTCTAGTAGTTTAAATGCAGTTCTAGTGACCCACTGTGTGTTGGTCGTGAATTTTTTTGAAAAATAGAAGGCAACCGCCGTGGCAAATTATCAGACAGACGCGGTGCAGACGAAGTTATATATATATTTCTTTACTAAATCTGACATTTGAAGGTTACATGTTCCAGTTAATTTCTCTATTTCTTTCACTTGTGACCGAAAAGACGAGAATGATATAGGAATTTCTTTGCCGGTTTTAAACGAGATGACTCCTAATGAAAAACGTAAATTTAACTATGAATTACACCTTGGATGGGTGTTCTGTAATAATTCTTCTTTGGGGAAATGATGAAGTTCTAGGCTTTTCTTCATAAATTAAGTATTTCCAGTACTAAACGACTGCTCAAATTTTTTATGGATTTTACTGTCCTGTGAATCATTGTTTGTCTCGAATTCCACAGGTCGCACATGTGAATCTTTCTTATGGGAAAAGTTTTTGATCTTTGGTTATCTTCTTTACTGGGGTTTCATAATGTACCCATTCCGTAAATATTAATAAGGTGAATATGCTTATTACGTAGAAATGATCAACACAAACGGAGGTATTTTCCTATTTTAATGAGAATCTGTTCTATAATACGTTAAGTTTCAAATACGAGGTGCAGTTTGACTGTTGATGAGAGTAATTTTATCATGAATGGATAGTTGGAATGTAACATCACACATCAAAAAAATCTGTCAAACGTAGAGCCCAGATAAGTAGTTATTTCGTTTCTTTCATTCAGTTGCTATTCAATTTTCACAACCATTACATGGGTGTAATTATTCGATGTATTAAAATCATTATTTGCACTCAAAACAGTTTTTTATGTTCTGCCTTACATATCTAGAGTACGCGTATACTACAACATGGTTTTTCATTAGGGCGAAGAATTCTTAATTTGACTCCAGAAGAATGGCCAGGTGGATGGTTGATTAATGCGAGGCGAAGAATACATTGTTACTGTTGCCTTTTGATTACGGGTTTATAAAGTTTAAAACACCTCGGAGCTCTTTTGACACTCGATTGTTCGGGCTTCTTACCTATTAAAAAATTTGCAGTTTCATCTTGCCTTTCGCCAGATTTAATCATCGTCTCTTGTAAGCATTACCACTAGCCGCTATGAACTTGTTCACGCTAAATCACACGGGTTTTTGGCATTTGCTGGAGGTTTAGTCCAACCAAAGGTGGTGTTAGTTCTCATCCAGCTCGGTATGTTAAATCATAATTTAAGCGAGAATTGAATGGTCTTTGAATTTTGCTTGCATTGTCTTGTGAAACCATTGTAATATTTCTCGTTTGGAAATGAGAAGTTGAATTTTTTAGACATGGACCATCCGGGCTAGGTGTCTTTGACAAAGATGTTTTTATGAAAAGAATTACCTGGAGTGTTGTTTCATAAGTTTGTTCCAAAGCTTTTTCATGCATTCCTACGTGAATTAGTCTTGAAGTCCGAGTCGTTTTGTTTGTCGTGGTGACTTTCATGTGAAACCCAGCGTGGAATTGGTTTTCATTCTCTATCAAAAAATTTGCACAGTCTATCAAATTTGACAGTTGAAGGACGTTTCCAGGTATCGATATTCTTCTAAATTAACTGCTTCGGTAAAAGAGAATTTAATGTAGACGTTAAGCAGTAATATCTTTTTGATTACTCTCATAAAAAATTATATAAAAAAAGAAGAGGGAATTTTTTGTTGGCCTGCGCTTTTATGTTTGCATACGTATATACATACCTATGTGTTTGTATATACCTTTAATTCCTTTTTATGATTCACTTCTCTAAAGTTCCTTCCTTCTCCTCTAATTAGGCTTGAGGAGTATTTGAATTGAATTTATTTAATGACCTGTAATAAGGCAATCAAATAAAGAATGCAAGAAGTTCGGT
This sequence comes from Polyplax serrata, assembly GCA_037055365.1. Lineage (NCBI taxonomy): Eukaryota > Metazoa > Arthropoda > Insecta > Psocodea > Polyplacidae > Polyplax > Polyplax serrata. Next base: position 1,871,409 of record JAWJWE010000037.1, on the reverse strand, counting down.
GCGGTTTGTTGGAAAAAGAGCAAGGGAAACTCCGAATGGTTGCCGCGGAATCCATCGGGAGTAAAAGGATGAGTTCGTCAACGTAACATTACCGTTACGTAACAAAATCGTAACATGGTGCAGCACCACCTGCTGTAATGAAAAAGATGCTTCAGGTGCAGTGTATTAATTAATTATAAATGACGGGGGAAAACTTAATCTGTTCAACACTTTTGGAAATTGAGCACGTCCCAAGAGAATATCTTGAGTCCAGTCGCACAGGAGGATCCTATCGTGAGGAGATAAGTAACGAAGTGGCTGCGGTTTACTGGAAGTACCTGTTGGGAATAAGTAACTTATACCTGGATGAATGCAACATGCAGATACGTGATCAAATGATGCGACCAGTCCACCTGATTGATGGTGATAAATATTTTGATTTTGGGCGAACGAATCTTTTCATGTATCCCGACACGCTGAATGGTAATTTGAAAACGCATGCGTTTAGTATGAGAAGTAGCACGAATTCAATTTAATATTTCCTAGCTTCAGGTAATTGATTGTTTAATAAATTGTTACTTCTTTTGGTCTTAAATGAACTTGCACTTTCGATGGTGCGTTTCTCGGAGGCCTCGCTTTTTTGTTTCTACTTCGTACTTGTTACGACTCCTTTTCCGGTTTTTCTTAACAAATTTATGAAACGTTACGCAACGCAACACACGAAGAGGGTGTGCGCTGTTAAGATTTACGTCCAAACAGATTAACAAATGCGTTCACATTTAATTATAAATTATTTACGTGACCACTTTGCTCATTCCAACTATTCTGCTTCTTTCTTTGGGTCTTCCTATTCCCTGGACACTTTTGGCACCTCCTTTTGGCGGCGTCGAGGTACTTCAATTTGCTCTCGGAACGGGGCACTTTGTCAAATTCAAACAAAAAGCCGTGCTCGCCTGTGAAGGTTTTTTCCCATCTCTTTCTCCATTTCGTTTAAGACACCTTCTTGGGTTATTTTAAACCCAACTTGATTTATTTAAAAACAAGAAACTTCAAGATTGTCATTAAAATAGCCTCGGCCGCTGGTTGACCAATGTGTAGAACTAGGAAAGTTCTACAACTTCTACTAGACACGAGGCAATTTCCTCCTCCTACATCCTTTTATTTTTCGTTGATTTTAATGCCGATGCAATTGGTTTTGAATTTTGTCTTTTTGTTTGTAACTTTTGGCAACTGTAACTGTGAAGAACACCGGTGTTTTTGTGACAATTAAGGTATAGCAATTCCACAAAATTTTTTACCAATACAACATGCTAATGTACGAAAACTAATTTAATGAGAAACAGACCTGTTAGTTGAAGATAATGATGAGTATGAATCATATTATTTTTATATTCCCTTTCGTGTATAAATTTTCCTTTGCAAAATAATTTTAAAATGAAATTAAATTGGTGTCATGTGGAATTTGACTCTTCAGTTCCTCAATGGTAATCGTATTTGTGGTATTTCCCATGTTAATTCAATTTATCTATTTCTATCTAAACTATCATTTGTAATTTCTGACATCATTCGGAAAGCCAAGAGCCTCCACAATTTGTCTACTTAATATCACAAGAACCTTAAAAATAAACTTTTATATATTTTCTTAGGATTTGTCTGTTGAATCCTGAAATTCAATTAATATTTGGCAGAGTGAAGTTCTGGTAATATGTGACGTGGTATTTAATTGGTCCGTACTGAACCCCAATGAAACCAAACCTGTAAAGTTCAATTTATGGATTTCGAAATTACACTTGCTATTTAATTTTATTTTCTAAATTAATTTATTTTTGTGGTTCTAAAAATAAAACCGAAGCCCATTTTCTCCCGATGCATTAGTTTAGCGTGGGCATTAACACGGCGCCAAATGGACCCGGGCATTTGTCTAGGTTCCTGAAGAAATAACTCGTTTGGCGTGCTCGACTCTAGATTAGCCTGATATCTGACTTGAATAAGTGCATCAATCAAAGGCAAAGTGTACGTGGATGAGAGACAGAAGAAAAGTAAAAGATATGTTCGAAGTTGGTGGACATGTGTTGGGGGATTAAATTGAGATTATACATGAAAATGGCAGATAGTGACAATAAATTGGTCGAACGTAGTGGTTCGAGCCGTTAAAAATTTGGCTCTTAGCAAGACACGAAATTGTCGGACGATAAGACTTGGTTGAGGGAATTTGCCAGCTTGATGTTTCCTAAATCATTGGCTCGTCCAACCGTTACATTCCGAAATTTAGTATCAATAATGACCAGTGATGTTACATGATATTTTAATGTGATGTCATGTCCAATCAGACCAACAAACGTCGCAACATTTTCTTTCTCTTCTTTTTAGAGAGAAAACCTGGAGCAATAGCCGCATTGCTTCCTCTGCCTAAACGTTGTCTGTTGTCTGTAATGTTTGTCATTGCTGAGTAGAAACCGTTGAAGACAGTCTGAAAGTAGCTAAATGTTAAAGATTATTGAAGCTTTCTTTAAACGACCTAGTAACTGTTCCACGTAGTCAAGTAAATCTTGTCTAAAAGCTTCCATCTAACTAATGGTCGCTCTTATTGCCTTCAGCAGCAAGGTGGTCCATGTTGCTTAGGAATTGCATTGAAATTGGCAGTTTTGTAAAGTCTTGTAAGCATTCGTCGAATGCTTTTGTAGGGACTATCTTCTACAAGAAGTTTTTTTTTCCTGCAACCCAGTGGATCACAATAATGAGGTGATCTCTTTTGAGCTACTTATTATTTTTTTAAGTCCGAAAAATGGAAGCAGAAAATTGTAAAATTGGAAAATTCAAATTGGTGCCATTGTGGTGAAAAAATAATAATAGTAATTTTTTATATCCTTGTGGAAATGTGAAAACCGCAAAGCCAAACAATAAATTCTTTCAATCCACTTAGTCCGAAGAAGTGAGAAACGTTTATGTATTTCATTGATTTCTATTAAATTTTTCACCTTCTGTGGTTCCTCGAAAATGTTTAAGTCCGACAATGGAAAAAAGTTACCAGAAACCCGAAGGTTTTATTTTTCATGTTCAATTTTTTACTTCTTTTTGTAACTCTCGTGTTTGAGTTACTGAAGAAGAATGGTCATGTTTGTTGCCGAATTAAGAAGGAAAACAATTAAAATTAATTGAGCGTAAAATTTGCCATTTTGTCTCCTGGAAAATCTTACTGGACGTCCTAATGTCTAACGATGTGGCGGCTAGGCCTGGAACGACCCGTGGATTTTAATGGCGATGCTATTTTACAAATGGTAACATTTTTTTCTTTAGATTTCTGCTCAAGAAGTCGCCTAATTATTTTCTCTTTAAGTAGAAAGATGATTTCACGAAAACGACCGTTTCACAGGAAATGAAATTTGTTGTAGCGTAATGAGTCGGCAGAGTTGGTGTGGTGTAAAGGTTGTTGTTTTTGTGTTTAGTTTTAGTCTGGGCTCGGCCCCCGTGGTTTCTTGAGATAATCGTCGAGGAAGGTCTGTCACACGGCATCCAAACTATGGAATGCTACAAACCCAGCACATAATCCGGCTCTACGAATTGGCCGAAGGATTCGTTGTTAAGCTTCAAAGGGAAGGGATATGGGAAAGAACGACCTTGACATTGTACCTGACAAGCCCCCTCTTGAGTAATACCCGAACATTGGATCAGAGAATGGGAATTGGATCAGACAATCTATTTTAAGCAATTTAATCTATTTTCATATTAATATAATTAATAGTTTTGCCCTAAGGATAGAGCTATCCGGCTTATGTAGATAGCATTATTGCTTGCATTCTCTCTAGGAGGAGGTGTACATATTACACATGGAAATTCTTCACACCTTACGTCGATATCGATATAAATGTTGAATTTACTTCATTTCACATATTTTGTCGTTACTTATGTTGCTGTCATAATACTATGGTGTGAGGTTCCTCGCTTTCAAGGAACAGATTTGTTTGTATATCGTCCTTTTATTAAACAGTTGCTTACTTAAGACATATTTGTTAAAAAGGAGGGTTAATGGGAGTAAAACTAAGAGTTTGGTTGGATTGTAAATTTTTACCGATTTATTTACATCGCATATAGAACCACCATTTTTATAACACATGTTTCTGTAAGTCGTAGACTTGTCTTGGTGCAATCGTGTCCATATATACAAGTGCAAATATTGTTTATGCTCATGCTAATGATATTATGTTTTTAATAGCTTTGATAAAAATTCTCAGCCATTGAATTCATCAAATTTATCAAGAGAACATCTAGTGAAGGGCATGCCGCCTTACCTTGTACTATTACACGAACATACATACTTTAGTATGTTTAGTACAATTTAGTTTATTAAAATTTCATCGTTTAGTTCTACACTTGTAGTCACAGTCGCTCCCGCTTTTTTATTGAACAATAATAATTTAAAAATAACAATTGGGAGATTATGGTGACAAGATGGGTCGAGGGTTGTATCAGATCTTGTAAGTTGTTTTCTTGACAATCGTCGCATAATATGCCTTGAGTCCTGTTTATTTTATTAAATTTATTTCATTATTTTTGAGTGTATAAATCCATATTGACCACTTCGGTGTGCAGTAACAGAGTTCTACGTTCTCATGACAGGGCGAAATAATCTCTGGAATTCGAGACTGAAGTTCTTTGGGTTTTTTTTTCAATTGGCAGAAGCTATCCGAATGATATTACAATTTTCATGCCTTAAATATTTTGCAAGTGCAGAAACCTCTAAATCGTTTACCATGGCAAAAACAGGTAGCTCGCGTCACACTTCATAACAAATTTAAAATTAAATTGTGTCACTGTCAGTATGCATTAAGCTCTTGTCGGGAAGTAAAGCCAAGCAATAATTTAGGTATTCTTCGCCAGGCGTCATCAAAAAGATTTATTGTCCTTTGACGGAGGTCTCTCCGGGTCTCTCTCATTTAGAAATTGTCGTTTAACATCCGATAAGAATTTTAAAATTGAACTCCAAGCGCATCTCCATCTTGTTGCACTTGGCCACCACGGAGTAACAGCAATCTCGACCCGTTCAAATCCTGTCACAGAGGTAGAAATGCCCACGTCCGAGGTCTTTAAACTCAAATCTCGTTTTCCTATTCTTGGCTAATTCGATAGATTTTCCTGTATTTGAAATCTCAATTGAAAAAGAGATTCCGCCTGTGTCTCTCACTAAGTTTCCTCTCGATGGCGACGTGTGAACGATACCCGAATGGGCTCTCTGCCTTCTCGTTGAGACATAAAATCTTTTAACGGCCCAACACGGAGGTAATCGACACGGTAAAAGCACCGTTTGCTTGTCGTGATTTACCTAATTGGTATCGATTATCGGAGAAGAAAGCTTAGGCGATTTACCCCAACGAGGAAGGTGGCACAATCGAGGAGATCGACGACCTTCGATTCTTGTGGAAAAATGATTTTGATGATGGTGTCCCGTCCTGTCCGATTGAGGATAACTCAACGGGATTCGTTTTGTTAAATTAAAAAAAGTACTAATAATGTACTGAATTTCAAGATGGGACGATTACACCGGCATGGTTGATTGCCCGCCAAATCATTGTATTTAAAGTTATTAACACCGGAAGGCGGGTTTGGTTTTATTGACCTCAGAGAATGAGTTAGAGAGGTTGCGGCATTCCTATTGGGTCAATTTGCCTTTGGATTAACTTCTGTTGATCTCTCTATCTACCTACCTACCTACCTACCTACCTACCTATCAGTCTATGTCTTGCCAGCTCATTGTTTGCGGCATGATTTAATTCAAATGAGACCAAATTCAATTAACGAACTAACACGTTTTATGTACCTTAATGGTTGATTAATATTACGAGGGAATGGAGTCGAGCACACATGTACAGCAACTTCTTAAGAATCCCTGTGGTTTTTAATGAGTTTTTGCCAATTTTCCCTTTACGCTTTTTAACTGCGCATCCCACGATCATTTTGTATACCTCCTTGTAAATATTTTGGTAATTTTATTTACGCTTGCATCGCTACATGTATATTTCATATTAAGTACACGAAATTGTTCCAAAGGCATACTATGCGTCTCCTCTATAGCTAACTGTTCCACTTGACTTGTAAGTATAAAACCGAAATGGCAGGAAACATGATGCAATTAAGTTCGTCAATTTAATTTACTGGTGATAATCCTTGTCGTAAATTAAAATTTAATAATAAAATTCTTTTGTCGCTCGAAAGCATGCCGATGGGGAGGTGCAAGGAAACCGTATTAATGTGAGGTGACTGGTATTCCTCAAATTGCTGTATATATAAAGTGTTGTATATAGTTTTGTTTCTATGAAAAGGAAAATTTAGCGGAAATTAACCTCACTGAAACCGAAGGGACTTTAGGGACGTGCTTTGATTGCTATGTGAATTAGATGAAAAATAGAATTGTTAAGTGAGGCACCAGATAGGGATAGGTAGGTGAAGTGCGAAATTATGAAGTGAATGAATGAATTACTTTATTACTTCCTCTGTTGATGAGTGTTACGCGTCGTCAAAATAAGTATTTCAAAAGCGAGACACTGCGAAAGAGTGTGGAATAGTGTGGTGTTACTTTTTTACAGAACACCGGTAAATTATGTTCTTGTATAATTAACTTTTCTTCTTGAAGACTTGTCCCAGTGGCGAAAATTTGACAGATACACATGGTAAACCATCAAGGTTTTTATTCCTGGAAAGCTTCCGTTTCAATAGAGCAATTTAATTTTTTACATTTCTATTAAAATAATGTCTTCTTCAACTTGGGTAATTCCCTGTACTCCCACGTTAATTAAGTTAATTTTTAAATGTTGGGAACATAAATAAGAAATCAAAGGAAACCGGCCATCCCAAGCAATAAAGCTTTGCTAAAGCGGTTACTTAAATGGTTTAATTTCCTACAAAGGTTATTATGTATTTTTGGATAAGTAAATGAGTCATGGGTGTGCCTGTGTTATGTAAAGCCTTAGTATTTGTGTAAATATTAAAGTAAATATAAACCAGTCCTTGACCTTGTAGAAAAGGTGCATTGCGAATCTGAACCTGCGGCCTTGCCGGTCTGCCGGTGAGCTCTTTGCCTTCATTGCCTCATGGTTCCGACCGAAACAAAGAATGCTGACAACTAAAATTCTACGTATCAAGAACTTACTTGCTCACACCTGAATAATAGGTATTTCTGTATCCCATCTTTTTCAGCGCCATATAATTTTATTATTTTCTGTTTGCTGTATACATTGCTAACTGAATGTCATTTCTTCATGACGCAGCTGATTTTCTCGTTGAGAATTTTCCCTTGTTCTCTGTCACGCTATGCAATCAAGTGACTTATTATTCTGTGTTTTCTACCAAAGGGAAATTGATTCGTGTAACATTGAAGATTCAATGTTAAATTGTATTACAACGAGTACAACTCCAAGAAAAGATTATCTTCGAGATCATTTAGATTACATTAATCGATTAGATTCTAATTCCAAAAAATGTAACATGTGGTCAATAAACTACAGTAATTGAGCACATTAATTAAAACTAAACGGAAGAGTTAATGAAATACAGGTACCCTGCTCTATTTATCTGAGAACTAATTTCTCTCAGCGGAATGCTCTCAGTGGAACTACTACATCTGAAGTAAAATATTCCAATTGAAGTTGACAACAAACTATTATCATACATCTTACTCATCAATAACGTCGTGTTTTCTCGCACCACAAAAAAAATATTTCAGTTTTTTCAAGGAGCACGAATAAATTATTCGTTCTTTTTTTATAGTATAAAATAAAATTAATTGTTATTTCTTCGGGGAGGCAATCAATCTCTCGACCAAATCGTTCTATATTAATCATTTGATGTTATATAATCCCTCGAGCTAGATCTGCCTCTATCCGGTCATTTCATGCCGGTCTACTAAGAAAGTGAAAAAATACCCGGGAAATGGTTTCCTTCTGCTGGTAGCTCGAGGTTTTTAGTTTTACTCATTGAAAAAGACAGATATGCCCAAGTGCCTGAAATCGGATTTATGGTAGTTTTATTAAATAGCGAAGAGTTCGTATTATTTATTCATATTTAACTCCGTCAAGCCGAAAACAAAATGATTTACGTCGTCGAGTTACTTTAGGAAGTTTGACTTTCGCAGAGTGAAACAACTCACGAGGAAACCGGGTATTTTACTTTAATAAAATTCTTCAAAAAAGCGACTATAAATAAAAAATTTTACGAGTTTTAGAAGTTGTCAACCCGTGGACAGAGAAACCTCAGAGTCTGGTCGAACGACGAACATTCGGTTATTGCTCTTTTCCGCATTAATTGTCCAAAACGCAGAAAATGTCACCTGTAACATTCAGCAATAGTACAAATGGGTAATCTGATTTACCAAAGAGATTAGAACTTCCTCTGCAGCGATTGTACCTCAGGTACTCAGAGGCAGAATCCGTCGATCAAAGCCAGCGGATGTCTTGCACTTCTTTGCCCCGGAGGACGGTCACCCGAGAGAAACTGTTTTCAAAACTCGGTTATGAAAGAGAAATAGGATTAGGTTTTTTTAAATTGACCTCTTAAAATGGGATTTATTTAATTTATTTCTGAGGAAAATGAATTTAAATTTTTGGCTTTTGGCCAATAAGGCGGTCAACACGTGAGTCTGTTGGCTTTCGCCAGTGTTTGCAGGTGCCTGCAGGCCATTTGTCGAATAATAAACGGCCATCACTGTCAGTATGATACTTAAGTCATCGTTATGCCTCATATTAATTGCAATTAAGTCGATATAGTAGAATTCGCTCAAATAAGTTAGTGACAAATTCCGTAATAAGAAGGTACTTATAATGGGGAAAGCTGTTGAAGTCTCAAGTGCCCAGATATTTTATCAATTGAATTGCATCATGCTGTACGTATTTAAGTTAGTTCAGTGGTATAATTAATTTTTAATGTCTTCAGCGACGACGTTGAAATTAAAGTTAAGAAATGAGGTGGAGTTTATTTAGCATAATTATCCATTTTATTAAATAAATTTACCTTCGTACTGAATTATTTGCCATATTTTTTGTGGCATTTTATTTTAATTCAATTTATCATGTGCTTGGAAAATATAACTATGGCATTTAATATTTAATGTTCCAAATGAGGTACATTGTGAAGTCACATAGTAAATGATTAATTATGTAATTTAATACTTCATAGAAAACGGTAAGAAATGGTAATCGATGTTATAGTACTTTAAAGTGCGACGAATAATACACGTTTACTATACACTATAATATATATTAATAACTAAAATGTAAAAGGCGTGATTTCTTTAACGTATAAATGTCAACTTGAAGGCGGTTGTCTTGCTCGGCTACTACACAAACGTTTGATTAATAATATACCTGATTGTAATCAATTCCCACCATGATGTTAACTAATTTTCCCATGCCGTGAATGAATGGTCAATCCCAAATTCATAACTTTGCATTTCTGTGTTCTGAAAAACACAGACTTTTTCAGAAATAAATTATATACATAAATAAAGTACGCAATAATACAAATCTCAGATCTAAGAGGCTGAATAATTAACGTGAATAATTACATGTGCCGACCAATTTAAGATTTTAATTTAATTACCAGTGGGGGAACCTGCTCAAACGGCCTACCGCTTTTAATTTTATAAAGGCCTGGAAGTTGAACCTGAGGTACGTGGTAATAAATGCCTTGCAACTTTTTCAAACTTAGAGTAATACTAAACAATAGCGAGAAAAAGTTGTGTTTTGTCACTGGATGTTCACCATGTGCAGCAGTTGGGCTTTGAATGTTTTCCGTAGTTCGTGTTTTGGTATTTTGTAAGACACATATTGTATGTATGCATTTGTAATGTTCTCTTCCTTGGTACTTTCCTCCGTATGCTTTCAGCTTCAGACCGTTCTTTCTTGTAACTGCGACGCACATACTTTGGAAAAGACTCTTAATGTTTTTCTTTCTTGTAAACATCATCGACACTTTGATTCATAACACTTTTAGAGGTTTGTTTTCCGATTACACTTCTCAAAATAACTAAATACCGGCGACCCGACCCAACTGGGAGTCTCATTTGCATATGACCACAAGATTAAACGCATTATTGATTATCAAAATCGGCGTCATTAAATGATTTCGATTTCTCTTAATATACAACATGGTATACGGTAGTTTTAGTCGCAAGGTGTCCACATTACGGTATAAGAAGTGGAAAACAGCAAGGATTTGCAACTTAGATTAGATGTTATTGTGGTGTCTAACTTAAGACAAACTTATTACCCTTCATCAATTTGTATTGGAATTTGTCCCGAAATACGGAAAAATTCGCGTTATTAGTTATTTGCGACATGTAAAAATGTTACCAGATTATGGTTTTTTGTGGGACTAAATTTCTACGTGGATGTCTTGGTTGTTTTGATCTCTTCGAGACCGTTGGAACTTTCGTGGAAGTCCAAAAGCCGTCCTGATTCGAAACGAATAAAATCGCCATTTAATTGACAAAAAACATTCTCATTCTGGAATTCAAAGTCTCAAAAGATCGATGACCTTCAACCGAAGGAGAATGACCATCATCCGTGTGTGTGTGTGTGTGTGTGTCTGTGTGTGTGTGGTTCACCCGTTCAGAATTAAATAGTACTCGTTATCGGTACTGGGGAACTGTCACCTGTTGAAAATCTGACTGACAATACAAATCGATAAGGTAAAATTGTTCAGGTACGGTGGTTTTTTAGCACGAGAGATTTGAAACACCGAAACTACAGGTACTTGCTTTACTAGTCAAATTATGTTTTTTGACCGAATGCTGGACCTCCTACCTCAACAAAACAGACTCCAGTGTAGGAAGGGACCCCTCATTGTGCTTTCCTAACGTTTGCCGATGTATGTTACATTAGGTTTTTGATGACTTGAAGGTACTTCGTCGAGTGTCTACAATTATTCTCATACACACAACAATACGTACGTTACTTGTTGAGTTTGAAGATGATTCCTTCCCGGTGTTGGGATTTTTCTTTATAGTTTGCAAAATTATTTTTCGCATTGAATTACGTAGGTTGCACTTGTTGTGATGATTAGTGCTTTGGTTTATTCGGTCGTGACTGTAATTGCTCCGTAACTGAGGAACTCAATCGTAACTGATAATTGGTAAAATGTACGGTACAGGTGTTGTTCGCTCTTTGTTCTCACTTGTTACCTTTCAGGTACAATAGCGTCGTAATCTCGACATCTGGTTGGTCGGTTTCTGCTAGGCAAAAAATAAGTCCAGTAGTTTTTTACAGTCACCGAAAATTTCTCGGTGCGACCTCTTTGATATGCCATTGCTCTCTCTCGCTCTCTCGTAGCAGGGCAAAACCGTACGGGTAAGAAGAGGATGCCGAAAAAGTTTCAGGTTGGTGATAAGGCAAATGCGACCTTGATCTAGGCCCAATAGCATTCCAGGAATTCAAAAACGTTAATGGTAATGACGGGGAGAAAATCATGGCGGAACATTCTATTTGTCAGGGCATCAGTAATGATTGTAATTGCTGGTCTGCTAAAACCTGTACTCGAGAGCATTTGTGTTTTAGGATGTTGAACTTACAAGGATATCCAAGGACGTGCCTTCAACTCGTATGATGTTGCCATTCTTCGGCTTTTGGTTCCTGTCCCAATGAAAATATCAGCCATTTCCTCGTGCACACCGTGTCTAATATTTTGCGTAGTTAAATGCAGCCGGTCTTTTCTTTCTTCACCGACTATTACCCATACCTGGAATTAATGCGTACGCGTCAGGTATCAGGTTTACTTCCCTGGGAATATTCGGCGAATGATTTATTTTGTTTTATTAGAATTGAGCAGTGGTGGAGGTATTATTAGTATTTCATTACTACTCGAGTGAAGTCATGCCATTGCTTCGGTGAATCGAACCTTTCTCCGTTGATTTGTTATTTTCCTGTAATGCTAATTCGTCGTGGGGTACGGTGAGATGCCCAGGTATTTGCCATGTTAAATCGAATGTAGGAATGTCTGGAAGTGAGAGCTTTTATTAACATGTTATTTCCTACTTGAAATTAAATAAGATGTTGTTTGTTTGGTTGCCGTAATGATCACTTGAGAATTTTAGTCACACACCTAACGTTTCCTACTTACACACCTGTGCGAATATTACCGAAGATAGTTTTCTATTCCTCTGTGCCCGAGTCCCGGTTAGCAAGACGCCAATAAAATAGATCATCAATCAAGTTGCTTAAGCCCAAGCGAACGGTCGCTGATTGGTTTATAATTTGGTGTAAAAGCAGGGTATGAGAATTAATTAGGGGAAACTCGTGGAAAATATAGAAAGCAATGAAGAATTTGAGATGTAATAAGAATATCAGAGTATTGATGAGATTTAATTATTATTAATACATAAAATTTGCAGTTCAGTAGACATAGCCTAAGGCCCTGGGTAATATAATAAAAACTATTCAGAACTCGTATGAATTAGAACAAATGCATATAAATGAAAATTATTGTACAATTCTTGGAAAAATAAATGATCAGGCATCAGAAGCAAAGAATTCAAGGTACTTGTTTAACCCACTAATTATGAGATCCACTACAATTAACCAATTACTTTCTACAGTATACATGTATAAATACAGAATTATACAACTCTTATTCACTCAGGTTCCTTGTTGTGATTGTAAAATAAGGAAAGAATGTTTGTAAATTTTTAATAAACTCGTAAAATAGTTCCTAGCAAATAATGACCCTACCAGACATTTGTTTTTGACTATTTTTAAGGAAATTAAGAAAAAGAGCAATAATTATCCAATATTTGTAGTTTTTTATTGATAATTGGAGGATGCAATACGTAAAATATTTCGTGGAAATCCCTTAACGGGTTTTATGAAGACAGTTATTTTCCAGTTATTTTTTCATCTACAATTCAAATGTTCAGCAAGTTGTCTGACAGAAATCCTAGCATGGGTCCTCGTGCAGATCCCAGAGGGAAAAAAACCAAAGCTACAAATTTTTCCACGTTCATAAATCAGGATTGTGATTTGAGTGGAGGCCTATGAGATCTTATTGTGCGTTTTAAAAATATAAAAAAAATTTATCATTTCAGACACGAACCTGGAGCCTGGATATAGGTCTGCTGTGCAAGAAAACGCTCTCATCATATCTCTTCAAATGTTTAACCTGATACTGGAGAAGTGCGTCAGTCTGCTGTGCAAACAACTGGACAATCCGATAGAAATGAAGAACAGGTTGGTCGTGGACGATGTCGACGTTCTTCTACCAGCCATCAAAGTCTGGTGCGACTGGCTGATATGTCACGTCAATGTTTGGAACCCACCACCGAGCTGTTCGGAGTATCGTGTCGGGTGAGTTTTTTTTTCTGAACTTCCAACACAGTAGTCCACGGGGGAAGTATCCTAAACCCACCTACCTACCCAGGTGTTCCGACTGTGTCCATCAAACTAGCTGTAGTGAGGTCATCCCGAAGAATTTGATAGCATATGTGGGTCAGAGACTATTCTTCACACTCTTCGATTTTTATGTTCATGCTTCTGCTCATTAAATTTGTTTATTTTTCCATTTAAATTCACTAATTGACACTTATGATGGAAATTGGTTCGAGGTGGTTTTGGCCTGGGATGTTTCGCTTCCTTTTATTTACCCGTTCACAAGATTTCAACTGTTTCATTTGATTTTTGATTTGATAAATGTATGTCATGTACTCATGTTTCAATCGTTTTGTATTTTTAAACAGTCAATTATTGATTGTTACCAACGTCAATTACAGCAATGCCGTTAAGAAATGAGTTATTTGGGCATTCAAGAATAATATATATTGCCAATAGAGAAGCATATTTTCGAAGAAATTCTTCTCTTGAGTAGCTGCTTCTGCATACTACTCGCTACTGTACACTTGCAGTTAGTGTAACTCAATCAACTTGAGTTGTTGATTTCCCTTTCATGTTAAAAGATTAAAGGTTAATGCTATCCCTCTATTCATTTTTGATATTATTGAGTTCAGTTTGTAAGTATGCATGTCAAATTTCACAATTCTGGCAACCAAGCAAAAATATCGGAGAAACTAACCATGTACTTTAAAGTGCCTAGGGTGTCAAACCTTTTCTTCTAAGGAACCTTATCTTAAAAGTGCGACATTAAATTACGGAGACAGATCATAATGCTTTATGATAATGTTTTCGTTTAATTCATACCTGACGAGCATATCGTCTGTGCCCCCTTCTATTAGGTTCAATACGAGCAACATATTGAAGGGATTCCGATACTGTGTGCTTAATGAAAATATTGGCACTCAAAATGACCCGGGGGAAAACATGTTGTCCGTCATCCCAATCGATCAACTGGCTGATTGAAAGCAATTAACGAGTATCAATCGATTGTTTTTTGCTATTAATAATTCATGTGAATCTTCCCATCGAGGACCTTGGAGACCAAATTTTGTCTTTACTGGAAAAATGTGAATGTTCGAGAAAACTAAATATTCGTGTGCGTTGTGTGTAATAAAACGCGTTTTTAATAGTCGCCACATCGATTTTTTGTTGTTGTTGTTGTTGTTAGTGATAGAGCCGGTAATGACCTTGACAAGCTCATGCTATATATTAACGACTTAGTAAAGATCATCCGGTGGAAGTCGACAGGTTCCAACAAAACTCGTGGCTCCCTTGTCATCACCTGCGACACGTAACATTTACCATCGCTGATTTGCTTCTTGATTTTTGACCGAGGATGATTTTTCCGATTCCTGATGTAAAGTGGCTGATCTGTATAAGATCACTGGTCTGACATCAGTAATCTGCTCTTCAAATTTTATACTTTTTTAACTCTCGACTTGTTGGATGCAGGAGGCGATACCGAAATTGAATCCGACATTTCTTTCACCTTAACCTTTTGCATCTGGACATTTTCTTATTTGCACTATGCATTTTGGTTTTTTTTATCGATCAATTAAATTTAAATTTTAAGATTTCAAAACATGATTAGAATGATTGAGAGGGACTAATTTTACTGCCTAATTAACTTTAGGTAACTGCCACGATTCATCATTCAACATGATTTGGCAGGATATTGTAAATTCTGTATTCTCATTAGTCTGTATATATTCTTATTGTTGGTAGCAATACACTGAAAATAGTACATTGGAATTCAGTTCTTATTTTTAATGAAATGAATAAAAAATCTTTGATCTCCATCGTGAATCCCTTGGAATTTGTGTGCTCTGAGGAACCTTACATTCTGCTTAGCTGTCCCCTAGCTTCGCTTCCTTTAAAAACGGCACCATTATGGTTTGATGGCGCATATAGTGTGACATATTACGACATATTTTTAAAACATGGATAGTAGTTCTGCTTCTTACATCTATTACGGTTTCATACTTCACGCCAAACCTTTGGAGGTTTTTCATTGCTTCTTTTCTCTCTCGATTTTTAGATCGGCTGGTGATGCCTGGAATCGTTTGGCTCTCTTAGTTAATCTCTTAGAAAAGTTGGACCACAGAAAGACAACGTTAGCCACGGCACACAAAGAGGGTAAGAAAATTTTTTAGTTAGAAGAAACATATTTTCTCAGTTTGATCGATTATAGAAAACTGAGTTTTGTTGTGTTGCTTTTGTTTCAGGATTGGAAGTTGTCCGGCTCCCAGAAGACGCCACACTCACAGGGTTTACGCCTTTGATGCTCAGTGACCAGGATCAAATTTATACGAGTTCTAAGAATGATATGGTGAGTAAGCAGCAATTATACTTTTTATATATTCTCACTCGACGTTAGACTCCTTGGATGATTGACCACCAAATGCTGTCCTCCCGTGATTTAGGCGACACTATAAAATTATAAAAATACATACTAGTCAATATTGATGTAAATTATCTTTTCAGATATACATTTGTATATTTTGAAAAAGTTAATCATAAATCCGAACTGATTACAAGGTATACAATATAAAAAAGACAATAAAATTAATTAATATAATCCTAAATCAAGTTTTCTACGTTCTCAGATGCATATTTTATGAGCCCTAATTTAAAAAGTAGCAAATTTAACCTCAGTAATAGAGTCATAGGCAGTGTTAATCTCGCAGTATATCGTACTATAATTTTGCATTATGCATTGTTATTTGGAGTTTACTCAGTCATTTAAAAAAAATAAGAACTAAGGAACCAATAAGAGCGGCATAGAAAATTATTACGCCGAACCATTAATTTTAAATAATATATACTTAATAATTTTATACTTTATATCAATTTTTTGTATGTAAGACTTTATTCTTAGTGCTTAAGACTGCTCCCAAGTAGGCCGTCCAGTTTCTTAGAAACTTATGTTTCGCCCCTGTACAGTTTCTACATTGAAAATTGAGAAACTTGTGCCCAGTTACTGGCTTCACGTCACTACTTTTTCATTTGTCGGCAGGAATTGGCTCAATGTTGCCTACGTATAAGGAAAATACTCTTTGTTGGAACTGTATTCCTCTGTGGAACCGAACCACCTGTGCTCAAAGTCCAAAAATACGACAATTACACCGAGTACGTTTCGGTGGTGGATAGTTCGGGTCATTCTCAGTCAAGTCCTACTGAAGACCAGGTGAGTGCGCGATTTTGGACTAAGAATTTCAAAAAAGTGTTTTTACCTGTCTTATAATTGTTGTTTTACTTATTTGTGTTTGATCGTAATGTCGAGATTATCCAATTACCTAACTTTTCCACTTGTTGATGAAAGTCTTGCATTGCCCAGCGAAAAGAACTTCGAATAGCAAATCTATGAAATGTCACCGCATGTCTACATTGTCCTTTTTTGTCGGTTTGGCTTACAGAGCGATGCAGAACTCGTCGTGGAAAGTTTTAGTGAGGAAGAAAGTGACGATCAGTTGAACAATAGCGACGACAAGAGCAAAACGGAGCCTCCGTTGTCACTGGACTCCCTGGAGATGGCCACATCACCCTCTGCCGTCGAAACACGTCGTTTGCTAATCAGAAAAGAAGAACTGGAGAAGAAACATCAGAGACAGGAAAGACATAGGAAAAGAGTCCAGGTATGTAGAACCTTTCCAACTTCTCATCGACAGGAAATCACACGACAACCGAATGTTTACAATCATTTTATTGTATACTACAAACCTGGACGCAAAGGCTGTGAGCCAGTTGGAACTGAGTCGGTTCAATTAAGCTCATCTTAATGTTGTAGTGCAGGAGAGGGGATATATACTTTTTTGTAGTTATTTGTTGATGGTTGTTGCTCAGGCGCACACCTGACCTTGAAGGTATCCGTGTATTTCACGATTAACGTGGGATTTTTAAATTGATCGCAATTTATTAACATCTTTGCCGAGGTAACAATAAAAAAAGGTAAATTTGATTGATAAGCACGGGGAGTGAAAATTTTACAACTTTACAGGCCATTTTGCAACAGAGTGGACTCAGCGTTGTGATTGAAGTGAAGCCCAAATACCTGGTCCCTGACACAAACTGTTTCATTGATTACCTCGAACTCCTGAAGAAGATTGCAACCTCCTGCGCGCCCGGAATGGAACCATACTACATTCTCACGATTCCCCTTATAGGTGAGGATCCATATCTGATCTGATCTGATCTGTTCCCATGTGTTCGCTGTCGAATTCACATCTTTCTCTTGTCTGCAACGCTTGTGTTTTCCCTTACAGTTTTAAATGAATTGGAAGGATTGGCGCGAGGTGGACGGGACAGAGACCTCAGTCATTTGTCCCGTACCGAACAGGAGCATGCCGCCGATGTATCCGGCAGTGCAAGAACCGCTCTGTCCTACCTAAGATCTCCCCCTCGATCTCTGCCGACGATCCGTTGCGTCACCACCCGTGGCAAATTCATAAATTCATTCACCACGTTCGTCGTCGAAGATGACATTGATAAAGTAAGTGTAGTCAAGATTAATTAGTTCATTTTGTAAAATCATTGTGGTAATTTCTGCTGGTTTCGTTTTTACAGGATCTCAAAAACGACGACAGAGTACTCGCAACCTGTATCAGTTTGTGTCGAAATTCAGGGAAAGAACAGACAAAGCCTGGTAAGATGACCCCGACATTTACATAGGAAACTTATCAGAAGGATGCTGTGACCGTTGGCCAAAATTAATATTTTTATATTCTCACCCCGCAGGTGATCCTCGACATCTGGTGAGAAAGGTGGTTCTTCTCACAGAGGACAGAAACCTCAGAGTGAAGGCCCTGGCACGTGACGTACCCGTTCGAGAGGTGCCGGATTTCGCTCAGTGGGCCGGATTGGGCTGAACACCCAACACCATAAGCAATGACCCGCTCATTATTTTACAACACACTCTCACATTGTCCAAAATACCGCGGAAAAATCTCGACAAAGGTAAGAAACGATTAATTTTTCCGTCCCCGTGCGGTCCCAGGAGATGAGAGGGCATAGGAAAGGAACCAGAAAAGCAAAAGAGTATTAGTCTCCAATATGATGGAGGCATCCGAGATACCCAAAGTACCCGAAACACGCAAGGTACACAACAAACTTGATTTTTAAGAAAAGGACTGAATTGATTGTTAAGGCAAAAGGGAAAGGTTCACTTAGGCGCACGAAAACGCTAAAAAGTGCAAAAATCCGAACCCGAGTCCTCTAGTTTGATACCTTCTTTTATAGAAAAACGATGAATGATTATGTTTGCCGCTGTCGGAGGGTATTCGACGCAACCGAATGTGAATCAGTCGAATTGTCCAAATTTTGCCAAAACTAAGTACCTAGACGAGTATCAGGAAGAAGGCAAGCCGATTGAACCACCTGCATGAGAAAACTACTCGCTTTTATCTGTTTTTCTTTTATTTTTACCTGGATATTTTGACTTAATATAAATGATTTACACTTTTTATATTCGAATTTGATGTCGAGAACGTAACTGTATAACTGGATAATTGCATCATTATCTAGGATTTGAAGGGTAATCAGGGTGGTACTCGATACCCCACGTGAAGAAAAGGATTTTCTATACGAAAATATTAAATTGTTTCGTAGTCGCAGGGAAGGCACATTCACTAGGTTTTCCATTGGCGGGTGAAAGACCGATGCTGTCGGTTAGTACCTGAAACTCGCTTTAGTACTCACAACGTGAGATTTTCCTACATGTGTTGGTGCTTCTTGTTTCAATGGATTCATTTGATCCCAAGTTTCTGTCGTTTTCTGTTCTGGATGTTTCCCGTACCACATCTCCTCAGGATAGATGCCTAAATAAGCCGGAAGTGGTGTAGTTTTCCTTTGCAGAAACCCTTCGAGTAGGTTAATTATTCGTCCGAATTGTAGGGTTGTAACAAGTAAAACGTGTACCTATTTTAAACGGGTACTGCTTAAATTTAACTGCCCATTTTGGCTCTCATTTCTGTTGGGCTTGCAACGCTTCGGTTGTATGAAATTTTATGGTTTTATTTTTATTTACATAAATGTAATTTATGTAATGAATCATGTGATGAAAGCGTTACGTTTTCAAGTGGGTACCTTGCCCTTATTTATAGTGTGTTTATACAATGTTTAGAGTACAAGGTTCGCACGATCTTTCGCTGTTACTCAGAATTTACTTACACTACTATTTCTTGTTTATCACGTCTGAGGGTTTTTCTTTTATCTAAATGGTCTCAGAGTTTTTTAAACGTTTTAATAGCTTTCAACATCGTTTAGCGTGTTGACGGGGTGCTCTCAGGTACCAGGTACTCGTCCGCCCGTCCCCGTATCGTTAGAACACGATTTTCGTACTATGAACGTACCGCAATTTTTTATTGTTATTATTATTACTACTATTGTAATTGTCATATCATCGGTGAAGATGAATCGTCAATGTTATCGGACTCGCATGCAATGCTATTTGTATTAGTATTGGTCGGGTAGACGTGACCCTTTTAACTCGTTCCTAACTTTGCCTCGGCCAGGCAAGGCGGTAACTACATTGTAGTGAATTTCTAACTTGTAGTAAAATATTATTATTAATGAAATCACCGAGTTCAATTCGTCTCAATCTCATCCCTCCTTCCGCTCCGCCTAGCATCCCTCGGGCCCCGAGTGAGGTGTAGCTAATGTCCTAACCTAGACAGAATCACGACGGACAATATTTAAGTAAATGCAATTTAAAATAAATAAATAATTAATTAATTAATTACGTTTTATAATTAATAATTTCGCCTATATTTAATATACGAGAGTAGAACATTATTGGGCACTGATGCACTTTCAAACATGCGCCCACATCCCTAAAAATTAGGGGTTTTTCAATTTTCTAGTATTCACCCTTTTGTGGTGCGCACGTGGGGTTTTTTTTACATTTCCAGCTTAACTTAAAACTAGACAAGTCGTATCGTGTTAGCTACTTCTTGTTGGAACTAGTTTTTAGACTGTTCACTTGTTTCGAATTCATGATTGTTTCTTTTTTAAAGTACTTTACTGTTATCGGTACCTACTCTACCGCTACCGGTCCAACTACCCACTCGTTTCCCAAGTGCTGTCGAGCATCCCCCTTCCCCGGGTTGTTTCTTCGTTTTTACCAACTTCCCATTCGAGTCGCCACAACGTGTATACAATAATATTCTTGTTAAGAAACCGTGTACATATTTTCGATGGTAGAAACCGGAGTTCCGTGAAAAACGATTCGACCATTAATGTTTGCAATATTTATTATTATACATTTGTAAAAAAGAATTATGTACATTGTAAATGTATATATGCAATATAAAATGATTATGTATAAAATCAGAATGTATTTGTTTTTTTTTTTCGTCCAGATAATTCCTTAGCTAAGAATTTGTCGATAACCAAACTAAATGATTTACTAAAAATTGCCTCTCAATCTTGTCAGTTAAACATTGTTTATACATTTATATTTGATTTAAGCGTAATAATTCAGCTTACCGTTAAACAATTGTGTATTATTTATGTGTATGTTTGAATTATTTGTTATGGGAGTACAATATAAATTAGTAATATATGTGTCACGGTTAGCGTAGCTACATAACGGCAACAGGTATTTTTAGCGGGATTTTCATTTTTTGGGACTAATTTTCACCTGTTGATGTTCATTTCAGTCATAAAAGCATAATAGTTTTTTTTTTGTGATGTAGATAAATATTTACAGGGGCACGAGGCCAAAGGACAATGCCATGCCCCGTGTTTCATTCGAACTCTTGAGTTATTTATCTATCTATTAGTTGTTGTAGTAAAATCTTAACGATTCTCAATGGAAGTTGTGAAACCTTACAAAACGTTACTTTCCACTCGTCGGATGTTAATTCTTATTCTCGTCTTTCGATGGAGTTTGTGTTTTCATGATTATAAAAATTACAAATAATTTTATACAATGGTGATGTGTTTTTGATGTCGTCGTCTGTGATTTGTTTGATTTTAGTATCACTTGGTGAAACGGGGAATTAATCTTGAAAGCTTTGCTTTTAGGCCTTTAAATTAAAGTTGTAGGGCTGTTGTATTCGTATCAATAACTCTTTAACTCAGAAATCTAGAAGTACTCAGCCAGTGCCTAACTATTAACTAGACAACAATAGGTATAATATTTACGAAAAATTAAAAAATTTTTGATCTGGCAGTTGAAATGTGCGTTGAGGAAAAATTAAACAGTTTCATCTTCTTACGAATGCATAAAATGCATCGAGTGCGTTCTGTGCATTTTGCGTTTTCCCGGGCCGGCCGTTTTTATGGGTCTCGCCCGAAGCTATTTAATTAATTTATTAGTCTTAATTACACGTGTTAATTCGTTTTATTTCTCAATAGCCATGGATTTGTTTTTATTTTATTTCTTCTATCGGTTGCATTTTCCGCTTTTTGGATGTAAAAACGACCGCGGGTGAGAGTTTGGGCGTTTCTCGTTTTTCCGTGGATTCTTGTTCCTTCTAATTGATATTTGAGTTCAGCCTTTATTAATCATGATGTTGTGTATCAGCCCAACGAGTAAAGTTGACACCACAAGACATACCCAGTAAATTTAATAATTAAAGCCATTTAGTTTCAGCCTTAATGTTTGTACGTTCGTAAGCTTCGATTTTGTTTGTAGCATAGTCTTTTTAATAATAGAATTCATAATTTTGGAATAGTTAATTTACATAAAATTAAACTGAAGGATAAGAAAAGAAAAGTTAAATACATTAATTATTATGACCGAATTCAATTTTGCGTTTATTAATAAGATTGTAATTATTAATTACTAGAATATAAATTCAATAAGTCGAATTTAACATCAGCAAAAATTGACAGATCTCATAAATTAGTTAATTTCCTTTCAAATAATGCATTTTAATAATAATGGTAGTGGTACCTATGTACCTAAGTACCTATATTACGTATCCTTTCTCGTTCATCCGCACCTGCAGGAAAGACCACAGGGATAGGTAGGAGCATGGTAACCGACTATTTCACCAGTGAAACTTATAGTAGACAGGTTAGCGTAATGGTTTAACAGTGAAATGAAAGAAAGTAAAAGAAATTTTAGTCGGATGCTGCAACGACCTCGACAAATCTCCTAAAAACTAATTATATATATTTAAATATAAAATTATGTTAATAAAAGAAGGACTCATAAATAATCAATTGCACGTTTAGAATTAATAAGACACTAGCAGGAGAACAAAGTTCTCATCGAGATAGTTTTATAGTTAGTGAATATTTCTTAATATATCGTCTGAGATAAGATGTTACGATAAGGGATAATGTACCGGCTTCCGATCGTCCGTTACGCGCAATAAATATTTATAATAACGCATGCGGAGTGATTTAATCTCGAATATAAATAAAAATTCAATAAAAAAAAATAAAAAGTTGCATCATTCTTATTTATTAATTTTTTTTTTCAAGGCGTTGCATTTTGTGTTTGTTTCGCAAAGAATTGGCGGAAACGAAAGCTAATTAGTTTACCCCACGTAACATTCAAATTTGTCGAATAGTTTTTTACAAAAACTATTTAAAACTGTTTTTTTATCGATTTTAATAAACGATTCTAGTGAAAAAACGTGCAATTGCGATGTTTCAATTGCGCAGCTGATTTTCATCCCAGCCAGTGAAATCCAAATATTTATTTTTACACGGTTTCGTATAGTTTCTGGTATTGAAAAACTACCGAGGCAATAGTTTACATTTCCGCCGTATAGTTTTTTCTTTCTCACGGGCCGCTAGATTGACGTGGCACGTAGAAATCCAAAACTTTTTTCGACTCCTGTCTTCTTTTGCTTGGACCACCCTGAAACTAGTTGGTAATTCCCAAAAGTTGAATTATTTTTTAAGTTATTAGAGTGGCTTTCTTAATTTCACTAATTGTTTTATTAAAATTAATTTTAACTTATCTTATTTAAGTAGTATATGTAGGAGTGTATATCAAACTTTCTACTTGTTGCCAAATACCACCACGGTTACAGCGCCGCAGGTCGTCACTTCTTCCCGGAAGAAGTGCCTCGGAAGACGGACAGATTTCAGGTACTTTCATTTCTCCTCCTGTCTGTTCGTTCAATTAAAACATTTCGATTCTCATATTTTGTATTTTTTGTTTGTATGCGTGCCTGCATTTCAACTCAGGTATTTGCACCTGACTTTTACTCATCTTCGGCATCCACCGCAGTCCGACTCTTCGTCTTCACTGCCCATCACCGTCCAAGGTCGCACACCCGGGAATGATGCAATTTGACGTAATAACTTTGACGGTTCTGAAAAATCTCAAACGAGTACTCATTTAAGAGCGTAACACGTATTACATCACCGTGGAGAAACGAGGATTGACCGTGACTTTTGATCACCTTGAATTTTTCGACCGTTTCGGTATGGACCGTACCTGGAGAAAATTTACTCCCCCGACTCATCCGCTGTGACCTCGTCTGAGAAGTCAAAAGGACACAAAGGTGTTGTCTGCCCACCTACAACCCCTACAACCCCTCGAGATTGTGTTTGCTTCTACAAGTAACAACATTCTCTGCTGACCTTTCCTGCTATTTCCTGCTGGAAGGATGACGAATTTAAGATCGTCAAATAAATGTTTGTTCTGTGAGTAATATTAACATTTCCATTGCTTAATTTGATTACTACACATGTCTGAAATTTACTGCTTCAATACCATCAGGTTGTGAAGACTCGGTCATATCAAATATGAAGAACTCCAACAAGAAATGTAGAAAATTAGCAGGTTGGACTCAAAAAGGTAAGTTCTTAATTAAATTTCACTGAAAGGGTTTCTCTCCATGATGTTTGTTGACATGATTCAATAGCGATGGATGGCAACAATGCTTACTCCACGAATTATGTATTCATCAGGTGCCGGTGCACCTGTTTTTTGTTTTTTTTTTTTTTACTGGATGAGCAAAGACCCCTGCTTTTCACGTCGAATGAGCAATTCTTTATTTTTTTGGTAGTGCCCATTAGTAACCACAATATTCAACCTAAAATGTGTAGCAAAATAATTAGTACACTGGAAACTATCAGAAACTGATCATCCCTTCGAGAGTTGTCTATTTTTCGTAGCTTTCTTCTTATCCGACGAGTACCTCAGGCAGAAAAATTCAATCAGGCGAGCTTTGTCTGGAACTTTCCAAGACGTTCATTTTCGAACGAAGGGAAAAGTGTTTTTTTTTTATTGTTTGACGTATCGTACTTTCATTTCACCTGTTCGGGTATTGGAACGAAGAAAAACGAGAAGCAGAATACCGACGACAAAAACCTTCTTCATGGATACTTTTTTCCAGACACTTGGGACGATAAATCAACTCATTTTCAGGTTCGTGGTGTTGGGCGGGGCACTGCGATCCGAGAAAGCAATTAGCAACTTTTTTCTTAGTTTTATCGTTCCGGTAATTCCCTTCAAATGAGTTTCATTCATTCTGTTCGAAGGACGAGAAGGTACCCGGGAGGAGGAATGCTGAAGATCAGAGTTGGGTTCGACAGGTGGGTTACCACAGCAACCCCTGACACCACCCTGATAACACCATGTTATTTTATGGTCTGCTGACGCATTCCGAGAAAGTGTGTTCACCACATGATAAGTGTGATGTAATTAATCCGGTCTTAATCAATCGATGACGATGGTGGCGTTGATGGTGATGATGATGATGAAGGCCTCGAGGTTCTGGCGATTTCCCTTGAACTTAGGCTAATCTTCTGAACAAAACTCAAGGACGGACCGATTTTTCTATTTTCCTATTTTGTTTCAGTTGGTGTTGTTGTTGCCGTCGCTGGTGTTGATGTTGGTGTTGTTCTCTCCTTCCCACACCCAGTCAGTACTTCTAATAACGTACTAAACGCTTTTTAATGACCTCATATTTAGCAAAACGACAACAAAAAATCTCCAGCGAAACATTAAGAGTTACAATGAATTAGGGACTGGACACGGTGCTCCTGGCCCAGATAGACGAAATAGACGTAGGAAAATGGCCTAGTGCGACAGGCTCGAACGAACTTGGGGAATTTTTTAATTCGACGATAATAAGACTCACGCGAACTTGAGATGAGAGAGTAAAAAATAGTTTTATACTTAAACAATATTCGTAATTGTTTTATTTATAGGCGTTGAGTAGTTTCTAGAAATAGTTGATGTATCCTTGGGAGATCTGATCGTGTGACTCACGACTGTGCAAAACAGGATTCGGTCGAGGTCCGGGGAGAAATCGGACGTGATTACATCTGATGGTGATGAGGTTCTGTATCAGGTTCCATCAGGTTCTATTTTGGTAGAGTGTGAATCAACCGTCCTCTGTTCTAGTCCATGGGGTATATTTAAATCGATGACGATTGCTCGAACTGTCACGGACTGCCACTGGGGATGATCTTGGTGATGATGGCGTGTTGTTGGACATTCCCATGAGACGTCTGGTGCTGAGGGTTGAAGACCATCTGCTTACTTCTTTTAGTTCATTATTCATCACGGGTTTATGAATTTCTTGGACGGTGGCTGCCGTCTGTCAGAAACGCCTCTCTGAAGTGTCTCTTCTTAATTTTGATTTCTTCTTTGGGTCCAAGTCGACTTCCGTTCGTACTTGTTGTTTTATTTCCCCAGAGATCCATTTAAATATTACACTTGTAGTTGTGGGGGCCCTGTAGTTCGACAGATTGCTTGATTCTTTCCGTGTTGTAAACACGTTTAATAGAAATGAAGTACATAAGAGTCATTTAATGAATTAGTGGAATTGTTAGGTTCGATCGTTTTTTATGGGACTTACAGTCCAACACTACTTATTGTACATTTTTGTCCAAAGTCACTCAGGGCTACCTAAACTACATTTATAAATTATGTATTCAACGGTTACGTATGTAGTAGCTGTTAATATTGACAAATTCTTAATAAAGATGGAAAAAATATAAATTAAAATGGGTTCTCCATTTGCCAGAGATGTACCTGACACTTCAGGATTGGCGGACATTTGCTTATTAGACCTGACTTAACTTTTTCTTGGCCACTTATTTTCCTCTGGTGCATTCCTTCTTTTCCCTTTCTCTTTCAACACTAGTGTTCTTTGACGTTCCTTTTTCAATGTTGTCCTACGCGCAATCCGCAATGATATAAATTTAGAGATTCTTTACTAATTTGAAAAGATTTCTTTTTACCGCAATTTGAACATCGTCTTTGTATATATTTCTTTAGTGGTCTGTTACTTTGTGCTTTTACCGGTATTTCGCACACGCCTTATGTATTTACATTATTTGTTTTGCTGCCCATCAACGCTCGTAGACTAAAAGATTATGTGAACGGTTTTCTGGTGATGAAAAGATGTAGTTCCTATCATTATGTTTCCACTTCCTGCTTATACGAAATGCGTACGAAACACAATTTGTCCTTGTTATTTTCCTATTTTGCCCTGTCTTTCTGAAAAAACTGGAATTTTTTAACTAGCAGCTACTGAAACTATTTTACTATGAAACATACGATAGACATCGGAATGTATGGTAGTATATGTTTTTAGATATATTTATCCCGTTGAAGGGAATCTTTTTCTTTTGTAATCGATACCTGTAGGTTTTTCATCAAATGTTGAATGCAGGGGATTATTACTATGACACTACAACTTTCATGTTGTTCTTGATACCCTACAAATTGTATATATCATTAATTACTGTCCGTGTTGGTCATTTCTGATTTGTCAAAGCACTTCGCCAAGTAAGTAAGTACTAGACAGCTGAAGACAGGAATGAATAACAAAAATTAGTCAAAAAAAGGTTCATTCAAGGTTACGAATTTGAAAATGGGTAACGGTAGTAAGACGTGACGGAAAAACACCTAATGAGATGGAGACGTCTTTGCTTTGATGTACAGAAACAGTTATGAAAATGGTGGAGGTCCCGGCCGTGTGCAATTCGATTGTTCACAAGTAAAAATCGATTCAACGGTACTTAATCAACATTTCAGGTGTATTCTCTATTGACACACAGCCCGAAATAGAGAAAGGTAACTATTTACCAGCTTCTCAGGTAGGAAATGACACGAAGCTAGTGCTTTCATACACCACGGTTGTGTGTGTGTGTTTTTGTGGCCATGCGTGTTTTCTTGTGGCACTGCGTACCTATACGTGTGAGATCAACACCTGTGTGTTGATTTGTTAGTCTTTGACACTCCGGCTGGGTCACGAAGACTCTCTGCGAACCGTCCATTTTGCGGTTTGACTTTTTTTGGCCGAAGATGAATTCGTTTCGCCTTCGTCTGCTTTGCGTTCGTGTAATTTCAATTCCATCGGATGTACAGTTAGTCCCCTCATCGATGCAATGTGTTTCTCCACCGCAAAATGCATTTGATTTCACAGAAACCGCAGGGGTTTTTGGATTCCACACGGAACTTCGTGACTTTTGCCTCGTGTGCCGAACTGCCTTTGATCAAACAAAAAAAAAGATGAATGGACCCCATGTGCACTTGCACGTGCAGATGTACAAACATTTGCCGGGTTCCTAGCGATTTTGCTTTCTCTCGAGGCATTCTGTTGCCCTTCCTGGGCATTCTACGAAATTTCAATTCATTCATTACAGAACTTCCCTAGTTACCTTGGCGCCAAGGTAGCCAAATGCCGATCGTTGCTTCCATGTTTATATGTATTACATGTTTACTGTTTAAATTGACCAACTATAAATAGAGTTACCAATGCCAGAAGCAAATAGAACTGTTGTCAAGAATTTTTTTCTAGTTAACATCACCAACCGAATTAAATTAATATTCTAGAGGACATTGGCTGAAGTAAAAAGGACTGTTACAGAGTCTGTATAAGTTTGTGTTGGAACGATAGTTTCTTAGGATAAAATAACAATTAAGTTATGTAATGGTAACCGTTTTTAAGTGTTTGAGGAAGCCGAAACATCAACACTCTTGCTTCATGCCTGTGCTGTAAAACCTTAAATTATTGACTTATTAAAAAGTTTGATAAAAGATGTGTGAAGCTGGTTTTCCATAAAATTTATTAACTGATAATTGTTATAATTTGCAATATTCAGTCAAAAAATAGCCAGAGGCTGTCACTCGAGGATAGGGCTAAACAACTATACCACAAATTGTATTTTAATTACTCCTATAGTGGCATTTTTCTCAGCGTTTATATAACTTGACACTTCACAGCTTCGTACCTGTTTTTCTCACCTTTCCTAATAAAGTTTTTAGCTTTTTTGGCACCTGTTTCACTTCACAAGCACTTCACAGGTGTTGCATCCTTTAGATTGACTATTGGTTGCGTCATTAATGTATTTTTAGTACCATGTGATGGTCGTAAATTAAAGTATTCGTAGTTCAACTGTCACGTGACGACTTGTACTACAGAACTTCTAAGAAAGAAAAATGTCCAACTTGGTACTTTGCGTGTCCTAGAACCGGGTGCTTACCGTCATGTCTGAAATACCTGAGGCAACCTTTTCCTCGAATTGATGATGGCAGTGATGATGATGATGATGATGATGATGGAGATTTAATTTTCCCGAATTCCGCAGAGGTGACTACACTCCGTGGCAGCCATCAAAGATCAATTCTCAATGGCTGGAAGTAGACCGAAGGCCGAATGACTAACCGTATGTAGCGGCTACCTGTCTGTCACTCCCGTGTAAATCGAGTATCTTTTTTTTTGCGAACGGGTACCCAGTTAGGAGGGTAGCCACACCTTTCACTGCAAGTTTTCTTGTACTCTGATTGATTGTGTACTTTTGTGTATGCAAACGCGTGCATGCGTGCTTTCGTTCCCCGATAATGTACTGTTAGTCTCTTCGATCATCAATAAAATTCTCATCTGGTTGTCAATCTGTACATGGCACACAAATAAACGGTTTGTAACTTGCGATTGTTGTGTTTGTTGCCAAAATGAAACATGTTAATCACACGTCCATTCAACTCCTTTTGCTGCCGCCTTTCATCTCTCATCTTAGCTGTTACATTGCGGTTTGAATTGTCCTAGGCCCTTGACGTCACAATTGCGCTTTAGAAAGGACCGTTATTTCCTAAATTTCTGCACCTTAATTAACAGTGACAGGCGTGCAGAGGTGTGCAGTTTTACTTATTACTAAGACTCTTAGATGTTCAATATAATAAATAATACGTCAGTCTCGATAAGTCTAAGTAATACTAGTAAAAGTAGGACAAAGGCTGAAGTATGAACTTTATTAAATACGATGTTCAAGTTATCCCTTTTAAATACGGTTGGTTAAAATTTTGCGATGGCTAGAAGCTATGAAAAACACCAAAACAAACAAAAACTTTAAAAGGAGCTGGTCGAATGTTAATTATTTCTTTTTATTATTTATATATTCACTAAGAAAACATAATGCAAAAAACCTATACAATTAGGAAATTTATTAGTTTGAATTTCATATTATAATACTCAAATAAAACACGAAGTACAGAATCTGTTTTGCCTAAATTGCATACCATACAATATTCGTAACATACTATTTTCCTTTTAAATAAATAATAATTAAAGTTTTGTAAAAAATTTATAGTAAACAAACCGTATTTTTCTCTATCGATAGAGAGAAATCACAAGTTGATCTCTGCCTTTAACACCGTTCTCCCACTTGACTAGCCAATTAAAGTGTCCACTAATTGACGGTATCGTTCGAAACTTATAATTTCGTCTTCTTTTTTTGATTACAAGTGTGACCGTTTCTTAGTATTTAAAATAAGATCCTTGTCTCCGTTAATTAAATTTAATCTAATGGAATTTCTACAGGAGGAAATTTTTAAGAAGAAATAGCTCAATTGGGAGATGCCAACAGATGCCAAAACATCCAAGGCATCAGTTGAGACCGATGAGTAAGCCTCGTTGGCAGACAAAAGACAACTTCTCCGTAGACTGCACCAAAAATTTGTAATTTTTTCTCTTTTTGTAAAATCTCTCATATAAACTAAACAACAATAGGCAATTCGTCTTTCTCAAATTTTTTAGTAAGAACCGCGACCCGGGTTTTTTATATTTCCAGTACAAGACCAAATTTTTCGAGAATTCCACTTAAATCTCAGAGTTGTTAATAGTTTTCAAATGTGAAGAATTATAATTTTTGCTAATGCCACCTAACTACATTAAATCGTTCGCAAAACTTATAATTTCGCAGCCGTTACGACAGAATCCGTACGAATTTGGGCATACATAATATTCCATAAGGGTGGGAGAAAGGACGGAACCTTGAGGAAACTCTCTCTCTCTCTCCATTCGATGAAGTTCTTCTTTTTTATTACCAAAATTATTGATCGTAATGAATCTTTCTTTGAAGAAGAATTTTAAAATTAAAAACAGAGAAGGACTTAAATTCTCTGTTGTAAATTTTCATATAATTCACTCCATCCGATGTCGAATGAGCCTCAACGGTCGGACAACTGCAGAATTCCTGCCGAAAATTACAAATTATTGTTACAACTTTATCAGAGGACATTTCGCTGCTTCTCTCCTTGAAACCAAACATTAAATGAAGTAAATTTATTAACCACAAACCACCACATATAAAAGTATTTGAAACTATTGTACAAGTAGTTTTTCATCGATGTTTAGTTAATGTTTCTTATATGAAAGTCACCGGTTGGTAACCACTCTGAAGAATTCGTGTTTTATACTTTTTTTAACATATTTGCACTTTAAACAATGTCTGCATTCCAGCAATTCTGACATTTATAACTTAATAATATAGATAAGACTGAATCCGTAGATGTAGTTAATAGGTACTTTACCACCGCGTTTATCATTGCACCCAATGTTATTTCTGAGAAGTTACCGGAAACGGTTGTCAATAAGTTAGAAGCCAGACGGGTACCTGCTAAGGTAACCAACCGTTAGATGCAGACTCAAAGCTGTGATGTTGATGCGTGATGTTTCTGATGTTTCTATCCGACATTTGACACGACTTCGTGATCGAGTTTGTTAAGAACATTTTTGCCTGTTTGCTTTATCAACAAGTGAAACTTAAAGTACATCCTCTCGACTTCTGCACGCTTCCGACTAAGTAGTTTGTTGAATTGCCCATGCAATAAGATTGTAGTTTGCGGGACTTTAAATATGGCGATTTTTGTCCGGCCTTTTTCTAGTCTCCTCACTTAACTGAACATCAACTGTCTCTTCTGACGTTTCGGTTCATCCCATTTACACCTCTCGTTGAAATGTCCCCCCTCCCGTTTTGGTTTCTTAAATTTACAGTTCCTTAACTGACTGATTCCATTTAAGTGATTGATTGTAGAATTTTCTATTTGGTCCTGACAATTCTAAACGCTCAAATTTTAAAAAAGCTACCACTTTGTAGTGATGATGTAAGTTGCACTGCCTCATCACAAGCAGGTGGTAAAAGGTCAACAGGTACCTGTGTGAATTCTTTGGGCATGATGCCTGATACGTCTCCCGGTCCATCCGCAAGGCAGAAGTCCCCTGTTTGACTACAACCTCAGGTACTGCCCTCCGTTCTTTTTTATTTATAGGAATGATGTCAGTTTTAGTGTCCCCAGATTTCGCATATTTCAGTCTCTGGGTCTGCACCACTTGCCGTCCAACGTTACAACGCCCAGAAATGGTCACATTTGCGTTTTTGCATCTTTTTTTTCTCACTTTTATGACCAAATATATATCACATGTCCTTGCATTCTTTCAACGAGTGCACTTGTATTGACCTCCTCTTCTTCTTTTCTACACCGACGCAAAAAATTGCACTTTTTTTTAAGCGTGGTGTGTGATCTTTGGTAGCCGCTCGTGATCTGGTGGTACTGTCGGGACATTTCGTCTTTTTTTTTCGAGACATTTTTTCAAATTATTCGAGCGGAAAACGATTTTAATGGTCATATGTTGAAATCCCGTTAGTTCTCTTGTGAAATAGATTTGTCCGCTGCTATAAACACGCGTAATATTAATAATAAAACAGAATTAAATTTATAAATAACGCGAAGCTCTCAGCAAAATGCCTGCAGGAAGTTTCGTAATTGAAAGTGACTGCATGTTATATTCCTTTTTATAAAATAGTTGAGTTGGTAACTCAACTGACCGAGAAGACAACTCCGTGTAGGTGTGAATGAAATCAGGTTTCTGAACCCTAAAGATAGTTGCTGATGCCACCCGTGAGTCGAAGTAGTTTGTTCAAAGCTCTCTTGTACTTCTCACGAAAAGAAAGAAGGCTCACTTAAGATGAATGCCAAATGTTGGATCAGGTACAATGGCGAACTTTCCCTAAGTCATAGGCTTCCTACGCCCACCCGGTTAGAATATAACAGGATAGGAATTCCTTACTCAATAGGAATCGAATTATGCCCATTCGGTTATGGGAAATTCATGAATATTTTAGACAGGTAGAAATAGTTATGGCATCTTGTTAATATTAGAGTAAAAAACCTAAAAAAAAACATGCATGTTTCCTCATGATTAAATCGAGAGGAAGGAATTGTATAAATATTATTCAAGGTATAATAACACTGCAAAGATGCCCAAATCTCCCTCAATTGATTATAAAAGTAACTCTGAACTTTACATTACTACTACATTACTACTAAGGCATATTACATAAAAAAATTAATTACGTGTGTTTTGTTATTTCTACAAAGAGCGTATATTTCTTTCATATCTATTATTTTAGTTTACTACTACTTGGTTTACATATTGTTGGATTTCTAAATGGTAGTCTATTTTAGTTTAGGATTCGTCACATTTTCTACTATCACACCCCTCAAACCATTTTGAATGAGTTTTAATGCCGATTTTTCATATTCCCTTACGTACTTTTATTACATGTTAAAGTTATATTTGTTTGCCGTTTTAAATAAATTTTGATCGGTTTCTCAACCAGGAGATTCTTTTTTGTACGGAAAAGTTTGCGTGAAATTTACGCCTCGTCGTGAAAATTCGGTTGAGTACCTCAAACCCATAATAAATAGTTTAGGATTTTGCTTGGGGTGCTAACAGGATTTCTCAGATCGAAGTACCCGACAAAGAAAAAATCAAACTGATGATTTATTCGCTTAACTAGATACTATTGACCATTGATTTCGCTACATATATATTTATATATATAGTTTCCTTCATTCTTTCTTTCTTCCCTGACGAAAAATAATATTATCCCGGGAACCAGAAAAAAATATATTAGTCGTTATAAATTATTGCAATAGTTATAAATTTAATCGGTTGCCGGGGTCTGGGGTTGTGCGAAAACTCGCGTTCAGGTACCGGTTCCCTTCCAGAGGCGGAAACATAAATCGCAGGTACCCGATGTTTGCCGCAGATAAGAATCCTCCGGAGTGAAATTTGACTGAAGAAATCGACACTCGACCAAGGTCAATGTCACCATATTGCCTTGAAAGAAGTGAAATACTCTCTCGATCTGACCCGAACTCGTTTGGATGAGTCGTTGCGAGGTACACGGCGTAACCCGGTAGTACCCGAGTACCTCACAACGGCCTGCCCGTCTGTGTAGGCCGATCTGGTTGTGAAGTTCTTCTGGAGGGACAAGAACGTCAAAAAGCGAGTTGTCAAAAGTTTATGGTCCCCGTGATAAGTGATAAAATATACATCCACATAGATGAACTATTTTTACTACAAAAGTTGGAGAATAAGTTTTTGTAACTCAGTTTATTTTACGACTTGCGAAAATCTCCAAAACTCTTTTAGTCAACCGCCAAATGTTTGACGTTGTCATCAACATGTCGGTCCGACTGTTTCTATTTTACAACTTAATATTGTCGTAGATTCATTACTAGTTGTTGTCGTCCTTCGTTTTACCTTAAATCCATGACACTGTTATTTTATTTCTATTTTTTCCCACTTGGCCACCGCATGAGCTTTATTTACTTATGATATTCGACACGTCTTGCTAATGTACAAGGGAAGAAGACTTCAATAACAGGATCGATCTATGACAGACCACTAGGTGAAGATGACCGCTAACATTAGCAGAGTAAGATGAAATTACAAGGTGTCAAACTTACAACGTTGAAGAATAAAAGAACAAACCTGTCATAAAGGTCAGAATGAAATGCAGGAGGAAAATTGCAGGTGAAACCTAAGTGATGGGTGTCTATTTATTTATTTATCTAGGAAAAGATCTATGTGGTCGGAGAAATTCAATAGAGAAGTTTTAATCTCAGATTTAAACGAAGCATAAAAATTAATGTTCAGATTAGAACAAATTGCAAAGACGGCAGAGATTTTTGTATGCAGTGAGAGGAATCCAGCTTGAAGCTAGACAAAATAGAAAAAAGTTTGCAGGGTTAGGTTAACTTTACAAGAAGGAGAGAACCGATGTAACGGTATGATGTTGAGGGTGCTGTACGGTATAAAATTAGATGAAGGTTTTGGCATGAAACAGAACCAGAAGAACAGGTCAAACAACATGGTAAGATAATGGACTGGTCACATCAAAAGGATTCCGAACAATGAAAACTATAATAGTTTTAGATGATTCAGGCGGTCTCACACGACAGCAAGTCGGTTGTTGCTACCTTGGTACCTTCGGACGTGTCTAGCCGACGGCCTAGAAGTAGTACTATATATCTCTGGCGTTCCATGCTTTTAACTTCCTCTCCGCCATTTGCATGCGCGCGTAATTCCTGAAGTTCAAAGTCATCATTTTCAGCTTGGTACAATAGTGTTGTTGGCCTTCGTTCGGACAGACACAGACACACACTGACACAGCTATAACATGATATTGCCTGGTACGACAAAGAGAAGGAAGATTAACAGGCACTGCCGCTCATACCTAGGTGTTCCTTTGTCCGGATCAAAGCTCTCCTGACATATTATTGGTTTCCCTATTTTACGATGACTTAACCTATTAAGTTTCGATTGACTTTTTATGATTTTTGTATTTGGCCACGTTCATTTTGCGTAAATCAAAGTCCTCTCGGTCGTCTGCTTCCTCTCGGGGCCTTGAAACTTTTCTGGATTTTCGGTTAGTCCCTCTTGTGTGCATTCGTGACACATTAATTTTCCTTCTTTTTTTTCTGTATTTTATTATTGAACTCTTATCGATTTGCCCGAGGACATGTCCTTGAGGAGAATTTCTCATTATATTTTGGTCATTTGTTACCTTTATCAATTCGTTTTTCATAAGTTGAATTTGTAATTTTTTGTCGAGTTTCCTTTTGGCACTCGGCACCACGGACGGAGGAAACGTAGCGTCCTTCTATAAATACATCACTGGCTTTAACAAAATTCATTCTTCTGCATCGATGCCTTTTGCTGAGTCTTCGACTGGAGCTTCGAAACTATCTTAATTTAATTCTGGTCACTTTCTGAGTGTTTTTCCACATAGATCATATTGTTTTTATATTTTTCAGGCTTTCTGGTTTTAACAAAGTTGACGGAGCAGCAGACTCACGCGGTTGTGACTTCACAAGCAGTGCCCTTCCCCTTTGATGACTTACCGTAAGCTTCCGCTAGACCTTTTTTTCTTAGGATGTTAGGCGAGTTAGTGACGTAAACTCGTACAAGTTTGTTATTATTACTTTCATGTAGTAATTACTCCCCTGAATTGTAAAGGTGATGTGACATTTCCGCTGCCCCTTTGACAGATTATCTAGTCATCTCGAGCTTGAAAAGACAAAAAAATCAACCGAACGAAAGGTGTGCATTACTAGTGACGTGGCAGAGCAGAGCAAAGAGGCCCCACGGCGAAAACCAATCAAGCAAGGTCGTCCAAGGAGAGACGTTGACCCTTTCCAGGTACAACTTGGTTGAACTCCTCATTAAGCAATCACAAGAAACGTGCGAATCTGCCTGCCCCCTCACCAAAACCTGAAAATCTCTGGGTTTTCACCTGAAGAGTAACAACCTGGTTCTGGTCGAGTACTCGTTTCCTGGGGCTCGATCGGGGGTTGGTAGCGGGAGGTTTAGGGGTAGTTGTGTGTCGTGCCTGCCTTGTACCTGAATTTTATTTTAAAACATGTCATATTTACTTTGGGTTCGCAGGTTCCCCGAAGCTCTGTTTTTCCTAATTTGTTCACTTCTTTTGGAAGTATTTATGTTTTTATTTAGAAATTTATGACTCACCGTGCCTGGCTGGCACCAATGACACCTGGAACTTTCAGGTTCTTATTGTCCACCCTGAGGTGACTAATTTACTCACACTGACTGACTCCTGTACCCGTTTTTTTTTCTCCTCACTACTATTTTTATTTAATTACTTGTTGTTTTCTGTAGTTTGAACCGTGTGACGCTTACCGGTCCGGCAAGGACGCCTACAAAAGCACACATAATAATTTTTTATTAATCGATAAGTGTTGTTTCATAGGAAAGTTTTACCTGCGGTGAAGGATGCTCACATTTATGATTTCCTTGATGCCGCGAGTAATCCATTGTTATTTTAAAAATATTATTAATTTTTCATTTATAGTGACGTTTACGTAGCATGGCACCACGTTGCCTTGTAAAAAAAAGTTGAACTTTATTAACTTTATCAAAACTCACTAAAATCCCAGAAGTTGAGAATTTGACAATGCCTGAGAAATTGACTGATGTAAACAGCAAAACTTTCTAACCGTCTTGTCCAAATTCATACAACAACCGAGAAGGACTCGACATTGAAAGCCTGCTGCAGCTAATGAAACACTTTAATTATATAATAAGATATTATATATTAAATAATACAATGACAGTAAGTTGATCTTAAGCTGAGCTTACCGGGAGTGACACCCGGCGAAGTACCTGCAGTTAAATTACAGTAATTAACAAATAATTAAGTGACCTGAGCATTGAAATTTTCAAACAAAGGAGCATTCAAATTTAAACGTGAATGAAGCAATGGGCAACGCTCACCGAAGATACATGGCCCCCCCCCCCAGCTCAGGTTTTGACCATGTGAAACTTATTTGAAGGTAAGTCCAGTCGGTACTCATTCCGGGTACTTCGGCACTGGGGGGCACACCCATCATATCCAGAATTTATACGAATGAGTTTCGCTTTCTCATTCGATTCACGGTTCAACGTTTTAATTGTTCACGGGCAAAAAAACCAAGTGGAAGAAATATTCTTAGTAAAGTTATCATTTGAAATTTATCTCTGAGAATCTCATCTTCTGGTTTTGTTTTGCGGTTAGGTTCGGAGTATCAGATATAAATTTTCATCTATTAAACACAAATCCCAGTCACGGAAATATTGTTCTCGTGACGTGTAGGTCGCACAGGTACAGAAAAGTCCAGCTGCGACGTTTTCTACTCGTTTGAAACACTTTGAAATTGGCACTTTCATCCATCTTGAGCCCGAGAGATATTAAAGTGTCAAATCCTACACTGGTTTGTTAGGTGTACCGACACCCTGACCCTAATGTTTGTCTATATGAAATTGCTCCACTTGTGTGCCATCGGTCTAGTCAATCGTGCGGAACAGACCTTCTGAAAAAGGTCGCCAACAAATAATCCTAAACCCTGGTTGGATGGAATATTTTTAAGTTCAAAGATGTCTGAACATCAAGTATTGCTGCACATCAATCGGATTGAGTACGTCAAGTGTTCTTGCCACCAAATTTCCACCAGGGCTCACGTAAAACCATATTTTTTTGTGGAAAAGATGTACAGGAAAATGTCGGTTTTCTATTTAGTTTGGTGGATTTGTTCGTATAAGAGACCCTTTCTGACTGAAAGTAAAGAAAATGTCGGTCATGCAAAGCGAGATGAAAAGACAAGTTGCGTTGCCCAAACAAGTTAAAGAGAAGTAAAACAATTAATCACAGAATCAGGATGTAGGGGGTTACGAAAAAGGAGTTATGAAAGCGGAAACTTTTTATCCGAATATGTCAGGGAGGAGTCGTTTGTATTTTCGTTCAAACAGACCGACAAAAAAATTTATTTGGGACAACATAATCGAATGGAACTTAAGTTTTACAACGTCAATTGCTGTAGACCTTACACTGTTGCCGTGCAAAGTAGTTTGTATGTGCTTCTTAGTACCCAGATCCTTTTATATAAAGAGATAATTAAATACTAAACCTAAGTAAAATGAATCTTTTAAACTTTATGATCTATGATTGTACTGTTAGGAAGTAAGTTACAAAGTCTGTCAGCCATCTTCACACAGGCATGGACGTTGAACCAACAAGTAGCTGTATATATAAAGGAAGAGCATCAGGGTGCGTTTGGGCCCCACACCAGCTGTACATGCCTAGACATAGGAAAAAAAATCACAAGTACACTTAAAAAGAAATTTGGTTTTGTAAAAATGAGAAAGGAATTGGTTTGTAATCGTGCGGATGCCTCCTTGGTGTTGGAACGTGAAAGAATTCTCTAATTGAGGTTTTCTTATGGGTATCAGAAGCCTGAGTGTGCGAGTAGCCAGTGATGTGAGTGCGGGTACCACGAGTATGCAGAAAAAAAATATGACTTCTCTGAAGTTCATGGAACGTCCTTGGAGCAGATTTATATGACAGTGGTCTCGCAGGTAATTGAAATGGTCGATTTTTTCTTTTTGAAGATTCGTTCTTGTCCTGGTACTCGTCGTCCGGGGACGCGCGTGAGTACCCAGCCTATTAAACACTCGCTTCTGCTAATCAATTAGTGTCACTGTTAATTTGTACTCGTACTCGTTTTAGTCCCTTTCAACAACACGAGTCCACAGACGCGCAAAGACCTTAAGGGTAACCCATCTTGTTCGGTTTCTACTCTTCGGTTTCTTCTACTATCATACTATGCAACTTATTAACAATATTACGTACATAATTTAACGTAAGATAACAGTTTTTACGTAGTGTATGTTTTATTTATCTTGCTGAGAAATATTGTTTTAGTTTCAGGTGTTCTACAAGATGTACAATAAGGTTATGTACTTTATAAACTAACCCAAAATTATTAAAAACCATTATAAAAGTACAACAGCTTATCGTTTCTGACATACTGCAATCTAATATTTTGATAGTTTTTGTAATTATCACTCATTTATTCTTTGCTTAAAATTACAACTGTTGCACTACAACAACTCCAACTATTTCACCTATGCATATATTACTCGTTCCAGCTAATGGAATATAAAATGTCTTCTCTGAGTAGTATCGACTGTACCTCAGCTTCTCAGCTTTGTAGCTTTACGAATTCATTTTCTTTGTTAAAAACCACAAAGTTTTTCACACCATTTTTCGTTTCGTCCCCTCTTACGCATAGATTTTTCCTAGAAAAATATGTTTTGTTTAAATGGTAAGTCAGGGTCATTGCTGTGATATCTGCGGGTAGGACTGTTTTAATTTACTGTTGCCACAAATCATGTTTTACATATGGGTACTTATGTTATCAAGTTTCCCGGCGTGTTCTCCTAGAACAACTGGGCAACCCCGAAACTATTTTCACTTGGAGAGAAATTAATTGACGAGCCTCGGATAAGAAAAAGTGAAGCGGATAAAACAAAGGACCGAAAATGTGTGTTAAAAACTATTAGTTCAAAGTATTGCGTAACAAGATGAATACGATCGCATTCATCACGTCGGATTCCTACGCCCCTGACATCCTCGTATTCTTCAAATTTATATTACTATCCTTTTGTGAGTTTATTTTACTTTGTCTGTCTTGTAAAAAATACTTTTAAGCCAGAGTTTTCAGTTGTTTTTCATATTAGGCCGCTTCTTGGGTGACTGCCGGGCAAGTTTAGTGCTGAGTTGTGGCTATTTAGGCCTGGCTCAACCCTGTGCATGATTTTTCTATCCAAAATTATTCTTTTCATCCGAGAACATGTCCCGTACCGTTGACCTTCTGCTTACTTTCGAAATACAGGTTTTTACTGTCTTATTGTAATAGTACTTACTAATTACTTACTTATTGATATTGTGCTATTGTGCAGCAGTAGTTTCTGTTGTTTGGTGAAATCACCACAGTACCAGTATCATTCAAATTCAGTTCCTGTCAAACTCATACTTTGGGGAGAAGAGGGCAGTTCAAGGATGGAAACAAATTTTTTCGGTTTACCGAAAAAAGATTAACCCAGGTTCTGGGGGAACCTAATTAGGCACATATCCTATCGTATTTGCATGCATTTGTACCACCGGTAATTATTAATAACCGGCATGCACATACCTATTCATAAACACATTCTCGGGCACCCATAAGGTTATTTATCTTATTTAGGTGCGAGCCTGGAATCATGCCTGATCATTTTTCATTCCGAGCCTCGCAATTATTTCCGACAAACGCGAAACAGGTACGTGGTACATTTTTTGTTTTTGTTTTTTTTTGCAATTAGAATCCCAGGGAATCATCTCTGCATGGCTTTTAACACGAATGGGCAACATAACTTTAATAATAATAATAATAATAATATAAAAAATAAGTAACAATTACAACGGGTAATAACGAAAAAATATGTTAGAAGCCCATATATTTGAAATTACCACGGTCAAAGGTGGTCCAATTTTGGGTTATTCCAAATAAACGGTTCCCGTCAGCCACTCAACTTTCCATAAATTATATAATTTAATCAGGTACCGGGTTTTTAGTACCGATTTTCCTTATTGCTGCATTCCCCCAGAGTTTAACACTCTCCTCAGAATTACACTCGCTGGAGTTACTCCAACGCCTGGAAAAAAATACTAAAATTAAATATGAGTAAAAGGTCTTAGAACTCTTCTTATTTTCTATTGCTGCTGTTTTAGAAATGAAATATATAACTTATATAAACGTAAACCTCTAGTGAGAAGATCTAACAACATGTTGTACAGATTTTATTTATTTATGTATTGTTATTATCATTATTATTTTCAAATTCATGTACTTGATTAATTATTAAGACAAAAAAGTCGTTAATCCAATAAAATCAGTTGGCCGGACACAAAAAGTTCTTTGTTTGTGTGTTCACAGTAGGAAGACTTGTCTTAGAAATACAGAAAAGGTGTGGCTGTACGTAGGAAAGTTAATAAAGAGAAGTAAATTTACTGGAACTTATTGTATAAGATTACTCATAGAGACGGAGCCTTTTCTTTGCTTTCCTCCCTCCACTGTGGGTACTGTTGACTAATTAACGCTCACCGAAATTGTTGGGTCGTTGGCCAATTACACCGGGACAATCTTTTTTTGCTTGGGCAAAACATCGCTCGATCAAGAGATGATCAAAGATCAAGCGGATGAAACGGAAGCCGAAAAGGATTTCATACTCTTACAAATAAAAAATTTAAAACTTAAATTTATACATTTAGAACCGGGTACCATCAGTACCGGGTACCCACTGGACTGATACCATTAGAAACGGTCTCGTTTGGGCGAACACTCAGAGTCGTGCAGTCAAACAGCCTATTTATTTATTTATTTATTTATTTATTTACACGTTCTACTGACAAAGGCAAATAAAATTTAGATTCCAGGTGGATTTGAAATTTTTGGCTCGTTTTTCATGGGTCTAACGGGAATTTATGGCGGACGTTAAACCGTATAATATATTCTTATATTGTTCATCTTAAATGAAGTAAATTTGAGAAAGGCCACTGATTCACTTCAACGGAAATGTTTGCACGCGGGAATAGTTGACTAGTGCGAACTAACCGTGCTCTTCTCGTGGAAGTTTGATTATAAAAATAAATATGCGTTAGTTGAGTTAATTCGACTGTTAAGACCTTCAAGAGTTGAAACGAATTTTCTGTAATAATCCTGTGGGGGATGTCGTCGGGATGATGTGACCTTTCCATTTTTAGTTTCCCTTCCTTCAGTGATCTAGTGATGTGGAAGAAATAACTATTGTGATGTCTCATTCTGCAACGCCACAGTAAAACTCTAAATTTGCCACGGCGAATTCTCGTTTTTC
Source organism: Polyplax serrata (assembly GCA_037055365.1). NCBI lineage: Eukaryota > Metazoa > Arthropoda > Insecta > Psocodea > Polyplacidae > Polyplax > Polyplax serrata. The sequence goes on along the minus strand of JAWJWE010000037.1, from coordinate 1,829,324 downwards.
TGCGCTGCCCTACCGACTGTTTGTCGTGTGTCTAACATAATTAATTATACGAATGTCTACATTTGTCACTTGATTGGTCTTTTGTACTTAGGTAAATTCTATTAATCGCACAAATTATGTATTCATTGTTCAGGTTCTTAATGTCTCTTTTTATGTATTGAGCCTAACAGACTGTGTACAAGTACAAAGTGATTAGACGGCTTGTATCCTTAGATCCTTACTAAAACTTACAGTTTTAAAACTTGTTAGCTTAACATTGAGGACTTTCTTTGTGTACACGTCCATTAGTTAAGATATATGTTGTTTTTTTTTGTATTTTGTTAACTCGGACCTTAAGAGCTTCTTCTCATAAATTATGGCCGTCCATTCAATCTGCGAAATGTTTAAATTATTTTAGTCTTCCAACTACTAAATTTTTCCTGTCCAAGGTCTTGCTTGACCATAAGTTGGCCACATACCTGATTTCTTCACCAGGTGTTTGAGTACCCTTCTGACTAATTTTACAGAAGGAAACAATGGTACACAAAATCTCCTGTTTTTACGAAATAAACACACTTTTAGTTACCTACAGTTCTTTGTCTATCGCCCACATTTCGATTGAAATGTTCCATGTTTGACGTAACGGTTACTTAATTATTTAATTAATTGTACAACTTTAAGTCACGGACCTGTAGTTTTGCATTTCATATTGTCCGTAAGCAATAAGCTTCTTTTAGTTTCTTCGCTGCGTGAGTACTGACGTACTTGTGGTTGCGTTTAAACATTACGTATGTAACGATAAAAAAACACAAAAACAAGATACTGACATTATAACAGATATAGATTATTAATTATGGATATTTTCAAGTTCGTTACTATCCATATGTTCCGTTAGTTCCTGATATTTCCTGCATTCTTCTTAGTAGTCGATACTCGAGAAGGTATCGGAACCGAATTCACGGCAGTTTACTTGTTGGTTGACCAAACATCTCGTCAATCAGCCTGACCTTCCAACACACTCAACACGTGAACGATCCGCAAGTCCTTTACACACCATACATGTGAAGTTCGAGAAACGTTTTTACATTTCGTATATTATTATTTTTTTCTCATGTTGTGCAAATTAGTCATTGGTTCCTTCGAGGCCTCGGCCTTAACAGTCTCCTAATTTTGCTTAAATCAACTGTGTCGAATTTGAAATGACTTTTTTTTCATAAGTTTTCGGTTTCAGTTTTATTTCGTTTAATTGCTTCCCACCTGAAGATGTGTCCCAAGTGATGGTTGTCTTAGTTGAAGGTCTCTCAGATGACAAGGAACAAACAGAACTTTAAACCTTTAATAATGAAAATATAATAATTTAGGAACGGGTCAACTCACTTAATTTTCGTACATAGTAAACTGAAACCATTCCTGATGACTTCATTCATTGTACAAGAGCCCAGAAAACTAGTTTTGCCTGTTTCTATAAACAAGTAGTCAACTGTATCAATTATAACACAGAAAGCAATAAATTTTGTTTTACTCTTTCGACGTCAGACACATTTCGCATTGCAGAATTTTCTGAAGTGTGACGTAATTTCTCACGTATTGACCACTTAACAGTGTCCAGGTCCTTTATTGTAACAAAGAAACCTATCAGACACGAAACGTATAGTCAATTAGAACTTATACAAACCGTACTACAAGAGTTGGTGTGCGTACACTTTAAGCAAAGGTTTAAGTGTTGCACCAAAATTCGTAGCAAAAGTTCTGAGCAATGAAATTGAATGTACCGTAGAAAAAAATAGAATACTGATTTAACTTACTATTAACTATTAATGATTATGACTGCTAATTACCAGTAACTATCTATTAACGCGATAACGTCTGTGAGGAATTAGAAGAAGAAATGCAATAAAAATGGATAGACAAGGATGCGAGAAAAAAATGTTCCCACCAAAATGGAAGCAACCGAAGGTGAATGAGAAAATAACGTTAAATATGTGTATTTGAATATGCGCAAATTGTGAAATAAATACGGGACGTTAGTAAATCATTTTTTAGTTTACCAAATAGTTTTGGTATGTTTACCCGGTTTACTATTTTGTTTTTAGTTTAATCGACATTTGAATTGCAAATTTCAATCCTTTTGAAGGGTTGCGAATTTACTGCTCGTTTGCATCTCTTCATGTTCAACTTGTCATTCTCGTCAACGTTTTAGTCCTGTTTTTTTTTCATGGCGGGTTTAGGTCTCGGTGACTTTTTAGGCTCCGCAATTTATCCTGCCGCCCTACCCACCGCTTCCTTAAAATTTGGGCGTCTTTGGTGAAGCGAAATGCCACACTGGGAACTCAAGCAGAAGATTCCTAAAGGTAAATTGAAACAAAACGAGCAGTTAACCCAATTTTCTTTTAAGAATATACATTTGTAATAATTGTTAGTAGAAATTGAGTTCAGATTCCAACTGGCCATAAGCCTTGTGTCAGAATTACTCCAATTACGGCAGAACGATTTTGTCTATTGTTTGATCATCCAACAAATACCCGGGTATTTCGTGCCAATTATCCGTTTTTGGCCGCCATTTTACAAAATGGACTTCCAAGTGTGCGGCCCGTGACGGGTACCCCCCGGTACTTCTTTTGACTGGACCTTGGCATTTTGCCTTCCGTTTTGTTCCACACCCCTGGGGGTCCTCAACCGAATACTTTTACATACTTGGGTACTGGTACTCGGTGTGGTGGTTTCAGTCGTCAGTCCCTCAATCGATCAGCAAGCTTTAAATTTGTTCACGGGACCTAAAACGCTTCCTTCTCAGTCTAATCATATAGAAATACAAATATAAGAAATGCAAACGATAATTACGTTGTTTAGAATACAAATCAATGTCACATTTTGATTGCAATACTTATATCATAAATAATAACTAAATAATTATAATTCTGTAGTTGATTTGACAATGTTGTCTGTCTAGAAACATTTCCAATCACTCGAGGGTTTGTTCTACTTGTTCTACTTTGCAGTCTTGTCAAGGGTTAGTTCCTGAAGGGCCAAATTGTCAAACAACCCAGTCGAAGATGGATGTTACGAGTATCTCCTGAGATCAAAAAGATTTCAAGAGCTCGTCATGTTCTCTGGCAGAACTTCTGTTGAATACACGAGGGAGTGCCACGGTTTTTTACACCTCGAGTACCTGGCAGTACCTGGTGGCAGGACCCTCACAGGCACTTGCTTCCTGATGGTCAAAAGAAGTTCAGACTCCTTTCTGTCTCATTGAATTTGTCCTTAAAATTCCTGGTAAAACGTTCGCCTCTAATTTGTGACTGTTGTTTTGTGGTTTTCCAACTATCAGTTTTACATTTCTAATAGCTAGTTTTTCCGAGAAATGATTTTCAAACTGCGTCTACAAGTACCTTCAACACCTGGTAAATGAGTAACAATTGTAGTGCAGCATTTAATATGAATTATAAACGGACCGTAAATAATATTACATAAATTTATATATAATTAAAAAAACTGGAAGGAACGCGGGTTTGCGTCGGGTTGAACGACGAACGGTGGAGGAAACTGAACCTGTTCGAACCTGTCCGGCTTCCCGTCAGGAGCGTCAGCCCACGGGAACTTTGTCGTTTTTCTTGTAGTTTTATGTTGACTCTCATTCAGTTAAGTTCTCTTTCTGTTCTTCTTACGTTTTACAAGTTACGCGAGGTGTTTTTTCTCCTATCCTAGACAAGAGCATTCCTACAAACGAGAGAACGTCACGCAAGGTAAGTGGTGACCATCTCTCTCACACTTAAATTCAGCTTTTCGGTCTTTTCAGGGTCACATAACTTTGTTTATTTTTTTGTGTTTCAACTCGATATATAACACAACAGAAGTTATTATTTCTCTCTGCATAGGTTTCATTCTTCCTGTACATGTTGCTTTTTATATACATTTAATTCCGATTTGTGTTGTGTAGATTTACCCAATAGTATTTGCACTATTAATATCGTGAATTTGACCCTGACCAACTTTAGAGTGTAGTAATAGCTAGTATTAATAGCTATAAAATTTATACAAATTTTTGGACATAAAAAGTCATTACATATGTCTTATCAATTAGCAGATGCATCATTACGTCGAGTACACCTAGATATTTCACCTTCAAAAGAGAAATGTAACTCACTACACAGTACACAAATGTTTATTTGTATAGGCTTATGAAATATATTTATATAAATTATATGCAGTTATACAAATTTCAAAAATATGTAGTACACAAGTAGTAGTAGTAGTGTCAGTATAAAAATATATGTTGGGGCGGAGTAACTACTGCGTGTTCGACTAAGTGGTTGATAAACTTAGATTGCAGTCTGATCAGGTATATAACCACTGAAATTATATATATAATTTTATTAAAGTGTCAGTTAACGTAACTTCTGATCAAATTAATACGTACTTGAGGGTAACTGCATCAAATTTAGTTGTATCCGACGACGAGAGGTACTGACATGAGGTGGACATTGACTTTGAGTTTTCCTTGCGTAGACAAAAAAAAAGTATGGCAGAAAGGAAAGAATCCTTTTTCCCTTGAGAATTCGCGTGAGCAGGGAGGAGTTGGGTCCAAATCATTAGCCACGCTAAACATGGCCTCAGAGTAATGTAAAACATTTTTTATATTTAAAATGACTATGTTTAGTGTTTAAATTACAGGGAGTGAAACACCATGGAAAACCAATAAATAGAGTACTGAATCAGCGGCAGATAACCTGTGATGACTCTATCTATTATGTTATTAACTTCTTCCGACAAGTTGAAAACTCTTGGTCGCGGTTGATGTCGCGGTGTTGAAACGAATATCATCCCTTGTTTATTAAAAATCTACTTTCTTTTTCGTATATAGTTTGCCATTGCTTTCCGAGTAAGTTCAAGATTGTTTTCCTGTACGGTTGAGAAATAAGTAACAGTGTACATCTGTGATTTTGTACTTCTGTAGCACATGATTCTGCGGCTTAAACACACACCCCAACTGTGTTAATGAACTTTGGGATCAAGGGGTGATCCCTTTCTACCTTGCCTTTCATTCCAGGTTTAATTTACAAACTCATAGAATTCCTTCAATTATTTATGTTTTGTTAATCGTTTATTGTAAACCACAACCCCCTTGTCTTACTCCTTACAAATATAATTTACGACAGTCGGTATCAATAGATTATGTAAAAACAGTTCTTATCGCTCATGATAATTGCAGAAATGTAGAATTTAATAGCAGCAGAACCTGTTTCGTACCTTAAATTTATTTAAAGTGCTTTGAACCGGTACCTTGGGAAATCTCGGGGATCTCAGAGATGAAAACTGATTTTTGAGTTGTGAAATTTGATTAAGTGTGAACGATGGACTTGTTGAGGGGGCCCCACACAGGTGAACGACAGACCTTTGTCAAGAGGCATCTGATGACGCAATGTGAGGACACGTACCCGTAATACCCGTGTGATAATTTGATAATCGTCTTTGGGATTATCTTCAAATGGAATTGTATACGAAATTTCTCATGTGTCTGAGGCCATGGAGATCCCGGGGATCCGGTGGATCTCACGATTCAATGAACTCGGGCCTCAGGAGGCTGAGTGCGCCTTGTCAGAACGAGAGCAAAATTCTAGTCATCGAAGTTAAGTTCAGATGGTGAGATGAGTTTTACATCCCTCAAATGTCAGTAAATCATCTTAGGTATCCGCCCCTGGTACCTCTGGGCACAACCTGTCTGTCGGCTTCCGTTCTCTGTGGGTTCAGGTCAACTTAGGCCCTGCTCTGGGGGCACACCCCCGCACCCGTTTCTATGTGCATAAACAAAACTATTTCCGTTCAAATTCGCTCGCCGCCCATTTTGTTTATAAAACGAACCTGAGAACCTGAACTGTTGTTGACATTGATTGCCCATAAAGTGTTTGTCGTCGGCTCTTCGTCTGAGGTTTTAATTAACCGCGTTTTGCTTGGCTTATCCCCTGCCAAAAATTTATGTTGGCTTCCTATTTCTTTATTCACCAACAGTGGCGGGGACGAAGAAGTTGGTCGCCACCCAGAACCTGAGGACCTGTTGTGCTCGTCAATGTCGCCGGCTTTGCCTCTGTCGCTCCCCGTCATTAGACCACTCGTACCTGGTGGCTGCTCTTGATTTGTCAAAATCTTAATCTTACTACCCTGGGGCCAGGATGTCTCCTGAATGAAACAAAGAAATAAAGTTGTTAATTTGATAATCTTGAACGATGTGAAGGGATGTTGTCGGATTTGTTCAAATTGAGAGCTTATTTTCTCAGGTTCCATTCCAGGTACCTGAACCATTTTCTAGTGATGTGTTCATTGGTTAATTACTTCCTCGCTGTTATTTAATGGTGGTGCAGTGGTGCTTGTTATCAGGCTCATTGTAATTAATGGAGATGAAGTCCTCTGGGCATTTCAGCAGAAAGAGTGGTAACTTGAATGCCAAAAAAGGCAAGCGGGCCTGTGTTTTGTGTCGCCCTCATTTATTTTAGTATTTTATTGTACTCAACGAATTGCTCGTGGAGCCATGCGTGTGCGCGAAATGAACTTTCTGCTTAATCAGGAGACGTACAAAGCCTCATGAATCCTAAGCCATGATGGTAGCAAGTCTTCTGGTCTTTTTGTCACTCCTTTTGTTCGTTTTATCAACCGCACGCAATCGAACTGTAAATAAAACGCACGGTAGAAGTAGTTTGTCTAGTTTATCTAGAATTTCTTACTTACACTGTAGTTGCCCAATAAAAAATATGTTTTCATAATTTGGAAATGATTCCAATTTAAAATTACCTCACTGATCATTTTAATATTTTAAATAAACTTGTTGACATTGTGACGAGTCTTGTTCAGAACTTTTCCTGTGCCCTGCAGTTAAACATGAAATGAATGGTTTAATTATAATGTACACATAAAGAATATACCCATTAGTAGTACAGGACATGTGTAAACTTCTCTCTGCAACACCATTAACCCCTGTATCGCATCGTTGCAACGAGTTTTACAGAGGAGTTTCTTTACACATTTTCTTTGAGAGATATTTTTTTACAGGAACCACTAACTGACGTGAGTACCAATTAAAACCACTCGTACAGGTAATAGAAGGTAATGAATATTGATTACTTATTATAGTTTGATAGTGATATACATATAATGATTTTATATAAATACACATATGTAATAATGACTTAATAAGATACCGTTGGATTACAGTTGTGGGGTTATGATGTTGTTGAACTCGATCGGTTCCAATAAATTCAGAAATATAACCAAATTTTCTGGTTAATAAATAATGTTGGGAAGTTGTGGAAATGTACAATCGGCGACATTTACGGACTCGAATTTATTACCGTCCATATATGGGTAGTACTCGACTTCCAATTGCTCCAGATAACGAGTGACAAGTTCGTTCCAAGTGAAATCTTTGACTTTACAAGTGCCAGGGGCAGGACGAGTTGTAATTACCTTTAACTGCGCACATGTGCATAGTTAAAATGTTTCTCTGGCTCTTTGGGTTTTTTGAACTTGCACATGGAGGCGTCTACCTGCTACCCGTGAGATTTGCACTTGTCCCACAACACCAACAACCACGAGAAAGGAGTTAAACTTTCGTTCAACTTTTAACATTCGTTATACAATGTTGTGGTGAAAGAGGAGTAGTCAACAACTCAATGAATTTCATTTTATTTATGTTACGTGAGCCTTGTTGAAGGAGACAAGGGACGCCATGTTAAAAGACTGAGCTGTCAAGCTGAAATATTTAATTGAGAAGTTAGGCGTGTCGTTATGAAAGCTACGTACATATATAATAAATCACGTTAAGAAGGAGTTTAGGAAGTGAGCAATTAGGCATTTTGTATTAGTACAAGTGAGCCCTTAAATAATGTTGTATGTTAATTATTGGCGAGTAAATTGAAGGTAAAATTTTGAAGTTCAAGTAGACTCATCTTGAACACGGTGTTACGTTATCGAAACAATACGTAGCTTCATGGTATCCAAAACAACGAGATATTTCTGAAGTGTCTACTTTCAACTTTCTGTTGAGTCGTGCGCCCACGAGCCGGAGCTACGAAATAGGATTTAATTTTGTTATATGCAAAAAGTTGGCGAAAGAATTAAGAAGCAGGAAAAGGTCGCTCTCTCGAAGTGAACACCAAAAGTAACCAAATTTTTGTCATAGATGGTTCAATAAGTCAGTTGTAGAGAGTCAGATCTCTATCATCGATCAGGATGAGGATGACGATCAAAATTTGCAAATGCGGAAACTGAATGGCAAAAACCAATCAAAGATGATTATGTATAAACACTGACTTGTGACTATCCCGTTATTATATAACATAATAGTGGGCACTTTGAAGAACTCCGTGACCCCAGGAGTTAATTCTTCGAGTTCGATCCTCCAATTAGGCGAAATACCTGGGTAATGGCCGTCCGTAAGTTAAGAAGTGTTGGCTGGGAGGAACCTGCGGCTTCAAATGTTGGAATTCAATTCATTGGGTCATTTCGAGCTCCAGATTTATTGGCCCCGGGCGAATTTTGCCCGTGAACTTGAAGATGTCCGCTATTTTAACCAACGGGCCCAAGTTCATCACAAAGCGTACCTTTTAATCGCTTCCTGCCAGATCATGACCGATCAAGAGCTCTGGTTCAACTCTTTCAGGTATTTCCCAGGCCCGCTACACGAGTGTTATCTTCTGCGTTGAAGCCCTCCTGTCCTAGCTGTCACAGCCCGGGGAGAGCAACTATGTAATAATTCGGCGAAAATTCTTGGTCCGACACATTCTGATGTAATGGAAGGTCCAGTTGATGCTTAATGACCAGTCGTTTTCTTCTCCCCTTCTACCGGTACCAACAGTTAGTCTTGTCATTTTGCTGGTACGCGACTGGTGAACGGCACCGTCGCCATTTCCCTTTATTCAAATGACTGTGACCCTTGTTAAATTGCCGGAAATTACCGTTCGATTAGGTGCGAGAGACAGTCTGGTCGACACTTGTAGAAGAAGTGACCGCTTTTGTCAAATTTTTACTCTTCTTCCTCGACTCCTCCTTGTCGTTGCACTTATCAACAGTTGCATTCTTAAATTCATAAACTTGACTGTTTCGATTCAAAGAGTTGAACCCTTGCGTGCTCTAATTGTAGTCACTTGTTGTATGCACAGAGTTCATTACTTCAGATGACACAAAATTCTACCTTTGTAGAAAATTAAAACGTGAAATTTAATATACAATCTGATCAAAATCGGAGAAGGACCTCCGGACCGGTACAACAGGATTGAGATACTTTCTTTCTTTTTCTGATCGAGGGTGGTTCATCTCCAGTTGACATTTGTTCAGATCAGATCTCGTCACCTCGTGGATTAAAAAGTAATAAAAAAAAAGAATCAAACTAAAACTTGCGTGACCTACAGGTTTAGGGTTACAATCAGAGGCTTGGGAATTCGATTCATGTCCTCGTAGGTTTCATAGTAACGTTGTTGTGGACGAAACGGTCAACGACAACGACGTCCGCGTTGACGAACCCCTTAATCCCGATATTGTTAGGCGATCAGATCGGATCACTAGAGTTGTAGGAGATCTCACCGGAAGTAATAAAAAAACAATTGTCTCGAAGGGACTCTTAGAGTCCTACGTTGTGAATTTGACCGCGGTGGACCCACGCACGGACGGCCATGCGCCTGTGAGCCTGCCGAACCTGCCAGGTCTGCACCTCTCCGTGGGAAAAACGACCATCTCCGGCGTTCGATCGAAGCATAACTGTAAAACGTTGCCTATTTAAGGTAAGAAAAAGCAAGAATCTTTATTGTCCGATGATTTCTTTCTTCTTTTACGATGCAATTGCGGTTTGGCTCGCGACTGTTTACAATCTCTGAGAGAGTCAGGCACGAGAGACAGAATACAGAATGGAGGAGAAAATTCCCGAAGAAGCCATTTTAACGGTTCCGTTCGATTCGATGCAACCGATTAAAGACCCGATATAATTTGTCAATTATTCTTTTTGGATAAAATTTTTGCCTTTTTTTGCCCGTGGAACTTTCGCCCAAATTGAGACGTCTGGCTCGTGTGGGTTTTGCCCCAGACCATCGATAGTTTGAGTTTGGTGAAAGAGTTCCAGAGAACGCCTCGAAAGAATAGGAATTTGTGTGGTGTGAAGTGCAACAGGAAGTCAAGAAGCATTCAAGCAAACTCTTAATGGAACGCTTCACCCCAGGAGCCGATGGCAGTGAACAGTTCGGTGGCACTGGTGAAGAAGAAAAGAACCTGACGCTGTCACGTAGGCACAGGTGGCCAACCAAATTAAAAGAAGTAAAGGAAAAACAATTAAACGGGGCGAAGGTTGCGGAAGATTCAGTTGCTCATGTCCGCAGACGACCCCGAAGACTAAGACTGTCTAAGGAGCTTACCATTAAGACGAGGTAAACCTTGAATCGATCTCTATCGTCTGAAGATTCGCCCGAACGGCAAACATGACGAAAAAAAACTAATGAGAGAAACCGCTTTAATTGCATACCTGCATACCATTTCTGAAATTTCAATTATGCAGTGTGAAAGGACGAAATAAATCGTGGCAGTTGTCGTCGTCGGTGTCGCAGTGCCAAGAGGTAGAACGGTAGAAAGACAAGTCGGGACCGAAGTTCACTTGGGAGTGTTGTACCAACCGAAACTACAGTTATAACGGACGAGATGCAAAGTTAGGAAGATGAGGATCGCGGCCTTTTCCAAGAGGAAAGGCACCACCCCAAGATCCACGAGCGTCGGGGTCACTGGCAGGGGGTATAGAAAGGGTACCTACCGGATTTTTATGGTGGCAGAAGTCATGGGTACAACTGATCAATGACGTGTGATGCGATCGTTGCCATCACACCTCCCTCCGTGAGATTGACGCTTTTCGCGTTGTGCTCGTTTCCTTCTTGTACGGGTACCACACACATGTGCCAGTAGTTGAATGTAATAAAGGAGAATGTATAAAATTAAACGTCAAAATCAATTATTCTGGTCCAGGTAACCCAACATTCTGTATGGGTTCGATGAAATATAAAATGCTTATACCAGGACGTCCATTAATTGTTACATAATTACTTACTGACAAGTACGCTCAATAGAATAAGCAGCGCGGTTCATTACAATGAAAAGTTCAAGTGTCAATACCATTATTAAAAAGAAGTATTAATGGAAAGATAAATAGCGTACGGGATGTACAGTTTAGAATCCGATAATTACCAATCGTGCAATTGCTACCTAGGACTAATTATTAATACATAAATAGAAATTTTTGAGTTGGTGTAGTTGTGTCAATCCGTTGGGATTTGTAGAAATTGAACTTCGACACCAACAACAACGTTCCATGTATAAAATACATTGCTAGGTTTTGTAGGGTTTAGCTGGCAGGGACGAAAAGGCTTGTAAGAAAAAAAGCAGACGGTTTCGGTTTTTCTCTCTAGAGGAGAAGAAGACGACATGGTTGCCGATGATATTTGATATATATTGCGGATGGGAAGGGTCTTTGGAAATGATTTCAATAATAAATAAAAGGTTTGTTAATGAATGAAGAGATAGTTTGACGTCTACTGACACGTCTTCCCACTACGCCCAGGGTTTTAAAAAGAAACCAAGTGTTTCTTTCTCTCTTTACTGCCACGACTTGGTTCCCACAAACCCCAGGAAACGGTGGGGTTAATGTCAGGAAAATTGAACCGGAACGATACGCAAGTGTCAGTAGAATTAGGTGAAAACTCTGGTCGAAGTTGATGTAAGGTAGTTTTGTTATGCTGCACCTGAGTCAGTTTCAGGTATGGGCCAGGAGATGTGAAAGAGTGACGGTTTCGGCTTATTTGTTCTGGCATTGTTCTCTGATGAACTCTTGCACAGTTAGACGACTCAGACCGGTCAGTAAACGATCGAAGATTGTTACTCGGTTAGTTAGCTGGTTAGACAGACAATCAGGCAATCAGTCAGTCAGTCAGTCATTCACCACCTCTGTAATTGGTTGAGCAAATTATCCGTACATGTTTTGTATACTGAACTCTCGGATGACTATGAAAATTTCGGGACTCGAAGAAGAAGAAAAGGAGAGATAGAAAAATTGGAATCGGAAACTATTTTCAAATATATTATGCATTAGTGAATTGTGCATAATAAGAAGAATGATCTCAAGAATGATCTCGGATCTCCCGTTTCCGATGTGACCGGGCGACCCTGCGATGGATGCGGAGACAACCTTACGATGGTCTCGTCCTTCTTCCAACTTATTGAATTGCAAAAGGTTCACCGATGCAGAAAAATAGTTGAAGTCACCGAGTTCGGTCGAAGGCTGCTTATTGTAAAGAAACACTAAAAGAACAATGGTGGACGGAATAAAATATTTGTGCGAAAAAGGGAATGCGGAAAAGAGTGAGGTAATTGAGTATGATCTGATGTAAAACAAAGATGTCAACTAAGAAACAAAATCAATTTCTTTTTTTTAATAAAAACATAAACGAGAACTCTGCTCCCGAGTTATCATATTTAATAAAAGAATGAAAGTCAAAATCAAGAGGGATACATGACCAAGAAAGAGGACTTGAATGGAGCAATGTAGGAAGGTAAGGAAGTGGAGAAGGTTGAGAGACTCAGCAGGGAAGTAACAAAGATGAGAACAAAGTGGATGGACAGTCAGACAAGGACGAGGTAATCGCAGATAAATTAATTTGAGATAATCAAATAAATTAATATTGATTATGTCGGGAACGTCCGCCATTAGCAATTCGACTCAGGGACGGACCCATCGATGGCGACGTGATCGATCCATGTGCATTGCGATCAATTGGCGTTGCATCGACGCTAACGCATCACTTGGTCGATCGTGACGATCGAGACGATCAGGTTCGGTTATCTGCTCCGGTGATGACGACCCAAGATGAGGAGGACGTTCATTATCAGTGGATTGCTTTTCGCCAAAGTTGGGTCAAAGCCGAAAGAAGAAGATGGAGGAGATGCTGGAGAAAGACATCATCGTGACGTTTGATGGATTATCAAAACGTGGTTTCTTCACTGTTTGTATTTGCACCGAGGGCCGTTGACCCGCCATTTTGAAATCACATCAATTTGGGGGTCACTCGAACTGTTTTTACCGAGTCCCTTAGGATACGATCTGCAAGCTCTCTATTGATCTCATTAACATCCGAAGAACCGCGCGGATCAAAGATCACCCGGGATGTTAGCAGGGCGGTTTATTGCTTTTGTTGCGCCCACGAATGGTTCCAAGGGAGGCGCAAGGAAGATCAAACCTTTCTCCTGGCCTTCCTGAATGACCCACGTAACCAACCATTAACAAGTGTGGAATAACAAAATGAAAAAGGTGCGGCCCGGAGACAGAGGGAGAGCCGATTCTTAGAATCGAACCAACACTGACATGCAAAGACTAACAATTTGCAATTTGTGCAGATGGCTCGTGAAATTTCCCATCGCAAGGTCCTTCCCGCCTTGGACGGTTCGTAAAACAATGGAGGACTTTGAGGACAAAAGGCACGACCGAAATGGTTTTTCTTGGATTTGGAAGGTGAGACACCGCCACAGTGTCTTCTGCTAAAGCGTCCCCCCCTTTGGACCGCGAGGTCCCAGAGTTTCTAATAAAATGGAGGATTTTCTGTCGAACTTGACAGGCGTTTTATGCAGTCAGGTTTATCCTCAGTAATCCTGACGATCCACCTCATTCCTCTCCAGAGTCTCAACAATGTCCTTCTGAGATTTATTTTTCAGGTTGTTTAAGTCACCCGAGTGTTTTGTCGTAATAAGAAGAAACATTAAAAAGCACCAACGAGTAATTACGGGAGAATTACAGGGACGGATTAAGGGAATGTGGCACCTGTATCAACACTGAAAGGCAAAAAACAACGTTTTAAAATAGAGTATGTGGTTACGAAAAGGATGTGAATCATAAAAGGATAATTAATTAAAAGTAAGGTACGATTGCCTGTGGTAGAAGATTAAAGAAAGACATTAAACTGAAATAATGGGCGAAAAATAATTATGTAATATGAAATGAAAATATGTATATATAATTTGAACGAAGAATAGACAATTGGGAAATTCCTCTGCGGAATGAACTCCGGTACAACCTCTGTTTTATTTGATTAATGGTATCAACTTATTTCGGGTAAGAAACTAGGTAAATCGTTACCTTAATGTTAATGCTTAAAAAGTATTTTGGTATTTCAGCATACAATGAATTAGATGAACCCACTGGAAAATAAGTATTGAAGGAAAATGTTGATTTTCTCCAAGGCATAAACGTAAGGTAGAAAGGAAGTAGGATCTCTTGTAATGGTGGATAATATAAAACTTATTATATCATAGAAAGCAAAGTCCCTTGAGGAGACAAGTCGTATAAAATAAATGTGGGAAAGTAACCTCATAGTATAGGTCGTGCAACATGCACGGGTGCAGGTAATAAATGCCCGCAGACGGTGCAGACTTCAACGAGGCTGTGAACAAGAAAAACAAGGAGCATAAAAATAAAAAAAATATATAAAAATTATGTACAAAACATAAATTATATTTTTATTCAATAACACATAGTGAAAAAGTCAGAGAAAACATAAAAAGAATAGTAAAACATACAAACGCAGAAATGGATGGTTCTTGGTACAAAACGAGTACCCATGGGTACTGTCGAAGTCAGGTCTGAGGTACCTGACACGGCCACAAAAAGGAAGAAAAGTATGTAGCTTTGAAAATAAACAAATACAGGTACATAAATTAAAACGTGGAGAGTTGAAAGATGACTGTAAACGTAAAGGAGAAGTCAAACAAAGCGGGAACATGCGAGTACTTCGAACGGGTAGCATTTTCCGGGAGAAGTGACAGGTTTTCCCACAGTGCAGTTGAAAATAGTTATTGATAAGAGAAACGCAGCCGCGACGGTTGACTTCCTATGCAAAGTCCGAGAACCTTTGACCTTAATAATGCGAAACCGAAAAGGAAAGAATGTGTAAAGTCACGAGAGTTCAAATCCATCGGAGTTGGCGGATGGAGAAAAAAACGGTTATGACATTTTATTATTTAAGCATTTAATTTCATTAGGAAACGCTCGTGTGGCTGCGTACCTCTGCGCCTGCGTACCCCTCCGCCTGAATGCCGTCCACCAACGGTACACAAGAAGGTATAAATTAACCTAAAACGAGCATAAATTAAACAGTCCTGACACTCATAAGGACATACGCGAAAGTTTTTCTGATTTTTAATTTCGATAGCAACTCGTGCAGAAGAATTTTTAGTTTTGACTTTGACCATAGCAAAAGATAATGGAAAGGATTCCATTGTGTCAGGTAGACCCGTTTAAATATATATTCTTTATAGACTTGAAGTAGAAGAAAGCCTTGCCTTGAGTTCCTTAAACTGCTGTTGCAGACGCACACTTGGTAGTACCTGAAGTTGTTTTAGGTAGAGCCTTGCTATATCTGTAAAGGGGTGCTGCTGGGTTGTGTGTCTCCCTCGAGTGTAAAATTAAAGTTTGCGAATTTCCTCTTCTCCCTTGTTGGCCTGGTAGAAACTTTCTGATCACTTCACAACCGATCACTTGTCTTCAATCTGGTTGTATGTATTGTAGCTCGCATCACCACCAACTTTCCCAGCATTACAGCACTTACTGTGTGCATGATTAAACAAATTACAGGAGTAGTTGTTTTTTGCAGTTGTTCGTACCCAAGACAACACCAACAATGGCTGGATGTGACGTGTACAGCTTTGGCTCTATGTATAAATGTGTCGTACATAATTACACGTTGGATACCGTATGTGGCGTCTGTAACGGTTTGCGAGTAACTCAAAGTCCAAAACGCGAAGGATTTCCTCACGATAAAAAACAAAATTACTACTCTCGGCCTTAAAGACCCGAACGCTAAAAGCAAAAATTGTCAGGATTAACAACAAAAAAAAGTTGTTTCCTTTTAGTGTTTTCAAATTGCAATAGACAACATGGGAGAGTATGAAAGATGAGTTGCTACTCGTTGTATTTATTTTATTGTTGGTCTAACAGTGGTGTGTGTCCAGGTGAGGCGAGGCGAGGCGAGTGGGGGTGGGGGTAGGGGTAGGGGCTGCCGACACACTTAACCAGCTACTTTTCTACTTTATGGGCGTGTACGGGTAGTCTCTTTGTAAACTGTAAACAATTTTGTCTCGGTACAGTTTAACACTTAAGGACCCGAAGAGCGTGCGGAGATGTTTTATCTCGTAAATCGTAATAACCGTCAGCGGGTATGTGGAAAACCTTTTTACCATTTCGTCAGGTATCCGGTACCACCTGGTGCGTCCATTGTGATAAGATTTAATCCTGTCGGAATCCGCAACGATCAATGGTAATTGCCCGATTCGTAAAGTGATACTCCGTAACTTAGGGGTGATGTTTCAATCATCTAAAGGAGTTTAATGAGCGAACTCAAAATGTTACGTTGGAGTTAAGGGAAAATGCGGTTGCTTGGTGAAAAATAATGATTTGGTGTCGTTGCAACACTACCATTCGTAGTAAAGGATGTTGTTGACGTCTAGAAGAATGTGTAGAATGTAGAAAAATATACTAGGAGTAGGATGTGTAATTCATCGAGCAGCACACTGACACTGTTTAAGGGCGAGTGTAAAACTAGGAGGAGAGAGATAGACGTGACTGGAACATACCGACTTATTTAGTTATTGTGCTGTTTATTTGTAAAGCGAAAAACCGCACGAAAGAAACGACCAGAAAAAAAGTAGAAATAGATTGTTCTATTATTGTACAACCGCTTTGAGCAATTAAAGTATAGCCAAGTATCATCTCGCATTTCTCTCGCAGTGTTTCAGCACCACGCGCAGCACTTCTGTTGAGTTCTCCAGTCGAGCAGAGTTGCTGAGTGATATTTTTGTCGTTTTCTGTGGTTCCTTAACTTTTTGAACAGCCCTCGAGCATCTCTCGTGTGTGCTGTGCGTCAGAGTCCATTCGTCTGAAGTTAAAAAAGACTGATGGTGACGTTCTTTCGGCATTGTTCAATCTTTCATTAAGTAATTGTCTATTTATAGTAGACAAGTCTATGAAGAATGAAAATAATTTGGAGCGGTGCGATAATTCATTTTTTTATTCCTTTAATTACGCACACATGTTGGTCCATTAAAATGATTTATCTGGCGAAACGTTTTTCGATCGGTTTTATCTCTGCCCTCTGGGAGATTGACTTTGTCTCTATCGGCCGCCATGTTGGCCACAAGAACCTTTTCATCATCTAACAGTTTGGCACGGAAGACTGTTTGAACTGAAAAAGATTTCTTATCTTCCCGTTTGCTTATTTGGACTGCTGTTTTGTTCTTTTTTCGATTCTCCCTCGATCTGATGGGCTTGGTGCAGATCACCTAACTTGGTGGAATTGCACCGGAACGCGAATGCAATGCTGCTGTGTGTCACTAGAGAGAAGACGAGGGAAGACACTCACAACAATGCAATTTACGGAACTGGTTGTTGTATTTGTCAGTCACGTTAGACAGAAATGAGAAGTCTTGGACACCGCAGTGTCTCTTGTAAATTTGGCCACATACAAACATTCTCATTGTCCTCGTTGAATTTGTTTGCTTTTGTGTTTCTTCCAATTCATAGGGCATCTTCCGTTCCTCCTTCCTCTGGTTCCCTGGCCAATTAGCACCAGTCGCGTTGCAGAAAATTTGAACAAGTAATAATTTTCAAATTTGACTAACGAATTTATTTCCCACTAAGTCGTCGTTCTCCGGTGATTAGCGCCGAGTTCTGCAGGCCTCCATCGGATGGCAGTCGGCCTAACTGTTTCCTTCCAAAACAGTCGAGTCTATTCATCTAGACGATTCATCGGGTAACGGTGCTTTTGCGGGCTTTCGCACGGTGTCCCGCTGACAAAAGCGAGTGACAGAAACCCAGAAAGACGAATCGGAACAGCCAGAACCAAGAGGAAAAGTAGAACTGGATGACGGTGGTACCATCCGTCAAACCGAAGGTATTCGTGTGGGCTTGCGGTACTGTTACCCTTGGCATGTACCCAAAAACGAATGTGTGTCACCACTCATCATCTGGACGTTGGACTGTTATGCCCTCGAAATACGGCAAAGACAAATGGCAGGTACGTCCGTCAATCGCTGACAAGAGGCTTAATTAGAAATTTCAGCTCGGGTCGAACACTCGGAGGTAGCACATCGGGTACTGTCCTTGCCACGAGATTGGCACTTTCATAAATTATACTTGTGTTGGGCAGGTTAAAACGGATTTTATGACCGGAGATCAATTCCGCCGGGATTTCTTCCCTTTGTCCTCTGGGACTCGTCGAATAAACTAAAGAAAAATATATGTTAATTACATCGGGGAGGAATTGGTCTTGTTCGGGTTTGTCCATCCTCCACGGGTTGGACTGGTACCCAGACGGTGACGTAGTAAATCATCGAGTAGGAAGGATGCAACCGAGACGAACTTGTCGAGGTTGACCCTGAGCGTCTGCCTAACGCGGGAAATGAACGTTTTAAAAGTATAGTTTTATATAAAATAAATAATAAAAAGAAGTTCTATTTATTCGAATCTATTAACCGAGCCGTTTATATAAGAATTTTAACTGGGTTTTTATTACTTTAAAAACTTTAACGTTTCTTCCCAAGGTGATTTGCGGTGATTTTCCTTCAAAGCGAGACGGTGTCACATCGGTCTGAATGTACCTCGGTCCCAGACCATTGTCTAACTCGATCGACACGTTCGTTTTTTATGTTACGCGAATTATTTTGGATTCAGTGAAAACACTGATGGGTTGCCTTATGGTAGAGGCCCTTTGTTGTAGAAGGTCTAAAGATGAATGGAATCGGTAGGAAGAGTAGTGAGTAGAGCTTACCACCAAGCACGGGAAAGAAGAAAGGAAGGCAGCCCATTACAGAAGGATCGCACTAACAGTAAATTACGTATAATACCAGGTGCATAGTCACTACCTGATCGGTGTACGTCCTACTGCAATACTATTGCATAGAGTTCAAAGTGAACTCAAGTAAACCTAAACATATAAGACAGGCTACAACCTGTTGAACTGCCTCAAGCACTCGAACTTCATTTGTGAATGTAAAGAGTTATGAAAACACACAATAGGACAGGACACTCACAAAAGAGAATTCTCGACAACAGAAAAATCAGCAAGGCCTTGGACAATGTCCTTGGAATTGTGTCAACAAAGAATGAACAAGGAACAAACCTTGGCGTTAATAATAGTTAAAAACGTCGACACAAATAGTAAATAGTATTTTCTTAATAATACGGTCCAGTTGTATTGAAAAGCAACGGGCGTACCAAATGTGGGTCTGAGTAGGGTCACAAACGAGGAAATGGAATTATTCCATTGGGAATTACATACATAGAAGTACAACTCAGTTATTTGTGGACC
The DNA here is from genome assembly GCA_037055365.1 of Polyplax serrata. Lineage (NCBI taxonomy): Eukaryota > Metazoa > Arthropoda > Insecta > Psocodea > Polyplacidae > Polyplax > Polyplax serrata. Next base: position 1,809,975 of record JAWJWE010000037.1, on the reverse strand, counting down.
TAATTAATTTTGAATTAATAAAGTTTCAAAATATTAATATCTAGCTTATTCACAGTTAAAATAGTTGCGTTCTGTTGCTTAAAATAGTTTGTTAATGTCGCCACCACTACTTACAGTTTTCTAAAAACTAAAAGAATCAAATGGAAGTCAAGGGGAGAAACTTGAGACGTCAAATTCTAGCAAAAAGCATTTTCAGAAAGATAAACTTGAGATTTGTTATTTCAGCTTTTAGTCGTATCAAGATTAATGTTTCCCAGGGCAGTCACACAGGCATACCGTGCCACACCACCCATCTCCATGATTAATGACTTAAATAATCATTTTAGTTGCGAAAATAATTTGGGGACACCAACGGCCGAACATCAACGGCTCACCTCAGCTACACACAACTTGGCCCGGGTGGATGCGAGCAAATTTCGCTGAACCTCCTGCTGCTTCAACGACAGACAAGAAACGGTCCGAGTACTTCTCTGAGTGATACCCACCCGACCGTAACATTTATTCTCTTCCCCACTTAATTCCCCTGTACCTCTTGCACAGAAACGTTTGTTTTTCTTGCTGACTGTACTGCTAAGTAAATGCATGCTGAAGGATGTCTGTCGTGTCTACATTGAATGGCGTCTATGTAAGCAACGTAGCTTTGTAGATGGCTCTACAATTTAGTTATGTGTACATTATTTTTTCCATACCTCATTCTTGTCTTTTTACCATTCTTCTTTGTGGGAGTCTCAGTACTGTTGTACACGGTATTTTGTAACATAAATAAAATCATTATATGTAAAGAGTGAGTATATCTCAATTAAAGTATAATTTTATTAAGTTATCTGTAATAGTAATTTAATGAAGTTAATTTAGTACTAGGGCATTTTGTGAATTCATTATTTTAATTACATCAATAAATGATAGATAAAAACTCCATTTGCTCTCGTACAGAAGTGTTCTCTCGGTAATTAAGTAATAGTTTTTTTTTCTTCTTTTCACATGAACACTGGCTCTGCGATACACAAATCTTTTCCTCTATAAACAATATAGCCGTATTTAGTTTTTACAACCTCTACAAGGTCAAATTTACAATTACGAGTAATTAGCAAGTTTCACAGTCGGCTTGATAAAAAAAAATCAATGGGAAAACACAACAGTTTTGCATCAAAGTAGTTTAAGAGTAGTTTTCTAATTGTTGTTATTACTTGCAACTATTTTCCTTTAATATTAAATTTTTCCCAATAAAATTGGTCCAAACGATATCCGCTGTTGCAGTTGTAGCAAAGTGAGCAGTGATGGTTGTAGGAAGTACTTCTGAATCGTTAAATTAATATACATAATAATACGTGTTGTAGGGAAAGGCAAAGAAGGTTTCGTTCCCTCTGGATGGTTGCACTTTTATTTATATTTCCTATTTATCTATTTGTCTATTTATTAGTTGTTCTTTACTTCACTCGTTCGCTCCGAAGTTTTCTTTTCGTTTTGAGTTACATTATTGTTCCTCATCATACCAGTGTCTTTACTTCCTTCACCCTAACAAATTGCGCTTTCTTTTTTTAGATTCACGTACTTGGTGTTTTCACTTTTTGTTCGTCATTCATCCTACTCGTACACCTGACCCTTTGAAATTCGTTCTCAGGTGCATGTGTCATCTTATTGTATAGAAAATCAAATGGTTTCCTGTAGAAGTGTCACAACAGTCGGTTAATTGTTCATAACTTGAGTGGCGTGTCGTATCAGAAATATAAAATTTATACCTGTTACGTGTGAGCCGGTACCTTCCACAGTTGTAGCATCTTTGGCCATTAGCCATCACCGAGTCGATTCTTAGGTCCTTGATTAGAAGCAACATTAGAAACAACTCTCGGTGGGTGCAATTGAAAAATTTAGTGTATAATTTGACATTGACCTTGATACACCTGTACCTGTAAGAGTACAAACAATACTTTTACTTTTATTCCCTTTTATGGTCGTCTCGTGAAACCACACCGTTGACAGGGGTCGTTTTGATTTTTCATTGTCACCGTCCGCCGAGGTACCTGACGACAACAACAAAGACCCCGTCTGCCATTTACCTGCAATTTCGGTGGGTTTGCTATTTTGTTTGACCGGCGAATTTGCCGAACCTTTTCACTTCACTACGATCACATCCCTTTTCTCCTCATTCTCGTTTCTTTTTTGTTTGTTTAAACGATGAGAGTATTGAAACGTTTGAATTTCCTAGAAAGAAGATTTCTTTTTTTTAACCCGTAAGGGATTTGCTGTTGTCAATGTCGACTCGTACTCGTAGCTGAAAGAAAAAACATTCAGGAGGTTGTGTCTATGAGGAGTCTATTCCTCGAAGCATGTAAATAGACTCCTTCTATTTAAGCTAGTTGTTAATTGGTTTTCACAGCTGGCGAACACAAACTTTCTGAGGACACTTCCCCGGGTGTGGGGAAACTTTACGAAATTCATTTATATTTATTTTGAGTTGTTAAGTTGTGAAAGCAGAAGATCAGAAACAGAAATTTGCTATTTCTACCGGATTAACTATTTAACTAGATAAATAGTTACTTTTTGTTATAAGTATGTAGAGGGTGTGTATACAAGCAAAGAAAGACGAGTAGTAATTTACATTTTCTGGGGTTTTAAAATTTTTGTTTTTCACTACTAGAATTATACTTCTTTTCGTTTAGAGTTCCAGTAGACTGAGAACAAAATCTCCGGTCGTGTTGGTGGTGGTAAAGAAACAAAAAACCCTCAGGCATTCCCCGATTTACATTTGGCATGAGTACGGTTTATTATTTCTCGGCTTTTACTGTTGTTTGCTCCCTTCTTATGGCGGCAAACTAGAAGAATCTATTTTAGTAGTCCCGTCTGTCGTTGTCTGTCGCTTAAAAAGAAATTTCTTTTGATTATTTTCTTTTTAAAGTATGAATCGAACATGTGGTGTGAATATCGAACACAAAAATAAGTTTTAAGAAAGTCTGACAGCATGTGTGTTCGCCTCGAAGAATGCCTGATACTTCTCCTGGCAACTGAACTTCCACTTTTGGCTATGGACAGACTTACTGAAAGAAATGATACTTGAATGTTGCTGAAATTTGTCGCTTAGAGTACTGCCATGTTTCCTAACTGGAGGAATCTGATCTACAAAAGAGCACCAACTCGTAAGGAGGAACTGCATAAAACAAAGGGTAACCCGTGCATTGGAACCCGTACCTGTGAGTGGTCGAATACCTCGGTCAGTGGTGTGTGTGTGTGTGTATAAAGAGGCATGACTCCCTACACTCGCAATATACATAAAATTTATACATAAATCATCGGGTTCAACTCACAGCTCAACAGTCTGTCATATTTACCGATCGTAAATCGTCCTTTTTTATTTACCATTGTCCCATGGGTACCTTCCTCATGAGCCTGATGGCGGTTTTGTCGCACAAAAAGGCCAGACTCCTGCCCCTTGCACTTTTCCTATGGAAAAGACCGAGCCGACAGGCCCTCGTTGCCATTTTTAGACGAACGTTGAACATGAGATTTCAAGTCAAGTCTCTTTTTCCTGTTTTGATTTCCTTCACTTAAACGTTATATTTTCTCTGAAAACTCGCAACTTTGAGGAAAATCAAACGATCAGGCACTGATGAAGGAAACATTACTCATTTTGTACAGTGCGTACGACAACAGGAAATTTTGAAAAGAAAGTTGAGGTGTAAGTTAATTATAGAGACTATTTATTTTTGCATTTGTCACCTCTCGTTCTCGAGTATCATGTACTGCAGTTTAAGAGGTGTGTCTTTCTAACTTCCAGGACAACTCCTGAACCCGAGAGGTTAATGTATTAGAAATTTAATAGACCGCGTTCCAGCCCCGTTGTATGTCTGACACGACCGATTGTCTAGGATAGACATACTTAACAGTTGCCGTTTTCTTTGAGATGCCATCGAAACGTTTGCAAATTGATGCGCAACCTTTTTCACTTGGAAAGGGTCAGACACCTTGGAAAAATTTGTCTTCCATTCATGTCTTCGGCTCAATAGGAGTACGGAATGGCATTAGCTAACTCATTCACTTTGTCTATCTATCTATCTATCTATCTGCTAGGTAACCGAGAGGTGAAGCGTTTGTCCTTCTAATAAAATATACAGCACATAACAGGAAAGTTCACAGTGCAAACAGAATTTCTTTTCTCTCGTTCTTTACTGATTTACGGTCCAAACACTCCCAGGTAGTTTTGTAAGGCGGTTGGTGTTTTTTGCGAGGTGCCAGGTAAGCCTGAACGATTCACTCGGTACTCAGACTGCTTGCAAGTACAAACTGTAGGAATAACCCGCTGCTACACACTGATTTTGTCTTACCAGAATTAGCATACCGTGAACTATGCACACGCCAAAAAAATGACACCTAAATGTTACAAATAGTCGAATATGTGTGAACGTGTCTTTTCTATGGGAAGTGGACACAGTCCTAAGGTTTGTAGAAGTCGTAGAAGCGTTTACATCTTTGGGAAGGGAAAAAAATAATTGCAGTACCCACAAATGATTGATATCACACTCATGCACAGGATCATATGCAGCGTGTGATTTTCATACAATACATCACTAATGCGATGTGCAGATTTGTAAGATAAATCTTTTTAGCCTGTACGATGTCTATTTTGGATTGACGGTAAAGTATTCAATGCTGGTGTGGCGAAGAACCGATGCGATAAACATACAGACAAGTAGAAAGAAATTCATCATGGCAGGATGAACGGAATGAACCAGAAATGGTCGATTGCATGAAGAATGTGATGACAAGTTAAATACACCCGGGTAATTTAATTATTAATGAGAATACGTCCTCTGACAAATCTCCATCCTCATGTGTTATCATGTAACAATTCCATATGATTCCCATCAATGGAGACGTGAGTAAGTTCTTTTGTGTTTTTGTATATATGTAATTACGTCCTGTTCTCCTCTCTTGGCGTGGAGGGAGTTGTCGCACTTGTTCGAGAGGAATTGTCGTCTCAGACTTTGACAGCAGTGACAGCAAATAGGTGGTGAGAAAGAAGACTATTTTTGAATCGTGAAACTATATAGGTACGAGTTGAAGGTAAGTTTAGAAACTGTTTTGTGTTGTGCAGTGACGTACTGGAAGGGAACGTTTGGACTAACAGAAACTAATGAAATTTTAATTGCATTGCGATTTACGCTCACTCGGGGATGCAATCTTATGCAATCTCTGCATATCTGATGTTCACGTGAAGTATTATAAAGTGCACTTTGACACTCTGACACCGAATTCCTGACCTGAAGTTTATGGTTCTCTGAGTCTTAAAGACTAGGAGTAAAAAAACTGAAAGGTTTCTTGAACGCGTAGTTATTTTTAAGTTTTTCCGCTGCCCTACTTTTCTAGGAACTGTAATATTCGTCACAAATTAAGGAGAAAAAATGACGACACAGACGATAAGAGTTCAGTAACTGCGAAAGATAGTAATGGATAGTGTGTAGACATAACGGGGCATCATCACTCAAATATTTAACGGGGGTTGCTCTGAGATACGCCTCGTGGATGAGGCAACCGAACATGACAAGCAGTCGATCGAGAGACGGATGTAAATTTAAAAAAAAAAACTTTGAGAACGTAGAAAAGCAATAAACTTGACAAACATGGTGGAAAACAAATAAGAATTGTTCAGCTGAGAGACGAAAGAAGAAGTGAACGGACAAGATTCAACTGAAAGAGGAAAGATGAAAGATAGAGAAAAAACCGACCGACCGACAGACAGACAGACAGACAGACATACACGAGGGACCCTCCTTAAATGCCAACAATGATAATAGAAAAAAATAGAACTAGATGAAGGAACTATCGTCTAAGGGCTTTAGGACACATGAAGCTTTTATGGTTGAATTGAACTACGTCTGAGCCGATGACTTCCCAAACCAAATTTTTGAGCTTTGAACTACTCTACGTCAACCCTCGTAGGGTTGACCCTCTCCAGACAGTTTCCATGTGAAAGCAAAATTGATTAACCTTGACGTAGAGAGAGAGAGAGATGTGTTGCGATCGATGAGTGATCTCACTGGAAAAGATCATCAATGAGGATGAATCAACGACCCTTCCTATCGGAGGGACATTTGCTAAATTCAATTCCGCGTTACAAGAAAAAGGAGTAGCAACAGCAGTTGTTACAACCGACTATTCTAGAACTATTAGTTTTTCCCAGAACGTGTAACACAGAACTTGAAGCAATAGGGTGGAATCACGCAAGAGCACAAATTTCGCTTAAACGGAAACGAAAAGCATCTGTGAAGTAACACGGCGCCTGACAACCGGGTACCGGGTACTTAAACCGATACCATCAAATCAAGTTCGATTCCAACGGGTATCTTAAGTAGTCTTAGTCTTGCTAACAGCAGGTACACCCGTCTCTTTCCAACGGGTTTTCCCAACCGAATTTTGTCCACGTGAATGGAGGGACCGGAAGGCGTAGCGCATACCCAAATGCATCCTCAAAGAGATACTTGTTTGGACAAGAAATATTAACAAGAATTTTTTATTATTATTATTATCACCATCAAAGTATTTTGGTGTAAATCGTAAGAAGAATCAAATGAATGGACAATTAGAACGAAACTCCAAGCAGTGAGATGACGAAGTGAAAGAAGCAGGAGACTTTGATTCTGATGCTGATGAAATAGAAAAGTCGTTGCAGTAAAAACAGAAGGGAAAAAATTGACAAACACACACACACACATTGAAACGAAGAGAGAGAGAGAGAGGGACAAAACCTGAAATCCTAAGTTGATTGTCCTTCTCATTAAGAAACTTCCTGCGGACCAAACTTCAGGTTCTTCGGCGGTGACTGGTGTGCGATGCGCCTATGTTTTGCGCTTCCAACCTGAATGGACACCGAGGACTCTTCTTCGGTCTGCGTTTCTTCACTTTAGTTTCATCCTCAAGTTCAATCGATTCGCATCGTGGAAAGGACACAGGGAGAGAGAGAGAGAGAGAGAGAGAGAGAAAGAGAGAGAGTGTGTGTGCGTGAGAGAGGGAGAGAGAGGCAGCAAGGAAGACAGTAAAAAAAGTAAATTTGTGAAGGAAATATACGGAAACAGAGAAAAACTATCGGCCGGTTTGGGGAGTTCGGGTTAGTTTTTTTTTAGTTTAGTTTAGTTTGTAGTTCGGGTCCCGTCTCTACGGGTTTTTTTCTGATTGGAAGAGACGACAAATTTTCCGCAGGATTGCGGTCACAGAAGGAGTGTAAAATTGTGCGCCTGAGTCGGTAAGTTTCAGAAAACTATAAATAGTTTGATTTGACTTAATTTGACGGCGGTCAGGTGGGCGGTGAAAAACCCGCGGACTCCGGGGCCGCCGATTCCAATCACACTATTCAATTTTCGTGAATAGTTTTTCAAACGGTGTTCTGAAAAAATTGGAAAAACTATTTTGGTTTTGGTGTTCTTGAAATAGAGCGAAGAGAACGCTTTGCCGGGTTTCGTTTCAAGACAAACCGGCTCCGGTTTTGTCCTTAAATTTTGTCCTTATCGGGACAAAACTAGCGAGAAAAACCAACTATAATTTCGGGGGGGAATAGTTTTAATATTCTCAAAACCAATAATTTGATTTTAAATAAAAAGTTGGTTAACGAGCCGGTTCCCGTCCGACCAAACGAAAGACTCGTTCTTGCGGCTTACGTGTGAGCAAATCAATAAAAAATTGTAACTACCAAACTATATTCTGCCACAACTACAACTCCACTACTCGTTTTTTTTTTGCGACAAATCAGATGTTACGGGTGATGCCGGTCGAGTTCCGAACTCGAAAATAAAAGTTTCTATTGTGGTATTAAATAAAAATTAAATTAATTTAAAATGGAGATAATCGATTGATTGTCGATTGATGTCACAAAATTCTGTGTAAAATTTCCGTGTTGTGTTCACTTTCACGTGAAAATTTACTTGTCTTGTAATCCAAACTGTAGTGAAGTTACGTTACAATTACGCAGTCGGAAAGTGTTAATTATGTCATTAGGGTTAGAGGGAAAATTTTTACCAAAATTAGTGTAAAATAGTACGAAAAGTGTACGAGAAAATATTACATTTCGAGAGTTAAGATAATAATTATAATATATATACATACATTATACTGTCATTCGAATTTTCCAATTTTCAAACGTTTCGATTCTTCCTCCTAAAAATGTTTAGAGCTTCTAAATTGTTTATTATTGAATATTATAAAATTCGACGAACATTAAATAAATAACCCGTGGCCTTGTTTCTCGGCTTTTACTAATTTTATAATATAATGTTGTAATATTAAAAAATATAATAGTAATAAAATGGAATATTTGGGAATATTTCATTATTGAAAACAATCTAAGTTCAGAAGTATTGTGTAAAGAACAGCAATATAAAATTATTATCTTGTTTACATACATTGGAGATAGAGTCTGACAGGTTATAATATATTTTAGTATATATGTATGTGTATACCGTAAAATATTTCTTCACGTCGACGGTTTGTTGGTTAACCCAACGCAAAAAGGAAGTTGTCGTGGTTACTTGTGATTTCTTATTTAACTTGTACGTTTACACTTGTGTAATTCTACACAATTATGTGAAAGATACAATTATTCATTATTTATGTATCTCAAGGTGTATTTTGTACGTTTCGTACGTGATAATATATCTTGCACTTGACGAGTTCTCCCTTTTATTCATGCAAATATGTGGTGATTCAACAACGTTAAATTGATTAATATTTATGAAATATTTTAGTATAAATTTTATATCCTTCAATATTGTTTTTTTTTTACTTTAGCAAACAAAAAAATTGTTTCGGTAATTTTAATGTTTTCAATAACTTCGTAATTCGCAGTTGTTGTGAAGTCTTCTTCCTAAAAAATATTTCCTGATTTTCAGGGTTTTTTGCGCTAAAATTATCTAAAGGTGTACCTGTACGGGGGGGATACAGGTGTGGAGGAGGTGGATCGGTGGGTTCACACATTGGCCAATGTTGCATGTCGAAGGACCAATTTCTTGTTGTTAAAAAATTTAGTTTTGTTAAACCGGGCGATCTTTCCCTGTCTTCCCTCCCGCGTGTCTGTGAGAGTACGCGCGCGTACTTTAAGGAATCGAACGTGAAACCTTGACTTGCGTCCGGAGATTAATTTGGTTCGCCTCTTGAGATAAAACATAAAAAAATTTGTTCTTTTTCGCCTTGGCTCCTCTTAGGAACTGATCTTCTCACTCGTCTGCTCCGAGTTGGTCCGACTGCTGGTACCCGTGTGAATGTCGGCCATTAACTCAGGGAAACAAATGACGGCAAGAAATCCTACCTGACTGGATACCTGTTGAGTTTGGTTTGGAAAAAATATTTAACAGGAAGAGTACTAAAAAAGATAGAGGAAACGAAGAGTTGTGAAGGAATTTTATAATTTTCTGCTTTTGAACGTAGTTTGGTAAACTTGACCTGGAAAAATTGAGGTGATTCCACAAGTTAAGTTGATGGGAAGTAATAGAAAATTAGTGTCAAAGAGATAGAACAAATGTACAGCGTAAGAGAACTTTAGATTCGATTGAACAGGTGCAGTCCCGTCAACGATAGGTTGCGGAGAAAGAAACAACTCACACTAAAAACTACTATATAGGAATTTTGCGTGCAGAACACTCAGAAAGAATCCGACTTCTCACATTCAGGCACATTTCTGACGAATCATTTCTTTACGAGGAAGTCCGCGACATCTTCTGCAGAAGATCCTTCGCGTTTTTTTTCCGGGAGTATTCCTCTGCTACTCCGGGGAAATTCAGGTTTCACCTGAGTACCGCGAATGACAAGACACAGGTAGAATTTTCAAGGTCCGCGAAATTGAGGACACGTGCAATTCTCTCGTAACAATATTTAACCGCTCGAGTTACAACTTTCATTATCAGGGTCGTCGTGCACGCGTAACACTTTCTTAAGAGTTAAATCGTAATCGGTGAACCTGTTTGTGGTTACGTAAGAAATATGGAGGAAGAAATCTGATTTTTAACACCCACCGATGAGTATCTTTCGGCGGAACACCACAGAAATTTTAAGGAATGTGACTCAGACGTGAAAACCTTAAAACCTGGACGCAAGGAACTTGCAAAATTCGACCCCAGGGAAAGCCAGCAAAACGTTAGTTGGTTGCTCTTTGATTTTCTTCATATTTACGTAAAAATGACGGTAATTAAAACCAGGTGAGGCTTAAGAAAAGATAGATGAGCTGTAGGGAAGGGAGAGAAGACACCAAAAGACACCAGGTGAGCTGTCTACTGTCAGGTGTTGAGACTGCGACTCTAATCGCTCTAACTATTTCACTGCAATAACTAAAGTGACCAATAGAATTGAATCGGACAACTACAACTATTCATTCGTGTTACGACGGATACAACAAATTTTATTACATGACAAATACTGTACAATTATGGTCAACTATTATACTCACGTGGAATTACTGTAACGACTTTATGAAATATTAATAATAACGTTCGTTGTAAACACATAAAATTTATTAAGTTTTATTACCTTACAGTCGATGTATTCACTTGATATTAAGGCGAACGATGTTTTATTGTTATTTGTTGATGCGTCAACCTACCACTTTCATACAGAACCAAACCAATTTCATTCGCCAAATTCATCAGAATCGTCAAATTGACATAACAATTTCGGCAAATGCTCGTTTCCGTGTCCGAAATTATGCTAATCTTCTACCTATCTTTTCGTGTATCATTTCAATGATTATTTTGTAGCCGTTCAACAGAACGTATGTGACAGGATAATTATATTTCTTAACAAAACTACAAAACTACTCCATGAAGGTTTCCTTATTAAAGGAGCAATTATTTTTAAATGCGACTCACGAAAACAATCAACCCTAACATTGAACCATAGGAACTAGCAAAAACAATTTAGTTTGTTGTGTATTTTTATTTGTTTAGTTTATGTTACTCACGACACTTAGTTATTCATGACTTTTCGTATACTGTACCAGGACACTTTTCGTCTCAACATTTACCAGGGAAACAGTTCCGTTTATATTTTTGTATGGATCGTCATGATTTCCACAGTAACATCGTGAGTGGTGTCCCATCCTCCGACTCGCTTCTTCTAACTACTAGGAAGTCTCAACTGAAACCTACGACCATCTGACCTAGGCCTAGTCAAGGGTATCGCATCCTGCCTCGGGGTTTCCTCGTTTACAAAATAAATATCCCATTAATTCTGACGTAGGCTCCGTCGTTTTCTCTCCCTGACACCCGACCCGACGATGACAGATCCTGACATGTCATTCCAGTCAAGAACAACCCGCACACGAGAGGAGGCAGCGATTGTCTGAGCGGACGAGGAAGTGCCGGGCACAAGACGAAACTAAAAATGCAAATCCCATGGTCAAAATTTGGTTAAATGACGGATCGCGTGCCTGAACAACAAAACAGGTACTTGGTACTGTGGCCTGGCCCGTCACCTCAATCATCCCAACTGTGCCCCGTTGGATTGTGTTCTTGTCTGTTGAAATTCGCGGTACCTGGGTACCTGATAGTCGGTCAACCTGTTACCACGACCGTTTAAAAGCATACTCGGGTACTTCTCGCTAACTCAAATATTTGTATAAAAAACATTGAAATTCGATAGTCTGGACGTTCTGTCCGGAGGAAGGACCAGGGAGGGTACCACGTCAAGACAGAACGCCTCGTATTGAATGGAGTCTTGCGGGTACTCTTCTTACCCAACATTTTTTCTTTCTTTGTTTGCTTTCACCCAGGCACCCAGACTGGGCTCCGAACAAAAAGAAAAATCAGACGTTTGCCTTTGTTTTGGATATGTGCGAGCATGTGGCCCAGATGAGGGTCCGTTGGTGAGTGGACAACATCTTGACACCAGACACGGCCAGTGTGTCACACACCAACCGACACTTCCCAGCCTTCGGTCTCATTGTTGTGTTGGACTGCCATAAATCAAATCTTCAGTTTGACCGCAGATTTTGGGTGGGTTACTTAACTCACACCGAACTACAATTACGTGGAATTTGGCCCTTGGGGTCACTCTTTACAACGGTATTTAGACAATCCTAGACATGACATTATCCCACCAATGAAAATTAAAACCTTCGATCCTTTTAAGAAAGGGCGCACGCATCAAATAAAGACGAAAATCAAACTAATAATTAAACTAATATCCGACGTAATGTACAATTTGAGTAACGAGACGACGCGGTGAACTAAACCTTGACACAAATACCTGGGAGAGATGGAAGTTCAATGGAAGAATCTCGTTAAATGAATTAAGTCGAATGTACAGTCTGGACCGCGAAAACGGGAACCCTAAAACGTGTCGCAGAGAAAGTAAAAAAACATTGTAGTTTACAACGGAAGTAATTAAGAAGAAAATAAGGTTTACTCGTAATCTCAGAAAAATACTCTGGTGAATGACGTCAATTGTTGTAGTGCTGGGTACAGCACAGGTACAGGGCTGAGTATTGCGTTTCTTGAAGTGGTGACGGCGTACAGAAAAATCCTGTGCGGTGAGAATCTCCGACCGAATGACTTAACTCACCTTGTAAAATTAACATCCAAATTGTTGGCCGAGCCGATTAGCCAGGTAATCATGTAATGTAAAATAAATAAAAAATGGCAGAATTATTTTTCACGAAGATGCTGAGAAACGAAAGTGCACAGTCATAGAGGATGACTCCTTGGGTGAGTAGTGCCGGATGCGGCAGACAGAACTGTATACATATTATTGTACAGGAGGTTAGGTCATTGTTGCTTTTTATTATTCCTCGCTCTACGGTCGAGAAGTAGTTTTGTTTATTTAGTGAAAAAAGCATGTGGTGTCGGAGTTCGTTGTAGTTATGTCACAGGGCGTATACACACAAGACGCGGTGTAATACGACGACTTGTGCCTTTTTATACCACGCTGTCTGAATGAATAGAGAACACTGCTGTTCGACTTCCTGCCAAGTATCTACGACATGTCAGTGAACTAGTTACCATTCCTAGTTAAGAATTACTCAATTTTTAAGTATCCGGGTATTCAGACATTTTTTCCTTTTAATTCCAATTTGTCGTAATATTATTTTAATTCCCATGGCCCGTCTTTTTACGCTCTCTGAATCCCATGATTAAGAACATGCACAGGCGTTTCAACTCATCCTGCGCTTTCACGACGAATGGTAAAACTATTTTCATATTTATGTATGAAATATTAATATAAGTAATCACTCTGTTTCCCAAAGTCATGCGTTCGAATGTTTTCGATGCTACCGTGACATCCGACCGATTGCGTAACTTTCTGTATTTCTGTATTTCTGTATTTCTGTATTGAACTTGTAAAATACAATAAGGAAAAATAGTGGGAAACTATTTGACGGGAAAAGTTAGCGGTCAAGTTTTTTGTACAGAATCGGGCCACGAAGTTAGAAGAAATTATTTATAGCGCTCTCATTATAAAATTTTCAATTGATTTTCTGCGGGTGAGCTCAACTTTGTCTTGTCTGGCAGACCAGAAGGAATGACTCGGGTACCTTTGACCACTACTCTGTCAGGTAGTCTGTCTTTCTTGTTGAACTTTCACTCTGGTCTTATTCACCTGGTTACAGGTTTACGGGTAAAATACCTGAGCACCGTGCAAGTTGACTTACCACACGGTGTACTTTTTTGCACCGAACGAGTACCAACTGCCTCACCGAGAACGAACCTGGGACATTCAATTTGTCTTTATTGCTTTGAGTTTAGATGTTGTAGGTTCGAATGGTACCTGGAACGGTTGATGGGATCGTTCAACCTTTCCTCCGCTCCGGCCAACACTTCTTCGGATGGTGAAATTTATGGACTCTTACGATGTGACTCTCCCTACGCCTGTCCGGGTTTATTAACCCGTTGGGTAGTGTCACTCCGGTCCAAGTACGAAACGTACCTGGCCATTGACAGAGGAGAAGCTACGACAGTTAGATGTACGTTTTGGGCTAAATCGAGTCATTCGCACGCGTTTCAAACGCTCAAAGACGATAAATCAGAACGAGTTTGTTTGCCTCTCGCACGAGTGTTAATTCCTCCGCATAACAATGATGGAATTTTTTGTCGGTCCGCCTGCGTTTTTCGTTTTAACCATGCGAATTTCGGTCGAAGAGTTCCGCCGTTTTTTTTTCCTTAGCGTCCGTCTACCAACGGTGCGACTTGCACAAATCATCTGCATTTTCATCATCATCTTCATCTTCATCTGATCCTTTTCAACCTGTTATCACGGGCAATTAACCAAGGACTTGTAAGAACTTCCTGAATGGTCAGGAATTTCGGAGAAATTCCATGTCAGAACGGATGAGAGCAATTGCCGGTTCTCTCAGGGGAGGGCATTCGCTTGAACTTCTGTTTTAATGAATGGTACGATGATTGACCTGATGTGGTAGCCACTACAAACAGGGCGCAGAAGATATTGGAAGACAGAATCGGATTCGTATTGGGTACTTTGTTAAAGTTCCGCACAGGAAGTGACCATCTCTAAGGTCTCGTCCTCGAAGTTGGAGCTCATAGACAGGCAAATGAAATGTCTGAAAATGGATTTAAAGGTCTTAGCTGATTAACAAGTTAAATTGTAGCGGTTTGATGTGTAAATGCAACATCTATCAATCTCGAAGGTGACAAGGCCACATGACCAGGTGCCGTACCACAAATGCCAGTGTGTGTGTGTGTGACACGCAAATCTGATTAAAGTCAGAGAATGTACGTGTTGTGTGAAACTGTGGGAAAACAATGTGGAGGCGTACCTGAGTTTTTGTAGCAGACTTTGGTAGAGCAGACAGTGAGAATTTAAGTAGACACAACGCGACGGAGTTTCGGGTTTTTTTGCCTCAGCTCACGGAGCACCTCCCCTTCCTATGTAAAACAACGGAGTAGATAGAAATGTTAGTTGAAGAGGAAGTTAGAAGGATTCTCACAGTCATTCCAGTAAATTCTGAAGGGAACACAATGGGAGGAGACGTAGCTGGAAGGGAACAGAGTGAAGAATAAACACGAAATAAGCCGGAGGGTACCTGGTAAAGTTTGTTAATAACTCAGGTACAATGACAAGGTGAAAATGGCAAAAGGTGACCACTTGAAGGTATTTGTGAGAAGAGGTTAAAGTTAAAGCTGTTGATGTCGACTCCGCCTCGCACCTGTGTTCAATAGAAATAATTTATTGGGCGTGTTAATTATTCTCTATGTATACAGCGTGTAGTCTTGTGTTATTTCAAGACACCAGAGCTTATTTCTTTTTTTAATTTATTCTCTTTGCCAATTAAGATTTCCACAGGGAAATGAACGTTTCCCTTCCTCTCGAGTGAGTCGTTGCAAGCGCAAAAGAAAGGGTTTCTCCTGGAAAGGTACCCGTCGACAAGGCTTAGCTACTCGCTACTCGCTGCTCTTGTCCTCCTACTCGCCATTTTCCGCATGATTGAGAAAATGATGTTGAACATGAATGTTCGATCATAATCAACGTTCAATGCATTGCATTCCGAACAACATCGGTCGGGTTATGTGTCAATTTAAGATATTATGTGTTTGCAGAAGGTCTTCTACCCGCCTGTGTCTGTCTCTTTGAAATTTTGCCGAAGTCGTAAAATCCGAACGACGAGGAGTCTTTTGTTACCTAAATGTCTCTCTACAGAATTTAAGTCAATTTTTAGAAATTCTCGAACATGTCGAACATCGACTGATTCATCGGGAAAACGCAGACGAATAAATTTAATGTGCGTGTGCATGCGTGTAATTTTCTATTTCGCGTCTGTTGAGTTTTGTCCCCGTCGTGGAAAGATTAAAAGAAAGACCATAAAATTCGGTCAATTGGCGGGAAAGCAAATGCTGATTTTATATACATTTTAGAGGTCTTCAACTTTGGTCTTTCCTTCATCAGTTGCTGGAAGTCGGTTGGACTTTGATTCCTGAGATTCCATTCAGACATTTTCAGGAGATGTCTTATCTTTTTAGTATTCTTTCATTGAACGATCTAAATTGATGAGATCGGTTTGGCCTGATCGGCCGGCGTGTCTCAAGAGCGACGTCCTCCATCGTCCATTTTCCGATAAATAAAAATCATCACGGATCGATGAGACGTCGTTAAGTACTGTCAACTTGAAGGTATTAGAAGTGTTCGAGTGAAACGTAACCCGGTCGGACGGGTAGTTTTCTACTTACCGGTAATTTCATAACGACGTCATGTCAACATTCTCAGAGTCATAAAAATATGAGACGGCACGAGATGATAGGAAGAATATTAAAGGAGTGAACGTTCGAGGTATGTTGACAAGTTTCCACGAATTTCAGTTATAGTTATACGAATTTTAGTGAAGTTATCTTCTGAGAGAGTGCAAGTTTCTAGTTTTGTATGAATTCAACTTCAGGCGAAGGTTTCTGAGGAAGAGGAGGATTGTGGTGGAAGTGAAGAGTGGCCCTGTATCAAACTACTTGTGTAAATTGAGATTCTCAAAAAAAGTCAGACGGGTCAGAAAAAGGGATGAAACGCTGTCAAATGTTGCAGAGGAACACTTTCTAGCAAAAGAAAAGGTTTAATGCTGTCCGGTGGTGTATTCTCTTCTACTTTTATCTATATACGTTATTTACATTGCACTTCGCACTCGCTACTTGTTTTTCTATTATTTCAAGGATTAAACATCTCTTTTCGTTCGTGTAAAATCATCCGCACACGTAGAAAAGATGTCCACAATAATCCAAAATTGGTTTATTGATGTCAAAGACATGCCATTCGGTTCTTTCGAAGGAAGCTGCTTTTGACGGTGGACGGACAACATTTCTATTTTGGACACTTCTTATTTCCTTTGTTATTTCACCCTTGAATGCACGGGAAAGGGGGATTTTCTACCAGCACACGGACATACTATATTTCAAAGCCTTCAACGTCACAGTTTCCTTTTTTTTTTCAAAATCCAACAAAGAACCCAACAACTGGACGATTTTAAGTTTCCAAAATGAAATTCTTCGCATTCTTCTTACTTAGAACTTGAGTAGTGAACCTACCTATGCGTACACAGGTTTTGTCTTACGTAAGAATTACCTGTATGCAAGTGTTGTGGTTTGTGTCACGTAACTAAAAATTAAAAAAGTTAGACTTTACTTGAAGCTTTGAATAAGTTCTGCACGACTTTGTGTCGCGTCTACAGCAAATTGTTTTCTCGGCGCCTTTTTGTCTTTCGCTGAAGTTTGATGAGTCACAACATCATGCGGTTTTGATGAAATGAACCGTAACCTTTTTGCGACTTTCCTGCATTCTGTGAGATGTCGGATTTTACTTGGCGCTGTTTGGTAATGACAAACAACAAAAAATTCAAACCGACGTCCTGGTCAACCGGTTGCTTGCGGAGAAGAGGTACGTAGCGGCGAGGTACGAGAAATTCGACTGAAACACTCGGTGCATCACCAAAACAAATATTGAGGAATCCCTCGGACTTCCCACGTTTCAACAAGTGATTGATTACAAACAGTTATTTATTTTATTGCCCTACTTGAGATGAGACAAGTCATTCATGGCAGCAGACATCCGACCCGGACCGGAGTGGAAGACACAAACAAAAACAAAAAAAATAAGTAGAAGGAAAGTCCTTGACTTTGAACAGAACTCTGTTGAGCACTTAAAGACCGTTGGAAATGTCGGTGGTTCACGTCCTTTCCGGTTCCTCAGGAGCAGTCCTCAACCCTGAAAATTTGAATCTGTCGTACGTGGCGCGTAGCTAAATTTGGTACACAGCTACATTAGCTACACACACGTTTTATTATTATTTTATTACGGACGCAAACAATAAATTTCGCCTTTTTCTTCCTTTGTGAGGTTTCCCTTTTTCATAGACACATGTAAATTGGTTTTGCTACAAACACCCACACAGACCGAATTCAATTGTTATGACCGCCATTTTGAGCTTTAAAATGTTCAACAGCTGGAGGTGAAAAGCTGCAAAAACAAATGGATTTATTTTAAATTATTGACACATAACCGGAGTGAATAATATCTCACGTAATATTTAGTTTCGCTTTGTGGCGAATTTAACGGAGTGACACTCCGAGGCAAATGCAATTTTTTTTTTCTTTTCAAAAGACAGGCAGTGGACACATGGACGAGACGAACGACACGTTTGTCTTTGGCTAGGCCAAGAAGAAGAAGAAGAATTCTGTCAGAAAATTATCGTTTAGCTTTGACGTTGAACCCATCCTTGTCTTTTATACACACTGATCACCTACAGTGAATTGACTCCTGGGTGTTTCCTCCTCTTGTTACCTTTTATTTTTGGAAATGTACAACCAGCACTTAAAGTGTCCGGATCCGTTGCATTGAGCGGCGTTAGTCTCGGTATATCCGTACGTGTCTTTTTGTTTCTTCCCTCGAGCATCGGTCATTTCTATATATGGAAATGTAAAACAAGGTAACAATTGACCGGCCTCGAGTGTGCAACACAACTTTTGTCCCTAGGAAAGTTTTAATTTCGTCGTTTAAGTGGCAGTCAGAAGGCAATTGGTTGGCCTGGAAAGAAGACAAAATGAGTTGTTTGGCATCCACGTTTGACCCAATGTCATGCGAATGCTCTGATTTTCGTCGAGTGTGAAGTCGGGGAAAAGTAATATTAAAATAATAGAATCATAAGGGGAAACTATGGGATTCAATTCGGGAAGGTTGCGAGGAGCTTTGAGCTTTTATTTAACCATTACTAGACAAATCATTGCGAGAGAGAGAGAGAGAGAGAAAGAAAGAAAGAGAGGGGGAAGAAAACGGGGAAAGAAGTGCAAATCCCCATAAAGTAAGAGATGAAAGGAGACGTGTGCAAGTCAGATGAGATGACGTGGGGTGGCCCTGGGGTGATCTTCCTGGGTCAGGCCCAAAGCTCTGGCTTCTGCTGGACCCAAAGCAAAGGGGAAGTCACTCACCGAGGGATTTCTCAGTCAGCTTCGACTTACTCTGACGGAAAGTTGCATTTTTCCATCTCTGCCCGAAGGTTTTTCTCTCCGTCTGCGTTTCCGTTATCCGCGTGCGTGCTTGCGTGTGTGCATACGACATGCATTCGATCGGGTACCGGCATTAATATTCAGACTGAGATTCCTTCTCTGCTTTTTTTTTGTTTCACTTAACTTTATTTTCGTTACGGTTGACAGTTTTTCACAGAGGTCAAGTGCCGTGAAAGACACACACTCGCCGGGTTTGTTTTCCTTGTAGACGGAGGAAGTGGCAACCGAGAGGAAACAGTAAGTAGGAATACTATTCAGAAGTACTCGAATGAAGTTGATGTACTTTTGGGAAGAGCAGACTGAGTCGCGTGCTGCAAACACCAAATTCCTGTCAAGGTTTGCCAAAAATCAAAGTCCGGTCCTCCTTGTGTAGGGAAGTAGGACAACCTTCTAAATGAAAATACCATGTCGTGGCTGCCAAAACCCTGCCGGCAATACAAAAGGAAAGAAATTTTCTTGACAATAAAGTTAGTTGGTTGGCCACGGGTGTAAGTTACGTGTCGCTGGTACCACGAAGTACCCTGGCACCCTGTCCATCGATCCCATCGCAGGCCCTAAATTTGAACCTTCTGGGTGGCGTTGTCAAGGACCGCGTTTGGTGTCAGTCGGATGTCCCAAAATGTCCACTCAAACTCGCGTTGAAGCAGAAAAAAACCTGTGTCCTTGCTAACCCAAATGATTATCCGATTTATTTTACGACTCGATGTCTGGTCCTCGTCGCACGTTTGCCGGAAATTCGGGTTCATCTTCGCCAAGGACAGGAAGATGAGATGAGCTTGTGAAGGAGCAAGCGGTTGCGGTTGTGGCGGTGGTGGTGATGGTGGAGGGGTCAACCGTGGTAATCAAAAGAATATTAAATTTGAATGTAAAAACACACAGACACACACGAGAGAAAGAAGGACGATTTGGTCGTCCAAATGTTAATTTCTAATTTCGTTTGGTTGTAACAAAAGCAGATGAAAACCTGTACGCAAAACACTCGAGACAAAACGCCGTAATAAAACGTCGGACAGAGACTTTTTATTGAAACACTCATTTTCCGTAATAATTTAAAGTTCGTGAGGAGCGAAATGAATGCCAGGGAAGACACGTTTGACAAAAAAAAAAAAAAACGCGCGCGTGATTTTCCCTGGGCCATCCCGTCGCGATAATCATCATGTTTATAAGGTAATCATTCGTTATTTTCGTGTCATTTTTTGGTTTTTCTCGTCCGCGTGGTCTGTGAGAAGTCGGAAGCTGCGTAGCTGGACCAACCCTGAGAGGAATGGCCCAGCCGGAAACGACCGACGAAGTCTGACATTTTTTTTGAGGAAATCTCTCGCCCCGACAACTCACAGATCGATTGAACAGGAAACCGTACTCGGACTCTTTAATAACTTATTAATAAGTTAATAAAAGCGAAAGTATGAAACACTGCCAGCTGTACACTAAGTTCTCTTAATGATAATTTCAAGGATCACAGTCGTATACAATGATATTTCAACACATCGACGTTCCGATAATATTTATGTTTTCTGTAAACCGTAAAAGAAAGTCAATAATAACTTAAAGAGCATCGTAAAAAATTAAATAAACAATTAACTCAATTCCGATTGAGATGAGATCCTCGGAATCCAATTGCATCCTCGAACTTTAAAGTTTTTTCCTTAGCAAACTTAGCATTCTCGTGTCTGGCTGTTGGTGTCTCAATCTGTTACATTGAAATTAACATACTCGACGAAAATATTTTTTTTTAACTTCAAAAATAAAACGAGTGTTAATTCTTATTATAAATTATACAGTCAATGGATGTACAATCGATATTATGGGACAAGTACAATCGAATGTTAGCCAGTTTTATTTTTCTACTTAAAAATAACACAGCAAAATATTATAATTTTCGGGACAAAAGACGTGAAAACGTAATGATCGAACTTTCTTATCTGCATAAAATGAATTTATTGCTAGGTGGGAAACTGTTTTATGGGATTTTTTTGTAGTTTTTGTAGTGTCTCGCGTTGCCAGGTGACCTTGCAAGGCGAATTTTACTTTTGAACGAGTTCTCAACTCGAGTTGTCAGGTCCAGTGAAATCAAAAGAAAATGTCTGATGTTGAGGCCGAGATGAGAACCGTGCACTTTTCTGTGGTCAAGTTGAGAGTCTTCAGGAAGACCTCGTAGGAGACGTTGGAAAATGTACAAAGCAATGTTAATTTAGGAGTTAGGAAGGTTCAGAAGGGATGTAATGAGTTAGGCTAATTTCCAGTGAAGGACACAAGGAGCAGTTTGAAATTTAGGAAAGGATGAGCCGTGCAAGAAGACAGCCAGACAAGAAAAGATCGTTTACAACGATGAGACGATCGTAAAATTTGAAGGATTATTCATGGCTCATTCTAATTAGCTCGGTTTTGCTGTAATAAAATTTTGCTAATGTTTAAGGCCAGATTCATCCTCTTCAGGTACGAGACGAATCGGTCGACTCTCGGTGCCCAGGAACCGAACGAAATAATCCGGGAAAATTGAAGGATTAACAACGTTAGCCTCATTCCCTTTCTATAGAAGTTGTATCTTTCGCCTTCGTGATGAATAGGAGAGATTTTTTTATAAGTTGCACTATTAAGTTACAACTTCTACGTCACTTCATAAGTGTCTGTCACCGCATTTAAGTCGATTACACAAGGAGTACAAAATTATTTAAAATTTTTTGCAATTAGTTGAACCTACCGGGGCGGTAGGGCCTGTCGCTCGCAAATTCACTCCAACCCCTAAAGTTTGGCTTATTTGTTCTCTTGCACGTGTGGTGTAGCAGCCAGCACTCGGACAGCACGTGGACTTGTTCGTCCATCTGCGTTTTCTGTCTCATCTCCCCTTCGAGACAAATCTTAGCCTAAACTATCGTCCCTCAATTTGTTTGTTTAAATGCGAGTATTTGCCATTAGCACTTGTCAAGTCTGTGAAGGGCCCCCTTCGAGGGCCTTTTCTCACACCATCGGACCCAGAGAATTTGCTTGTCTCACTTGTAACGTGTGTCTTTCTCACAAGTTTTACTCCTGCGAGACGTTCTGTTAATCTCTGACTTTGGCACGTCTACCAAGTTAACCAGAGTTGAATATTTGCTGTAAATAGCGCTTGATCTGTGCTACAACGGCAGAAAGCAGTCAATCGACGGTTTTATACACACAAAACACCAACGCCATTTTTAATTTATTGCACTTCTTGCGTGATATCAAAAGACATGAAGTACTTTAATCCTCCGGTTAAACTTGTTTGTTTAAAATGGTAAGAAAATGACAACCAACGACGGTAATTAAATATAATTATATCGAGTGTTTAGTATATATGTTTTTAATGATATAAGCAGTCGTTGGTGTTGTGGTGGTTTTCCTCTGGTTACTGGACTTAAGTAGGAATTGAGGATCGTATCCGCAGAGGTTACATTATTTATAGCTCAAACTTTTACAGATTCAATCAATGAGTGGATATGGATTAGTTTGACAACTCGGTCAAATGATTGTAAATGAAAATGTACGTAATGTACATAAATGTACATATGCAGGTTGATAATTATGAAGTAAAATAAAATTCGCAACGACTTTGAGGTTCCGGAATGGACTGACTGTCTTAGAGTTGTGCATATTTTCTTGAAATTTTATTTATTAAATATAAATTATTTATTAATAACAGGGACGTTTGTGTGTACAGTTTATTTTTCGCCGTCGTTAAAACGGAGACATGCCTGAGTTCCTGAACTACTTTTACTTTATTTTTTGTCTAAAAAAAATACGTAAAGAGTTAAATTTATAAATTCGTTTTGGAGTTCTCAAACTTATTAAAGTTCTATAAGTGTGCACAGTTTGACTTATTTGTTGTTGGTTTAAGTAGTAATATGGTTTTTGGTGTTGTACCCAGCACAAGTTCGCAGGACGCCTCTTGACAATTCGAGAGACATATAATTTGTAGCAAAGGTAGATTTTATTGTGTACAGAGTCTTTCACGGCACCACAGTAATATTACACATAATTTAATAAATGTGTATGTATTGTTACGTAAAAATTTAAAGAAATAAAGTTACACTTAGCATTAATTCTACAATGATAACAAAATACTTAAAAATAAGTTTTAGTGGGCACCAAATTTTTGGTTAACAACATAGTTGCATTACATAGAAATACGGGTTACATAATTTTCCATGACATATAACATAAAGTGAATCATACAGGAAGGTTGTCAACATTCCAAGTTCTGCAGGTCTACATCAGCAACGTGAACTTCGGTCTTTGAAGTCATTAAAATTTATTAAAGTCGATTTTTAGACACCACTCACACTCTTTCGGATTAGTTTTCGATTATCATTTTAGTTTAATAGTGTAATATATTGTTCGTTTAACACAAGTTAATACAATTATTCCGGTTATTAAGTAATTATGAAGGCGTGCCACGATTGGTCACGTCTGTTCATTTGTGATGTTCACGTCTTGCTGGGTCTTGGACTATTCTGCAGAACTCAAGTAGTTCAGTGGTTTACGTGATAGTTTCAAGTTCAACTGTCTCTCCGAGCGGAGCTTCTCGGATCTCTGCTTTTTGGGATGAATTAAACGGTGGTAAACGCCGGAGATGAGTTACAAAGGGCCTTAATAAATTGTTATTTATTTAAATTACGCAATGCATACGTTTATTTATAATTATTACACAATTTGTTCTTTGCCTTGGTCGTTTTTATTACTTTTCGTGTTAATCTTGCAATTCTGGTTGCCAAATATTTGATGTTCCTTCCCCTGGTCTTCTTATTTATCATGCTTGACCTCTCTGCCCGGGGCCTGACGAAGGTTTTCGTGTGGTCCTCAAGCTCTTCTCTAATTTTCAAATCAATTCAATTCAATTCATTTCAATCAATTTGTTTTATACTTGCCAAACGAAACTGGTTACCAAGGAAAACTCCTTCTGAACTTGGCGACGCTGCTTTGCATTTCAGCCTTATTTTCTCTCTCTCTCTCTCTCTCTCAGGCACAGGCACACTCGCACACACACACACACTCACACAACGTACAGGTTTTGGGTTCCCATTTAGTCGAACTCGGGTTGTCTTGTTGATGTTAAGTCTCGTCCCTAAGTCCTCTGCCAGTTTCTTGCCTCTGGAAGTGTCTTGTGTGTGTCTGTATGTGTGTTTGTGTTCGTGCGATTGTTGTTATTGTGTTGTTTCTTGTTGGTTTGTATACAAACAAATTCGGTCTGAATTTAGGGAACGGCAAGAAGAGTGTGCTTTGTTTTTTTTTTGTTCACCAGTGAACCTGAACACGACATGTTTTTCGCTGTAATTACACGTTGAGATCTGTGTGGATATCACTGCGAAAGGTAATGATAGTGATAAGTTTATTAAAAGTTGATTCGATCGACAGGTGAATTAGCACTCGGACCGGCTTTACCTTGGGCTTACCCTCGTCCATTTTTTTTCTTCTTCTTTAGTTTGACGTACTTTTGAACTTGACTCACATGTATTACATCATTTTAAGTGGTACTCACGAGTTTTTAATCATTTTTTAACTAGTTGAGATGTTTCTGCGTTGCCACGCTGATAAATCTCCTTCAACTATTGTTTGAGAAATCTTATGTGTACATACTTAAGTTGTGGGAGGTGTGTCGGGAGGTTACCGGAGAGTTGAGATGTTTAAATTACTTGAGGAATGAAAAAGTACATAACTCACAGGAGACTGATGCTGCTTTGCAAATCACTCTGGTCCATCACACTGCCACACACTGTAGACTGTATTTTGTTGTACTTTTGATTAACGACACTAAGTCTGTAGCTCTTTCGAACTCTATTAGACGGTTTTTAATTCATTACTTTTACGATAAACGAGAAACCAAATGCTGCAGAGCAATGGGAAGAAGGGTGAACAAAGTGAGGAATGTGAAACGACGTGGTCCGGGCAAAAGACAGCGAGCTTGTGCGGAGGAAAAGAAAAAGTTGAGACGACGTGGTGCAGAAACAATGCAAAAAATGCAAGGCATGAGCATACATAAATTAAATAAATAAAAGGGGCAATATAAGAAATCAACAGTGTATGAATGAAAACATAGAGCCGGGACATAAAGAAGAAAAAACTTTGTAGTTGGAAAATGAAAAGAATTTTATGTCAACAAACAGTCGTGGTGAGAAACATTCGAGGGAGAAATCGATAGAAAATTGTTAGAATTTGTAGAAAAATAGAACAGAATAATGAAAGGCTAAAATTTCCTCATGTCCGTAATGTTAGGTACGTGTCTGCATACCTCGTAATCGGTGTCCATTGTCCACCAAGACCAAGAAAAGTTTCAAGGAAAACCTCCGTCCGTCACGGAGATGTCCCAGGTGCGACGAACCTGTCGATTACTATCTTTGTTTGTCTTACAATTCATGTTAATTTGATTAAATTAGTCGCATGATCGCACTGACTGACACTGAGTCTCAGGTACGCTGCATGAAGACGTACCTTACCGTGCCTATTGTGCTGCTTGTCAAAAAAAGATCCTCCGGTTCCTCCGTGGCACTTCGCCAACATTTAAAACCACGTTGCACACATTTAAACCTAATAAAAAGAATGTAATTTGTTTGTAATCGCTTTTCCTTGCAATTAGGATTTCACACGGGGACAATACCGAACCTGATTTTATTCAGGTACGTCTCTATTTGTGCGTTGCGTTGCACTACATCACGGTCCACTTTTTTTGTCTTTCTATCCCTGCCCCCCCCCCTTTGTACATTCTTATTTCAGATTTGATTTTGACAAGATCCAAAAGCGAAGAATCTGACATTTTGAGAAAAACTAGACTAAATGACTGACAGGACGGACAGGTACGCGAGGTAGAGGAGATGGAAATCTGAGAGGAAGCTGTAAGAGGCCGTAAATAAATCGGAGAACTGAAAATTTCACTTCTCCGCGGCAGGTAGCCGCTATTAACCAAGTAAAAAAAAGTTTTTATTAAAAGTCAGGGCTCAAGGACTTTGTCCACTTTTTTGTCTGGGAATTCGCAGGTATCCGGGGATGTACCTGGGGACCTCGGATGGTGCACAAAATGGGCATGCAATGAACTCATGCGGCGAGGCTGCGGTTTCCCTCCGTTGTGTGTGTGTGTGTGCACACAAATGCACTGGCTCGAGCTTGTGCCTGTGTGTGCCTGAAACGGAACTCGCAGTGGGAGTTTCGTGTACCTGACTCGATGATGTACCTGGAATTAGACGTTTATCCGAGGCTAGATAAACCTGTCGTTCATCAGGAAGAATAAACAGTGACAAAAAATTACAAGGGTGTGACTCAAGACTTGTTTTTGACCGCGAGGTGATTCAGGTTTCAGGCTCGTGTCATCATAGGTGTCGTCCTATGGGAACCAACAAAAATGTTGAAATGTTGAGCATCTGGCAAGTCAGTTCTCATTACCCTTGGATGAAGATGGTCACATCGTGTCCTCATCCGGTTCCTGAAAATACTTGGACGTACCTTTGCAACTGCTAAAAAATGTCTTTGCCTGAAAAGTAGAAAATTGCACGATCCTTCTGACTATTTTACTTAGTTTTTTTTAAACCCGAGAGGTTGAGGGAAGAGTATAAAATTTTTATTAAACTTTTTCTTGTATACCTAGTGAACTACTCCAAAAGCCAGCCTTCTAGGAGACTTCATAACGCGAGAGAAATACATTGTTTTTTGTCTTACATTGTACAGGAGTTTAGAGATTCGAGCCGTAGTAGTGTTTTCCTCCTAATTCAAAAATGGAACTTGTAATCGAATATAATTTCGAATTACAAACGATACGTTTGAGTTGGTTAAGAATCATAACGGAAATGCCAGTTTCAAGGTAGACTAATAGTCGTAGTAATGAAGCGGAATGATTACCAATGACCATCCTCCATCAATTACATCCTGGAAATGGAAGTCAAGTCTAACTTCGGACGTAATTGTAGTTGTCTAACAACGGTGAGATGCTGGCGTAGCAGGGAGCTGGGAGTGTCACTGGAACCAAACAAAAATTAAGAGAAGGTCGTTGGTCATGAGGTGAGATCAGCCCGGTCCTAGAAGAAATCAAAAACCATGGAAATTCTAGAAGTAACCAGAAAATTACGTAATTAATTATTAGTCAGTGCAGTTTAATTCTCAGTTCCTGAAAATGATGATTTTCCCTTCGGAAAAATGCTGGACGGTAGTAAAAGCCGGGTCTCGCCCATGCGAATGCCACGACCAGTTGGCCTAGTTACTACGTCTACTAGAGGAGAAGTGACAGACCTCCAGCCTCCATTGGATTTGTAATCGTTCCCTTAATTAGACAAATCAGACGTTAGCGTCTCTGTCAGTTAGCAATTCTGGGCCTTTTGCGGAGGGCGGTAGCCATGTTACAACAACCTGTCAACTAATCCGAGTCGAAGAACCATTGGTAGGCCCATGCTGTGACCTTTCTAAATTGCAGCGAGGCGAGAGATCGAAGTACCTGAAAGATGGTCGATTCGTTGGATACGTTAATGGGTTTTGCATTGCATGACGCGACTTACCTGCCGTCAGGTTCGACCTGTGTTGCAGAAGACACGAATTGTTGCTCAGGGCACTCTCGCACCCATACACAGGGCAGTTATCGGCATGTGGAGGCATGTGGAGTCGGGCGCCTGGTTCATCCTGCAGGCATACATGTGACGGAACAGAAGCCGGGTACCGGTCTAGTGAGCAAAACAACACGCAAGAACAGCGTCAGTTTGACAAGATGTAGACAGGTTTAAAGTTTAGATTGAACTGACTTGGCGCTGTCAGATACCAAACTGGTTGTTGGTGCTTTTCCTTGACTGTTGGTAGGAGCAGAATGTGTAGTGTCCGATACTCCCAGGTGAAGTGGCTCACAGCTAGGTGTGATGTACATTATAATTCCTTGATGTACAAGAAATGTTAAAGGGTTGGAATAAGCGATGTTTGGTCATTCGATACCCAAATTGTTTGTGTCATACAACACCGCGCCTGTGGTGGTCGAAAGTACCAAGAACAACGTCAGTGATTTCATTACAAATTGCAACGGCGTGTGTGCCTGATTTGCGTCAATTGGGTGTTTATGTGTATCGATCACGAAGCAAATTGGCGACGGTTACTTGGGAAGTTGGGTCAGCCGTTTTGGCTTTGACATTGGCTCAGGCATGGGCGTCAAGTGTCGAATGAGCGGAATTTATAAGGAAACCTGCCAAAAGAGAGAGAGAGAGAGAGAGACTGAATCGCGTTCCAAACCTTTTCAATTCAATCGAAGTTTACGTTTTGGAGAAAGAAACGAGCCAGTCTTGGAGGATTCTCTCGATCAAACAGTCAGTCATTCAGTCATTCACCGTTTTTTCATTCCCAACATCGTTCCAAGGTGGTTGTGACTCTTTTGCGATAAAGACATTATGAACGAGTACCTCTCGGCTGCTTCTGCAGCCTACCAATCGAACAAAACTTTCTTTTAATTAAATTTTAATTTGTAAAAGAACACGAAACTTATTCTTCCTTTTTGTTCGCAATTACTTGCCACCTGGTAATTATTTTTCAATCTTGTCGAAAATTAAGCACCAACAAAAAGGTACCAAATGATTAGACTGATTGATTAATTGGACGTTTCGTCAGAAAAACGGTACGAAGTTTTCCATTTTTTGTTATTGGGAAGGAGGGGTGTTGCGTGATTGCCCACACGGATGAACTCGGGTGGTACCCGGGTACTTGTTTTTGTGTGTGTCTGTCATTTTGCAGTCAATCAAAGATGCCACGGTCAAAGTCTGAGGGCTGACGAGTTTTAAGTGAAACTCTTTGCTATCCCACTCCGTCTCACCAGTAACACATGAACGGGTACTTGTTCCCTGCCTTCCTGCCGTTGCGCCAAGTTACTCAGATTCCTCACCGTCGTAGGTAGCAGGCAGCAGATAAAAAAAATACGCAAGAAAATCGGATTCCTCTTCCCTGCATTTATCACTTAAAGCAATAATCGTGGATACTATAAAGTACCCGATCTAAAATTTTAACTAAAACGAGATACTCAATAAGGAAAAACTTCCAAATTTGACTTAAAGGCACTCTGAGCCAAATTTAAAACATCAAGTCGTCAAAAGATTTTATTTGAACGGAATTCCACGTATAAAAGTAGTTTTGATGTTGAAGTTTTTTTGCATCAGAAATATTTTTTAAATCACCGTCATCATCATCATCGGTGTCGTCGTCGCTTTACGAACCTGCTCATGTTTTTATGCTACAACTTTAATAAACAGGTTCTTCGAGTCAGTTTCGTGAGAATAGAGAGAGAGAGAGAGATGAAAATAAGAATAGTCGCAACGATAACTAAAACTGCAGGATGAGCGCTGCTGTGGGGTTCTGATGAAACTACAGTTTGTAGTTAACGGAAGAGAAGATTGGAACTTGCCGCAGGTACCTGAAACTGTTGGATTAGGTTCCCCGTATTTTTCTAAGCAGTCCCTTCTGATTTATATTTGGGTACATTTTTTTTAGTTTTTAAGAAAGGCATCACCAACTAACCGGTCAATTTTGCTTCTAGTTTTTTTACTTTTTGTCAGAATACATTTTAGTGGATCCTACTGTCTGTGTGCGCTGAACAACTACACTCAGGACAGGTTGATGGACAGGTTGACGGGAACACTTTGGGAAGCTTCGTTGTAAAGGAAACTGTTAGAAAAAAATAGTAATTAGATAATTATGTTAGTTTAAATTGATGGCGTGTTAGAAGGCTTTCACACCTTCCAACTGGTTGCCTCTTTTGAACCTTTTGCCTTTAAAATGCCACCATCGCGGCAGGTAGTACGCTTGCGTAAATTGGAGGATTGTGATAATCAACAAATCCAATTTGTCCTTCTCAATTTTCATCTTTTTTTCTTCTTCTTCTTCTTCTTCCTCTTCAACTTTTTTTACCGGCCGTACGAAGGCCGCAACTAATTATTTTTTCTATTCAATTTATTGCTACAATTTTATTTGGAAATTACAAAGTCCGATTGAGTACTACCCATAGTTATTCACAACTATCGAGTTCACACTCTCACACTCGTTCTTTGAATTTACTTCCAGACATTGTTTTGTATTCCAGGGAGACGTCTGTTACGATCTGAATCCTATTAATACGTACCGATGTAATGGAAATCAGGATTATTACAAATATTTAAGTCACGCTAAAATGGTTTTTATAATTTTAGCAGAGCATTTGAAAACTTCGAAAGCCTGTAGCAATCGTAATAATTAGTAATAATGGTAATAATTAAAAAAAATAAAATCACAGAGCTCAGTAAGGGACAATAGAATTTTCCGTAATATTGTTGTGTGGTACCACCCACTTATTGAGAATAGTTCCGTGCTAAGTGTAGAATAGTTTTATGTATCCATTTCTTGTATATTTAATCTTTTTGTTTTTCTCGTTTCCTTTTTGAAGGAAGTTATGTTAAGGTTGACTGATACGATATCGATATAAGTACTAAGTATGGACGTTTTATACATACAACTGAAATGCTACACTTACTTTTTGCTACCCCCAGTTTGGAATAAATAAATTGCGCGGTACCTGTAGTACCTCTGTAGGTCTGCAGCTAGTTAAAGTAAGAGGCATATTTTGTAATCGCGCCGTAGTACAACTAGACGACATCAGTTGCCATTAAAACATTTCACAGTTGGTTGGAAGTTGAATAAACTTAACAAGTTGCTATTGAGATGTTCGTGTGTGTGTGTGTGTGTGTGTGTTGAGACGCATTCTAGAACCTTCTATGCAAGAACACATACATCTATAAATAATTAACGATACATATAAAAATTCAAAAAACCGGTTCCACACATTGGGTTTATAGCCTTTTAATCTGAGTCCACCGAAGTCGTAAAGTCTTAGCGCAATGCGAATTCGTATACAGAATTTTTTTACCGGGTACCTGAGTACCTGGGTACCTTCTGTCCGTCGTAATTTTCACATGCGAACATCACATTTTCAGTATAAGTAACAGTATAGTTTAAATGATATGTGATGTGGTAAAAGGTCGAACGACTTGCACGAAGAGTTCTACCTGTTAAATGAAATTTTTGCTTTTCGTTGTACTCGAGGGATAGTACAAACGTACATTATAAAATCAGATCAGTTCTTCGTTCTCCTTCAGGAGTTTTTATGGTTTCTACCTTAAGTCTTTTTATTTCAATATCTTAAAAACTAATCCTCTTACTTACGAGTTTTAAACTCTTCTCGTCTCATCCACCCTGTCTATTTGGATGAGCTTTAAAAATACAGACGTGGTAGCCGTGTCTTTTATGGGCAAAGTCCCTTCTGATTGTAAATCTTTTGCGTGTTGATGTTTCCTTTAAACGTATCCCAACGTTAGAACGTTCGTTCGTTTCGAAAGTACTTGAGCTGTTCCATTCGGTTCCATTTCCGCTCTGCCCGGATTTTATTTTATCTTTCGAGAGGATTCATCTAGTTTTCTGTCTCCGTCGTTCCGACAATTTTCTTAGCCTGGAGCAAGGTAACCCGGAGTACCTAAAATAACAAGCAACGTTGCAGGTTGGACGGTTTTGGACGGTTTTTCTGGCAGGTGGTCGAACCAGATTCCAACGTCCAAAGTTTGCATAAACCCCCAGGGCACGAGACAAAATATCAGAAATATTAAAAACGTATGTAGTTGTGTTCGGGGCAAACTCGAGTCTTGAGTTTTTCCTTTCATTCTCCTCGTTGCGCTCGTCTCGAATACTGCATACAAGGTTTTAGTTTAAGGGGAAACTACGTGGAAGCAGACGACCGTGAAGTCGGGACAAAGGAAATCCGGACGAACTTGAAAAAGAAATTGAAAAGTCCGGAAAGCGTTCACTTTTTCCACACAAAACGGTCGAGTGAGTTTTGTTTTTCTCAGACGGGACGGTTCGTCGTGTGAATGAAAGGAAAGTCAGGTTATGTTTTAATTAGTTCTTTTCTTTTTCAATGGACGTACCTGTGAGTCAGGTACGATTCAAGGTTTCTGCCAGCAAGGTGCTCTGAATAAGTCTGTTGCTCCAGCTCACGCGAGGGTTCCCCATACCCCCCCTCCCCCACGCTGCTCTCTCCATCCGTGGAACTTATTTTGAGTTATTATTAAGTTCCAATGTGCCATGGCCGGAAATTGATTCCTCACACTAGACATATATACAAAGACTGTCTTAATTTTCAATCCGGTTGAATTGGAAAATTTAATTTCGGGCCGAAATAGCAAAAAAAGGCGAGTTATTTATTGATTATTTTTCAATAAAAAACAATAATGAGAATAATGGAATGAGTCGAACTATCAGTAATAACACTGAAAAGTCCAAATTGATCGAATGCGGCTTCGGTTAGATTTGAGAAAATCAGGCACAAAATGTTCCAGACCGTCCTTGGAATT
The DNA here is from genome assembly GCA_037055365.1 of Polyplax serrata. Classification (NCBI taxonomy): domain Eukaryota; kingdom Metazoa; phylum Arthropoda; class Insecta; order Psocodea; family Polyplacidae; genus Polyplax; species Polyplax serrata. The sequence goes on along the minus strand of JAWJWE010000037.1, from coordinate 1,777,670 downwards.
AAGTCCATTGTTTCTAAGACGTCGGTCTAAAGGCGTTGACCGACGGCATCGTTATAAACGAATCCTCTACATCTTTAGCCTCTCTCTCTCTCTCTCTCTCTCTCTGTTAATCTCCGATGGACTTTTCCCTTGCAGAGGTTGAGTTGGTGTTCTGAAAGCGAAATTTTCCATATTGTCGTCTGGTTATGAATAATTTGTCTCGCGAGTACTTTTCTTTTCGCCTTTTCAAGTACTCGCCACAAGTTCTGACTACTGAATAAGTTAACTGGGGTCATTGTAGGCGGTCGTGCTTGAATTTATTTATAAGCGGCCGTCTACTTCCATGCGCGATTTTCATCTGTAATTTTCTTGTTGGTGTAATTGCCCGTCTGGAACAAGGAGAGAATGGCAAGTGGTGATTTTAACGAGTTCGTCTGATGCCCACCGTACCCGTTGCGATGTTACTCGTTCAAAGTGGAACACCCGGTTTGAGCGATTGTGTGCTGCTGTTGGCGTTCTACTCAAAGAAGAACGTAAAAAACAGCAGCAAAAAAGGATACCTTAGTACTTGTTATAGTAAAATCTTGGCAAAGCCACAACGTTCTCGTAACAAATTAATTACATGGATGTTTAATCAAAATGGAAGTCGGCGCCAAGAGAATAGCCTGACTGAACCAGTCCTATAAATTGCCTCACGGCTAACGTGCAAAATGTACATAGATCTTACAGCAAATAGTAAAATGAACTAGAACAAACAACAAAGAGAGGATAGAATGGAACACATTGAAATCTATTAGCTATGGTTCTGGGTACTTTTGTGGTTGTGGTCTTCCTAAGTAGAAGTTCGTAGAAGAAGGGACAAGCTTAACCAAAGCGAAGACTGAGGCAAAATGATGAAGTTCCTACTCAGAGTTTCGAGGGAAGGTAGGAAGTTGCAAACGAAAACTAAAAAACAAACAATTCCGTCAGTACTGCTGACAACTCGGGCAACACGACCTACTGGAACGAGCAGCAGGGGCTTCACTTTTCTGGTGACACGACGATGAGGGCAATTGACTGTGCCAATGAGAGACCAACTAGAACTTCTCAAGACGAGCTGAGTGGTGTCATTAGGCTCGGTTCGTTTAGTCAAAGACATGGCGACGTGACGGGTCTCACAACCGGCACGCAACAGTTGGGAATTCAAGTCATGTTGGGCAGAATGCCATCGTCTGTTTAAGCCGCACCCCAACAGCCAAAAGCTTCGACAGACGTCGAATGAACTTAAACTTGAACTTGAGCAATTTTGTGGTGGGTCTGACGACCCGCCCTGTCACTTGAGCGAGTCCTCACTCGTAAATTTAACTTTTAAACGGTAGAAAACTAGGGAGAGAAGTCGCCATGCCGTGTCAGGTACAGGTTTGTGCAAACTTTTATTTACTTCCTCTTTGTACCTAATTTCTCTCTCTCTCTCTCTCTAACTCGATGCTTGTCTCTCTTTTTATCTGAACGAATTAATTCATTCTCCATTTAACGGTTGATAGCTTCGATACTGAATGAATGAGCCAGTCATTGTTGGTACTATTTATCAAGATTATTCTTAGTGGTTCCCAAATAATGTTTACTGCTCTCTCTCTCTCTTTATCCTCTCAGAATTCTCCTGATGGCATTTTTTCCGTCTTAGTGTTAAATGACGTTTTCTTGACATCTGTAGTTACGCCGGAGCCTTGAGTTTAGCATGTGACCTCCCACGTCACTGCTCAAAGCGAGTTATGTTAATTATCCTGGCGTATCCTCATTTTCTTGCTCTGCCGTACTCCCAAATTCTACTATATATAGAAACTGTACGAATGGAACTTCCCTTCTGGCCTACCTGAAGATTTCCATACGAATTACTTTTTTGAACTTCCCACTTGTCTGTCTCTCTCTCTCTCTGTCTGGTGCTCCCGGCTCTGAGGTCTCCGTTTCCTTGTGTGAATCAACCAGAGGCACAATATCACATCATACGGCGGTACTCAAGAGACGGCCTTAAGCTACGAAAATACCTAAGGTACATGGTGGAGTAACAAAATGAGTTGGATATTTGATACGTTCGTGGGCGTCGGGAAGCGACATTAAACTAGACTATTAAGTCCTATGCGAAAACACATAATTTATTGGTTGATAACTGCTACTCTGGTACCTGCGTCCGAGTCCAGACGGAGGCCAGAGGCCTCAAGTTAAAAGAGAGTTAATTAATTATACAAATAATTAACGAGCTGAAAGGAAAAGAAAAGACGAATTATAAAAGATACAGTTAATTCAGCAGAATATCAAATTCTAAATCATATTCAACTCAAACTGAAAGTAAATAAACTTGAAAACGCTTTATTTATTCAATCTTATTTATTCTTCTGTTGTTGCTTGAACTTGTTGAATGCTTTTTTTATTGGAGTTGTGAATCAGTAACAAGTGCGTCCGTAAAGGCTTTTATTTTGAGTTCTCGTAATGACTGATTTGACCGAAAATTGGTACCTCCCCAGCGTCGAAGCAGACTTTTCCATTGCAAAGCAGAGGCAGATTTTGCGGTAGGTCAAAGAAGTTCTCCAGGTTTTTCGGTATTCCTTTCATCTTTTCAAATGTAAAGTGTGAGTTTTTATTTATTACTATTCTTCTTGGACCCCGTCGCTCTCTCTCTCTCTCTCTCTCTCTCTCTCTCTCTCCACTTGTTTCAAAGCCCGGGACCGTGCGAATCCATTAACATCGTTTTCCTTTTGACCGTCTTTCATCGCGCACATTCTTCTTTGTCTGGAACCTGACTTGAGACATTTTGAGAAATTTGAACCTTCACGCGTGCTCATTAGGATCTTTCAGGTTTTATTTGACGCGAGCGTTTGGGCATGGTGCCGGGCATCAGACGACAAAAACAAATGTTGCTGTTTTTCTTTTACTTCGGCGAAGGTTTTGTCAAATTTGATTTAGGTTGTGGCCATGGGAGAGGAGTTGTTTTTATGGTTGATCTAACTGTACTGCTTTGTAGTGCAGTGGTGTAGTTCACTTCTGGTACACTTCATGTCATTCACACAAACCTTTTTTTCCTACCTTTGAGGTAAGTCTGCAGTCTAGAGACTTTTCAATTTTCAGGGTTGGGCTTGTTCCCGACGTGAGCTACTCTTTCGGTGGGAACAAAGTTCAAAATGGGAAATTCGAGTTGAACGACACAGACAATTTTAATGAGGACGAAGAACAGATGTTTGTGTGTTGCGTGTATGTTCCTCCGATGCAATTTCAAACATGTCTAGAAGGAGTTCCGAAAGGAATCCCGTTGTACTGGAATGAGTTTAACATTTTATGAACCGTGAAATGGAGTTTGGATCAACTCCTATCGCGGACCTCCATCGTCGTTTTTCCCTTTTATTGTTCCAACTCTGCTCCGGTCTGTCTGGGAGAGGAGTCCTGTGATGGAAAGCCAACGAGACCCAAGCCCGGACCCAACCCGGAGGATTTTGTTGTCAGTCAAGTCGGCCATCTGCTGCTTCTTGTCACTAACTCAAGTTTTAATTATTTCGTAGTCTCACGTGAAATATATTGAGCTTTTTAACTTGACGACTACCGAAAGATTGACCTCTTGGTACTCGTCAGATGGTATCCGTCCGAGTCTGATGCTTTTATGTACCGGGTTAGTATCGGTTTACGGTACTTGTCACTTGTATCTGATGACTTGTGTTTTCCTATATGGTATTCTCACATTAAATAACTATTAACAGATTAACTTTGCCAATTATGTTACCTTTATAGCCGCGGCAATGTCTGTTACCTGAGCCGAACATCCATTTAGGACTATAAATTGTAAATCACTCGTGAATTCAAGGTTCTCTGACTTTGTATAATCAATATTAATAACAATAACTATCTAAGCCGTGTACCTAACGTCAAACCAACAGAGCGAAGTAACTGAGTATCGTCTTTTCATTTTAGTGACATGTTTGTATACGGTCTAGGGGACATCTTCCTCCTTTTCTGTCCTCCGTATGTTTTTATAATTATACCGTGCATTACCATTTTTCCCAGCGAATTACCATGTCCTGTTTATTGTCCGCATTAAGTTAAAAAGACGCGACTAACGCATTAGGGACTCCTTTTTATTTCGTTCGAAAAACATGAAATCATTAACCGTGATGAAAACCAATTCTTGTGCCGAAGGAGGATGAATGTGACAAGCAAAAGTTTATCAACCTCAAGGCCAGTAAACTTGCTTCTTTTCCTTAGTCGCAGGGTCGACGCTGTCCTTGGTCCTATGGGACACAGTCTATGGGAACCCAAAAGTAAAATAATAATGATAATGATTACGTAGAGGACTAAAAGAAAGAAATTGAAAAAAAGGAAAGCCGAACGACATCTCGGAGCAATTAACAAACCATCTTCTTCCTTTCGGGACGTCTAATTAGAAGTGTCCCAGGTACCGGAGGTTTACAGGAGGGTGAGAAAGAGGAAGTCAAGGGGATTATTATCTAGTTGACATTAAATAGACGAGTCTAAGGTGACGAAAGAACGGATGGACGGATGGACGGACGGACAGACGGACAGAGAAAAGGATGGTTCTCCGGTTTCTTCCTAGCTCTGTTAAAACGGTCAGTTTTGTTCTCGGGTTGACTCTGCTCACGTCTTCACCGAAACACCTGAATGGGACAATCAGAGTCATAGGAGGGCACTAATATCAGGCGAAGCGAGGAAAGAATGTCGCGAAGTGTCGATCGTGTTTAGAATTCGTTGGCCGGACTCGTGGGAAGAAGGCCGGGGAGTGAGAGTCGCATACTTGCAGGCACTCGGGTACCTGTCAAATCAATCGATGTGCACCCGGTGGACAGTCGACCGGGTACGAGCGGTGCCCAAACCCAACAGTACCCCGCGTGGTAGCCGAGAGCGTGGAGAACAGGCAGGCCGTGTCATGGTCAGTTCCTAAGCAGAGAGAGGCAACACCCCGAGAGAATTTCAGGTTCGTACCTGATATTAAGTCTTGACCGGCTATTAAGGGAAGGGCTCGCCCTGTTTCAGGTATGGCTAACAGCGTTCGAACCTAATTGCCGTGTCACACAAATGAACAAGCCTTGATGGAGGCTTCGACTCAGTGCTGTTGCCTGTTAATTACGGTCTATAAATGAGCAAATTCATTTCGCCAAGAGTTGAACGCCTTCGGTCGCCTGTGGCTGATCGCAGACTGCGATGATGATGTCGATTATTACTTTGAAACGCCCACGAGGATTATTTATACATAATTTTTCTAGTAAAATAGTAGTAATAGAGTCTTCATGAGTGTTCATTATTATATTGATACCGAGCCAAGTGATACCTAAGACACTCAACAACTGGACAAAGTTGTGTCCTCTGTATTCTTTCGAGCTCGTTTTAATAGTTTTATTAACATCTGTTTGCTCCTTCTTACAAACATTTCACTTTTGCCTTTTTCGTTTCAGAACTGTCGTCTGAACTCCCAACCAGAATCCCACTTGTCTGCCTCAATCCTTCCAGTTACGTTTTTCCAAATCGGGAAAGAAAATACTTAATTTTCCCCGCTCCGTTATGTATTTTATTATACTTTTTATGTTTCTTGTTCTTTTGCTTTCTTTTTATTCTAAGATTCCATTCTCTCATTATGGAGAGTCAATCTGTTACAATGTACTCATCATCGATATTTTTTTATAGAATTGCTCCATTCTCTGTGCTCTTTGTCTACTCCTAACGCTAATTGACCGTTAAACATTGCGTTTCTCCGTTGCTTTTTTTTTATGGCGGGATTTTTTTACGAGCAAAACTGCCCAACTCTGTTGCAGCCGGGGGAACGAAAAGACGTTCCATGAGACCATTCACAACTCATTAATTATTGTTTTTATTTTCGTTTCAGACCCAAGAGGACACTGCTATGGGTGGGCTTAAATCTGGGCCTGGTCCTGGAATAACGCTACTGATAGCAATTATATTTGTGTCGGTACAAATCACCGTCTCAGGTAAGTTTTTCTTATATTTTGTACCATTTCCATTTCATACCTGTTGTAGTCCTAAGTAATTGATAGGAGGAAGGAAGAAGAGTCGGTGAGAGGAAGAAGAGAGTAGAATTGTCCGAAGGTGACTGTTAAGATCGAGGGATCCGCATGAAAGCTTAGAAGAAGCTAAGTGAGGTGACAAACAAGTCTAAGCTCAAAGAGAGAAGGTTAATAAATTTAAACAACTTTGAGTTTATGATTTTCACATTTATTGCTGTAAGGTTATTGAAAGTTAAGTTGTGGGCCTACACAGTGGTGTTTCTACGTTTAGCAAGGAATTCGCAGGTGGGTGAGGACACGTCTGAAGAGTGTCTCAGATTATCTCAGGTACAGGTTTTGCCATCTGTAATCTCACCAAAGTTAAATTTACCAGGGTTGCGATCCTCAACAATCAACTTTAGCCATCTTCGGGGAATCGCTGTTTAATATTCACCGGAAAGACAAATAAATTACGACATGACATCGTCGCAAAAGCGGAAACGGGGTCACCCGTGCAACCACACGGAGATCTGTGACAAATCCAATGAACCGTTAATAGAACTAACCCCCTCCCATCCCCGCTTAGTAGAAGAAACAGACAAAAAATTCTAAACTAGACTTTTTGCTATTGATTTTCATGCGTTTGGAAGAGCTCGCGGATGTTCAGGTTCGTCGACAGGTTCTATTTTTTGTTTGTGTTTCACTCTTTTCTAATAGTTGCACCGTGTAATTGGCTAGAAAAGGACCGAAACCCGTAATTTCAAGTAGAAACGGTAACGAAATTGAACTCCTCAGGTTATGTAAATATATTTTTTGGGGTCTACTTAAGCGAAATTCCGTTATGTGCAGTGGCGAATTCCTCCCGGAAGGTACAATTTCTATCGGATGCGATTGCCCCCGAAGCCCTCGACGTCAAGCCTGAGATTACAGGTACAATTGTCCCCGATGGGCTCACACAGGTACACCTTAGGACTATCTGCACGGCCGTAACTCATTGCTCGTTCCTGTTGTTATCTAAATAACAGGTTAAGTCAGGTCATCCGGTTATGTACAACCTGACTCCTCGGATTTAAATTCTTCTTCTTCTTTGTGATGGCTTCTCTCTCTCTCTCTCTCTCTCTCGTCTCGTGAGACGGTGCAACAAATGACAAATTCAGGGCTTTAGAGTACACATGGAGGTCGAATACCTCTTTTGGTCAGGGATTTTCTTTGATGTTTAATGAATAATTTGTTTATTTTATTTATTTAATACTTATTACATTTGTAGTCAGACGTCCAGATTAAACCTACTTGAGTTGGAACCAAGTTAACTACAAACGCGGTATGCAGATATAAATAAATCAAATTAGTGAGTTATCCAGCGGTACTATGAATTCTATTTCTATTTCTAGTTTGATTTGTCATCTCTCTGAGAAATTTGTGTGTGGGTGAATCGGTGAAGCCGACACATTTGAAAGTAATTAAATAAATTTAATAAAAGCAGGAATAATAAATGAGTAATTAGTAGTTCCAAGTTACATAACATGTATAGCACAAAGTACCCTTTTGACTTAAGTTTAAGTTTTCTCTTTTCATTGAAATTTTGATCCCCGTCACGGTCACACCGAATGAAACTTAAAATATGAAAGGATTTGCAGATGACGTAACTCGGTGTTTAATTACCATTATTGTGGTGGGTAAATAAGTAATTTGCGAGGCAGGTACCACCACAATTGTCTCAAATCCACCACAAACTACCAGGCATCTCTCGTCAAGTACCCGTGTTATTAATGATTTATGAGATCAAAAGCATTGTTCCGCGACGTTTAATTATTAATTAATGTGAGAGCGTGAACCTTTGCAGAATTCGATTGGTCTTCAAGATGGCCGAAAGGTAAATGGTTTTTGAGTGCCCAGTTCTGGTATCCGGTCACGGGGTCGTGGGTCATTTAACCCGGGACATTTGCACGGAGTTTATGAAGTGTTTTCTTGTTCTCTATGGGGTCAAACTCGAAAGTCCTTTTCGAGTACCACAACTGAACACTGTAAAGTTTAGAACGTGGTGAGGAAAATGGCGGCACTCTCAAACTTTTGCTAATATTTAAAGCAATTTTTGGCATTTGCTGCCGCAAGCCAACGTCAACACATCGCGTACTTTTTGTTTGAGACTGTAAATGAACGAATAGTTGAGTGATTGCCGTGGTAAACGTACAGATCCCGTATAACTCTCGTACAGATCCACTACAGATTAACCGAGAAAAAATAAAATAAAAATACATGTATAAAACGCCCAAAAACGAGATTAAAGGCAACTACAATAAAGTATTAATAAGAAGCTCAGAATTTCCAATTTTTGTGCTTGCAAAACCTGTCAAGGAAAACCTGAAATGTGTACTCACCATTAGTCCGCAAACTATATAGGGAAAACTTCAATAATTTTAATCCGTTGAAAATAGGCGGGAAAGCTTTTTTTACCAAGTTTGATAGTCTCCTTAGTAGTGAGTTTTGTGTTTAACCCGCTACACTACGTACATTATTAAGTCAACGCCTTATTATGATGATTCAATAAAAGTTGATTTTGATTGTGAAAAGAAGAATTCATCTTCGTGGGTGGATTCTTAGGACAAAAATGTGTGCAACAGGTGTTTGGGAGAAAAAATAGTTGTCAAATTTATGGTTTTTGTTTTTTGCTTGTATCTCTCTGGTCAGTGACACTTGTAGGACTTTTTTACGTGGGAAAACACAATTATTTGTTAATTTTTTTAATAAATTTGAATTGCTTCTGGTAAGAGCACCTTGACGGATGCTTGGGTAATAATCAACTATAATTCGCATGTGATTCTGAAATATTTGAACAATTGTAATGGACTAGGAGCCTTTTACACGAATACCTGACTGATATCTCCAACCTGATCGATTGATACATGGGTGTTGTTAAGTTAATGCCGTACGTTTAACACAAACATAAAAGGCATGGCATCAAAAGCAAAGGAAGGCTGCCTGGTAGCACACTTTTGTTCGTGGAAAATTACGCGTGCGGAGTCTCGTGTTAACGCCCCGTGCTCTGCGAGTTGAAATGAATTAAATAAATATATATTTTCCAAAAATTTGAAACTAAATCAGAAGGCATTTGAACGAGGTCACAACAACAGAAGAAAATAGTATAAAATATGATTAGAGAAAATTTTGATTCGTCCGCAACTCATCCAAGGCGCCTTGAATTTTTCTGCAACGCTGGCGGATTCATTGCGGATTTTAGCCGTGGTGTTGCGAACACCGTGTGCTCATACACAGCTACGCAACAGGTCGATGATGAATGCCTTTTTTGCCTACCGTACGCTCCACATACTGTTCAGACAGACAGACAGGCAGACATTTCGGCTAATTTCAACTCGCAAAAAAAAGCGTGCGACTTAATTGAAGTGTCTGATTGTTGAAGAGAAATTATTACCAGCGTAATGACAAGTGGCAACTTTTTTACTAAACGCGTGCGTAAATTTGATTTTATAAAAATTGCTCATCTGTTACAACCAAACACTGTGCCACATTTTATTTGTTACGTAGATTGATCTTTTCAATTCTACTAAAATTAGGTTGTCTCTACGTTAGAACTAACTTTTTAGTTGGCACCCATTTTATTGTAAAAGTTTTTTAGATTTGTTTTAATTTACACTAATCATTCTTTACTATAGATATTTAAAAATTAATTTATTAAATATTAGCACAAGCCTATTGTAAGGAAACTTTGGTCTACTTTTTAACTGCACAACAGAAAACTTTAATTGATAGCCGACCCTTCATCCGACACAGGTATCCATTTAGTTTTTTTAGTACTAAATGTTGGTTCTGAATGAGCAACACTCCTCTTACTGTCAAAGGTAGTGTACGAGTCGCAATCGGCACACAGGACAGGACGCGAACTTTTGATCGTCTTGAAAATTTTGGCAGCACACGTGGCCAACGAAAGTAAAACTACAAAAGGCAAACAAATTTCTTGCATCCTACCCGTACATTTCACAGGTACACTACCTCTAACTTTTATTACTAAAATTTAAACGATAGCGAACGTGGCAGTTTCGTTGCAGCAAACGTCCGTCAGGTGATCGTTTGGGATGAATTTCGAGGCCCAAAAATTGGGCCAAGGCCCATGTCGCCGGGATGCAACGCAAACGTTTTGCATTTAAAACGCATTTCCCAAACGGTTCCCCCCGTCTGTTCAAAGTAACTTTTTATTATTTCAATGCAAATCAGATGACTGCCTCTACCGCCAATCCCCCCCCCCCCGTATAGCTGGAAATTAAGTTAAAACCTGGTACCTGAATTCGTATTCTACGAGTGTTCCTAACCTTTGTGTGTTGGACTTTTTTATGTGTCAAAACAGTCCGTTTAACCGAAAGTCCTTGAACTTGGAACCTTCTTAGGCGGTTGCCAAAAACTGTGGAATCCAACTGGTCTTTGGCCGAACGTGTTCCAACGCCTCTTTTTAGAAGATCGGACAGATCTTTTGCTTTTATTCTTTTGATCTATCAGTAGTATCTATTGTTTGTATCCATTTTTCGGAGGTTTGCTTGTTCTTCCATATCATTCCTCGTTCTTCATTTTTTTTTACAGTGGACCGCTTTGGTTTCTAATTCAGCCTCGACAACTGCGGATTAGCGAATGGTCTTACTACAGACAACACGCAGACCACTATGAATTAATTGAAACTAATTCTACGTGTTCATCTTTACCTTTGCATAGACTGTTGTCGCATATGTTCCCTTACTTTCTGCTCACTGAGAGGTTCAGGTGAGAGAGACGGGGTTCCACCTAAACGACTACTACCTGTTAGAGTGGCAAATGGCAGGAGTTGCACGAGGTGGTCTCTCCACGTGGTCGTTTCTATTCCTTTTCTTTTCACGTGTTTACAATTGTTATTCGATCAATAAGTGAGAAGTCAAGGTTACCCAGAACCAATATTGGGCGAGAACCGTTTAACTTTAACATCCTCCGCGATCCGCGTACACATGTGACTTTTCGACCGTTAATTGCACTTGGAACGTGAAAATCAAGGTAGGGAGAGTTCTCTTTGGACAAAGCCGGCCGTAAACAGTTTGCAAGAATACTTTGAAGAAATGTAGAAAGGTCACCTTCGTTCAATAAAGAATTGCAATTATTTTAGTGGTTGTTCTTGTCAGCAGTAAAGTTCTTGTTAGGAGATGTCATTCCCATGGCCGACTCTTCTTCCCTAAATCGCTCTTGCCTGTGGGGATTGATTAACATTCGAACCGGTTGTTGCAATTAAATTTGCAGAAAGACGAGTCGACATAGCGTGGGTAATGGTCTCCTCTAAGTTTTAAAGGTGTGTGAATGTGCGGCGATGTTACAAGTTATTAATCACAATCGACTGGCACCAGTCAAATAACGGCAACTTAAGTAGCAGAAGTTGGTTTTTGCCTCGCAGTTTTGGGATGAGCCGGTCAATCCGAAGGAATGTCGATTCTGTCTCTAGCCCCTCTCGCCTGCGTTCAACTCGTCAACCGAACCTAAAATTAACACGAGCTATCCACCGAGTGAAGGGAATTCCGGGTATCCAATCGGTAGTTATCGAATTTCTACGAGTAATAATGTAGATTAACTTAATGGCAGCGACATAATTAACCGTCACGTAAACAGAAACCTAAATAGTTAACAAGTTGACGGGAAGATAGAATGTACATAAGACAACCTGAAGCAAATTGGTGTGTAAATGGCGAGTATCACAGTACCTAAACAGGTACGGTTGATATCAAATTGACTTCTGAACCTCCTCGAAATTTGAAAAAAAAACTCACGATCGAAGCGATGATCAGTTGTATTTACCTGATGGTAAAAGACAACGGAAGCTCCAATAAATAAAACATAATTAATTAATGTGCATTAAAAATGTTCTAGAAAATGTGACAGAAGTGTATATGATATTGATAAACGATCAATTTAATTGTTTACTGTCACACTGTGCTTCGATGTAGCCGTGGCATGGTCAGAACAACATTGGTGAAACAAAGTGACTTCGATTTATTAAAATATACGCAATTATTCGCAACTTCTTTCTGAAAATTATGACTTCATATTATTCGGAGAATGGTTGAATTATTCTCATTTAGTTTCACATAAGTTTTTTTTTTAAATTAATGAAACTACACTCGACACGATAGCCGGCGGTTGTGTATGATAAAATATTAGTAGTGGAAGTCTGGGAACTACTTTTATTAGTTTTTGTATCGATGGACATGTGATAAATAGTGTGGAAGTAAAATATCAGCCTGGGTGAAGCAGAAGTGGAGGAAGAACGAGACCATCATGAGAAGGCAAATGTATGAGAGAGCCCTCCCCCCCAAACATCATGTCACTGTTGAATCAGAAAAACGCGTTCAGGTGTATCTCAGGTTCACATCCACCTGTGGTGCCCCACTCCACTTCTCCTTGGTACCTGTGCAAGTTCAAGTGCTTTCTGCAAAGTCATTCAGCAATTCGTCTGCCTCCTATTTCCTTAGAGGAATTGTTTCTGGTCCCACAAAAATAAGCTGCTCGTTGAATGGAAGAAGACACCTAAAGACAGAAAGAAATAAAATGAGAAAAACTAGTTTTAAAAATAAATTAATTTATTTTCCGCGTTTATTGCTGCCCCGCGAGGTCGTTGCATTCGGATGGATCAGGTTGATCACCTCTCAAAGCTTGTACTTTTTTTAGTGCTATAGTTTTCGGGTAAACTGATTGTTTGTTTGTCTTCTTTTGTTGCAGCACCACTGTACGAAGATGAAGAGAATCCGGACAACCAGGGCCAAGCCGTAGTCGGTGAGTAAACTATTAAGATTAACAAGATAGCTACAGTTTAGACGGTAGTGAACGTGTCCCGGATGAAAACATCACTTTTGTGGTTAATAACTTAAGCATCTGTACGGCCAAATTAACGAACAATATTATGTGTTCTCGGTCCTCTTCGTGTTAATTGTTGCCGGCAAAAAAATGTAAGGGTTGGGAATAGGTGAGTATGTGCGTTCACACCTTTCTAGTTGTACTTCCCTTTTCCTTAAGGCGGAAACACATTATTTGTGTAAATAATTATTCATTTTAGAAGTTTTAAATTGTCTACGTTACACGGTAATTAATTGTGAAGTTTTGAATAACTAATTAACGACTGGTTACGCAACGATATTTAATGTCCCAACTTTAATTTTGTGTAATTTTTTCCTCGTTGACCTGCGACAAATTCAGGTAGAATTTGAGAAAGTTGAACAGTCGCAAGGTACACAAAGAGCTCAACACCAGCTTTGATTATTTCAACTTGCTCAGAAGCAGTACACTTTGAACGTGCGATTTTTGCTACAATTCTGACTACTCTAAATGAGGGTGCGATGTTAAAAATTTTTCCGACCACCCAAACGTGACCGTAGAAATGTAGTTTTGCATTTGGTGTGGTATTCCACAAATGTTTCAACCGAAAACTTATAAAATGTCAGGAGTCGTCACGCGTTGATAGTCCACTGTCCGATGGAAACATTCATTCTTATAGTTGAAAGCAATTTTTTTGCTCGCAACTTCCGGTTATTTTCTTCCCACGACAGGCCTGGCACTCGAAGAGACGACGTCAATGATCTCTTTTTATGTACCTGGATGTTCGCCTCTTTTTCATTTAACCAGCCAATGTTCCGCGGTTATTTCATGCGGTCCGATCTCTCCTATCTCATGGACATCTACTTCCGTCCTCCACACCAAACCAATGATCAGAATTTGATTTGACCGGGAATATCGTTTGCTATGTTTTGTTTGGTCGTACATCTATTTGTTGGTTGGCTTGTAGACTTCTCGGTAAGTTTCTCAGCACCGGAAAAACAAATCGATGAAAGCTCTCAGGGCAAGGGTCACGAGAAGTGTATTCCTGCAAACGTAATCTTCCACATCACTGCACAAGCAACCGATTGATCAGTAGATTGTCTATATTTAATTATAGAGGACTCAAACGAGTTTGAATGGATAAAATAAAATAAAATGGCAGTCGCACTTACGGCATTTGGCCCTAAAAAAATTTTCTCAGTTATATTTAGTGAATGGCCAATTGGAGTGCACGGCAAGTAGTTTCCACGAAGAAAAGAACACGAAAACGGGTACTTAACGAACCTGAAAACTGGAAATTCCTGTTGCGAAGTTAAAAATAAAACGTGGAATTCTTTACTATTTCGTAGAATCGTATATTGAGAAATTGTTTTCTGGGGGTCTCTGGGGAGACAATGTGTACGTTGAATGATGCTTACAAGTGGGTTGTTATCATAATATAATGTGGGGTTTTGGAATCGGGTGTGCAGATTTTCCGAAAAGAAGACACGACTATGTCCTCCTGTGATGTGCTTGAAGTGTGCTGCACAATCTGCCGGGGAACTGTTGCGTAGCAAACAACTGTAGAATCACTACTAACCACAAAAAAAATATATTTCCTGTAATTACGAGTCAAAAACTTCAGATGTTTGCTACTTCCTCTTGTTGGCAGGTGTAAAATTCAAAATGGGGGGGGCAACCAACCTGTGGTTGTACCTGACGACACTCGCTCACCGCTGTTTAATGACACTGAACCAACAAAGCAGACTATTTGCAAATTATGTAATGAGTTCGGTCGGAGTGGCAAGGACGTCTTGCGACCGCCAAAATGACATCACCTGTTCTTCAGGTTCGATTTCAAGGTCGGTTTCTTCTTCGTGTTACCCGCACATTGGCTGTATACCTCCAGACGGTTCATCCAGAGTTCATCCTGGCGCGATGTCGCGATGTCACCTGCTCGGTGTCATTCCGCTGTTTTACTAGCGGCAGACCGAAAAGCAGGTGTGGATATTTTCAATTCAGATTTGCTGTTTGCCGCAGGTCCGCATGCGTTCCCAAAAATTCCCACGCGGTCCTTTCTAAGCTGCATTCCAACACCCTAAATTCCGAGACTTGCACCGGACCTAACAAAATCTATTTTTAGAAACAGGTTGAGCAAGAAAGTTATTTTGAACACACGCGCGCGCACTTGTACGCAAGTTTTTAAGTACAAAAATAAATTACCGAAACGAAGAGCTTGATTGACCTCTGATCGGTAGAAACATTTAAAAAAAACTTGCCAGTTTTGGTTGAATAAAACCTGATAGTTTTATTTTTAGTGAGTGATGGAGGTCCTTGTAAATCTTTCTTTTGACACGACTGTTCTAATGAACGAAAGAGTTTTTAACATTTTTCGAATGCCTGAAAAAGATGTAAATATTATATCAATTTTCAGGAGTAAGAAACATTTGTAATAGCAACTTGAGTTACATAAGTAATTCATACAATAAATATGAAGATTCAGCAGTATCGTTACTAATATGTTGATGTTTACATGTTGTCCTCCCAGTCCATTACTGAAACTGACCAAATCTCATAGTGAAACACACTAGGAACTTACTGAATTAAGTTAAAATGGGTTATAGATGAAGATTAGTTCATCATTTGATGATCAGAGTTCATCAGTAGATGCATTTAGAGACTCTATTTTAGATACCGCATTCTATTCGAAGGAGAAAGGATAAAAATTTTTATATGTTATACGTGTGTTACATGTTCGACTTTCTGTGATATTTTTGTTACTTTGGTTGATACTTTTGAATTTTGTAAAATCAACCAAAAATTCTGAAAGAAGAAATAGGGCGAAGGTGTAGGACATACAGTAAGGGAGAAATTTCATACTTCTGAATCTTGTTAACCAATGTAATTAACACAGTAGTAATAATTGACTACGAAATTCGGTTCTGTTCGGTACTAAAATCGAAGATGAAGCTCACAGTAAATGTTTGCCTGAAATTTAAATGCTATTGTTTTTACATTAAGTGATTGAATTCTAAGAAATTGAAGAAGCACGTGTACTTACAACAGGGATGGAAGATGATGGGTAAAGGACAGCTTAAAACCACATTTTTAGTACATAGAATGCAATAATTTAGTCTTAGATACTGTCACATCATTGTTAGCCAATGTAAATTGTTTCTGAATGTTTTCAGATCCTAATGGGTGCTACTACAATTTTGAACACTACAACGAGGGCGAACGAATTATAACGAACGAGCCATGTCTGAACTGCACATGCCGGAACCGAATTTTCATGTGCTACCTGAGGGTGTGTCCGTTCACGAAGGAAATCGGACAGAACTGCACAATAGAAAAGGTGCCCGGGCAATGTTGTCCCATTATCACGTGTCCTGAAGGTGGGTACCACTCCGCTTTACTGTCTTACAACTACCTGTGGATTTTTTCATCTTGTGTGTTGGCCTTGTTCTTGCAGTTCCGGTTCACTTGTTGGCTAGTTCAACAACCGAACATTCGGGAGGTAACAAAGTACCAGGAGCATACCACGGATACAAGGGAACTGCCGTAGGACAGTTGGACAACAATGGGTGTATCATTGATGGAGATTTCTACCCCAATGGTGCTCAGGTTCCCGGTTCTCCGGAGAAGCCTTGCGAATTGTGCTACTGTATACGAAATAAAACGGCATGCATAATGCAGGAGTGCGCTCTACACGTCGATGGCTGCAGACCCGTCTATGAAGATGGACAGTGTTTTCCGGTTCGATATCAATGTGGTAAGTAGGGGATCGTATCTACGTCACCCATGTCTCGGTCGTGGGAGAGAAGTAAAAACAAAGCGAATTAGGAAAACATGTCAACCAGTCGATTAGTTTATGGAACCATCCCAACGCTTTTACATCTGAAAAATACACTTTTAGATGATTCTCCATATGAAGATGAACCGACCACAACGTTCAGACCACCACCGACGCCAGGTCTCGTTTTGACAACGACTTCTGCGGATCCATTGGAATGTACCTACAACAACGAGATTTTTGCAGACGGTTCGAGGATAGGAACGGAAGATCCATGCGAGCACTGCTACTGTCTGAAAGGAAAGATAGCATGTGCAGTGCAGGAGTGCGGTGCACCGTTGGAAAAGGAAGGACAGAACTGTACGGCTTTACCTCCAGCCCCGGGGAAATGTTGTCCGGATTCCTATCAGTGTGGTAAGCTTTTCTTTGGTACTTTTTCAGCTGCAGAATACACGCATATAAATATAATATGATAAAGTGGCCGTTCTTTTTGGCGTGGGGTTTATGTTTCTTCTCAACTTTCCAACGATCTCATGCAGTGTACAATTTGTCGTTTAAGTCCATTCATGTGTAAATTGCTGTCGTGTCGTTTCAGATGATGTGATCATTAAGGCACCAGAGACTAACATTCTCAAAAAGGATGAGAAATATCCGCCTAAACAATTTGGGACTCATGGTATGGCATTGTCGCCATAAATATATTCTTCATCTATACTGTTTCTCTTACTTTTTCTCTCGCATGATATACAATTATTTCTGTTTTCGAACCGCTTCGCTGTTCTGATACAGTGCCTGTGTGGACTTGTTTAGTACTGTAACTTCATACATTGAAAATATGCTAAACCAAAATGCTTTTATTCACCGTTTTATTAACCAATGTAAATTTTCTAGTTATTGTTCGTATACTATATGGAAGTTTAAATAAACGAAACTAACTATCCCACCTCGACGTGTAATAGGCAAGGAAAAAAATTTGATTTTTCACAGTTGAAATGCAGCTTTTTAATTACGATTTATTTATTTATTTCTTTTTAAATATTTTATTATTACTAACAAAACTCTAACTTTTAGGATATCTTTTACACCCTGCACGTTTTTACTTTCTCTCCTTCTTTTATTTAAAATAAATTAATACATTAATTACTCAGTTTTTCTTTCCAATGTTACAGATATTACTTTGCCTTCTCAAAGTATCAATCCATCCACAGAAGGATTTTTATCGGAAAACAAGCATGGGCAATCCACGACGGAATCAGTTGACGTGCACGATAAGAACACACAACAACCTGGTGATGCATCTCTCACGCAGAAAGGCAGTCATCCTTCTGATAGCACACAGAAGCCAGATAATACAGTGACAGAAAGCAATGTTCCTTTAGAACCAAGCAATGAAGTGGATCCATCGAAACAAACCTCTCATTACCCATTGGATCCTCCTAATGGAGATCGAATTGTATTTCCCGACACACCGATAAAAGGACAAGTATTCATAAAACCAAATAAAGAACAAGAAACTACTGAGAATGAACATGAAGGTTCGCTATACGGTCAGCCATCCGAAAAAGAACCTACTTCATTAACTGATTCACCTTTACAAGAAACCAACACCATGGACAAAAACAACAGTCTACCCGAAAGTGATTCCCTCACATACAACGGCAATGAACTACCACCAAAACACACTAAAGACACAGATGCACCCAACACGCAAGACCCTCTACTCGATAAACTCCACAATATTATACAAGATGTACAAGCCCAAGTCAACGACGGAAATACATCAAGTATACCAGAAGACACAGCCTATGGAACAACAAATCAAAGTCAAACAGGTCATTTCACAGAACGACCCGAAATTCTGTCTCACACGCAACATAGCAGCCAAGAAACGCAAACAATTCCAGAAATGCAAACAGAAAAACCAACAAAAACTAATTACCCACCCCAACAACCAGATAACAATATAATTAATAAAATACATGGTATAATAAATGGTATTTACAGCCAAGTCACCAGTACAATATCTCCAGTAAAACATGAAACTCACAACAATATAACAGGACAATATAACAAACCCGGAGAAAAACCAGGTGACTCTCAATATCCACATGGAACTGAAGACTACACTGAAGGCGCAACTGGACGACCAGATGAGAAATATCCTGATGGTCAACAACCTGTAGATGAATTTGGCAGACCAATTGACAAGGATGAACACCCTGAAAAATACAAACCTGGTTACAAACCTGGACAGAAACCAGGAGATTCTAAATATCCACATGGAACTGAGGAATACCCCGAAGGAGCTACTGGACGACCTGATGAGAAATATCCTGATGGTCAACAACCTGTGGATGAATTTGGCAGACCAATCGACAAGGATGAACATCCTCAGAAATACAAACCAGGACAGAAACCAGGTGACTCTCAATATCCACACGGAACTGAAGAGTACCCAGAAGGAGCTACAGGACGACCTCATGAGAAATATCCTGGTGGTCAACAACCTGTAGATGAATTTGGCAGACCAATCGACAAGGATGAACATCCTCAGAAATACAAACCAGGACAGAAACCAGGTGACTCTCAATATCCACACGGAACTGAAGAGTACCCCGAAGGCGCCACAGGACGACCTCATGAGAAATATCCTGATGGTCAGCAACCTGTAGATGAACTTGGCAGACCAATCGACAAGGATGAACATCCTCAGAAATACAAACCAGGACAGAAACCAGGAGATTCTAAATATCCACATGGAACAGAAGAGTACCCTGAAGGAGCTACTGGACGACCAGATGAGAAATATCCTGATGGTCAACAACCTGTTGATGAATTTGGCAGACCAATCGACAAGGAGCAACATCCCGAAAAATACAAACCTGGTTACAAACCTGGACAGAAACCAGGAGATTCTAAATATCCACATGGAACTGAGGAATACCCCGAAGGAGCTACTGGACGACCTGACGAGAAATATCCTGATGGTCAACAACCTGTTGATGAATATGGCCGCCCAATCGACAAGGATGAACATCCTCAGAAATACAAACCAGGACAGAAACCAGGAGATTCTAAATATCCACATGGAACAGAAGAGTACCCTGAAGGAGCTACTGGACGACCAGATGAGAAATATCCTGATGGTCAACAACCTGTGGATGAATATGGCAGACCAATCGACAAGGATCAACATCCCGAAAAATACAAGCCCGGACAGAAACCAGGAGATTCCAAATATCCACATGGAACAGAGGAATACCCCGATGGTGCTACTGGACGACCAGATGAGAAATATCCTGATGGTCAACAACCAGTAGATGAATATGGCCGCCCAATCGACAAGGATCAACATCCTCAGAAATACAAACCTGGTTACAAGCCGGGACAGAAACCAGGTGACACTAAATATCCACATGGAACTGAAGAGTACCCCGAAGGCGCCACTGGACGACCAGATGAGAAATATCCTGATGGTCAACAACCTGTAGATGAATTTGGCAGACCAATCGACAAGGATGAACGTCCTCAGAAATACAAACCAGGACAGAAACCAGGAGATTCTAAATATCCACATGGAACTGAGGAATACCCCGAAGGAGCTACTGGACGACCAGATGAGAAATATCCTGATGGTCAACAACCAGTTGATGAATTTGGCAGACCAATCGACAAGGATCAACATCCTCAGAAATACAAACCAGGACAGAAACCAGGAGATGCTAAACATCCACATGGAACAGAGGAATACCCCGATGGTGCTACTGGACGACCAGATGAGAAATATCCTGATGGTCAACAACCTGTGGATGAATATGGCAGACCAATCGACAAGGATCAACATCCCGAAAAATACAAGCCCGGACAGAAACCAGGAGATTCTAAATATCCACATGGAACTGAGGAATACCCCGAAGGAGCTACTGGACGACCAGACGAGAAATATCCTGATGGTCAACAACCTGTGGATGAATATGGCAGACCAATCGACAAGGATCAACATCCCGAAAAATACAAGCCCGGACAGAAACCAGGAGATTCCAAATATCCACATGGAACTGAGGAATACCCCGAAGGAGCTACTGGACGACCAGATGAGAAATATCCTGATGGTCAACAACCTGTAGATGAATATGGCAGACCAATCGACAAGGATGAACATCCTCAGAAATACAAACCAGGACAGAAACCAGGAGATGCTAAACATCCACATGGAACAGAGGAATACCCCGATGGTGCTACTGGACGACCAGATGAGAAATATCCTGATGGTCAACAACCTGTGGATGAATATGGCAGACCAATCGACAAGGATCAACATCCCGAAAAATACAAGCCCGGACAGAAACCAGGAGATTCCAAATATCCACATGGAACAGAGGAATACCCCGAAGGAGCTACTGGACGACCAGATGAGAAATATCCTGATGGTCAACAACCTGTAGATGAATATGGCAGACCAATCGACAAGGATGAACATCCTCAGAAATACAAACCAGGACAGAAACCAGGAGATTCTAAATATCCACATGGAACTGAAGAGTACCCTGAAGGCGCCACAGGACGACCAGATGAGAAATATCCTGATGGTCAACAACCTGTGGATGAATATGGCAGACCAATCGACAAGGATCAACATCCTGAAAAATACAAACCTGGTTACAAACCTGGGCAGAAACCAGGAGATGCTAAACATCCACATGGAACAGAGGAATACCCCGATGGTGCTACTGGACGACCAGACGAGAAATATCCTGAAGGAGCTACTGGACGACCAGATGACAAATATCCTGATGGTCAAAAACCTGTAGATGAATTTGGCAGACCAATCGACAATGATGAACATCCTCAGAAATACAAACCTGGTTACAAACCTGGGCAGAAACCAGGTGACTCTCAATATCCACATGGAACTGAAGAGTACCCAGAAGGAGCCACAGCATATGAACCAACTCTTATGCCCCATGGGCAACAAACTGATCACGAGAATGACACCACACGTCCCCACGATAATAATAGACCAACTAATGACATCCTTAGTCAAATTCACGGAATAGTCCAAGATTTATATAACCAGGTCACAAGTACCATAATGCCGCAAAAAGAATATGAATCCACTCCAACATCCATGGAATCGTACGATCCAAACAAAAAAACAAATAGT
Source organism: Polyplax serrata (assembly GCA_037055365.1). Classification (NCBI taxonomy): domain Eukaryota; kingdom Metazoa; phylum Arthropoda; class Insecta; order Psocodea; family Polyplacidae; genus Polyplax; species Polyplax serrata. The sequence goes on along the minus strand of JAWJWE010000037.1, from coordinate 1,755,943 downwards.
ACAAACGATAAGAATACCCCTGTTGTATCAATTGGAACCCAGGAAACACATCCTGCTGGTCAAGAACCTGTTGATGAATATGGCCGCCCAATCGACAAGGATGAACATCCTCAGAAATACAAACCAGGACAGAAACCAGGAGATTCCAAATATCCACACGGAACTGAAGAGTACCCCGAAGGAGCTACTGGACGACCTGATGACAGACACCCTGAAGGAGCTACAGGAAGACCAGATGAGAAATATCCTGATGGTCAGCAACCTGTAGATGAATTTGGCAGACCAATCGACAAGGATGAACATCCTCAGAAATACAAACCAGGACAGAAACCAGGAGATTCTAAATATCCACATGGAACAGAAGAGTACCCTGAAGGAGCTACTGGACGACCAGATGAGAAATATCCTGATGGTCAACAACCTGTTGATGAATTTGGCAGACCAATCGACAAGGAGCAACATCCCGAAAAATATAAACCTGGTTACAAACCTGGACAGAAACCAGGAGATTCTAAATATCCACATGGAACTGAGAAATACCCCGAAGGAGCTACTGGACGACCAACGAGAAATATCCTGATTCACAACCGGCACCACACCACACCAACCAAAAAAACCGCAACCAAGCGCCACGACAGAAACCCAACCCCCCAAAACCGAAAAAACCAAAACCACACAGGACGACCGAGAGAAAACCGAGGCAACAACCTAGATGAATTTGGCAGACCAATCGACAAGGAGAACATCCTCAGAAATACAAACCAGGACAAAACCAGGGACCTCAATATCCACACGGAACTAAGAGTACCCAGAAGGAGCTACAGGACGACCTGATAGAAATATCCTGATGGCAACAACCTGTGGATGAATATGGCCGCCCAATCGACAAGGATCAACATCCTCAAAATACAAACCGGTTACAAACCAGGACAGAAACCAGGTGACACTAAATATCCACATGGAACTGAAGAGTACACAGAAGAAGCTACAGGACGACCTGATGAGAAATATCCTGATGGTCAACAACCTGTGGATGAATATGGCAGACCAATCGACAAGGATGAACATCCTCAAAAATACAAACCTGGTTACAAACCTGGACAGAAACCAGGAGATTCTAAATATCCACACGGAACTGAACAGTACCCTGAAGGAGCTACAGGACGACCTGATGAGAAATATCCTGATGGTCAACAACCTGTGGATGAATTTGGCAGACCAATCGACAAGGATGAACATCCTCAGAAATACAAACCAGGACAGAAACCAGGTGACTCTCAATATCCACACGGAACTGAAGAGTACCCTGAAGGCGCCACAGGACGACCAGATGAGAAATATCCTGATGGTCAACAACCTGTGGATGAATATGGCCGCCCAATCGACAAGGATCAACATCCTCAGAAATATAAACCTGGTTACAAACCAGGACAGAAACCAGGTGACACTAAATATCCACATGGAACTGAAGAGTACACAGAAGAAGCTACAGGACGACCTGATGAGAAATATCCTGATGGTCAACAACCTGTGGATGAATTTGGCAGACCAATCGACAAGGATCAACATCCTCAGAAATACAAACCACAAACCAGGACAGAAACCAGGAGATTCCAAATATCCACACGGAACTGAGGAATACCCCGAAGGAGCTACTGGACGACCAGATGAGAAATATCCTGAAGGAGCTACAGGTAGACCAGATGAGAAATATCCTGATGGTCAACAACCTGTAGATGAATTTGGCAGGCCAATCGACAAGGATGAACATCCTCAGAAATACAAACCTGGACAGAAACCAGGAGATTCCAAATATCCACATGGAACTGAAGAATACCCTGAAGGCGCCACAGGACGACCTGATGAGAAATATACTGATGGTCAACAACCTGTGGATGAATATGGCAGCCCAATCGACAAGGATCAACATCCTCAGAAATACAAACCTGGTTACAAACCAGGACAGAAACCAGGTGACACTAAATATCCACATGGAACTGAAGAGTACACCTGAAGGAGCTACAGGACGACCTGATGAGAAATATCCTGATGGTCAACAACCTGTGGATGAATATGGCCGCCCAATCGACAAGGATCAACATCCTCAGAAATTCAAACCTGGACAGAAACCAGGAGATTCTAAATATCCACATGGAACTGAAGAGTACCCCAGGCGCCACAGGACGACCAGATGAGCAAAAACCTGAAGGACCTACTGGACGACCTGATGAGAAATATACTGATGGTCAACAACCTGTGGATGAATATGGCCGCCCAATCGACAAGGATCAACATCCTGAAAAATACAAACCTGGACAGAAACCAGGTGACTCTCAATATCCACATGGAACTGAGGAATACCCCGAAGGAGCTACTGGACGACCAGATGACGAGAAATATCCTGATGGTCAACAACCTGTTGATGAATTTGGCAGGCCAATCGACAAGGATGAACATCCTCAAAAATACAAACCTGGTTACAAACCTGGACAGAAACCAGGAGATTCTAAATATCCACATGGAACTGAGGAATACCCCGAAGGACGACCTGATGACAGACACCCTGAAGGAGCTACAGGAAGACCAGATGAGAAATATCCTGATGGTCAGCAACCTGTAGATGAATTTGGCAGACCAATCGACAAGGATGAACATCCTCAAAAATACAAACCTGGTTACAAACCTGGACAGAAACCAGGAGATTCTAAATATCCACACGGAACTGAAGAGTACCCTGAAGGCGCCACAGGACGACCAGATGAGAAATATCCTGATGGTCAACAACCTGTAGATGAATTTGGCAGGCCAATCGACAAGGATGAACATCCTCAGAAATACAAACCAGGACAGAAACCAGGAGATTCCAAATATCCACACGGAACTGAAGATTACCCCGAAGGAGCTACAGGAAGACCAGATGAGAAATATCCTGATGGTCAGCAACCTGTAGATGAATTTGGCAGGCCAATCGACAAGGATGAACATCCTCAGAAATACAAACCAGGACAGAAACCAGGAGATTCTAAATATCCACACGGAACTGAAGAGTACCCTGACCGAGGAGCTACTGGACGACCAGATGAGAAATATCCTGAAGGAGCCCCAGCGTATGAACCAACTCTTATGCCCGATGGGCAACAACCTGATCATCAGAAAGAAACCATACTCCCCCATGATAATAACAGTCCAAACAATGACATCCTTAGTCAAATTCACGGAATAGTCCAAGATTTGTATAACCGTGTCACAAGTACCATTATGCCGCAAATAGAAAATGAATCCACTTCAACATCCATGGAATCGTACGATCCAAACAAAAAAACAAATAGTACAAACGATAAGAATACCCCTGTTGTATCAATTGGAACCCAGGAAACACATCCTGCTGGTCAAGAACCTGTTGATGAATATGGCCGCCCAATCGACAAGGATGAACATCCTCAGAAATACAAACCAGGACAGAAACCAGGAGATTCCAAATATCCACACGGAACTGAAGAGTACCCTGAAGGCGCCACAGGACGACCAGATGAGAAATATCCTGATGGTCAACAACCTGTGGATGAATATGGCAGGCCAATCGACAAGGATGAACATCCTCAAAAATACAAACCTGGTTACAAACCTGGACAGAAACCAGGAGATTCTAAATATCCACATGGAACTGAAGAGTACCCCGAAGGCGCCACAGGAAGACCAGATGAGAAATATCCTGATGGTCAGCAACCTGTAGATGAATTTGGCAGGCCAATCGACAAGGATGAACATCCTCAGAAATACAAACCTGGTTACAAACCTGGACAGAAACCAGGAGATTCTAAATATCCACATGGAACTGAAGAGTACCCTGAAGGAGCTACTGGACGACCAGATGAGAAATATCCTGATGGTCAGCAACCTGTAGATGAATTTGGCAGACCAATCGACAAGGATGAACATCCTCAGAAATACAAACCAGGACAGAAACCAGGAGATTCTAAATATCCACATGGAACTGAAGAGTACCCTGAAGGAGCTACTGGACGACCAGATGAGAAATATCCTGATGGTCAACAACCTGTAGATGAATTTGGCAGGCCAATCGACAAGGATCAACATCCTGAAAAATATAAACCTGGTTACAAACCTGGACAGAAACCAGGAGATTCTAAATATCCACATGGAACTGAAGAGTACCCTGAAGGCGCCACAGGACGACCAGATGAGAAATATCCTGATGGTCAACAACCTGTGGATGAATATGGCAGGCCAATCGACAAGGATGAACATCCTCAAAAATACAAACCTGGTTACAAACCTGGACAGAAACCAGGAGATTCTAAATATCCACATGGAACTGAGGAATACCCCGAAGGAGCTACTGGACGACCAGATGAGAAATATCCTGATGGTCAACAACCTGTGAACCTGATGAATTTGGCAGACCAATCGACAAGGATGAACATCCTCAGAAATACAAACCAGGACAGAAACCAGGAGATTCTAAATATCCACATGGAACTGAGGAATACCCCGAAGGAGCTACAGGAAGACCAGATGAGAAATATCCTGATGGTCAGCAACCTGTAGATGAATTTGGCAGGCCAATCGACAAGGATGAACATCCTCAGAAATACAAACCTGGTTACAAACCTGGACAGAAACCAGGTGACTCTCAATATCCACATGGAACTGAAGATTACCCTGAAGGAGCTACAGGAAGACCAGATGAGAAATATCCTGATGGTCAACAACCTGTAGATGAATTTGGCAGGCCAATCGACAAGGATGAACATCCTCAGAAATACAAACCTGGTTACAAACCTGGACAGAAACCAGGTGACTCTCAATATCCACATGGAACTGAGGAATACCCCGAAGGAGCTACTGGACGACCTGATGAGAAATATCCTGATGGTCAACAACCTGTAGATGAATTTGGCAGACCAATCGACAAGGATGAACATCCTCAGAAATACAAACCAGGACAGAAACCAGGAGATTCTAAATATCCACATGGAACTGAGGAATACCCCGAAGGAGCTACTGGACGACCAGATGAGAAATATCCTGATGGTCAACAACCTGTGGATGAATTTGGCAGACCAATCGACAAGGATGAACATCCTCAGAAATACAAACCAGGATACAGAAACCAGGAGATTCTAAATATCCACATGGAACTGAGGAATACCCCGAAGGAGCTACTGGACGACCAGATGAGAAATATCCTGATGGTCAACAACCTGTGGTCAGATGAATTTGGCAGACCAATCGACAAGGATGAACATCCTCAGAAATACAAACCTGGACAGAAACCAGGAGATTCTAAATATCCACATGGAACTGAGGAATACCCCGAAGGAGCTACTGGACGACCTGATGAGAAATATCCTGATGGTCAACAACCTGTGGATGAATTTGGCAGGCCAATCGACAAGGATCAACATCCCGAAAAATATAAACCTGGTTACAAACCTGGACAGAAACCAGGAGATTCTAAATATCCACATGGAACTGAAGAATACCCCGAAGGAGCTACTGGACGACCAGATGAGAAATATCCTGATGGTCAACAACCTGTAGATGAATATGGCAGACCAATCGACAAGGATCAACATCCTCAAAAATACAAGCCCGGACAGAAACCAGGAGATTCTAAATATCCACATGGAACTGAAGAGTACCCTGAAGGCGCCACAGGACGACCAGATGAGAAATATCCTGATGGTCAACAACCTGTGGATGAATATGGCAGGCCAATCGACAAGGATGAACATCCTCAGAAATACAAACCTGGTTACAAACCTGGACAGAAACCAGGAGACTCTCAATATCCACATGGAACTGAGGAATACCCCGAAGGAGCTACTGGACGACCTGATGTGAAATATCCTGATGGTCAGCAACCTGTAGATGAATTTGGCAGACCAATCGACAAGGATGAACATCCTCAGAAATACAAACCTGGACAGAAACCAGGAGATTCTAAATATCCACATGGAACAGAAGAGTACCCCGAAGGAGCTACTGGACGACCAGATGAGAAATATCCTGATGGTCAACAACCAGTAGATGAATACGGCAGACCAATCGACAAGGATCAACATCCCGAAAAATATAAACCTGGTTACAAACCTGGACAGAAACCAGGAGATTCTAAATATCCACATGGAACTGAAGAGTACCCCGAAGGAGCTACTGGACGACCAGATGAGAAATATCCTGATGGTCAGCAACCTGTAGATGAATTTGGCAGGCCAATCGACAAGGATCAACATCCTCAGAAATTCAAACCTGGACAGAAACCAGGAGATTCTAAATATCCACATGGAACAGAAGAGTACCCCGAAGGAGCTACTGGACGACCAGATGAGAAATATCCTGATGGTCAACAACCTGTAGATGAATTTGGCAGACCAATCGACAAGGATGAACATCCTCAGAAATACAAACCAGGACAGAAACCAGGTGACTCTCAATATCCACACGGAACTGAAGAGTACCCCGAAGGAGCTACTGGACGACCTGATGAGAAATATCCTGATGGTCAACAACCTGTTGATGAATTTGGCAGGCCAATCGACAAGGATCAACATCCTGAAAAATACAAACCTGGTTACAAACCTGGACAGAAACCAGGAGATTCTAAATATCCACATGGAACTGAAGAGTACCCCGAAGGCGCCACAGGACGACCAGATGACCGATATCCTGAAGGAGCTACTGGACGACCAGATGAGAAATATCCTGATGGTCAGCAACCTGTAGATGAATTTGGCAGGCCAATCGACAAGGATCAACATCCTCAGAAATACAAACCAGGACAGAAACCAGGAGATTCCAAATATCCACACGGAACTGAAGAGTACCCTGAAGGCGCCACAGGACGACCTGATGAGAAATATCCTGATGGTCAACAACCTGTGGATGAATTTGGCAGACCGATCGACAAGGATGAACATCCTCAGAAGTACAAACCTGGTTACAAACCTGGACAGAAACCAGGTGACTCTCAATATCCACATGGAACTGAGGAATACCCCGAAGGAGCTACTGGACGACCAGATGAGAAATATCCTGATGGTCAGCAACCTGTAGATGAATTTGGCAGACCAATCGACAAGGATCAACATCCTGAAAAATACAAGCCCGGACAGAAACCAGGAGATTCTAAATATCCACACGGAACTGAAGAGTACCCTGAAGGCGCCACAGGACGACCTGATGAGAAATATCCTGATGGTCAACAACCTGTAGATGAATTTGGCAGACCAATCGAAGAGGATGAACATCCTCAGAAATACAAACCAGTACAGAAACCAGGAGATTCTAAATATCCACATGGAACTGAAGAGTACCCCGAAGGAGCTACAGGACGACCAGATGAGAAATATCCTGATGGTCAGCAACCAGTAGATGAATTTGGCAGGCCAATCGACAAGGATCAACATCCTCAGAAATTCAAACCTGGACAGAAACCAGGAGATTCTAAATATCCACATGGAACAGAAGAGTACCCCGAAGGAGCTACTGGACGACCAGATGAGAAATATCCTGATGGTCAACAACCAGTAGATGAATACGGCAGACCAATCGAAAAGGATCAACATCCTCAAAAATACAAACCAGGACAGAAACCAGGAGATTCTAAATATCCACATGGAACTGAAGAGTACCCCGAAGGCGCCACAGGAAGACCAGATACTGGACGACCAGATGAGAAATATCCTGATGGTCAAGAACCTGTAGATGAATTTGGCAGACCAATCGACAAGGATGGACATCCTCAGAAATACAAACCTGGACAGAAACCAGGAGATTCTAAATATCCACATGGAACAGAAGAGTACCCTGAAGGAGCTACTGGACGACCAGATGAGAAATATCCTGATGGTCAACAACCTGTAGATGAATTTGGCAGACCAATCGACAAGGATGAACATCCTCAGAAATACAAACCAGGACAGAAACCAGGAGATTCTAAATATCCACATGGAACAGAAGAGTACCCCGAAGGAGCTACTGGACGACCAGATGAGAAATATCCTGATGGTCAACAACCTGTAGATGAATTTGGCAGACCAATCGAAGAGGATGAACATCCTCAGAAATACAAACCAGTACAGAAACCAGGTGATTCTCAATATCCACATGGAACTGAGAAATACCCCGAAGGAGCTACTGGACGACCAGATGAGAAATATCCTGATGGTCAGCAACCAGTAGATGAATTTGGCAGGCCAATCGACAAGGATCAACATCCTCAGAAATTCAAACCTGGACAGAAACCAGGAGATTCTAAATATCCACATGGAACAGAAGAGTACCCCGAAGGAGCTACTGGACGACCAGATGAGAAATATCCTGATGGTCAACAACCTGTAGATGAATTTGGCAGACCAATCGACAAGGATCAACATCCTCAGAAATACAAACCAGGACAGAAACCAGGAGATTCTAAATATCCACATGGAACTGAGGAATACCCCGAAGGAGCTACTGGACGACCAGATGAGAAATATCCTGATGGTCAACAACCTGTGGATGAATTTGGCAGACCAATCGACAAGGATGAACATCCTCAGAAATACAAACCTGGTTACAAACCTGGACAGAAACCAGGTGACTCTCAATATCCACATGGAACTGAGGAATACCCCGAAGGAGCTACTGGACGACCAGATGAGAAATATCCTGATGGTCAACAACCTGTAGATGAATACGGCAGACCAATCGACAAGGATCAACATCCTGAAAAATACAAGCCCGGACAGAAACCAGGAGATTCTAAATATCCACACGGAACTGAAGAGTACCCTGAAGGCGCCACAGGACGACCTGATGAGAAATATCCTGATGGTCAACAACCTGTGGATGAATTTGGCAGACCAATCGACAAGGATGAACATCCTCAGAAGTACAAACCTGGTTACAAACCTGGACAGAAACCAGGTGACTCTCAATATCCACATGGAACTGAGGAATACCCCGAAGGAGCTACTGGACGACCAGATGAGAAATATCCTGATGGTCAACAACCTGTAGATGAATTTGGCAGACCAATCGACAAGGATGAACATCCTCAGAAATACAAACCTGGTTACAAACCTGGAGAGAAACCAGGTGACTATCAATATCCACATGGAACAGAAGAGTACCCCGAAGGAGCTACTGGACGACCAGATGAGAAATATCCTGAAGGAGCTACAGGTAGACCGGCTGAGAAATATCCTGGTTACAAGCCGGGACAGAAACCAGGTGATTCTCAATATCCACATGGAACTGAGAAATACCCCGAAGGAGCTACTGGACGACCAGATGAGAAATATCCTGATGGTCAGCAACCTGTAGATGAATTTGGCAGGCCAATCGACAAGGATCAACATCCTCAGAAATACAAACCAGGACAGAAACCAGGTGACTCTCAATATCCACATGGAACTGAGAAATACCCCGAAGGAGCTACTGGACGACCTGATGTGAAATATCCTGAAGGAGCTACAGGTAGACCACATGAGAAATATCCTGAAGGAGCTACAGGTAGACCTGAGAAATATCCTGATGGTCAAGAACCTTTAGATGAATTTGGCAGACCAATCGACAAGGATGAACATCCTCAGAAATACAAACCAGGGCAGCAGCCAGGAGATTCTAAATATCCACATGGAACTGAAGAGTATCCTGAGGGTGGTTCTGGAAAACCATATGAGAAATATCCCGAAATAAATACTGCTAAGCCTGGTGATAAATATGATAATGGAACAACTGTGCCATCGGTGACAGGGGAATTGGGTAGTTCTCCTCCTGATAGTGATGATCTGATTAATAAGCTTCATAATATCATTAACGGAATTCAAAGTCATGAGGATGTGACAACGCCGTTTTCAACGCCCTCCCTCTATGAAAGTGTGAGTACAGTAACTTCCCATCCGAAACCTATGTTGCATGAAACCACTACCAAGGACCCTGTTGAAAGTTCAACTAACAGGCCTCTGCATGTGGTGTATCCAACGTATTACCCTGAGGGCATCATAATCAGAAAACCAAGCATTTCACCTGATGATTTAAATAAAGTAACCGTTACCCCTGAAAACGCAGGATTGGAAAGTTCGACTAGCGGTGAAAATGAAATGCCAACTTTTGGTACTGAAACGGTGTCTTCTGGAGTTGGTATGCCTGAGTATCCGATCAAAAATATGGATGATTCTTACACTTCAACCGATGAACTTACACATAGACCTGTTGGTGAACCAGATTCGGAAAATGACACTTCTGGTTATACGGTTTTTGACGTTCAAACCGAAATTAGCAGCGAATCATCTACTACTCATCCATCCATCATTGTACAAGAGGTTCATACCGAGGTGCACAGCGAACGGCCTACCATGAAACCAAGTCAAATCCACGGAACGGAATCAGGTGTAAAAGAAAGTACAACAAATCTACATAATGTTCCCTTTGAGTCAACAGCACATAGACCTATGTCTAATGAATTCGGTACAACACCCGAAGGACAAACCTCTAGACCTATCTTTGTGACTGACCAAACTTCAAAAGACCATGCTACAGTTCGCCCAAGTGCCACAGAACTTCCTTCATATTTTGTGACCAAACTTGGCGAAGAATATCCAACAGAATCGCAAACCAGTTTTGATCCCTTTAGAGGTACCACAGTACGACCTGGTATATATGAAGAGGAAACATTCAAACCTGGTCAACATTATCCAGGTCAATTTAAGCCAACTAAGGAACCTGATTCGTTTGTCTTCAATAATGAAGACGATGATATCACCCAAAAACCATTATATGTTCGGCCCCAAGCCGACACCGAAGGAGTTTTCACAGGTGCACCATTTACAAATGAGCCAACATTCGAATTTGCCTTTTCATCTACACCCAACTATGTTTTCGTGACAGATGGCTTTGAAGAAGAAACTGAAAAACCCACTTATAATATTGCTCCTGTACCATTCAAAATTATAAATGGCACAAAGGTTTACTACCCGGAGAAGAGTAATCCAGAGAAACCCGTTGAGGACGACACTGATTACGATGGGTATGATTATGTGCCGTACGACATTGTCAACGGAACTAAAGTCTTGTATCCCCAATTGATATCGACAACACAACAACCGACAACAACCCCACACCATCTAGGAATGTATGTTCCGTATAAAATCATCAACGGGTCTAAGGTTTACTACACGGAGGACAAGCCAACACCAGAAGATTATGACGGATTGGATTACGTTCCATTTGAAATAGTTGATGGCAAGAAAGTGTTCCATCCGGAATGGATGCCTTCTTCAACAACGACGACCACCACTTCTAAACCTATATATAAGCCAGCTATGTATGTACCTTATAAACTTGTCAATGGCACGAAAGTTTTTCATCCAAAGGATGCACAGTACCACCCGCATAACATTCCTAAGGAGTACGACGGGTTCGAATTGATACCGTACGACGTAGTTGACGGAAACAAAGTCTTCTATCCTGATAAGGCAGCATCAACCACAGAAAAGCCAAACCTAAAAGCTCTTTATGTGCCCTACAAGGTCGTGAATGGCACGAAGGTTTACTATCCAAAAGATGCAGCAGAGAAACCACTGGAGAATATTGGTGATTACGATGGCTTTGACCTTGTGCCGTACGAAACAGTCGATGGCAAAAAGGTTTTCCATCCCGAATTGATAAAAGCAACACCACGACCCATTGAGGTACCTATGGCCTATCTGCCTTTCAAAGTTGTTGACGGCTCTAAAATTTACTATCCTAAGGATAGCACGAAGAAACCAGAAACTCTTCCAGAAGAATACGACGGATACGATCTCGTTCCGTTTCAAGAGATCGACGGTGAGAAATATTTCTACCCGGAGAACAATGAAGAAGTGGCTACAGAAAAGCCACATCCTCAGGGAATGTTTGTACCTTATAAGATTCTGAAAGGAAGAAAGGTGTACCATTTGAAGCATGCCAGGACAAAACCGAATGAAATACCAGATGGATATGATGGCTTCGACTTCATACCTTACGACATCATAGACGGAAAGAAGGTGTATCACCCTGAAAGGGTTCCACAGAAACCCTTGGCTCCTACCTACCCTCAAACAACTGTGCCAAATTTCGACGATTACACATTCAGTTACACAGATGATGCAAAGCCTACCACAGACATGCCGTCCATTTATGTTCCTTTCAAACTTGTCAATGGATCCAAAGTGTTCTACCCGAAAGATGCTCAGAATCAACCCTATTTACTTCCCGATGGGTACGACGGTTTTGAATACGTTCCATACGAGGATGTGAATGGAACAAAGGTTTTCCATCCGGAGAAAGTGAAACCAATAAAACCTCAGGCCTTATATGTACCATATAAGATTGTCAACGGAAGTAAAGTCTACTATCCCAATGACGCGACCGAAAAGCCACGACCAACAACTCCTCCAGGATATGATGGTGTCGATTTGGTACCGTACGAAATTAAGAATGGAATCCAAGTCTTTTATCCGAACCGCGTAAAACCTTCTGGCGATACGCCCACATCTATGTACGTACCTTTCAAATTGATCAACGGAACCAAAGTTTACAATCCGGAACATGCCAAGTATCAACCACAGTTTATACCACATGGTTATGATGGTTTCGATTACTTACCATATGAAGTTGAAAATGACACCAAAGTATTTTATCCGGACAGAGTAACAACAACACCGACATACAGCAAACAAGGAATGTATGTTCCTTATAAATTAGTTAATGGCACCAAAGTATACTACCCGAAGGAAGCCCAGACCAGACCTCAGCCTCTCTCAGATGAATATCATGGATTGGATTACATACCGTACGACGTTATTAATGGAACTAAAATATTCCGTCCAGAGCAAGTGACTACGAAACCAGGAAGACCAGCCATGTACGTCCCGTTTAAGGTCATCAACGGCACTAAGGTTTACTACCCCAAGCGAGCTCAAGAAAACCCTCACAAGATACCAGCTGGGTACGACGGCTTTGATTACATTCCATATGAAGAAGTAAACGGACAAAAGGTGTTCCATCCAGAGCAAGGTTTCATGCCTGTGACAAAACCACCTGCCCTTTTGCCGGCATTGTTTGTTCCTTACAAGATTGTGAACAACACTAAGGTCTTCTATCCAAAAGATGCCCATGACAGGCCTCACCTGATTCCTCAAGGGTATGACGGATTCGAATACATTCCGTACGAAGAGGTCGATGGAAAGAAGATTTTCAAACCGGAGCAAGCAATCAGGCCTTTAACTGTGCGACCGATGCTCAACCAAGCTTTGTACGTTCCGTACAAAATCATAAATGGAACAAAGGTGTATTACCCGAAACATGCCCAAGAAAAGCCAGATAAGGTACCAGTACAAGATTATGATGGATTTGACTACGTACCATATGAAGAAGTTGATGGCAAAAAGGTGTTCCACCCCGAACAGACTATCCCTACAGTGACGACTCCACCATCATTCACACAAGCATTGTATGTTCCATACAAGATCATCAACGGAACTAAAGTATTCTACCCTAAAGATGCACAGCAACACCCAATCAATATACCAAGGGGCTACGATGGTTTTGAGTATATTCCTTATGAGGTGGTGGATGGAAAGAAAGTGTTCCATCCAGAGCAGGCCATTAGACCTGTTACCACACCTAACCCATACAGGCAAGGTCTTTACGTACCGTACAAGAAGGTAAATGGAACAAAGGTCTATTATCCGAAATATGCCAAGGAACAACTTCAAAAACTGCCGGAAGGCTTTGACGGACTGGATTACGTTCCTTATGATGTTATTGATGGAAAAAAAGTCTTCCATCCCGAACAAGCTGTCGCTCCAGTGACTCTCCCAACTCCTACTAATCTACCATCCCTCTACGTGCCATACAAAGTCATAAACGGAACGAAGGTGTTCTACCCAACAGATGCCAAACAGAAGCCATTCCAAATACCTCAAGAATATGAGGGTTATGAAAACATTCCGTATGAGGAGGTCAATGGACAAAAAGTCTTCAAACCGGAGCTGGCTCTCAAACCAACGACAACGGAGCCCCCATTTTCTCAGGCTGCTTACGTTCCATACAAGGTCCTGAACGGAACAAAAGTCTACTATCCGAAACACGCTCAGTCATTACCACAATATGTACCCCAAGGCTACGATGGATTCGACTACGTACCATATGACATCGTCAACGGCACAAAGGTGTTCCATCTGGAAAAGGCTGTGAAACCCGTCACTGCAAAACAACCGCTTCATTATCTGTGTGTGCCCTACAAGCTTGTCAATGGCGCTAAGGTGTTCCACCCAAATGATGCCAAACCACATCCTCAACAAATTCCACCCGGTTATGACGGTTTCGACTACATGCCGTATGACGTTGTAGACGGAAAGAAAGTTTTCTATCCCGAACTGGTAACTACACCACCACCAACTGTTGTACCACTCCTCCACGGCACATTTGTTCCATTTAAATTGTCCAACGGCACTAAAGTGTTCCATCCAGTGGATGCTCACGAGGAAACACAACCTGTACCTCAAGGTTACGACGGTTCTGACTATGTGCCTTACGAAGCTGTCAACGGAAGTAAAGTTTTCTATCCAGAACTCATTTCCGTCCCTGTTGACGGCGTTCCAGGAGTTTACATACCGTTTAGGCTCTCAAATGGCAAGAAGATTTTCATGCCTGAAGCAGCATCTACCAACTATCCTAAGGGTGGTGTGGCGAAACCTTATGATGGAATTGCTTATGTACCCTATAAGAGTGGTACCGACCTTACAGTCAAACCTGCCACTAGTGGAAACAGTCAGATCATCTATGTCGACGACAAAGACGAAATTCTGAAACCTCATGGAAGACCGCAACAGTCCACCGGCGTTCCGGGTGAAGGAAGTTGTCTTCTCAACAACAGAACATACGCCAATAACACGGACATTCCAGCTTTCAACCCATGTCAATCTCGATGCAGATGTGTCAGTTCGATTGTTCAGTGCGTCAGAGTTGAGTGCCCTGCACCACCACAGGATGCTAAGCTCAGTTGTTCCCCAGTCTACCGGGAAGGATCGTGCTGTCCAACCTATGCTTGTGGTAAGTAGACATAATCTTTTGTAATAGTCGTACAACATAATAATATTTATTTCTGATACTTTTGTACTAACAATTGAATTTTGTAATTAGACGAAGGTACCCAAACCCCCGGTCAGTTGGATGACGATAAGAAGCCATCACACGGTGCCAATCCGGTCGATTCAAACGATTCTCAAAAGTTCGGAAAACCCAAACCGGACCAACAAGAATCTGCAGAACCCTTTGATCATGTTGAAGGAGTACTTCCAAGCGACCTAATGCCAGATGACGATTACGACAACGACGATGAAGAACCGTATGGTCCTGGTACCTGCCGCTACGCTGGAAAGGTCTACGTTTCGGCTCAGCAGATACCTAGAGATGATCCCTGCGACTTTTGCTTCTGCTTCAGAAGTGACATAATTTGTCTTCAGCAGAGCTGTCCACCACCTATTCCAGGTTGTCGCGACGAGCCCATCCAGGGATTCTGCTGCCCAAGATACGAGTGCCACGTTAAAATGGCCACCGTTTTGAACGTGACATCCACGACGACAACGACCACCACAACATTGCCTCCGCATTTCTTCTCCCACGCTTACAAAGGATCAGCTGTTCGAACGGGTTGCTTCGTTCAAGGCAAGGCATACAAAGTAGGACAGCCGATTCCCTCAGCATCTGGTCCCTGCATGGATTGCAAGTAAGTCATCAGACATCGATTCTGGTCCTCCAGCCGTTATTCTCTGTGGAACTCATAATAATTTTGATTTTATTTTATTTTTCAGTTGCGGTGGAGACGGAAGAATGAAATGTGAGCCTAAGGTCTGCACGCCGGAACCAATGATACGTAAAATGATCATCCCGAGCAAAGAAGATGACACCACAACAGTGTCGCCATTCGTTCCCTACCGTAAAAGATGAGGGAGTATTTTTTGAAACGAAAGAAGTAGTTCCGACAGTGCGTGAACATTCTAATAATACATGAGACCGGAAAACGGGAAAAACTAGATTTAGTATTTTTTAAAGTGCGAAACTTTTTTACATTGTCGGAACTTGACCTAAAGCTATGTGAAAACGTAGAAAAGAACATATTTTCCTGCAGAAAGACATGTGCCAAATTCTAAAACGTGCCTTTCTTTTTTTTATAAGTTTCTCTTTCTTTGCCATTTTGATTATCCACCCTGAACGGATATTTTTTAATTATATATGACTTGATGTGATAGAATATTTTATGTGAAAAGCGGAACTTAAAATACCTAAAAATAAAAAAACTGGCAAGGTAATTGGTGGGTGAGTCTTCCGAGGAACAGCTTCAAACAAGTACGACAAGTAGAAAACTAACACTGGAATTAAAACGGTAGAGGTATGCATGTGTGGGTGTAGCGTTCAAGTGGTCGCAGTGTAGGCCTACATTTGGACGTGTATACATACGTGCAGGCATGCAGAGGTGTCGACAACTCGAAGAGGTTCCGGGTGGTCGTTGCTGAGCTTTAGGAAACGTCTTCTTTCGACTGGTTTTTGCTCAAAAAGTACCTAAAGCTCATTGGTAAGGCGCAGTGCTTCGCTGTGCGAGTATTTAGCCTTTCTCCTGTCAATTGTCCGTCTGCACTTTCTCCTGGTCCATTATCTTAGACTTAACTGTTTCCTGTCCACCTCTCCCAATGTTGCTCGCTCACGAAGGACGCGCATCAGATGCGTACAGAAAAATTCGAGTTTTGCTTTTGTTTTTCCTCTTTTATGCGTGTTCTGAATAGTTCGACTAGCGGAAATGTAATTCGCCTGCTAATTTATTACGAGTTTTGAGGACCTCTTATTGTCAATGCTAATAAGTATGTACATGTTTTTATTAATATTTATTATGCGAATCGATTGAACACATACTCAAAGGCGATTGTATTTCCGGTTCTTGAACGCAGAACATAACCCACCTGGACGATTCGAGTTGATTTCCATGCGAGGGCACAAACGAACAATTTGTCATATCTCTATAAGTTAGTTTATTAATAATATAAAATTACTTTTTTTAGTCTAATTACTTTCGTACAACTGTATATATATTTTTCCACGTAAGAAAGCAAGAGAAGCAATGTTTTTTGAGAATAAACATTTTGAGATTTGTTTTATTTATTCTGGTTTTTCGTTTAATTTCCACACTTCTCTCAACGCCTATTATCCCACATATATGACTCCAACTTCCTGACTTCCTGCTTCGTATCCTTCAGGTCTCAATTGAGTGGCTTTTATTTCCCAGGCGGTTATGACTTGTCAAAAACTTTGTCAAGGTCACAACCGCTGGCTGAAGGATGTAGCGGACGATCTTTCGGTTCGAACTTACAATAATTCCAATTAAATTATTAATCCAATTACTCAGAAGGTCGCACGAGGGCCACCGTGACAATAAAGACCTTATAACATAGGGCGTTGTTCTTTATATGCTTAAAATAATGAGGATATTGAGATCTAATTGTTTTTTGAAGAGCAATATATCACCCTTAAATTGAGCTCTGCCTTCCAATTGATTAGTGATTGACACCCAACAAGATTTGGTAGAATGCTCTAAATATTGTACCCTCATTAATTTTACAAAATAAACTTACAAAATATCAAACGCACCCCAAAGCCATTTTAATATCAAATCCCTGCATGCCATTTCCATTTTCAAAATTGAAATTTGAAAAATCATTTCGATGATTTTCACAAAGACAAAGACACCAAAAGACGAAGAAAACAGACAAAAAACTAAAGAATAATATAATTGTATAAAATAAATGTATATTTAATTGTATGTATTTAAATGCATATGTATCAAAATATTGTGTCAAATGCAGAGGTGAATGCAGACAATTCAACATCCCCTGAGCACATGTAAAATATTAAAAATTTAAGGCCACATGGAAAATTCAGTTCAGGTACTACTCAACGAGAGCCAAGAGGCATTTCTTGTAGTCTCCTGATGTGTCGCCCTAAAAGTAGAAAAAAATACAAACAGTCAATTAAATTCGTTTAAATGCCCCTTATAGTTTTGCCTTGTCAACGTATAGACCACGGTTTATGATGTGTATGAAAAAAATCCATTCCAATTTATCTTGACTTGAAAAACACCAATTAAGTCTCACAAATTTTGAATTATTAATTTTCTTACCTTGATGAATGATTCAAGTGTTTTGCCAAACTTGACATTAAAAGCTTGTTTCACGTCTCCCATATCGATTTCACACCTTGAGACAACGAGTCTAATGAGGTCTCTGTCTCTTGTTCCCATTCCGGCCATGCTTTTATGTAAGCAGTCAGCAAAGAATTCGGCTTTGTTTCTGACGCACTTCACTGATAACAAAAAACTTACATTTCACTGTTTAATAAATAAATGGGAATTGTTTATTGTAAATTAAATAAGCAGTGCATTTTATTTCAGAACAAACTCTTACACAAGCATTGGTAAGGTGAATAAATCGAATCTTACTGAAAGATATAATGTCATACTGTTCTACCTTACTAACATTACTATCACATTCACAAGGAAGAGGTTGCCTTTGTTTCTTCATCCCTAATCAATTCAGTATTTAAACAACAACTAATTACTACTATGCTATTGTACGTTGAGAGGAACTATAAACATGTAAACGAATTTCAAAGATTCGCTTTCTACCAACCTATTGCTAGTAATCCTTCTTCAATATCTCCTGAAAACTCATTTTTAATGGCTTTCTCGAAGGTATGCCCCGTTAATCTTTCGTACTCTGTGAAAATGGCTCGAAGTTGGGTGTAACTTCTTGAAGACAATATGGCGTTGAAGGCAGATTCATCCGTTCCCCATCGCAATTCACCTGTACCGGATACACAGAATTACATTTGGCGATAAAAATAGTTGTACAAAAGGAGCCTCTAACCTGATAGGGTAGCAACTAAACTAAGTTCGCGTGTAGTACTTTACCTAAACAAAGAACAGTTAAAAACAATAAGAATATTAATTTAATAGAAATATTAATTTAGTTCATCAAAACGTTTTTCCTACTCAGGTACTATTGCTGAAGCAAGGATAGGTGTCGCAAGAAGAATAAATTTTAGGAAGACATGAAAGGGTTCACAACTACACTATTCCTACCTGCTCTCAGAAGTGTTTGAGCGTCCTGTGCAGCTCCGGCAGCATCCACAACAGTCGACTCATCTCTTTGACCCTGACACTGAGAAATAAGCAACCTCTTAAAACTACCTGATGTGTCGGAAGCAACCTCCGATTCCATGGACTTGCCGTAAACTGAAAAGACAAAATGTTGCATTAATAAGCTTCGAATGAAAACAAGAACTTTATAAAAAGAAGACTGAGCTCACTTACGAGCTTGATAAGCCATTTTGACATAATGGATCTCTGAATTTGTAAGGGAGCAAAGAATCTCAATAAGAGTGCTCTCTGTCGTTCCTACTCCAGATATAGCATCATGAACTTCCTTTGCGTAGAACTCAGGCAGTGGAGTCATGAGAGCAACAAGAACATCTTCAAAGCGCCCACTTGTTTCGCTTTTCAAGTCTTTCAGTAAGTCCTAAAGTCAGAAAAGAAAAATAACCATACGTAACAGTGACAAGCTTTACCTCCTCGTTTATGGGACATTTCACAATAATGAAAGTAAACACAAAAGAATCTAATGTGACCCCCAATTCCTTAACTTGACTCCTTAACGAACAGAGACTACTAATAGTGGCACGAACATTGTTTTATTGATAGAATAATTATTCGTTAAAAGTAGTTGTGAAGGGATTTTTCCATCATCATTGTCTGTCATAGAATTTTACTCACCTTCCCGTACAGTGTTTTAAATTCCTTTGCAATCTCCAGTCGTTGGCTATTCGTTCGACTTGTCATGACTGCTATGATTGTTGCCTCATCCGTTCCAAAGCCTTTCATGGCTTTCCTAAGAATTTCGGCATCTTGCCGTGGGTAGAACGGAGATGCTGGGAAAACAGTAGGATTTGTCTGTAAACAAAGTTATTTTAAAAAATTATTGTTTCGTTTTCAATCAAACGTAAATCTGGTGAAAGCTAATAATATACAAATATTTCATTTGTGTCTGTTATTTATATTACGCATGGCACTAAATAATTTTATTAAAAGTTTATTATGATGTTTTTAACATAAGATGAATGAAAAAATATCATAAATAAATTTAAAAGTTGAAAACAAGGAATGAAACATAACCCTAGAATTGAATAGTGAGGTGTGAGGACTACTGGAAAGAAGCAAACTAGAAAGAATAAGGCACTGTGAGATGAAAAAACATTATAGTGTGAGGAGTACAGAGGAGACTTGGAGAAAAGTTCAAATGATAGTAACGGACTTGGATTTAGGTGGTAGATGTGTACCCTCAATGCCTGTGTTCTATGGCCATTACTTTGGCATCCGTGCGGCTCCTTCAGTTTTATACTCCCGCTAACCTATGTTTTATAGAAAAAGTAATCCTGACAAAGAACAATCTTTGTCTTCATTTTAGTAAAACATATATAAACCCGAAGCATCACCACCGAATATGGGACAGCATAAGAGATATTAAATCAATTAAAGTCATTATTACCCACAATTAAAGACTTTTTTAGTTCGAACAACAGTTAATCAGATGTATGTCAATCCTCGGTTCTTTAGAATCCCACACGCACTCACCTTTGGTTGAATTTGTCCATATTGTTGATAACCGGATGAATTCATATTGTTTTGTGGCAAATAAGTAGAGTAATTGGTAGAGGTTGGAGGAGATGCGTAACTAGAAGAAATGTGAGAATGGATGGCTGCTTCTGAAGAATAATGTGCTGTTTGGCGTGGATATGGGGATACTGGTGTGGATGGAGATGGATAAGGCGATGCTGAAGGCACATATGGCGATGGTCCAGGCACAAGACCAGGGTTCACAGGATAAGGTGATGTTGGAGGCGCATATGGTGATGGTCCAGCCATAGAACCGGGGTTCACTGGATAAGGTAAAGAACCAACAGGATATGGAGGATTATATTGTGGATATCCACCACAAGGATGCGATGCCGACGTGGGATACGGCGGTGTTAGGACTGAGGCCTGAAACCCTATATTACGGTTGGTAGGCTGATTTGTGTTAGTCGAAGGAGGAGCAGAAGGATAACTCATATTTGGTGGATAAGGATGGTTTCCATGTGCCTAAAAGAAAAACAGAAATGCTTACCCGAGAGAAATGAGAAATTGATGGTTAGTAAAGTTTCACAAGAAACGGCCAAAAAAATGTGTAAAAAATGGATTAACTCACCGGCACAAATGGTGGGTAACTCATTTTTGTTTGAACCTAATAGAATCCTGCAAAAAAATATCAAACGATAAGCCTAAGAAATTCTAATTCTCAGTTTTGAGAATAAAACATTGTTAAATTCTCAGTTTAAACTTGACATTAAAATACTTAAAATTAATGAAAGAATTAAGGCCTTCACTTGAGCTTTTAAGAACAAAAATTGTAGGAATTTCATTATTCGGAGTTTTCATTATCACTTTCTAGTGATCTACCTTTGATAACGTATCAGTGAGATCAATGATTTGATGGAGTAACAACGAAAGACATCAAAGCTTCAATGCCCATAAATTAAACATATCAAGGAGTCAAATATTCATACTGTGAAAATATGTATCACTATATTTTTTCTACGTGAACTACACAACAACGAACTAAATTATATTAATTTATTTTAAATTACCTTTGCCCTAACGAAGTGACAGAACACGAAATTGAGATACGAACGAAAATGGATACACGCAGCGCTGCCAAACTTCAGCAACAATTGGCGGGTAACGACCAAGGCGGTAACTTTTTCGTACAGCAAAGTTTTAAGAAGGTAAATTTTTCTCAATTCGTTAAGTATTTTATTACAAGTTACCTTGACTTTGCTTTTACTGCTGCTTAACATGCCAGGGCATTGACCAAATGAATAGTACAAGGTAAATAAAATTAACTATTAGAAAGCAAAACGATAAACGACAGCAACACGACAGTGTCGCTTAGAACCAACGGTTTTGTGCGCGCGATTCACGCCTCCATTTTTGTGATATTTTCTTTGACTTTTTTATTTGTCTGAACTGTGAGTGACACTTATTTTATAATAATTCCGTCATTATTATGCACTACGTAAATGACTGACTCAGTTTTCTTATTCCGTATGGTTTTCGTTAAATTTTTATCACGTCGTACCACTAGGATACAAATGAATGATTGACGCTCTCCAAGGCCGCCTGATTAATCACCGGACAATTTTTGCAAACTTAAGACGGGATTAACGGATCATTTTCACCGTAAGTAAACACAATCTGATGTTTTACACGTGTTTTAAACCACTTTAAATATAATGCCCCAATGCAATTCAAGTGATCACATAGATGTATTAATATAAAATTTTTGCTTTTACCATCTACAAATATAAAAATCTCAGAATTGCAAATTTCAATTTCATGGAAGCAAGAGAAGTCAGAATTTAGGACTTCTTGAAAAATTAAGACTAAAGAAACTGTGAAACAAATGCAATTCAATTTTTAACCTGTATTTCAGACAAATAATTTGTTGTCAAATTTTAATTTTCCTCTCCAAATATTAGTGACAATGTGAAAAACAGAAATCCTTCACACCTTCTAGCAAATTGATAAACTAGAAAACTATTTACTAGTAAATAATTTGGTCTTACTGAGGGAACACATAAGAAGCTTGAATCTGGGAGATTAAAAAACAAACAGATAACTCTTGCCAATTTGACAATAAAGTCTCAACAAAAAGATTTAGTCATGCATTAAAATAGAAAGTAGAGGGAAGAAAATATTGCACGATTAATGAAACCGAATTTCTTAAAATTACACTACCAAATTTTATGGAAATTCCAAAACATATAACAACCTAATACAAGACCTAATAATAACAAAACCTAATAAGATTTCACATTTGAAACCACAATTTTTGAGATTTGATTTGCAAGGTCATCCTAGACTTTCTCCAGAGTCCTCTTTAATGGGGCTCTGTTTCAATTATATATTTCATTCAAAAATTATCACTTTTCTTTTTTGAGGACCCTCCTATATGCCATTTCCACTATCCAAAACCAACAAACAATATGTATCTCCTTACTGAATGTTTAATTTATGTTTAACCATGCAGTTTATATAATTTTGCTATTCCTACAATCTGTCATTACAAGAACTTTAAATAATTACAGAAAGTTAATGTAATTAGTTAAGGTTCTCTAGAGTTATAAATTTTTATTAATTAATATTTTAAGGCAGCCCATATTGATTTCATATCAATACAGGCTCCCTGTCATGAGTACCATAACTGTTATGTTAAATCTGTTACATAAAATATTTTTATAGATTGTTTACACTTGTCATATTGTTATCAGGTCACTGCCATTATTAGTGATTGAAGGAATTATTTAAGAAAACGTTCAACTCTATCTGAGATAGATACCCAATGAGGTTGCCTGGGCAATAAAACAATTTTCACTCGTCTTATGTGTATCCTGCACGGGGACAACCTTTGTTTGGGGGGCCAGTTTTAGGCAAAGAGGCGCAACTAACCTGGCAAAATTAAAGTCTTTAATCCTGTCCCCACGCGGTGTAAGCAATAAACTGATGTTTCGAACGTTAAAATTCAAATAAGTGAATGCACAATATTAAAACAAAAAAACTTAGAAAAACAAACGATAAGTTCGACAATGACTGAATGAACCGATAGTCGGTCTGAGTCAGACGAATGCGTTTAGTACGTCACTGCTTTACCCATAATCCTCAGTGACAAAGATGGCCGGTTCATTGAAAATGGTGGGTCGCTCATATTCTGGTTTTCTGCGTACCGGAATCTTCTCTTTGCTCGCGTCTTTCAGTCTGACACCAAGTCTTAGGAACCATTACATAAACATCTAAAAATAAACCACGGCGAAAACCTCGAAAAAATCACTTTTATTACAACTGAAAATCCTGGTCTTTCAGTTCGGTCAACCTGGTTGACATTGAGAAATATTTGCCAAACTACCGACAACTGGTTTTCATTAAATTTCTTTTCATTTTTCACAAAAAAATATACATATATAACCACCATTTTGCAGGTTTTAGAAACATAATAATCGTTTAACGTCCAGTGTTTTCTCTACAATTACTCAATTCAGTTATTTGTCATAAATACTGTTCCTTATTAGAAATAAATAACATTTCTAATAATATAGATCATTTTGGAAAATCGAAACTAACATCTAAAAACTGATGGACAGCAACATTAGTTTGTGGATTACATTGTTTTACTTTACATAAATTATTTAGTTATAGATATTAAATTCTGAATTTAAATATGTAGGATTTAAATTAAAAGTAATAATTTTGTATTAGCAATACTAAAATAAGAATACAAACCCATAAAGGACGCATAATTAAAAGAATCGTATTATTTATTAATCATATTTATTATTTATTATTCATTATATATTCATATCTTTCAACTCTTCTAAATGTCTACAATTTAACTAATGCCTTTAAAATAAATTTAATACTTCTCTCCCATTCTTACACACCCTTTGAACCGCTTTTATTGTCGAAATTAAAATCATTCGTTCATATTATGTACTTCTCAGAAATCTGTTCTTTTTCTTTTTCTTTTCCTTACCTATCTAGTAAAAAATATAAATTGATGTTCGATTTTTCAATGATTGTAAAATTTAGCTGTTTGGGGCCCAGTTTATTGACACAACATTACATTAAAATGTTGACACACACACACAAGGGTTACCTCCCATAAAATTATTTTTGTAAACTATTAATACAGATACCTGAGTATAAAAATTATTAAGAAACAACTTCCCACTTACAGTTCATATACAAACATAAAAAGGCAAAACTTTTATTCTCTTTTGAGTTTCCCCCAATTTTTCTGAAGTTGGGGTTACCTTTATTGTATCAAAAAAGAACAAAGTTCTCTAAAAAAATTTAAATTAAACGACTTCTTCATGCTACAATAAGAATTCAACGCGCAGAATATATTAATACGTGTGGAATTATTTTACTTAATTTCATTTAAATTATACAGTTTTCCTATAAAAGTGTCATTTTTGTGCCATACCTTAGTACCAGGCCATTTATAATCTACATTATAGTTTTCTGTAATAATAATAATAATAATAATAACACAATGTTACAAAGTATTTATGTTCTTTGGCACTTTATTATGTAGCTTAGTCTCGCATTCATTCATTCATCAATTTATTTATAAAGTTTTAAACTCACTAATAGTTATAAAAACAACAAAAACTTGGAAGACTAGTTTTTATCTAGATCTCATAAGTAACTGTGTTGTGTAATAATATATCCAACCATTCATTCATTCCTTTCAACATTTGCATCTCATCCCAGCTGTAGATATGTAAGCACTGTATTCTAACCGCTACTTTTCAACGTAATGTACAAATTAGGAAGCATTTCAGTCGATACAGTATTTCCCAATTTGAAAAAGTAAGACTAATAATTGATGCTAAAAATTAATAGATATACAGGGTTTTGTACGATGTGAAAATAAACCAGGCTATAAACTGTGTCAGCCCAGTTGCAAATGTTTAATATAGAATGCATTTGTGTAAAATGCTGATGATTTATTTAATAAATGGTAATTTACGCTACAATGTAGCTGACGCGGTGGCTTTTATGTAACTCTAACAACAAACTGGGGGGGGGGATGTTATTTCACTTTCATTCATTTAGTTTTCGTTTACTTATATCATTTCTTGTTCTACAAAAATCCAGTTTTGTATTATAAGATCAATTTAAACTATTTAAATGCAACAACTTAAAGGTACAAAATATTTGACAGCTCTTCTCTGTACCACAATAATTTTAGATTATCAAGTATTTTTTTCTCTTCTTGAACTTGTGAATTATATTTTTAAAAATATAAGTTTCCTTTAATTCGGCATCACTAAGAATCGGCTGTTCCGATCATAACGGCGAGCTTATTTGCGAGCTATTTGCTATGTGTGACCTATTTTATATTTCATCTAGTCATTGATCCTATCTTCAATAGTTGAGTTATTAGAATGAGCTGTTTTAAAAGTGGAACGATACTGGTTTCAGAAAAAATGCACAGAACCATAGTTCATTCATGAATTGCAGTCCCGAAAAATACATTGTACCTTCACATCATTTTCCTATCTTTCTCACTGTACCTAAAATTTCTATTACAATATCGGTACCACTTTAGGTATTAAGCTTCCCTTTTTTAGACCTATGGCTCAATTGTGACAATTTTCCTCAGTCATGATAACAATGCGCAGTAACTGGTACCAAAGGAACCATTAATATAGTAATATCGATCTCAAAAACTCAAATACATTCAATATGAAATCACTATCGTAAACACCCTGTATTGAAATGAATGTACAGCACAAGCATTCCCTCCTTATTCACCAAACACAACAAATTAACTATCCACATTGAATTGGTTTCCGGTTCTGTTCCGGACACGTTGAAGATGGCAGTCGTCAGCACTGAAAAGGCCAATAATGGCATCGCACATTATTTGTCGAGGTTAAAGGTCCTGTTGGAACGATTTTTAAACAAAATCATTCAATTTAAATGTGTTACATTAGAAAGATTGACCTGCAATGGCGTCTGATTGATTTATTAATCATCCACTTGACTAATACTTTCTCCAATAGTATTTTATGCGTAGCTACTACTTAGAGAACCACAACCAAGGCTCCATCTACCTCAAAGGTGCACATTTTGTAGAATTAAGAAAATATAATTTATCAGACAGTGGTGACTCGATCGACTTCAACATACCGAACAGAACCGTCGCTGTGTCAGCAAATAACTTCTTTTTCCTCAAATAGGGATGATTCAGAGGGTAAAACACTAAGGTGGTTTTTCCGTCTCTCCCGTCTTCTGATGCAACTGCGGAAGAGGGCAATGGTCAGCGCCGTAGACAGGCATATGAGGCCGATAATTCCAAAGGCTAGGTAAAGGGGTGGAAGCTGAAATATCAGATAACAGTGACCCAACGATTCATCATAACCTGAGGGACAGTGAACTGTTCCGTCGCACCAGAGAGATGAGTTAATACAAGCATCCAATTCCGGACATTTGTGAATGCAGTCCTTCATGACGTAGCCCTCGGGTGGCAAAATTGATTTCCTGCAACAATATTGCATTGTCAGAACAATTCGGAACACACTTACTTAATATCAAAATTTTGTTGGTATAGTTACCTTCTCCCCAGTTCTAGCCACGTTATTGAATATTGACCGTCTTCTTTACCCAAATATTCCACCATTATGCTCCTCGCTGCTTTGACTCTGTCGCTTTCCTCGTCTCGTAATACTGTCAAGGCAGAATCTTCAAACTCGTCTTCAAGCCAACCGTTTGAAAATATTTCAGCGATTCTATGACTCTCTGAATCTGGAGGCCGAGGGCAGACAACCGATTGAAGTACTCCTCCCGTGTAAATTAAAATACGATTTTTGGTATCACATTTTGGGCCCAGTGAGACAGCAGACACGTTACCTAATACCTCTTCATAAATTTTGGAGTTTTTATCTATAGGTAAACCCTTCGCCGTCACATAGAGGTATTTTCCCTGAGCCGGTTCTATAATCCAAGGTTGGTATTCACAGTTTATCTGAAAATAGTAAAAATATAGCAACAATTAACCCGAATGTCGTTTTTAAGTTTTCCGACATTCACTTACTTCTTCAGGCGTTCTGCTCGGGGAAATAAAGTTAATTTCCCCACTGGGCCCTTTCAGCTGTTGAGATCTGGTGCAAAAAGCTTGTCTCACAAACTCCCAGCTTCCTTCGAAGCGAAAACTTCTAAAATCATCCAAGGCGTTCATATTGAATACTTCAAAGTGGACCTCGACGATATTGCCGGTGGATATGAAGCTGAAAGGTGTGATGCCGTCTCCTCCGGAGCAGAGACAATCTCTAGGCAATGGCAGGGAATTCGATTGCGGGTATTCGACAATGCGGACGTAGGCTGACCGATTACCGTGACACAGAACTCTATTTATATCTTGGTGATACAAACTTTTGCAAGGCCTCATTCCAATATCAATGTTTTGAATATTAATTTTGACTCGTTCGCCTTTTTTCCCTTCGAATCGGTATATACAACTGAAAATAATCAGTGATATATATTGTCCTCTTCATTAAAAAGGAAGTCAGAACATAAAACGGTCATCAACCAGATTTTTCTTACCTGAGATTTGTGTTACCGCCTCTGCCGAACAAGAAAACATCTTTGGGTGACTGAAATTTCTGTATAACGCTCGGCTGTTGTCCTTGTGATCTACTCACAAATCGTCGAGAACAGGGTCCTTGACCGAAAGTTTCTCCATCCTGATGGAGGTCGACAAACTCATAGAGAGCTTTGAACGATACGTGTCTACGCCATATACCAAAAGTTAGTCAATGTTTTCGACAAGATGCACGTATTTATTTTTTTTCCTACCTCAAAGCAGTGGCTTCTTGAAGCTTAAGCTGAAGAGTCATTGAGTTTCCTGTGGAGAGGAAACTTTCCGTCAAGGAACAGGGTCTCGTTTGTCGACTACCATTACTCAATAACTCATGGTCGCAAGTGCGTGACGTTTGGTCCCTGCAGTATTTCGCCAAAAGAGTTACATTTGATTTTCTGGTGGTGATCAACCTCGTCCTTTCCTTTTCGCTATAATGTAGGACAACATATTTGAATCCGATTTCAGGATCCGATAAATGGCGGAATTAATTGCTCTAAAGTCGGTAACTAACCAGACTCCATCGTAGCAAGTGATATCGCGAAAATTACCATCCCAGATTTGAAGTCGAATGGCGCAAGGTTCTTCCATAGATGTGTAGGGAGGACTGACTTTGAACTTGAGCACCGATAGCCAAACTTTGTACCGGGGTGGTGCTGGAGGCACTTGTTTGTGCCAAAATTTGGGATCATATTTTCCAGAGGTGGGTCTAAAAGTTGGTGAGGGTTTTCCAGAATCACCACCCTCTAGATGATATGTACAAGTTGTATTGGGCGTTAAAGAATGACGTGGTGACTCTAGAACTCCCCGACCGGAACCTTTAATATTAAATTCACATCTCTTGTTCCTGGTATAAGAGACGGTTTCTTGATCTAAGAAATGAACCTGGAAAACAAATAATCAAATTATTTTATGCTTAAATTGGGGAATTGTAACTGCCAAGTGAGCCTATCATACTTCTACTTCTAATTGGAAGCCATGAAAACTTTGAGGTGTCCCTGGGAACAAGAAAGTTCCGTAAGGTGACGTTGTAAACTCGACTAAAAGCTCCGGACCGCTTGAAATGACTTCAGGTACTGGTTCACGACCGCCACAGAACTTCAATAAGGGCGCATCTCTAGTGGTGTACCCGTCATAAATAGTAATGTAATCTTGAACTTCATCACAAGCTGACCACACCTGAAGTAATTGAAGTTTACATAAAAAAATAAACTATTTGTAGATGCAGGTAGGTGCGGAATCTAGGTAGGCGAAGATAAAGGATACGTACACGTAATTCCTTTACTGGCTGATCAGTCTGCTGCTGTGAATTCCTGCCATACAAAGATGCACTACTCCTTATGGCAACCAATTGTCCATTGGGCTGACGAACACTTATAACTGCGTGTTTTCCGGATGGTACTTGATGTTGCCTTACGGCATAATAACAGGTTAAATTTCGGGGATACACACCAGGGAAGTTAGGAGACTGAAGCCTGCATGGCTTTTCATTGCAATCGCTATAAATACGGGAGCAGTATGTCCCAGATATGAGATCTCCAAGGAAGTAAGAGGCCGTTGATGTGGGCTCGGGTAGTCTGTATACCTCCGTAACGTTGGTGTCCCTAGCAGGATCGTAGGGTCCAGGGGTGGCACCACCGAATCTCACGACAGCTGAATTCTTTTTTAGCATCTTGTAATAAATCCTTATGTCAAAATTATAGCCGGATTGATCACTCGAGAGTTTTCGGAGGTTAAGAATGACAGTAATCCTTTTAGTTTCGGAATAGTACAGGGTCGGGCCCCAAGATGTTCCGCACCATTTACCCCCTACTTGAGGTCGATCGGCCTCAAGAATTTCTAGAAATCCATCTGGACAGCCGTCTTTTACGAACGACACAAAAGTCCCAATGGTGAAACTGTCAAAGGTCAGCTGAAACAAAAAAATGCTTCACAACAATAATACCAGCTTTCACAAGTTCAAAAAGGGAAGTAGCGAAAATATAAATGAAAATTAGTTCGTGCAATTCAATACAGAAAGAGTTTAACATTGTTTTGAATTTTCAATTATACTAAAGCATTCCATGAATTATTTACTGTTTTAAATCAATTTTCATGATAATATTCGTTGCTATTTTTCACAAAACGGAAAAACTGCACACAACAGATTTAATCATTTTTTGATCAAAAAGTGAAATCACGGAGAGCAAAACCGAAATTAGAAACTTAATAAAACCTTGTCTTTTAGACCTTAATAATTAAAGAAAATCGCAAAAGCAGGCGAACGGTTGCATTGCATTTTCACATTCTTTCTCTGGCTCATGTAAAATTCCCCATTGCAGTGCTTTTTGGTAAATTTTTAAACGTCTTCGACGAAGAAAATTCATACTCAATTTCTTCAGTTTGGAAAATCTTATTTGGGAAAAGTTACAGAGCAGGCAGTAAGAAAAGTAAAAAGGGTTTTCACTTCGCCGAAGTCGGGTTTTGCAAATGATTCACCTTCTCCAACCTTTCGAGCCTTTTTGCGCCGTCTGAGGATTATCTTCTTTACTCAGACTATGCACTTCAATTTTTGACAGTTTCAACCTGCTTCAAGTCAACCATTTCCATGAGTTTGAATGTTTTTAATTCCATGTTACTGTCCACATAATTATGTTTCTGTCGGATTCAAACTTGCTCAAATTATTCGAATACAATCTAGTATCCGGTATTGTCCGCTCGTTCCAGTTTTCTCACAGGGCATAACAAGTTCTTAAGATTATCGGAAATAAATTTTTTTTAATTTTATAATCATTTTAAGGTAAACACAATAAATTATCACATAAGATTAATGAGAAATTGTGCAGAGCATCATTTTTAAATAACTCAAACTAAATAAATAATAGTACTACTTAAATATATAATCAATCAGAGTACATAACCCTTTCCCTTTGAATAAGTTTAAAAAAGAAACTTGTCTTGAATCTTCTTTGATTCTTCCTTGTCCGGAATTAAAGATTCTGGAACCTATACCTTCCAAGGAATACCGTCCTCCTTTTCCATCAAACCGAATTTGAACGAAAACGTTTTCCCTCTTTACAATTCATGCCTCTGTTTTCCTTTCGTCTGCTTCACATCCTTTTTATTATAAAACTTTTCTCACTAATTTACTGTCGTGGTGTCATATTTGTAACATTACGATGAATATCTTTCCGATTTCTTTTTTTAGTGTTAGAAGTTCCCTTTTCTGTTCTCTTGAGTTATGTTTTCGACGAAAACGATTGTCTCAGTGAACGGTATCTGCATGGATTTTCAAACTTTTGAGCTGTTAAATGTTTTCTGTTGAACTTTGGATTATCTAGATTTTTCTTTTCTACCTCCGTTAGTTCTTCATTCAATATACAACATACTTGTTTTTTGTCTTGTATGTACTAAAACTACACTTTTTATTTGGAGCCTTTAACCCCTCTGTTTTTTTTCTACTTTCCCCATCGAGTTTTGTTTTAACGGAATATCTTGAACGTGTCAGTCACTTTCTTTTCATCGCGCGTTGACATTCAGAAGATTTCTCTGATATTCTACTCTGACGGAATCAGTGGCATTGTGCCGATTGCTAGGTCTTTGCTTACAACTTTTTGTTTGTTTGGTATTGTTTCTCCCTATATCTCTTATTTCCAATGAAGATCCAGTTCGAATTCACTAGACTCTTATTTATCCGGTAACTTCCTTTACAATGAAAACAATTTTACAACACCAGTTTCGGTTTTTATGTCACAATCCAAATCCCGATTTTTAATTTTATCATCATTTAATATCACCACATGAGAAATTAAGTCCAATAAAAAGGTAAAACAATTTTTGGTCTTTGCTAGTCATTCTTCTAAAAAATTTGCGAAGAAAAGAGTGTGCCTCTATGAGTGTTTCTTTCTAACACATGAAAGGCTTTCAGTGAAACTTCAAACGACTATTTGTTAATTTTTAATATTCCCAGGATATCCCTGCGTAGTCACATTAACAAACTCGTGATAATTCCAGTTGAACGTACCCTTTTCTAACTAATGTTGACTCTCTTATTTTTGTCTTTTCATCTTTACCGACTTTACTGACCTGTACGATATCTCCGAAATCTTCTTCTCCTGCAGAAAACACAAGGTGACAGATGAATGGTAGTTTGTCCTCCTTTGGTCTGTGTATTGCAACTTCATAAGTGTTACCCACATCTCCGTAATATGTTCTATTGCAAGCTGAAATGATAAAATATTAATTTATGAACAGCTTTTACAATCTATTTCATACTTGGTATATATAAATAAATATATATATATATATATAAACGAACGACTTCAATTGACATCTTACCATGGAGATTAATGTTAACTCAATCGAACCCAGAAAAATTTAGGCTTTCAAGGGAAAATGAATTTTTCATATCATTTCCGGCTGACCCTACTCCAATTTAACAAATTTTATGATTCTAAATTTTCAATTCTAAATCCCTCACATAGCAACTTTTTGCTTCAATTTTCAACCTGACAAAAAGCCGTGGTAACTTTAGAAGACTTAAAAAAGGCAAATTGGAGACCTAAATACCTCAGTAAAGGTTCTTGTAAGAGGCAAAAGTGTTTTGGGATACGAGTGCGAAGCAAATAGTGTTTGTACTTACTTCCGAGGGTAACGAGGCCAAAAGGTCTCATTCGTGATTTAAATGTAACTTTTCGTAACCTTCTTTTGTGAATGTTAGAAAGTATCTGGTTTCCGGAGTGGGAAACTGAAATTTTTCAAAAGGAGAAATTGAAATTCGTATTGAAGAAATACGTTTTCTGCTATATTTTTTTTCTTTCTATCGTTCTCATTACAAATAAATTTGATTTTAGAAACGAATCTCCCTCACTCTACACGTACTGTAGTCTTGTTGGGTGTAGCAATTTGAGGGTAGTGGTCGCAGGGGTTGAGCAGAAGCTGCCAACGTACTTGCTCCAATGCAGAATGGAAGTTTGACGAAAATTTATGACTTCTCGTGTTAAAATTTTCAAATATTAGGCTGAACGGATAGAAATTCCATTCAAAATGCCACTTTTTAATGTGATATTGATATTTTCATCGCAGTCAGGGAAATGAAGAGTCGCGTGTTGGAAAACTTTGGTGCGAACACGAAATTGAAATTACACTTAAATTGATAACAGAATGGTTTGGAATGATATTTTTGGTCCTTAAAGGTTAAAGCAATTGCAATGCCTGTTCTCCAATTCCATAACGACATAATTGTTTTAATCGGTCTTTTTCTATGTATTGTAATTTACATACTTACGTGAAATCATAAGCATGTGCTACATGCATTTTGCATATGAAACTTAATTTTAATCGGTAAAGAAACAAAGAATGCTTTAATGTGCTAATAATTAATGTTCCTGGTCTAGTTATAGTCATCTCATTGTTTCTCAGCAGGTTTAATTTCCGAAAACAGTCTATGTATAATATTTCTGATAGAGTCTATACGAGCTATCAGATAGAGTTCATTAATGTTTAAATAATTTTATTGATATTATTAAATAATACAATCACACTTTTAAAGAAATACAGAAATTACACAGAACAGGAGACCTATTTTATTCAATATTTATATAAATTTATATTGATTTTTCTAATTTATGGGACTAGTTCAATAATTTGCAGCGTACAGCACATCCGGAAACGAGACTAAGCGCAATGAGAAATCAATAGAATCTCACAGCTCGATGAGATAAAGGAAAAACAAGCTTCCAGCGGAATTATGAGTTAATTGGAATTCACCTGTGCGTTTTTTGGAAAAAAAAATTCACGGAAATGGTTTTTTTGCTTAATTCCACAAAGGACTTCTTGCCCAACATTCAAATCAGGCATTTGCATGCGGTTGAAAAATAAAGCATTTATATTAGCAGTATTCAGCGCCATAAAACGTCTTCGTAGAGTAGTTTCATATCCACTTTACGTCCCGTTCTCCGTTTTCAATTCACAAAACGAGTAATCCCTTCAAAAAATAAATAAAATGCAAAACAAGAGAAAATAACCCCCTTACTATCTCTAATTCTCCGTCTCGCCTCTAAAAAGCTATAAATATAGGAGTTTTCAAAAGCGGAAGAAACGCTAAAATTCAATGGGAACGACCCTAATGATAGAATTCTAGTGTAGTGTATTTAAAATCCAAGTTGAATTTTTCACAAAATTGGAAAACCGAAAAACGCACCATTTCAAAAAGAACCGAAACCCTACTATTTTTTTAGAATCTGAAACTAAATAGAACAACATGTTGGAACAATTTTATAATTGTTTTACAAATTCAATTTTGTTTGATTTTGCTTTACGGCTGTCGAAGTCTTCTGAAAAATAATTTACAAAGAGATTGAAGTGCAACAGGTGATAATGTTCATTCTGTCTGAATAGGGCCCTACAAAATGATGCTTCATTAGTTTAGTGTAATATCAAACAGGAAGTCCTGAATATTTTAAAGGGACAGTGAACTGAGAAAGATGTGATTCAGAAACCGAGACAAACTGAAAAATAAAGTACTACGTGTGCTATTAAATGAAATGGTTAGTAATCAGATTAGGGAATTTTGAAAGGTATTGAAAGGATCTCATTATGTACATGATATAATCACTTCAGAATTGACATGCTGCTATCTACTAACAATGTTACGTGTTCAAATGACATTAATGTCGTAATACATTTCGAAGTTTCAAGTAGATCATGGTTCAATTTTTTCCCATGTGAAGAATGGGGTGACCAATAAAAGCAAAATGAATGTCTCTCTAAAACTTTAAAGAGTTTTTTTAATCCTCGAATTTGTTATTTTCCAGCCATTGAATAATAAAGCAAGAATCACGAAAATGCACAATAGAGAAACCATCAAGCCCACGGCAACCTTCAATTCTACTCATATTTTTCTTGGACCATTAGCAGAACCGCAGTCCAACGAGATTTTCTGCTTTATGTATTTTGGGGTCAAATCTCCGTCAGCCGTTGAACAGAAATTCCGATGTTAAGGTAAGTCAACTTCAACAATTCGCTTAAAATTAGGAACTTGAATATCGTTCATTAGTCTTATTAGTGTAGGAAAACTGTGTAATGATTTAAACGCTCGAGTAATAGGGAAGCCGTTGATTTGTTTTGTATACTCCTTTAACTCACATTTTTTTGACTTTGTCGTTTTTGGTATGAAAACGATTTGGAAAAAGCTCCGTTTCATTCAAATAATTGTGCCTGAAATATTTAATTAGCCTGACGTTGATCCAAGTAAATCCATTTAATTAATTTTCACTCATTCGTTTTAATACCTGTTTATCTTTTTTTATTCCCCCTCAAGCGAATTCTAATCGATCATTTGTTAATAGCCTATTCTTATGTTATGAATACACAATCACTCCATTATTGGGATTTCAATTTAGCGGAACTGTCATTCGATATGATGGTAACAACTATTTAAAGTTTTTGTTACATTATTTATAAGATTGAGTTGTTAACTTAATCCTGCCGTAGAACTGTTTCCCCGAAACTTAAAAATTTATATACATACAATTTATTGCCACATAAAGTCATCATTTGAACAGATTTCATTGTTCATTTTCGTTAGCGTTAGTTTTGCAAGATTATACTGAATGTTGGCGTAATTTTTTTTAGAATTGTTTTTTTTTATTCTCAAGTCGCCCCATGACACCAGGTTAAACGTTTCTGAAATGTTGCAGTTTGATTCTGGCTTTTACTTTTAGAAAGTAGGAAAATTCTGCTTTTTTCTTCTCGACATGGTATATTGTATTTCCTTCGGCTGACTATATAATAGCTTAATTTGAAAATTAGCGCTTATTGTGAATCGATGAATTTTAGTTTTTCATTTTCATTATTACTCTTGGTCACTATTGTATTCTTAATCTTAAGAACCTATTATAGGATTCTTTTAGAGGAACAACTTCCGAATGGGACAGAGAGAATTTGTTTGCTTTGCCATGTTTTTTTTTGTGGGAAAAAGCAGCTGTACCTATTTTCATTTTGGTTTGCTTATTACTTCTCTGAAGGGAATTTAGCTTTTATGAAGCTTACAGTTTATTACGTCAGACATCACTTGTTGTTTTTAGAATCTCAGTTAACTTACGTGTGCAAAATCTGGGTTCGTCTGAATTGTCTCCGCAGTCGTTTGTTCCGTCGCAAAAGCGAGTCGTCAAAATGCATTTGCCATTATTACATGGAAACTCTGACCTCTTGCATGCAAACGACAGAGTTACAATGATTCCAAAGAGAAGTTCCGAAATCCAATTGAGAATCATTCTCATTTAGAAATCTGAAAATGATAAAATGATCAGATTTTAATTAAAATGTACTTTGATAATATTTTACTGTAGTTCTTCTATGCTGTGCAGTGTAGTATATAAACATTGATTGTGGATTCAACAAAGTCGTTTAGATCTCTATCAAATATCAAGTAATATTTATTAGAAATGAAAGAAGAGAAACGATAAGTGGGACTTTTACTCAGATAGGCTAATATCACCGTCTTCCTGCAAGAACTCAACAGGATCTCGAAACTTTAATATTAAGAAACCATTTAATGTTATCGTTATACCTCCGCGAATGAATGAATGACTGCTTTGTGATTATTTGGCGATTAATTGAATTCGATTAATAGTACGTTTGAACGTGGATTAGTAACTCTCCATACACCCACACGGTTTTATGAAAACTCGGAAACAATTTTCGGTTATATGAAAGCAGGTAGGAAAGTCAAAGGTTAATTCACCTCGACATTGCCAGGGTTTTCCATTGTTTCCAGTTGTTTTAGTTGGCTGCTGTTGGACGATAAGTCCAGGTGTTAAATGAACGTATGAGCCAAGCGGGCTTAAATGGATCCTGTTCTCTTTCTGTCAATACAGATTAGGCAAGAGACACGTAAAGAATGAGCTAAATCGTATTTTCAATAACCGCGACTAAAAGGTGGAAAATTTGTTTAATAATGTTTCGAACACAAATTTTCTTTTAAAAATTCTTCCCCTTGTCGACCATTACAGAATCTTTAACCTTCTCAGAATTGTAAGGTTCAAGTGAATTGTTTCTGCTGATTTCGCAGGGAATTCAACATGACTGACCTGAAATGAATTTGGGTTTGGGTAGAATTTTTCTAACCCTTAACGGGGTTCAAACCGTAACCGACAGATCGATGAACTATCAGATTGAGTCAATCTGATCATCATTAAAAGTTTTATGGGCTTACTAAAGGTCATTATTTTTCAATTTCAAATCAACAAATATTGAAACTTTTTCATCATTATGGCTATCAGCTTTTGTATTCTATTTCTTTGAAGCATGATTTCAACAGTCAGGTATACTTCGGCAATTCAAGCTTAATGTTTCATTCAATGGGTTTACACTTCTTTTGACAGAAGACTTTTTAAATGACCACGCAAATGACAACAAAAAACACAGTGAAAAATAAAGGTCTGAGAAATGTTTTTAAACATTCATTATTATAATAAATAATTATACCGATAACTTTATCATATATTATCATATATATCATATCATATACTTTACCGTTGGTAAAACACATCGACAATATGTAGATAAATAGCTTAACTGGGATACAGCCAATGACGTATGGGAGATCTCACTGTACAAACCATTTAGTTTACCAATACTTACTAGTTCTACAGAACTAAAGATTCTCCATGCTAACATGACCTTATCAGAAAAGCGCCTAGAAAAAAATCTCCTTTGAAGTTTCCAATTCGATGGTCCCATCGTCCCCTAGCTTTATTGTCTGTCATAAATCCTCTCTTATAGAATCTCGTGTTTTATGATTCGCAATAACTCGCCACTTTGGTTTCTTTTGTCATTTGCATTTGTCTGTTTCAAATATGAAATGTCGGAAACCCGACAAGAAAGAGAAGGAATGTATGTGTGGGATGAAATTGATGAAACCGGCAGATAATTGAAGGGAGGGCCTGTATGAAAATGCTGGTGTGTTATACGGTCTCTCCATTTGAATAATTCAACATTGGTCAGCGAATATTTTGCTTATATTTTGAATATTTTGAATTGAGAGCGCGTTATTTCTATTTTCCCACAACTCGTATCTGGGAAAGCGAATGTATATAATTCATATTATTCCTCTATGTAATGTCACAGATCAGACAGGTTGTCTTGGTGTTCTCTATTCACTTTACTGTTACAATGTGCTTACAATGAACGAAATCCAGAATGATTCGCCTGCGATGACGGCTTGCTTGTACATGAACAATGTTTTATCAAATGAAAACTCAACAGTTGGAGGAAACGGCAAAGTCGCGGTGGCGAGAATGATCGATTGATGAACATTTAGAAAAAAAGAAACTTTCGCCCGAGAAATTTCTCATTGTGTGAAACGTAATTTTCTCTGACGCTTTTCCGGAAATTTTCTTATCGGTACGTCTGGTGGTGGAAAATGGCGACCGAAAAGGGAGAGGGAAAAAAATCCCGCGAACTTACGCAGGGAAAAATTTTAGTTCAGAGAATTTTTGGTTGAAGTTGCTTTGGTTGTACACATAATATAGAATAAAATAGTGTAGACGTCGTTTGGAGGAAATCTAAAATTAAATCAAAACCGTGGAATTGTGCAAAAGGGAAATCCCGACGAAAAGTATTTCACCAAAATATAGTTCCTCTGTTTATTTCACCAAAGACAAAGAACCCTTTATTCTTTAGCTCATTCCTAGGGGTCCTCCAGGAGAAACTCTGCGTATCAAGCCGATAGTAGAAACTGATGTATTATAAAATTCATAAAATGTATTTTTATGGTAACGAAAAATTTGAAAATGTATCAGAAAGTGTCACACTCAGTTAACATTCAGAAACAATTTCTCGAAATTGGTTGATCTAGAGTCAGTCGTTGTTGTGCTGCTGAGTTCTCAGCAGGCGTGTTAAAATTTGTCTTCATTCTCTTTTTCTGGTGTGGGGTGCCATTTTTTTAATTTACAAAACATTTTTAGTAAGTCACATCCGCACTATTGATATTGATCAGGTATAAATAAGGACATTTATTATAAATAAAAGATATCCGACAGAAAAATATCTTTGATCCGTGCTTATGAGGATTTAGTGGGTTTATTTACAAAGCTAAAGCGACAGCATAGGAATAGCAAGATTCCTATAAGTAGGCGTAGAAATATATAGGACAAAACTAAAATGCTTGAAGCGAATCAAAATGGAAAACTGCTTTATGTAAACTTTAACTATCCTTACAAATGAAGTCAACCCGAACTTCCTATTGGCAAGCCATCCCCAGTGTCGTGATCTAAAATGTGATGTAGCACATACTTTGCCAAGCGTCAAGTTGACGCAAAAGACTTGCAAAAAGCTCCATAAGGAGTATTACGGTAAATCAGAAATAAATAAATATGAAGCCTATGAGTGTCGTAGGCTCTTACACTTAGTACAATAAGAATACAGGACACAAAATCAAGAAGAGAAGAAATTGATGTAAAGAGAATTAAATAATTTACTAGCCTTCGATCCTAAGGTCACTAGAACAGGGATTTTTAGTGAAAATCTCATGACTGTTCAAATTCTCATTGACAGGAAAAAGATTTGCTATTGCGCGCGGGACTACGTGAAGAGAATCTCCATGTTGAACAGAAAAAAGGGAAGTAGTAGATTGGGTATTGAATGTGTTTCCGTTCAAACTTAGACACCTTAAACTAATATACAGAAAATTAGATTCAAAGCTAAACATTTAAGTATTTAACTGCAGATGTTGACAACATTTAAAACAAAGTCTGATAAATTTCACTATGCGGGCTTTTTGTTGATGTTAAAACAATATTTTGTTATAAAAAGTTGGTACCAAAGTTCTTATCCCAAAATATGAGTCATACAAAGTTACAATGGGAATGTTACAAAAATGGCAGATATTGATGTGAATCAATGTTTTACGCATTAAAAAAATGTTAAAAAAACAATAACGAAATTGATTTTTCTCGTTCTGAGCATGCATTTGTTATGCTGTTAAAACGTACAAATTTAACATGGAAATGCTGTGGTGCGATACATAATTTATATTAAAATAATAAAAGGAAATATATTATAAAAGACAAATGCTTCAGGACAATTCTGGTAAAGGGACGTAACGAAAGTATAAAGGAAAGTGAATGAAAATTTTTTAAAAACGCTCTTCAAAAAAATTTGAATACCAAGTCGGACTCTCAACTTAGCAGTTCGTGTCTTATTTTGATTTACAACAGACAAGGAAGATAAAAATTATAATTGTTTAGAAAGTTAGAGTAGTACTAAATTAACTTAATTTTTTTTCATCACGTTTTCAATTTGCATTCGTCAAATACTTTTATAAACTATTTAAAAAACTAATAAATCTTAGTGTTAACGTATTCACCTGAAAATCAAAAGAAAAATGTCTTACGCCCAAAAATTCTTTGCTGAACAACTGAAAAACACCCCGAAGGATTGAAAAAAATAAACTCTCAACCAGGGAAGGTTCTCATTGCTCTCTAGGAGGAAGACTTGTTGACGATAAAACAAGTGTGGCGAACCAAACTTCCCATAACTTTTAAGGTAAATCAGCAAAAACTAGTTTACAACCATTTTATCCAGCTCTTTGCCGGAAACTTATAGCCTAGCTTGATCAATCAGTTTCTTCATAGACCAGCCGAAAGTTTCCCCTTGGGAAAACTATGATTTGAATTGACCACGAAAAGAATTTCTAGGCTGAGGGGACTTACCACGGACTCTCAGGCGCCTCCAACACTACTTAATAAAATGTACTATTGATCGTTTACATTAATTTATAAATATCGTACCATAGTCATCGGTATAAATTGGCCACAAAGGAATTGCGGTAAATGTTCTTATTTAGCAGACTATGAAAATATAATAGTGTTGTGTATTTTCCTCTTAGGTCGGTTAAAAATCTAGCTGTAGCATTACGTTTATTTTGGTATGTTGTTATTCAAACTGCTACTTATACTATTAATATTAAAATAATTGCTATTATTTGTTACACACGTATAAATATTAATTTATGTACGTAAATATTATTTTCGCTTGTAACTTTGTTTCTATTCTAATTCACAATTCTTGTTCACAAAAAGTAGTAGTATAATATCAATTTCCAGTTTCTTTCATAATGTGCGTGAAAATTTTGGTAAACTTTCCAGCAATCAACACAATGCTACCTTGCTTGCTTGTCTGCTTTTGAAAGTTTTACTTTCGTACATTCCCTTACATTTTGTAGGGCACTATTTTTACATGAATTTAGTTCTCAAACTGTGCATTGGTTTCAAATATACGAACGCGATAAGCCTTACATCTCGGTTTCCATCATTCTCTAACATTCTTTTATATTCACACAGCATTTCCTGATTTTGTCAAACGGTTTACTTATTTTTACATCAAACGGGCTGGGAAATCAGGTATTTTGTTGGGGCTGTAAGAATGTGAGCAATTTTTTTAACTACAAATTGAAAAGCTGATTGTCAAATTAGTTCGGGATGCTTGGGCTCAGCACTCGATAAAGTAACTCTTTATGTCGTCGTACATCTTCATGTTCATGTACATGATTATATTTTTCGCTTGCGCTTTTTCCACCTGCAGACTGAGACAACTCCGCATGTAATTAGTTTCATGCTGTTTCATTTAAAATCGTATTTTTCTCTCATTCGTCTGATAAGAATGTATCTAGAATGGAAGGGGAAATTGTTTGAAAAGGACGGGAAAACTAATTCTTCCAATGGAGATTGACTTGTCACTCAGTCGTTTAAAATACTTTTTCAATCGTCTTATTCTGGAAGTGGTGCACGGAAGAAAAGGAAAAATAACAATTTTGCGATTGCAAACTGAACTGAAATGAGTGCGAACACTAAAGCCCCTAACAGATTAAGCAAAGGGAGAAATAAATTATATTCATATTGAATCATGTTAGTTCACCTAACTACTGTGACACAAATTAATGGAAAATTACAAGAAATTGCTGCTGACTTATTTCTTTTATTACTTCCTTGCCACGTAAAATGAAATAATAATTTTTAACAACAATGATTCAGTAATGATGCCATTATTTTATGTACATAAAACGATGCGATATTTAAAAGATAAATTCTGGAAATCAAATCTAAATCTAGATCTTTAGACGAGACAAGGATTGAGTATTTAGTGGACATTATTCAAAGGTGTTCAGATACACAAACAAGAGGAAGAAAATATATTAAACTTATGAGACATACAGCATGTTTAACATTCGCTACCTCTTTTTGTAGCTTAATAGAATTGTAGAAATATAGCTTATTTTTATAGCTTATAGAAAGAGAACCCAACATAAACGTAATAGAACGAAAAAAGTACGTGAATAAATATATATATATATAGAATAATTGATGACGTCCAAATGCCGTGAATGAAATCTCTCATAAAGGGGCACAAAAAATTTTATTTTGCGCAAAAATATTATTTTTTGAAACCAATGACAGTTCCCAAATGAAATAATTTGCCTAATGAATTGAATTTAACTCAATGAAATATCCTTATCCTTTTCAAATATACAAAATATAGGGTTGAATTCAAAGGTGTTTGATGCGTTGGAAACTCAAGCACCTGGGAAACCGTTAAAAATGCGACTTCCAAGGATCCAAGTCAGCTTTTAATCCCCACCTTTATTACCAGTAATTAATAATAACAGAATTAGTCACTTCGCTTGCGGTGCTGAATGTACTGGTGAACATAGTACAGGAAAATTTTATCTTCTCTTCGGATAAATTTTCTCGGATGTGATTTCTATTGGCAAGAAAGCTTAATGTGTTACCTGCCAGAGCTCAGTCACTAGGATTTGATCTGAAAATACAGGTAGAAAACAGTGCAATCAGATGTTTGTTATTTTCGG
The DNA here is from genome assembly GCA_037055365.1 of Polyplax serrata. Lineage (NCBI taxonomy): Eukaryota > Metazoa > Arthropoda > Insecta > Psocodea > Polyplacidae > Polyplax > Polyplax serrata. The sequence goes on along the minus strand of JAWJWE010000037.1, from coordinate 1,712,773 downwards.
TCCCTTCCGGGAAATTAAATCCTTTCCAAGTTTCAATTTCGAAATTTACTATCTTCCCAAAATTTTCCTTAAACTTCTCGAATACATTATTTTTATGATAATGGGAAAGGGAGGAATCATAGCTGTAGAGAACTTCATCCTTCGTACGATGTATTTGCCGTTTCTCAATTTTATGAAATATGTAATATGTAAATAATCCATAGATTAACATTGCGAGCGAACAAGGAAACAATCCCGGCATAAATCCGCTCAAACGCGAAAATGGGAGGCGCGAGCGGAAAAACCACCCGGCCAGAGCGAAGAGACCCCCGGGGGAGGCGCACCAAAGAGTGAAGGGCCACTTTGCTGGTGCGCTCTGACGATCTTCCCACCAGTTCGCGATGCCCGCAGAGAACCACTTGGAGGTTGACCCCCTCCCATACAAGCAGCCTGAGATAGTAATGTTAGGTCAGCCAATATGCTACAATTAATATATTGTTCGCAATTTAAGTTCGCAGAATATATCCAGAACCTGCTACTCCCCCCCTCCCCCTTGAAACAAAGTGGACAACGAGGTCCCACCCTGCGAATCTAGGAGGGTCTTATGTGGGCAGGAATACAAGAATGAACCCAACATTCTTTCAGTCCTGCCCCTGCGGGGTACACCACACGGGACGATTCGTTTCTCATTCCGACGATTTGATATCTGGTAAGTCGCTCTGACTCGAGGTGGCCCCCACCCGGGGATCCTCGTGGGCACCCGAAGCCGACGAGATGAAGGCGAGGATAGGTTTCCACCCCGCCTCTATTGACACCCAGTGCCAGGGTTGTTTCCATTCTAACTCGGGAAGGACATAGGAGAAATGTAATCTTACTTACACTGGTATTAGACATGGTACAAGAATTTTGTAACGAGTATAAAGATGCCACTTTGAGCTGCTACTATTTCGGCGTAGTGTCTACTTCTTCCCTTATATTTTAGATGATCCTGTGCTGATTCAGCCATTTAAAGCCTCTAACTTTATAACGTACTCTAAGCTGTCGATCATCACTACCCAGTTCCTCATCAAGGCCGTGTATTCAACACCCAGTCGAAACAGAAAAACATCAATACTAGGTACCAAGTAGCCTAAAGAAAATCCCCGTCAGAAAAGAATGGTCAAAATGTTCGGGTCGATCTAGATACCACAAATTTTTTACGCCACGTTTAATATTAAAATAGCCATACATCTGACATCGGCAGCATTATTTATTCAGGCAGGTGAAAAAATCCGGCGAAGGAGAATAGCCTTATGCCTGCCCCGCTTCTGCAACCCGAAGAGACAGAAAATCAGATATGAATTGGAAATATATAATGACCTTTATACGTGATAAACAGAAATACTACGAAAACAATAATTTAATGAAGTAAAATGAATGAAAAACATATAATGAACTTAACTTAGTCTTTCGATTTTAAACATATCCATAATGAAATTTGATTTGAATTTGATTTCTAATGCAATTTAATCAATCAATTTTTTATTGTATTTATCAACTCGTTTACAGTCCCAGGAATTCAAAACAGAAATGGGGCCTTACGTTGGTTTTTAGTTCCGACCTGGCAAGTTTAACGTTACAGTTCGCTCCGAGTGTACTTCAACATGCAAAGTGGAAAGCGAAATAAAAATCTATTTTATTTATTTACAATTAAGGACATTGGCGTGTAGTTCGAATCTTGGAATCATTCGGATTTGTTATGATTTTTTTCATGTGGACGAGAGCCATTATAACTTCTTACCTAGTGCAAAAACAATGGAAAATTAGTAAAATTTTCAAATATACAAATCACATTGTTAACTTTCAATTATCATATATATTTAGTTATTTATTTTTCTTCGTACGGTTACTATTTGTGCTGTTTTGTGTTTCTAATTCTGGTCACACCTATTTTCGACAAATGTACTTTACGTAGCTAATTTCATTTGTACTGCTGCATTTTTATTTCGACAATATTTGAAAGAGCTCTCCCGACAGTGTTACTTAGTTTTAAGTGCATTTTCTTTTGTTGCTTCGACAAAATATTTTGTGCCACAATTTGTTTCATTCATTTACGTTCCATTTCATTTATACCCTACTCTGTTCCGCTGTTTTTTTTTAATATTAAATTGAAGCAAAAAATTACTTTAAATCTTTATACAAAGAAAGAGTACAAATCAGTTTATTATGTTTTCATTTTTTAAAAATTAAATTAAAATTAAAAATTAAGTACAATGTTATGTATTTGTATTGTAATTCGGACAAGAAAATTGCGTCTTCAATAAACGAAATCTTATACATATTAAAATTTATAACGAATGACATAATTAGATGTTACCAACATTTAATTTCAAACGCATGTTATGATATATGATAAGCGTGACATCAATGTAGGGTGAGCTTCACCGTTCGGAATACAAATGTGGAACGTTATTTTTAAATTTTGTTTTTTTATTATATAATTTAACTTCTATATTTATAAGGAATCAGGTAACAAAAAACCATGCGGGGATGGTGTTTAACATGTGGTATCAAGAAGTAACCAATAAGAAAAACAAATGATATGGCTATGGCAAGGATAACAAATTAACTTTAACATATGTACCTATGAAAGGGAGAAAATTAAAAATAAACTTGAATTGTTAAATACTTGGTGCGAAATACATAGTAGATGTGGAAAACCTTGTGTAGTAGAGGTAGCAGGAACTCAGAAAGCCGGTTAACAATGCGAACGAGTCGAAAAGGACTATTTCTCAGCCTGAAAATAAATAAATTTAAAACTTTTGAATGGAATGCCAATTAGAGAAGACAAATTTTTGCAAGGAAGCGAAGAATTCTTTCTTACCAAAGAAGGAGCGAATGGAAAATGAATGGAAAGTTTCTCTTTCCAGCTCTCCTCCAGTTCTCAGTTGAAAAATGGCAAGAAAAAATTTTTCATTAGCTTTGACGGGCTTCTTTGCATTAATTTTGATTTCCCTGGCTGCCGGACAAAATCTCAAGACGGTACAGCTTGTTGTCAGAACGGAAAAGAAAAAAATTCAATTCCTTTTTTACGTTTCGCATAAGAAACGAAGCGAAAAGGTGCAGGCCCGAAAGCAAATGAACGAAAACGGGGAAAATGAAGTCGAGAAAAATTTGCTCATTTTATTCAGGGAACAACAAGAATTGGATTCTATTCTATAGTAAATTTCAAGGGAAATTCTCCAACTCCGGTTTTTCCATGTAAATCGGAAAAAGCTTTGACTGATGCAACTGTCAGAAAACAAATTTGCAGAGGGATATTAGCCATTCAGAATTCTCAAAATGTACGTTTTAAACGGAACGAATTAAAGTTTTTTTGTTCTTCAAGCGGAAGAAGTTGAGTTCGGTGGTTTCGGCGGTTGAGAGTGGTCCCGAGGGAAAAGAAAACGAAGAAAAAATGGGAAGTCTCCCGAAGCTGGAAAAAGCTGGGGCTATGGGAAGAAAAATGAAAAACAACAAATGGAAATTACACATAGAAATAAGCCTTCTACTAGAATGAGAAGAAATAAACAGGGAAAGGGAAGCTTTTCATATTCGTGCTGGTTGTTACAACTCAACTTTTGGGTATTTGCAAATGAGTCTACCAATTAGGTATTTCATTCATGTTGTCATGCAGTATTAGAGTGTACTAGCTTACTTGAACAGGATTGACAATCTACTGGACAAGTTACCTGTACGATTCATCATTTTGCTTGATATTTTGATAGTTGGGAATATTCATATTGCCCTTTTATTTTGTCAGAAGAACACAAATTCAAAACGTGGTTACGCGAGGGACGAAAGTGTAATATCATAAATTTTAGGGAAATAAGACAAAGCGAAAAGGCAAACTTGTTTTTTTAAATAAACAAATTGCATGATTGATTATTTCCCGTAGCGAAAACATGTATAAATAATACCGGTGTTGTGTGTAGGAAAAAGATTCAAAAACTCTGATTGTTCAAGTGGAAAAAGAACAAATGGTTAGGTGGAAGGAGGTATTAATATTCAGGATGCAGGACCGCAGCAACTTTCTTCGTATGGATTATTCTTTTAATCCGAGGAAATAATTAGTTGAAGTGGATTACTTTTTCTTATTCTACGTTTACTACGTTTGATAGGAAACAGACTGAAAATGCTTTTCCGACGTGAGCTTTAGAAAAGCCGTAGCTAAAAGTAATAAAGACGAACCCAGAGATTGAAGAGACGTACCGTAAACCCGACATTAAAGTAGAAAATAGTTATATGAGAAGACAATAGATGGATAAATAGATAGAACTCGATGGTGTGGGAAAAGAACAGAAATTAAGGAAAGAGGTAGACACAGATGTAGCGTCATCTTTCGGGACGAATCCAATTATTCCTTCCGTTCCTTTTTCTTCCAGCCCTGGAAATTATCCATCTCCTTGTGCTTGGGAAAAAATTCAACAATCTTTTTTGTTCTTCTCGGAAGTGGAAATGGCAGTGAAAACATGGTGATGGTGATAGGAGATGGGGGTGGAAGCGTAGCAAGAAAGAGAAAACGAACCAGTGGGTAATTAAGCGAAAATGAAGACTAGAACAACGAGTTAATGATATAAGGAAAGAAAGAAATGGATTAAAGCAGCAACCAGGGTGTAAGACGACAATAATTCACATTCAGTAAAAACCTTTGTAAGAAATATTTTATTTTAATGTGATGATTAAACATGTATTGATCGTCGAATAATAGCAGAGTAATACAAAAGACGCGAAAAAAAGAGGCATGATTCTGCAAAATTGTAATAAATGAACAAAACGTGTCGTGGCGTTTACACTTAAAATCATCAATAAGTGGGTCAGTAAATGTAAAATAAACATTTTAATAAATTACATACATTCCTGGATTTTGAACGACGCCGGCGTAAGGAAAAAGATGTGGCACAAAATGAATGAGATATCGTCGTAGATATCTTCACAAAATAACACCATTGGTCTGCTTTAGAACAGTAGACCATAAAGGTGTGAACCTCGAACGTGAACCTTACAGCCAGTTGAATCTTTTCTTAAAGGAAAATTAAATAATCTCTCAATCGCCGACTACATGTATTTCAATAAATACGAAACTGTCACTTTTATACGTCCAACGAAGTGTACTGGAATACTTTTTTCCAGTCAAGTACTTCAATATTATTTATACGTATGTATCCCGCAGGCGCTGTTTGAATTTAAGCTAGCATGTAAAAAGATCTCTCTGAAAAAGATTGTTTGACAGTAAATGAGAAAAACCAATAATCAATTTTTTGAAGTGATTGATAACTTCCACGACCAGATTCAAGATATATATGTTTTAAAAATTTATTTGACGGGTTCAGAAGCAAATTTTTGTTGTTGTTGTTATTTGCACGAGAACAACCAAAATGGTTTACTTGATAAATTTTACTTTTATCCCATCGATGTGAAATCCAACATAGAAAGTATTTTTTCTTCAATACGATAACTTCTATTTCTATTTGAAGTGACCGTGGGAATGAAAAGGATATATTAAATAAAAAAGGGTAGATATATGTATATTTTATATTTATAACTGGAAGGTAGTGTAGAGTACCGCCGGTGGTGTGCAGAATCTTTCCAGCTCGCCAGATAGGAGAGGAAAGAGATGAAAAACTCAAATTGAGATTGAAATGTTTCTCAGCGTGAAGAAGGTCTAGCGTCTTAGAAGTTTTAAATCTTAAAACCTGTCACCAATATTTATTTCAGTATGTACATAAAGTATAAATAAATTGCGGTGTATTAGTAATATATGAAGGTGGGACAAAATAGCGTGAAGGAATAAAATTGAAGTATTGTTAAATAAATTAGTATACCCCTGTAGTACCTGGGTACGTTTCATCGGCGAAAACTGTGAGTTGTATTTTATGAAGCTTTAAAAAATTTGTGTATAGTTCAGAAAATCTAAAATATGAAACTGTTAATATTAAACAAGAGGTTCACGGGTAATGATCGGTATGGGTCAAAAAGGCCCGTCAAAGTCGCAAAACATTTCTTCCCTAAATCTGGCATTAAACTTTCATTTTTAATGAGAAAGCTCATTTCTCAGGTGATGAAAATTAAATGTGGGAGCGCAAAGGTAGGCGAACTGTGAAGGGAAGAGGATTTTTATCTTTGAAAAGCTAAGGATGACCTAGTTGGCCGGGGGCAAAGAGCTTGACGAAGGACGATGAGAAAACTCGGTAACATAAATTTTACTGTTTCCGCAATTGATTTTATTCTTTCTAGATATTTTCTACCCACTAGTTGGAGAGTTTAGGCGTTTCTCGCTTTCAGTTCAAAGAATGGCAATCACCTGAGAGAGAAACAAAATGACGATTGATAGTAACTAGTTTAAACGCATATAATTTTCTAGTATTTCTATGAAAACAGAGATTCTGAAGGTGTCGTTTCGCGCTATGTACTTTTCATCTGTGTTTGGTCAACGCTTCTTATCAATGATTGTAGTAGGTGTCAGAAATAGAAAACTGTATGGGCAAATTAATTAAAAATGTTATCATTTGGTTTTCATTCGTCAAAAATGAATACTTTGTAATTTTGTAGTTCTTGGGGAAAATGTTGGGCACTGTTTTGGTTATCCAATATTATTGTTTTAAGAATTCGATGCTAAAGCAGTACATCCCAGATAAAAACTACAATTTAACCTTAGCTAACTGAAACTCATGGTAAAATGTCAGTTAAACGGTACATCTAAGAAAACTACACATCTAAAGATATACAGCACGCAACGTGTGTGTAATATTAACCTGTAGTTGCAGTCTAAGAAATTATAGGTTTGTACTAATTCTTGAAACTAGAAATATTATATTGGAAAAACTGAGGGTTGAGGCGCCAGTTTCGGTTAACAATAGCCCACCACAATCGGGTCAATTAAAAAAACCTGGTTCGCTATATAGGAATTTTTCGGTTTCTGCAAAGGTCCCCTGGAGAATATGTCTTTTATGGCTCCCATCTGATTGCTCTTGTAAATTAACAAATCTGGCTCGTAATCCAGACAACTGTTCAGTCAGACAAAATAATGAAAAAAGAAGCAAACTTTCAAGAAGAACAAATTGAACTTTATAATTTCAAGAGACACATTGGTGTTTCTTAGGGTTAATGGCGGCTGAAAACTTGCAGTTTTCATTCTTACCCAAAAAGAGTAATTATTTTGGGGACGGTACTCAAAATGAGGAAAAACGTAATGTTTTTGAAGTTGGAAAAATAATTTTCAAAAATATGGTTTGAACATTAACCATTGACTGGGGCTTTTTGTTTTTGTTCTCTCTATTAGGATCTTATTTTGATTTCAAATTTTCATTTCAATTGTTGTTTTTGTTTTCCCTTAGAATGTTTCTTCCACCCTTTTCTTTTTCAATGTTCATTCAATCTCTAGCACTGGATTTGTTCATGCTTTCTTTTCTGTAAAAAAAGAATCTAATTGTTCTCATATAAGTGATTTCATAAATACCGACATTAGTACAGTTTCCTAATAATTGTCTTTTTTTAATTGATTCATAAACTTTTAACTCTGAAGGTACGATAGGTACGTAATATATATTTGAGGGTTTTGATGACAGAGAAAGATGTTTCAAAGGTGTGAGATCGAACAACACCTGATTGACAGTGATACTTGTGGGTTTTGAGTTACAAAGGTGTGCTCTTTAATGCACTTTTTTTAACTTAATTGTGTGCTAACTTTTAATCTAATAGCTTTTCGTTAAGAAAGTAGTGGATTTTACTTAGATTTCTACATTATAGGTTTACGCTCCTTTACTTCCCGTCGACGTATTATGCGGTCAACAGTAGGTTCCTTAAACGTTTTACCGTATATTTTGAATACTCTTTAGTTATTTCTTGATTTTCTTGCTTAAGAGAAATAAGAAATAAAAGAATAAATTTTTAAATGTGTTTTTCGTCAGTCAGGTGTATTCCCTACATACTAATTTCTTCACTTGTCTTGATTGATGCTGATGAGGAAGAGGTTTATTATGTGAGATGGCCTCCATGGTTTATTATGTTCAAATGGGTGTTAGATAACGGGGATTCGTAGGTATTGTTTTTCTAACTCTTAAGCCTCCTCATCCAATTTAGTTAAGAGGTTTATTGTCCGTAAATAAAAGCATACGAAAATGGAATACATTGAAAATTTGCGGTATAATACACAATAATCTAGGTTTCATTCATACAATTATAAGTAACAAATAGTGGAGAATTAAATATTTTTTTACCCTTAGTGTTATATTTTGTCATTCGGTTAAATATATGTGTAATTTATATTAACTGTATCTATGTAATTATGAATCAACACTTTGTGTCTTATCATAACTAAGTTTGCGAATGTGAATTTTGTAGTATCTCTAGCGTTAGCATCAACTGGCATTTACAAATACTTTAATAGGAATTTAGGGGTTTTAAAAATTTCTTACCTCATCGACTCATTCCAAAGAAGCTAGTTATGATATTCAGCACGCCGTATCCATTTAAGATTCACATAATTTATTTTCAACAATACAACTTCAACCACTCACTTTTTGAAACGGTTAACATCGTTTGCCAACATTTATCTCATAACACCTAATACCATCAGCGGGACACCCGAGAAATTCACTGGGGCTACAGGGTTGGGTCACCTTTACGGGGACCTGGACACATGTTTTGGGAGTTCCCTGTCGTTTTCAGCTGGGTATGGACCCCTGGTCTCGACATTCCCCAATCGCACTTTTGCCACCTTTCCTCTTTTTTCTTCACTTGCTCATCGACACTCCGGTGTCACGCAACGCGTTCACGTAACGGCCAATTTTCGAAAACTGTCCCTGAACGTAGGTGGACATCGAAGCGAAGCTGCGGAAGCTCGGGGCGCGACTGTACGTGGAGTTGAGGACCTCTGCCAAAATCGATGGGCCCTCATTGCGCAGGACTTTGTCATTCTCGAAACTGGGACGCAGGATATCGCGATAAGAGTCCTGGTTCCATACTACTCCAGGGGTGAAATGGGAGAAACTATGTTGCGGCAGACGAGAAACGGATCCTGCAAAAATTTAGGTCATGTGCCCCTGCGCCAGCATTGTTTTAATTCAAAACTATTCCCCTGCAACTTGCCCTTTTGATGAATGAGGGAAACTAGTTGGAAAGAGGTCGAACTATATATTCGTACTTTTGATTAAACTGGTTGGTTGATTAAAACGTAGACGATTAAGTACAAATTGTGTTGGCCAAGTAGTAGGGATGCAATATATACTTCGACTCGATGCTCGGTGTATTTCTGAAAGACGCTGGATAAGATGAAGCAAATTAACTTTTAGTTTTAGTATCTAAAACTTCGGCAACAACATTCTAGGACACTTTAGGTTTCTGCTGGCCGTCCTTAGACAAAATTTGCACGACATATAACAATTAACACAAATTAAAGAGTAATAAAACTTCCACAGTCCCAGTAATTTTTTTCACCGTTGTCAAAGTATTCATCAACCTACATTTGAAAGAACTTGAACTATAACAATTATCATATGACAAAAAGTGTAAATATTTAGGTAAGGAGTTGTCGCAAAAAAGTTAAAAATTAATGTTAATCTGTGAGAATGGGACCTATTAGGATAGTGTGAATTCAGAATTTCAATTACTATAGAAAAGTTACTCAAAGGATATCTTCAGCAAAAACTCTACCCGTTCGTATTCCGACAACCGTGCTGCTTTTAAGAGTGTACTACTGCCATTGCTAGAGGAATGAAATTGTATTTTCATAAAATGCTTGTATACATTTTAGATCTTGTTTTCACCCCAGAAGGTTATGTATGATTATACAAAATAAATGAGTTACATTTTGTATATTTAATAAAAAATATTCGACTGCAAAATTTGAATTTGACGTATTCCAAAATGAAATAAATACATTGATATATTGAATGCTTAACTAATTTCTGAGGGCTCTAGGGAATCTTGGTCCTACCTAGTGCATCCTACCGGTCGAGCTTAAATGAAAAATTAATCTCTCAGAGGAATATGAAGGGTGCGGTACTCCTTAGAAAAAAAACATCATCAAAACATTTGTTAAGGAACACTCATCCTCATTTAGTTATTCTGTATGAAAATACTGTTACTTTCTTTAAATCTTAACTTTACTTTTTTCGTTTAGTTTTTGTCACATGTTCTCCTTTTCCATTTTAACTGGAGCTTTCGTTTTGAACAAAATGACGAATTTGAAAGTCTGGGGGCCCGGTTTGATTTCTTCTTTTTTCTTCATTGACGTTTTGCCTGAGCCCGTCGTGGGCTTTCGAAATAAAACTTTTCCCCTTTAAAACTTTGATATTGAATTTCTGAAAATCCATTCTTTGAGCTTTTTGAATTGAAAATTATCCTTATCGTCATTCTCTGCTTCGGTTACCGACACGACAGAACTGCAATTGGGTGACGCCGGTTATTTTGACATTGGAAAGTTTGATGGCCAAGTAGAACGAGTGTCACAACAACTCGGTGGTATGGGCTGGTAGATGCTGATGATGGCTTGAGTAACTCTAACTGAAAGACTTAAAATTAGAAACATAAACATTTACTGTTAGAAGTTTTTGTAAAATATTTAGAAATGCTATAGTTTGGGATATACGACAAAGTCCTACAATTCTCACCTACAACTTAATAAGTTCCCTCGTGGTGTGGTGTTGAGAGATATCGTCTAATGGTTAAGATAGGATATCTTGCAGAATTCTTTAAATCAATTCGTTTTTATGCTTTTCACAGATGTGTATTCACAAAGCAGTATCACAGGGAAATTAAATTGGACCCCCGTGGCTATTGAAGAGCACTTTGCACCAGTTTGACACCCATTTGAGTATCTCGGATACCTCCGGAACCACCAAAGTCAATAGCGAACAAATTTATTTTGTCTCTTTAGGAGGAAAGGACCTGAATCTTCATGGAATTCAATGGAAGGACAATAAACGAACATGGTAAGTCTGAGTTCATATTTACAGCAATAGATGTATTATTCATACGAAAATCTTTTCAAATGTGGAAAACCTTTTGACAAAAAAGGGGAAGTTCAAAGTTTACGTTAGGTTTGGACTTTAAAGTAGTGAAACTTAAACTTAACTTTTTTCTCCACCGCGAGAACGTGGATTTTCTCATTTAACTAAAACCGTCTTCGGGACCTCAGGAGAAAATCTAACAAAGCTTTTCTTAATCCTTATCCCAGAAATCCTTAGAAAGGTATCCAAAGTACATCACTTGAAGAGAAGTTTAGATTTTTCTCGGTACCTCATTAAAAAATCTTACTGGGTTGCTTTTTTTAAAGTTGGTAGACATTTTGCCTGATAACTCCGTTGATGAATTGCTCAATGTTGTCATGTCTCACAGTTTGCCGGACTACTTTTGTGCAGGCATTTTGCTACACGCGGAGTACCCAAGAAATTTTAACGGGATTTTTAACGTATACCTTTCATTGAAAGAAGCTACTTTTTGTATTTCCTGCACTTGTACACTACAAACTGAAAGTATAAATGAAACTGTACGCCTCCACATTAATGTAAGGGTTTCTTTGTTTTGTTATCATGACCGAGACGGTAAAATACGGAAGATTATAAAACATTGCGGGGTCGATTTTAGCTGTGTTTCACCCGCCTCCTCACAAGCATTAATTAAAGGTGCTAACAGGTGGTAATTGCTATGGCCCCCGGTATGTTTTTAATGTGCCTAAAAAACCTCTGTGCTACTGCTTCGAATTGTTTGGTTACGATATTCGTTATGGTAGTCGTTTATGGAAAGTTTGAGTTGGCATTTTAAATCTCGAAATTGCTCTACAATAAGAATGAAGTGATATTAACACTAACTTTGCGAATGGTTTTCCCTGGTAAAAAGTTTCCTGTGGGGAATTACTGCCTCATTTTGCCATCCACCATGAGTAACAAATTGATTTGCACGAAACAATCGTTGCTTTGTTACGCACGCCCAGTTTTAAATTCGCATTTATCGGTTTACCAATTGAAAGGTCTCATTAATTTTTCCATAACGGTAAAGTTGTTTGATTTAATATTATTGCATTCAAATTAATTATATGCGTGAACTGTTTCCATAATTTATATTTCGCTATATTATATTAATTTAGATTTCGCTCGCCTTGAATTTATTACCATTCTTCAAAAGTACGTTGTTAGCTACTTTTGTTTTAAGTAGGTATAAATGCGTGTTATTTACAAGTGTGCCGCGACGGGAAAAGCATAAATATCCCGACTATATGTGTAATATAATATAATGTATTAAGAGTAGAACAACAAAAAAAGAAGTAAAAAGAAGACATAAATTTAAATTTAATACGAACGTAAAGAGAATGCGCTCCACAATTTTTTAATTTACCATTTAAAATAAAAGAGAAACCCCTCCAGGGTAGAATGACCCGTCATTTACCCCTCTGTACTCGATTGATGAACTAATCTCTTTTCTAGCACAATGGGTGCCACATGATATTTCTCTAATGGAAAGTCAAACGTTTACTGTTGTGGTAGCAGGTTGCCCAACATTACCTCACAAGATTTCGAATCTCAGGTTCCACCAGAAAAATATTCGCAAACATTTTAACAGAGTATTTAGAGTATCAGACATAGTAGTGAAATTCATTATTAAACACAAAATCTATTCTTCAATAACTAGTTCGATAAATAAGGTGTGGTAGAGTACTCAAAGAAGTTACCTAAAAAGAACTACCACTTAATTAAATTACACCAACAAAGTAGAACAGTAAGCGAAACAAGGCACAGATTCAGAAGTTTAGTGAATTTACGACTTTTACAGAAGTTAAATCAGTAATGAAAGAATGAATACCTTGACTTGCCGAATCAACTTAATGTACAGGAAACTTAATGTAGAAACGTGTTGCTTTGAACAAAATTAAGCTTCTGAAAGGAGAAGAATAAAAAATTACACCACGAATTCAGGGCACCAAACCTGGTTTCACACTTAATGAAACATTGAAAATTGCTGAAAAGCAGTGCTAATAATATATAATACCCCAAAGGTATTGGTAATGAAGATACTATATAATAAATATACTAAAAAAGTAATATCGAGTGGTACAATAATATACAACACGGTATGTTGTCTACAACATTTCTGATAGGAACTTTCTTGATAATTGTTGAAAATCAGAATTACATATTTTATTAACGTACTACTTAAGGTTGTTCATAACCTAATTCTATTTGATGAATCCGAAGAAGTTGTGATTTGATACGTCGTATATTGGAACTTTTTGCAGTAACCTGAATCCCACGTAACGGGTTTTGCTAGAATGTTAAAATTACACTAATGCTACCATTACGACTGGAATTCTGTTGGTACGGGTTTACCTTTGCAGGCTTATTAAGACCATACATTTTGCTTTTTTAAATGACACTTTAATATGATTAAGCACGCATTGTGCGGGGGTAATCTCTTTGAAAGCAACTTTAAGGGCGTTCACTCCACTCCCGGTTTTTTGAAAGGGAAAAAATCGTTCCAGAGTGTAATTTTGGTCTTCACAGCATACCGAGTACCCAGAATTAACCGTCCTTTGTGAGTGAAATAAAAACAATGCAAAGAAACATGCTACAATGTGGAGTTTCTGGTTTTGCGATTTCACTCCGACCATTTCCATTTTCTCCGGAAAGCTCCACGGTTTATTTTCTTTCCGGCTTTGGGAAACATAAGTGAAATTGAAAAAAAGGGCAAGAAGAAAAAACGTTCGACCCGTTCGCCAGGTAACCGCCACCTCACACCTTTCTTCAAGACCCAAATGTCTTCCCTTCCTTCATCAGCTTAGGTATTCACATGAATACGCACGGTACCATATTCTACCCACTAACCACCTCAACATCAGTTGTGGTCCCCCTGGGATCCAATTTATTTCCTTTCTACAAATATAAACTTTTTTCCTCTTTTGTCTGTTCAACAGACGAGAGAGTCGTTTGATTTTTGGTACCCATTTGGCTTTCGGCCAGCTTACTTCTTCCAATGTCTGCCACACGAAAGCATTTGATTGGTTTTTACATCTTCATACTCACTGAAAACCTTTATCTTGAAATCCTGAATAACCGACGCTGGTTTTTGTGACCAGATTTAATTTTACCGCTACGTTCACTTTAGATTTGAAAACATGTACTGTATACTTCCAGTTGGAGTGGACGTGTCCATTTAGTTGCTACACAATTGAACCGAATATTGAACGAAATTGTAAGGATTAGTTATGTGTTAAGTTCGCGGCATTAATTTGAAAGATTAAACACACACTACAAAGGGGGTCAGGACATGTGACAAGTTGATACCCTAGGAAAGGTGAATTGTAAATAACTCGAAGATCAACCCGTAAGTATTATTTATTTGCCCGATCATTAATTTTCAGTACTTCATATATATTAAGGAAAATTTCCTTCGCACTCCTCGGCTAGTTCAATTCAATAAAATGGATAAAGTTTTGTTTATTTATTAAAATCGATTCCGCTGTTGGAGGACCTTCATCATGGCTGTCTGAAAAATTCAGAAGTAACAATTTTAAAATCCATTTTGTGGTCCACTGTCCCATGAAAAATTTAGTTTGGAGGGAATAATTAAAGAAGGACCTTCTGTTTCGTCTCCATAGGGAAACTATAAGTGTTAACTTTATGTGTGGTAGGCATGGTGTGCACTATGTATTGAAGTTTAGTGGGTTTGCCATATAGGAATAAGTAGAAAAGTGCAACATTTTAAGTGTTTTATAAATTGAAATGTCGTGTGCAATATTCACAATGTAAACATCATGAGCCTGATCATTGTTAAGGTAACATCTTTTGAACAAAATAACAAGTAGTTCATCAATAGCGACCGTCGGGTTGAAACTGAGTATTTTAAGAAACTGAACAGGATGGGAATACGAGACACACGGTTTCACAAGTTAACAAGTAACGACAAGTCTTTTAATAATTTAATCTTTTTTAACTCTTTTAATTTCATTCTTTTAACGATAAGCATAACAGAAAACTTTGTTGATACTGTAGAGATGAGAAAGAAGAAACAGATTGTGTTTCTT
This sequence comes from Polyplax serrata, assembly GCA_037055365.1. Lineage (NCBI taxonomy): Eukaryota > Metazoa > Arthropoda > Insecta > Psocodea > Polyplacidae > Polyplax > Polyplax serrata. The sequence goes on along the minus strand of JAWJWE010000037.1, from coordinate 1,697,757 downwards.
AAGATAGTGGATTGTATAGGTAATATATAAATGAATATAAAAGAAACCAGGCGTTCCCAATGTCTAATTCCTAGATGCCGGGTACTTGGGCCAAGTGTTGTGGCAATCAAATTTCTGTTTAATCCAGTGTCTCTTTACTTGTTAAATGGAGATAATGTCGTTAATCATTTCCTACGCAGACCAAACCTCTGGCAACCGAGCACATCGGCAATGCTACCATATTTGACTCTCTGGACTGTCCATTGTACTCCGAAACGTTTCTCTTGTCTTCCTTCTTCCAGTGGCATAAGCGACAATGAACAAAACCAGGCTTGTTGTTGGTCTACCAGATGCTCTCATGGTGGCAGTTAAGATAACTCCATGCCCAACTGACACCATCTTCTCATCTCACCGATCGCATTAATCGATCTCAACCCTAAAAGCCAATTTGTCACGTTTTTCTCTAACCATCTCCCCCTGCCGCCCGATTTACATCCCTCATACATTGGAAAGTTCCTACCGAACGGGTTTTCAGTTTCAGGTCTCTTCCTTTTTTCTAAGCCACTGCCCTCAGTCGGTTTTCTGGTAATGATGAATAATTTAAAGTTAAAGTTCTCATTTTATCCACTGCGGTAATTTTAATTTTAATTTGCTTAAATTTCGAACTGAGTGCCAATGGTCGAATTTCCGTCTTTCGAAGTTTTCAGGCCCTTGCTGCAATAATGTTTTATGCAATGTTTCTGAGTGAACTGGGTCAAGTATTCATATTGATACACGCTGTACAACTGAAAGAGAGGTTAAGAACATATTAGCATTTGATGCATGATGACAATTTCAAAGCTTATGTGAAGGGAAGGATTAAAATTTAAGTTGAAAATGTAAAAAAGGAAACGTTAAAGATGTATGAAAGTTGAAATTATTCAGCATTATTCATAGTCCATTGAAATTAAAAGATACACACGTGTGGGTCTGGTGGAAACAAAAATATTAGCGGACGACAGAAAGAAATTAATTATAAGTTTTCATGTTTAATATATCCGACATCGAGTCAAAGAGTACTCTCCTAATAATACCAAACTGGGTTATTTTTTCTTCTACTTTGTCAAGAACAGGTGCAGAAACAAAGGATTTAAGGTTTGGCACGGCGGCGTGGTCACCCTTTTGCCTTTCACAACAGCCCGTGTTGTCATCTTGATGTTTTAGCAGGCTTTCCATTTCTCGTTAATAAGTCAATGTTCACTGTTTCTGCGCAGGCCGTTCTTCGGGTACCTGAATTCCTAAATTCGACTGTTCTCTACTTCGTAAGAAATCACCTGCTCGACCTCACGCTCTGGGTTGTACACATTCTTTTTAAAATTTGTCATGAAAGACGTGGCGACCCACGCTTTATCAGTGACAGAGGTTCTCTTTGAAAGTTCAAGAATGATACAGTAACAGACTTAATAAATGATAAGCCAAACACGGTAACAAATAGTTTCTGAAAAGTATAATGTTGTTTAGTTTTAAAAGGAATTCTCTGACTTTGTGGCAGACACTATGCCCTGTTTACGACATGGTGAATGTAGCCTTCGAAAGGGCTGATTTCAAACAGGGGCAATATCGGTCTCATTGCTGTTGTCCACTTCTCACATCAAGACGACAAAATTAGTCTATTCCTAAATTTTTTTTAAATCGGTGGAGCTAAGTCGAATGTTCCCTTGTTGCGTACAACAGTGTAAGCGTTGTGTTAATCAGTTGCACTTTTGACCTTACTCGCTTATTTAAATTGAGTGAAGGGTCAATCTTCTTATGATTCGAATTGTAAGTCAAGCGGCATGGACCCCGTCAAGATGGCGGCGCAGGCGGTTAGTTTACTCGGTGCTCTGTGCGGCGATGTTTGGTTTAATTTAGGCAGTTTCATTTGAATTCAGTGTAAGGGTTTAATTTCCATTTATTCCGGCCGAGACAAATTTAAGTAAACCATTCTTGTGGATTTATCACTTTCGTCGGTGTCTTTTTTTTTTGCAAAATGTGCTCTATGTGTGTTTTGTGCGGCTCGTTCCTGTGATTGCGCAATGAAAAAATGGGTAAAAGCGCTGGCGACTGAACCGGAATATTCGCAAATCGGGGCACATCTGATCGGGTCATGCTACTCAGGACTTTTCACCTGAAAACGATTTTACAGGCTGGGACAATGCTACTGGCGGCTGCATACATGGTTTTGTTGATTTACCACAACGTGGGTGTCACTCAACAGGTAAAGGAAAAATGTTGTTACTGACCCGACTGCCCGCCAAAACTTAGCCGCTGCGGGCTGTCTGGTCTTTTGTAAAATCGTGAGACGTGAGTAAATTAAGTAATTGCTACGAAGTGATAGCTCATTCATCCTTTTAAATCATTTCTGAACGATCCGTCGCACTTTTACAAAAGCACAGTAGAAGTAATTAAACATTAATTAATATCACGTCATTCGAGCCTCCCTAAAACTACTAGTATCGTTAAGTACTCGTAAGAAGTGTCATGGCACTTTCCGCCGTGTTAGAGTCATTCGAGAGACTTTGGAAGTACCTCTCGTAGTTCAGCGTAATCTGTCAGGGATCAAGTTCTCGGTTTCCGTGTATCCAAATGGTCACTTCGCCAGTATCCCATCAATCATTTTGGTGTGTTCAAAATGTCATCATAAAATGTACAAGGCCTTGGGGTTACTAGTAGGATTGTTTGTATTCTGAGAGAATGATAAATCAATTTTTGGGTATGCCACACTGCAAATTTTTGATAGTTGGAACTTACAATATTGATTATTTATATTGGTTTATAATTTAAGCTATTATTGTGGTACTCGAATTTAAAGGATGGTAAATGCTTCTTATGCACTGAGTCAGCTACTCGACAAATGTTTAACAAGTTCTAGTCCGTTCAATCGAATTTTGATATCGAGTGGCGTCGTTTCGATTCCTTTGATCCAGTGGCACTGCTCCCTTGTACCTTCATCCTTTTCATCTCTACTCTACACTACTGCTTAAATCCATAGTGACAAAACATTTCAACATAAAAACTAAAACGTATAATAAATGAAAACAACCAAGTTTTTGTATTTCACACTTCCCACGTGTACAAAATGCAGGTCGGTTTTCGAAGAGAAAATTGTATTTATACTTTCCTGTGAGTTTGATCATTTTAATTCGGGTTCAATAAATGTACAATTTCAGAATATAACGCAAACAATATGTCTGTACTTAGTAATTCCAATACTAATTAAGGGACCCACAAATCTGTCTATTCTATCATCAGGGGTTTAGGCAGAATACAACTTCCTGTTCGGTAGCATCTTTTCGTTGAATGCTCACATTTTGGTGGTTACCATTGTTCCTCCTCCCAGAAATCAGATAGGAGATGGATGAAAATAATTTACTAGAGCCGTTCCAGCAAGTGTTTTTTTCTTCCTTCTGCCTTAAGTCGTTAATTCAACCAAAATTTTTTTACTTCCAAAAATTCAATCCGAAAGTTCATTAACGTGGGACGAACGCCATGAAATTGGAACGATTTTTTTCCTGCTGTTGTTAATGACGTTCAAAATCATTTGGATGATTATTTAATTGACGGGGTGTTACGGGGAGCCAACTCAGGACTGACCACGGCTACCATTACCACGAGAAACACGAAAGTATTTTTGTAGAAATAGATTGTTGGACTTGATAGACCCATTAGTATGCCGAAGACGTTCTACTCTCGAACGGGGTCCCAAAACAAATGTTCGCTCCAATCGCATTTACCTCACTGGCCCCGTATTCGTACCCTGAGAAGAGGACCTGCCAGATGGACTGACCTGTGGAATGTTTATTTATTTCGGATATGCCCATGACATGACTCTGCCACCTGAAATTAATTTATTTCAAACATCGGGACCCGGTTGCTGTTCCACCTACCAGACTCATCAGGTGACCGACCTTTGATAAAATTTTACTGCCGACATTTTAAAAGTTCAGTTGTGACACTGGATAGAATTTTTGATGATTTGTGACATAATTTCCGGTTTTATAGGAAACAAAGCATGTGGTAAGGTCATCTTTGCAACTTTGTCGTCTTAACATTTGAAGGACAAAGAATGTTAGGAGAATAAGAATAATAGGAACTGACAGAAGTCCTGCAGTATTGAGCTGTCACATCTTCCACATGATGTGTGCCTCTTAAAAGACTGACATGGATTGAGAGGTTTGGGGTCCGCTAAAATGACCGCCTAACTATTCGTATATTTCACCGACTCAAGGGAAATTCTCTTGATCTTTTCTGTACGACCAAAGAAAGTAAATGTACAATTAGCTGTTGGGTATGAGACAGATAAGACAAAAACAATTTTTTAATTTAAAATGAAACATTTGGCGTGTTGACCCAAAGGTAGTTCATCAAATTATTTTTGTTTTATAATTCGACTGGATGTAAGCCAATTTTACGACATTCAACCCACTTAAATGGACGGACTTTTTCAAATAATGGCAAATCACTTGCGGGTACCAGCGTACGTGCCTCAATTGAACCGTTTGGAAAAAGGGAAAATGAATTTCCTTGAGTTTGTCTGAAAGTGGGAGTGAGCGTCAGGTGGCAGGTTCGAACGCCTTGAAGTGTTCGGTGGGCAAGTTGGAGACTGGGCATCGGGTAACCCTGATAAATCTGAGCTCTGAGGAAAATAATGACGAAGCCTGTGTATGGGAGGGGAGGGGTATAAATGATTTAACCGGATCTCATAATTACCAAAATCGTACCTGAAATGTGTACCCAATGATGGGAAAATGGTTTCCCTTTCCGAAACTCATTCTGGTCCAGGTAAAGATGGGTTAGCCATTGTTTACCTGCAATTATGGAGCGAATTTTTCGCTCTCACTCCTATAAATTTGTAATTTCGGTACAAGGTTTCAGGTACGATGTGGTGTTCAGGGAAGGACTCTAACACGAAACATGTGCCCATGCATGTATACATGCCTAGGGCCCGCAAGGGGTTTGAAAAGTTGCACACATCAACGCTACTTATTTTCTTTTGCCTTTCGCTCTTTTTATTATTGTACCTGGTATCTGGAAGCGATTGACCTCTTTCACCGAGTCCGCCGGGGCGTGTCTAACTTATATAAATGTAGAGAGACATACCACCGCACTCGCCTCCGATTTGAACGGAAAGCAATGTCATTTCGGGTATAAAACCTGAACTGGTTGTCCTCGATTTCCGCCAGGTTATGTGCGTTGAAGTCACCGCCCTGAGAAAATTAAATGTGTAACGCACACGCCCTGTTCTTACTGATACGAATACTTTTTTTTCATAGTGTTTGGCGGACGTAAGAAATAAAATCCGAAGTTTAAAGAACATGAAATTGTCGTTTGGCTTGCCTTGTTGATCTTGGTTTTAATCATTTTCAACTTCCTGAAGGTTTGGTTTCAAACCTGGAGGTTATGTTTTCGGGCTTACACAACAGAGAAGTTTTGTCACAATTTAATTTATGTATTTGGTTGAATGAACGAAGCAATGTCTTCCTTTCGCATTACATTTGATTCTGTTTCGGCTGCTACAATCTGTTTCTGTACTCTTACCTATTTAATAAATCGGATTCAGCTAGGTTATCGTACACGTCAGGAACTACACAACCAAACAGGTGTTTTGCTTAAAGTTTGACATAAGAATTCCCGTACCACCCCAAAAGTTGCTTAGAAATATTTAAATGTCTGTAGACTCCAGACTCCAGGTAATCAAAGATTTCTTAAATAAGGAAGATTAGACCCAAAAAGAAAATAAAGATTTCCTGCGGTCATTGTTTTTTTATTCCAAGCAACTTCACTTAGTATATATTTAACGTATGATTTTTATGGTAGCGTTTTGGTTTTAAAGGCTAAACTGAAGCTATTCTTTGATGTGATTCGATAGATGCACGAAAGTTTAAAAATTTGTTTCGAAAATTTGCTTAAAAGGCTTGTTTTCGACATTAGGAAGCTACTCTTCTCGAACAGGAAATATTCAATCGATTGCAATATCAGCCCAAATTTTGCCATGTTGGGACGTGATCACGACAAATGCCATGTCCGAGGTTTTATTCAACAACGAACGATGACTACTCGCTATAGATTAACTGAAAAAGTGCTCGCTGGCGTTTTACTCTCCAGGTCCAAAAATTACGTTTTTCGGTGTCTTTTTAATGGCAGCAGCTGGACGTAAACTTGTTGAAATACCTTGTACCTGATGTTAGTATCGGAAAGACAAAGAATACAAATCTTTTCAATTGCGTCATGGGAATGTTTTTAATCCTTGCTTTTTTATTTCTCACGCAACAATAGGTTGAATTGCCGTAATTAGTTATTCTACGAGTTATTTGATGAAACAAATTTGTACTGATGAAACAATTCACGAGTACAATAGATTCAGCATTGCCCTGCTTGCGAATTCGTTTCATGTTTAAGACAACAGAAAACAAATTTCATCGATTTGATTGATTTCGTTGAGTCTCGTTGTATGATTTATCGTACGCATACCTGTAATTCTGTGACAAATTACAATTCCGTCAAGTCTGATCTCGTGGGTACAACCTTTCGTTCGCGTGTTAACAATCGAAGTGAAATATTATGGTAACTGATACCCACCCACGCCTAATTGTTCTACGTGGGCTCTCACTGAAAGGGAGGAAACGCTTAATGTGAATAATGGTGAGTTATTATCCATAAAAAGACTCTGAAATCTTTGGCGTTTCACGAATGACAGGTGGGGTTCCCTCGCACCTGTCTACGGTCCTGCATAAGAACTGCTTAACCCAAAATCGATTCTGCCCAACTGTTGAGGATCATGTTCTGCTTTTATAAGGGAGCCTACATTAATTCAAAGCACCTGATCGTTAGAAAATTCCACAGCCAATTTTGTCGTTCACTTTGGTTCCCATGCTTTGACTTTCTTTATTCTTTCATATTCTTTTTAAACCACGATTTGTTCGTCAGTTCCTTTCATTCTCACACTCAAATGACATTGTACAATTGAAGTGCTCCATTATCGGTCCGTTTTGCCTATTGATTTCCAATCAAAACAGCTTATATTGAATTGTGATAATGAAAAGAATATTGTTACTTGGTAGGAGACACGTGTACGAGTCGACACTTCTTATGACTCGATGCTGCGGACGACAAACCCGAAGCAGAATTCTAGACTTTGTTTGAACCATTTTATTTGGAGTAATAGGTGTAATGTTAAATAATGAGAGTAATGTTGGATTTGTTGATTGAAAATTAAGCCACAGTCCTCTGTGACAACGAAGCGGGTTGGATGAAAGGTAAGTACGGTAAAGAAATGGTCATAGAGTAGGCAACAAGAGGAGGAGGTATTCGGCGCGAGTCTCAGCAGTGTAAACTTTTCATGAAGTGAACGACAACCATGGAACGTAATAAAAATGGCAAAGCAAAGGTAATGTTGGTATTGATGTTACACACGCAGCCATCACTAACTTAATGGTTCCAATCTAAATTGAATCAATAGAAATTCTCGCGTTTCGGTGCGGCAAAACCTTGAAATTGAAAGCAATTTCCTTTAATTGGCATGTGATTACCGATTAGGTACCTCTGCCTGCATAATAACCATTTTAACTCGTTCAGGTTTAACTGTTAATAATTTTGCCAATCTGCATGTTATTTTAAATTTACATTTCTTTCCGTCATCTGACTTTGGCGGATGTGGACGCCATTGACGCCATTCGCATTTTGTACAGGACAGGTAAAGAAATTAAAATGACCTTAACGAGTAAACGCCCTATGAACTGAAAGATTCCATTCAATTCGACATAAGAACTAAAAGTTTTTTAAATTTCAATTTATTTCCGTTACCTGTATGGCTGAACAGTGGACCATTTACTTGTAAAACTTGGTCGTGGCACACGTCTTAGAAAGTTTCGGAATTGTCTTCAGATGAAGTTTAATTACGTACCTAGTATATCGGGCGAAGCAGACGTAGCGATTGGGTGTGGTACTTGGGACACTGCAAACGTAACCTGATTTCGAAATAGAAAGGAGGCCAATGGTGAAACCAATAAGATCCAATAATTGTAAGTTCCCTGGACCACGGTGATCCCGTTAAAATTTTCCTTCAATGAAAGCACGGGAACAACACATTTGGTACTTTTGAACCTGTCGTGTAATCATTCGACAGTTTGCTTTCACTGATGTTTCAGTTTCGCTTTAAAGGTTCAACCGGGATAATTTTATATTTTTTGTCAAAAAATAAATGTACCGGAAATTTACCATAATTTGTTACCTATACACTTAATTTTACAAACAATTTTTAGTTAATAGTTTTGCAGGATTCTTTTTCTATTCAAATCTGTTACTATTGTACGTTTATTGTAGCTGTACTATTGTTACCTTACAACTTCTGAAAGACCGATATTTTGCTCTCTCCGAAGAAGAAAAGAGAAATAGAGAACACAAGTTGTATTTCTAGTTGTTAATTTTTTTTCCAAGTATTTCAAAACTTTCAGTTTCAAGTAGGTTCATTGTGCGTTGCTTGGCGTTTTGCGCTCAATGAGTTCTATTTAGAGTTTATGCAGAATAATTTCATTTATTTGTCTTCCATTATAAAAAGAGGCATGGAAGATTTTGTACTCGCAGAATAAGGAATGCACTGTTTCCTATCAGAAACTACTTTGTTACCTGTCAGTTTGGTCGCAGCCAACCTGACTATGAATAGTGTGAACGTTTGACGACTTGTTGATTGGTAAACTTTCCGGTTAAATTGCCCGAGGTCTTTGTGTTTCTTTCGAAATTTTCTCAAATACCTGTTTCCTGTAGAAAAAGTTAGGTTTTTTCTAGTTTGAAACAGAATGAATTGACATTGCTACTTCCTATTGTCACGTTTCATTCTGATTCCATAGTTTTGTTTCTTTGCACCGTTTCCAACAAATTTCAACTTCAGAATAGTCTGGTCTTAAAACTCAGTTCTATTTTCATTTTCTCTTGGTTTCCTGGCTTCTGTTTCAATATAAATTGAGCGGCTTAAAATCGTCTCTTTTCTTTCTGTCCCTTTCAATCTTCTTCCATTGCTTTCAGTCGTTGCTCAGTTTCATTTATCCGATCCGTCAGGTTCCTAGGGATTCCTTTTCCTATGAAGTTTTCTTTTTTATTCTGACGACTTTCGAAGCCCAACTGACTGCTCTCTCATCAGAGTTTTATATCCCTGAGATATAAGTTTGAACTCGTTGCAAAAGCTAATTTTTCTTCATGTTTCTCATTAAATTCTTTTTAATGGTTTTATGCTGCTTTTTCCTCCTCACACTTATCCTTCTTTACGTGGGATTCTTCTCATCACCGGTTTAAGTTTTTTATGGAATTATATCTTTCCGTAGGATAAAGTAGTTTTTCTCAATTTTGTAACTGTCAAACCTAAGAATTTGAAATTTGTCAGAGTTAATAAATAAGTAAAAAGTCCAGACAATTATGCTAATTATAAGGTTAAAATTACTTAGGGAACGATGCAGCCGATACCTTAAAGGATAACAAAGGTATTAAATATTCCACAGTGCTTTTCAGAAGTTATGTCTCAAACAGTTACCACTTCAGTTATTGAGTAAAGTCTCAGTATTGGTGGTAACCTGGTGGAAGGTTGTTCTCTTTCCTCGGAATTAAATTTTGGAACTGGCTTTAACTAACTAGAAATCTTCCACCCCGGTATAAAGATTAACAGGACCATCATGATTTATTCTTAAATGTTTGATAACTTGCCAAAGAATTCCCGGGCATAAAATCCGTTTTGGCAGTTACGGAAACGGAAAATCAGGTTTGGAAGGAGAGCAAAGGGTACCCGTTTTCTTATTGTATTGTGTTGCTTGTTTGTATTTATGTAAGTCCAGTTTGATTGTAGTTGTCGGCGATTATTTTTGAAACTAATGAACTATGTAGTTATCTAGTTGATTCGACGAGGGAACTAGAAACACAAGTTTCATTTCACGGGATTCATTCGAAGTTCTAATGACCGGTCCCGCATTTGATTTGGTTGGTCCGTAATGTATTCACAATTCGTTAATTAGAAAATTACTTCATATTACAACGGATTCAATTTATTGGTAATTAATGTAATTAATCTTCATTCTTTGATATTAAATTAAGGGACTTGGCTGTCACGTCCTCACCCGTTTAAATTTTCATAATTTAACGTTCAACTCTCTCAGTCTGGAATGTTCCGTTCCATCCGTATTTATACTGGAAAAGTTCACCGATATTGTATTAAGTTTAAAAAAATATTTGTAGTGTGTGTTCTGAAGCTTTCGTGGTTTATTATTATTTTTGTAATTATTTGTTGATACCAATGATACTGCAATGATACCCAGACCACAAGTGTCCTTAGTGTGAATAACTAAGATTACTACCGAAATCTATTATCATATTCACAACTTACTAGAAAATAATAGTTCATAAATATTTTGACATACAAATGAATATTTTATAAATTATGTTTATATTGTTGCGATTGACATTTTTCTGTTGTAAATGTGTTGTAAAAAAGTCAAAGAAGTTCAACTGAACAGTGATCTTCTGATTGTATATTCCGGCACAGACATTCCACAAAATGAGCAACTAAAAGTTTCGGATGTGGAACAAATTAATTTGTTAAATCAACTAAATCAATTATACAAAGGTCAGTTGGGCTTCGGTTGAATACTGAAAGACAACTAGCAGTAGATGGGGTGGAGGAGGAGGAGGATACATTACCAGCGCTTAGTTGCAGGGAGAGTTTATTGGTAAATAATTCAAGGAATCGTATTTTGAATTATGTACCTAACCAGAGAAGCCGAAGTAAATGTACAACTGAACTGCGATTGTGATTGCCTTGGAGAACCAGAGTTCAGCAAGATTTTACTTGCGAGAATTAACAGGACCGAAATTGGTAGACAATAGTGATGATTATAAAAATTAATTAAATGGATTTACTCATGTTTAATATGAATCGGTACTTTATGGGAATTAACAATTGTTTTTTTTTGTTGGTATGACGTCGCATGAGAAAACGTTTCGGTAGGACCCGACAAGTCAGTGTCGATTTGTGGGAGGAAACGAAACCGCTCGGTGAAGCGTGCTTCTCGCATCTAAATTCAATGAGCATTTGAAACGTATACGAAGGAGAGAAGAAAAGAAGTGAAACAGATTTGGGTACCTTCGGGTATTTACTGCACTGGCTTCTAAAGAGACTTCTGAACACGAGTACCTAGTCTGAGCATATAAATGAGCATCGAGTTACCAAATGAACGGGCGGGTAGGATTTGCCCGATGGAAATAAGAAAATAAGGCAAAGATTTATGGAGTGAACTCAAATCATCTATCGGCTGAGGAATTTTTGCCGGAGAATGAGTAACCAAGTTCAAGTAGTGGCCCCAAGTGCGGTTGAAACCTGGTACCTGTACCCACTCGCAAAGATGATACGGAGATAGAACCTTGCACAATTCCATTCATCCTCTTAATTGGACAGTAAGTCTGAAAATGTAGTCAGTTGCCCTGGTAGGAGGCTAATTCTGTGAGAAATTTGAATGTGTCGTTCTGCATAAGAAAACTGTCTTCCTAACCGCGGTTTCTTATTATTCATAATAATTACGGAGAAGTGAAGCACGCACATGTGATTGAAGCCATGTTTTATTGATGCCCTGACAGGAAAGAGGAAGTAGCTGGGCCTTGCTTGTGAAAAACTGAATAATTGTGATGAGTGAAAGTCACAGGATGATGTTTTGGTTTTGTCTATCGTTTTGTACGGTAGTTTCTGAATACCTGTACGTTACATATTCAGTTGACAATACCTATTCTTTTCGGGATGTAAAATATCTGCCTTATTTCCTTTGGGAACAGATTCGGGGAGCAGTGGCAATCAGGTCTAATTTATCATATCAGTTATACATTCTAGTAAGTGCTGCACAACAAGTTTCAACTCCGAACGCTTTTTAGTTTTAGAAGTTTCAGACTGAATAATTTGAGATGTAATACACTGTTAACTTAAGAACCTAGAGTATACAGGACGACAAGCTACGGTTATCTAACAAACCTGGAAGAGAGAAGGACAATGGTTCCTATGGTTAGTAAGAAAACATAGAAATCATCGAACGTTATCAAGAATTGTTTAAAAATGTCTTAACTAAAAATTAAACACAGCTGGAGAAGACGGCTTACGTCGGTTAACTGGAAGCAAACGAACGCAACGAATAAATCTCTTGAAAATGTAATTCCAATGTTACTATAAAAACAAATTTATTCCAAACTATTAATAAATTTTAAGATATCGTGCTGCAGAATATCAAACCCGTGGACAAATCTGAAAGGGAAAAGGCAAAACCTGAGACCTGAAGCAGGCATGTCATGTGGTGCCTAATGCCCTCCAGGCCCGTGGGTACAGAGGTGTCCCATCGGGTGGCCCAATGAATCTTAATGGGGTTCCGAAAACTCATTATCGATACTAGAGAGGGATAGAAAGAACACCTTCATTCTTTTCATTTTTCATTTCTATTTATTATATTACTATTTGGAGACTCGGACTAATAACTGTGAAATTATATGATTTACAGCATGACGTCCCTCCTGTAGGAGGGAACGCTAGTGAAAAATCAGTCATACGAAAGATAAACCGATGAATCTGCTGTCCGTCCGGGCAAAGGGTGCAAAATAGTACCTTCGCTGAGAAATCCGATTGTGCCTATAAGACTAATTACGAGGGCAAGCTAAGGAAATAATCTATAAGATTCGGTAGCGTGGCAGGAGTTCAACCAGATTTTACAGGAAGGTACGACTGCTACGATACGAAGAACCACGCCGATTTTAAATATGTAACTATATATGTAAGTCGGAAAAATCCGTGGTGAACAAATTACGGAGTACTTGTATTATAAAACCAAAATTTGATTTAAATTATAATAAATGACTAACTAATTAAAATCTAATTTACAATGAAAAAGCGTACACCAAACAAAAATCCGTTAAAATTGTTCAAGAGTAAAGAGACGTCCAGTGCCCAACGACGAAACAGCTGGACTGACGCCTCAGATTTTTAATTTTGAGTTTTGACAAAACTTTACATATATAATTCCGTAAAAAGTTGCGACTCTTGACGAGATGGTTCGTAAATCAAACAGAATATTGTCTCAACTTATTTAGACGGATTGGTGAGATCTGTAGAACGATAACTGAAAAGGCTTTATATAAATATATCTTCTGTTCTTGTTCTTCACAATATGTATTTGTATGAAATGTATCGTACACAGTTTCTGCAAGAGTCCAAGAAATGTAACATTCACTTGAAAGTCGGTGCACGGCCACATTTACTCGTTTACGGGTATTAAATTGTATTTGAATGAAAGTAGTTTTGTTCTGGATTTCTGCAAAAAGGCGACCGGTGACGCCTCCGACTACCTCATAAACAAGAAAATTAACTTAAGTTTGACGTGCGTGAGACTCGGAAGGCCTCCGCCAATCCGGCCATCACTTTCGTGGTTCTTCACGTGGGACGAAAGACTTTCATTAGCATGGGAATGAGTTTGGAGGCCGAAGCGGTTGCCTTACTGTCAAAGGAGCCAAACATATGAGAAATTACCTCAAAGCTTTCAGATGGGTACCACTCGAAGCGTTCGTTAACCCCTTCAGGCTGAGGGAGATCAATTCAAGTGGAAATCGATGTGATTCACTTGTCAGTCCTGTTGCGATCAGAAAGACGAGTACCTGTGGGTGTGTAGTGCTCCATTCAACATTTAAAAATAATATGTTTGGACCTTTAACAGCACCCTAATTAAACTGGACTAAATCTCTAGCGACAGATTAAGAATTTAATTTATTCTGTGGCTTTGTTGTTGGGATTTGAGGACGTTTTGCGTGCAAATAAATGGACGCCTCTACTACTGGCCCACCTGGTGTTGGACCATCTGAAGAAAAAGACCTGATTTAACGACCGCATTTTATTGTTCTCTAGAGAGCACCTGTTCGTATTGGTCGACAGGTGAGATCTGAAGGATTCATTTTGTCTGTGAACATCGGTGAACAACTTCGGATTCGACGTTTCGTCGAGGTGTTTGCATTCTCGAAGAACCTGGCTTTGTTTAAGTACTGCACTTCCTCGATGACGCAGCTTTGGCCCAAGGTGTGAAATGATCTCGTGTGTTATCTCATTTCTCACTGTCGGTATTTTATGTTCCAAGTGATCTATTCCACACAGACTTATAATCGATCATAAAATATTTTACCACCTATCGCCCTAGTAGTTTCTGTCAGGTGTGAGACAGTGGTGGTAGGTGGTGGGTAATCAGGCGTCTGGTAGTAACAATACCAGGGGTGTCATAAGTACCTTGTAAAGTTCTTCCAGTCTCGCCTTTCCCCCAATAAAACTGAGAACTATATAAAAGAAATTGTAGGTCTTAATTTCTTTATTATTTTATTTGTGATTTCTTAACCCGACAACCTGAGCTCCCCGTTTTCCTTTGACTTTGAATTTTCAGTTGACTGGAGCCTGATACCAGGAATTTCTCAAATGCGCAATTTAAGATGTCTAAAGTTTCTTCCTTGTTTGCTTTTTGCATTTCTCGTACAACTTATCCACGGTTCACACCTACAATCATTTGTTTTTCTTTCTTTTTTGAGTTTTACTTTTAATGCCGGGACGTGATTTTGTCTCGAAAGATGGGCTTTTCCATTTACCATCAATTTAGAATTTTAAGTAATAGGCGAGCACGTCGAATTTATTATTTGCAAGCAAGCTTGGAACAACAATCTGGCAACAATAATTTGCTGACGTGACGGTCGAGAAACGATGTGATGGGGTGTCATTGGAACAGAAAATCAACCGGTGATCCACCACAGGGAATGATAAAACAAACTCCCAAGTTTACCTTGCAGTTTGGTTCAGTATTTGTTTGGATTGTGTGAAGAAGGAAGAACCTTTGTGGTACTCGATCGGTTGGCATTTTGATTTCCCCGGTGGATGGGCTTAAAGGCTATGGATGCCCTAACAGGTGAAATATTGTACTTTAGAGAAGAGTATCGCACCCAGGTTACAACGAAATTCAGGTATTCGAGGCGACAACACTTACCTGCCGAATACCCTTTTTATAGAAATTTTTACCTGAATTTATTGACTGGTTTGTTCTTGTTTCCTATGTATTCTTTCATTGCAGGATTCTTCTCTTACTCGTGTTGAAGTTAGTTTTAAGAATCCGTGTATGCATTTGTACTACTGTATTTGCGTCACCAACCTTCTTCATCAGGATATATGATTCTGCCTTATTATTTTCATACCCGTACATCCTGTGTCACTTGCTATATACTTGTTGCTTGTCTTTTGTATATTTTTAACATACAACATGCTTTCGTTCCTGTATTGTCCTCTCTGCCTCCTTCTTTTCTGACTCACCTTAATCTTCTTAATTCGTTTAATGGTTCCTCTACAAATTGAATATGCTCCCGCGGCTGTTACTTCTCTCCAGAGTGAAGAATGCAACAGACGCGATTAGTCAGGTGTTTCGGATTAATATTCACGGGGAAGTTGTGTAATAAGATTTCGCACCGATAAATCAACTTCCCTTCAACAAGGACTAACTAAAAACATTTTCGCTTGTATTCCTCTTCTCACGAATTGATTTTACTTGTGGTTTCTGTGCAGGCCTAAATCCTAGCAGAAGTTAACGATTCAGGTAGTAAAGTTTGCCCCCGTGGTCCCAGCGAACCAAGTACAACTGAATAAAAATTAAATGACCCGAACCATAGGAATAAACATTATGAATTCCATGGAATTGAACCGACCGCATCAGGCATAAAAGTTCCAATTCACAGGGGGAAGGTAATTTGTGTCAAAGAAGCCGCAGGTTCCATATTCCGCAACCTAAAATAAAATTACGGTGGAGGCGTGAAACTTGAATAATCGTAATCGATCTGATTGATTTTTGTTGTTTTGCTTTCAGACAGTGAAATCGGTGGATGTTAGGTGGCAAGAACGGGGCCCGAGGTCTCTACCAAGCGACTATGACGCCAACGCTATAGACACTTACAACGACAGCATACTAGTCAAAAAAGTGCCCGAGGCGGACCGGAGCCCGACGGCTCGTCCTGCTAGCAACAGGTACTCATCGTCGGAAACAGTTTCGAACATGCACCAGGCGAACACAACCCTGGACGACATTTTCATCAGTGTGAAAACCACCCGGAATTACCACAAGTGGCGTTTATCAATAGTCCTGAAGACGTGGTTTCAATTGGCGAAAAACCAGGTACGTACCTGAAACAGTCTAATTCATGGCACAAATATGATTACTCATTTTTTATTGAATAGTCCTCGAATTCAATTGAACATTCGGTACTCGATAGTACGAGTAGCGACATACACTTTTGAAGAAAGCTATAGTTTCCATGAGAATTATTCACAGAACTCCAAGTAAAGTAAGTGTAAATGGGTAACTGAATTGCTCCTTTTCGATTTAATTTTATTATTAAATGAACGTGGATGTACTCGTTGACGGAGGTATAATTTGAAATCGGAAGACCTGAAAAAAGAACTCGGATGGTGTTAACCCGCAATCACGACGGAAAGGATTCTATGCCACTATATGCTGCCCATCAACATATTTTTTTGGTCATTTTCCGTCGCATTATTTTCCGATGGATGATTTCTTTAAGGAATTTCAAGGAAACCTAAATTTTCTCAGGATCTTTTGTCTTTTTTTTTTAAATTCCGAAATGATGGAGTTAATACGTCGGTCGTTGAACGAGTTTTGTTCCCATTGTACTAGCCGTTTTGTAGGAGCCAAACGATGGGTCGTGACAGACTCATTTGTTTTAAGGGAGGAAGTGATCATGTCCGCCCGAAGCTCAGGTACCCGCCTAGGTGCTATCTGCTTGATTAACCTGTAATCATTTTGTTAATCCTTATTTCATCACCGAATTTCTCAACTTGTTGGTGTCAATTGTTTTGCCCCTGTTGAGGTACGAATACCTGGAAAACCACTCTGTTTAGTAAGGGCTTCTTCTGAGGAGGAAATTAATGGTTGGTTTGATTGTTCTCGAAGTACACGGAGAGCTTGACCTTTCGAAATTGGGCGTAGATTCTGATCGTCTTACAAAACGAGAGCTTCTTCTTTACTTAAAGAATAGAGAATTCTTATTTACATAAAGAAATGATTTCTTAGCTTTTTGGGCCTACGAATATCAGGTATAACAGGTACGACGTCGTGACGGCTTATTCAGGTTTCGACCATATACCTAGATGCATGTGTGTGTGCCCCTGATCACCCAGACATTCAAGTTTTATAAAAAACGAATTTCCCATAGGAAT
The DNA here is from genome assembly GCA_037055365.1 of Polyplax serrata. Taxonomy (NCBI): domain Eukaryota; kingdom Metazoa; phylum Arthropoda; class Insecta; order Psocodea; family Polyplacidae; genus Polyplax; species Polyplax serrata. The sequence continues at coordinate 1,680,503 of JAWJWE010000037.1, read as the reverse complement.
TTATAGAAATGAACTTCAATAGTAATTAATTGAAAGAGTGTATGGGAGGCCAGATCCAAGTCCGAAATTGTGGACCTGAAGCTTGGAACCCAAGTCAAGAATTTTACACGAAAGGATAAAAGGCAGATCGATATCTCACACATAATGAACATCTCCGAAACTTCCCAAATTGGCTCTAACTGTTCGTTAGATTTATATGTCTTCAACTGTCGGGTGCAGGTACGTGTTGGGGGTGGTTGGCGTAGAAACGTGATTCAAATTCATGACGAGGCCTAACATCCGACAAATTGTGGCCGTTTCTTTTGCTCTCTGCACGCTCGTTCATGCACAAACATTTTATTAATTCTACTATTTATTTATTTGTTTATTTATCTTCTTGGGAAATCAAACATTATCTACGAGGGTCCGAAATAGTAGAGGACCAGCGGTCAATCTTGAATGATTTGATTTTATTGAACTCATTTGCCGCTCTAATCCTTCATTCACGTGGCGAATCTGTCTTTTTACAACTCTTCCACATCACTCCTTAAATTACCCATCCAAAATTCACATCACGCCACATCCATTCGCACTAAATTTTGGGTAAGGAAGAGGCGGGGGCCCCAACAGGAGAAATAGCCCCGTTGTTCTGTTGCCGATGTTTTTACTTTGGCGCTTTGTCTTGCTTTACATCAACATGTAAATTGACGTACTTCCTAATAAATCAGAAGTTTTATGTAGACCGCTAAGAACTGGATATCGAGGAGTTTGGTCTGTTCCTAAGCGATCTTTTCTCCTAGAGGCCACGGTGGCGTAAAAATACTAAACCTGAGTTAAACCGTTGTCTGGGGGCAAATACGTCAGGTGCCCACTCGATTACCGACTCTGTGGACGTGGAAGAGGATGCGGTGAAAATGGGAAATCAGAGCCTGGGTCAGGGGGAGGTACGAATGGGCTTCCAAAAACAGGTAGAGGACTTTCTCACGAGATCGTTCATTCTTCTTTAGACTGATCGATGACCGTTAGTGATCTCTCTCTTGTTTTTTAAATAACGCTATTTCAAGGTCGGCTCAATGGGTCAGAGGTCACTGATTATTACCATGCTTTAGGCTTTTTTCTCACGGTGAGCGCTCCAGGCGAAAATGTTACTCCGATTTTTCAATCTTTTTACCACTATTTTTTTTTCGGGGTCCCAGTGGTCGGTCCACCTCTGGACTGCGGCTTTCATTCACCTGTCCCTGGATAAATGGAATTGACTTTGACTTTACCATTGCCAAGGAATGACTAGACTTTACTATTTCGATTTATTATCTACTTAACACGGTCATTTCGTTTTTTTATTGCTTTAAATATGGGACGTATAATGCACTGCCTGTATGTACCCAGATGGGTCCCCTATGCTTGGATTATCCGAAATACAATTAATATTTATTTGTTACGTCAATTCCAGATTACAGTAAGCTATTGAATTAAACTGAAAGTTGTACTCGTCTGGAGTGATATTCGTAACTTGAAGTAACATAAATATCAAATCCGATATTTGAATTAGCTGTATTAGAATCACTGAAACTGCTTTCTAGAGGGGAAAGAAGACACAAGGGATTCTTCAGGGTTGTCTTCCGTTTTTGGTATTCGGTGACCAATTTACCGGTATTTGTTGACTTAGTAGTCATTTTAATGAAAGCCACGTTTCAAGACTATATGGCGTTTGTATCAATTGTTGTCAGTGGCAGATAATGATTCTCCACAACGCTTTAGTGAATCTGACAATGTTTAAAATGTATAATTTCAGAAGACAAATTGGCTTTAATAAAAATTGGTCGTGCTCTGGGAACCGTCATGTTCGTTTAAATTGCATCCAATTAATAAAATTTCTGGCAAATGCCCGTTTTAAAATTTGATTTTAAAGTCAAAGTGACGTGCATCCGTGAATCTCATAAACATTAACACTGGGTTCAGTTTCATCATAGGCTTTTTAGTAAACGGCACAAGAGGTCTACGATTATTAGAATTTTCATTGTCATCGTCGTGACCATCACTGGTACCGGCCACGGTTTTGTGGTGTGATGCCATGAGGCAGACACCCATGTCGCATGAACGTGGTGGTCCCATTAGTGCTCCTACAGTATTGTCACCACGACAACTTAATATTGGTAATAGTCGTAATGATGGTTACTTGTCATTTTCATCTGGCGGTTCCTATTATTCCTAGCCATCCTTTCTCATCATCCCCAGTAAAAGGTTTGTCACTAACCAGACAGTTTTGTCGGTCGCATTTTTTTTAAGGATTTGATCAGAAACCAGGGTGCCGTCACAGTCCCAGTAATATGTATTCTTTGATCGATACGATTGGGTTCGCTTTTAACTTCTGAATCTCAAGTGTTTTTGGCTCGATACCTTGTTCCTCTTACTCATGTAGTATTCTGATATTTGAATGAGGTTACCTTTGAAACATGATCTCTTTTTCTTCAGTCTATTAATTGTAGCGATTTCTGCGCAGTATTACTCTGGAGGGTGAACCAAAATGGAAGTAATCGTAATGACTGGGAAATTATGAAATGTAGGGCGGGGTACAATGAAACGAAATGGAAAGATTGAGACAACGTGGCAGTTAAACCAGTCGATAGCTCACAAAGGATAACAAAAGAATTATAAAAAGGGTGACTGGGAAGAGAGTTACAAAAGGAGACGTGACGCGAGACAATGCCACAAACAACAAAAAAGGCCACTTGTATTTCGGTTGTTCTGATTCGATTTATGAACCGAATTGAATTTTCCATTTCCTTATCGGAAAGTTGAAAACCCGATAAAGGGCCGATTGACCTTGAAACCCGATGGGAACCCGAAACCATAGATTTGGCACCACCCTCGTCCACCTTCCTTTCCTTCGATTAACACAATTCTTGGCGGGGGATTGTACATCCCGACCCATCCCTCCGGGTCACCGAAAACGTGTCTCTATATAAAATGGTGAAAACGGCAATCCTCCTCGTTAGTTTCTTATCCCTCAGAAACGTGCAAATCCCAAAATTGGTTTTGGTGTGACCATAGGGATAGGCACGTGTGTGTGGTACAGGTAAATGAGATCACGTGCTTCTCACGGTGGGAAATCGGCCCATTTTCCCAGAATTTTGGACTCTCTCACGGGAACGATGGGCCACCCTTTAGTAGGTCGTGTGATTTTTCACCCGCCACTGGGAAAACTGCGTCCTCTGTGGAGTGTTAAGGTTGTCCCCTCATACCAGGGACACAAACACCCGTTTCAACTGTATGTATTGTTTTGCCGCGTAAAAGTTTAACCGGCGCTATTGAAATAGCAAGGGGGTTGAATTTTTTGGAATTTAGGGAGTTGGGATCAACGGATTCTGATCTCATGATTTTACTCCTACCATTCCCGACGTTAATCTATTGCTCATTGTTTTTATTTAGACTTTTAACGTTAAAATTTATTGATCCGACTCTGTTCGAAGTTCGTTTCAACCAGTCATCATCATTATTCTTTTAGACAGGCACATGTTTTTAATGTAAGGTGGTTACGGGTACTAATTAGGGCGCTTCTATTACTCCGGTTAGGTGCCGTCGTTGGTTTCGGTTTTTATGAGCAGTTGTCGGTCACTTACCAAGTTTCCCCGTCTTCGGATTAATTGTATCACGAGTTATTGGCCCGTCATTCCATTGATCTTGCCATGTTTAGAGCAATCTAATTAATGCCAGTAAATTTAGTTTTCATGAAAACGAGCACATATTAATTGGTCTCTGGGATTTTATGCGTTAGAAATTGGTTTGTCACATTCTGATTTGGCACTCGGTATCCGAGTAGTACGGTGAAAAGTTTTGGCACACGGAAACCAAACATCAGGTAATTTATCGCTGCACAGGTGTTGCCGTTTGCGGGATTGATGACAATGGCAATCATCGGTTGAGTAGAACAGGAGGCCGACGTAATTATTCTTTTTATCTGAGTTCTTTGAGTCTTGCGTTGCTTTTTGTCTTAGCAGAAAAAATTTAGTAGGTGGTTCAGTTGAATGCTTATACCAAATTGTACATAAATTGTGTTTGAAATTCTCAACAGGTCGCATGGAAGGAGAGCAGACTTAAGCTCTTTTGAAAGGTAGAAAGTTGCCAAAGGTTGTGTCAATATTTGTACTTTTTTAAGGCGTAATAATGTGCGCTCACTCATGCAGAGTTTCATTTTAAACCTCTTGGAACTCTTAAAATATGCCAAAAGACTATTTTAAAATATCATTACTTGATATAAAACTCACAAGCCGGTTGTAGTTGGAAATTAGTTTATTCTCATAAAGACGACCATATGAACCATATGCCTCGATACGTGGTCATTGACTGGAAAATTGTTCTTTCTAATCTAGTACACTTATCAAACAGCTCTGAGGTGTCCTATCTTATGTGAAATTAAGGAATAGGAAAAAAGATATAGAAATCAGTTTCCTATTTAACGAGCCTCTACCGCACACTTTCTTCTGATTTTAACTGTGACTTTCAAATATCATAAGTCAGGTAGAGTTAACAGAATGGCCGCGTCAAAGACCACGTATCAAACTGACATTTAAGGTATTACTTTAGATATGAAACACTGCATATATTTTTCACAGTAGTGCTCCATTTTTATTCTAAGACAAATTAGGGAATTGTGAGAAATAAGGAGAAAAATTTTTTTAAATTATTTATTTCTCTTTTTTCACATCGAAGCTTTAAACTGTGAATTTCCGTCTCTGTAGAATGAAAGTGAGATTTCAAAGACGCAGCAGCACGTGGGCCGCGAGTTAACTGAAGTTTATTTATTTGACCGAAGCGAAATGAAATCGGTAGAAAAATATACGGCCAAGCCAAAACCAAAAAATATATCAAACCACAGTAACACCTGCAAATTTTGACGGTAACTTTGAAGTTTGATCAAGTGTAAATGAAATAAGAATTTATGACGTAATAAATTTAACTTCAAATTTGGGGTACATAATGTTAATAGAATCGCAACTTCGCCTCAAAATTATATGATTCACAACTCGTAGTGAAAAGGTAATCCGGAATTTCGAAGCTTTAATATTGTAAAAGCAAGGTTAAGCATTAGAAAAATACTTTGATTGGTGTTTGAAATTTTAAAACTGAATTCGAAAACAATTTTTGTGATCACCATTATTTCTAGGGACAATCTTAGTACTCCAGAGTCGGCGTAATTTTAAACACTTCAAATGTATTTGTTTTCTGAACTTTTCAACATCTTCAAAATCGTAATTAATCGTTAGTTGTTATTTAAATTTCTTCGTTCGAAATTTTTATTGGTTTCTGTTTGAATTTTGCTGCAAATGTAAAATTTAACAAATTAAATTTAAAGCGACTTCACTCAAATTGGCTAATTTGAAATTGAATTTTCAATAATGTCTGAATCGACTGCTTTATTTATTTGAGTAAGTATCCAGAAAGTTGTGAGAGCCCTCGAACAAATTTTAAACAGCCTTTATCATTACTATTTTCTCCGTTTTTCTGTTTTCCTATTTATTTATGAAATGTGTGAGCTTATAAAGCCTAAAGCCCCGTACGAAACCAGAATTGTATGTAATAAGTGGCAACCGGTAAATGCGACACGCTCATACATAAATTCATCAACCGCGATTTGGTGTCTGTCAACGCACAGTACCATTAATAACTTGGGGCGTAGTATCGCGGAAGCATTGTAGCATCCTTTCGCCGAAAAGGAAAGTGATGGAATGTTTCTTTTCCCATATAAAAGGTACTGGGTAGAGAAATCCAGGTAGAAGTCTTTACACAGGTCACAGGTTTTTAAAGTATTAAGTAAACAACTAATAATCTATTATTAGAATAAATGTCTTAGAACAAGGTAATACATTACTCAGTAGGCTTTCCAGAATTTCGGGTACAGACAGAACATTTTTATCAGTAAAAAAAACGGTTGCAATTCAGGTTGCCTGACAAAATCGGTGGCAGCCAGCATAGAAATGGTTGATTAGTATTTTGTTTACAAGTTTCATTTGTTGCTTTCGACTTTAATAGCGGGTAAATTTCTCGCTCCGCTTTGTTATGTTGTAAATCAAGAAGAGTGTAAAAGGCGCGTTCGTCAATTACAATTTCAATTATCAGAAGGTATGTGATGGGAAAAAAGAAGACCCGAACCTGAACCTGCAGGAAAAGTTTGAAGTTGTGAAGTTGAAACGTTGCCGAACTTAAAACTGTCAAATATGCCATGGAGCCCACACTCTGTTAAATTCCACTTCTGTGTTCTGTTTGCTGTAGACGTGACATCTGTGCGGTTGTCAATGTTCAGTTGAGGCCAGTTGAGATTTTTTGTCTGCCCTTTTTTTGAGGGCCCAAACAAAACAAGTAAATAAGAGGAGTGTAAACGTTTAATATGACGGTTTCCTAGTGCGTTTGATGCTCACATCTGGGTTTGGTTTCCTCCACGTGAAAGTGTTAATTTCAAGTGGTTTTGCTTCCTGTACATTTGAACGATTTTAACCTTAAGTACAAAAAAACGTGTCAGTAGAAATGTCGAAAATAAGAACGTGAAAGTGATTTTTTTCATTCTGCAGCTCTATGTTTGACCTAAAAATACCGGGAGAAGTTTCACAAAGCATCTGCAATGTAGTTCAGTGCATAGTAATTTAAATAATTCTACACTGTCTAATTGTTAGATATAAAAAATAATTTAGTATTAAAAGTAAATTGTGTATAAAAATAAATTAAAGTACAAAGGTTGGCGGTGTGCAAGATTACAACAATATGTAAATTCAGGGCACTGAAAGGCTAATAACAAAACTGACGTGGAGTAATTCGATGTAATAAATAAAACATGTATAGTAACTTCACTATTAGATGTTCTTTTGTAAATATTTCTGTTACAACTACCCCATGTTTGTAACAAATATTTGTGAAGGAATTTGAATAGAAGAGGTTAGTTGTAACTTATTTAAGCAAACTACAAGAAGAGGGTAAATACATTTTCATAGCGACCGAGGGACCCTAACCATCTGGGGAGCCACTTCTGGGAATATTTGATGAAGAATAAGTTAAGGATGTCTGTCGTAATATTGAATATTTTTATTTTGATACAGCAAGAGAGAGCGAGAGAAATAACAAGAGAGTTGGATACACAAATTGATGGGATAGAGGAAGGCAAGAAATTATTCAAAAGCTCCAGATGTACAGATAACTTTTGAGGAGCTTGATGTCACCACATGGTTCGTCTGGTTGGCATACAAATTTTAAATGTTCCAATTGAGAATCTCTGGATTAACTTTTTCAACTTTTTGTATCTTCAATGCTTGAATTCGACCCTGTTGTAGAGATAATGTTGGCATTATATTGATAGGAGCTTTAAAATTTCTGAAAAGGGTGAACACAAAATTACACACTGTGTAATGTGGCAATATGAAAGAATATTACTATCAGAATTGAGGTTCCATTTCTTGTGCTTTCGGAAGATGGTAGAGGAAACATTAGACTTAATGGTAACTGTTATGCAGAAAAACAGAGATAGCTGGTACCCAATTAATAGGACACCTGAATTCCTGAGTTCACCTGGTACCCAGAAATGAAAGAACCTGTACGTGAATTCAACTCCCACCTGTGTAACTGAGTACCTGTGTGATGCCGCCGTCAGAAGAGTTTTGAAACGAATGAAATGACAAGGAATCCGGTTGGATTTCCCGTGAGGAATGTCAGGTACCGGGACAGGATGGAGTCGCAGATAAAACACATAAAAATGAGAGAGTTTGATATTCGGTGGCGTGACAGGTCCAGGATCAGATAGCCAAGAACAATTGCTTTCTCCGACACCTGGGATTTATATAACTTGGTTTGGCAAAAAAATGGCACGTCTTGCTGATCGTGAATGCTGACCCATAAAAATCTCGTTGAATTGAATTTCGCTTTGTATTTGATGAACAGAGTTAAATTTCGTATGGTTAAGGCACTTATCACAGTTAATTCACAGCTCGTAACTAATGTAGGGGTTGTTTAAATCCGATTTCGCTAAGATATCCTATACTTAAACATTTACTTATACTTAAACAACAGGCAGAGTCTATTTTATATTTGTAATTGTACATTATGCAAGTTATGTATTGAGACTCCTGACAATTGTTTGATCCAAAAGTCATTTAGTCGACTTAGTCGATACTCGGAAATGAAAGTCAGGAGAAGTGACATGATATAGAGGAAACGATAAACGACCGTTAAGTAAGAGAACGGGCTGAGAAAAAGAGAAATAATAAATTTTTCCCCGGTTTTTATCCGAGAACAGAACTTCATTTCATCGGGGCAATAAGTTGTTCTTGTTTACGACTCTGCTGCGTTACTTGTTCAAATACTATTTCCTCCTCAGTCCTCTCCTCCGCCGCCATCTTGTCGTACCGCCTTTTCGAGAAAGTGTGAATGAGACACGTAAATCAGATGGAAAGGTCCTGAAAAAAAATATTTCCGTAAATGGGTGACCGGGAGAGAAAATAATTTTTTCTTTTCAAATGTTCGAATTTAGTTTTGTTCTTCACTGAAGAACAGCCTAACCTACAGATTGTAGGTAGGTAAAAGATACCATAAAAACCTAAAAGAGAACAAAAAGAGCAGAACCACCCCGATCAGAAATGACGACGAGCTTCAGCAGTGGGATCGCGACGATACTTTGTCTATGTGAGTCCTCATGAGTCCTACCATTTCTTAGTCAGCTGCTAATAATTCAGAGGGAGATTTTATACCTGAGAATGATGCATCCGGCACTACTAAGGACCTACAAAGAATTACAAAAATTAAAGTACCAACGAACAGATCGCTCGAATTCGGTACGTGTTTTGCAGCAGATTAACATGAATGCTATTACTCGGAAGGTTAAATGATATCCTGACCGTATAAAGATCATTAAAGATCGGATCATGCGTTTCAGAAGAAAAATTCAATTTAAAGGTGTCCGCAGTCAGAGATTAAACTGGCAGGAGAAGGAGGAATTTACTTGTTGGTGCAAAGCGAAGAGAACAATTTAGAAGAAAAGTATCCGTAACCAGTAACTGGGCAGAAGCCATGGGTATAAATCAATAATCGTTAATCGATTGATCATGCATAACCTAAGGCCTGTTCACGGATTTCAGGTGCAGGAAGAGGAGTACCTTTTCCTGAGGTAATGTTGACACTTTTGCCTTGTCTTTCAGAAAAAAAGAGATAATTTTTCTCCACAAAAACGACCTAAATTTCTTATTGTATTTTAAATGTGTTCGGATGACAGCAGAGGGGATGTGCGTTTGGGAAGTGGTGCCGGGGCGACGAAGTCTTGAATTTGAGGTATAAAATGTGTAGTTAATCAGTAGCTACCTGTTTCTTTTTCTTTTTGTTAATTCGAACTGTTGCTGTCCTTGGGTGGCTGGTTCTTCTTCTTGGGTTTGTTGTTATTGTCGTCTTCTTCGGTGTAAGTGGAGGACCTGAAAGATACTTCACTCTTTTACTCTCGTCCCGATGGGTAATAAATTCCTGAGAACTGCTATTAGTTGTCCCGCAGGTACCTGACTAAACAACATTTAACTGTAAACAAAACATTTAAAATGGAATAGCTCTGGTTGTTTTCGTTTGAGGTATCATCTTTTCTGGGAATGAATATTCGGGTACCTACTTGAATGACTTGACGGAGACCAACGGTACCCTAATACTTTTAAAGTTTTCTTTATATGCACTTTTTTGTAAGGCAATAGGTCAGTACTCACGTACTTCAATCGTTGTCCTATTCAATTGAACCTCAACTTACACCTAAAACAAAATCATGCGGTCGGAGAAACTTCGTCTTCGCCCAAAAGAAGTTTTCGGCCAACGGGAAGATGGGCAGGTGAAAATCACGTCGTGGGAAATGGTTCGCCTCGAAAACCCGCGAGTATTAATTTAAGTACCAGGAAATTGTAATGAAGTTCTTTTAATTATTTCAACTTCAGGCTCTCTCCGTATCTCCTTCCATTAAATGACTCTAGATTTCAGGTATTCGGAGTGACATCTGGGCACTGACTCACCTGAGTAGAAACTCGCCATATTGAACATGGCATTGAGGTATTATCATTAGGTCCCCTAGTAAGAATTGACCAGACTGTTGTTTTCCCAATATTTTTCCGTTCTAATGTACGCTGCACTCATAGTAAATCTGTGCTATCAGAATTATTTAACAACCTTTTAAAAAAGCTCTACGTGTCTAGATTTGTTTGTTGCATATTGTTGGAAAGAAGTAAACGATAAGAACAATAGTAGTTATTCCGAGTTTCGGGAAATGCAGAAAATCTTACATTAAACTATACGCAGCGAGACGCTTGCCAAAAGGGCGACAAATTAAAATCTGTTTTCATTAACACATGAAAGTATTGAAGTATCAGGTTTTCTCTCTTGCTAAAGGATTTTTGAGATTTTATATGTACTAAAGTTACACAATTAATTGTATCGCTGTAAAATGACTTGGCCGGGTATTATTAGGTACTCTCATTAGGATTCACACTAAAAGGATTTTTTCCAAGAGCCAATATAATTTATGGGGGGAAAAGTGGAAAATATTTTAATTAACGATGATTATCTGACGTTGATTGAACTTGAATTTGATCGTGAAAAAGGAGTCTTTTTATTAATTGTCGGTACCGGGTACCCGTCCCAGTCCAGCAACGCGCCCCCTTCCACGGGTAATATCACAGAAAAAAGGAAAGCAGATCGGAAAGAAATGACTTAAAGTTTTTCTCAAGTTTAATTAAAATTTTTCAAGTCGTCGAAGTCGGGTCTGCCTAGTGAGGCATTCGCTTTAGATGGTAATCGCTTTGACCGGACTTACCTGAGACGAAGATTAGTAATTGCACGAAACATTTTGCAGTTACTCAGGTACGGGGTACTCGTAATCCTGGTTTTTCAACGCCGGTTTTCGGGTAATAAAGGTCCACCTCTCGTTGAATTTTCTTAAAGTTGTTCTCGCAAATTTGTGTTACAAAGGAGAGATGGCGGGAGGAAAAGGTACAAATTAGTGGCAATAAGTTTAACACGCCTTATTAACGTGATGAAGATAATCGTATTTGATAAGGGCCATATTGATGGGTACCTGTCCGGGTAGAGCGGGTACGTGTGAGCTCTAAACCATATGAACATCATAATTCCTGCTAAATGGTTGATGGGGACGTGACAAACATTAGACTCAGTGATTTGATTAAGTAGACACTCGACCATCGGCAGGCTCCCTGGTAACTGGATGATTTTGCACTGTGCATTGTTACTACACATCCCTTGTATTAATATGTAATATATTGAAAGTAACTACCAAATTTAGGATGTATGTTTGTGGTTCAGGACTTCCCGAAGTTGTGCATGTCCTCGTAGAACAGAAGCTGCTTCTGTCTTTGACTATGGAAGGTTAGCAGGTTGTCTTGAAATTTTTGCTTCTTTACTTGCTTTGTTCGATCATCAATCATGTGCGTTTAATTTCATTTTAGAAAATCAATCTGGAAATATTCCATTCTGTCTTTCAATTTTTTCTTCGTACAGTTGAATTCCAAATGAGGTACTGTGCTTGTCTTCTTCCTCTCGTTTCTTTTTCTAAATTCTACAAATAAATTTGCAAAAGATGTATTGGGGTAATTGGAGTACTCGGTTCAGCAGCACTCGTTTACAACAATTCTCAAACTTTGCTCCACCTCGAAAGGTCAGCAACTTTGAAAACCCAGTCTCGGACAAATTATATTTCAATTCAATGCTATAAATTTAAGGAAGTTGACATTAATTTCAGGGGTGGGGGAAAACGGGTTGTCGGGAGAAGCATTCGCACTCCATCAGGAATTGCTTTTGTTGATGAGGTAAACTGCTGGCACGTAACAATTGATTTTGAACTAGAACGACGCGTCGAGAACCACAAAATGTCCACTAAATAAAAAAATTAATAGTTTTTGGTCATTTTTATGGACTCAATGTACTCCAAGCTTTTTTAGCACTTTCCTTACTCTGCTTGTACAACTTTAATAACTCTTGTAACTTTGTATTTTGGTTTTAGTTTTAGTTTTGTTCTGCTCGTTTCCTAACATGTTGACTCGTTAACTCCTAGTTATTTGTATTGTGATGTATAGTTTACTAGATACTTATTTTGAGTTGCCCTTACCCGTGCGATCAGACGTCATTGTAAGATTAACGCTTATCAATTTCTTGCACCAACGTATGAGAACCAAATGTAAGATGGACGATTTAAATGTGACATTCGGATGTTTTGCCGTCATAATTTGATGGCGTCTTCAAATCATTACCATCTTCCATTTAGCACTCCTAAATTTTTAAAACTCATATGGTCTTCTTTCTCGGGGTATTACAACTTCGTTACAATGTGTTTTCTCTGTCTGAAAAAGGCATTTGTCATCCTCTTAAACGAAGTCTCTTGTCACGAGGATGTCGGTGAAAATAAATTTCCCTCATTACTGGTCTTTGGTCAATCATTTGCTCATCTCGGCACTGCCTTTTTTTCAATTTTTTTTATTCTGTTTATTAAGTTATTTGTTAATCACAACCAAATTATTTGTCTGAGCTTAAAAGTGTAATATTTAAATTAGAAGCTCACGGTGACGATAGTGGTTGCTTGAAATTATTAATTAATAACTGTTGCCTTTTTGTAAAATGTGATTATGTATTGAAATGGTTATGAAAATTACTACGGCATAAAGTGTAATAAATCCTAGATAATTGTAAAATAATGACTTTATCCTAATGCGTTAATAACATGGCAAAGTTCAGTACAACAAATAACGTTTGGATTAATAACTTTAAAGTTCATAGCCTACTTCGATTAAAACGCTGGTCTGCCGTTGTAATGAAATGGACGAATAATTCGTTTAAATTTCATTTTTCACATGCGCACACAATTAATAACACGATGCTATTTAACGAAACGCAACATATGGTCAGACAGATATGCCCTGTATGTGTAACTGAAGCTTTTGTCCCCATCAAACCCTCCAGGGCTTTAAGGATCGATTTTTAAAATGTCCGAAAGGAGCAGAAAAACCTGAGGTTCGCATCAGACACTAAAAGACCCTTGTTTACAAAGTGAGTGTTACCCTGAGTTATGAAATTTGAGATGAGCGAACCGAAGGAACAACACAGGTTGAAACTCCAAGAGTTCTTTGTTCATTCTTTTCTTAACTCTGGAGGAAACGTTTGGAGGAAATTGAGGAAATTAAATTGCATCGAATAAACAAAACCTCATGTTTCGGTTGACCGATCGTACTCACGTGATGTCGCTTTATCAGGAGTGTTGAATATCCGATCTTACACTTGGGCTTATCGTACTTATTGTTGAACTCCAATTGTATCTTGACACATGGAGATTTTCACTTATTAGTTCATTGCACACTCTTTCAGGGTTCTGAGAAGAATAAACTGAACGATAAAAGAATGTTAACAAAAACTACTAAAATAATACTAATGTGGTTTGAAAAGCAATGTAAAGTAGTCGAATGAAATAAGACTTCCAAATAAATGATATTTGGAATTGACGTTCCAACACATCCCGTTGAGTCATTCGTAATTCACTCAATAACCAACCAGGGGGTGGAGCAAACAAAATATTGGACATTGAAGAGATGGATTAGGGAAAATGAACCCAGTGAGTCGAGTAATTAGTTTACCAAACGGGTACCAAGTGCAACATGAGTAACAACAACAACAACCGCCGCAAGTTCTTTTAAATGACCTGAATCTCAGATGGATCGGTAGGGGTTATTTTTTAAATTGAGAAATTCAGGGACGACGTGTGTGGCAACGAGAGGGTCCATCGTCCACGGGTACCTGCCGTAGTCGGTACTTCTTGGGTGATGCCGTTGAAGGCTGGCTACTACGTTTTATACAAAATGATGCTTTCAGAATTAGCATTGGGGGAGCATTGGGGGAGTACCGTGTACCTACATTGGATGAATCCGGGGATTAACTACGGTCACGTACCCGTCTGCCGTTTAATTAGTTTCAACCATGGAATGCCAGGTGCCATCTCAGACGGTAATTCGACTGTGTTGACGTGGTGGTGTTGACTTGAAAGGACCCTGGACACAAGAGACAAAGCATAGGACAGTCTGGTCGGTTGCTACCTTTTCAAGTGCTCGTCCTCTTCATTCCATTCATTCAGTCAGTCATCTCTCTACATTTCTCTCCCCTTGTGTTTTTAACGACCTGATAAAACAATTTTGTAACAGAGCTGAGTGTTTGACGACGACGCACCTTTTTGTTTCGAGTTGCCTGGGCAAATAAACCCGGAGGACTGATTTGGGTGTCTCTTTTTGTGTTTCGCCAACTTGTGTGCCACGGTAAACATCCTTAGTTGTTTGTGTTCTCAGCTCTTGGAACCATTCTAGTGGTACGTAAGTGGTAATTAAAACGAGAGAGGGTTACTTGAGTGGTTCGTAATCGAATTTTGAATCGGGAATTAAGTGCTTCTTGCTGGAAGTCACGCGGGAATAAAATCATTGACGAGAACATTGTAAACTGTTTCTGAACTACAGAACACACATGAGGTCGTAAATTCTTGTGCCTTATGTTTGGATCCATTCTCCTCCTGAAATCGTAAGGATTGAAGGAACATTCAATAGTTTGGTTTTGAAAGAACTCGTGACGTGAGAACTTATGATATTCATAATAAAGGCGTCTTACAAGAAGTTTTTCATTAACATTATCGGTATCATTACCACTATTATTACCCAAGAACTACTGATGTACGCCTATTAAATGTAAATTCTAATTTTCTAACTTCATTGATCACAAAAAACGGGATACAGTATGATTTTGTATTGCTTCTATTCCGTTGAATGCTTAATATTTATACTAAAATATGCAATTGACCATAATTAGCTAGTGGTGTCAAAATCAAAATGCTGTTTGACTGATTTATTAGTATTTAGTTTAATATTACACATTTCGCCTAGCGTGGCATTTCGATTTCGTGTCATTCGACTTTATCGCTAGCAAGTAATTTGAAATTTTTGGGAATATGAAAACGACTATTTCAACAAAACACCATCTCACTCCAGAACAATAGTTTTGCATTTAAAAAGGAGACCCCGGGAACCACTCCCGTGGACATTTTATTGTAGTTTTCTATGGCCCAACAGTAGTCGACAGCCGACTGCTATTTCCTTTTCCTCCCAGACTTACCTATAACACTGAAATTACGTTCGTTTTGCGGTCAGTTACCTCGTCGTGTTTTCTCCCATATAAAGCATAACACGTTTTATACTCGCTTTTAGGAACAATCGCGACGACTGAATAGACTTTAATAATAAAGTCCCGTAATAAAACAGAAGGTTTTTAATGTTGTGATTTTGCGGTGAAGTAGGAAGGAACGAAGTAATAAAAGCACGTTTTTTGGGTTTGAATGTAACACAGCACAGAGTCTGTGACTAAATCGGAGGTTAATCGAAAACAAATGGTAGTGTTACTACTTTTGTTGTTATAGAAATCAAACGTGTAAGAGATTTTCAGTTTTACTGTACAAGTCGAATAGTTTGTTGAAAAGCAGGAGTTTACCTGGATTTAAACGCAGATCCACTCATATGGAAGTAATCGGAACTCGCAAAAATCAACGAATAAGAAAAAGCACAAGGAAATATATATCCAAACCGACTACAATAGGATGTAGAGTAATAACTACATTTACTGAGGTGGTTGACTGAACGAGTATCAAATTCACAATGGCTGGCTCATTTGTAACAGACGTATAAGGCGAGAACAGATTTAATAAAACTCGTAGAGGTACGTGTAAACGTTTAAGTCACCGGCAGACTGGACATTCACCAACGGAATAAGTCGAAATTGCAACAATATATCAAAGCCTCTGGGGAAACGTATACAAATCAAGTGGAGAAAAAGAATATGAAGGCAAATTTATTCGAAGGGCGTGGGGGCAGACAAACTCTGGTTCCCCGTCGCATTCATTTTTTAAATTACGCTCTTGGACATTCGGCCAAATACTCTGGTTACATGGGTGCAGGACTCAGGAGGCCCTCCACATACTTGTCCTTGCCGGAGACTCAGTTCTCATATATCAAAAACTATTTCGTTTTATTTTTTACTTTGGTTCTTAAAGTTAAATTTAATCAGGGCGTGACGGCAAAGTCAACGTTCATCTTTTTCTGAACATCGAAGCCAGAAGAGAAACTTCTTTCACTATTTTGCTTTCTACCACCAAATTTTGCCACAAAAAGTTGACTTTAGGGAAAAGGAAGCCTTAGAACAATCGCAGCCTAGAAAAGAATAACCTCGGTGGATACAAACGATTATTTGTATCTTGGAGAGACAGTTATCGGAACTGAATTGTTAATAAGGATTTAAATTGTACATTTGCACAGAAACGTAAAAATTCAGTAGACCTGACTTGGTACTTAAAAAATATTTGAGGGATCAAACGTAATTTTTGTATTAATATGATATTTATTTATGTAAATTTTTTATATTTTTAAATTGTCTATTAATAGTTTTCTAACTAATCTTGTAGTTCCGATTTCTGTGCATAAGAGATTTCATTCTAACCTAATATTGTTTCTCATATTGGTATTTCCCCATCTTCTTGTTCTTGGCCGTGATGATGATTTTCTCACAGTTTAAGTCGAATTTAAATTTAACCGTTCGGGTCAAGCCCATCTGATAAATGGAAATTAAAGATTTTAAAAGTAAAAAAAAAATAGTTTTCAAACAATGACGGAGCAATTCTGTGACCCCCGACTCATTATTTCTCTGAGACTTCTTTTTCTTCACCTTGGTTTGTTACATCCGTCACTTTTTAAACCTTAACGAATTTGGTCAACGTTTAAAGTCTGCGTCAGCCTTGTTAGCTTAGATTTTAAACTGAAATCCGAGGGGCGATAGGCAGCCTAGTCATAAAACCAAAAATGTCAGAAGGAACATGGAAACATGTGAAGAGCCGACATTAAATTGACATGTCCCTTATTTTCTCTTTTTGGTACCTACAAATCTAAATACAACTTGATATTCGTAAAATGTATAAGTTCATGTTGAACCTTGTAGTAGTGACCACTGGTGCAGTTGTAACTTCTTGTAGTGCCCGTACTTTTTGCTTTGATTCGATCAATTTCTGACAATAAATTAAGTTTAATTTTTTTTTGCAATTTTCATAAGTCGTTTTGCTGAGCACTGAGACGTAACTGATATTTATGTGATTAAAATAAATGTTACTTATTGAATTCCGATCAAATCATTTTTTGCGAAGTAATGACTTTATTGTTCGTCTCTAGATAAGGACCATTTTTATTCTGAGAATACCGAGATAGCTCTTGAAGACTTGCAGTTTGTTGGAGAAGAAGACGTAAAATAATACTGGAAAACAGACCGAGTGAGACAATTTTGATAATGGATGATACTTTGAGTGGTACACCTTGTTAAGAACTTACCGTAACAGACTCTTATAACAAGAACATCTTTCGAGTAAGATGTAGAGGAAAAATACAAAAATATATGTTTGTGGTTCTCGCGGAGGGACTCCGACATAGAGAAGAGAAGTCAGAGAAGAGAAATAATTGGATCGAAATTGCATTTCATACTCTGTCTGGAGTACCCTGTGGCATTTCGTAGAAAGTGTTTACAATTAATGCAGCTATTATTGACTTTAATTATGTACCAGGTCCGAGAGAAACTCAGGGGCCAGATGAATGGTTACGAACGGTATTCGCGTAGCCATTAAGATGGAAACCAGTCACCAGAGGCACGCAGTGCCATTTCGAACGCCGGAAAACGCCCATTTGTGATGACCAAGGCCCAAACTCATTACTTAAGATCACCCAGGGAAACGAGTAGTTAATGGTAGAATGCACTTCCGAAAATCTTGTAGTCAGTTCGTCAAGGCAAGACGAATTTGAAGATATTGACTTCCGGTTTAACAAATCGAAAAAGCATTCCAGGATCCAAGGCCTTCAAGGTTGACATTCCAGCAGGAAATAAAAAATGTTGACAGGAAACCTCAAAAGGCTTTGACGTGCATTTCCGGTTTTGCAAAAAGTTCTGGACCATACTACAACTCAATGTAACTGTACTAATACTTTTCACAATCAAGAAAACCGTATCGAAGCAGCAAGAAATTTCTGAAAAATCTAGCTGTCGTTGATGATAGGCGAATTATATACTCTTCTGAGTATAGTAGGATATATTAAAAATAAACAGTGCACTATATTTCGTTAATTGGAAACTTATTATGAGAACGAATTGGCCCGGAAGCTAACAAATATTGAACTAATAGATAATAATGAGATATTATGTGCCTCCGATCGTTCATCAATGAAAATTAAGTCGGACAAATTCTTTTTTTTGTTTTCCAAATCGATTGCGGTTGAGTGAAGCAACAGCAATGCGAAGCGAACTGTTAGTTTCACTTCCATCGTGTTCCATCATTGAATTGTTGGGTTTTTGGCTGGACGGTGGCCCCGGGGGTTGCATTACACTACCTTGTTTTTATTTTTTGTGTTTTATGTAATTCTCTATGGTCAGCATAACAATCAATTCTGTTTTAATCTTGTTGCTCGAGTTATAAGTAGTGGTTGAAACTGTAATTTACGAAAGAAAAATAAGGAGGAGTCACCAGAAATTTCTGGTAATAGTTGTGTACGGTTTTGGTTCTCTAACGGAAGAAAGCAATACACTCTAGGACGCTTCATTAAGAAAAATTGGAGTCTTCCTGAAATCCAGAAGTCACCTGCGTGATGAGTTACCGTTTTATACACATCACTCTCATGGCAGTTCTTTCTCAGACGCCTACCCGAAAAATCATTTGGTCATTTCGATTTCCAACTCGGTTTTGGTCGCGTTAGTTATACAATACTGTATCGAAATTCGGAATTGTAGGATTCAGACTCTTGGTGGTTTTGTTGATTAAAATTGATTCTAATCTCTTGCTCATGTTAATTACTTGCAGGGTCTATCTGAATTAGGAATTCGATTGAGATTTTCTTTATTCAAAAATTGGTTTTCTTTTATTTCAGACGTGGTTCTTCACGGACACGGACGACGAGGAGTTCCAAGAGAAAACAAGTAAGTTTTGTTCCCTTTAATTCTTTAATATTTAGAAAAAAGTTTTGTTGTTATTCAACGCCTTCAACAGTTTAGCACCCAGTCGATTTTCAATAAACATTTTCTAGTACTGTTTTTGACTCAGATGAAATAAAGTAAAATAATTGAATAAACAACTAAGAGACTAACACATAACACAAAGTCGATGTGTCTTCAAGAACACTATGTAATATGTTCTGTTTTACTCCATGTAACTTCGTTACTTTTAGAATTGTTTTTGTCGGATTAACTTCGTCTACATCTAGCTTTTACTTGTTGCAGTGCACGTAATCTAAAACAGATACCTTTATTTTTATCTTGGCGCTTAGACCCCCAACTAATTCCTAGGTCATTATTCTTTTCCATACGTGGATGCAGACGTTGTCAACCATTTGAACCGTGAGATTATGTCGAGAACCAGAGGGAGGTAACTTGATGGTGCCAGTTCGTTGATCGAAACGAAGGTAGATCATCCGATTATATCCGATCGATCGATCAATAATGATTTGCATAAATGCTTCTAGTTTAATTTATTTTTCATTAATGAAATGTTGGTTTCAACTCTCTGGGAAGGAATCTTGTTGTGCGTCTACCTACTATCCATTTGTAACATGGGGTCCCACACTCTTAATACCTCGATTACTCACAGTCGCAAACGGCAATGGTAGACGTCTCACTTCCTCTATCTCTGGAGCATACGCTCATTACACGTGGACACGGAGTAATTGGGAGATATGCCGATGGCGTGTTTATTGTATTGACCGTCATCAATTGCTTCCATTGTTAATACCGAAAACAATGGACCCGGGTTATCCGGGTCAAATCGTTAGAGAGTGGAACCTGGAGTGTGTGCACCAGACCTTAATGTCCGATTGCTTTTCCAACTGAGAACGTAAAAATGAATGACTGATCTGTTATTACTGATAATCGATAGAGACACTGTTTTGTTTGATGTCCAGCTCTTCTTATAGAGCCACGAATTGAATTCACTAGGTTCCGTATAATTATGGCCATTTTTGTACCCACGAAAAATATCCCTATTGGGACGGAGGTCGAATAGTGTGGGGCGTGAACCAAACAAAAAGCCTAAGGAGATCTACTTTCCTGTTGGAAAGCGGAGTCATCTTAAGCTCTTATTTTTGATTGCAACAGGAACAGAGTTCGTGTTCGAAGTCACTGGAAGGGACTAGGTCCCAGCAGAGGAATGGCCTTCCGTCGCTTTCCCTATGGGGAATCGGCAGCCTCTCACTGCTTACCCACAATCTGTAGGAATACAAAGAACCCCAACATACAATACCCCTGATTTTTACATTAGTCGCCTTTTATGACACCCAGTATATACGTTGGTCTTACTCTGACCTAGGAACCACACGGTAGGAGGAGGGTAATTATTGTTTGTCATACTAGAATTAACATTTTCAGGTGGTAGACTATTCTTCCCTGTGTGTGTAACTGCTAGAATCATTGCACGTAAACTTCGCCTAGTTACTTTTTCATATGTTTCACCTTATACTAACTGTGGCTGTTTATGTATATTTATTTTATTAGTTCCTTGGTAGTTGTTTTTTTCTTTTCCTTGGCTAATGTCGCTCAAACTAACTACTTTTTAGAATTTAGTGTAGAGGGCGTTGAATTTTATGATTTTGTTTATTTTCTGACTTCCCACACCTATTTATAACAATATTTTTTAAAGAATTGTTCTTAACATTTTCTTATAAATATTTATTATTCTTAACTTCATTAATGCCGTTTTATTCATTTATCTATGATGGAAATACTATTGTTCTTTTAAGAAAGTTTTGTTTTGAGTATTGGGTAATGATATGAATGCAGGGCCAAAAACAAGTAGTAAAATAAAACAGAAACAGAGGCCCGACAATGGTGTCTACCGATTTCCACGTTTCTATGCAATCCCTCGGTATTATTATTACCCAATTGTTTCTAGATCCTCTAAAATGGGCTCAAATGTGGTAGTACCAATGCGTAGGAAAAGTCATTACGCCAGAGGTCACGTGCCTCAGAAATTGATGTCCAGAACCGAAATTAGCGTTCTGGAAGGCAATATTCGGTAGGTCGGTCGAACGGTCCACTCCAAACATGGAGCTCTACGTTTTAAAGACTATAATTTATCCGTCCACTTATATTATTATATTATATTGCTTCGCAATGGGTAATTTTGTGCTCCTTGAATATTGAAACGGAGGCCTGAAACTGCTGCGTACCTGTCAGGTCCGCTCTCGCCTCGTCCGACGTGTCCCTGTCTCTCTCTTTCTCACTAATAGGTTCAGATAAGTAGTTCTTTGATTTAACCCTCTCTTGCTAGTACAGAACTAGGCCTTAAGGGTGTTCCGCTCTGGAAGTCAAGTTGTTGTGTAACAATCCACCTGAAATCCGGTTTGTACTTTCCTCAGTATTTTACCTCACCTTGCATTTTGTTCACAATATTTGTGTTCCGACAATCTACGATTTTTTTCTTGCTCCTTTTTTACGATGCACTCGAAAGTATCATCAGGCCTGTACGATAGCTTTCAATCGCTTCGAAGTGGTTAGCTTAATGAATTTGTAAAAGGGCAACTTGTTATTTTTGTCTAATACCTTGACGGCCGAAAATGGGGATCGTGTGATTTTCTACTACCTGCTTGCAACCGTCTTATTTATTTGGTACCTCCCACACTGCCAAAGTATGTACATATATATGTTAGTTTTTTCTTGTGTTTTTTTTGATTCTTTCTTCTTTACTGTAGTAGTTTCTTAAGAATTCACAATGCCTTGAAATAATTTGTCGTCTCTTTATAATTAATAATTTGTGCTCCCAAACCAGCTTGATCCTTCCGCGGAAACATTTGCGTCACCAAAGCTTCCGTCACATTTATTATTCGTTTCTTTCATAAAATCCTTGCCATTAATTCAATTGTCCATTCGAGAACTACGATCGTGCATGTTTATATGAAAAAGACGATGGCCGCCTAGTCTGGGAGCTCAGGCCCAGGGTGGGAATGCCGGAGGAAATATTTTACTGCAAAATTTATTGCTATGGCTGAAACATCTGCGCCAAGATTTCTACTACTTCGGCTGGGCATTTCTTTTTATTATTACTTCTCTGGTCACAACCGTGAAGCAAAAGACGCGCAGTTTATTTGTTTTAATGAAATCTTAATTATGTTTTTCTTTTGCTTTCAGATGGCCACATGATCAACACGAATTGCTCATCTTCGCACAACAGGTGAGTATTGAACAAGTCCTCCTCCTGCCTGATTATGAAATGTTTTATGTCTCATTTGCTCTTACTTTCAATTAGTTGAGCTTGACCTTTTGACTCCTTTTGGGGGCAGGACCGAATTAAAAATACCTCACGTTTTGCCACTTTTTTTTTAAGCAGGAGCGAGTGCTACTGTAAGAACAAGCAGTTTTCCGTTTATCTTACCGAATACCTGCGGGTACCCAAATATCTGAAAAATATTCATTAAGAACTTTGCCATAAATTTGGTGATGTTCAAGGTTAATTAACTTGGAATGGAACTTATTTTCATGTATCTTTCTATCCTATCATATTCATTTGTGGTACATTAAAAACAAATTATTAATATTTCGATAAACAATATATACAAACGATATAGAAAACAGTAACTATACAGCCAAAGTCAGTGTAACACAGACAATTAGTTATCACTAAAAGAATACAAGAAATAAGATATTCTGCAGAAAGCATAAGTATCGTAAATTTACATATTTACGTAAGTACCGCAAATTCATTTTTGTGGACTATTTCTCCTCCTAAATTCAACTGATATAAATAATATCATTTCAAATGTTAAAAGAGTTTTAAACAATACAGGAAATTGTATTAATTGATTGGTTATTTAAATTTGTAAGACGTCTACTAGTCTATATATTCAGATGAATTTGCTAGTACTGTAAGTACTTACAACTCATTAAAAGAAGGTATCTTAGGAGAACCTACCCGTATCCAGCTGATGAACTTTAATGAGTCTCGTTAAAAAGGATAGTATATTTATGATGGTGTTGTGTACAGACACTACGTACAGGTTGTCTGCAACAAGTCCTTTTCCCTATATTTTACGAACGTGCAATAAACATGGAACTAATTACAATCCGCAGAAAGTTTTTAAACTCCAGAGTAGCTTATTTATTTGTCAATAGACTTTTTATTTATTGTTGCGTTTCTTTTCGCCATTTACGGCCGCGTTTTTGTTAATAAAAAAATCAACTTTGTTCACTTTTAATGGCAATAAAAAATATTACTCAACATTGCGAGTCTTTGATTTTGCACGGCAGTATTGAAAATAGAACGTGTCTGCGTAGGTTTTGGCGAATCAAAAGTTTAGTTTTGTATTTTACACATCCGTTTGAGTTGATTCTTTGCTCAGAAAGCATCCAGGGGAAAATAAGTGGTTTTCTATTTGCTTATTCACATGTTGAATAAGTTTAAGTGTACAAAAGAAGGCACCTCAAATATTTGTAAAGAGATAGTGAGGCATAGAGATGGTGCAGAGGGAGACACAAGCGCTACGTACACGCACATCTCACTCGTCCTCCTTTTTTCTTTAACCTGATGTAATCATTTGGTTTGTACGAGTAAGCTTTTGTTGTTGATCACTTTATGATCCCGTGATCATAAAGTGAAAAAATACAGAGACGTAGGATTTTTAGGTCGAACGAACAACAGTAAAACTTTTCATTTGCTTAAAATCGATTATGACGTTCGACTCTGCAGCTCCATCGGGTTTTATGGGAATTTTTTTATTTTAAGTAAACTGTCCCACAGAGTAAATTAGTTTGTCAATAACAACGCCGATTTGCAGTGTTTGGTATAATTCAAAGATATCAATAAAATTAATCTTTGATACGAACAAAGAGGCCGCAACGTCCAACATATGAGTCTACTCTGGTCATACCAGACCAAGTACAAAATCAAAATCTGCCAGAAACTCTTACAGTAAATTTATATTAACTACTATCTGTCATACAACTGACAGTCGGTCGGTTTTTTCGCGAATAGTGCTAATACAATAATAGAGTTATAAATATGTATTAAATGAGTGTGAATAAAATTAATGAATCAAGGTAACAAATTTCCTACGAGAAAACCTTGTGGTATCCCCAAATAGTTTCTGATTCTCATTTACAGTCTGTATTATAATTTACTATTCTGAGAAGAAACTGATCTATTAGACTTTGGAAGTGTGAATAATGGGTATTTGAGATTTATATTTATTCCACAATCCTTTCTACAATAAAACCATGTTGTAGTTTTTTGTTTGATTTTTTACATTTTTTTAAGTTGCATTTTTGTACATTGTTGTGTCGTTTACCATTACGTTGATCACTCAGAGTCGTATTTATATTAGAATATTAAATAAATTTTGGCGTTACAGTAAATGCATAAAGGGAGAAATATTGCTTTAGTTTATTATTTGGTATTTCACACTTCCATGTCGCTTAAGTTTGAGGAAAACGAAACTATCCAAGGCAAAAGTTGGGTTTGACCTTAGAGATGTAAATTTCAGATGCTTTTCTTTTTTCCAGACTGCTGGTTTCCTTTCCATTTGTCATTTCCTGAATTTGTTGACTCGAATTTTTGCGAACTTTGTTCATAAGTTCACATGACATGGCTCCACATTAAATATGTTTATGTTAATTATACATTGTTACTCTGTATTCTGTCCTGCAATGGTTTCCAATGTAAAATACTTTTCTCAATAAAACTTTCTAAAATTTACACTATTTCCTACATAACTAATGAAATATAATAAGTCACTTTTGAACTTGGAAATTTAAATTCAGTTCTATTTTTATATTTTCAGGAAGGCTCTTTGCTGCAAAATGTCAGTGGAATTCGACGTCTTCTTAGAGAGCAACAAAAAGTAAGTTAAACTTAAACTTTTTGAAAGAGGAACGCCCCGACCGGTTACTGTACCCTAACTTAATTAAACTATTTGTGGAGGTTGGAATAAAAGATAGTAGAAAGGCGCGCACCTGGATACCAACTACCCTAAAAGAGCTCCAATCACGACCGTCTCGCCGCTGCCCACCTGTTGCCTGAATTTTAAATGGTGTTTTTACCTGAGCGATTGAAGTTTCTTTTGAGTCAAACAAATCGAATTTTACTATCTTGTGATTTCAGCGTTATTATAAATTTTTGGAGGGAAACCAGCGTCTGAGAACTTTGCTAAGCGTAAAGGAGAAACCTGAAACTAAATTAAATCTCAATTATCTGCGTTGCTTATATTTGACTCTGGTATACACTATTCTAGGACTTAAGACTTAATTAGAGTGATTAGTTTTCGTAAATACACTGCTCTTTGTTTCGACTTCCAGTCATGTCTAATATGCGCAACCAGCACTTCGCCGTAGTAAAAATGTAGCAGAACTTTGAATTACCACAAGGCATTTTATCACTGATTTGAGAAAGTTTTTCAGTGTCGTTGTAACGGCAGCTCTACGTGTTATGAAGTATTAGTGTTGAAAGCATAGGAAACGTTCCAATGGATTCTTTGGGGTCGATACAATTCGAAAGAAAGATAATTTTTTATTTACTGTCAACTACCAAAACCTTTTCTGCTTCCAAGGAAACCAAAGGTTCGCTTACATCACTTATGGACCTGCTCCTGTGTTCCTCTTCTTTATCATTTTATTTATCCCCGGCCATTAAAGTTTAATGGTATTTTCTTATTTCTTACCAACATCAATTTTCACTGTGCTCTCCTTTCCTGTCGTTATCTCAAATACCAATTAGTACCTCTTTCTCCTGTTTAGACTTGATTTTTGGAATTTTATTCACTTTCGAAAATTGTTTCACCTTATCCACTTTCAATTTAATTAATTCTTCACGAATTGATTTGCTTCTCCTAACCCATTTTCATAATATATTTTCTTCAGTTCATTTTTTTTTACTACATAACTTCTTGAATTGTTTGTATTCTTTACCTTCCGCCTGTCTTTATTTCTTTCTGGTTCTCAATTTCATTTCCTCTTGGCCTTTCATATATTACTCAGTGATGTCTGTCCAAAAAGTTTCTGATAAATAAATAAGCAATTTTTGAGTTTGGTGTAATGGATTTACAGTGATTAATCATCCTCACGGTGAACTTTGCCTCTTCGAATGTAAGAACTTCGTCCAACTACAAGCAACGGGAACGTAAATATCGTTTCGTTATTCTGAAACCTTTGATAGTTTTTATCCACCCCCGCATCAGGGAAACAGTATTTATAAACTTACCTTGTACAGTTTTAGTTTGGCTTGCTCCAAAAGCCCGAAAACTTCGGATCGGATTTACAAATTATGCGATTCCTGATTTAAGTTTATGAATTATTCAGAGGGACGCGGCTTAGCGGTAGTCTGGGGAGATTTGTCACCTTGTCTGTCGGAAAAAGTCGAAAGAATCTCTAGGCTTGAAACTACGAAGTGGAAGTTGAAAGGTTTCAGCAGGGTGGCTGAGCAAAAGTTTCATTCGTTACTAATACACATGATGGAAATTCCAGAAAGAAACGTACGGGTAATTCGGACCAAACATTTGATTGAAATACCCGGAGGGAAAGGTTTTTGTAACAAAATAAATTCTGGTAGGAAATTTTACGAAAGATAAGGTTACTTATTAAACACACAAGGTAAAAATAGGGAACTCGCGAAACTTTTCTGAAACAAGTAGTTGTCATGTTCAAAATCATTCAGCCGCTAGCGCTCTGTAGCTTTCTCATTTGAAAATGTCAAAGAAAAAGATTTAGAAAACGAAGTATCAGTCGTGTGGTTAGAAAAGAAGGTTAGGTTGGGTTAGGTTAAGTTTGGTTAGGTTTGGTTTTTTCATTCAGGAAAGGGTTTTTCGAAGATACCAGGAATCTGATCCTGTCCTTTACTACAGAAGCAAAGTGTCAAACTACTTCATTAATCATAAGATACTTTTTTAGTCGTGATAGTTTTCTGATAGTTTAAAGTCAGACAAGAAACTATTTAAGCAAAACTAAGATATTTCATTGATGATTGATTTTGGGTCATAAAGTTGTTGAATTCACGAAGTAATTTTTCCGAATATTGAATTAGATTAAACAGTTGAGCAGTTTATTTCCTTCACCGGTCAATCATTTTCGATCTTTACTGCCTGAAAAATAATTCAGGTAGGTGAAAAGATGCAGGTTCAAAGTTGTTTTGCTCAACGAAAACCATTACAGCTCATTATAAAAAAAGCATTAAACCGACAAAAAAAGAATTAAGCCAGAAAATTGTGAATTGATTTGATCGTATTTTCCTTATTTGAGTGAAACGACCTGATCGGATTATCTTCGGAATTAATTATGGCGGTTTTTCACGAGCTCACAATTCCAGTTTTTTTTTTAAATTGTCTTATTTTCCATAAAATTTTCCAGGAGTACAATTTAACTGCACGACACATGCGTCCAGGTAGCTTTTAGTTCGTAAACCGCCTTCGATCGGTGAACAGGTGGAAGAAACAATCAGAATTTGAATCGATTTGTATGGATAAATAATCAGAAATAACAATCAGGCTGCTAGTTTTCACGTATTATGAAAATTTGTGATCGTTCGGATTGCGGTTTAGCTACTTCTTGGCAGCAAATACAATTCAGAGAGACAATAAATTGTACCTGGCTAACTGGTATCGAGCGAGGTACTCGTGGTACATAAGATATCCGCCCAGGTCCTGACTTGATGAAGTTTACCGCTCTGCCTTGTCATAAACGGCCCGCAGTTCCCGTGTTCACCTTATTATCGAATTAAATCATTTTTTTTTTAATTCTGCCTCTTTCCCATTTCTCATTTGCGTCAATGGCAGATGGTCTCCGCAGTACCTGAAAAGAGAGCACCAAGAAGAGAACAGGTTCTCCGTCATTTATGTGTAATACCATGGGCGAGTACTCTTACCTTCTGATAAATTTTTTGTCTTGGAAATAAAATCGGACCTGGTCGAAACAAAAATTTAGGTACTCGATCTCTTTCCGAATCGATTAGGACGCTAATGAAGTACCGAGCGTGTACCTTTCACGCCTGATTACACGTTTTCGAAGGCCCAGGAAAATTTCTTTGTGAAAAAATTTGACTTCAGTTAAATGAAATCGCGTTAAGGGGCGTAATGGGAGAAAGAAACATGACCAAAACCCTAATCGCTTGCATACAAAAGTTTGATATTCAAAAATTTCAGAATTTTCAAATTGAGAAATATTTGTACTGCGTTTCGCAGACGGGACGCGAGATTAGTGTTTAACTCTGGCAAACATTAAGAAAAACATTATTTCGAACTAAAACAATAATAAATTTTCTTATGTTGCTCGACAAGCTTTTCCACTTGAGTTAGTTAGCAGTTTTAGTTGCATTATTTACATGGTAAAGCGTTTTATTGGCCGTCTCACCTGTCTTAATATGCGATGTGGATTTGTTTTGCAGTCTTTAAGAAATATTGGAACTATAGTTATGTTCGTCAAAGAAATGTTACGACGTGTTTGACGAAGTTATAAAAGAAAATTGTATCATTAAGAGAAGTAATATTTTATAAGAATTATTTTTTACTCTAAAAAGAGCGATGTTTTAAAGAATTTTTTGTTAAGGACTATACATAAACTAGATTTCATTCTTATATTGAACTTCTTCGGTTTAGGAAACTTTGTGGCTTTGTTTTGTGATACTGTTCTCCAACTGTTTTTATTAGTTCAAAGAATATATGTCATTGAAAACGTACAAATGTAGTCTACAGATCTGTGCACTCGAGTGCTATTTTTGTATGAGCTTTTTTTGTAATTTAAGAAGTATACTGAAAAGAATGAGATTTTGCACGTTTTGTTCCAAAACAAATTAAATTTTTGTGTGATATTGAAAATGTTCACGCTATTGTCTTATAAATTATATTGAATGCGCGAGTGAGATAGTGGAAGTAAAAACCAATAGGGTAATCCTGTATAATATCAATAGAAAGCCCGTCCGACGTGTTTCTCTCCATTTCGTACGGTCAAATTCTCGGGGCCTTGTCGTTCCATTTCAAACAATCAAAACCCCCGTTGGGAAATTAAATTTCAATTGATTACAATTCCTCATGTCCCAATGGAGAGGCATTGACAAGTCCAGAGTGCCAGTAGTTCGTGGATTTTGCACGTAGCTTGTACATGTGCGGTTGTATATAACATGTCAGCTGTCCTACCACGTTAATTTTTTCTCATATGTTATGTCTTAGTAGTCATTCTAATCTTCCGCCTAAGGTAACACGGAAAAATTCATGTTATAGAAATCTAAGGATAAAATACCTTCAGGTACCGACAACACGTAACTATGAGTTGTGTGATTGCATCATTGTCGTCAAGAGGATTCTACTCAAGTTAATGGTTCGTCCTTCTTTTATCTGTCATTCATCGTTACTTACTTATACATATGAGGATTCAGAGGAGATGCAAAAGCAGTGCACCGTTTGAACTGACCCCCATCTTTCACCATGAGGAACACATTATTTTGGGGAAGATAATGTTAGATAGACGAAGGACCAACTCCGGAGAGGTTATCTCAAGTCAGAGGTTGTTACTTTATTGTTTTGATGTCACTTCGATAACGGGGACGAGACGAGAAATAACTTAGAGTAAAACTATAAAGTGGACTTATATAGTTGCCCACTAGGAATCGTATAGGTCGTAAGGAGAAAATTACAATTTAAAGAAGCCTGAGGTTTTCTTAAAACCAATGAGTTTATAGTTGTGTTATCTTCTGTTTTGATGTAGAATTTTATTTAATTTATAGCTACAACGAATGTAAGAAGAGTGCACGTGGAAACTTTATAAATAAATGAGTTACGGTCAGAAAAGTGAATAATTCATTAATGGTATAGGTAAACGTCTGTAATACGTCTTAATCTGTCATGGCTGCTTTTTGCTTTTATTTACTTGCAGCCACTGTTGCATTTCTCAAAAAACTCTCTTCAACTTATATCCGGCATATAAATTATTTACAATGGCAGTTAAGTTTTAATTGTTTTCTGGGAGCTGAACTAGTGGAGGAACCAGCGAGGCAGTTAAATTGTTGGACCCATAGAAATATCGGACCGATCGGAGAGAGATCTCTAACTTGGTTGACTTGGGACGGAAAAAACAAGTAAATTTACGAGTTTTCGGTCGCGGCCAAAGTGAATAGCAAAGCGAAATAATAATAAATTTTCACGAGACATTAAACATGATCCCTAGAGAGTGTGTGTGTGCCTGTACGTTTTCGTGTATATAAAAACCTTTCCGAAAGAGTTCCGAGGAAGTTCACCCTTCCTCTCCAGATACTCCATCAACTGACTTCACATCGGAGCATCCATCACATGAAATGTCCGCACAAAGAGATAATAAGCTTGTCCAAATCCAAGGAAAATGTCTTCTATCTGCCCCAACATCTCCGACCGACTAATTAAGTTGTTTTTTGTCTGGAAAATTGGAATTTTTCACCGTTCCTTGTCGTTTTCAGGTCGGTCTTGGCGTCCTCCAGAGTGTCAACACTTTTTCCTCCAAGTTCTCGGTCGAGTGGTCCTTGTTTGCCTAATCCTATTATTTATTTGTTTTACTTCGATTTATTCCTTTTGATTGCTTTTTGTCGTCTCAGAGTTTTGCCGCTGGCAGTTCCCCAGTTTCTTATGTATTTCTTTTGTTCTTTTTTACTTAAGTCAACCGTCACGTTTATGAAATCCGATTTGAGTTTTTATTTCTTTTGTGCCTCAGTTTATTCACTTTACATTATTTCATA
Source organism: Polyplax serrata (assembly GCA_037055365.1). Classification (NCBI taxonomy): domain Eukaryota; kingdom Metazoa; phylum Arthropoda; class Insecta; order Psocodea; family Polyplacidae; genus Polyplax; species Polyplax serrata. The sequence continues at coordinate 1,649,737 of JAWJWE010000037.1, read as the reverse complement.
TGTATACTTATATACAAAAAGATCTGTATCTCGTGTTAAGTTTCAAAGATTGCCTGTCACTCACATGGGGGTGCGGTGATAGATGGTACAAGGTTCGTGACTTATTTTTTAAATGCTTCGTTTTGTTAATCTGTAAATTGTGTCACGTCTCCCTGGTTGAACCTCCGTCGCGGATTCCTCGTTCCGGAATTTTGAGTCGAACTGTACAGAAAAAATTTCAATTTATTGTGGAAAAATTAAATTTTGGCGTTTCTGTCCGCAAATGAGAGAACAACATGAGTGCAAATCAAATTAAATGATACTAAATTGAGAGAAAGGTATGTATACGTGTACAGGAGAGGCCAAGAAAGGTTGTTTGACTTAAACTGCTCCCACTGGAATTCGGTACCTACATCTCTAGGTACCTGCATCATGTGATGTCAACTCTGATTATAACTCAACATAAGATATGTAATACTGGGCGAAGTAATAGATAATGTCCTTATTGTGGTGAGAGGTGAATCTTTTCCATCAGGGCATCACCGGAACCCAACCGTCTACACATCTGCTGTCAAATGCCTGGCACCTAAGCAGTCTAGGATGTAGTCTGAGTGGCATTTTGATTTCCTTTTACATTTCAAGTGATTCCAAATTACCACAATGTACCACATCACAAATCTCTTAGCTACTAAACTAATCAATGTCCTCAACCTCATAAGTTCTTAACAAACAAGGCGAGCCTTCATGTCTACCAAACCTAACTTCTCTTCTGTTTCATATGTGCGCCTATTAATGCCTCAATGCCAGGTGTTGTTTTCGGCAGTGTTTGATAACCTTTTGAAATTTTTACCTGCCTCCTCAAAAATGCCTAGTGACCGCAACAGGACCTCGATTTATGGAGATAAAGAATACTTGCTTTCGGTGCCACGAAGCTTTGTTAATATCCGTGTGCTTAGGTACCCGAGACATTTTCGTTGTGGGTCTCTGATACTGAAAAAGTAAAACAGTCATCAATTACACACAATGGAAGTCAGCATGTGGAAGACGAAGTACCGCCTTCCAGGAGTCATCACGCCCGTAGGCTCCGATTTTCTTTTAATTACAATTAGAAACGATGAAGGGGCGTTATTTGGAAGCCAAAGGTAGCGAGAGACCTGAACCCAAGAGGAAGACAAAGGAACGGAGGCCGAGCAAGGAAGGAATCTCGCGGTTTTAATTAATTCCAAACCAGTTTTCAAGTTTTTCATTTTGATTCGTCTCATTCTGGTTCTCATTCTGTATGATTCTGTCTAGTGCCAGTAATAATAATAATGATGATGATGATAATTTTAAAAAATGGGTTTTCACATGTGAAATGAAAATCTTGTTTTAATTAGAGTCGGATGAGAGTGGACCAAATGTTGGTTGAATTCAGGTTTCAGGTTTTATGCTGACCAGGTCTCCGGACATGGGATGAAGCATCCAAGGTGTTTCAATAGTTTGTATATCATGTGCGTAGAATCCAAGTTTATGAGGTTGCTGTGTTGTACTCGGTTGGTTGTCTTGCTCAGTTGAATATGAACGGTCGAGGTCTCCGCAGAAAGACAATCCTGTCTTCTTGACGAACACGGTACATAGCGTTTAATATGAACCTAAGGTTGTCATCGAAAGTTAATTTTTATTTGGCTTGGGTGGTTTGTCCTTTTTCAGTTTTATTGAGTTGTTAAGAAATTCTGGTAGCTGGATGGTGCCACCCAGCGTCGCCAAATTATTACTCTGGTTCTGTCGGATTAAATAAGGTATTTCATCGGTTGTTCACCTGCAAGAGTTTTTTCACCTCAATGTATTTTTGGGGTTTTCTAGTGTTTTAGTTAAATTTCTTTAATAGTCAAAAAGAATGGTTCTCTTACAAAACTGTTTGCAAATTGCATAGCCAACTCGCAGTTCACCGACGCTTCGTTTCCAAAGTTTTCCAACATTCTACTTCAATTCGACTTTGGTAATGCTCGTCGTGACAAGTTTTTCTGTTTACCTCTTACATTTTCTAAGTTTTCAGTCTTGAGTTGTAGTTCCTATTCTTTTGTTTACAGCGTTTAATAAAATGGTAGTTTAGTGCGTACCTACAAAATTATTAAATTATTCAAAATATACGTGAAATTTTACGAATATTTTCTGTTAGTATGTTACTAAATTGAAAGGCAGATTTACTCGATTGCCATAACTCAATTAGACCTAAATTTAATGTAATATAATGTAATTTAAATAAAATTACTTGGGTACTCCGAATAAAGGTGAAAACTAAAATAGCGTGCTCGTAGCCCGTGTTTCAATTATTTAAGTAATTTCTTTTAACAGGTTCTTGCTCGGATGAATAATGTTTGTCGGACGATTTAAAAATCGCTACCGGACTTTGAAGTGGCGCGCTCGAAAAAAGGGAAATTGAATTCATTGAAATACGGAAACGAATTGAATCGTACTTAAATAATTATATTAATTGAAAATTCGGGGAGAAAAATGCCCGAGTCAAACGAGACAATTCGAAAATTTTAACTTCTTCGCCGTCGGTATCCAAGAAAAAGACCGTGCCAAATTGAAAACGACCTATTTTGACATAATGATGGTCACTTCGTAAATAGTATAGGAATGCTTTAGGAGAAGCAAATTACTCAAGCCTCAGTGTTAGTGGCGCTCAAACATTATACTCAGGGAAACAGCTTAAATTGATTAGATACTCATTTAACCGAGTAGATATCGAATGGGTTGCCGCTTAAAGACTGAGTTTAGCAGCGTTCACGAGAGAGCAAAAAAGTACGGTGAAGAACTGGAAACAAGAAGTTGTTTGGGGGGGTTTCTGGAGAGATTTTGTTGAATGTCATCCTCATGAGTTTCTTGTAATTTTGTTAACTGTATACTAATCGCACGAGTAAAACATTTGCAAAATGCTACACTTATTTGTTATTTGTTTTGAAATTCATGGTATCTCAACACTGGTAACATGGTAGTGAATTACATCGTCAAGTAGGAGGAATAGAGACAATTGTACCAAAGACGGTTCCTTGACGCTTTTTGTGGACATTTTCCCCTGAGAAAGTATCAACGGCACGAATCGCTCAAGAACGTCGTTCAATTGTTCTCATCCGGACAGAAGACGTTTCCTTCCATTGTCTTGGATGATATAAATCAGGAAAACTGCTTGAACCGGATGCATACGGTTTACTGAAAGGAACTCAACAAGACGGGAGGAAGCGAAACAAACGGACAAAACAAAATTCAACCCGTAGAGGAATACTCTCGTGTGTAACGAAAGAAGTTAACTTGTACCGGTTACCTGCCTACCAGTCAGGAGTTCTTCGGAAAGACTTCACACCCCGCTACCTGTTTAATTTCCAACACACCGTAGTTAACTGACTTAATTAAACAAGGTCTTTACAAGGAATAGTAGACCTTAGCAGTGAAGACACTTCGTGTGCGATTTGTACTCTAAAAATCCGTTTCTTCTGAAGTACCAATTGGTAATTCTCCAATTGTATCCTTCGGTTGTTTTCCTCCGTCAAGATGTTAACAACTCTTTTTCTTATAACGAATCTTTTAATTTGTTTAATTCCATCTCTCTCTCTCTCTCATCTTTGAAAACAACTAGTAGCTCGGCTTCGATGGAAACCTTAGATAATTATTATTTATACAATTTTTATCATGCACGGGGAGGAAGTATTAATGGAGTTAAAACCATTCCATGATAATCGGTTTAATTACTGGTCTTTGTTTGCCTACTGAAGTGGGAAGTGGGAAAGTTGCTTCACAGTAAAAACCAAGGAAGTGTGTTAGTTCCCCAGACAATTCATAAGAAGTTGAAAGATTATTGTAGTGTGTGAAAATATATATGTTATTTTTTACAAGTGGTATTCTTGCAATACATGTAAGCATTGCAGTTTTATACTTCTATAACGAAACGTGATAACACGTGTTACGTATCAAAAATAATAACTCAATAATAATAATAATAACAACCAGGTCCACAAAGTTTGTCGTGAATTGGGTTCGGGTCAAGAATTACGTCACTTTCACCTGTTGTCCTATCTTATTCTCATGTCTTCTCATTTTTTTCTTTTTTTGATCATTTTCATAAAAACTTTTAATATGCATTAGGGCAGTGTTGTTCTGCTTGCTTTTGTGTGCTTTCATGTATCAAAATTTTAATTTTTAATAATAAGTTTGAATTAATAATTTTTAGATTTAACATTTTAACATAATGACAAAAAGTTCAACCTTGTAGGATAAAAGATTCGCAAGTTTAAACGTATTCGTCCTCAGACTTGGCGTGCAACATGTGTGATTCTTGAAAATTCAATCCAAAGAGAATCAACTACCTGAATAAGTTCGTTTCGGGGTCTGACTTGTACACAGTAGGTATTTAATGATTGACCGGAGTACCGGAGTCTTGGAGGGTTATAATTCGAACCGTGACCAGTTTTTTTTAAATTCAATTTATATATTTCTGAGCAATTCAAAACGCATACATCAATCAATTTGATACCTAAATTGTGGGAGATAATAAATGGGCCCACGTCACGTAAGTGACAAAACAATTTTTTCGGCTTTCCTTTCCACCCGTAGGTTCCCGGTACCCGTCGTCTTTCCATTTCGTTGGAGTTTTGAATTGTGCAATTACAATTGCAACCGCTCGTAGTCCATTTGTTTGTATGTAATTTGTGGTTGCGTGTATTGCGGTGAACCGCAGGAACCCGACTAACCACCACTGTTTTTTTAATGTAACAAATAATTAAAAGACTTTGCTAATAGTTGTCTAACTGTCGTTTATGTTACGGTTCCTTAGTATTCACCAGGGAATAGAGGCCTATCCGGATTCCGGTAGACTGCAAATACCTCAACTTGAATGGTTCTCCTTCCAGGTTTTCGATGGTTCAATGAAGCCTTTAAACTTGATCGATCAAAGAGATATTGCAAAACACTCGGCTCTCATCTTGATAGTGTTGATCCCGTGAATCGATTTATCAAAGTTTAGATTGACATTTCCGCCATATTGTGCTTTCACTCCGTTTGAACTCAATCGATTAATAATAAGAATAAGAGTTTTGGCCGAGAGAAGCCTGATACCGTTAGGGAGAGAAGAGAGAGATGGTAATATTAGAGGTCAAACACTTTCAACGAATTGATATTACTTCAATAACCACCTAAGTGATTCGTGGAGTGAAAAAAGCAGACACCGCTCTGATACCATACTTATTTTGTGTGACCCTCCATTATTCAAGGGCATCTGACTCATAATTTATGCTGGGATCAGTAGTAAGAATGAAAAGTTGTCGTGTCTGATTAATTGATGGCAACGAAGGCGCAGACAATTCAAAAGACGAGTACTCGTTACTCAGCTTTAAATAGTACATCGGATGAAATACTTGAATAGGAATGAATCATTTCAAGAGTTCATGAAATAGTGAAATAACCCTTAAAACAGTCCGCTTTAATACAGTAAATCGTACAAAAGTTTATATTTGAAACTATTGAATATTATTACAAGATGATCTCAATGACTCAAAGCTCTGTGCCACACCCAGGTAAATTTAATTTCTAGGTAACTCGTGTTTTCCCGAAAATTTTTGAACCTCAAATTAACCTTCAGACATTGCGAACAACTTTGAAGTTTGTCGCTCTTACTACAATACTACAAAAAATCTACAAAGAGAAGTTAAACAGGTTCTCCAGAGTTGACCCAGGGGAGTCAGAAAGGCTTCCACTAAGCATACCTCTGACTAATTCGTAACGACCTTTTGAGAGAGGATTAAAGTATCGCAGGGAAGATCAACTTGTAAGTTAGAGATGCAAGTGATGTCGGTGTCTTGAACTACTATACTTGTGTTACCGGGGGTCGTTTAACTGAGCCCGAGAGTGGTGTTGTCATTCCTCGAGAGGAGCTCCATCACCTTGTAACACATAAAACATCATCCATTGTGAATAAATGGAGATATCCGACAGAAGGGATATTCCCAAGGGTTAGGAGCTCATTTCGCAAAATCAAATTTGATTTCTATATTCCAAAACATGCTGCAATTCCATCCTTCAAAACATTTATTTAATGTTATGAAAATTTATATTTCATATTAGGGAACCCACTAACTCGTGAAATGCAGCGAATGGAAAATTAAAATAGTTGTAATTTGTGGTAGTAGGACTGACACAATTCTCAAGACGTAGAACTAGAGGAACTCACCACCCGTGCTAAGGAAGTGGCAATTATCGAAGTCATTACGAGGGTTGAAAATTTATTAAGGGAAGAGGCTTGTGTAATCTTACTGAAGGCGTCTGTCGCTATAAATCAACTTCCGGTGTAGTACGCAGTCACAGACGGACACACAAACATGCACCATGGCACTTTGAAGGACAGTTCTGTTCGTATAATGTCACGTTCGCGTGTTTGTCCTGTCCCAATTTGTTGGGAAACTCGTGTATGCGACCATCGCGGCCTTGATGACCGGTAATGACCGACAAATTGGACGTAATTTTGTGCGTATGCACACACACCATCTGACTTGATGGTAATTACAAACCGACGATTTTGTCGTCAGCATTAGATCCTCGAGAAATCAATTAAAAAATATTTATTTGCTGCAATAATTACGCGTACCATTACTTAATAGTTAAAATCATGCAAAATTATTCCCAATTCTGTTCTGCTAAAAGTGGAGACTTTCATCCAGAAAGGGAATGTTTTCCGACACTTGAAACCGGTCCTAGTCCGACCCATGGCTGAAGATTTAAAACCATGACAGTTTTCATTTAGAGCTTGTCGTTTAAGTTAAGCTGGGTGAAGGTGGGCCCAATCATCAAGAGTGGACCTTTTCATTTTCGGCAAATTCTGTAATTGATCGACTTTTGATCGATGCACATGAAACTTTTGAAGCAGAGCGAAACAGACCTGATTTCTCGATTCGCCCGAAGGAAGTTGAAATCTTGAACTTTCGCGGCTTTTGGTTAAATTAATAATCCACGTCGATGAAAATTAGAGTGAGCGAAATATATAATCCTTGTTATTCTGAAGTATTTTAGAACTTATGATGGTTGGTTGCAGTGACGTGGTTGGGTGCAGTAATTTTCTTGTTCAAAACACTGGTATTGATGTTCGACTATGGCTGCTTTAATTTTCTTTGATTTAGCCCGGTTTAGCCGAGTAACAGGAGTAAAGGAAAACTTTTGCGTAGAGTATTCATCAATACATTCAGAACATTAACGGCAACAAACCAAAGAAAGAGTGTTTTAGTATTAAAAATCGTGTAGTAGGAGTGTAGTGTAGTTAGAATATAAACGGCCTTGGATTAGGGTTTATACCTCATTGTTTTATGTTGTTTTAAGGGTTACTTCCCCTTGCTCATTTAATACGTTTAGGTTTTATGCTTCATATTCATGCTTTATGTGGTACTAAATATCAATCAACTTTTGCAGCCTGCAGGTTTTGATTTTCTACCGCTTTTTTAGAGTCTGATAAGTTGGTGTCTAATCGATGGGAAAAAAATTGTTTTTTGCCGACTTCTTGTCACATGTCTGGTCTCGTCACGTTGCAGACTCCATTCTGAACCCAACAATCGAAGTATCAAAACCTGAGGTTCTGCCATTACCCAGACCGATAGACACCCTCAAGGACTCACTCTTGTACCTTGAATGGATCCGGTAAATCGATCAGTGTCTCATTAATTTCCGTTTGCTTTGGATGCTGCAGACACCGCAAAGTCGTGTGTACGTGTCCCCGAATAAATGAGCCTCATGCACCACGGAGGACGGAGGAAAGCTGTTACAGTGTTATGTCAATACCTAGAACTCAGCTAGAATGACTTCTATGAATTCTTCTCAAGTCTCTTCCTTTACTTTCAGCCCATGTTCTCTCCAATATGGTGGATGAATGCTGAGACATCTTGAACATGGCAAAAGTGGCGACTTTGGTGACTAATCCCAAGCATTTCGTCTCTTGGTAAATCCAACTGCCAGATGGTCGGTGCCATTTGATTTCGGCTTAGGGCACTAAGTCGGGCTTTTCACCTGGGCCGACGCGTTACTATTTTAAACATTCTTAAACATTTACCTGCCATCGGTCTTGTCTTTGTTTGAATTCTTATCATTGTCGGTCGGGTTCCTTTGGATGTTATTTTCTACATCTTTTCCTATTTTATTAGACGACGAAACGCGACCTGATGACACCATGCGTCGACCAGCATGCGTCCAATTTAATAATTTGTTATGTGTGGGATGTCCCCAACAATTTTGTTCAAATTCCAGATGAAACATCTTCCCAGGTTCGGGAGGTCCATAAGTTTTAAATTTGTAGATTTTGTTGTCTAGGGACCGGCCGTGGAAACAGCCGCAAGTGTCCTCTTATCCGATAATCCCCCGAGGGAGTGTGAAATTCCACCGGAGGTCGTTGTACGTTTTCTCCATGTCATTATTACGTTTGAGAGTGTACAAGACTGAATATTTGAATTCATCCGTAATATATCCATTTTTTATCACTCGGTCACGAAAATATCATTTAAAACACCTGATAGAAGCCCTCAGGAGTAAATCAGACAGGTCGATACTAACTAGGGGTGTGCCGGATACCCTCGAAAGGATGATATGGTGAGCCTTGTTATGCTTTAATGAATGACAATTGTGGCCGTTCTTTTGCCGCTGTCGCGGGTTTTCCAGTACGGGCAAAACGGAAGTGGAAATTATGTTAAGCCGGATGCTGAAATAATGAACCAAATGAAATTACTTTACAAAAGGCGTAGGAGTCAACTGTGCGTTTGGATTATCGCTATAAAATGTTTGATGTGGTTCCTTGATAAAAATGACTAGTCTTGCTATTAGAGCTCAGGTAGTAGGCCGTAGGTCGAACATGGGATGTTCCTGCTAGGTATAGAGCCGTGCAGATCCAAGACTAACATTACCATCTGTGGTGGATCATGTCGTTGTCGCAGTCATTTTGAATCGGGCAAAGGGCGAAACGAGTTTCAACCGTATTATACTGACTCCTACCCGTTAATTTTTTTAACGACGCTTTGATAAATACAATTAGGTGACTTTGAATTGGCGGCGGTGACTCGGAACGTGAAAAAAATACCGAATCAAAAAAGGAAGAATCAAAGGAGGCAGGCGAGAGAGGCGAGATGCGTGTGGATACCCAGATAGGTACCTTGATAGAAGAAATCCATATTTTTTTGTGTTTCAATTGTGCGAAGTCATTTCAACAGAATAAAAATTGTACTCATTTTAACCGAACCTTCGAGTCATTGCTGGCATCCTATTGTCAGTATCATCGGAATCATCGGGTTTAATGACGGAACGCCTCCTTTTTCGATTTCTGGTTCTTTCCAATTTTGGAAATGAAATTTCATGGTGGCGAAACTGTGCCAAAGGGGCGGCTACAACTCGGGACAGACAAACAGCTGAGTCGTCAAACGAAGGGCAATCTTATTTATTGGTAGTGCTGGTTGTTGTCGAAGATACGATCTTATTCATTGTGGTATCTCCTGCAGTGCAGACTTTTGTAAATAGTACACGAGTAGAATTGTTTAAATTAAATTCAGGTGGAACTGTAAGGCTAGTGTTCCCTCTACTTTCTTTTCACAAAAGAGACTTGGGACTAAAACTTTCGAGTAGTTTAGCTCGTGGGAATCTGCAACTATCGTTTAATTATATAAAGTTTATTTGCAAATTACATTCCATAAAAATTAATTAATAAAAACATGACGTGTGACCTGCGTAAGGAAGCTCCGGAAAAAAGAAAGTAAAGGAAGAAACTGTTTTGAGAGTTATTAATTACTTTCATCGCCCAGGTATACTAATTAACAAAATCGCATTGGACTTCGTGAAATCTCACGGTGTATTAAGTATTCCTGTTTAAGAAACGCTGTTTATTCTTGAAAGTTGTAACGCTGGTAATAAAATATAAAATATGTCGTCCAGGCGAGTACTTTTTTGGCTCTGCCCTTTTATTTCGGTCAAGCAACACTGGGAAGTCAGGTGTAAGGCAGGGAAAAAAATTTATTAGTTTAATAACCCGTGTGGGATTATACGAGGCTTATTAGGGCAAAAATGTGAAAGGAAAGGCTGAGTTGTACCGGTAGTGTAATGAAGAATCTCGAATGATCATACCAGAAGAACAAAGAAACACTTGGAGGCTTTGTTTATGAAACACAAAAAATTGAAACTGATGACTGAATAATGGAAATGTCATTAAGAGTGTGTTAAAAAAGTATTGAGCAGAAACACAAGGCAAACAGAAATCAGTTCGTGTAGAGATACAACGAAAGGGTTGATTTTCGAATGGTGGCAGAAGAAAATCCAAAGGAAAACTTCTCGCCCCCGAATCACGTAATTACTGATTTAAGATGGTTTTAAAATTTATGGTTTTTATGGTTCATGAAATCCGGATCGAGCCGGTGCCTGAGGCTGTTAAATTATTTGGAGGATAGAAAATAGTGAGGGACAGGAGTTGCAGGGCACCTCTGGCATTACACAGTGAACATGAAGATGAATGAGCTCAGGAGCAGAAGTTGTGGATAGGCTTTAAATTCTTCAATTAACACTAGGAAGTGAGGGGCCTGGAGCTAAAGGAAATTAAACGAAGCCACTGAATGAAAGGCTGAGTCCGCTGCCACGACGGTTGATTTCTCCTTCGAATCATTCGTGTTCCACCCCCACTGATACTAATTAAATAATTGATGAGCACACCAGTCTTTGTTCTCCTTCGAATTAGACATAGCTGGAAAAAATGTTAACAGTTGTTAAATAAATTCATAACTATTTGGACAGTTAAACTATTTCGTCCGTTACGTGGCGCTTTTATTATTATTTCTATATATTTTATATATATGTAGAAATAAAAGTTATTACTTAAACCTGCACTAAAAGTTTTGGCGAGACGGTCATATGTGTAGCGCATTGTTCTAAATTCGGCATTCGTCATTGTGCGCATGCACAAGACGATCCAGTCATGAACAAATTAAAAGTGAGTGTGAGCAGAAGGTTCCAGAAGGTTCACTGAATTCTTTTAGCGCTGACAATGTGTTAATCAGGTTGTGTTTTCAGACCCGAAAACAATTAATCACGTCCTGTGCTGTGCTCGAAACAAAGTTAGCAATTAACACAATTCTCTGACCCCGTGCCAGACCGTCCGAAATGAGTACGTACCTGAGAGGTTGTTGAAACGTTGCACACCTGAGGTTGTTGCATGTCGCGTGGAACCCTACTCATTCTAACATCAGGTTCTAACTAAATTAATTGTGATGATTATCTCGATGATGGCTGAATGGTTGGAACAATAATCAACCCCGAAAGATTGACTATAAGCGAGTTTTCTTATGTGTTTCAGGTGGTTCTGTCACTTCGACGACGACAACTACGTAAACGTTCCGAGATTGGTGGCGATGCTAGGCAACTACAATTCTCAACAAGATTGGTACTTGGGCAAGCCGAGTATCCGAGCGCCATTAGAAATCGTACCAAAGGACAGCGATTCAGTAAGTAGAGAATCTTGTAATAACCTGCAGTAAAGCTCGGCACTCGAACTTGGCAGTCTTTTACGTGGCTGCCGACGATTGAACTCATTAAGCTAACAATTAATGCAAATGGGTAGAGCTCACCTGTGGTACCTGGATGTATAAATTACCACTTTAAAGTAGCTAATTTACCTATCAAAATTCCTTCAGTGGGCGTAGATGGAAAGGAGGCCCCTGGATAGAAGAGATGTGTCACGATTCTTCCGTGACGTCCGGTTGCCATCTGGTCGTTAGAGAACAAGTTGGGATTACAACATGGACCTGATCATCTCAGGAACGAGAAGATGAAATTTAGAACACGGACCTCGACCAGACTTTTTTTTTTTCCTTAAAGAAAGTACCTGGTGCCTCAGTTCGGAATCACATTTTGGATAACTCATTATTACAAGACTGTATAACTACAATGTGGTAGTCACTCAGTAGGCATACAAACAGAAATTAACCATGTTGAGTTTGAAGAACTCTGTATACCCAAAAGTCAGACGTTTAATATCTCCAGTTTATTGTCGATTACTTATTATTTATTGGTTTTATCCAACATTATTAAACGGAGTGTTTGAGGAATTTTAAATAGGCCCAATAAAAATGTTCATCGGGTTTCGTTTATGACTTCCCTACGATTTGCCCCTTCAACGGTTTTATAACTGTCTACAACATTTTCATTACTAACATTTTGTATTTTTATATATATTTTTCTTTATCACGTTCTGCTGCTACCATTTTCTTGTATGCTTGAACGTACTTATTACGTTTCATCGACATTTAATCACTTATGAACGGCATCGTAAAAATCCTCATCTAATGATGTTCAGTGTAAGTGATTTTGCAGTAGAACCGTATTACTTTTACCCAACTAAATTATAAATTCATTCATGCCATCGACAAAGTCCTGAAAGTTCGATTGATTTCGGAGTTTAATTGTAACGAAAAAAATAAGAGTATTACTTCTTAGAGGTTACTCTTCGTGATAGATAACACTTACTATAACTTCAATAATCTCTACGTTCAAAAACGTATATTTAAATTCCCGGACATTAAGTTTCGTCCCGAGGTGTGCCCGCCCTTTTGCTAAGGTCTGTCCAGCTGAGTTGAGTTATCCCTGCACGTATGTGGGGCTCGCATAGAAAATATGCCCTACAGGATTTCTAATTACAGGCCTACTTTGGGTTTCCGAACTACTTTCTTAGTTTGATGACAGGCTGAAAAATGCTCTGTACTCTAACTGTGCCATTGCACCTTTGCAACCCCTACTGCTCCTTCTTATACCAGTTATTGTGTAATCACCGAGTCTTCCTGCTCGGTCGCCACAGTCCAATTAAAATTAAATGTTTTTGCTTTACTGTGATGATTTTACTAACTTAAGGTATAAAAATTCTGGTTTAGATCGAATCGAAGACACGCGCAGCTACAGTTGCACGTGTGCCTGCGAGGTAATTATGGAAGAGCAAACGAGAAATGCGTGTCTTAGCGTTCGTAAGACGTGGAGATGTCATCTTTTCCGGAGCATTTGGACTCCGTACACACCCTGAAGGTCCGATACAGACAAACTACGGGTTGAGTAAAAAAGCACGCGACCGTTCCCAAATTGTGAAGGCTCCAATGGCTAAGTTGGGTCCGGTTTTTGACGTCCTCTCGGGTGGTTTGAAAAGCCTTGCGTGTCTGATCTTCACATGCATGTGCGTGCAATTGTGTCCTCCTTGGTAGTCACTTTGGTCCACTAAACCTGGCACCGCTGCTGGTAGTCAGTGGTGGGTAGGCACGCATGGTGCCATGCTGAGTTGATGCAGTCATGAAGCTACCTAAATGAAACTACTTTTGAGGCGGCTGCTAATAAGAAGTTCACCAGTCCATTTGACTTTATTTATAATGTTGTTTTGACAATATTTTGCTTGTTGAATTGAATTCCGAGACTGGTATTCTGCTTCCATGTTCTACCCCCTACGATTTTTCTACATGTTCTGCATTTACGATGACGTGACGAACAACGACATTAAAATTTTGCATTTTTCGACGTTCCAATCCTCCAATTAAGTTATTAATTCATGCATGGATATTATATATGTAATTGTTATGTCGAGTAACGTTTCACATTAACATAAAAGTAAATTTGTGATGGGTTTCAAACTTCTAGATACCCCGAATACCGTGGGGTGTAAGCTTTATTGTACCGAATGAATGGTAGGAAGCGCTTTGATTGTACTGGTATCTGATTTGAAATTACACAGATGAAGAACAAGGAGGCAAACATTCTGTACTTGACAAACCGACAGGTATCTTGAGACTATGGCCGCATTGGCTTTGGGCTAATTCCGTTTTTAAATATTGTTATTACATAATCTGATATTTATTATAGTAAAGGAAAATCAAGTACCAAACGTTTCGGAAGGAGAAGGAATTGTCCCCGGGGGAAAAGTAATCAGAGCAGTTAAATACAGGGACTCATGAAGCGGGTTTCGATGGTAGACCCAGATAGAGTCAGGCGGGATAGAAGGCGGGTGGAATGCCAGCCTCTGTTCCTCTACTACGAGTACTAATCTCGAAACAGAATCGAGTGTCTGGTTCTCTGGGGATCTACCAGACGGGAGAAGCCGTGTTTGTCTCGATGAACGCAGCCAGTCATGCGGGCAGGCGACCGGTACATATGTGATTGATAGATTATCGCCCTGAATCAGGTACTGCACGTGATAAATTGATTAGGTGATTGGTTCTGGTCCAGGAGGAAGTCATCCGGTAACGCACACGAAACATGTCTGCTGCTTCATTAAACAAACGGCCTAACGGGTAATAAATTTTTATTACTGTGCAGATACTTGTGGGCCTGTTGCCAAGCGTCCCCTCGATGCATTTTTTTTACTTGGACGTATCGTTTTCTATTGTCATTTGGTTTTATATTGTGCAACTTATCTGTTTATGACCCGTTTGGTTTTCTGACTTTTTATGCTTATTTTCCTTCCAATTGTGTTTTTCTTTACCTTTTGGAATTTATCATTATCAGTACCATCTCACGTCTTCCCGATGTCTTAAAAACGAATTTAACGCCATTAAGTGTTGCTTCTCTTCCTTCCTATGTATGAATAATGGTGCATAGCTTTGCCAATTTCACCAGTCTCCGTTGGTTTGTGTGCAGCGAACAGTATTTATGTCTGTATATTAAACGAACCATATTTTCGAAAATGCCAAGTTTAAGTGAAATAGAATAGCGAATATGTAGACAATTGTCGTGTAATCACAAATCGGAGTGTTATAAATTTTATATTTTGTGATCAATGTAAAGTAACATGTACCCTCTTAATATATTCATGTCTTACCGAGCTATTGAAAGGAAACTGGAAAAGTAAAAGACCAGAAGTCGACCAATGATAAATGAATGAAGGTACATTATTTAATTTTCTTAATGATATTTCTTTATTTGTTTCAGCGAAAAATATCATTTTGGTTCGCTACCGGTGGAGCAGGATTCTGTCTCAGTCGTTCATTGGCTTTAAAAATGATGCCCGTAGCCAGGTGAGTTCACAAACTTACTTTTCTTCTTCATACTCTACACTGCAACGACTCCGCTTTTCTTATTGTCCCAGCTGTGATAACATCGAATTGTAACGGACATTTCCAGTCATGAAGTGAGAAACACCCCAAAGATGCCTGAGGGAAAAGTACCGTCAATATTGAAACCCCAGTGAACGATGTTTAAGACAATTAGATATATAGAGAGAAAACCCCTCGTAATAGTTGAAAAAATAAGAACCCCGAAGAACCGCCCGAAGGGGAACACTCCGAAATTAACACTTGTAGGAAGAAACATTGGTGCCCTCTTGAATGGAGATGAAAAGAGAAAAATGAGAGCAGTTAATCATTTAGTTATGCGGAACCATCTCTATTTCTGTTTTTTTCCCCTGTCGCACCCTGTCTGCACGTGTGTGACTTCAGGTACATTTTGGTTTCCCCTAGAGGTGTTGCTCATGCCCTGACCATTGAAAATGTGGAAAATTATCCAATTTACTAAATTGGAACATCTTGAAATGAGAATGATAAATGTCTCTCTTTCGGACTCGTCGACGTCACACACAAAATGCCATAAAAATATAAATACCTTAAAAGATAAAATGGTTCGACCTGTCGCAAACGTTTGGACACAAACATTCAATGACTTTCTAATTAAAACATAACAGGTACGACCGCATCTACTGCGACTATTATGAAACCACCCGAAATTATGAAACCGTTTAACTTTCATAAAAGTAGGAAGTACAGAAAACTGGAGAACTCTCTTCGAATAACACTAAAGCACCTGAACATTTCAAGCACAGGCGTGAAGATAAGTAAAAAATGACCGTGAATTTCCCATCAAAGATCATCAATCTGATCGTGATGCGGGTCATCAGATCGCGCCGCTTTGGTAGCCTGTGGACATCCCAAAATCACAAAGATCAATGGATGTGACGGTCTCTCATAGGTCACTAGAAATGTCAATTCTTTTGAGAGGATCGCGGGCAGGTGTTTGAGTGGTGATCTTGAAATGGCGTCGTTGATGGTTAAAGGCAGGGGGTAGTTTCCGTTTTGTTTTTAATTTCCGGTTCGTTAATAAAAGGCAAATTAAAATTCTTGAGCCATTCGGGGGTTCAGGATGAGGATGGATTCTTATCGACCAGTTTCCACAGCAACAGAGTTGTCTTCCTGTTGTTTTTTTCTTTCGACTTCCGTTTTATTTTGCACTTTTCTCCTGTTGCTTTTTTGTCTGGTCTTTCGACAATTTCCAATATTTTCAAAATTTGTATTAATTGTTTTTCATTCCCTTCCCTTATTTTACAACGATCATTATTGTAATGCTCAAGTCTTACCCTTTTTCTTTTTTATTACAATTACTCTCCAAGATCATTATATTGACTGACTTTTACCGGTTTAATTATTATTATTTTTAGTTTTCTTTCTCGTTCTTCTACACTCGACTTTTCTTTCTTTTGTGGTTCGACTTTGTTTAGGAACCCTTCTTTACTCTTTGTGGACCGTCCGTTCTCAAAGAAGAATCCCACAATTGCTTTGCCTCAATGTGTATATTCATAATTACGAAAACGAACGATTGATTCCGACCTTTTTCCATTTGAACCATTTTCTGCCAGAATTACTTCAATTATTTTTGAAGACGCAAAAAATAGGCTTCGGAACCGCCTTGGGGCTGGAAAGCTGCACGAAATGTCCGCCGATTTTTGATCGATTACCCGTAATTATTTTTTCTTTTCTTACAAATTGATTAATTGCTGTGGATTTTAATGGATTTCCAATTTTTCAGGTAAACTTTTGAAATTTTGTATTGCGCGTAAAAGTTTCTTCCTGGTTGGCCAAATCTAACTCTTCACTCATATTTTTCTGTCTGTCAAAATATCTTATAGTTCGTTTTTTGTTTCGATTCAATTTTTGTGCATTTATTAAAGCGGTTGTTGAATTAACACCGAACACAATACGTTTTAGTTTTTTGTTATTTTTAGAGCAATTTGGATGGTTTTATAAGTAAAAACGTACGGTGCTTCTCCTTTGAGTGATTGCAGTCTTCCATTATTCTTACTTCGTCGTTTTGTACACCCGGTTTTTCATTTTACTCACAAAATATCAGCTTTATTTTTACATACCGTCTAGGTTGACAATTACTAATTTAATTATTAGTGATGCTATGTGCCATGCTCATCGAGAGAATTTCTCTAAAATGCATCGACTGAAGTCGGCCGTGAGCACGGGTTCTCTTTTATTTATTGCAGTCGAACTTATTTAATTAAAATCTGTGTTGTTGTATCAGCACAAAATTATATTAATAATATATAAATGGTTATGAATTTTGTTCTTTTATTATTTACAGTGGCGGAAAGTTCATCAGCGTCGGAGAAAAAATTCGACTTCCCGACGACGTCACAATGGGTTACATAATAGGTAAGTTTTCTATTACCAATACATAACTAGTACATAAATATATAATACAGATACGTTAATAGATGTCAATACTTGTGGCTTAGTTTATTTATGGTAACGTTTTATGCCATTCTTTCAGAGCATCTCTTGCGAAAAAATTTAACAGTCGTCGAGCAGTTTCATTCTCATTTGGAACCGATGAAGTTTCTCAGACGGGACACCCTCCGAGATCAGGTACACAAAATATATTGTCATGAGTTATTTCAGTAAAATTTATCATTTGTGAAGTCTGTAATACAATAATATAGTATAATAGAATATATTGAAAATTCTGTTCAGTCCAGCTATTCATGTTTTATTTCAATTTTCAGATTTCGCTCAGTTACTCCAGGTACGGAAAGGACGATTTGAACGTAGTCAAAATAGAGGGTTTCAGTTATAAACTCGATCCAACGAGATTTCTTTCTCTCCATTGCTACCTTTTTCCAAACTTCAAGTTCTGTCCAAGGTGATGACGACGAAAAATCTGAACTAGAAGTACAACTAAGTCACGGTCAATTCACTCTCCGGAAGGAGGATATTCCGAATAGTAAAGTAGGACGAAGGTGACGACCTGCTGCAGGGAGTTGCAGGAAGAAAGGAAAAGGGCTGGTGCCTGGGTCGCTCTGGACCACTCGAAAGGAAGAGAAAGAACTCCACAAATTTATACACACTTGTACATAGACATAGATGAAACCATGTTGTCGCTTATCGTTGAAAATTTTTAAACTGTTGTTTGTTTTTTATTGTTGCTAAATATTATAAAAGAAATTTTAATATTAATGATTCATTTTAAAAATGAGATAAATTCAGTAGAACAGTAGTAAATGCGACGTGTTAATAAATTTACTACCGGTAATGATTGTTCACGATCGCCTCCCCCATAACCAAAGGGCTCTACATTGTTTTAAATAGTTCCGTGTCGAACGCAGGGCCATTACTATAGTTTTCCTCATCCATTGTAGGAGCCACTTATTCAAATTGGTTCTTGTTTAGTTCGTTCTCTGTGCATTAAGCGGTTGGTATATAGAAAGCATCAGACAAAATGTTGCAGTTTCTATCCAACCGAATTAAACATGCATGGAGTTACGTAAGCATTAATACAAAACTTTTATGAAATAGATAACAACGTCTGTAAAACATAAGACTTTTCTAATAAACTTTTAAATTTTTGTAAATTTTTATTCAATTGATTGTAGTATTACTTTCCTCCATTGACAGAGCCTGGCTCATTGTCAGATTTGGGTTCCACAACCTTTCCTGAGAAAATATATGATTTGCCTTTGTAAAAGCAGTTGAACTACCATCCATAATGTAAGATGGAAAGAATAACGATGCATCTGAAATATTATTTCGTCAAACTGATGCTTAATGTTTATTCTTCCACTAATAAATGGTACCAAATATTTGTAGTCAGAGCTTCTAATTAATTTGCAGTTTGGACAAAGAAGTAACCTTAAAGCAACCTTCTTTAAAAACTGTGTAACTTTTGAAGACCCATTTAATTATACCAATGCTTGGGTGTGTGAATGTAATGTTGAAAAGAATTTAGAGACACAATGAGACATAAAATACAAATTATTTCGGTGAAAATAGCTGGCAGTGAAGATTATGATTTTAATAATAACAGAAATTATTTACTGAAAACTTGATTTATTATACCAAATTAAAATTATATGAGTTGTAAACAAATGGTATGTTGGTTTTTACTGTGTGCTGCAGGTAAGCACTTGATCTCTGTAGTGAAAATTGGTACAAAAATCTATATTCGCAGAAGAACCTGCAAACACCATGAGGTCATTCTGATTGTGCTGGACTACAAGTGAATATATAGTTGATGATGAACTAGATATTGAACATATTGGGTCTCCTTGAAGTGTGAACTGTGTTAACTTATCCCCAGTGCCAATTAACATTCTTTCCTCATGCATTTTGCATGTATGAATTTCCTTGTTAACAACATTAAATGAAGTTGTCAGTTGCTTAGTTCCAATGTGCCAGAGTCCTGGCTTTGGTCCTCCTCCACAACACTGAAAACAAGCAAATCAATTATTTATTGCTAATTCACATATCACAAAAGTAATTTTTCTAATATTTAAACTTAGAAGTGCAGGTTAAAAATAGTTACCAGCCAGTCTTTCTGCACATTGACACATCCAACCCATTTCCCCATATTAGGCCTACGCAAAGAACTTTCTTTATGTGGTTCTATACTTGAAACTGTTTTAGATGTTCTACAGTCCCATAGGTAAACATGTCCATCTTCTCCTGCTGATGCTAACTGCTCATTCTCCCTGTCAAAAAATAAAATTAATTATGTTGTCACAAAAAGCAATAAAAGAAAACATTAAAGTAAAATATGAAATCTTACATTTGGGCTATATCATGAATGTAGTTTGTGTGAGCGGTTAGACTTTGCATTAATTTCCCATCTTCTAAACTATGAACATGAATTCGATTGTCCCCACAGCCTGAGTATATTTTTCCATTTTGACTGATTTCTAATGCATTAACTTCAACAACTTCTATGGCATTTTTACTTGGTGGTACAGTTATGCACCAAGACACTTTAGGCACTTTTCCATTGGAGATGTATTTCCATTCATATCCTATGATCTTTCCATAGGTTCCAACCAGGAGAAATTTATCAGTGGAAGCCATAGAACAAACCTGAGCATTTTCATCAGCTGTGAATTTCAAGAAAGCTTTCTGCTTTGATTCACTCACTTCTTCATGCGGATTTAAAACGGCTTCAACACTTCAAAAACAAAATTAGAGAATTTCAGTCTTTCAATTTAATTGTGAGAGACTTCAGTGTAAAAGCAACAAACATAATACTAACTCAAAAACAAATATTTCCCCATAGGAAGTACCAGCCAACAGGTACCTGCCATCCGGCGAAAAAATTTGGGAAAGAACGGTGGTGTAGTACGACTTTACCGCATCATTTATGTTACTCATTTTATGAACAGTAAAAATATTAAAACTAAAAAAATATATTTGTTCGAAGCCGGTTGGTAATGTTTACAAACGTTACAGAGGGAAGACATTGAAGGGGCCCCGGAATACCGTAATGTTGTCTGACCTGCCTCATTGGAAATCAATAAATTGTAAAAATTAAACAGGTAATTTATTAATATTTTTATGGTTTGCTCTTTGGAAGAGATATAATTTTGTTTTTCTGTTACATTTTTCACGTCTTCAATATTTCCATAAGTTTCGGCATTCCTTCAAGAAATTGTTTGGCGTCCTTCAATCTCTTTTTTTTTTTGTGGTGTACCAGCGTAGTCGTGCACGTTTGAAAGCCAATCCCGAAGATGTACAATGGAATCGGTCTTCAAACTCCTCGGGGTTCCGGTACCAATGGATACGTGCAGAGGAATTGGGCATTTGTACGTAAGACCAAAGACAAGGTCCACTACAAGACCGAAGAAGAATTAGAAAAATTGGAAGCCAATTCGACCAAACAGCCGAATAAGGAAATATTGGATCACCAGCGCAAACGCAAAACTGAAATAAAATGCATGGAGCTGGAAGAGGTTCTGGAGGATCAAGGGTGTGTAAAATTATTTTCAACAGTTCAGAAATAAACTTTATGTTGTGCTTCCCCACCAAAATGGAAACAGAAATGTAGCTTGAAAATATTGGAGTTTTATAATTAGAAGCAGAATTGATTTTAATTCTTTGCATTTTAGATATTCAAAGGAGGAAATATCAGAAAAAGTAGCAAAATATAGAGATATGTTAAATGCTACACATTCTGATAAAAAATCTGATGTAGCAAAGGATGAATTTGGAAGAGTAATGTAAGTTTTTTATATTTTTATATTATACCTAAACCAATTACACCATTGACCCCAATGCTGCCCGCTTCCTTTACTTGTAAACAGTGTTCAGAAACTGTCCAGGGCATTTAAAATTGTCAGGGGTTGTAATTATCAATCCCTTCAAAAAATAGATGTATGAAATAAGTTGGTAATACTTCATCATACTCTTCCCAATCATGAAATTTTGTGTGTCAAGTAATGAAATTTAATATTGAACATTTAGTATTGTTTGAAATTGACATTCTCTTAACCATGATCAAGTGCAGTGTAACAATTAGTAACTAATCGATTTAGTTCTTTGTATGCAACTTGTATGCAATCAGGGAACTTGGAAGTGACTCATAAGTGAAATATTTCAAATTAAAATATTTGAATTAGATTGCAGCAAAGGTTGAGGAATCATACTTTATTCTTGTTGTCCTTGTTGCTATTTTTTGTTTCTCATACAACTAATATATTCAGGAAAAAATTCTGTGAAATTATGTTCTCAGATCTATTTAATATATTAGCATTAAAATGTACAGTTTTAAGCAGTACACTTTCATCTGAAATTACTTTAAATGAAATAATTGGTCACTTAATGCTATGTCTATAGCAAGAAGAAGCAAGGGAAAAAAAATTTGACCCTTTGTAATTCTACTTCTGTAGTTCTCATTCTAAAGTTTTTGGTACTTAACAAACAAAATGCAAATCTTATTAATACCAAACCTGTGTGCCTTTGCTCTTATTTGTAACTTCCTTGAATAATGTTTATTTCTTATTATTAATTTCCTGTTGTGTGTACTTGTTTTCCACGAGGTGATTTGTGATGGGCTGAAATTGGATGGATGAATGTCATGAAAGATTATGTTGTTGCTTGGCACATTTATTGTATGTGTCATGTTAGAGGAACACCCCTTATTATTGACCACTTATTAAAATTCAATACTAGGGGATGAAATTGACTGTTGTTAGAGTCATTGCTTGCCCTGCTGGTAATTTATTTTGTGTAAAACTGTTCAATACCCAATAATTTAATTTCACTTTTTCCTGAATGTTTTAATCAATTATAATTAAGCTGTTATATTGTTTAGGGCTGGTATTTTCAATGCACCACCTTTGGGATGACAAAAATCTGGGTTCCCCCTTAATGTCTAATTTTTGTGAGACTATTAAGAATAATGTACTTATTTCAAGTGTGTTTGACATCATATAGAACAAATGTAACCATTTCCTATTTATTCTAGTGTATAATATACTATACATCTATAAGTCTTTAAATTAGGGCTTATCTTATCTTACATTTACGACAATTATTTATACTTAAATTATTACCTATAAACGTGATTAAGCTTAATCAGCCCCGGTTGATGCCCAATAAATAGCGTAAATAAAAAAATGCAGGGTAATATCAATCTCACACATGCAATTCAAATGTTTGATACATTTCAGTAGATTTTAGTTACGTGAATCATTAAATTTTAATGGTAGCAGCGATAACGAACTTGGAAGGCATTAATGGGAATATGTGAGTAGACGTTACTTGGTTAGGTAGGCTTTGTTTAATTTTTTTATCCTCTCTTTAATTTTGAATTTAAAAAACTAACATGTAATATTAATTACGTCTGTAATGCACAAGAATAGACTTTGGATTTTCAGGAAAATTTATTAGGATATCTATTGATTTTCGGTAGTGGTTATATTTTACCAACAATTTTATGTTACATTTAAATCCAAATCCAAAGGAAGTTATCAAATTTTTGTACACGTTCCTATGAATTACAAAGTGTACGAGGTGAGTGAAACTTTTTTTTTGAATTTGGGAAATGCCTGGGAAGGGGAAAAAACTCAATTTTATTTAAATGGCGGATGAGCTCCGCATCCTTTTGCTTGGTTGCCCACGTTCGACCGTGTCGGTTGCAGTTGTGCTTTTTTGCCTTTCCGCATTGTCTATCGATTTCTTGTCTACTCCGAGGAAACCTCAGTATGACCCTTGCTGCTGTGAAAGAATGTTTGTTTGTGGATGAAGACATGCTTAGGAATTTCTTTGGTACAAATGGCTATTTCGTGTTGGCACAATAGAATTTATTTTCATTTGATTTAAAATGGAGAAGACACATTGGATTTATAATTTTGCAGTTTCCTTCAAAGCGCAGGTCAGTTCTACCCTCGTATTCGTACTTTTATACGGACACACTCCGCAAACGCACATCTTTTGTCGATGACTGAAAGGGGCGCGTGAAAACGCAAGCGTAGTTCAAAATGGACGACGCGTTTTCGGTCTGTTCGATATAATTAGTTTTAATGTTAGGGCTATAATCGAGTCTTCCATTCGATAGTGTCTCACCACGGTGCCAGATGAGTTGGTGAAGTGAAAAGTAGAATACAAAATCGAGTCTTCCTTTGTTTGAACACTTAAGTCTTCCATTTCGAGTGCCTAAATGTCTCTAAGGGAGACGAAATTATGCCAGAAGCAAAATTCGATCGAAGGTGGCGGTCTCGGGCGCGTTTGCTTCCGAGATTCCTGTCAGGAGGTCATACAAAATCCAACGAATAGCAACGGTGTCAGTCAAAGGACAAAAAGTCGGAACCGAAAGAAATTTCGGAAATGGAAAAAAAGGTCCCTTATGAAGAAAAACCAGAATTTACTGACACCTCAGAAGAAAGCAATGAGTCATTTACATTGTGGAGAGCATTGCCTCGGGTGGATGGGACTTAACAGGGCTTTGGCCGAAGCCAACTGTAACAAGTCTATCTGCTGCTGTTCGACTCAGTTTCACTTAAATCATTACCTGCAGCTTCTGTTAGATAAGGGTGGTTCTTCGCAGTCTTTAAAATCTGTCGTGAGGTGAGGCAGTCCGCCCCTAACCACTAAAGAACCACTACAGAAAAGGGCAATCATGTTAAATAAATAGTTCCTATTAAACTACAATTAACATAAATCTACTTCTTAGTCAAAAATTGATTCTATAGCAAAAATTTTGTTATATATTGGCAACAAAATAAATAAATGCATTTTTAATTACAGTGTGAAAGAAACGCACCAGATAGCAGAAGCCCAGGAAGAGAAAAAAGCGAAACTCCGGGAAGCTTTTGGCATTTCCGAGTACTTCGTTGAGGGCAGCAGTTTCGATCCACAAAGAAAACTTAAAGAGGCTGCGGCCAAAGCTGCAGCAGAAGAGGAAAAAACAGCAGAGATGACGACAAAACGCTACGAGTTGTTGCACACACCAAGTCCCGTTCCCGAGAGAGAGGCAAAGAAAAGGAAACGTAAAGACCGATCGCCGTAAGTACCTGAATACCTGGCACAAGTACCTTTCTAAATCTAATTGGACCCAAATTGAACTGTATCTGACTCGTCTGAAGTTTCACCTGATGTCAACCTCTAATTAAGTTCTCTTTTATTTATCAGGTCATCTGATTCGGAGCCCAAGAGTAAGAAAGAGAAGAAAAAGAAATCCAAGAAGCGAAAACGTGAACGGTTAGTGTCAATCGAATTGCATGAATGTAGAAAAGTAAATACCTAGAAAAGTTTCCCAGTTTCCTTTTTTTCTTTATAAGAACTTGATTATTTAAATTAACACAGGGAAAACCTAATCACTAATTTTGTAGTGGTTTTCATACAAAATTGTAAACTCCAAAAAATTGCACTAGGAATTTAATAATCCTCAAGTTCTCTCTAACGATTCTCCCCTTTTTTGGGATTATATTTGACTTGTTTTGCAACAAACATTTGTTCCATGAAATCAAACAAATTTATCTTGCAGACTTTTATAGATTTCAGAGATGGCCTTGTATGTCAGTTTACTTTATTAGTAACGTTATATTCTAGTTCCTTTCCTCCCCTAAAGAATTTTCCTTGACGAACCAGCAGTTTATTAAGACACACTTTAACAAAAATGGTTCCATTTTATGTCGGACCCAAGCCATCTGAATCCAAAAACATTCTTTTTTGTCGTTGGAATGACATTTGTAAAACTTAATAATTCGTAATATTAAGAAATGTTTTCAACACTTAAACCGTTTATCCTAGTTTATGTTTCATTTTAATTTATTTTGCTTTTCTCCGTTTACTTAATAAGAATTTTCATTGTTTACATGGGATTACCGCTTTCACGAATTCACCACGCACGGGTTTAATTTATTTTTCGTTATTTATTATTTAATTTTCTTATGTATGTACATTTGTAATGAGTGATCGAATCTGTTTGTTTCCTGCCGTGCCTCGAATTGGTTTTTAAGTCTGAAGGTAATTTTTTGATTCTTATTTGGTCACGATTTAATTCGTATATTAACTTTTATTAATCATTTATGTAAATAAAGTGTAACTGGTTAACACAATTAATTTTCTGTTGGTAGATCCGCTTTTCTGAATTGAAAATGCTGTTGTTGTTTTTTTATTTTTTGATGAGATTGAGATACAGAGGGATGTGCTCGGTGATGGATGATGATCCCAATCTCTTTGGACGTCTCTATTCGTTATTTTTCATATCGGGTTTTTTTGTCAAAACTATGTTTGGGGGTTAACGAAGCAACTCGAGCTGCTAACGTCGTTTGAGATTGGGACACTAATAAATAACTTATAAATACATATATATGTACTTGCATGGATTTGATGTAGAAATTTCGCGGTGTGTGTCAAGTCAGTTTATGAAAACAAACGGTTTGTTACTACGTTAATTTGATTTCACCTTCATTCACTTCGTTTTCAAATATTAATTTAATGTGAATTTCTTCTAGATCCGAATCACCAAAGCGTCAAAAGAAAAAGAGCAAAAAGAAGAAGGATAGGGATAAGTCTAAGAAAAAGATCTCAGCTCACGATGGTTCATCTTCAGACTCACAAAGGTAAGCTTCTTGGAATCTATATTTTACGGAATTACAATTTTAAGATTTATAATCCTCCCCTTCCTGCATATCACTCTCAGTTGGGCAACTCAATGCATTAAAAGGACAAAAAATTATTGGTATTAATGAACAATATCATTTCAGCGATCAGGAGACGCGGAAAGAGTCGAAAAAGAAAGATAAGAAAGAGAGCAAGTCGAAGAGAAAGGAAAAAGATTTAGAAAAAGTGGACGTGGAAAAGAAGTCGGAGGAACAAGAGGCGAAATCAAAAAAAAGGGACACTAAAGAAGGACACACCACCAAAGAGGAAGAGAAGAAGTCCCATGGGAAAGAAAGCAAAAGCAAAGCAGCTAGTAATCGAAAGGATCGAAATGAAAAGGTAATGAACTTACTTAGATACTAGCCGTGCTGTCCCCATTCATCAGGAAATTCTCAAAACAGGTGCATTTCCCGTACATATTGAATATTCCATGACTCATTGGGCAAACTGTTTTAATTTGATTTTACTTGGAAAATTCGTCGATATTTCTTAAACTTACAATAATATTAATCAAGTGTGGTACATCTGTCTTGAAGTCGGTTCCCGGTAGAAAATATGACAGAATCAGATGAACTCAGGAGTTGTAGGAGGAACCTTCTTTGTGCCTTTCGTCACGCTTTTCCTTATTGTATTTTTACTTAAAATGGGGTTGTTCCTCTTTGATTTCCTTACTTTAGTAGTATGTCCACAAGAGTATTAGGTGTAAGTAGACAATGTTTGTTGCAAAAACGTACTCATAGCATCTTTTTCTTACCGTATTTTGGTGGATGTAAAGACTTTGTGCAGAATTGAAAAAGTTAGAAGATTTTCGATCAGGCAAAGCTTACAAATTTTGTAAAAGTTTTTAATCCTATAAATTCAAGTGTTGAATGGTTGAGTCACAATGTACCACGTCCAAAGGCAGAAAAGGCACTTCCTTTGTTTGAATGTTAGCTAAGAGTTCGGTTTTTAAAACATGAGACTCGGTTCTTAATCTAACGATGCCCTGCTTGCTCATTTCATGCTATTACTTAGCCCACTTTATCGACGAATCGTCATAAGGAGTACTAGGTAACACTAGAAAGTAAGTACTATTTAAGTTTCATGACGCAATATAAATATATATATACAAATATATATATATATATAAACATATGAATATGCGTACTACCGAAAGCGATATGTTTCCCGTTTATTTTATTTTTTAAATTAAATATGCTAAGAATCCTAACAGTGTAGGTGTGTGCTGCTTATTATTAAGAAAACCACTAATGATGTTAATACTAAGGCATTTCACTACCAAGGGATCAACAGGTAACTAATGTGGCAAATATATATTTATTTTTAATTTACTTAATGCAATGTTAATTTTAGATATTTTGTTTTTGGAATGGTTTGAGTAGGAAGAGTCTCTTTCTCTCTCTCTCTAATTCTTTTTCTCTGTCTATCTCCTCTCACACATACCTGCTTTTTATTTTCTTGTCCTTCAGTTAAGAGAAAGAGAGGCACACACATACAGAAAAACACAAGTGTGTTTTGTAAAGTATTGGGTAATTTTTGTTTCAAAAACCCATTACACAAGAAATGTTGTCAGTTATTATTTCACATTATGATTAGGCCAACAGCCACGTTATTCATTCTATTATGCGGAATTTTATATTGTTTAAAAGGATTGTCAGTCAAAATCTATATCGGAATAGTCATTGAATAGTTTTTCTTAATTGTTACTATTCGGTTTTTGTTGGTGCTCAAAAGTTAATTTTCCACGCCATCTCATAAATTTGTTCGTACCCATGACTTTGTTTAGCTCAATTTTTACTTTTTTTTTCTAAAATTGGTAGTCACGTCTAGCTATAACCGTATTTGCTCGTACTCAGACATTCGTGTAATTCTTTAATTTTTGCTTTGTTTTAGAGCTCCCGTAGAGATGGAAACTCAAAGAGGAAGGGGTGCGTTGCAGTGGACTTACGTGAGAGGTAAATTTATTTTATTGAACTTTCATCGGCCAGTCATTTGAATATGTTAATCACTAAAAATGCTAATGAATGAAAAATATTCAATTTTAGTTCATCAGAATCAGATAAAATAAAGAATAACAGAGACCAGTCGGAAAGTAAGAGTAAACATCCGAAAAAATCTATCAAATCTGACAGCAAAACAACAACCAAAAAGGAGAGTAAATCTGAGCATGGAAAACTCGAGGACAGGTTGTCCAAGAACAAGCAAAAAAGCAAATCTCCTTTGCCGAGACGTCGGGAATCTCGGTCTCCGTACAAAAGATCGCGTTCGCCCAGGCATAGAGGTTACCATAACAGCGATAGATCGCGTTCGTTAAACCGAAGCAGATCCGGCAGATATCGCGGAGGGAGAGGTAGATCCCCACGTCGATCGCGATCAAGGAGCTATAATCGTTACCGTCCTGCGGTATCATCCAGAAGGAGATATCAGTCCAGGAGCATATCACGAACAAGATCACCTCGTCGTAGAAGGGATAAGTCTAGATCTTTGAGTCCAGCTCAAAGTCGCAGGAAGAACGATTCTCGGAAGAAGAGGAACGGAAAATCGACCACACCAGTTAAAGATGTGAAAAAAAGTAAAACCAGAAGCGAGAGTAAAGATTCCAGTTTGAGTTACTCACCAATTCAGAGAAATCCGGAACGGTACGCCCATTTGTCGGATGACAGAGAGAAAAAAAAAACAGAAGGGTAAAAAAGACAGTAAGAGCAAGCCGAAGGAAAAGGCGAAGTTAATGCCCAGAGTAAGGTTAAGGTCATCGAGTTCAGAAGACGATGGCGAACTTCCCCCGGAACCTCAGAAAGTAACACCGGAAGAAAGGGATTCCGAAGCGAGAGCACTGGAAATTCTTAGAGCCAAAGCCAAGGAATCGTTGGAAAAGAAAATTCCAGCAAAAGTTCCGATTGTACCATCCTCAAGTGAAACATCAACAGAAACAAAAAAGTCCATAGAACAACCACAACTCCTGCAACCTCCAGCTGCAGTGAAGGCGACTTGTCCTGAGGAGCCAAAAAGTGAGACCCTAATTCAAGGAAATATACAACAGGTCAAGGTAGAAGATATCGCCATACCCGATGTACCACCGCTTCCACCGACGACTCCTCCAGTTCCGGCTAGAAAATCAAGGTCAAGGGACTCTTCTTCTGGCTCTGATTCTGACAGGTGAATAAAATTAGATTCTATTTGAAATCATTTCATTATTTGTTAGAGAAGTCTATTGAAAATCGTTCAATTTCTTTCAGTTCTGATTCATCAGACGGGAGCAAGTCCTCTAGTAGTCGGAGCGGATCATCCAAGAGTTCCGATTCATCAACAAGTGCAAAAAGCAAGACAAAATCACCCAAACAAGACGACAAAAGATGTTCAAGGAGTCGAAGCCGATCCCAGAAGCGAAACTACTCTCACTCGAGAAGTTCAACACGGAAAAAGAGTCGAAGCACATCACATAAAAGATCAGTAACGCCGGATGTCACGAGCAAATCCTCTCCCTACAAGGCCAGAAGCAGAAGCGTTTCCTACCAGAAGAGTACTACGTCAAGGAGGACTAGAGTGCGAGCCGGGAGTCGATCTCGAAGTAGAAGCACTTCAAAAGCTGCAAGAAGATCAAAATCACGGAGCGAGTCAAGAAAAAAGTCGCGCAGTCCGAGTCCTAGAAGATCGCGAAGCAGGAGCGTGTCGAAGAACGGAAGGTCTCATTCGAGAAGCGCATCTAAGGCAGGAAGAAGGTCAAGAACTAGAAGTCGGTCGAAGAACGCCAGGTCAGTCAGCAGGAGTGTGTCAAAGAGGCGATCGAGGAGTCGAAGCAGAAGTAGATCAAAACATTCAAGGCTTTCCAAAAGCAGAAGTCCAAGGAGAAGCACGTCAAGACATTCTCGATCCTTCAGCAGTAGTTCATCCAGGTCGTCTAGAACGAGGTCTCCGTCGATACCAAGACGAAGAGGATCTCCTAGTTTTCTAGACAGGAGACGAATCACCAGGTACAAGCGTTGCAAGTAGATGTTCGAATGCCTTTAGTTTTCATAGCTCCAATGTTGTGAGTCGGTCTCTTATTTCACTGTTGACGTATCCACAACCATATCCAAACCTGATTTTAAATAATTTGTCAAAATGAAATGGGTAACTTGTTCTTTGCTCAACAAAGTTCTTGAGCAAAACTGTTAAACTGACCGAGTGTCCGGTCCAATTTTCCAGAAGAACTCCTGCCTTTCTCACATTTATTTAAGTTTTATTTTGCTTTCATGCAAATTTTAGTTTTTTTTTGTTATGACATTCTTAGTTTTTGTTATTGCTACCGATTTTTCTTTTTGTCATTGTTCTTTTTGATTTTCAGCCGTAGAAAACCAAGCAACAGAAGTAGATCGTATGAGAGAAAACGTCGCTAAATGTCCATGTTGTGATGATGACGGGAGACCTGCACGAGATTAGTTTTAATGTTTTGCACGTGCACCCAAAAGTCCACCATGGACACACGTGTGTTTCTTTTGTCACTTCTCTTGCGTGAGAGAATTGAATGTGTCCCGGTTGCGGCCAGAGGTTGTCTGCTGGTCATCACTGTCACAGTTCTCGTCGTTGCGGGTGCCACCCAACACCAGCCGATGTACTCCGAAAAGTGTTTTCCTCTGTTGTTTTTAATTCCGTGACAGGCAAACTGAATTTCTATCACACATCTAGGTTTTTACTATTTGCAATGTAAGACTGATGAATTTTGACGCAAGGGCATGTCACTGTCAAGGACGCCATATCTTCAATGTATTTGGAGGAATGATTCCTAAGTTTTCTTTTCATTTAGTCCATTTTTACTATTCTTGTCCCCCGATGGACACCCTCAACCCCTTCTTGATCTACCAAAATGCGTTGATCTAAACTGCTAGAACCCTTAGATTTCCCCATATTTCATTTGTATACATTAAGATCTGGTTGATGGTTCCATTTGTTGTGATTTAGACAAGTCTTGGTTTCTGATGCTGTCGCAAGTCCTTCAGAAGTTTCCTTCATCATTTCTCCCCTCAATTATCGGTACTCTGTCACCCTCGTGAAGAGTACAATTTCTTCAATTTCTTAAATTGAATTGAATTCAATTCAAAAAGAAGAGATGAACTTTCGTTGTTCCGTAATTGTAAACGGTGCACAGAAACGACGAACGTTATTTAATAATAATTGTAACGACAGGAAAAACCGACCCACCCTCTGTGTTATACTGAAAGTGTTTTTTAAGACTTTTTTGTAGTATACTTAAGTAATAAATATTGCATTATATTTTATTTGTTTTTTTATTTATTTTTTGTGAAATTTGAATAGCATGTGTGTTGAACAAATAGATATTCTTTTATCCACAGGTAAGATAATTGCTTTTATTATTAACAATCCTCAGCATGTATTTGCTTTTATTTCTTTGGTTTCAATTGCATAATACTATTCTTTGCTGTTTCTTTTAATATAAATACTACTTTTTTCAGGAAAAACAATGTTTTACGGGGTTTTAACATGCCTAATTTACTAAATAACACTTTATTATTTCGTTTGCTACTTTGCATACTGTGGGAATTTCCGTTAATTTAGAGTTGCGAAACTTATTTACCGGATTAAATACATTAACGTTTTAAAACCAGTTTTTGATGCTTTTTATTCATCTGGGTGGTGTTTTGCTTTGACAAAAATCTTTAAGAACAAAACTAGTGTAATTGGAAGTTTGGGAAACGGTGGGATTTTTATGTAACCTTTTTAGAAACCTTTTAGAATGGATGAGGCCTTTTTCTTCTACTAAAATTTTATTGGGAAAGTATGCCTGTAATTTCATAAATATATAAATTACATTAAAATGGTTGTTTTAGCGCGAGGAAACGTCCAATTCCTTATCACCGCGCTACGCCTTCTAGCTCTAGCAGCTGCAGCAGTTCTAGTCGCAGCAGAAGTCCAAGTCCTAGGAGTTGGACGCGGTCACGCAGCCGCTCGACTCTGAGAAATCGTCGCATCCATACAGACGCTGACACAAGACTGAGGGTATCCAGAAGTAGGTCTCCATCAGAAAAACGACACTCGTCTCCAGACTCTCCACACGCTGTGTACGAATTAGATTCACCTCACACCACACCAGTACGACAGAGCAGTTCACCAAGAGTGACTGCAGAAATGGCAACAACCGCTACGACGACTACTTCTACCGCCACAGCTCTCACTCCCTCTCCGGAGGAACGTTACGAAGAAGCAACTGAAATGGAGAGGTTTTCACCTCCACCCATGGAGGATGTGGAGGAACAAGTTCAGACTCCGGTTGTGGCTAGTGAAACTCAGACAGTCGGCGGTATCACTTCTATGCCGAGGTCAATTCCACATGGCCGCCCGGCCATACATCATATACACCCATCATTAGCTTTGCTTCATCACGCTCGGCCCCATGGAGGCCTATCACTAATGCCGGAGCCTATCATAATTGACCCCTACCATCCACTGCTGAGAGCTCCACTCCAAAGACACATACCTGGGTCCTACTACTCACCCTACTTGGGAGCTCCCTATTGTTGAAGGTATCATTAAATCTAACGGCAAACGCTTTCTGAGTCAAAAATTGACTTTCGACAATATGTGACATCAACGATTGCCATTCGATGGCTGCTAGACAATGTGTTGACGATAGGTCCACAGGTATTTACCAGCCGCAAAGTCAAGGCAACGTGAATTTTTCAACTGTGTTACCAAACCCAACGATAGACACGTGCAATTACTCTTTGACTCAATATTTGAATTATTCGAAAATAATAGGGTGAGTAGCTTAAATCAAATTAGAGAGAAAAGGAAATTAGCCTAACAAAAAAATTTAAAACTAATTTTTCTGACTTGGTCGGGTCATATTGCCCAGACTAATACCTTTCTTTTGTCTATTTTTAAAGTCCTCTAGGTGGGCTCGAGTTTCTTCACCTAATTAACAAGCTATGGCAAACTCAACTATTTTTTTCTACACAATCACAATCGCAATCCTTTTTCCAAGCTCTGCTGGTTTTTTGTACTTTTATTTTACTCAGTCTGAATTCATTTTTTTTTTTACTGTCCTCAACCTTAGTGTCCTAAACTACGGAGAGTGTTTATTGTCAGGTTCCAAATTCCCTTCCACACTCTAAGAGAATTCTGTCCATAGTCATCCAATCTATTTACAACTTTTCGATTACGATTACAACTTGAATTTTCTACAGTTTGGGTACTGCCGAGTCAGTCTCTTAAGGCTTTATTATTAGTTAGTTCTACTTAATTTTTTTAACTTATTTATTTATGTATTTTATTGTATTATTAACTATAAGATGTAACTTTCTGCATTCATTTACCTAGTCACTCATAAGCATCTGTCAAAAACAGTTATAGTTTTATGCATTTATTTATTTTATATATAAAACGAGATTATTGAATTTTGCTCCAGGTAAAAATCCACGGAATTTGCAAATTGTGTGATTTTGTTTTTCAATGGGTGATATTACCTAGTCTTGTGTACTCCAATTTTTAGTTTGTAATTCAATTCCGATTGTAGGCAGTGAAGAGTAACTTTTTTAAAAAAAAAATGAATGAACCGGTAATTTCACGAGAACCTTCCAAAAGATTGAGGAAGCCGCTGCGACAGGTTCTTGACTTATTTAATAAATTAGTGATTTATTTATTTCGTTTTTATTTCTTGAGTCACTCAAGAATAAATCAGCTTTGTGTTTTTGACAATTTGAGTACGCTTAGTATCTCTTGGCTGTGACCAATGTATTTATATAATTGACATTGGCTATTAAATTAGTAATGTCAAAAAATAAGTCAGTATTCGCAATTAATGTCAACAAAAAAATTCTGATTAACCGTTGTTTGTTTTTCCATAAACTGAATTTTGTTAACAACTAACTCTACAAATGAGAATATTACTCAACCGGATCACACATGGCGTACTTTTCCAGTCTTTATTATCTAGTCATTCTACCTCCTTACAGAGATGTAACTCAATTTCTCTTGGCAATTCTAGCCTGATGTTAACTTAGGGAGGACTTAGGAATATCAAAACTCACTTTGATATTCTATTTATTATTATTTATTTAAAAATTATTACAATGCGATAATGAAAAAAATATAAATATATTTAAAAAGCGACTCCTAAGCTACTTAAGGTATTTTTTGTAATATTTTACTTTTAATTAATTTATTATTTATTTATTTATGTATTTATATATTCTGTACATAAAAAGAATACTTAATTTGAATTAGAAACGACGAGATTGTAGTCGTATCAGCTGTTTTGATCTCATGTTTGTTGTGATAACTTCTTATCTTCGTTGAGGCAACGTTGTCTGACAAATTATTATAATAAGAAATGGACAAAAACTGGTAATCGACGCTACATTGTACTTATACATAGTATGTAATTGTAATAATATATGTAATTTCTTTTTTCTTTGGAAGTGAATAATCTTATTATTGACATTTCCTGGGATTTTTCGTTTCACTAAAAATGTTGACGTATTAAATTATTAAAAACTGTTGTGGTTGCAGTTACCTGTACCCCCTATTTATAATTTACGTATAAGAAGTATACAATACCGCTTATATATAACCGGTGTATAACAGTGAATACCTCGCTTAAACACGCTAAATTTGCAGTATGCTATCGACTGTTACACAGTCCAGGTTTATAATTCTTATAATATATAATTCTTATAATATAATACAAAATTCTTAAAATTTTTGAATTAAAAAGTTATAATTTAGTGAAAATCGAATTAAAATTAACAAATTTGAATATCATTGAATATCGTAGTTTAAATTTAAAAACGTTCATCGTGGTAATCAAAATTGGTTCAAAGAAGTTTCAAAAAAGTGGTCAGAAAAGAACCTAAAATATTTTGGAAGCTACCTTTCATCTTCTGATGTAAGGGCGGAATCCCTCATTCCTCATTTAAAACTTAATTTATTTATTCCGTCATGCCGAAAATCGAAATGTGCAAATACTGGCGCCTTTTTTTTAAATCCACATCTGTCGTGACTTTAGCCGTAGCAGTGTAACCAGCATGTGTTTCAAATTTTTGTAAAAATGGGGAGCAGGCTAGAGAAGTTCGGTGGAATATATTCAAGGTAAATGAAATAGTTTAAAAGTATAATTTATTAATTATTAATCAACGTATCAATCGCTGCGATAATATTTACTCAAATATTTTCTGTTATTAAAAAGTTTGTTATTGATTACTTTTGAACATGCGGCATTTTAAATCTATATAACATTCATTTATTGACTATAAAGGTAATTAATTTAATGTATTTATTGTAGATTAAAGAGCTTACTAAGAAATGGTGTGATTTCTGAAGTGGATAAACCCTTATGGTTCGATATCTATACAAATTTCCCACCCGACAGAGAACCGGAATATAACAATCCCGTCGATCCGAACCCAGTAAGAGAAATATTCTACCCTGAGGACAAAGTAAGGGCTAAAATCCATGCAGCTTTTCAGGAAAAACTTGGTACCATAAACTTAAGTGATTCTAGCAGGGAAACAAATTCCCAGAAATGGATCAAATTGTTTAACAATTACATTTTGGACGGAGAATCAGAAGACGGAGCTGTAGAGAAACTGAAGCAAGAAATTTTTACAACTGATACTGTAACACATTCAAATGACAAAAGAATATACATTAAACATTTAGTTCAATCAGAAAACCCTCTTGCTGTACAGGATTCAAATGAAAAAAGTTAGATTTAGAGTTTTTGTAATACTAATGTGTTCCTTATAGTAGAAAACCTAAGAACTAGAGTGTGCTATTATTTTATTCCTTATAATTTTTTCTATCAACAAAAATTTTCAAATGTTGCATTTCTTCAACATTTAAGGGCAGTAAAGTTAAAACAATGTCTGCTGTGATGATTTCTCAAAAAAATAGTGGAAGGGTTCCATTTATTAAGTCCATTAAATATGAGTTCTCTATTTTAATAAAACAAAATGCATATATTGTAAATAATGGCTTGTACATGGTATACCAAAAACAAAGAATTAGCAAAACACTTACTTTCAATGTCTAATTCATTGAATTATTCATTAATAAATAAACTATTATTACACTGAGCAAATAATACACATATTCAATTACAAATTTTACAGAAACAATTGGAAATCAAAGTAATCTGTAAAAAAGTTAAAAAATAGTCCACTGAAATATATATATTTTAATAGAAAGAAAAAAATATTATACAATAAACTGTCATGTTAGAGCATATTGAAATTCATTACTGTTTTCATAGTCACACATATCCAGTGCTATTTCACAACTTTCTCGAACAACTCTGTTTTCATCAGTTACATAATTTTTTAGAATATTATAGCACACATCTGTGCCTATGGCACCCAAAGCTTCTGCACACTCATGCCTGACCATTTCATTTCTTGTTTTGTCTTTCAAGCAGTCAATTAAAGCAGGAACAGTAACAGGATTTTGCAGTTGACCCAAAATAAATGCTACCTCATGAGAAAATAAAGCACTTTTAGTTGTCAAACCCTTTGTGAGAATCAGTGCACTCTCATCTGTTCCAATATTTCTTAAGGCAAACATAGCTTTATATCTCTCAAATAAACTCAATGATTCATCAAACAGAATTTGACTAAGTTTGGACAGATCAGTTTCATCTGATGCCGGCGCTGGGTCTACACTTTGAAACAGAGTATTTGAGTTGTTTTCATCTGTAATTGATTTTCCTTCCACCCATTTTAGCCTGTCTAAGGCAAGTTGACACGTTTCCGCCACTTCCTGAATTTTATCACCTGTGAACTTCGTGAGAATCTCGATTGCAATTGGTGACCCAATGACACCCAATGCTTCTCCCGCTTCGTGACGAACGATGGCTTCTTCCTCCGTGTCCTCCAGCACTTTTATAAGAACGGAAATTGCTCGTTCATCTTGCATTTGACCTAAGCAATAGGCCAGTTCATGCTTGAGTAATGCCGATGTGTCGGTGAATGCTTCGCTAATGCAAGATATTGATAGTGGAGTGACAATATTTCGCAATGAAAATAATGCTCTGAATCTTGCTTTTAAGGGTTTACTCGGATCTTTCAGAATTGCACCTATTGCTTTGATTTTCTCCTCCGGTACAGAAACCATTCTGCTGGCACTTAAAGTATAAAGTTAAATTAAAGCTAATAAAAATAAACGTGTGTATGTCACAGTCCATATGATCTCGTGGGTTTGAATTGTCTTCTGCCACGTTTCCCAGTCAAAAAGTAAACAAGGGGAATTTCAACCTTTCCCCAAGTTTTAACTTTTAACAAGCATCTGTGGTTTTAGTAAAATGACAAGCAGATTTAGTGGAGCTCTGCAACTAACCGATCTGGACGACTTTATTACTCCATCCCAAGTAAGCCTTTTATTAATTCTATCAGTATGTCATCATCCTTATTTTTTTTATTCAATGGTAAACTAAATTTTTTAGGAATGCATAAAGCCCGTCGAAATAAAAAAATCTACTTCATCAGGAGCCAAAATAAAAATTCGTGAAGACGGCTATTATGAGGAGGATACCAGTGGACAAATTCAAAAATTGGAGAAAGTACAAATTACATTGAATGATTGCTTGGCCTGTAGTGGTTGCATTACATCAGCAGAAAGTGTTCTCATAGGTCAACAGAATTTTAGTGAAGTGTTAAAGACCTTATCAGAAAATAAGAGACAAAGAGAAAAGGGTTTATGCAGCAAAGTTGTCATTGTTTCACTATCAATTCAGCCCATTTTGTCACTTGCAGAGAAATATAATGTATCACCAGATAATGTTACTGAGTGTTTGGTTACCCTTTTTAAAAATTTAGGGGCTGACAAAGTAATTGAAATGAGTGTGGCTGAGGATTTGGCTTTAATGGAAGCTCAGTATGAATTTATTGAAAGATATAGGATTAATGAAAAAAATAATAAGAGCATGACAATGCTCTCATCATCATGTCCAGGTCTGTACTGTACATTTCACAGTTTTAGTCTCACATTTTGGGCCTCAAGTTGCTTTATCTAATTTGCTTCTTAGGTTGGATTTGTTATGCTGAAAAAACACATGGCAGCTTTATATTACCTTACATCAGTACTACAAAATCACCACAACAAATAATGGGCTCACTTGTTAAAAACAATTTGGGTTACTCACCTGAGGAAGTATATCATGTGACATTAATGCCTTGTTATGATAAAAAATTGGAAGCTTCAAGAAATGAGTTTTTTAATTCTCAGTTAAACACCAAGGATGTTGATTGTGTAATTACAACAAGTAAGTTTGTTGTAATTTCAGTTGCAATTGTAGTTTCACTTGCTAATTATAAATAAATTTTCAGTTGAATTAGAACAGCTGATTTCAGAGGAAAAAATATCACTTATCAATCTTCAGAGGCAGAAGTTAGATTTTCCATGGGGTCAAAGAATGAATACAGTTATAGGTCATGCAGGTTCAGGTTCTGGGGGTTATGCTCATCACATCCTGGTTAATGCAGCTCAAACATTATTTGGGATTGAGTTGGAGGAACTTAATTGGAAGACAGTTAGGTAAGTCAAGGAATATAAGCAAGAAATTAAAACAAAGGGCTTTTCTACTTTTAGAATTTATTAATTTCAGTGTCATTACAACTTTCTTTTAATTAAATAGAAAATTTTCTGTGCTACAAAACAAAGCTGTCATGTGAAAAATAGCATGTTCAACTTTTCTACAGAATATTTACTCATAAAGTAAATATTATTTATTACCTCTTCAGTCTTTGGCCAAATAACTGGAATCCTCAGGATTGCAAGTCTTAGTTTCATTTTAAAGCTGGTCTTTCATTTGAATTATTCATATTCAAACACAAAATTTAAAATTTAACAGTATCTTTTGCACTTTTATCCCAAAAATTGATTTGGCCTCAAACGAATTTACTAGAAAAATAATCATTGAGCAGGAATAGTAAACATAATTTTATATAAAATAAAATGGTTCTATCTCAAATTGCCAATAATATTTATAATTAAAAATAATTAATTTGTACTCTGATTGACAAAATCATATAAATATAACTTGGTTCCCCACCCCTTTCAAATTGCAATAAAATGACATCAGTAAATCTTGATTCAATTTTGTATGGTTCTGCACACATGTAATATGGAAAACAAAATTACTTTAATTACATATTGGTATAGATATATCTGCTTGGTGATGACTGTGATGAGCAATCACAAACTTTAAAAAAATAAATTTTAATCAATATAAAATCTAGAGTAGGCTCATTCATGAAGTACATAAAAATAGAACAAACATTTTAAGCACCTCAGTTTTACATCAAAGCAAAAGAACCAAAATTAAGTATTGACATCCTTTTTTGCATCTAGAAAAACTATACTTCTTATTTTTTATACAAATTTTACAAAAATAACAACAAAAACCATTAATATCATCTTTACTATTACAAAAATATATTTACATGATTGTAAATATTAAAAAATAACCTTAATACTTGTTGCATGTGCACCTAAGCACAACATTTTTTCGTCGGCAGTTAACAAGACAACATTTGGAGCAAAATTTATTGTTTGGCTATTAACAGATTTAAGATTTGTAATGACCCTTTTTATTTCAGTTGAGGAAATAACAATATTCCTTTCTGAATTATGCCATTGCACCCATCTGAGCATTTATATGCTTTGTATTTATGAAACACTTTTTTGTGCAATAAGCTGCTTGCTTCCTTTTGTATATGATAACTTAGCCTATGTATTCAGTTAAATACAGCAGGCTTGACATAACTAGCAGAAAATGTGAAAATTTTTTAGGCAAACAGCAAATAGTGTGGTTGTCAGTCATACCTAGCCTAGGACCACTTTGCAGCAGTATATTTGATTTACAAACACAATATAGGTCATGTATAAAATTTAATTTTATAAAGCAACTAACTGTGTTCAACAATTACTCAGTAATCGGCAAATGTAACCGTACATGGTAAAAAGCAGTTACTTAAGTATTTATTTCTCGTTAATTTAACCGCGAGTCAATAGTACCCTGATAAAGTAACAAAGTGAAATGTTGGGAACATTGTTTCTCTCAGTTTTTACCATTTTTCAGGAATCCTGACTTCATGGAAATCTTCGTTGAACACGAAGGGAAAGAAGTGCTCCGTTTCGCCATAGCAAATGGATTCCGAAATATACAGAACATAGTTCAAAAGCTCAAAAGGAGTAAATGTCCTTATCAATATGTCGAAATAATGGCTTGCCCTATGGGATGCCTCAATGGAGGGGCTCAGCTCAGGCCTGAGGACGGACTGGGTCAGGTCAAGGACTTCGTCCGCAAACTGGAGGACGCTTATAGTAAGTTACCGAAAATTGCGCCAGGACCGACAATCGAAAAACTCTACAGGGAATGGCTGGGTGGCTTTGGCAGTGATAAATCTGTGGCACTTCTTCACACGAGTTACCGGCAAATAGTGAAAATGGAATCGGCACTCACTATAAAATGGTGAAAACTATTTATGTCCTTTCGGCTGTGTCATTAATGGACGGTGCAATCGACCATGACTGATTTTTTTCTACTTCTTGGGTCACAACGATGAAGAGTTCGCGATCGTTGTTTTTCAGTTCTGTTCGCAAGAAGTCGATGAGTTTGGATGACTGCAAAGAAAAACAAAGAAGTTGAGGCAACAACTATGAGGTACTTCAATTTTGTTTAAAAACATATTACACTTTGTTTTTTGGTCTATGAAATAATCATTTTTGGTGATTTTCTAAAGAAAAGTTCACATTGCACTAAACATCAGATCATAAACAACTGATCAATGCATCAATACTGGTTACTGCTACCCTTTAACTTACACCCTCAGTATATTTAATAAAAGTTTTTATGAATTTAAATGTATTTCTCCTAAACTACTATACAAAAATAACAGGTTAAATATGACTACACCTTAATCTAGTAAATATAATGGATTTCAAACAAATATTCTTACATCTCCAAGCACTTGTGGAACATCATTTTTTGAATCCAAATTGTAATACTGGCCATCAATTTCTCTAATAGCAATCCAATGTCTCCTGTGTAATCTAATTGTTATTATAGAGAATTTATAATCACTTGGTGTGTTGAGTATAAAACCTACAACTTTTGACAAATTTATGGTTTGTGGGTCTCTAAAAAGAAATAAATTGTTTTAATCTATAAAATAATTGTAATAATAATAATAATAATAATAATAATAATAATAATAATAATAATAGTAATAGTAATAATAATAAGTTACATTCTCCTAATGCATAAAATATGAACCTAAAGATTCTAAACTGTTTTAATTGTCAAAGTTTACTAATATGTTCATAATGAAGTGATGGTAGTATATCAGTAACATTGGTTAGTAGTGATGGAATTTAAATATTTTGAAGTATCAGTGAAGGTAACAATAAGTATGTTTGATGATATATCTAAGTGAGGTATAGTTTACTGACAAAACCAAAAAATATTTAATATCTGTTATTAAAAAAAATTATACTTACTTTCTTTTATCAAACCAAATTCCTTCATATCCTCTGGATTGCAAGGCAATTAGAATTACATTGATATCATAATTACCAAGTCCTAAAACAGACTTGTGTGGATTGAACCAAGAATTAGGTGCCAATGTTTCACAAATCCCATCTAATTCTTTTTTGT
The DNA here is from genome assembly GCA_037055365.1 of Polyplax serrata. Lineage (NCBI taxonomy): Eukaryota > Metazoa > Arthropoda > Insecta > Psocodea > Polyplacidae > Polyplax > Polyplax serrata. The sequence goes on along the minus strand of JAWJWE010000037.1, from coordinate 1,607,959 downwards.
CATACGTCTTATTTTGGAATAGATTATTAAGCGCATGTAATGCACAAAGTTCTTTTACCTGAAAAAAATAATCAAATGCAATATAAAGGTGCGATATACAAGAAGTCCCTGATTTCGGATTTTAATAAAAGTCGAATGATAAATTACTTCCGGAGCAAATCATGCGTGAAAAAGTACGAAGCTTACGTGTACTATTTCTTGTCGTTTAAAAATTATTGAAACCTTTTTAGAGGAAATAATACAACGAACATTACAATCCGTTTGGTTAGGTAATTGGTCTTAGACTACAGGCATGGTGTCCTCCACGTGAAAGGTAATTTACCTGTTTTTCATGGTAGATATCCGTCATCTTTGTGTGAACCCTTTTCTTTTATACAAGGCTGCAGCATTTTCTTGACGTGGTCATCAGGATAACTCGCAAGGTAACATTGTAATTTAAATACGGTTCTCCTGATCGAAAAAATCAAGTAAACAAAGTGGGTTAAGTTGGTAGAACCAAACAAACGTCAGTTGGAGGTTCTTGACACCCTTGTTCTAATTCCACGATCGTTTTCCATATCTTAATGATGTCCTCGGATTTTGGTTACTACTATTTTATTAAATTGTTATTAAGTCGGTAAATAATAAAATCGAGTAATAACATATAAAATAGGTGTGATTGTTTTCTCGCCCCGATTGGGAGAAATGTCGTTTCGTCGTTACTGTTCCGGGAACGCCCGTCTCGTATTATAATCGGGCTAATACAAGACCAGTTAATATGGAAAATTTTCATTCACAAGAATTATTATTCGTACCCAGTTAAACTTAAAAAAGTTTAAAAACACAGGTAATATTTACAGTTTTATAAAAATGTGAGAAACCTTATTTTAGCTAAAGGGTTTGCGACCTTAATGATCTAAAGTGCATTTAGGTCTAAGACTGTTTTGCTGAGAAAAATTTAGTCACACAGTCACATTAGAAGCTGGTGCTTTAAGTCTCCCAAGTTTTTTATCATTTCAGACTGCTAAATTGTAGAAATACAGTATTGAATTGAGTAAATATTAAAGTGTACAGAAAAAATTTGTGTAGTACAGTTTTGGATTTAAATTTTTGTTACCTTATTGAGATTATATTTTTCTTATTGTAATTCAAAATCGCTTCCTAAACATAACAATACAGTACATTCTAAAGATAATTTTGTGTTTGTGTTAACCATCTATTAGTTTATGTGTGTTTTACCAGGTATTGTTCATTATTTAGAAATTCTTTTTTGTTGGTCTAAGTTTGGCACAAACAGGGCAAATAATTAAAGCAGTAACATTTGTTCCTTAACTTATTTTATTTCAATTTATTTTGCATAAAGACTAGGTAATATTCTGTATACAATATAGGTATAATAAAGTACCTATTTACCTATTACTTAATAACATTATTTATTTTATTTATTTAGTTGTACAATGGGGAACCTAACAAGCAGACAAAATGTTGGAATTGAAGAAGTAGATGTTGTTTTAAATAATGCATATAAATATCCACCAAAGTCAGGGAACTATTTTGGAAGCCATTTTATCATGGGAGGAGAAAGATTTGATACACCTCAGCCAGAAGCTTATTTATTTGGTGAAAATGTAGATTTAAATTTTTTAGGAAGTAAACCTACACCTGTAATTATACTTGATCTATTGTAATGTATAATTTTTACAGTAAAAGTTTAATATTTAAATAATTGTAATTTGAATTTTAGTTTCCCTATCCTCCTCCACAAGCAAATGAGCCAACAAAGACCCTTAGAAGTTTGGTGAACATCAGAAAAGAGTCTGTTAGGTTTGTAAAGGCTCCTGAATCAGTCTTGCAAGTAAATTACTCTGAAGATACTCCAAAGGAAAATAAATTTAACATTGAGTTTGCATTTGATTGTGATTCAAAATGTACCATAACAATTTATTACTTTTGTACGGAAGAGGTTACCAGTTCAGGATTAGTGTAAGTGTAGTTTAATTTCTTGACCTTTTGCAATTGTGGTCAATTTGTGAAGTACATAATACATAATTTATTCAAATTTTTAGGTATACTCCTAGGGATCCAACAATGACATCAGAGAAGTTTCACTATAAAAGAGGTTCTAATCAACAGTTTTGTCAGACTTCTCATGTGTTTGATCCAAGTAAATTTTCAGATGATGAGCTTGGTTATGATTTAGAAAAGGAAATTATTCCAATAGCCATTCATTGTGTTGCAGAGGAAGGAGCTGAAGGTGAGTAATTATTAAATTGTTTCATTATAAAATAAATTCTTATAAAAGTTATTTGTTAGTATTGAATATCTTATGCAAAATAAATTAGTCTAGATGTTACTCTTTGCAATTGTAATAAATCAGGGTTTTTGTGTCATCTTTCTAGGAGAGAATCATCAGTCTCATACAACATTTGCTGTTGTAGACAGACATTCAGATGGAACTTACGTATTACGAGCACTAAAACAAAAATTATATGTTGATGGCCTTTGTTACCTACTTCAGGAAATTTATGGAATTGAAAATAAAAACCATGATACCTTTAAAGTCAGTCTATAAACTATCCTCATTTAAATATTTCTCTCCTAAATTGATTTTAAGTAAAATTTCTTTTTGCGGCAGGCTGTAAACGACGAAGAAACAGAAGACAATGGATCAGAGTGTGTAATTTGTATGTGCGATGTTCGGGATACCCTTATACTGCCTTGCAAACATTTATGTCTTTGTAATTCATGTGCTGACTCATTGAGGTATCAGGCCAACAATTGTCCAATTTGTAGGGCTCCCTTTCGAGCTTTGCTTCAAATCAGGGCTTTACAGAAATCATCGAATTCGGCTTCCAATCCGGCTCTGCATGCTGAGGTTTGTTTCAGAGCAACATTGGTAAACTAGACGATACCTCTGCAGGGAAGATTCATTTTATACTTAACTTTTCAGGGAAGTTGTGAGCACATTCCTCCTGGATACGAAGCCGTCTCGTTAATTGAAGCTTTAAACGGTCCGTGTACATTGCGGTCCACCGTCTGCCACGACATGGTAGAGACTCCCAATTTGGAAACCGCAGTACAAGCCGCCGAAATGCTGAACAGGTCAAATAACTCGGAGGAATGCAAGAAGTCGATCAGCGAAAATGGCAGCTTATACAGAATAAGTGGAGCCACGGCCTCTTCCACACCCGAATTCCGCATGTCTGTTTTGTTGGCCCGTGAGGATGGAAGCAAAAGTTCTCCCGCCTTATGCAGAAGAAGTTCATCTAAAAGCAAAGATCATCACCTAGATGACGACTACGGACAAGAAGAAAAGGTGGCAACAGAACCAGATCAGGTAAGTTACAGGAAAACATCAATTGGTCATTTCCAGAAATATGTTAGGCAGAATTCCATTTCTGTTTTAGTGCTTCGACGGGGACAGCGACGCTGAAAAATTGTCCCCACTACTGGTTTCTAAAAAGGTAGAACAGTTGACTGAGCAAAATGCTTTAGACAGAGAAGTACCCAACAGTTACTTGGAGTCGGAAAAAAAGGCCCCTGTAGACCGGGGAGAAGATTCTGATTACTACACTCCAGAAGACCCAACCCCAATGGCTTCCAGTCCACTTTATGAACCAGCGAAGGTAAGTAAATTTATTTGACTTGATTATCGCATCACAAACTTTAAAAAATTGAAAAAGACTTTTTAACCACACAAAAATACTCTGATAACTGTAATTATGACTTGAATGTAAATTAGATTGGATCTCGAATTGGATCTCCAGGCCTGGAAAAAACTTCCAGTGACTCTTGAATACAGAAATTTTTGTTCCTTTCAGTGTCAGACCTGAATTGCTGAAAGTGAATTGCACTCCGTTACTTTTTCCATTTTCAATCTAATTTCTTATTCAGGAGGCCCCCGTTCCATCGTCCGTCGAAAGCACACCTGGACGTTGGGTTCCCACCAGAGAGCCGACCATGACCGTCTCACTTCCAGGGACGCCAATAAGTACCTCGAGTCATTTGAGTGCCCGTTCGAGTGGCGACTCCTACAGTTCGACAAGTTCGACCCGTCACCTGTTGGCTCACAACTTGACAAACAATAAGCAGGAAAAGATCACGGCAAACAGTTCTCCAAGCGTTTAAAATTGTTTTGTTGCGACGGATAAAGAAACAAAATGAGGACAAAGTGGTGCAATTCATTTGCCTCATCAACCAAACCTTTAAGTTTTGACTGAGAAGAAGCAAAGATAAATATTATTTATTGCTCTGGAACAGGATGAAACCAGGTGATTCTGAGATCTGTAAGCACGGGCCATTTTATAATTACAAACTAAATATATAAATACATATTCGTAATCCATTATTTTGTTGAATATTGTGTGAGAAGCCGGTCATTATTGTAGACAACACGCTACAAGAACCTTTGCCGGGTTTTATTTTAGTGGACAGTTGTTAATGGTTTAGTCAGCGAATGATTTTCGTAAAAATCTTTACCTTTATCTGTCAATAAACGTAAATTACAGTGTTAATCCTCATTGTTTAGTAAAAAAAAACCCCACCCAGCACAACATGTCATGATTCTATGAAACTGTGAAACTTCAAGTTGTTAGGCCACTAAATATAATAGAGAATAACGAAGGTGTAACTGTTACTTCTAAAAATTGCCTGAAAGTGTTTTCATTTCATGAGTTCATGTGTAGTTATTCATCTTTTCATGACTGATTCTAATTTCTTTTGACTTTGGCATTGGTTGCTACGATTGCAATGGCTTAGGGTTTCGCAGTAAACTTCTCGTACAAACCGAATATCCACTTGAAAATTACCGCAAAAAAAGTTTCAATTACGTAAAACAAAGGGCAAAGAACACATTAAGTGATTAACTTTAAACGGCAGGAATAAACATGCCAAGTTGGTCTCTTGTCCTTTTTGTTTGATAAAAATATAAGAAAAATATCCCAACCTTATCATGAATAAAAACACCTTAGTGTTAAAAAATATTTGTCAAAAAACAAACATAGAAGTTTTATAAATATTATGTATTTGTCAGAATTTATTTTAGTCACATTGAGTTGTTCAATTGTGATTATTTACAAGTTTGTACATTTGAGTAATAAATACATTTAAGATTCATTTTAAAAAATAAAATATTTCGTTTTAATTTCGTCTCTGTATTTAAATATTAATATCTGTATTAAATAGCCTTACCTTGCTTCGTTAAATGGTTGCCTTACAAAGTGAAATTAAATGTGTTAGGGAAGGATAACCCTTGTGGGTGACTCCTTTCTTGAAAATTAAAATTCTTCAAAGTCAAATTCTTCACTTCATTTCAAAAACTTTGTAACAAATCACAAATTAACAAAATTCTCTAGAATGATCTCGTTGAGTCCTCTGCTGTTTTATTTATCATTCTAATCTCAAGCCCCAAATCCTGATTCTAAGCCTTGGTTTCTGCTCTGACCAGCATTAGTATTATCTCGTCCTAGGAAACCTGATTCGTTTCTTTTGCCTAGGTATCTTGTTTATAAATTTGGACGTTGGTCTGTCGTCGCAAAACCTGATACAAAGGCTATTGCCGCTTCCCTCGCCTACAGATGTTTTCAAATGCCACATTTGTAAATCTATGTTCTTGTATGAGATATGACTATTAAAGTTAGGACAATATCTCTCCCATAAAAATTTTTTTTTAATCCATAAACTACAATATGACTTAATGGAAATTCTGTAATGAAAATTTGTTTTTTTACTGATCGTACCTTTGCATTCCAGCAACATAATAAATTGAGTACAAAATTGAACATATTCTAATAGTTGTCTTTCTTCAAAAAGCAGTAATTTTTCGTTTTATAAATAATAAAATATAATTTATGACAAAAATAACAAACTGTAGTTTTTACCTCCAAGTATTAATTTTCTCAACTAATAAATGGAGAAGTCGAGAAATGGTTGCAATGAAGCAAAATTTTCTTGACAATTATAAACTTCCTGAGCCGTCACACATTGTCGGGTATAATCATTAAATTTCAAATAAATTTTGCACGCCATTACTCAAATAAAATAATATTGGTTTGGCTGCAGTAAATTCTATTTTTCAATATACAGGTCTGAAGCCCGTGCATACCTCGTGTGAAAGAATTAACAGGAACTGCCTTCAGGACACCTCGTCTGTTTCAACAAAATAAAACCACTTAAGACACAATTAAAGTAAATCAATGGAAAAAATAAAATAATATATATAACGTACAGCGTGTTTTGCCGAACCCAATAATTTCGTACGGCCTTTCTGTCAATTTTTCCATTGAAATTCTATTGCCTATCTCACTTGGTCCCTAAGTATTGATAACTTTCATATAAACCATTTTATAAGTGTAAATAATATAAAATAAGCAATGTTTATTATTATACATAATAATTTTTGTTTTTAATTTTATGAAATGTTTTTCGATGTTTAAATAAAAGTTTAGATAAAAGTTCACGAGATTTGAACTTCATGTTTGTTCGGATGGTTAGCCTATACCACTCATTAAAAAAAATATTGAGACTTATAAAAGTTTGAACCTTTTATGATTTTATTACTGTCAGCCTTTGTAAAATCCGTACAAAAATAACGAACCGATACCGTTAAATACAGTCAGTATTTATAATTTCAATTAATACAATCAGAGCGTTGATGTTACAAAATTTCGACACAAAGCCTACAGGCATCTGATGTATGTTGGAACGATCATTGATATACTGCGTGAACTGGTCTGTCCGTTGAAATTCCAATCGATTTAATTGAATTTTCAATTATAGTTCAATCGGTGGAGCTTATAAAAATCATATCAATTACAATATCTACTTTATAAAAACAATCAAGGTATCCGAAAACATTTCTGGGAATGATGAAACACTACGTTCATCACAGGCAATCGATTTGAGTCTTGTCTCCATTTTCTTTTTTCTTTGAAGGCAAAATACAAGTTATCATTCAGGTTTTACAGGTACTTGGTTCTTTATTTGCCCTGAGCCTTCGATGCTGAGATCCTGATTTTGGTTATGACGTGTCGCATTGTCTCGTACTTCCCAGTTGAATTTGGCAGATTTTCGAAATTAATTACATCACTCACATTAACAGAAAACTGTTCGCGGGAAGGAAGTTTGGAAAATGGAGAAATGCTCTTTAGAATTGGTGTCCCAAACTCCGAATTCCTTACTGTTCCTGGTTCTTTGGTTTCGGAGCCTTGCGTACCTTCCGTCTCCGTTCCGGCACCCGACGACAAATCGTCAAAATTGAGTTTTGATAAAGGGCTGGACTCGACGTCATCCAATTCCATTAAGAGCTGGCGCTTTTTCTCTTCCATCTCTTCAATTGTTGGAGATGGTGGCCTCTTAGACTGAAATTTACAATTGCATTCAAATAAGTATTCCAAAAAGAGACATGTGGCACAAAAAAAAGACACCAACCTCTTCTTGTGGATTGTCTACCTTGGTCGATGACATTGATTTCTTCACATATGCCTGAATTGTTTTTGGCTTTAATATTTGAATGAGATTTTCTTTGCTCTGTTCCTCTGATATATCAGGGCACCCATACAATTTTGCTTCCTGAAAATAATTGATACATATTTACAATAACACATAAACAAAACAGGATATCCAATATTACACAGGTAAACAGACCAATAAAACTTAGTGTATAAGAATAATGTAATTTGAATGAAGTCAATTATTGTGCATTCACATGGTACATTTACATGTATTTATATATTGAAATGTGACTCACATCTTTAAAATTATCAGGGAGAGGAACATTAAATCCTGGGAACTCAATTATTTTAGTTATATCAAATTTATCCTTTGATCCTTCAGGTAGGATTTCACCCTCTTCCTCGTCATCCTCTAAAACTGGAACACCTGTTGTGTCATACATTGCAACTCCAGAATGTGAAACCTTGGCTTCCTCTAACCATGCAGGGGGATAACCCAACACTCTCATCCTGTAAATGAAACTGGGCTGCTGATCACTTCGAAGGCTCAATGCATTCCTCAATTTCTTACTAATACTTCCAGGCTGAATGGCACTGAACCTTTGGGCTTCATCTAAGTGGTAGCGACTGAAATGGAAAGTTTTGATTTGCAGAATTATTGTTGTTCAACAGAAAAATATATTTGTCATCAAACAATTCTCACCTCACTTTAGACATTTTCATTTCATTTTGAAAGATTTGGCGATTTCTACTGATCACCCTGAAGTCTTTTTCCTTATCACAATCCTTTAAATTATGATTCTCTAAACAGTTGAAGCAAGTTGTTTTGGTGGGACCGCGTAACTTCGCGCCCTCCTCGTCCTCGGCAATTTTATTGCTTAATACGAGATCATGATTTTTACCGTAGTGTGGAACGTCACAATGATTGCCATGTGTCGGAGTTGTGTCCATGTCGAAACTCACTAAATCGTCCTTTAACAATCTAATCGAATCTCTGTTGTATACTTTAAGTTCTAACTTATTATCGTCACTGGTAACCACTTCATAGTCGTCGACTTTCTGAGAGAAAAATCTCATCAGAACCGGCTTTAGTAGCTTCGAAGCAGTTGAGTCTCGAAATGAAATTCTGACGAGGGGCTCGGCATCCACGTCCCCCGAATCTCGACATTCACCCTCCGAGTCAATATCCATATCGATAACTGAATTTTCTTCGGCTGTTCGGTCTACAATATTTTTGAGTTTCGATGACGAGTGACTTTGTTCAACAATAATGCTTGCTGACGCTACTGGTTTACCTGAGATACCCTCATTTTCTAATTTTTGACTATCCTCGCTTCTGTCGTTTCCCGACTCTGACACACGATGTTTCCTATCGTTTACTTCATTACTGTCGCTACTATCTCGCGAAACATTCGCGGCGCACTCATTACCACACGAGTTTTCCTGCTTGATTTTCATAGAAAGGTTCTCTTTCCCGATAGACCTGCCTTCTGTGCTTAGTTCGGATTCCCCATCAGATGCGCCAACTTCGTCGAGAACGAAATAAAACTTATTATTAATTATTTCCTTGATGCGACCAGCCATTTTTGTTGTGCCATAACTGTCCTCCCAGCATGAGAACTGGGCCCTAAAAAACGTTACGTGAGGACACCGAATAGGTCGCGACCAAAAGAAACTTTGTTTTCATTCAGAACACTCCCCGTCAGACGTTTTGCAGATGCATGATACTCTTTTGTAAGGTTTTTCACCTTACGGTGCGTGTAATTCAAAAATGAAACTCTTCAAACTGATAGTTCATCAGAAGAATTTCAGTAGTATGTATTCGTTATGTTTGACAATGCTTTCCTTCTGTGAAATTATTGGTGTAACATGATTGTCGTTTAGAGAGAGAGACGTTCATTCGGACTATGTTTTTATAAGTTAATTTAATTGTTTTTTGATATTGCTATTTTGTGTCGTCCTACAATTCGTTCTGGGAATTATTAAATCAATGTTTTGACACTTTCTTCCGTTGACGTTGAAACAACAGGTAATTTGGTTGTGTATAAAATTTCAGGTGAAGATCTGATTATCAACCCAAAGGATTTTCCTGGTGTTAAGAAAGGTGACATTGTGGAAATATTTCACCCAGAAGATGAATTCAGTAGGTTATTACTCCAAATTACAGCCTTCAAAGAGGACCTTCAAACAAGAGGTAAATTACTAACATGGCACAGTTTGATATTTAAATGACCTTTGATATGTTCTTTTCATTCCAAATTATTTTTGTTTAACTAATGGGCAAAGTTAAATGTGACTTTTAACAGGGGTTGATAAAACTTGGAACTTAAAGTTGATAAAACTGATAATTTTTCTATTCCTACCTTACAGATGCCATCAGTGTGGAGCAAACTATTGCATCCACATTTCAATTACGGACCTACGCAGATGTTTACATGAATGTTGTGAGTCCAGAAAGTGTGGCACTGGACTCAATTGAACTGACATTCAAAGATCAGTATATGGGGAGATCTGAGATGTGGAGATTGAAAACTAGTTTATTGAATACATGTGTGTACCTGAATAAAAAAATTGAGTTTTGTGGAGGAAGTATACGATGTCAAGTGAGTATCTCAAAAATTAATAGCTCACCAATGGAAGACATTTCTATGTGTCATAAACTGAAACATCAATTGAACATATTTTCACAGGTGCATGAAATGTGGTCTCAAGGTGACAGAGTAGCTTGTGGAGTTATTGCAGAAGATACTAAAATAGTCTTTAGGTCCAATACAAGTATGGTTTACCTTTTTATACAAATGAGTTCTGAAATGTGGGATTGTAACATTCATGGGGACTTATACTTTGAAAAAGCAGTCAATGGTTTTCTCTCAGATCTTTTTCAGAAATGGAAGGTAATTTTATTAAAAATAAAAACTAAATGATTTTATTTATAATTCTAAGTTTAAGGTATTCTTGCAGAAAAATGGTAGTTACCATGAAGTAACTATAGTACTCTTCTCTCGAACATTTTATGAAGCTCAAGACTTGGAAAAATTTCCAACTTACATGAGGGAGTGTTTACAGCAAGACTACAAAGGTCGTTTTTATGAAGATTTTTACAGGTAATATCTGAAGCAGAATGCAACTATTCAATTAATACATAAATTTTGAACATAGCTCTAAGTTCACATTTGATTGTCATGGTTTATATTATTTATATTTTTCTGACTAGAGTTGCTGTTCAAAATGAGAGGTATGATGAGTGGACAAGTACTTTAGTTCAGTTACGAAAGTTGTTTACTGAATACCAAAAACAGGTTGTTGAGTACCATAAAAGAGATGGAGTTGAAATACCAAAGGCAGTCAATTCAACAGCAGCTCAGGGGAATTTTCTAGAAGTTTTAAACATGTCTCTGAATGGTAAGGATTTTTGCCCCTTCCTGTTATTTATCAAAGGGAAAGCAATGCTCATTAACTTGTCCAATTATTAATTTTAGTTTTTGAGAAACATTATTTGGACAGAAGTTTCGACAGAACGGGTCAACTATCGGTGGTCATCACTCCGGGCGTTGGTGTGTTTGAAGTTGACAGAGAACTAACCAACGTGACAAAACAGCGAATAATCGACAATGGCGTCGGAAGTGATTTGGTATGCGTTGGGGAGCAACCCTTACACGCAGTTCCCTTGTTGAAGGTACTTTTTGTTAAATTTATTGGTACCTATACGTTTCAGTTTGCCACTTAAATTCAATTTTAATTTGTTTTTATTTATCAAGTTTCATAACAAGGACAGTGTAAATGCAGTTGACGATTACAGTATGCCCCATTGGATCAATCTCAGTTTCTATTCTACAAATAAAAAGGTTGGACATTCAAATTTCACCCCCCGCATAAAGTTACCGCCGAAGAGACCGCTGGCCGTCGCCGATCCAGATTTGCCTAAATCGGGCAAATTAATTCAAGAAGAAGAAATTCTTCCGAATTCGGTTTTTGATTACGATGCCTATGACGCTCAGGTTTTTCAACTACCGATGGTGCCATCAACACGGTAAGGAAAACGAATGCTAACATATCCAGCAGAATACTCTACTGGATGTGCCTAATTCGTGTTGATTTCAGGCTGACACGTAATGAAGTGAAATCTGCTGGTAAATTAATTTACAAAAAAGGCAGCGTGGCCGCGGATGGACCAGATCCTCATAAAATTTCTAGAAAATTGTCCGATCCGGACATTCACCATGTTTCAGAAGATTCTCCGACGAACACCAACATGTCCAGTAGCATTCACTCTGTTTCCCTTTCAATTCCCATAGGTTCGCCATCCATGTCGTCTGTCAAACACAGTAAGTATGCACGGTTTAGTTGTAGGCTGAATTCAGCACACGTAAGTCCTCTTTATATATTTTAAGTGAAACCTCAAGCATCGCAAGAACTGAGTTTCTCAGAGGGTGAAAAACTAATTATCGGCAGTGCTGGTTCTTCGTTAACATCTACGCAGCCCACCTCTTCCATGAGAACTGGTCGAGGTCTTATTAATCCGTTCGATCCGTCACATGTCACAATTAAACTGACATCCAACAGAAGGCGATGGACCCATATTTTTCCAAAGGGTGAGAATTTCAAACCTCTAGACATGTTACCATAAAAATGCATTTCTTTATTGTGTAAATTTAAAATTGTCTATAGGTCCTACTGGTGTACTAATTCAACAGCACCATTATCAGGCGGTTCCTACACAAGTGAACAGTGACACCAGTAGCTGTCATTCCGGTTCTTCGCCAGATCTTCCTAGAGCATCATCTAATTCTAACTTAAATGAAGGTGGGTGTCTGTCATTTCGTCTGGGTGGAACCACTCTAGCACATGTTCAACAACCTTTAATTTGTAGGTGCAAAACGAAACCGTGGAGTTAGCATAAGTGGAGAACCATCAACAAAAGGAAACAAGGCCCTGTTATGGGGCGCAACCGGAGAACAGGAATGGACACCGGCTCTTACCACGGGTATGTTCCTAACAAATCAGGTTAAAAATTGATTCAACAACACGGAATAATAATAAAAATATAATAATAATAATAATACAACTTTTCCTGAACGTCTGATTGAGTTAGACAAAAAGGTACCTGAGAAGGGATGATCACATACTTTTTTAAATTTATTTTAATAGAGAGATTTTGCATTGTTTTTGCATGGGCACCACATAATTCGGAAGAAGGCGACCAGAAATTTAGTTTTGTCTTTAGGCAACATGAAAACGAAAAATTGCAAACATTTTACAAAACCTGGTCCTATTTTTGACAGAAAATTTTTCTATTCGATTTTTCAATTCCATCTTTCTGTATTTATTAGTTCATAATTTATGTTCGTGGGGGCCGATTGATTTCAGTGCATCTCTAAAACATGAACCTTTTTGAACTGGTATGGAGATGTTGAGGACTGGTTCGAGTTACAGCGGCAAGCAAGGCAAAACTCCAGTGGAGTTACATATTTTTGCTTTTTTATCATGAAATTGAAGTGATGAAATGATTAGATGCTCCCTGACTATTTCTGTTTTCTTTTTCAAATAGAACAAAACAATTTAATGTTTTCTCAGGGAATGGAACATTAACATAGTGAAAATGTCTGTTTTTCATGTGTCCTCCTGGTGCGGTCGATTCGGGCAACAGTCGGGAAAATCATCATAGGTTTGCAAAAACATAAATTTATCACTATATCTGTTTTGTACTTCACCTACTTCTGTTTATTTATTTATTTTATCTATTTGGACGAATCGTATTTAGAAGGCATGAAAAACTAGTGAATCTCTTCGTCTCAACAGAACGTGGAGAACTTTTTTAGACTGTCATTTTTTATCTAAATTTCACACTTTGGCATTGATTGAGCCAATTTGTTTTTCCCTCAAAAACGGCAAAGTCCACTGCAAGAAGGGCATTAAATAACATATTGTAAGGAATGGAAGATGATAAACAATGTCAAATGTCCTGGATTGGGATACCTCGAGCGATACTTGTACCTGTCTAGTAGTTTTGAATCGGTCGATTGACCGATTTTAGGTGCATGGGTTCATGTTGTTTAATGCCTTTCCTGCTTTAAAGAGGGCCTGAAACTTAACTCTTTCATTTGAATTTGTCTTACACTTCATTTTTAACTCCTTACTGACCTAAGTAAATGTTTAAGTATTGTAGTGGCTGTCTGTTCAGGCCTTTTAAATTGGAACTTTTCAAGTTCCATTCTCTCGAAAAATTCTCGCCCACTTTTGAATTGTTTATTCCCTTTTCTTTTTCACAATTCTTTTACCCATAATTACTGACCTCGTGTAATTGATTTCATTATATTTTAGTATAAATGCATTGATTCAAATTTAGTTTACTCCCTCGTCCCATGAAGTTGCTTAACTATTATTCTCCGATACGTTGTTTTCTCTCTATTGCCTCTCTTGTCAGATTCCCTAGATGTCAGTTTGAACTTCATTATTTTTTGTTTTGTCAGTTAGAGAACAGAATATTTAAGTGGTAATAAGTTCTACAAATCCTTTATTTCATAACTAACATTTTTTTGACATTTCTAAATGCCTTTTAAAAACATCTAGGTCCTGTCGAATGCATGACAACAAATCTTAAAATTTCAGGCACTCTTACAGGTCTGCCGTTCTACTTTCTTTCGCTTCTCTTGTGGTGCAGGAGTTGCTTGAAATTCTTTGCTTTCTAGAGAAAAGCTGAGCTGCTCATTTTATTTGTAATTTCAAAACTTCATGACATGGCATTGTCGAACCACACGGTGCCACATGTTTTCTAATTGACTCATCTTTTTACACAAATACTCGTCAAGTCTTACTATCCTGTAGGGTCTGCGATATTGTATTTTTTGTTGCTCTTTGGTTCACTTGCTATCAGTGTATAGGTTGTATTTCGTTTGGTAGGGTTTTCTTACTAAAAGGCAGATGATGATGCTGCGTACAGGTAAGCATGAAATGTGTGCTTTGGCATGCTGTCTCACAATGTCTGACAGTAGACAGCTGATGTCATCGTATTTGCCAGGCAATAAAGGTAATTGTGCCTTTTGGCTAATGAGTTCAGTAGAAAACGTGTTTCCCGTCAGCTTTGGGGTTGCTCACGACATCCTGGCTTTTTGGGTCGGTCCAAACCTGCAGAATCCTGTCATTCAAGCTTTTTTACATCGTGACCTCCATGCTTAGTTGGGGTTTAGTATTTTGGTGTTCAACTTATCAAATGCCAATCGGGTAGTGGTTTTCTGTAGTTGGTCTTGTAGGAAATTCAATTTTTTTTGTAAACTTTGCTTGCATACATGTGACTGGTATTTTCTTATCGATTTTTCTTCATTGGCTTCTTATGATGTGCTTTAAGGCGTCGACTGGAAATCGTTAACGATACCTGCTTGCTTACCCATAACGACAGACTACTTTCCGGATAAGAGAAGTCTACAGTACGACTATCTTCTCTCAGATTACAACCTCTTGCCTGACGATGTGAATGCGGATTTTGCTCAGCGTAGGGCGGTCTATAAGAAACCTCTCACAACGAAGGAAGTATTTAAAGAACTTGTATCTCAAAGGTTGGCTCAGGTACGCTTCAGGTGGTTATTTTTGTGTAATATGAAAGGTAGTTTGCTTTTGTTCTTGTACCACGGTTTTTGTTCTTATATTTTAGGGATTTCAGTTAATTGTACTTCCGAATTCCTCCAACTCGGGGAATTCAAATTCACAGAGCAAGTCATTGGTTCGCAGTCATTCGAACGTCAACGAACCTTCTGAGGAATACCTGCTGAGTATCGGTAGAATATTCCACAAGATATCGCTGTCTGGGTCTTCCATCACGGTGACCAGGTATATATCTTCTACTCATCAACCCAAACAGTTCACTGATCGAAGTTTGCACCAACCAATTTATGTTTTTTTAGGTATCGTCCTAGGCATCCGTATCCTCCTTTCAACATTCACTATCAGTACAGGTTTCAGGCTCCGGATCATCCTACATATGAAATGTCACGAGTTTCTTTTACAACGGAGAAGCTTGAGAACTACAGCTGGAACTTTTTAGATCATTATATTTGTACCAGAGGAGACACAGATTTTCCACTAGCAGAGGTACTTTTTGTTGCAATATAAATACTACCTTCCCAGGTACCTGTAATTTTAAACTTCATTTTGTTGATTAATTCTTCCTTTTCAGAATTTAAAGTACTGGAGATTCCGCGTTTACCTTTTACCGCTCTCGTGGAATGCGGCAGTAACAAAGAAGATCATGGAGGGTGCTAAGCACTGTGACATGTACACTTCATCTACTGTACAAGAACAGACGGTACTTCTCGAGTCTTTTCTCAGGTACATCGAGACCGGACTGAATAAGATTAAACGATTAAACACATCCAAGAAACCGAGGGTGAGTTTCCGATTCATTGCAACTTCTGTTCCGGAGAGTTTGTTTAATTGCTGTTTCGAACAAACACGCATGTGTAGTTTGTTGTTTGCACTCGAAATAGAATGAATAATATAGAGCAGATTCAAGTTATTTCTTTGGACGGACAATACATCACAAATTATTTTAGATTTCTGTAGAATTCATCTATCTATTTCTTTGTAGACGTTGGCGGAACTTGTTGGAAGTAATCCGACACCGCCAACATTTATGACATTCGTGGTGCATTGTATTTGGAAATTCTCTTGTAGAGGTTCTGCTGGTTGCCACCGGTTGTTTGGAATATAATCCCGCCACAATTCTTTTCACTGTTTATAGTAGCATGAGAATGTTGTGTTACAGAGCCCACCTATAGGGTCTCATATGAACGGACGCAGGCGACATAGTACGGGTTTCATCGCTCTAGCACACAACACTAACTCACAGGTACAACTCATCGCTCTTGCGTGTGTTCTTTTTAGGTGGAATTTTCTTCTGGAAGTCAGAGATCATGTCATTTATACGTAATTGACTGTCGGTAGATAGCAATTGTTTGCTATACGGTCTGGTATTCATGTAATAACTACCAGAACGACTTGAATGTGGTTCAGTGTCCCTGAAACGACGTATTTTCAACTCCTGATTTTGGGGGGAAATTCCACTTTTTTTATTTTTGTTTCAATGTGTAGCGATCAGGGTTAGGAGAATTACAAATGGATGTGATACATGGACAACCGGTGATGGGTGTACCCTACAAATTAGGTGCAATTATGCATACCTAATGTGGTAGTAAGTTGAATACTGAACGGTGAAAAATTAGTAAACTATATATAGGACAAGTATGACCCTTAATAGTAGAAATATTACTTTAATGTCTACCCAAGCCGACATATGTCATCTTTTCTAATATAAAATTGCCGTAAGTAATGAAACTTAGAAGCGAGTAATTACCACTTATTGCCTTTGCATGTATCGTAAAACTGTTTAGTGTAGTAATGCAGTAGTAAAGTTTAGTGGTATAGTGTAGTGGTTTCTCGGTGGTAGTGTCCTTCATGTGTGTCAAAATTAACCGAAATAAAATTCGGTTGGTAAGGGATATTGTCAATACTTCAGTGAGGTAGAATTTAATATCTTTATTTAGTTATGCCTAGGTCGTACTTGAAAGGCATTACAGGCAAGAAATTAACATGCGAGTTGTCATTTTCAGAGCGGCACTGTGGGGAGTTCAACTTTCAGAGATCGTCTCGGAAGCATTCGTCTGATGGATAGACCGAGGTGTGTGTCACCATATTGAGTCTTCACCTTTAACGGTGACAACTTGGTTTACTGGTTTTGTTTTGCTTTGATTTTGCTTGCCAAGTAAAACACATTTTGTGCTGTTATTCATAACCTGTTTACCCGCTTTCCCCTTCGGAGATTTGGCGCTTTTGCCTTTTTTTCGGTAATTTTTTTCAGCTTTTGCTCAAGTCAGCGGCAATGGCAGAGGTGGCGGCAGATTTAGCGGCTGGACTTTTGCTCGCTTTTACATTTTCTTTGTTTGGTTTATGGTTGCTTTATAGTTTTTGGTTTTTTCTCTTTCCGTTTTTCCCTGTAGGACAAGCAGGGTCATGGTCGTTCCTTCCAGAACGAAAAAACTTCGTTCATTCTTAGGTGAGTGACAAGACTAACGATGATCCAAATTCCCAGCTTTTCTTGCTTTTCCGCTTTTTTTAAACTAAATTGTAACTCTGGAACGGATGTTATTGTAATTTATGGTACTCAATGTTTTGCTCGTGTTGTTTCTTCTTTGGCAACAGAGCAAATACCAAAATTCTGGAACGCGGACGCATCTCTCCGGCAGTTGAAAACCTCTCTCTACCAGAATGTTTGAGCTTCGACGGTGACAACAGCGAAGAGAACTCAGCGACAGGCGAGCAGACCAAGTTGAAAAGTACGTCTTCTTTGAACGATATTCTGGAAGCCATGACCCATCCCATGTCAGGTAATATCAAATGAATTCCTCATTTTTTTCTGACTTTGTGCAGCACTAGGACTTATTGTTTAAGCGTTAATCTAATTATTAAGATATAAAAACGAATTTCGATCGCTTGCTCATTGTCATTCAGGGCATTCGCTTTTCGTTCACCATCCAAGTTTGCCCAGCATGACTTTCACCAGCGCCGATGCCATTCAATGGCTTGTTCAACATGTGGAAGGCGTCAACGACGGAGACGCCGCCATAAACATAATGGAGAGAATGCTGAGCGAAAGAAAAATTTGCCATGCTTCCGGCGACTTCACTCTGCCTTTCATAGTGGGATTTTATCTGTACCTAGTCTGTATGAATGAGGCAGATACTAAAGGTGATTAATATTTTAAATTGTCAATGTCAACAATACATTTATCAGCAGCAATAATAACTCAATCTTAATGAATTCTCAATAGATTCGAGCTATTGTCCTCCCCTGCAAGATCTTCATAGTTTTGAAAACGAGTGGCTTGAAGTTGAAGTTCAGCATCCAAATAACTGGAAGAAAGTTACTGATGAAGACAAATGTGACAGTCCAGTTCCACAGTTTCTAAGGGATACTCTGGATGACAAATGCCAGGACTTTCAACAATCGCCGAGGGAGTGGAAAAGTAAGCATCCCCTCAACATTTCTTATAAAATCAGCGAAGAATATATTTGAAAAATAAAACGTACACTTACAGTACCGATGTATAAGCAAGTTCATTTGGAAATCGACGTGAATGGGAAAAGCGATCGCATTGAGTGGGGTCACTGCAGGTACCAGTCCTACTATCGACCCGACAGAGCGTTCGAACTTGTAGTTCAGTGGATGGCGGCATCCGGAACAATAGTGGCAGATCTTGTAAGCACTCAACTGTCATTCGGTAGTGCTTGTAATTTAAGCAGAATGAATACTATTAATAATTTTAATAATTTTAATTTTAATTTTTAGTTGTCCGGTTGGGCCAGGAAATCTCAAACCTGTGGAATTCAAATGATTCCTCTACCTGGGGATCCTCTGTCTCTTCCATTCAACGACAAATCAGATCCACTGCGAGGACCAGTTTTTGTTCCGCTCGACACAGAATGTCTCATGGGTAGCAAAAGTTACCTCTTTCAAGGTGGACTTTAATTCCGATTGTTTATCCACCTGTCCCCACCTTATTTCGGTCTGAAGTTTTTTTTTCTTTTAGAATTTCCCGAGTCAACTTGGGATGCCCGATTGGTTCTTTTACAGGAAGCCATCATTCAGAGATTTGGATTCATTGCTTGTGTTGTGGAGAGCAGGAAGTCAGCTCGAGCTTCCTATAGGAATTTGTATCATCACCACCACCAATATGTCCACGTGACTGGTGTGTAATCGTTCGCGTTAGATTAAGTCACGACGTGAGAGCAAGGCTACAAAATTGTTTTCTTGTTAGGTAACATTTTTGTTTTAATTCCGTCAACGCCGTGTTCCAAATTAAAAGAAAGAATGGTAACACAAACATCTGAGAGCGTCACCTCACGTTCCTTCGGAAGCCAGCACTCTACCAGACGTTACCCGATGCATTCTGACATTGCGTGTAGTCCACATGAGGAGTATATAACCAGACACGTGTACGGCAATAAAAAAGATTACAATGGCACGGATGCGAGAGTATGTGAATATTTGATGTATTGCAGACGTATCTCGAATCATTTGAACAGTCCTTTTGATGGGATTTTTTTCCTTACAGCCGGGCTTTCTCTGGTTCTGGAATCATATGGTCAGTCGACGGTGGAAGTGCTCTTCTACTCCTGCTACAGGTGACGAAGCTTTTCAGAATAAAATTCTTAAAGACTTTCGAGAGTTCTGCTCTAATCAGGACAATCGTCTCAAGAAATTTTGGGACTCAAGTTACGAGACACTGGAGAAATCGAAGATTTTCGTATCACGTAGTACATAACGTGCAGTAACACTTATTTAAGTTTTTCACACAAAGTCTTTCACATAAATCAAATTGTTTTGTACATAAAATTTTATCAGATATTTGTTAAATTTATTAAATTATTTTTGAAACGTATTAAAATTATTTCCCTTGTACAGAGGATCGGAGCACAAGATTTTCCGTTCTACCGAAGAGTAAAACTTGACTAGAAGTAGTAGAGATTTTCTACAATAGAATTTAATGGATAGGAAAGGTTCTAGTGGACATGGAAAATTCAATTCGAAAATCTTAATAAATATTTCACGCATTTAAAAGTACGGATGGACTTTCGTAAACGAATTAGTCCGAGGCAAAAAATGTGGGAGAACCCTGAATTTTATTTGCCCGAACTTTTCCTGAAAGCAAATATTAATAAAAATGTATTTCGATCCATCAAAGTCTCCAATTTATAACCTTATTATTGTAATTTTGACCTTCGACTTTGCTGGCCGTGCCGACTGTGGATTTTCCACTTTCCACACGACCTTTCCTCCGGCTTTCAAACGATTTGTTTCGGGTATTAGACATTCGGCAAATGGCGGTCGTCAGTGGCCTCGTCCTGGCAGTCCTCTGCTCCAATTGCTTCGTTTTCCCACTACAACTGTCAGTCGACGGTATCCATTCGATCGTTTTGTCGTATGACTTGTGTTAACCACAACACGAAAAGGAAATAAAATCGCGAATCCGTGTTTATGTGTAAAAGAGTGTGCTAGTGTCTTAAACTTGTACTTTCGACAGTGAGTTCTGGTTTTTGAGTGTTTCAGTTTCACCACTCAAAAAAAGACCGTTCACCAAGGGAACAGGTAGCGCTTTGACGTTTCACCGAAAGGTAGATAGCTGTAAAAAAATTGATTCAATTAAAAGTTAATCAACAATGTTAATGGTAAAAAATAGAACGTAAGAGTACGGAAATGGGATTCGGAAAGTATTTTAGAGTAAAGTCTTTTTACTTCGACGATTTGAGCATACGAATGGTAATGAGTTTATTTCAGACAGCTGCAGTAAAGTATTTTTAATGTTGCACGTCCTTGAATTAAAATTATTATTTTCATTGAAGGTGCGGTGGCCACTTCAAATTTCGAACAGGTATCACGAACCTATGTTTATTGGGGTCCTAGAAGTTTTAATAAAACACTTAATTTTACACACTGGCCATTATACAATTATTTTTTTTTATAAATTAACAAGTACCTAATATTACGATTCTAGGCTACAAATACTCCAACCACACTGTTTGACTTAATGAGTTAACATCCGAAAAAAGGTTTTTCCATTTCTTGATGGTTTCTCCGGCAGGTTTTTCATACCTCCACTCTAATTCAAGGACCCCTTCTTCTAAATGTCTGCAGTCCATCTTGATCACTGACATGACCTAGAAATGTTACCGATTGATAAAGTTAAAAGACGTGAATTTGCCAGGTGTGGCGATGGTCAAACCTTTCGATTGAATACAATTAAGTAGAGAAGTTGCTTGATTTTTCCTGAGACTCTTCGTAGTTGGTAGAGTAGAACGTAGTTTGTATGTATGTGGCGAATATTTCCTTTTGCTGTTTAATTCAGTTTCCAGTACCGCTCGTGATTTAGAAAATAATCGCCATCAGTCCCGTGAATTGGAGTCCATCCAAAATTCTTCTGTGCGGGTCTTAACTTTCATTGAACCCATTGATTCTATCATGTTTCTCTTTAATATTCTCTTCATGTTCAAATGGACTTCGCTTTCTTATTGTTCTTCACCTTTCCAGTTGTGTTTTCTAAAAGTTCATACTGACTTCACTACCATCAATTTGATGTTTTCCTTTACAGGTTGTTCTTTGCTACCTTTAACTGGTATGAGGTCTGTAGGGATTTTAGATTCATTCCTGTCTGACCTCTACTTCTCCGGATTTTTTTCATTTGCTTGTAAAAAAATCCTTGATTTTATGACCGGAAATGGTTGTCTGTGCAGCTTCCGTTGTATCCACTACGGAAATCAAAGTTCTTGAAGGAATCGAACTGAAGGTTGTGTTACACACCTGACAACATCTGACAAAACGAATTCTTTTCTACTTGGTCTTAGCTTTTTTATTCCATCAATGTTCATTCATCAATGTTCTCTAACTTCCCTCTTTCCAATGAAGGTCTTCCTTGCTAATATCCTTTTGCACCTTGCCATGGACAACAAAAGTCTAATTGAATTAATAACCCAGAAAATCTAATTGAATTATTTCCATGCGAACTTATCACTTCAGAATATCTGATGTAACTTCATTTTTAACTTGAAAATGGTTCTTTTTTTCGACCGGCCGGAAAGGTCAAGGTTGAATGCCATTACGGAATTGTTTCGCATTGAATGCTGTCAGAAAAAACGTGAGAGGAGGAAATAGGCCTGCGGTAAAAGTGGGACACGTTAAAAGCTTCGGAGCGTTACAAGTATGAAAGATGGGGAATTACCAGCAGGTACGCAAAACGGGGCGGTTCTGTCAATTGGAATATTTCGTGAATAATTTATGTTTCTCAGACAAATTGTTGAACTTGGTCAGATTCCGTAGACCCTTTAGAAGGCTTAATATTTCATTTTGAATTGTCTCTTTTACAGGAAACCTTATCATGGACTTCATAAAAATTGTAGCTATTTTTGTATGCCTCACCTTAGTCAAGACAACAGCAACAACCATTACATTTCCCAAACAATCGCAACAAGAACAGACGGCTTCCGAAGTATTCAGACCTTTGGAACCAGGAACACCTCAGAGCCTAGCTTATCACGTAGCCAGCCTAGGACTGAAGGCATTGAGGGACCTGCTGCCTAGCGATGGAAGTGTTATATTGTCACCGTTCAACATTTTCTCCAGTTTGGGAATTTTAAGCTTGGGAGCCGATGGAGAAACCAAAACGGAGGTGCTTGGTCTACGACACATTTCAATTTTACTATTTTTCTGTCGGTTTTATTTTGTCTTAACGGTCCGTGGGTGTCAGATTTTGAATGTTTTAGGTCCGAGAAATACAAATCTAGATGTAATCGCTCTGGCTGATGCTTCTGATGGTGTTTCTTACGCTGCGGCTATGTTTCTCGATAAACTTGTTGAACCCAACGAGGAATTTAAGAATTCCGCGTTACGCAAATTTCAGGCATCCATAATTAATGTCGATATGAACAATGGAGAAGAAGCTAAAAATAGTATTAACAGGTAGAAAACATTCATGTACAATGAATTACGATTTAATTTTTGTGTACAGTTTATGTTTACAATCTTTTACATTTATTACTTAATTCTGATATTATTTTTTCTTAACTTTCTACAGTTGGGTGTCGTATCACACTAATGGAACAATTAATAATCTTCTCCAAGAACCATTGGATCCCCAAACCAAAATGGTGGTGTCAAGCGCTTTGCTTTTCAAAGGAAAATGGTTGAAATCCTTTTCACCGGAAGCTACCACAAGGTAACTTCTACCGCTGGTCTAAAATCATTACTATCATCATCTTGGTTGACCGCATGACCCATTAAATTTCTTTTCAGGGGCAAATTCTACGTCGATGTAAACAAGACCGTTGATGTTCAACTCATGCATCTCTGGGCCACGCTTCCTGTTGTTCGAAGTACTCACTTGGATGCTCTTGCATTGCCCTACCAAGGGAAAGACATGACATTATATTTAATACTTCCTAAAGCTCCAGGTTTCCAGGGCTTAAAAAGTCTTCTCTCTCACCTCAATGTGAACTCTCTCAGGAAATTGAGAAGTACAACCGTCGAACAAGAAGTCATTGTCACAATTCCCAAGCTGAAGATCAACGGTCGCTACTCCTTGGCTAAAATGCTCAAGCAGCAGGGCATTTCGGCCATGTTCAACCCAGAAATTGCTAAATTTGGCAATCTGACTAAAGGGGTGAGTTTCAGAGCCGTTTGCCAAGGTCGCAAGTGGATGACATGTTGACCTGCAGGTTTAAGTTAACTTAAATTAATTTCAGGGTGAACGGCTGCACGTGTCGGACATTTACCAAAGTGTACATTTCGAGACGAACGAAGAAGGCACAACAGCATCGGCAGCAACTGCTTCGATACTTACAAAAGCCAAAAAACCCGTGTTCTCTGCCACGAAACCTTTTATTATACTAATAACCAACGAAAATGATCTCGTTCTTTTTATGGGAGCCGTCGTGAGGCCCGAATAGACATTTTCTGACAAACATGTAATTAAAAGTAAACAAATTTCAAAAATTTGTTTTTTTAATTTTTATCGAGTATCATGGTTACGTATTCAAGAACATTATTTATTTATTTTTGCGTTCGTTTTTAGTACATTAAAAACTTGTCGTATGTTACAATAAGCTTCTTAATGCCGCATTGTAAGCTTCAATTCGACTTTATTCTGCCAAGAGCTGTAAAACAAGTTAAAACTGAGGAATGTCACGACCATGAAATGCAAAGATGTCTTGTAAAACTGGAACAAGGTACATGCTCTTAGATAGATGCTCTTAAATGCACAGATAAGGTAAATAGATTTTTACCAATCGGGAATACAATTGTCAAAGTAATGTTGTCGGGAATTGTCAAAGTAATATTGAATTGGTTAGGACGGCTCTCAGCAACATAATAATAGAATTGTAATAAATGTAATAAGTTATAGATCATTATCTTCTTACTCCTTTGTTGTCACTTATAACGGAAACTAAGAACCACACCAACATACGAGTTTAAATTTAATAAAATCAACATATTCTGGCAGAATGAAATTGTTGAAACTAGAGATTTTAAGAGCCAGCTTTGTATAAAATAAAAATTATTGAAAAGTTATTTAGTAATTGTTTATGATACAGTTCGGGAAAGGAATTCCAATTGAAAAATCAATCACCACATTTTGTACTTCAAACAAAACATTATATTATATAAAAAAGACAAATCCATTAAAAAATAATATTGCAGTCTTAACATTAAACTCTTGTAAATTTTGTATAAATATTATATATGTATGTGCATTTTATACAGTACGTTCGAAACACCGAAAATAGTTCTTATTGATTTACAAAAGGAGTGGGAAACAAAATTACACGTTATATAATCTATAAATGCATACGCGGATTTCTGGGATAATTTACTGTACTTGAACATGTCTTTTGTAAGGAATACATTGTTATAGAAAGATCAAAATATGGGGAATGATTTGTAATGATGGGTTGTAAAACCTTTATGTATTATGAAAAAATTGATTGTGACAAAATCAAGTATGGGTTGGATGTGGCAGTGTAACTGTTAGAAGGCGCATGGCATGTCACAGCAGAAGATAAGGAGGCAGACCATAAAATGAACACAGGTGAAAGTGCACTTGAAGTGTACCGATGGGATACATCGGATGCATACAAAATATGCAACGTGATGATTGCGAAGAGAACAATGGATGACGAAATGAAACATGCACCGTAACCAGAGATGAAAAATATTACCTTGGAATAGGTTTGTGTGATTTTTCGTCTGCTGCCATTGCTTGGTAGTTCGATTTTCCAGTACCCCGCAGTTGAAAAAAATAAATTAATAATAAAAGATCATAAATAACTGAGGCATGGCCTTAGTCTAAAAATGTGAAAAACTTTGATTCAGCCTCGTGTCAGTCTTCCTCCTGGACTCAGGAACCAAAAGGAAAGAAATTAACATCGCCCTGGCCAAAATCGGAGAGTGATCCAATAAATTGATTGGCCAGGTCAGTGTCCAATTCGAAGTGACCTTCCAGAGACGAAGGATCGACATAGACGAAAGGAACGAGGGCTTCTTGGTCGTAGGCATCCTGCTCGAACCCGAACCTTGGCAGGTAGTTCGAATATGGTATTTGAACCTGAGTGTCGAACCTGTTGATTTCGTATTTCAGCCTCATATCCTTCATCTGCTTCTCTTCCTGACAGCATTTAGTTTTTCGTCTTGCTTGCTGTTGTTCTTTCGCCGAGTGGTTCTTTATGTGCTTTCTCAGGGAACTTGGGTCCGTGTAGCGTTTCGTGCACCCAATCACCTGACAGGCATAAGGTTTCTGTAAACAAAAAAAGTACTTCGATTAGTACACGAGATGAAGTACAAATTAACAAAATGTGCTCAGTAGTTTTTTTTTGGGTTGTCGAACCGTGGAAAGGATGTCTCACCGTGTCAAAGTGCGTTCTCTGATGCTTTGCCCGGTCCGAACTGTTGCTGAATGCTTTCACACATCCCTCATACTGACACGTGTAGGGTCTTTCACCTGTGTGACTTCTCTGATGTATCTTTAAGTTTTCCAGTCGTGAAAACGCCTTTGTGCATCCTTCGAACTAAATAAACAGAAACCACACGTTAAGTTTAAGCAATTAATTAAAATTAAGGAGGTAATAATTAAACGACTAAAGAAAAAATTTCACAATCCACATCTCTCAAGGACAAATATCGGTCTTCAGTTTATTGTCGGATATCAATGAGAAGTTATATAATGCCAACAGTCACGGCTACACTTCTTTATGACCTTTGTCTCTGACGGAATTATTGCCGAAATACTTCTGCAAAAGAGTTTTTATTCATCTTTATACAATAATGGTACAAAATGCCTGGTGGAACAGGTACTTAGGTCCTACTGACAACGCTTCCCTCAGTTTCATTGTCCCAAACATCCGATTCATGGCATTTTTATTTAGTTATATATATATATATATATTCATAACCACTCGAAAAATGACATCTTGAGAATGCAAAAACAAAATAACCAAAGGAATTATTATGACAAGTCCTACATTCTTATTTTAATAATGAAAATTCTTTCCATAGTGTAATAAATTTTAATTATTAAATAAATAAAAAGTCCTTGTAATGACTATTTATTGTAATGACTAGTTATTAAATAAATATTCCATAACTTTTTATGTTTAACTTTAATGCCAACTTTTTGTGGATTACGCATATGTTTACATACACTGCATATTCAATATTAGTAATATAAATAGATAAAATCTATTAAAAGTACTTTTCAATAAGTTCAGGACCACAGGAACAAACCTCGTATAAATCGTCGTCTGCATGTCTGACACTGTTGGACTTTTTGACACTGTAATTTTTTTAAACTTTCTCGGTCTGATGGTAATAAAAATGATGGTTCTTATGATTAAGATGTTGGCGATGATAATGACAATGTCGGTGACAGTCACGAGAACCACATGTTATCAAAAAGAAACGTAACGAAGTATAATAAGTCATTAAAAATCGAAACACATGTGCCATTGAGAGAATTTAAAACCAACACACGAATATTTTTCTATTTAAAAGATGTACTTGTATGTGTATATTTCATTTTTACTAATTTCGATACTGCACATTTCCTTTATCATCGTTTCAGGGACTTGTTTATTGAAGAAAAGGCGTCAAGTGTTGAACCGTTACAAAAACGACCTTGGTGTTACTTTATTTTATTTGTGACTTTCAGGGGCAACAGGTCGGTGAGAACAAATGTTTTGATGGAAATCAAATTAGCGACTTGAACCTCATAATCTAGGAAGGTAGTGAAGAACTTCTGAATTACTTTCCGATGAATGTCTTATATTGCCTGTGCAAAACGAACTGTTTGTTATGTGAAATTTAATTTATTAGAAACTATTGGAAGACAGGTCATTAGAAGTATCAGATATACCCACAAATTCTACGATTATTACCTGTGGGTTTTATCAAATAGATTAATAAACATAACCTAGAACGAGAAGCAATGTAAAAGAAGAAAATATAAAAAACATACATGGCAAAGTAGTCAACTCACCGGACATTTATTTGGTTTCTCTCCTGAGTGGACCCTCATGTGTATGAGGAGTTTGTATCTTGCGTTGAAAGGTCTCGACCTTCTCGAGCAGCCCTCCCAAAAGCATGCAAATTCTTCTCCTTTCCGGTGCTCCACGTGACACTTCTCGATGTGCTTAACGAGTGTCACCTGACTGGGAAAGATTTCTTCGCAGTTCATCCATTTACACTTGAGTGTCACTCCTGACAAAAGCAAAATACCCGATTCCTATACATTGTTTTACTGTGACTTTTTGGAGCATGTCGTTTCTTCGTCATGTACTCACCTGTGACCTCTTCTTCGTCGCTTGCTTCTCCACTGCTTGCTACCTGCTTGCCTCCACCTGGAACTTCATCCATCAGCTGGTCTCCCTGTTGAATGACTAAATGATTGTTGGACAAGTCTTCTCTCTGACTAGAAGAATTTTCCAGGTTTCTCATGGTTTTATATTCGACGTTTTGGAGATCATCGTTTGGAAAGAAGTTATCCTGACTAGACGTTCTTGCCGAGAGGTGACCGTAGCAGCCGTTCTGTTCCAGGCCCTGACTCAGGCAGGCTTCCAGGCTCGTCGAAGACGTTCGTATCAGACAGTTCAAATCTGTTTCTCCCACCATGAGAGAAGTCGTTCGAACTCTTTTAGAACGTCTTCCGCCCCTCACGCTCCTGTCAAATCAAACGTTAAATTTTTGTTGAAGTAAAAAAATTGTTCTGACCCTCGTTAATACTATTTTTTGGACCCTTCCTTTTCTGCCCTTGTAATGGATACCTCGTTGATGCTTTAATGATCATAAATAACGGCGTTCAATTTTCACTAAGGATTACCATTACTTTATTCTATCGTAGTAAAATTCATATTTGAAATCAGATTTTTTAATAATGCTCTTTATTTGAATAATTATTTCATTATCAAATAAAACGTCATATGTTTGACGTTACATGTTACTTTAACGTACTTGAAGTGATTGAGTTAATAATTCAGTACAGTAATAAAAATTGTAATCCGTGAACCCAGCAAACTTAAGCAAAAATAATTTCAGCATCGGAACTTAATAAACCAATTTTAAAAAGCAAACTCAGTTTTAATTTATATGAATATATGATGGTTTAAAGTATTTGTCTACCTTAAATCTATTTAAATTGGTGAAATGTTTAAATATTTTCTTCTCACCTTGTAGGCCCAGAGGATTTACCTCTTCTTTTAGAGGTCGGACCAACCGCACTCTGTTGAGAGGTAACATTGTAGGCTGAATCGAACCTTCCCTTCCAGTCCATTTTTCGTCTTCCTCTTTTCATCAGCCTTCCTTTTAGATCCTGCCCGTCGGTGAGAGCTGCGAAGGTTCGAAATTTATCCATGTAAGTCTTGTTCCCATCATCACTTGGGGATCCAGCTTGAGTTTGGCAGGTGTCAAACGAATATGCGTTCTCTGTTTCACCCAATTCGGAAACCGGCCGATTCACTTTCACTGCACTTTGTAATATCCGATTTGAATTTTTCCCTGCATACTCCCCGTCACTCGGGTATTCAGCTTTGAAATTTAAAACGGGTATGAATTCCTCCATTTTTTGGGGTATCTGGTGCGTCTGATCGTAATAATTAACGTATGTGCATCCGTTTTTTGGAAATTGGGTTGTTCTATCACATCTGAGAAGGTTCGAACCTTTTTCGAGTGAATATGTGTCCCCGCACAGATTCGTCATTTGCCCACTTGAATCTTCTATTTGTGTGAGCAAACTGTTGAAAACGTCCTCTTGACTTTGCTCCGGTATGTGAAGAACATTCGTCGCGAATCCTTCGGGCAGCGTCAGACAATTGTGCTGACTTTTATCAGGTGAAGGTTCTACGATTAGATTCGGCATAACCGGAGGATTGTGCATCGGCATGAAAATATTGCCATTTCTCACATTTTCATCTATGACGTAGTCGACGTCGTTAAATGTCTTGTACTCCTGGAGATCACTCGACAATTCTACAAATTCTGATTCTAAATTGCACGGTTTTGTTGAGAACAGTCCTGCAAGATTTGACATATCCTCGTCCGGCGAGAGGGCAGGCAAAGAAGACAGAACACTCGAGGGTGGCGAAGAAAAGGGCTTAAATGGCGCCTGGACGAAGAAAACATCTTGAAAATTTTCCAATTTGCTTCTTTCAATTTCTTCTTCTTTCCTGCTGGTGTCTGGTTTTGCTTCAATCGAGTCATCTTCCTCGAAAAGGTTCAATGCCAACTCCTTTTTCAGAGCCTGCCGCACGAAACTATCATTTTCTAGACTGAAAATGTTACAATTTTCCGCCTCGTCGTGCACTGCAGTGTTGATCGAATTGCTGAGTGGATACTGAAGTTTGTCAGGAAAGTAAGAGAAACTCTCACCCGGTGACGATGAATACTTTTGGCTGCCCGAGTAGATGGAAGGAGATGAAGTCGCGTCCAAGAAGTGCACATGGGGCGTCTTGAATGTTGGACCGTCTAAATGCATTTTTATCTGAAACAATAAATAAATTAATTTATGTTGTCAAACATATAAGTTTGAATACATTTTATTTTATTGTTGAATAAATTAAATTATCTAATATGAGTTTAATTTCTATTTGTCTTTCGTTGTGTTTTTGGTTTCATCAAATGGTGAAGTTATCAATATTGAATAGAATACTTTAAGCAAGTTAACATACAATACACCTGAGCAGTAAATCGATTATGTGAAGTAGTTGCACGTTTTCTTTTTGGAAAAAAGTTCTAAGAGGAGTCAATTAGTTGTTACAAAAATAACTCTGCAAAAATGTTGTAACAAAATGTTACAAACCTAATCTCACGTAGGCAATAAATAAAACTAATTCCTAAATATGGGGGAATCAAGTGTAAGTGTTTTAATGTGTAAAAAAACATGTGCGTGGACTCTTACACATGTTTATATTTAACTAAATTAACTTACAAACAGAAATATTTATTCGCTATAAATGAGTCCAGATAAAAAGAGATTTAATAAGGGGGAATTTGAGAACATAACTGGAAAAAGACTATTTTCACTAAAGCATCTGTACCGGTTTTCAGTGTCTTAAGACTTTGGAAAAGAAACAGTTGTTAAGGCCTTTTAGGGAGACACACACGTGACAGTCTTCTTTCTTTCTATTAAATGCCCATGTGTATGTAGCAGAAAATACAACCGTGTACTGTATTTGAGTACTCAAATTGAAAAGTAACCACAACCTGCCTTTCACAAAACACTGGCCTTTGCTTTATGTTTTTACATAATCTCAATAAGTACAATAAGAATGAAATGTATCTTTTTTCCTGTCCTATATTGGACACCAAATTAATACAAGGATATGGAAAATATTGCTTTCCTTGGCTTAACATTACATCAGAGTGATCTCAAAGTGACCTAAATATCACCTCTTGGACGTCCTGACATCATTAAAAAATTTGGACTATTGAACTGAATGATAAAATTGAGAATGCAATAGAGAATCGTTTCGATTAATTTTCTAAAAAGTTATTTTTGCCAGCTTTTGAAAACAATTAATAAAAACTTCAAGAAACAAATTTACGATATCGGACGCAAATGGCAAATAAATTTATAGGAATGCATTAAAATGTGGTACATAATTTGGAGGTCTGATATTTCGTTAGAAATTTAAATTAAAATCAAATTCGAAATTTGGAGCTCATGTTATTCGCAGACGTCGATTAATTGTATTTGTAAATTACAAAACTTATAAATACAAATTTTTATGTAACAAAATGTAAATCAATGGATAGTAAGCCATTAAGTCAGTACTTGTAAAATAAATTAATAGAAATCATTTACGACATAGAACATCAACAACAGAATAATATTATTCCGGCTGTGGTTTTCTACTACCATTAATATTTGTCACAAGTATTTAAACTAAATAGACATTCAAGTAAAAAGTGGCATTTGTAATTAAATTTAATTATCATTTTCGCAAAATTAAAAAGAGAAATACTGCAAAACTATATATCGGTTACTGCGAACTAAAAATAAAAATGTAACGTATTTTATGGGTTTTAAGAGTAAATAATTTTAAAAAAAATTGGATTTCTTCTGGTAAGAGAACCTCAAATATCCACGTACTCCTGGTTGTTTTAATAGTTTGAACAACTAATTTAAATTATGATGAAAATTTATACCTCATAAAAACAATATTCTTAAATTGATACAGATATACAATTTATTGAATTGCATAATAAATAATTTTGTTGAATTTTATAAAAAAAAAATAAAAATTAAAGGAGAATAAGAATAAAATGTGAAGGTGAAGGTTGAATGAGGTCTAATAATAAGTTAAATCCAGGTAAAGCAAATAACTAATGGTAATAATAACGTAAAATGTGATGATAGGAGTAAATGACCCAACGCTATCAGAAAACGCAACCCCCTGGGGACCGGCAAAAAGACGACGAAAAGGTTCGACGAAGGCCTGCAAAAGGAAAAGCAAAGGAAAACCCGTTGAATTCGCCAATCAGAATCATCTACTTACCGTTCAATCGGAAAATTTTATCCTTTGAATTCATCAGTCGGTGGTCCTCGTTGAAAAGATGCCGAACACATGGGCTGTGTGCTGTTGCGTGTCAACTATGCAAAGTATGAATGATGATGACGACGAAACTGTTGAAAAAGTTCTTCGGGATCATTAGAACACTCAGATCCATGCTAAAAGGTGTCATCTGCTGATGCCAGAACATCTCATGATTGGCTCTTATCTTCTGTATGGGGCCCTACAGCCGAGCTTGGCTCTCTCCGTCACACATCTCCCCGACTGATCTTCTCCATTTTTGACCAGTTTTTGCCGGTACCCATGACTCGTTTCATCCAGCCATCTGCGGTGTAGATCCGACACCGTTGAACATCTCAAGAAAAAAAACCTTCAAGACCAAGGAACACGTCTGCAAAATAAATGTCCCAGTAATTTTGATTTTTAGCCTTGATACCTTTTTGCAAATTATTGTCCCCTTATTTAAATGAGATGGAACTAAATTTAATATTAATTACCCTATTTTAGCATATCGCCACTAAGATTAGACACCTAGAGATTTTCGTAATTAGTGGGTAAACGAATCCTTTCGGTTTAGGACAAGGACCTTTGTACAAATCAACTTTAGAGTCAAATTGGCTAATAGTTAAAACAATGTCCAAATTAAAGGAATCTATCCAATAAAATATATAAAGTTATAATCAATTTCTACAGCAATACCAACAACGTTCCCATCATTACTTTCCAAAACAGTCAGCATTGATGGTACTTGACAAGTGTGCTAAAGACTTATTATGTCGGTCTTCACAACCCTAAAAGTTTTCTCCTCAAATAATACGATAAGATGGAACGAAAGTTTTGCCATTGTTTCTATCAAAGTTTTAGAATCAAAAACTTCAGTTGTAAAATTAGGAAATAGTTGTGCCGCTCAAATTCAACTCAACAATATTATTTTCTGCCAGATAGACGTGTCTAAACTTGCTGTTTTTTTACTTCGACAAAACTAATTGAGGTGGCAATAGGTCGTCAGACCCTAACGACCCTAACTTTATCCGTCTGGCGGATTGGATTTCCTTCTGTTGACCAAATTACTTTCTATTTGAATAGACAAACTCTGTACAGAAATTCCGACGCAAATCGACGGGTGGTTGAGTGTTCAATAGGTTGTCCTATGCGTGTAAGTTAACCAGTCTGCCGCCACAAAATAAATACATGATCCACTTTCGAACACAGCGATCTTTGTTTTATACATTTTATATGCAGTTATTGCGAATACATGTGAACAAAATTTTGATACCAACTAAACAATTATTAGTTCAAACGGTAGTCTCAATGGTGTCTTAAATATGGGAAGAAGTGATCCAAGGATGACCCAAAACGCAAAATTCTTTGCTCTTACACCGAACTTCCGAAAAGTACAAATAATTACGTTGCGAGTTTTCTTAATCACTCTTTAATCAAACAACAAATTAATTCGTATTGTATTAATTATTGATAATTTGAGTTCCCCATGTGAATGTGAATAACGCTTAATGAAATTTTAAATTCAGATTTGGTCGCGTGTGAGTTTGACTTTTGCGAAAACCCGGAGAATATTTCTGTTTGCTTGACCGACTACGATCTTCCTTCCCCAGTTAATTGGCTCGGTAAAGACGTTTCTTTAAAAAGAAGATGTACAAGTGTCTCTTAGAGGCAGCAGTTAAAGGTACAGGTTCCTGAAATTCCTTATTCTTTCTAACCAAGTGAATGAGAGAAAGAAAGGAAAAATAAGAAAAACAATTTTCCGAGGGTTAACGAGGGGTCACTCTTTATATTTATGAACTTTACAAGATATCAGCAAAACGAATTGACCCTGACAATAATTATTTGTTTGTTCTTTTTAGGAAAATAGAAGGAGGCAAGACATTTTGCTACAATTATCTTATCTCGTTTCTGTGTGTTCATTGTTGCTAACGAAAAATGCAAAAAAGGTTTCTAGCTGTAGAACGAATGGGCGGAACGGAGAAACGTGGGCTCGACTATGCCTTTCAACGAAGGCAAGAAACGTCATTGGTCGCGGGACTATTCTGACAGAAATCGCCTGTCAATCGGACGATTTAACTCTCTGTTAATTAATTCCGGTTCTGATCCTTAAACTGAATTATTGATAACACACACACACACAGAGAGACACACGCACACACGGAATCATACACACATGTACCCACACGGTAACGCACACATGGCAAAATCAGATGGAAGGACCGTCACGTCCGATCCGGCGCGGTTTTCCACCTGTCTCCGGACACGAACTTTGCAATGTGATGTAATCGGAGTCAGGTGTTTCATAGAACTCACTAAAACTCTTCTGTCTCCATTTTTACGTCTCGTTAAGTAACAAAAAATCTCACACCGAATTCAAAAATTTTTTAATTTGAAAGCAGAGGGAGTGCAACCCCGTCGCGGGCAATTGAAATCCAAATAATTTTCAAATTAACGAGGGAACCACGACAAAACACGTTGTGCAGAGTTGAAAAACATTTTTATGAGTATTTCATCTGTCGCTTCTTTCTTTGGATCCTGACACTATTTTAAAACAAAATTATTTAACAACATTTAATAACTTATTTAATATTTAATAACAAATTGTTTAATTAAAATGATATCTTTCCATTAACTCTACATAATATTTTTAAAGTCAGAAACGCAATTAAATTTATATAACGCGTATAAGCATGCATATGTACATACAATACAGTCGGTATTGAAATAATATATATATAATAATGAAATAATATATAATTTGAAAATTGAAATGTAATATATACCGTGACTACTGGCTTTCGCTATATTAATTATTCCTGACTAAATAACGATTTAAATAAAATCAATGCTACAATTTGTATTGATGTATTTTATGTATAAATGCCACATTTAAAACTTTAATTGATATTAAATTCGAAATAGATCTTTGATTCCTGCAACTGGAACCTGATTCTACAAGATCCACATTGTTATGCTTTCAGTTTAACAACTCAACTACTCTGGTTCTCATTTAAATATTATTATGATAATTTTTTACAACTCGGCGACAGTCAAGTGACGCACATGCCGTCGGTAACAGTTCGAATCAAGTTCAAAGTTCATCATTCTGGAAAAATTATGAATGGATATTTTTAATCTACACTTCTAATGTTTATTATTGAGCGATTCTCAGAAGAAAACGAGACAAATAAGCAAGTAATTTGCTTAATTTTCGATTTGAAATCGAACAGTAATTTTTCACCAGTTTTTTTAACGTTTACTAAAGACTACAACTAACTCAAATGAGACTTATATTGTGTTTTTACTGTTAAGATTCATTTCTGAATGAAGTCATTTAATTAATTTCGCATTTACAGCCCCCAAACTTATTTCTGCATTTCTTTACTTGGGAGATACTGTGATATTATCTATTTCACAGCTTGGTTTCCCGAACGATCGTGAACAATTATTTATTTTCTGAAAAGAGTATAAGTATTCTCAAAAAATAACAAAGCATTATTCCTAATTTGTTTTTATTATCTTTGTCATTCTACTAGAAGTTACCTCGCTTTATTTTATCTACTTTCTATTCTCACAAAACGGCGATGCTTTCTCTCAATTCACTCGTACCACCTGGTATTTTAAATTAGTAATAAATTATCTCATTTACTCATTTTCTTTACCTCTAATTGCTAAGCACGGAAATTACGCTGTAGGAATAGTGTTATTTATTTTATTCTGGCGAATTGTTCATCCATCAGTTTGAATGTTGTCAAAATATGGGGAGATATCCTAAACTGTTTGTAAATTTTTGAAAAGTAACTTCAATATATTTATTAATCAATCACTACTCACTGGCAATAACGTGTTTACTCTGTTTGGATTTAAATTAATTTCGAGTTCAATAAATTTATAAGAATTTTATCTGTATTACATGTTGAATAAAATTTATGATTTCCCTGCGCTTAAAATACCTTAGTCATGTTTTTTAATGTCGTTCAAGATTGCTCAGTTTATTATTTCGACTGTCATAGTTAGTCTACCTGTCAGTGTTTCATACAAAATTACGACGAAGTGTTATCAAAATAAATAATCATCACTATCACTTTAATATTTTATACCATAGTTTAACATATTGCACTCTGTGTGTCATATGTCAAATAATTGCATAGTGTCATAATAAATGAGCATTATCGTATTAAACGGCAAATTTAGATGACTATATGTCACTTACAGTTAATTATAGTTACATACGGTCTCTTTTGCTTCGTGTACAGCGTTAGCAATTGCAGATTTTAATGAACTCTATTTTTATAATTGAAAACTTCTGCACGTGTGCAAAATTAAGGCATTTGAATGAAAAATTTCAAACGAATGTCACCGGCCATCTTGGAACTCGCGTGCAAGTGCATAGGTGTAAAACACTCATGTGGTGTACTACACTACGTAGATCTTGTAAGCTAAATTATGTTTTTGACATCAATGTACAAATCGTACCTTAATGAATTATTAATGGGATATTATATTATTCGTCGTCAAGAATGTATAATTTGTTAGAGGCATTTTCAAACGATTTTCCAATTGAGCATAAGGAATTTTCCAAACAATTTCTGTTCACCAGATGCTAAGCTTGTCATCTTTAATTTATGAGTCAAACTTCGACCACTCCATACTTAGAGGAGGAAGGAAACTGCGTTGTCGCTCGTAAAATCTACAATAATAGCCAAATAATGTAAGTTACAATTACTTTTAGAATTAATCTCACACAATTTCGCGTGTATTTTAATATTTAATGTGGCGAACGGGTCACAGAAGTAAGTGACGGTCACTGTTCATTTCCTGAGGTGTACTCTTCCGATATCTAGAGTTTATAATTAGCAAATTAATCAGTCTTCAGCTAATTAATTAAAAATTGCGCTAATAATATCTCGGAAATATTCGTATTAATATAAAGAACATGTCCTTAACCAATGACATATTAACCAATATTACTTGGATTTAAGTTAACGTCAAATTGTTTGGAGTCAACATTTTGTTGACAAGTATTAAATAAAATTTTCGGAAGGATTGATTATTTAAATTTTATGTTTATTAAAAAATCTTGTTAATAGATTTTTTATTAATTCTTGACAAATCTTTAATTACTGGTGGTTTTGTGTCTCAAATGCCTGATATGTTTAATGAATTACTTCTTAGTCTTTTGAACTAAAGACATATGAAAGCTATATTTTCATTCTGTGACGGTCAATACTCAAATAGTAGTCATTACCTTGTCGAAATACATGGTCTACTATTACTAATAGTTTTCTGCTCCCGTCAGATAAGGCATTACGTGAAAAATAAATTCAAGTGTAACGATCGCATGATGTACCGACCCAAACAGATAGCATAATCACGTTCGATTAATATTGTCATTACTATACAAAGACGATAATCTGCGGGTCAGTTAAGACTGAACAATATCAATTTTTTGTCATTTTGAATTTTATTTGCTTGTTTTCTATAAAAAACAAATTTTCTTTTTCTTTCGGGTGTTTGACCGGCTGACATTGGAGAGCCTCTATAGAAAAACAGCGGCGTCGGTTCCAATTCTTATGTACATTAATGAATTTTCACCGAATAAAAAACGCAAAAAATACAAAAACGAGAGTCAAACAACATAGGTATGAAGTTTTAACTGTGAAAAAAAACACAAAGCAGATAGTTGACAAAACAGACAAGATAAAAAGAAATGAAAAAATACTTCAAATCAAAACTGAGAATGATTGATGGTCAATTAAGCAAGGCGAGGAGTGATAACACGATTAATCAAAACTAAAAATTATCATAAATTGAATAATTTATATGAAATGGAACCTTTCGATGAGCAAATCAATAACCTATCATGAATTTGTACAAGAAAAACGACCTTTACCGTGGTACATCTGGATCTACAAATGACCTTACAGTGAACCTTATGTATTGTACAATATAACATGGTGACACAATATTAATTTTTTTCATTTGCCATTCTAATATTACTAAACTAGCAAGGGTTGAATGCGTAAATTAATAGTTATGTTCGATCAATATTTGAACTTGAAAATTTTGATTGACCCCTAACAAGTAATTAATCCCAATAAGTATTTATTTGAACATTTGTGTTGGAAGTTGTGCTGTCGGTGACGTAAATAACAAGAGCAAGGGAGGTTTCCAATTTCTCGTAACGGCCCTGAAGTTCTACCTGAAAACCTGTGACACTGTCAAACATCTAACCGCCATTTATTTACATCACCACCTCTTTTTCTGTTAAAAGTCCATGGAAAAAAGAAGCGTGACGGCTTAAACGATAAACAGTGATAACCCGTGGCTCGCGACAAGGGGTTAACAAAGGTTACGAAATCTGATAGACAATGCAGTGGAATTTTATTGAGCATACTCGGAACAGCGAGTAAATTCTGTTGTCTCGAACAGACAACTGTGGCACTTCATAATCGCTTTAACTAATGCAAAAATTTGTCTGGACAAGCGCAAACAACCACTAAATTCTCATGCTAATCTGTGGCAAAAACAGACTTCCCACACGGTCAACATACTGACCTTAAACACATTTCACAAGGGCTAATATTTTTTTTCTAATTAAAGAGGGCAAAACTAATGAAAAACCGGAAATGCAGATGAGTTGCTGACGTTAATCGATGTCTTGTTCATATCAGTTCTTCGATATGGTTTACTTACAGTACAAAAGAAAAACAACTAAGAAAAATTGAACATCTTCACTATCCAACGTATTGCTTCCCGGAAAATGCTTTCACCACAGTTTTCTACACCTATCACATCATACACGTCTTAACTTATAATTTGAATTTTTTCGGATGGTCACCATGGCAAAGCAGTCCTTGTCCGTATGATTTTACATAATTATACAGTAGTTTATTGTGAATAGTTTCAATGTTTAAGCCCCTTTAATTGCTTATGGAAATTATTTACGTTGGCTGGCGGTACAAAAATTTCCAAATGGTAATGAGGACATTAATCTGAATAATCTTCGTAATATTAATTACAATTATGTATTCGTTTTCGCACTGCTAATTTCATTTGTTTGCAATGAAATTCAATTATTTATACTCAGCTATAAAAGAACCGTGTATCATTTACAACATCACAAAGGTAATTTCGTTGCGTGGCAGTAAACACATGGCAGACCAAGCAAGAGCTTTAACTTTAAATATTTTGACTGCAGAAGTGTGTAATTTAACACTTTTTGAACCATAATTGCTTTTTATAGTTTTCGCAGAGCACTTTCAAATGGGAAAAAAACAAATAATAATTTCTTGAGCCGAAGTCCAAGGCTCAAAACTTCTGACGCTCGAAAACTTTGCTTCAAGGCTGTTGAGCCGAATAGACGACTTTAATTTGCACATTGATTAAATTTTGCATTTGCCAATATACAATTCAGGACGACCTAGATATTTACAGTCTCCACCAATTTCCATTTTACTGCATGAAAACCAAAAACTGCTGTTTGCCATTATTAGAAGGAATTTAGTTGAAAATTTAAAAAACGGCAACTATTTTCTAGGATTTTAGTAGCATAGTGGTATGCAACTACCACATCATACAATATATTACATTGGTAGTTTTATTAGTCAAATTGTACCTCCTCAGATCCAATAACCCGATTAAGTGACATGCACAATACTAAATTTAACTGCAACTCAGAATAATTACGTTGTGTATATTTAAAAATCAAATTGCTTGAACAAAATTTTAGCAAGCAAATTTCTGTGGCCGTCATTGGCGTGACAACAAGTTGATGAAATTAAAGGGCACATTTGACCATTAAAAAGTTAAAATAACATGGAAATTTATGCCACTCGAAGGCGATATCAACTTATGCCTGACCACTCTTCCAAACGCGACGAAAACAATTTATGTTTACGCTCATAGTGTTTAATGTTGTTTGTAACGAATATAATAATAAATAACGTTTAATTTCGGAATTCAAATGTAAAAAAAATTGAATTTACACTACAAAAATTATTCCTGATTAAAAGTAATATTCTCATAATATTATTATTGAATAACATATATATTTCATTATAATTTCTAATATATATATTTTTGCTATGTAAACACTATAAAACCTGTACAGCATTAGAAGCTTCATTGCAATTCAATTTTTATAAATTCAAACATTTCACTACCAGAGGGATGTGATATTTTCTTTTAAATTGTTCTTATTTGAGATTCTTTGAGTCCTTTCATTTGAGACTCCATTCTCAATTTTGAATCCCAGTGACAATTAGTGTGGCAATTTGTTTGCCAAACAGTATCATTAGCAAGCCACCGATCTAAACATATTCCTTCTCACAAGGCGCACCTGGAAATGTCGGGGAGCATTAAAATAGACAAGGAGGAGAACATAGACTGCAATAGAAAAAAAACTAGAACCAAAAATAAAAACAACAAAACATGTTGGAATTGTTGGCACGAATAATTAGTTATGAATGTCATTTGGGTAAAATAGAGCTCAAAGCTCAAGAAAGATCCTAGCGGGAGAGACAGTTGTCTGAGATTTATAATCGTAAATATTATTTAAGAAGTGCCCCAAAAAAGAAGAAAAAAAAACAAATAGACAGACAGAGAAAGACAAAGAGGCAAGGGATGTGCTCACTTGTCATAATTAGATTTTAAAATAGTTGAGTGACAACAGCAGAAAAAAAAGTCCGACGAACAATGATTGCAGCTGTAGAAGTGTTTGGTTACAAGTGCAACTCTTCAACTGCGTTTCATCAGAATGCACATGCATTTGGGTGTATGATGTGCAATAGAAAGAAACACGCTTTTTCTGCCCTAAAGAAGCCAACTGCGGAGAAAACTAGGAGGGGGAGGACATCGTAATAATTTCTCTCAGATTCAAGTACGACAAAAGTATGCCCAAGACTGACGAGGGAAAAAAATAATAACCTATTCAATACAATGTAATTCCGTTTAAGTGGATAAATTAATTAAGTGACCAATGTGAAACGTGGCGAGTTTGTAGAGTATATGGCAATAATATATAATGTTCTCACAGTGCTTCCTATTAAGCAAAACAATTAGAAAAAACTGCGGCTTATTGTTTTTTCTAATGAGTCGTACCTTTAATGTTCATTTACTTCCCTACAACTTCAAGCTCACGCTTGTTTTTCATCTTTCGTACACCAAATTTCAACGCAACAAAATGTCGTACAATCTTTTTGTGGTATCGAACCTTTCGATGATAAACGAATTACAGAATAACAAAATATTACTTGCAACCCTACTCTTCTCTCTGTGTACTTTGGTATGAATTCGCTGATTGCAAGTTTTCTGTCTATTGACTCTGTGTACGGTGCTAAAAATGAAGAAATGAAAAGTATCCAAAGGAATACGTGAGTATATAGTATTCCGGCGTTAAACACACCTACAGAGAAAAGTCAACAGGTGTTTGATGCATTTTTAAAAGACCACCAACTATACTTTGCCATGTGAAATGTGGCCATGTGCCACAACCTCAAAAAATCAAACAAAACCGTCTGGGATTTTGTGAGGGAGCACTTCACATGAGGAAGATCATGGAATTTGCAAGCATACGTCTACCCCACGTGCATTCATTAATTCATGCCGTTTTCATACATTTTAATGCTCAAATTATTCAGCGGGTTCTAGGACACATGCCTCGACCAAATTATGTAATTTTGAATGAACCTTGTCTATCCGATGAAAGGAGAAACATATCGGCGCTTGTTCCGTACTTTGTGGTTTCTTGTTTCCATTTGTTTTTCGCAAGGCTTCATTCATATTTATCTGAATTATTATTATTATTATTTTCTTCAGTAAGGGATGATAATATTTTTTTAAATTCTTGAGACGTGTACTGTTTTCTATTAAGGTGCAAAATTAATATGTAAAGAAGACACGCATTGGCTTTGCAGATGAAGAACAAAACAAGTACGTGGAATAATTCGTGTGTTACTCGGGACTTTAAATGCATTTCACGGGCGCACGTGCAAAGCTCGAAAGCTCGCATTTCTCTTTATCTCCAACAAATTAACTCACATCTTTCATCTTTTCTCTTTATGTGTATTTCTGCTGAGCCATTAATAATAAAAGAGAAATAGAATGACAACAATCAACACGGGAGGCAGTCGAAGATTTCACCATGTGTGTGCCCGTCGTTGAAGTCAAACACGAAGATTAATTTAAACTGGTACCGTTTACATAATTACATTCTTAACT
Source organism: Polyplax serrata (assembly GCA_037055365.1). NCBI lineage: Eukaryota > Metazoa > Arthropoda > Insecta > Psocodea > Polyplacidae > Polyplax > Polyplax serrata. The sequence continues at coordinate 1,565,709 of JAWJWE010000037.1, read as the reverse complement.
AATCAACAATATATTAAAAAATAAATAATGCTATCAAACTATGGAGTTCAAATTTACAATTTCATTCCAAATAGTTAGTAAATTAAGTCAAGCCCTGGAATACAACCAAATCTGTCTCTGAGGTTCCAGAATTTAAGTCCTATTTTTGGCAATTTATTCACTTCCAACGATTATCAAATTCTTGCAAATAGGGCGGCAGCAAACGCAGTGTAATTAGACAGCAAATAGTGAAGGTAATGTTTACATATTTTTGACAGGCACAATTTTTTTAATATTTACATTCCCAAAACGTTAATATTGTTTAAATTGGTATTTAGAGTTTCTGAATCTTGTCATCCGAAGATTTAACGATGACGAAATGCTCTAAAAAGGAGAAAACCTTCAATACTAAACTTTTTGTAAGGATTCTTCCTACAACTGATGTCAGTTATGATTCTATCAAAATCGAGTGCAACAGGCAGGTGAGCTCTGAACAATTGTCAAGAATCTGTCGTCTTGTTTTTTCCGGACATTATTCAGTCTTAATTTGGTGACAGGTTTTATATGTAAGGTGTTTACAAGATTTTACCAAAGGGGTAAACCTGAAACCCCCGAATTATTGGTCCTTTTGCACAGATGGAGTTTTCTGGAATTCGAGCCAGGCAGAAGTTTACGATACGATCGCTGGTGATTGGTACGATGACATTTTCGATGGCATCAGTGGGATGATCCTGTCATATGGTCAAACAGGCTCTGGAAAAACTTTCACAACATCAGGGCTCAGGTTTCAATACCAGGTAACTCTTGTTTTTAGTACTCAAGTTCGAAAGCGAAACATCGTACACGAAAGTACGCTACGACTTTTCCAGAATAGGGGTTTGATTCTACGAACTCTATCCCAATTATTTGAAGAAAAAGAACGACGGCGAGACATCATGAAAATCACATTCGGAATGAGTTACCTTGAATTTTTGGGAGAAAACGTGAGGGATTTGATTACCGGTAGACCAATACAAAAGATTAAGGTGAGGAGATGAATTTCTTTAACCTTTCAAAAGCATCTCCGATTTCGATATAACTGCTGAACAATAGTGAAAATAAAATAACGTTTTGTAGAAAATAGTATAGTTAAATTACAGTTCAAGACCAATAATGAACATTCCAAATGACAGAAAATAAAAGCAATTCTTAATTCAGGAAGTTCCTGAACACCTGGTACCCAATGACGAGTGGGCTTGGAGACAAATTTTCAACGCCGAATGTAAAAAATCTTTCTACGGAGAAGCTCCATACCCTGGCTCGAACAGAGGACATACAATTTGGACATTTTACATCCACGCAGAATCGCTTGTGGACACCGACCCAGTCGTAACTCACTCTAAGGTGATTTAATTTTATTAAAACTTACCTAAAATGTCCTCTACAAGAAGCAGTCGCCGCATGACCAAATCACTTGCAGATTCATATAATTGATATGGCTGGAATTGGTAATTACGGTAGTACGTCATCACCTTGGAAGAATAAATTTGATGTTGGTCAATCCAATTTATCGAAATCGTTAATGGAGCAGTTGATTATTTGCGTGAGAGGGGGTACCTGGAAAGAAGAAGATCACATTTGTCCATATAAATCGAGTCGTCTTCTAATGTATCTTCATGACACATTGCAGCCAACTTGCTTTATAAGGTAACGATTCATCGAGGTAACGAGTATATTTTGTTGCTGAAATTTACGTCTGTCAATGTTGCGCACCGGATATGTTTTTTTTATATTTTTATATTTTTGTTTATATTAAGTTTACTCCACATTAATGCTGAATATTCGCAATTATTGCTAATAGTAATTAATACCTACTCTATTCATTTACCCACCTCTCTTCACGGTATCGAAAATTCGCTACTTTTGAAATTACTTCAACACTTGATATTTCCTTTAATCGTGATGTCATTAAGGCTATTGATTCATTGAACCCAAAAAAGCACTTGACGATGACAATTTGAATTCTGACATCTATTATACTCGCTCTCTTGGCTTTATTTGACGTCGGTTTCAATTTCAATATTTCGTTCAATGGAAAATAATTTAATTTCTGTCATCCAAAATCTGTATTCCATACCTGGATCTGAGGAAGTTTAACTTTATGCTGTTTACTGTAGAACCTTTTAGTCTTCAATCAAATTTCGATATGGCTAAAGAAAAAAGTTAAACCCAATTATTTAAATGACATTCAATGCATAAACCACACTTCTCTCATACAGTCCAATTGTTACAACCATAGAAAAAGTAATCAAAGATTAATGTCTGTCTCCCCTTAAAAAACAAACAAGTTAGTTTTGTGTGGAAAAGGAAAATCAAATGTAAAAATCATGAATTAATCGTAACAACTTCGTACAAGGCATCGTATTCTTTTCATTCCTGAGAAATAGACAAATTAGTTATAAACTCATTTGATCCTTCATTGTTATTCAATGCCTTTTTACTATTCGCAGTTGTTAACTGTAATAATACTGGAGTTTATATTAATCCGTTTATGTGAAAAAAGTTAATAAACAATTAGTTAGTGGTTCAGATTCCAATATTTCTTCAGTAATTATTATCGTTATTATTTCTCTCAGATTTGTAGCACACATTTTTGGAAATGATTCAAGCCTTCCGTTGACTGTCTCTACTCTGAAATTCGGTCAAAAATTAAGAGGGTTCAAGCCTACTAAGTTAGAAAGAATTGTAGAATCCAGCTCCATACTCAGAATGAGAAACTTAGAGGTGAAATATCCAAATTCACCAGTAAATAGTCGAAAAACAGTTCCACACAATATTTAGGAAAGTTTATAATTTTTAACTACCAGAGAGAATGTATTCGCCTCAAAGAAGAAGCAGAACTTGCTGAAATGCTGCGAGATTCGCCCGAATACAGCAGTATTTCACAGGAAAGGCTGCTTCAGGTACGTAGAAAAACCCCTTACAGCGTGAGGCAGAACGCACAACAGACTTACAAGAATAGCTCGTAGCATATGCCACTAATTTTAGGCGTTTTATTTAAATAGATCAGACGGGCAGCGGAAGGATTTCTCTGTGGCCAGTTAGAAAATCTGACTCTTTTCAGTTTTGGCCAAGCTGCCATCACATTGGAGGTCTTTCGGGATTTGTACCACAGGTTATCCGAGGAAAAAGATCAAATGATAAAAGATGCTGTCGCAACGGCCACCGAAATGTTGCAGAATCAATATGCAAGCGAAAAGAATATATCTCTGGCGTCGCCTGGTGTTCCCAGCACTCAAAGGTAAATTCAATATATCGTAATACACTAATAACTTCTCGTAGATTAATATATTTTTTAGTTTTTAAAATTTTATTTTACATAAGTAACTTTTTGATAACTTCATTTAACGGGGAGAATCGATCCAAGCACCTGAAGGCCCAGTTTCGTGACGGTCACACCTGTCCCACACCCATCACATATCATTTCCGTTTCAGGATGTCTCGCCGAAGGAGCAGGCAGGAAACGCAACTCGGTTTTGGTGTTTCTCATCGTTCATCCGATTCAAATCAACAAAACTCAGGGAAGCCGTCGACTGTAGTTCAACAAGCCGGAGTTACTGACCGGAGAGGTATCAGCATCGGTCCCGGTAAAGTCTCCAGCCTTGTTGAGGGAAACATAACAAAGGCAGTGAAAAAGCTAAGGACTCGCAAGTCAGACAGTCTGATCCTGAAGGTACATTAATAAGTCAGAAAGAACCCGATCTTCCTCGATCATTCCCGTTAGAACCGTGGCGAAACGAAGGCGTGCAAATTGAGTCGTCGGATACGTCGCACGTTTCAACTGTTTACCGACTTTATTTACACCTGAAAACCACATTCCCAAACGTATTTGAATTTCGAGCCATCATTTCACATTTACTGTTTAATGACTTACTTTTATATACATGATGTTTATTAGAGACGATGGAAGCAGCGATCTCGTCCGTTTAAATATTCTCACTTTGTCTGTTCTAGTTACGTAAAATTTTCTCTAATTTCTCCCGAAAATGGGTGTTCCGCGTCAGAATTACACAGTTAACTAAATTTTATTAATTCAACAAGCCCTAATTATTCTAAAGGTCGTGTGAAAAAGTAATTTCACACTTAAAAAACGCTTATGTGTGGCTTAGGATAATTTGCTGTATCGATATCGATAATGCCCGTACAGGTATAGGTTTCGTCAAATTTGTGTACATTATATAAGGCACGAATCATTTAATATCACACAAGACTGTTATCTCTAATTTGGACACTGAATGTAATACGGTCTCTTTTTCATTATTTAATCCTTAAATAAACTTGATAGAAATACACGGCAATACAGGTGAGCAAGTACAAACTTGTTTTTTCCATAAAAATTGGAAAATGAACTTTGAGAGCCAGGTAACTGCAATAAAATGCTAGTTCATTCTTTTGTTAATTTCCATATAAATTGACTGTAAGTAAAATTAATTAAATAAGAAAGTAAAAGCAACTTGAGCAACAAGAGAAATCCGTTTGCTTGCATATTTTTTTTTCATTGTCATCTCTTACATCCATGTACGTCATCCAGTATTACAGAATACCTTAAGAACTAAAAAATATGGGAAACAATGTAAATTGTACAATTCCATTCACGTTCTCAATTAGGGATTACTTTGTTTCTGGTTGTATTCAAGTGTCGAACTCAAAATATCTGTTAATATTGAAGTCTTCACGTTTCTGTAAAAAATAACGTCATAAACCAATAAGCAATATATAAGGCAAATTGCGTCACGTAAAATAATGCGTTCCAACTACCAAAGTCTACCGACCGTATATTATTCTGAAGGGTTTATACCCAACTAAAGTCCTAAGTAGTCATTACTAATTATCAAAACTATTCCCATTGCTCATTTACGTAAAATTTTGTAATATTTTATTAATTAAATTGAAAGGAATTCAACGTCATTTTTCCAGACGCTCACTCATTTTCTACTTCTGTAACATTTATGTAAGTTTGTTTCAAGTATGTTTCATTCTTTTATTTTCCTTATTGCGTTCCACAAGTCATGTTATTCATGAAGCAACCAAATCGCTAAACCTCAATTATTTTTCCTCTTTATCAAATTTTTGCTTATTTCGTTTATTATTAGAACTTTAATTAATTGGTTATAAAAAAAACTTATTAATAAAGGTTTTACAAAAGTGTTCGTATGCGAATGCACACGTTTAAGAGTGAAACTCACATTTTCGTCCTTTTATCACCTGAAACTAAAACGTGCTAGCCTTCACGGTCTATTGTATATAAAATTCTCTTCATTGGATATAATTTATACATTTTAATTATTGTTCTAAGCCAGTGCAGTAGAAGTTACACGGTGTCCTGAGTCAATCTCAAATAAGAAACCTTTGAAATACTCACATGTAAACCAACAAATATATATTTGAGATCAAAACGTTTCAAATTACAAACTGTTTAACACATTCCAATCAATTCAAATTCCTCTTCGCCAAACTATAAGTGAACTCCGGTATTATTATTAAGTCGTAATATTAATAAAGGTAATTTCTTCCAGACAGGAAGGTCGTATTCTACTAAAGATACCAGCATTTGCCTACCTAAAAGTCAATGTTTTGACGAAGCTGCAGAGTATTCGTTGCCACAGTGTATACCCTCTAGGGAAAACGCGTGGCAAAGTTTCTGCATGGATAATGCAGATTTGGTGCAAGGAATGCGTTCCAATATAGAATATCACGAGGAAACCGCAAAGGCGGCTAGAAAGTACGTATTTTCCTACTGTTTACATTTAACTAGTCTTCTTTAGAAAACCGAAGTCCGTTGAAAAAGTAAATATAAACGTAAAAGAAATATATTATTATGTATTTGACTGACTTGAAAGTTTAAAATGACGTAACGTAGCATATTTATATGATTCAATTAACAAAACGTATTCACTGAAAAATAGAAGTCGAAGTACTATATTCTAGATATTTGTCATGTTTTTATTATTCCGTTGTGTAATCTGAAAGCTTGTCATTATCACTCCCAAAGAAGTAGTCAAATTTTTGGCGAGTACATTGCGTGAAAGTCACTAAACAAACAAATGTGCAGAATACTTATTTCATAGTCACAAACTGACTTCGAGTTACACAAAATAAAGAAGCACTTATATAAATAAAAGACATTTTAAAAACTAGTTGATGAAGTTTTTCATTGGCCCGAACGCTCAAATGAAAATCAGTTAAATGATTACGATTTATTTGAAAAATACTTCGATTAAGTAGCCATTATATGTCGTAAGCCCTGTCTTTACCTTCATGATGAGTTAAATGATGAAAAGGAGTAAGTTATTTCAGCGGAAACTGCGATTTAATTTGTGTAACGAACAAAACTTCTTTCGTGATTCAATTGTTAGCGAGCAAATTATTATTTTGTTATTGCAAACGGACATGTCTACCAAGTATAGAAAACAGGTTTCTGCTTTAGACAACAGTAACAACGTTTAAAAATGCTATTTAACACTGAAATTAGTTGAATTAGTGGATTTCAAGGTCGAACCTACCTCTAAACATTTCACCTCACAATTGACACGAGTGCAGAATCTCGTAATGGTTTGTAAGGAGATGAACCAAAAGTAGGTAGATAGAAATAGCAGAATAGAAGTAAGAGGTCTACTTATTTCATAAAGTATAATATTTATGTACTTCATACCCGCGTCCACACATTGTATATATTCATGTACAATGCAAGTACTCATCTACATGTTTATATTTGATGTTTTGTGGATATTTATGTCAAATACTAAAGGCCGACGTTTTTATTAAAGAACCACAGGTGTGCGACTCTACAATGCAAAAAAAGAAATAATTATGTTTCTAACCTGTAAACCTGATTTTCATTAACAGAAAATACACACAGGCATTATCCGAATTGTCTGATTTACGAGATGATATCGAAAAATCGAGAAGGGAATTTCAAAACTGTCAACATATTCGTCAGATAATCAAAACAGATGAAAGATACGACGACACAAATCCTGTGCCTGATCAAATGGAAAAAGAAATACAGGAGGCCTTGTCTTTGAAAGAAGAGCAATTGAACGACTGCATCGAAAAATGCCATGTAGCTTTAATAGACTTCAAAACTCTTCTAGATGAGTTAAACACGGGAAAAAAGGCACTGGAAGATACATTCCAGGTATTGTATATATGCACTTTTGCACTATTAAGTATTATTATATATACCTTCAATCTTCTACCTATGTTCATGGAAGTCTCTCACTTAGTAACGTACTTCATTCCCTTTTCAGGACTATTGCAAAATTCACTATAAAATAGTTTTCCTACCGGAGGAAACGTCATCCGTGGACTGCAAGTCAGAAACAAGAACTGAAGACATGCCATGTGATTTCGATGCCAGACACCTGCTAAAGATGAATTTGTACTTGGAACTTCAAAATAAGCTTCTTAATTATGTAAGTGTATGATTCTCTAAAATGGTCTAGATATGAAAAAGTAAAAAATCTTCTTTACTGTCGGGTAGTCGACTTTAAACGAAAATTTAGGAATCTGCGTATCTATAAATTCACGTGAATTTAGGTGCTTTATAGCAAGCAGGAATGCAGGAGTGTTACAATACAGTTTTACGTTGCGCAAACAGCTTTCAACCGTCTTTACATTTGAATCCCATTCATATTTTTTTCTTGCATTTGTAAAGACCGACAGGCGAAAAGATTTATGTAAAATACTGAAGTAAAACATTAAATATAAACTGCAACTTTTTTGTGAGAAATTAAATTCTTTATAAATATTCTTGTACAAATTTATTTATAATTTATAGAACTTCATGACTATAAACTTCTTTCACACCTTATCCAACGTTTCGTATGCCAACCATTTTATCATCGTAAGAATGAGTCAGGAAATATTAATTTTTGATATAAAATATTAATTTATTAAATACTACTACAAAAAAACACTTTTTAAGTAGGCTGAATATAATAAATATTATTATGACTGTAAATAATCATTTATTATATATAATAAATGAATGAATAATTTGGCAAGTATTTAAATTTGTTCCACAAAGCAAATGTCTAAAAATAGTTTCCAGCAACCGCTTATACAATAATATGTATGTAAGTAATATAAATGCAATAATGTAAATATATGGGACTACAACATTTTTTCAAGGAGAACTGGAGAATGGAATAATCAGGAGTATATTTCTTATTGGAACTGGTTTTTAGTTACAAAAAAATAAATTCAATTGAACTCTGTGAATTTGGTGTTTCTTGGTAGGCGTCAAACATGTGTGATACATTTCAGAATTCACGTCTACCAACTGACTGATTGAAATTTGAAATAATTATTATACATTGAAGAGTGCAAACATAGCAAACTAATGCAAACAGCAAACTTCGCCCGTGAAAGATAAAATGTTGATGTCTTTCGCAAGACCTTGAATGTGTTGAATTTACCAAAGCAAGAATACAAAAAATATAGTTTTGTATCCAATTCATAACCAATGATTAATTATAATAGAAATTTAATAGCAAATTAGGAAGATGAAAGCTGTAGTATCTTTTTTACAAAAAGCCATTGATATTTAATGACTTTACTGATCCAGTAATCTTAGAGAGCACCTCAGAATGCTTTCTTATGAGAAAGAATTGTCTTTTAAATTACGTGAATATTTCCGAAGGAAGGGCACTCAAAGAGGTTTGGTTAGAAAACCAGGTGAACAAATCGTCACACAGACAATCGCCAACATTTCTTTAACATTTCCAAATGCATAGACGTCATTTGAGCCCAAAAGATAAGCTTCTATGCGGAACCGGTCCAAATGAAATAGAATAGTCAGTCTCATAAAAGTAAATGCCTTCTTCGATTGCAAATGTACGAATTCATGAAGAAAAGAACAGAGAAAATTATGCTTGAGAAGTATAACATTAATTGAAAATTAAAATAATATTAATTAATTGGTCAGACCTATGTGACGGTAGAAAAGTGTTAAAACAATTCATACAAATAATATTCTTTATACGAGAAATAAAAAAATGTGAATATTTTTTTGTTTTCAGATACCTAAGAGTAAGAAAGAAGAGTGGAAAAAGTTTTGAAGAAATTTTTATTTTACTACATATAAATTTCTGGTGTGCATATTTGTTGAAAGTGTATACGTGCATACTACAATTTGTAATTGTAATACATATTTTTATATTGATTTTATTAAAATTTATTTTTTTCATAACTAGAACTCTTTATTAGTATTATTAGCGGTTTAATTATTGAATACATTTACAGACATCACAACAGTTATGTACTCTTTAGCCATCAGCAATAGAATTAATATAAATAGAAATGCGGGTTGAACTAATAATTAAACATTATATTATAGTATATGCGGATTCAACACCAGCAGTATTTATAAATAGACTGACATAAAAGTACTTAGTAAGATAACCTTTAGATACATTATCACTTAAAAATAGAATGATTTTTAATGAACTTTGTATTTGCCGTAATGAATTGAACCTGTACTTAAGACTGGTTTTGTAAGATGATAAACAAAACAAAATGTAAAAATAGTTCAATGTTTAAAATAGGTACGGCCAAGGAAGATCAGTTCTGTCTATTATTTTGTTTCGCATTTATGTTTAGCGATCAGGGAGTCAGAGAATCTCCTGTCAATATTATTATTCGAAATAATAGCCAAAAGGAATTTATTTTTACTTTTTTAACAGAATGAACTGGAGAAGTCAGTCTAAATGATTGAGCACCTTGTGGACTCTAAAGTCAACTGCAATTTAAGACCATAGAGAAGGAGACCACATTTTAACTTTAAATAGATTAATTACCACCATTGAGACTGACAAATATGATTAAAACAATAAAAACAATGTTGTTGACTGTCGACTGGTAGAACTGGAAACTGCATTTGGTCTCGTAAAATATAATTTTTCAAATCGTCCCAACGTTAAATAATCTGGTTTCTTCACCATCTGCTGAGTCTAAAGCCTCTCTTTGTCTGTCCAGTTCTACTTAATTTAGGTATCAAATGTAATTTTTCAATGATTATTCGCATAATTTTGTATAAATTTTCACCACAAATTTACGCGCATTCCTTTTCAACTGCTCTCTCTCTCTCTGTCTTTGCTAAAATTCAACGTCAAACAGTTCACTTGCATTGTGTGGCAAGTGTACACTCATCACAGGTTCAAGGCAACGATGGATCAGTAGATCGATCTAATGGATTCCAGCTCTACCCGTGCATCTTGACGTTGACATTTTTTATGCTCTTAAACAGGTATACATACAGGGGAGTTACGACCGGCATAATAAATTGACGGAAAAAAATCGAATGAACCGCCCGTTGTGAACAGCTGAATGAATTCTGTGTATAGAAGTGAGAACTCTTACATCAGTTTAAAACCATTGTGTAAATTAATGTTAAAAACTAGCATTTTATGTATGCTTACAATGTAATAAGTTAAATATATTTATGTAAATAATTTCAAATTCATACAAATCAGGCAGTAAGCAAACTCAGAAGGTTCCTTAATTTAAAACACGTATTATATTTGCTTTATGTGAAATTGCTCACAAGCAAAACTATTAATGCAGTGCAACGCTTTATAATCAGTTCACGGATAATATTAATTCCCTCTAAACGATGAACTATTTACAAATCTGGAGTTATTGGAAAAGTTTTTGAATTATATTTGCTATTGTTTTTTTGTAACTATTTTCATGTAAGTTCTACGTTGTTACGTTTTAATTAAAGAAAATGCAAATGAGTTCATTGTGAACATCATCCATCTCTTGGCTTTCACAAAGTAAACACGTTTTTGTGTTTATAATCTTGAATCGCAACATTTTGAGATCATAAAATGTTACTTGAAAACTTGCAATAAAAATGCAGAAAAACCAATTTTCTGCGCTGGTTCTATTTGATTAAAATGGGCTAAATAACTTGTGTAAAAATTTTTATTTTCACTTATGTTTTGTTTAAAAATGAATATTTTACTTGTCTCCCAGTCTTTGGACCATTTTTTTTTTGTCAAAAGTGCCTTATGTTTCAATGGGCAATGGACCAAAAATACATATAAATCCTGTAATCAGATTTAACTGGAAGTGAATTTTAAATACTAATACGTACATCGTACCTCAAAAAAAAAGTAATTTAAACAAAAAAACGTCAACTGATGTTGATTTTTAAGTGCTTGGCAATCCTACTTAAGTGCATCTTTCCTTTGTACAAAATGAATAACAATTTTTATTTATGAGATTCACATCGATTATGCAGAGAAAGATACAACACAAGGCAGAAAAGAGAATAAGAAAGAAGCGGACGGAACATACAAACTAAAAATATAAAGTTCACACAAGGGTGCGATAATGCGAAGGTCAAAGTTTCTTATCATTCAAGAAATGTCGAGTATGGAAGTCTCGTACCATTCTGATCGTAAACGCAATATATACATATATTTATATGTTTTATTCTTTGAATATTCCGACTTGAAATAATTCTTGTAATAGAATATCTTGCAGTAATATTTGGAAAAAAAACGAGACAACAATAGAAAAATAAAAGACATCTAAGTTGCACATAAAATTCTACTGATTAAACTCAATTTAATTCTAGTTAGAAACCCAATATCAACCTGTACGTCGAATTCGAAACGAAGAACCCGCAATAAAAGTTATGACTTTTGAATAGCACAAACAAATTTAGAGGTTTAGTATTTGTTCAAGAGAATAACTTCTCATTAGACAATAAAAAAATTTCATAATTTTACATGTCTGTTTCTGACAATACTTTGTCAAAAACATGGCAACTACATTTAATATATTAAGTATTAAACACGAACTTATTGTAATATTTTTTCATCAGTCGCCACAAATTTTTTATCATACCATTGAATTTTCTGGTGCCATCAATTTCGTATTCATCACAACGAATAATTGTACCAAACAAGACATCCACCATGCAGTTTTTTTTCACTAACTATAATTTGTGAAATCTGACAGCGGTCTCCTAACAATTAAATTAGTACAATTAATATTTTGATTATGAATGTTTAAAGTCGTTGCAAAACAAATATTGAAGTTGAATTTGTCTACCAGTTCTACATTTGCGGAGATGAAAAACTTTTAATTGCTAACAAAACATACTTAATTTTAAATTAGCAGTGAAAATCCGATCGTTCGGACTATTACGATTGTAGCTATGTGAATGACACGTTCAACTACCATTGTTAAGGATGATAAATCGATTGGAAAAAATTGGTACAGCAAAAGGACCTCTTCCAACTTTCGGTTCTCGTATAAATACTAATATTGTAACGAAAATTTTTACAGAGTTAGAAGTCAAACAACTTAAGTAAGCTATCTGCAAGTCGGATTTCGGGCCGCAAGAGAATAAAAAAGCTATAAGGCACGCTAAATGGTGAAATGGTGAAAATATTCCACTGTGGTTAATGTATAAGTAAAATTTTATACAGTATTATAAGTCTTTTGAGTTCCTATACGTCCGGTGCGCGTTTCTCTTGAGTCGAATACCATTCATTAATTAGACTTTAGAGCACAAAACTTTCAGGAAATTAACTTCAGGCTTCGCTTATTTAGCCAATAGAACCATAAGAAAACTAACATTTCGGCGGTCAATGATCTCAAGTGAAGTAGGAAGTGAGTTTACAAATAGCTTTGAGTTGTTACATTCGTCACAATGGCGCAACTGCGTATATATCGTGGTAATAAAAACATAATATCCGGTCGGTGAATGACCCTTGCACCACCAAAAGGACTAAAATTGAATGGAGAAAAGCACGGTTTGAACTGTTTTGTATGAGCTGCGGTTCAATTTAAGTCGCATTAAGTACATAACTTTTATTAAATATTGTTTAAAGATAAATGTAACAATTGCATTATTCTTATACACCCGAATATTAATATTATAAGAACGTGTAATCCAAAGATGTACTTATTCACAACGTTCTTTCTTGACCGCTCTATTTTTCTGTGTTATATATATATAGAGCATGGAACTTCACGTATATTTACGTATACTTCAGCACAAATTAGTTGGTCACATTTTTCAATTGTAATCGGCAAAATCTTTCTTTATCCCGGTGAAAAATTTTGTTGGATATAGTTTATTCTCAATTGTAAATATATTATACAAATCTTTGAAGCCTTAATCGGAATTGTCGCTTTCAAATTGGCTACCCGCTGAACCATTAAGATAACAAGCAGAAAATGAAGGAATGACTTGAGTATCTATCGAAGCAGGTAAACGGATCATGACGTTAATCATATGATTAACATTGAGTGGTCGTAGTTGAATTATACGTCGGATAGACTCGACGTCGAACTAAGATCATTGAGGATTTATGTAAATTTATACAGATGTACACTTATACCTAGATTCACGTCCGAAGAATTCTGTTAAGTGGGTGGCGAACTATTTTTCTGGTAAGTTCTTACTTTATACTTAGTTCGTAATTTTATTCGTTTAATAACTCGTAATTTCAATATCACTTCAATGCATAGTATGTCGTTCTAACACTTCTAATAATTAATAAAGGGATAATGTACATCACCTTAAAATTCTCAGCGATAAATTTGTGACAATAACCGTGTTTTATAGACAACTCTTAAAAAATATATTCATGGTAACATTTTCAGATGAAGCAACAGCATTTTTAAGAAGTATAAAAGTAGATTTCGAAATAAAAAGAACTTCAATTTTACAACATACAACTTTTCACTTATCAACGTATCTTTCATCAAGCTGTACCATATCATTACTTCAATATCTTTCAAGTACGCAGATGCATCGAACTTTTACCTTGTCCGTCAAGGAAGCAACTCATTTTCTCGCTTGACTGTAATAAATTAAGTGTAACAAAGCTTTTGAATGAGACCACTTCGACTATTTCAAACTGCAATCAAACAAACAACCTGCGCAATTAAAAAGCGAAAGGTTGGATTCGGTTGCTAGGTAAAAGTTTTTCTTTGTATCCTCAACATTTTTATTTACTCCTATCATTGCGCGACGTTTGATGATTTGATATTTGATATCTAGCCTTGCATTATGTGCTGCAGTCGTATCTAATTGTAAGGGTGCAAAGCTTCAGAAGTTGTATATGATAAAATATACGAGTTGCAATTGTATTTAGTTCAACTGCATAAGAATTTAACTAATGACAAGTGTGAGAAACCGATGGAAATTATGTGCGACGTCTTGTGGGGACAGATATAGAAAAGCACGGAACAAATATACATTAACATTTACGGGAGGGGGACTGTTTATTTTACAGAAAAGAAGTGACAATAAACCCAAGCATATATTTAGGTACATCCCCTGGAATGGTTCTAAGTAACTCTACCTAGTCCACTGATGCATGTAATGCAGGAGGTTTATAATGTAAATTATAAAAGTTGGACGGTTTTAGCATTTCAACTTATAAATTTCTACATCCTAATTTCTCTTGTGATATTTTCCTGAAAAATGCGCAACGTAACATTTCTATACGAGGTAGAACCTCATTTTCGCAACAAACCTAAATCCTCGGTTTTTATAATGCAACTGTCAACATTTTTGAATTTTAAGACTAGCGGCGTAATTTATGTATATGAGCCGAAATTTAAATTTCATTAACATTTCTTTCGGATTCCCTTAGAACTAATTAAAACTCATATCAATTTCGATTGAATGATCGGTTTAAATGGATCGCACAAGTACTTAATAAAATATATTTCTAGGAAGCCCTCTACGCCACGATGAAGTAACAAAAGAAATGACTTGAATTACTCTCTTACAACTATCAAGTCTGGCACTAACTAAATAATAAGTACTATTTTTTTTTATATTACACTTCATATTGTTCAAATGTTTGCCGGCTACACTTAATAGAGAAGTTCAAAAAACGCACAAATAACAAAAGATATAATTCCCATTTGTGAAATGCACAAGTACAAAAAACTAAACTGACAGAGAGTCAGCATTTAAACAATGTCAGAAGTCAAGGCTGATATCAGACAACTGCACTGTAAAAAAGTAGGCAAAATCTTCGACATGTTTGTTTGCCCCAAATTGTAAAAGGTTGTTTACTTATTAACCATACACTCGAAGGCTGTGAAATAATAATAAATACAGCCAGGTGGTTTTATTCTTTAACGGCACGCAGTCAGAATATAAAGGTTCAATGTTTACATTATATTTTTCTGAACCACTAATGTTCTAGAACTGCAGCATTATACATAACGTACTATTCACAATCGTCTTATGAACTTTCAAAGATTACTCAGACTTTGCGGATTATGTACCCCAAACGCATTTCATGACTGAATTGCAGTCTAAGCTTGAAATGATCTAAATATAGTCTGGGAAAATAGAATAGTAAAAACCGGGTTGTGTGACGCAGGATCTGAAAAACGCGTGCCCGTTTTATAACGAATCCGAACGTCTCACAAAATTATATGCAGTTCGTTTTAATTTTAAGTCTAAAAATTTACAACTATGTTTATATTGAAACAGGGAACTCAGAAGGTGGGGGGAGGGAGGAGTTGAGAGCTCAGGTGATCACCTAAATTCTATTGCACTTAATCGTTAGCGACAGCTCTGAGCATCCTCATTTTGTGTTGCATGAAACTTTTCTCTTTTTTGTTATTCTATAAACATAATTTCATGTCATGGTAATAATCGTACGGCATCGTACATATTTTCATCACTCATTTGCAGACTCAGTAGCTCCGTTTTACTCATGCCTACTGCTGCATCCAAAAAATCCAACAAATTTTTTTCTTGTTCACGTCGGGAGACAAACGGTTGAATTTATAGCGTAATGTTGACAAGTTTGGATTTTAAAGAGAAACAGAAACTCTTGATATGACATTGTAAAATGTTTTGTTCGTACAATCCGATTGGAATATTAATACCACGATGCAAATTAGTCTGCTTTTAATGGGCCGACTAAGTCGGTGGGCCCACAAATTATTGGAAAAACAAATTCATGAATTAGTAATTTTGAATAATATTTCAGACAGAAGAACAACACTCAGTACAAATAACAGAAGACCAGTACAAACAAAATGGAAATTAATCTTATTAAAATTTTGCCAATAATTTGTCTTCCATTTATGCCAAATTTTGTTATAATGTCATTTTGTGAACAATTATTTTCAAATACAAATGTTGTTTCCCTTATGAAATACATCAAGTAGTCCCTAAAACGGCATATGTCGCTTAAAGTATCTTGCTAAAGAAATGCATCACAACTGTTAACACAACTGAGACGCATCGCTGGGCAAACCAATCGGAAAATCCATAATTTTAGCATGAAGTTTAGGAATCTGGAAAGGCACCGACCCAGGTCGATAACAAGCGGGGATAGAACATCCGTTTGAGTGAAGTAGGGGAGTTTTATGGAGCAGGAAAGGGGAAGAAAGGCTCAAAGGTTCGAATCCATCTACCCTCTACAGTGGCTTCAACCTTTTTGGCATTCACATTTTAGAATTTAGTCGTACGTAGAGCGCACGCTTATTCAATCACGCAGGCGTTCTTCGAGCCAACTCATTCTATTTAATAGCTTTTTTTGCTTTCCCAACTTTACCAGAACATTACAACCACCCATATAAAAGAAATTTCTAGTAGCACATTCTTCAATACGCTTAACTATATAAGATATAGATCACTGCCGCTTAGAAATTTAAGTGGTTAGCGGTGGCGAGTTCATTTTAGCTATGTCACTTTAGTTGCTGGACCTGGGTTTTCCAGCACATAGTGGGCTCCTCCAGCATGGGCGTGTGGTTCTTCGTCCTGGGCTCGGTCGATATCTCGGGTCACTATTCTGCTGGGTGGAGAACATCTCTGCACTCCCTCATCCCTGACCCACAATTTTGCTGCACTTTTGCAGCCGCCCACCGCTACAGCGGTTCAACGTTTCCACGACCTTTTTAATTTATCATTGTGCTCCTCTTTATTTCAAACACTCTACATCTACACCTCCTTCGGTCATCATTTTGCTTTCATTTCATACAGTGGGAAAAGTTACTGGTTAAAAACAGATCTCCAAGCATTCGCCTCAGATTAGTGTCAAAACTGATAATTTTTTTGCCACTTGTCACGGCTTTTCACTTTTTTTCGTTTTTCATACTATTACTACTACTATTAGTGCACTACTGTTAAAAATTTCAATTTACATTTTTGTCTGCTTCCAAAATGAATTTTTTTTTAGAACGCTTAGATCTCAAATATACTCCACCGGTAGTGAGGTTCAATTGCATTAAAGGGTTCCCGTGGCAGTAGTAATAAGTGAGAGAAACAGTCAGAGTTGTTTTAAAATCGTCGCGTCTTGAATAACATTATATTGAAAACAATGAATATACAAAAGCACTTGTTGAGAGCGTAAGAGTTCCCTCATCTTCATACTGTTCCATCATAAGGTTTTTAATGTGTGAATTTGTGAGTCCAGAATGAACCTACATATCCACTCGTCGTTTTTATTGTCGTGTTTGAATGAAACTTGAAAGTATGCACGCAGACAGTTTTCTTTTTTCTTTCAGAACATGGCACTGGATCTGCACACGGGGAAGAAGGGAGATGGTAATAAAGAGTGCAAGGTTGCAACGCTTCAAGCACCTTTGTTTCAGTGAAATGTTTTTTGTTCATTTTACTGTACTTGTAATTTACAATACATACCTAAGTTCACAATTCGCTGCATTAAAGTTGAATACTGCTTTACCAGCCTTTAAGTAACAGTCGTTCTCGTGTTTAGGATATAACTTAAATTACTTCATATACATTATTTTGCAAAATTACGTAATCTGACTTGTACTGAAAGGTAAGTACTTCGCAAGCAAATATTTATTTAAATTTAAGTTAAGCTTGTAATTACGGAGTAAGGAATTGCCAAAATAATTGTGGCGTGCAACGTATGTTCCGTTTCGGTCTTTCATATGCTTTCTATGCTTTCTACTGTTTCGTTATACAATTAAATTCACGAAAGTTATTGAAATTTGTATATAAGGTGCCCAAATAATTCATAAACTTCGTGTAATTCATTTATTATTCAGAACAGCGTTTAATGTGCAGGTTCAACGTCCCCGTTCATAAAATCAGGCAAGCATCTTTGGAAAACGTTTGCGCTTCAACTTTGACTTAGTTATACATATGTGTTTAAAAGACTTAACTTTAACAGGTGTTCACAACGGAAATCATCCAATGCCGCAGTACCACTGAAGGTATGGCAAATCATTAAAATTACATGATTAGCTAACTATATTCTTTCTCACCTTAGAAAACAGTTGCAGTTACCCCAGTACTTGTTAAAACCGGGAATTCTATCAAACACACATGTCTGTACTTTGAATTTATGTTAATGATTCTACTGAGCTGCGCATCAACATTTGCTTTGCTAGATAACATTATATTTTCTTGAAATCTTATTAAAATTGAAAAAATTATAATGCACTCATATGTTTCTACACCCAGCTAAACAGTATTTGTTACATTGCAGTTAATTAGACCTTGATTGTGTGAGTGAGAACATTCACGAACAGTTTTTGTTTAGTAAAGAGTGTGAATAATCATTTATTAATAGTTATAATGGTGACAATATTTCAAGTGTAAAAGATTTTATTTCCCGTAATTGTTTTGAATTCTTTGTTACATTACTATTTATTTTGCGTATTTTGCTCTTTAAAACTTCACGTTTTAAGTTTGCTATGTAGTGTACTAAGAACAAAGCACAAACCTATAAATAGAATGTGGAACATTCAAGTATTCAAGGAGCATCGGAACACGATACTCGGTAAAAAAAGGTTCGTTGACAAAAATGACTGTAAAATTTACTGCTGTGCTTATCACTTAAACTATTGCTTTTATTACTTCAATTCTGAATTTCAAGCATTCTGTTAGCTCAAGGATTCAAAAATAAAAAGCTTAAATCTCACACTGAGAAGAATGAACTCTGATTTTTACCGTACTCGATTATATTTACAAACAATTTAGAATTAAACAATATGTTCTGAAAGAGCTTTCCACATTAAATGATAAGAAATAAACAACCTTTTGCTGTATGAGAATCTTATGGGATGCAAAAGAAACTTTTGTATCAAAAGATCGAATTATCAAAACATACAATGGCTAGATTTGTCACGTAGGTAAATTAACTTATTAATTTTCGGTCAAAAAGTTTATTGAGTGAATACAACGCTGAAAAAAATGTATATATATACATATGTGTGTGTCTTAGAGAAGGATTAACCCTCTCGGATTATGATTGTCCTAATTTAATTAATTTTTATATATGTATTACAGTATTTTACACATTAACAAATTCACTAATTATTTACAACTTAACGTTACAAACATTACTTTCGGAATGCTCCTCAAGCCTTTCTTCACCTATTTTGTAACCTTTGTCCCCTCACCCAAAAGCTTGGTTCCTCTCCACTAATGGTACTGCTTCGTCTTCCATTCCTCTAATTTTGTCGTGCGAAGCCTTAATTCCAACCATGTGTCGTTTTCTTCAGGTCTTTGTTTATTGATTTGAACCTGATTTATGACAAGGGTCTTTCCTGGTAGCCACTTGCTGTTTTCTTCGTCAATATTTTTGTTGATTTATTTGAACCAGACTTGTATTGGGAACATTTTTCAGAACCTCTCATCTTTTCTTTCAATTAAGACATTTTATTTACATTTGCGCCGACACACACACACATATATATATACCCCACCTGTAGAATGAAGATTCGATGAATGAAGTGACCACCGCCATATCAGTTATTGTCAATATTGAATATTGCTTTATTGCGGTTTGGAAATTTTATTTGTAGTCGAACTTATTGAAATTGGATGGCGTCGGTGGTAATTGAATCGAAATGGCACTTATGAATAAGGTACAATAAAAATCGGTACGAAGAAGTCAAACGGCCCCTTTCTTTTATTATTGTAATAAAAATTTCCGAACACTTACAAATATTATGACTTTTAGGGTTTTGCATTTCAGTTAATTTTTTAAAGGTGATACACTAAGAAATATTACAATTTACTTTCAATACGTCACAATATCAATAAGGTGCTTTACAAATTACCGAAACAAACAAGAAGTGGCAGGCACAAACGTTCAATGCAGACTTTTAGGAACCCCGGAATTTATATTCCATCAACATTAATTGTTAATTCATCAACATATAATGCATTGTTACATCAAGCGACACTTATTTGCCACGGATGTCGCCTTGGATGAGTTTCATTTGTAAATTAACACCTGGTAAAACGGACGAACAATAAACTTTGAGGTTAAATAAAAGAGAACATGTAAAAGTGATCAGTGAATGTCAGGAGATCGACCCGATTTTTCATATTCAAGATTTTCAACAATAAAAATGAAAAAATTGCATTGTTAATATGTACCTACTGATTTACGCTGATCTAGTGGAAATAGTATAACACTTTTGTTTTCTTTAAAAGGTAAAAAAGCACTGATCCAAGAATTTTTTTTATTAAATAGACTTATCATGTAATAACTTAAAAATATGTCTTTTGTTTACGAGGTTAGGCATATCAAAATTGGTATTAAAATCGTACTACCAATAGCTGGCAATATTCTGATACAGTATTCTGTATGTGCTCTGACACGTGAATGTGAAATTAGTAAAAAATGTTCTTCAACCATCTCATCAGTATGTTATCAAGGCATTTAGAATCAAACTATTCAATTCAACGCTTTGCAATCGTTTGTTTTATTCAGCAGAAAGATCGGATCACTTAGGAGTGCTTTACAAAACGATGAACCATTTGCTAGCGTCCTATTAGTTGCGGATGTAGTTTACAGTCTTATATATTAGATTTTAAAAAGATAAATTGATATTCATGATCGTAAATTTCATTAAATGGCAGGGCATTTGGGTATTTGAAATTGGGATGCACAAATAAGCACTCGGAAGCGTGTAAATTTAAGCAATATCCCTCACTTGAACCCTCGGCAAATATCATATTAAAGTTTTAAACAAAATATGCATGGGTAAAAAACATGAAACTAAAACTAATAGTTAGCTCCCGTAAAGCACACTCCCCATTTCTCAAATGACGAACCTTTACTATTGAAACTAATGATCGATTACATTGATAATTTGATTGGATTTTTACACCCTCTTAAGCCTGACAGACAGTCTAGATTCAGTACACGACTTATCAGGTGGAACAATTTCTTTATTTGTAATAACAGACGTAAATATTTTAATTGGGTTCATTAACCTATTAATTACATTATTTATTTATTTCGTATGCTAATTCCCGCATTATTAGTATTTCAGTTTAAGTTGTCCCATTCCATAGATGTGAGTTTAATGTGTTCCGTGGAATGAGCATACTCTTTGTACTCCTGTGAAACTTTTTTAAACGGGAAGCTATTGCTGTTACAAACATTCCTGCTCAGGACACGTGAAAGCTTCATGAAGCAGAAGCATATAAAAGATATGCTGTTACGATGTCTGAAAAGAAAGCTGTCACCACCTGAAAATGGTCAAAGCAATCCACTTGTTTCAAATTCACGTTGTAGATGAAGTGTTCTTCACTAACAACGATGGTAAATAACCAATAGGTAAATAATTTTTCAATATAAGTCAAACAACGTCAATGGTAAAAATTGCAATTTAGCAGATTACCCACTGTTAACATTCGAAGAAGGAATGAAATGTTTTGATCATTGCACGTAAAAAATAATTTCCAGGGCAGGTTTGTTAAATATTTAAAAGTTTTTTGTGTTCAAAGGAACTGCAAATTATAATTCAATATTTTGCGTGCACTTTTCCTTATTCTTGACATATCCCTAAGGCAGTGAGTTTCTGAAGATGCTTGCACGCAATGCGAAATGTGAAAAACCGTCTTACAACTAACCCAACTAAAGCAACTTGAGTTGCAAGTATGAATTCATTACGGGAACCAACAAATATAGTTTGTGTGACTATCATTCCAAGGTCAAATAAAATTGTTAATGATGTTAATCATTTTTCTTCGTTCAGTGCAACTTGAGCCAGCTACTTGAGGCTTTGTGACCACGTGGCGGCAAGAATTGTCCCGTAGCATAAAAAAGAATAAAAGCCCGGCAAATGTTCCATGTACAAAACGAAGACTTATTTTTCACACCCATTTCACGTATGTGATATTGACTCCAATATTAAAAAACGATTCATTTTTTCTTATCAATCATTTGACCATACAATTTATAAAAAAGTGAACATGGCTTTGATTTTGTAACAATGAAATTATATTAATTGATTCGAAAGAACCATTGACACTTATTGACAAGTGCTCTATAAGTTCAACAGTAAAATAATGTTTCTAACATTACCCTAATTCGGTAAATATATTTCTTCAACGATGTAGTTGTATGAAGTAAAAAGAAAATAAATCTTGATAATACGGCTTTAATTTTCCCTATTTTCCTCAAAATTTGACATGAGTTCGACAACTACCAAGGCTAACTACTTTTACATGCTTCGACCAATCCACGGTGTTTGATCGCTTATGTACTTATTCCAGACATCTAGGTCTGCGGGATTTGCGTGGACTCAGTAATGATCAAAATAACAATAAAAGATTTATATTATGTTTGTAAATCATTCACACAAATCCACTTTAGGCTCATGAATATTGTAATGTACAGTCTGTAAACATAATAACAATAAATTGAATCAACAGCTCATTAAATAAATAGGCAGTTGGAAGTCAACTTTTGAAGATGGTCAGTGCAACTTGTACTTCGTACACCGATAACTCAATATGAAAAAGGCAAAACGCCAAGGACTTATTTTTCTACCCTACGCTACGAAGCTGAGGCACCATTAATAGGCAATCTCTAAAAATATGTCAGAAACATAACCACCATGAAGGAATAAATAAAAATTGTGAACAAACAGTCGACCCCAAAATATCAATGAAATTCATGAAAACTGTCTAGGTTCAATAATATATAAATAAAGTATTAAATACCGGGAAGGAGATGCGACTAAAACTGGCAAACATTTTCATTTACGAAAGAAATTAGTCTCTCACAGTAAGCATCCAGAGCTTACACGTCACTAAGACGTATAACCATTTTAAAAAATATGAAAGGTTCGTCTAATTCAACAATAAAAAGGGATTCGACATCAGTTAGTAAACAATTCGAAGCCGATGCTCCTTATTAGACCCCTAATTGTACTAAATAATAAAGAATGGAGGAAACGATGGAATGAGAAATTTTCGGGCGAAATTTTTTAATGTAATATATTTGTTAGGGTAAGAGGTTGCTAAATTCCGTATTTTCATTAAAAACTTTTAATAATAATTCATTAATCAAGAATTAAAAATATTAACAACTTGTTATAAAACACATCGATCCACTACTAACGTTGAATCCTGACTATCAATTCAAACCGATCAATTCAAATTAACTGCTCATTACCAGCTGTTTACTGAGTGCTCTTCGTATATATAATAGTGGAGGACAAATTTTTTAATGATTTGGGGGTCAGATACCTGTCAGTGAATGAAACTAGGCGCCGGACCAAGAGTTCAAATGAAAGTAAACCTTTTTGGCGAAGAATCTAAGACTATTCTGGTGGCTGCCAGACGCAATGACCCCTTTTATTTAGTATCAAAAGGAAGTGTAATAAAGTTATTTAGTGTACACTTCGGAAGGCATGGTATCCGTTATTGGATGTTCTTCGGTTCCGGCTGAATGATTAATGTATGATCATTTACCCACTGGTGGATAGCGATGGTAGGTACAAAATTAGTGAGTGACATGAGTAATACATCCCTCTTCCGATACATTTTATATTGATTCCGATTCCAGACTCTCAAAATCTATATATGTATAAATATACATTTGTAAGACGGACTTTACCTATACATTAAATTGCTATTGCATCAGCTTTTACACTAATAGATAATAGATAGAATGTAATAATACACTAATGGAGCAGAATGTAGCACCACGAAGCAGTTCACGGTGTGAATAATACGAAATGAAAATGGAATGCCAATGTTTAGTCTCAGATTTAACCATAAAAAAGTAAATTAAAGGCCGTCATCGGCTGGTAAGTCATTGCTCTCATGATAATAATATTAATATTTCTGTTTTATCGTTTTAATCTCGACCCATGTTAAAGTGGTATCGGAAAAGGGGTTTCTTTACGACATAAAACTTTTAGTTCCCGCCTGAGTATTTGTGACAGGCCGAAGCTCGTTGTCCAAAGCATGCAGCCCAATTCATTTCAATATGCCTGGCTGCAAGAAGAGACATATAACCTTGGTGCATTGTTTTACTTAACCCATAAGTAACCAACTTAACTAGTTATTGTAGTTCGGAAACCTGAGAAAGGGAAAAAGTTAATTCATTGTTATCCATTGTTATAACATTGTGCCCCTTTTTTCACGGCGTGCGGCAGAATAGAGCAGGGGGAAAGAAATTTTATTGTTGAAAAAGCAAAACGCATTCTACTCCTTTCAGGTAGACATATGGTATTACCAGCCGCTTGTATAAATATATGGAATAAAACTGCGCTGCTTTTTAAGGTGTTACCCATGTTACTCAGGTCGATGACCGAATTCGTTTTGTATGGACTACATGTTTGCCTTGTTTTCCCCCTTTGATTATCACATTTTATAACTTTTATTATTCTGAAGGTATTCAGCATTTAATTCCTCAGTCCCAAATTATTGACGTAATAAATGTATGTGGCCGATTTAGATCTATCTAGTATCGAGTTGTTTTTTTTTAAATTATGTATTCTTATTGTATATTGTACATGCATACTTTGTAGTGTTCAATATTTTACAATATTTATTTCTCCATCATGATTTCTGTAGTAGAATGGGAAACCTAAGTTGTAATTTATCTTCGGTAGAGGTATTAATAATTTAACAGAATTTTTTTAGTCTTAGAACTTTCAACCAAGAAATTTCTAAATTTGGTTTACAGTTCTTGGTTACATTAGCATCTTAATGTTCTCTTTTCTTATTTTTACAATGTAATTTACTTTTCGCAGCAGTATAATAAAGCCAACCCTTAGATGTAGTGCCAAACAATATGGTATTTTCTACAACAGATGCTCAACAATACAACATTAACTCTACAGCAGATTTTTAGACACACTGGAAGAATATGCAATTGCATTTAACATCCGTCTAATAAGAGGCTTTACGAAGCACATTAAGTTGTGCCTTGATGTTCAAACTGTGGGCGTTCCCCTTGAACGAAGCAGAGAAAGTCAGAAGTAAACATCGCCTATAAAAAGATCTCTACATTTTATTACATTTTATTTTTAATAATTTGATGAAGTGTTTCTACAAAAACAAAAAAATAAAAGACTAAAGATAAAGAAACAACGTTTTAACTCCAAGGACATCTTCTTTTATTAGCTAAGCATACAGCGAACGGCGAAGAGCTATAAAACCATAACCCAAACGAGTCGAGCATGAAGGCATGCTATAAACCAGCGGTTAGACAAAGATGCTAGAAAGACGCAGACAGAGAAGCAAAGAGAAGAAAAATCTGAGATCGATAGTTGTGGTTCCTCACGCCAAGACAGTCTCACTTTAACTGTGCTCAGGGCCACATTGAGGTGAGGCCACATTCTAAATATATAGTGGGGCCCTAGAGGAGACCCAAGGCGCAAGAGGAGGCATTTTGAAGTTCTTTTACAGTCAGTCGTTCTCATCAAAGTAGTAAGTCCTAGAGGAACGACTAAGAATTCACTCAGAATTCCAAACTATTTATTTTATATTTCACTGTATTTGTGTACTTCGTAATCGTTGCATTCGATCTGTGTGCACCAGGAATCGTAGAATCACTTTATTGCTCTTACACTGTTCCTCCAATCGATTTGATATGCTATATCTATTATCACTAAACGAGGCTATTTTCCTATAAAATTTTACCAACCAAAGGTACAAATTAACAAAACTGAAACGACCAGTTTTTTATTATTATTATCGAAAATACTGCTTCGGTATATTCGAGTAACGACTAAAAGAGAAATATAAATAAATATCATTTCAAACGTGGTGGGCTTATTAGAGAAATTAAATCCTTACCACTAACAACAATGTTTTTAATTTTTGCACTTTTTCCCAAAAAACCAAAGAGTTAATTATACATATATGGTAACTACAGTGCTTTTTGAACAAAATGATATAAAGCAGTAGTAATTCAAGGGTTTAATGGGAAAGTATTTGTTTTGTTCTCATCGAATCGTAAGGTCCAGTATGAGAAATATGATTTGATAAGTATTATCAGAATGTATTTTCTTCTGAAAATAGCTTGCGATAATAGCCAAATATCAAGGGGATCTTATACTTTGGTTAATAAAACCAACCAGTCTGCATTTTCTTAAGTGGATTATTAATCCATATTATTGCTCAATTTAATTAATACCTCAAAGATTGATTTTATATATTTAGCGTTATTATGATGAGAAAAAACATGGAAGTTTTCACTGCCACATGAATGATTTTTACAGGCGAATATTTATGAGTTTCAAAACAAAAAATTAATCTCCATTTATTCCCTTCCAACCTCATTATCCAGAGTAAACATTCGACTTGAATTTGATTCGTAAAAGTGGTAAAACAAACAAACTATAGCAATCTTCGAAAGAAAACAAAGTAGACATTTAATGCCTTGCTAATATAAAACGAATATAGACGTTCACTATTAGTTTAAATATTTCTCCCCTTTCGAAAAATTGCACACTAACGAGAGGAAAAAGATTAGCAAAACCTGAATCTAAAATACAGGATAGTACCTTCACCAACATTTTCTGTCTCGAATTGAAATGATTTTTATATTACCTTAATGTTAACACCACGGCGAAGGTATATAGATAAATATGTTATTGTTTCTACTAGTGCCGATTGTGTGCCGCAACTATGAGACCTCCATTTATACAATCGCTTGTACATTAAATAATATATTTGGCACCAATTGATAATAAAATATGCAATGATAATGCACATAACTCTCAAATATGTAAATCATGAGGGGTTCCATTCAAATTCTTCCATTTTTCATTATTAATTATTAATTTTGAAATTGAGGGACGAATAGTAACCCGCAAAATGTATAGCCCGCGAGGTTAATGGAGTACTAATGACATCTATTTCCTCTCTTGCTGCAATCAAAACTCTTTTATTAACCCACCATTATTAATCGACCTAGGGATTTATTATTTATATATATAAACATTATACATATTTATATATATTATATTGTACATTAACAGACATTTTTAATGTACAAAACAATGTTGCACAATTAAATTACCTGTTGTAGAAATGATGCGCAGGGGAAATGTATTATTATCCTTTTCTAATAGTGTATTTTTAATTTTTTGCATTACTAAAATCATTAAGGTAGAAACGTAAAATGTTGTTGATAAGGTAAACTCGGAGCGCTGAAGTTTACTACATTCTATAAAGGAATCAGCATTATTAGCCACCCTTATTGGCCTATCTAAATAATCCTTCTTCTTATTTTCTTGTAGTTTTTAGTTGTGTGCTCGCGTCAATTTCCATATTTCGAAAGTGATTCTACCGTTCGTAGTATATACGAACTTTAATACTTGTAATAAAGGTGATTAACGCATAATTTGGGGCATCGAACACCCTATTCATTGAAATACTTTTTCTGTTTTCAGCCCATTCTAGGAATCAAATTTAAAAAGAGTAGATAAATTAAGTATTGATATTTAAAGGTCATATAGGAGACATCTAAACTTTATTGACGTCATAAAATCATTAGGCATAGAATTAAAGGACAGGCCTACGAGAAAATGATTTACAGACAGAATTGTAAAATACAAAAAAAATTGTTAACCGTGATTTGTGCCTTTATTATAATAATCAATAGACATTACCGGATGGAACTGCATTTTTTTTCTATCACTTAGAAGGAAACATATGAAAGCCTATACTTGAATACAAAGTCGATATACAATGTACATCCGAAAGAAAAAAAATAATTGATTTTCGTTGAAATTGGAGTGAAATACTGCAACAAAAACTTATGACTAACTCAAATGCTAATAATAATTAGAAAAAATTTTTAAATTGTACTCATATCTTTAAGTCACCAACTGCATTAAATTTCAACCAAATATTTTACTTTAACCACGATAAAATGTGATGTTTCATTGTTATATATTTAATTCCAATTTACTCACTAAAAGAATGACCAATAAAATAAGACAGAAGTGGGGGCGTAATTTATTGAAAGACTGTATTATTTAAGAAATGTTAGAGATATAAAGTGCATGGGTTCCATTGGTTTTGGATATTCAAATAGTGTAATCCACCTACCAGCGTTTAGTTCTCTGGTTAGCGTATAGAGTTATGTTATGTTTGAATATTTACATTTCTTAAATATGTAAGCAAACTAGACACTTTAAGGTCTATCGTAAGGTCCAAAGGTGGTGTCTGAAGTTAGTTTACAAAGCGACAAATTCAAATAATCAGTTTGATATGAATTGTGTACTGGCTGAAACTTGTAACAAGTGATATGACACCCCGATGAAATAAATTATACATAAATAATAAGAGCAGCAAAATATTGGCAATATGAATTAATAAAATGTGATATTCCACATCAAAACAAAATGGACAAATTGAACGAAATTTTTGTTGGGGTTGCCGGCACTGAAAAAAAACGTTCTTAAGTGCCGGCAATAGAGAGATACAAAATATGGCATCGACACTGAAAAGACTAAACTCAAATTTCTTCCAACTTCCACGGGTCTATCAGTTTCATAAGAAACGATACATGGATTAGTCCATAGCATAGTTACGAAGCGGAAATAAAACTCAATATCAATTCAAACTCAATATGTCAATATAGCAAAAATTCCCATCGTCTCATGATTTACGAGCGTTTCGCTTATATTATAGATAACGTGAAATTTATACTGCATAGTTTTCCTAATGCAAACACTTAGAACGTGTGCAGTTCTTTTAGTGTAGAACGAGATCAATGAAATATTATCGAAGAATAAAGGACGCGATAATAAATTTAATTGAAGTAATTTCCGTTGTTAGTTTGTCGTTATTGTGTAAAGATGATTGCACAGGCGCACAACAATATTAGGAAGGAGACACATGATGCAGAGAACATTCAGAGACCATACAAACTAAGCTTATGAAAAATCTGTGAAATTTAACTTGAATGTGAGTTTCTTCTCCTCAGTCCGCGGAAGTTACCCAGACAAATTAACAATTTTATTAGAGCCTACGGTAAATTATTACCGCAATGATTTTTAATAAAAAATCTGTTTAGATTGAGTAACCATAACATTAAAATATAAAATAATATAATAATGACAGTGACAGCGACGAAATTTTAGATTTCTTTAATCGAATCGATTATAAATTGATAATCATCTCTTCTTCGAAACTTTCATTCAGGTAATTTCAGTAATGTAGACTCACAGAATTTGGTACTAAACTTTATGTTTCCTAGAAGATGTACTATAATGTACATAACCAAGTATTTCACTATTTATATAAATCAATAGTCATTATCATTAATAACTTCAAAAGTCAAGTACTGGTCGGTAGTTTTACTTTAAAAATGAATTTGTGCCTGCAATTAATAATTTTTTTTAATAATTGATTCATCAGTTGAAAAATAAAGTTTCATATTTCCGATAAATAGAAAATTATCAATCCACTGCAAAATATGACGACATATTACTATTTATATGAATAGTTCTACCGTAGGGTGCCAATTTGTTCCCGGTCGGTTTATGGAAAATAATATAAATTTGACTGAAAATATTCAATTTATAGAAAAAACTAAGGTACGTACGGAAAATTAACAATTTTTGAGTTGAATTAATTTTTTTATTCCAGATGAAATGGTCTGGATACCTCTACAGATGGCGAAATGAGAAAAAATATCATCCCCAATGAACTCCATCCGAATCGTTAAGGTCGATGACTACAAAAAAATGATAAAACTAAAAAAACAGTATGTAAAATGTAAGAAGAAAAAACCTTAATCTCAATGTCACTACAAAAACGGCCAAAGTGCCAAGATGACAAAATTAGCGGGAAAACATGAACAGATAAAAATGGGGGGAATATTGTAGGAATAATAAATTTGTCGCAAAATTGTCCAATACGAGAAAGAAGTTTTAGTAAAAATGGTCGAGGAGAGTAAAATAGAAAATAGAAAGAAAAAAGAGCGAGAGAGACAGATAGAGTAGAAAGGTGACGATGTCGCTTAGCCGTCAAGACAACTCGCGACTTTTTTTCCCCCCCATTTATTCTAAATAAGAACGAAAGGAAAGAGAAAGATGGTTAGATAGGACAAAAATAGAGAGAAAGAGAGAGAGAGAGACGGCGAACGAGAAAGACGAGAAGAGGAGAAAAACATCTAAAATCTAGGAGAAGTTACTGATTATATTCTAGCTCGCCCCGTCTAATGTTATTGATATTATACAGACGAAGTTGCTCGAATACATACGAACTATTCCGAATTACAGTCACCGATTCGTAGATGCTTGTAGTTTCCACAATTTTCTTGTCTACAAAAGCCGAAGACGCCATTTTGTGATCAATATGTTATTTTGTTCAGGGTTTCAAGTCTATTAATCGATTTTCGGTAGCGTTTAATTGGATTTTTTTGTCGTTGGAGAGGGAATCTGTTTTGTTTTTGATCTTCGTTCACGTTTTCGCCGTCCGCCCCTTACGGATTTGCCGCCTCGTTTTGTTGCTGTTTTTATTTTCACGGTTACAATTTCCCACCGCGAAATCGAACTGTTTTTTTGTTTTTCCTTCCGTTCATTCTCGGTGCTTACAGAGATATACCTAAATATACTCCTCACAATTCATTTTCTATTCTCAGTCACACGGGAGAGTGGCAGTTTTCGTTTAGTTAATTTTTTACCACCAGGCAAGTGATGTTAAACATTTGTTAAAATATGAATTAACACCGATATAGTTTGCCTCCGCTTTACGATAGAATGCAGGTTTATGTTAAAAAAACGGGCGTGTCTGATTGTTTCTATCCATTTGATTTATTGAATTCAATCAGGCTGTTTTGCATGCAAACCGTCGTGCAAGAATAAAAAATTTTTTCTTATCCCGGAATATATATTTTTAGTTATTCCCATTTGATAAAGTAAAAAAATATATTGAAACGGTATCGCACATGGGTGTGATGTTTTACTTTTTAAAAATTAAAATTCAGTAATTTAACATTGTTATTTAGTGCCCGAATTTATATCGGAGTACAACTATAAATTCAGATGATTTGGTTTCATTTTGAGAAATATAATTTATATGTGCTGTTTAAATTACAGTTTTATTAGTGTTATGTAAAATTTTGGTTTTCTGCAAAATCAAACAATTCTTTACATGTAAAATCTGTGAACAGAATGAGTACCACTTATACTTAAATAAGCACTAGTTTTAATTAAATTTGTAAATGGATATCATTAAAAGTGTTAAGTGTTATTTCAAATTTATGCCTTAGGTGGAAGCAATAGAATTGTACCATTCATTGCACCAAACACCAAAAATCAGGATGTTTGGGGTTCATCATGAATATAGCAACAGAATCTGACTCAGAAAATCTACTATACTGTGAGCTGTGTGATTTTGTTCAATTTGCAACATATGCTGACTTTCAAATTCATCATTTGTCTCACATTCGTCAACCATTGGTTAGACTTGTCAAGATTAATCCAAATTTAAATGCTAAGCTTCAGAGCCGAAGTTACAAGGTTAATACTGGAGTTGCTCGAAGATCACAGCAGTTTGAATATGTGCCTCCTCTGAAAATATCTGTTGTAAATCAACAAGGTCTTAAACAATTTCAAGTTGTTAATAACCAGGTATATATTTTTGTTTTGGTTTCTTTTTTTTAAGTAGCACACTTGAACATTAAAATCTTCTTGCTTCAGAATTAAATATATCATAATTAAGTATAGGACATAAAGTCAATCTATTTTGTAGTCATATTGTTGAGTGTTGTATTTTGTTACTTTTTTGAAGAATATATATAATTATGGTCATTATTTCTGAAAATGTTCATAGTATCCACAATTATTATTAGAATGTTATTCTGGAACCACAGCATTTGTGCCTAAAATTTAAAGTAATAATTGCTTATATAAAATTTTAATTTAATGTTAAATATTTTAGGATAGTCTGATTTCAAGAAGTACTTCAAATCAGGAATACAGCCTCTCTCACAGCTTTTGTGAAAGCAGTGAAGAGGAATCAGATAAGAGGGACTCTATTGACGCAAACTGTGGACCTTCAGAAGTGGAGGGTAAAAATCTGTTAGAGCGCTTCGGCGCCAACATTTCCGTAAGCCGCAAAGTGAAACATAGTAAAGAAATTCAAAATCAATCCATCCTGGAGAACTCAGGAGAAATAGTTGATAATGTGAAGAAAGAGACAGAAAGCTCTCACATAAATGTAGATCTCAAAAATGAAAATCTTCTAGAACGACTAAGTGGAATAGGAGGAATTTCTATTTCAACAAAATCAAAGTCAACAACAAATGGTAATGGTGAATCTCATCTTCCATCTGGGATATCGGTTTCAACAAAGCAAAAATCCATTGATTTGAATCAGTTAAAAAAATTTAAAGACAATGAAAATGAGAAAAAAATAATTGACAGGAGCAAACTCCTTGAAAGGCTAAGTGGTTCTGGTTTGATATCTATAGCTCCTAAAACATGTAAAGGAGACACTGAGAAATCAGAGGAAAAGGACATTGCAAATAAAATCAAAATAAAAGAACCAAGTAAAATTGAAGTAGGAGATTTATTGGAAGGACTAGGATGCAAAAACTCAGTAACAATCACCAGATCAAAATCAGAGGATAGTAATGATAGTGTAGATTCCAGAAAGAGTGGAAATAGTGAAATGCATCAAGTGAAATTAAGTGATGATGAAAAAGTGAGGGTATTAAATGAAAACAGTTCTGAGAGCAGTGAACAAAAAAGATTTATCAGAGTGAAGAACTCAAGTTTCAGCAAAAAGAGATTAGAGAAACAGAATTCACCTAATGGATCATCAACTGATGATAGATCAGAAACACAAGAAGAACCTAAGGATGTAGATAGTAATGTTCCCAAAGAGACTGGAATTGATATTCTTGAGAGACTGACAGAAAATCTAAACAACACAGTAGGAGGAAAGAAGTCTGGTAAGCATTATTTTTGTATATATGTAGACTAAATAATAACTACCATTTTTCAATTAATTTTCTAAGCTGCTGCAAATCAAATCACAGTTTAATATATATAATAGTGGAGGTTGTTTATAAATGATGGAAAACAGTCGCAGATTATTGAAAATGTATATGCCTGAGATCCTTGAGGAAGAGCTTTATTTCTATACATAGTGCTTAATGTAATAGTGAGTTTTTATTCAGCATATTGGAATTTTGCTGATTTTAATAAATAAAAGGTTTCTTTACAAGAAGAACAGGCTTGTTCATTGAAGAACAGGCAATCTTTTTGTAGTGATAGTTTAGTGAGAGTCCATTATATTCAGTTTCTTCTCTTTGAATACATTTATAAAGATCATAACTAGGGACTATTAAAATAAATGTTTTAAATTATTATTTTTAACATCTCAACAGAGCTGCATAAAATTGTAGCATTCACACAACATTAATTCATGTTTCTTACACCTCAAACGGGGGGGTCACATTTGTGTGTAATGTATCCCTTCAGTGACCTTGAGATGCATCCACAGTTGCCGCTTTTGTTAGTTACCTGAGGAACTATTGAATTGTGGAGATAAGAATGTTCTAAAAGTCTAGAAATATAAATATACATTAACACAGTTTCACAGTGTTTGTTTGATTGAACCATTTTTGTAGTAGGGTCAATGTCTTTTTAGTTTAATAATTACTGTATTTATAATTATAATTTCTGTAAATTTATATCCTCCTATTAATGAAATTTACAAATTCATTCAAGGCAGGAAATATATATTAAAGGAATAATTTAAAGTAAATATACTTATGTATGTTTTAAATGGATCTAAATGTATATAAATTACACGCTAACGAAGTAGTGTAAGGCGTATATTGAAAGCTTGAGTAAGGCCGAAAATTTTTACCGTTTTGTTGATTGTGAGTAGAAAAACTGAATACGAAAACTTTGATATAACGAAAGAAAGGTATAAAGTTTTATTTAAAAGGAAACGATTTATGTCACTCGCTGTGGTTAAATTGGAATTTGTCGAATTAGAAATTATGCAGCAGCAGAGCATTAATCAGTTAATTGTGAACTTGGCCCCTTACAAAGCAGGGGCTGATAAAAATTAAAATTCTTTTTATTCCTGAACTGATTGAATTTTGGTTACGATTGATTAGTAGAAACCCTACCCCAGATTCAGTTATTTAAAACAATATTGGTGAAAATTATTCTATAAATTGTATAAATGTTATTTCAAGTCATTAGGCAATATTCGTGCCATGAACTTGTTCATTTCAAAATGCACATACATATATACTATATGTACAGACGCACTGCTTCTTTGGATACTTTTCTATTTCACTAAATTAAACACATAAGAAACACTGGTGAATACCCACTGATCTTTAAAATGAATTAATCGTTTTATCGGTGCATTTCTCCGTTTTGTTGATTTTATGTGTAACATATACGTAATTTATATGTTGTTCTACTAAACATTAATCGCAAATAGGAATGATTGTACCCCCACATGAAACATGACCACGAAATCTACTAGTTGAACATTTTCTATTTGCCTCTGTAATAATCTTTTTCTTCTTAATGTTTTACAAACCATACTTTTCGTGATATTACATGAAAATTAAATGAGTATGGAAAGATATTTAGTTCATTTACGTTTATGATTAGACGACTAAGCAAAGTTTTGTGCAATTTCAAAAATTGTCAGTTGCGTTTCGAAAATTTTAGAGCCGAGGTTGAATCAGTTTCATCCTGAAGTTTCAACACCCATCGAGTGATACAACGGATGAATATAAGACCAAACCGTTCTATATAGTTATTCATTCTCATTTGGGTTGTTTGTAGAGTCCATGTTCATTATTTAATAATATTCATCGCTACATATCGTTCATATCAGTAGACAAAGTCGCGCAGGGTTAAAAAAATTTTTGGATTAATTATTTTGTTGTTTTTGTCTAATTCTTTTCAACAGCCGTAGTTGAAAAGTCCGAAGACTCAAATTCAAAAACAATGGAGGAACCTTTATTATCACCTAATTTAGACGGTGATGAGCAGCGCCCGGAATTAACCGGTAAGGAAATTGAGTAACATTAGCTAATTCATAACTCACATGGGTTGTGGAAAATGCATACCAACACATCTTCACCTATACTTATTTGGGATACCTGGTTTTTAGGCAAATTAATCAAAGTTACCGGATGACGGATCCTTCCATCATAACAAAAATATACAAATAAGTTTTATTGCGCCGCTTTATTTGTCCATTTTGTTTTGAGGCTTCGCAGTTAACATTAATCAGAAATTGTTATGTGGATTTGGAGATATCGATAGGTTCGGGTAGAGGGATATGCATTTGCATTGCTATTGCTTATTTATTGTGTTTATTATTATTGATCTGTTGCTGTGCATTGATGTTAGGCAGAAGTGAGAACTTAATTAAAGTACTTCGGATTAATAACTTAAAAAAGTTTATCAAATTTTATATTAATAATGTATAATGGTGAATGAATGGAATGTAATAGTTATACTTACGCAGCACAAAATCGATTCAATTTCACATTAATATTTATTTAGTTATTAATTTAATGTATATGACTCCGTAGAGAATATTAATGAGTAATGGTTTGAAGAATTATTTTATATTTTTGGAGCAGTACAAGATAAAATACTTCTACAAAAAAGTTATTTTACCGTAACTTTATTTTAGAAGTTGAGTTTAAGGCGCATTTAACGCAGTGTCAATATACTTAAGTGGTTAAATTGATTTCTCTTTTTGACTCTAAGGATATCTATTCATTGATTAATCATTATTAATGTACCAATATTGTTTAAAGGAGTAATACAAATACAGGATTTTGGCAGGCGGTTAGTTTATAAAGAGTTCCGTTTTCTTTTGGTTTCCTTCAATGTAAACAATGTATTTTACTTCTTTATTTACGCAAAACACATATTTTAAATTTATGAATTGTTAAAGTTCTAATGATTTTCTACATTATGTTTGGAAACATGTATACTTAAACTATATATAACGTATATACATTATCTATAAATATTTATACCTACAAGCAAAATTACTTGGATAGAATTAAATATTACAGAACAGATTGCTCGACTCTATTAAAAAGTCTAATGTTGCCTAAGTTTAATGATTTTCACGACAGAAATTGTAATGCAACAAATTTTTAGAATAAGGTTGTTCCTTACTTACGCTATGGGTTACTTTTTTTACAGGTTCTCATTCGGAGTGCAATAATTCTAAAACGGAAAACGAAAACCGCTTTAACAGTGAGACTAATTCACAAGAGGAAGAACAGCCTTGTACCCTGTTGTTGACTCCTCCGAGTTCAAGTGG
Organism: Polyplax serrata; assembly: GCA_037055365.1. Taxonomy (NCBI): domain Eukaryota; kingdom Metazoa; phylum Arthropoda; class Insecta; order Psocodea; family Polyplacidae; genus Polyplax; species Polyplax serrata. The sequence continues at coordinate 1,529,162 of JAWJWE010000037.1, read as the reverse complement.
TCAGGATGGGGAGAATTCAAATTACAGTAGTATTAGTTCTCATCCAAACGATACGTTTACTGAATCAAATAATGTAAGTTCAATTTTAATTTGTTCAAATAATAAAGTTCAAATTTCATTACTTCTGATTGGACGTAGCGAAATTTTTACCGAAGATAAATATGAGGAAATTTGTGTCTAAACCTTTACATTAAAACCGCTAATGTGTAAAACTCCAAGAAGTTTTAGGTCACTAACAAATGAAATCGAAATGCAATACTTTTTAGTCAATCAGCGATATGGGTGATTTTCTTTTAAAATAAGTATTTGAATGATTGATTGTATCTTAATTATGCACTTTTTATAACATTCTTACAACCACTCATTACCACGAGACCCCAGCATACGTCGAATGCTTAATGAACTGCATGTATTAATGCTACAATTTTATGCCTCCACATACCATAATACCATTCTTCAGTGATGCCGTCTATTAACTATAAAATCAGTAACCAATTGTGGTAAGAAACTGATAATAGATTATATTGTGATGAACGATTGTGTTGACTGTCAGATTACGTGATCGGGTTCACGCCTTATTTTTTTGTTATAATGGTACCGATGAAAACAATTTAGGAAGTGCTCCAGTTTGCCAAAACTTATAGTAGCCAATGAGAATCAACGGCCTACCCATTGTTGAAATTGTTCAAAGATTACAAGATTATAAAAGCATTACAAAAACTGTTGAATTGGCTTTGAATTGAACGACATGAAATGATACCTAATTCTTAAATTATGTTCATAGCTACATTAAAATAAGTAGAAATTTACATTGAAAACTGTTAAGAAATTGTCATTCATAAGTGTAATTGTTGTGGTAGCACGCAATTTTCGTTCGATGTCATTATTGCCGTTTTAAAGAAATTAATTCTTTTAAATTAATGCTGCAGTGCCGTTGTTAATGTTTGTTGGTTTCGTAATAATTTGCCATGTTTTTCACTTGATGAATAAGGTTATTAATTCGCGTAATGGTAATATATGTTAATATAACAGAAACGTATTAAATTAATATGCAATAACTGAATTCTCGGTTAGTCATTTTCAACTATGCACCTATTTCTAAAATTTTCCTGGCTTAAATAGGAAATCCTCGAGCTCAAATTAAAAACGGAAATGGTCTTATTTATTGATTCAGACATGCAAATCACAAGCGTTTTGCCATACTGGCATTTTTTCTGACCGGCTATGTGGGGTACCATTGTAGTGTGAAACATGGTGACATTTTTCCCTTATTTAATAGAAAACCTAAATGATCAGACTTTTAGAGACAACTCTGCAAGACATGTTCTGTTCTCAAATTACATTTCTAAAATTTTTTGTATTATAATAATATTTAGCAAATGATAATGATAATTTTTCAGGCGACAGAAACAAATAATAGTGAGGTGAATGAAAATTTAGTCTCATTTTCATCTTTAACATCAACTTTAACCAACGAAGATCAAACGTAAGGAAATAATGTCCTTAAATAAATTCAAATTAGGTATTTGAATGTGAATCAGTAAAATTTAACTGTGTTCATTTCAGTCAAGAACAAACAGAGCAACAAAATCCATTTTGGTCGGATATTCGAAAGAATTCAAGCAGTTCCGATCAATCGCAGCAAGATCCACTGATGACACCAGAAAATTCAGTTCCCAACGGGGACACCCTGACACCCAATTTTTTACATAATTTTTTAAATGATCATCCTCCACCAAATAACATCCCACCTGAAAACTCGGAATTTATGTCCTTAGATCGACTAGCACAAAGTAAATATGTTATTTGCGTTACGTCATGTATACTGCATGAAACGCCCATATTGACACATTAAATTGTTTCTTCAGCTCAACATCAGCAATCGCCGTTTGATTTGAATAGTGGTGATCCTAATACTCCTATGGAACAACTGTCGCAGCAGGTACAAAGAATGCCAAATCCAACGCCACAAATTAGTGTTATATCTCAGCATCATATGCAAGCTCCTCAACCGCCCCCACTGCACACCGGTACGCTATATACTACTCTTCACTAATGTTAATCTTATAATTTCTACTAGGTCTTTTTAAATGACCATTAAATCATATATTTACAGGTGTACCATCGTCACCCCAACATATATCACCTCAACAACCAAATTCGTACGATTCTTTAAGTCACATGCAACCGCCTATGCCACCGCCCCTGTATCAGGGGTTTAATATGTACAGTCAAAATTTCTCGCCACAGGTTTGTATATGTACAACTAGTACTACGTGAATTTGCTAAATCGTAATATGACAAAACTTGTTTATGCGTGACTGTTAAAATGCTGTAATTGTGTTTGCAGACACCTCAGCAGATGCCTAGGCCTCCCATGCTGCAACAGCGACCCCAAATTCAAGCCAGACCTTTCCAGAGTTTAGCTGCTCCTCCACGGCAAAGAGCACGGGGTCCCAAAAGAAATGTTGTAAGACTGCCGCCAACACTTGAAATGACACCTCCGATGAAACAACCCCGTCGCCTCGATCCACCTTTGCAGTGTAGGTTTCGGAAACAAATCTTTCGTTTTTTTTTTTCATTTTAAACTAGGAATGTGACATTTATTGCCTGGTACCTTTCAGCGAGACCACAACTTCCGAATACTACCGCAAAACTGCCAAGTGGAATAACAGTAACACCTCCAAAAAATGCCGTTGAAGCGAATAAAGTTGCAAACGTTCTAGCATCCAGAGGTAAGGCGAAGTTCATTCAAAATACAATGAAAAATTAATTTGTAGCAATCATCGCTACCTGCTGGTCGGAAAACAATTTGTGTCATTCATTTTACACTTTGCAAAACCAAAACAACAACAATAGAGATTAGAAAAATCACAGGGTGCCTTCTCGGATAAAACTTGTTATTTTTCTTGTAGTGAAAAGACCTAATATTATTATCAGACATAGGTCCACATCAAAAGGTTCACTGTTTTTGGGGCAGTATACTTTTTCATTCATTCCTGGGTACCTGACTCCCAAGCCAGTGAAAATATTGCGTCCCCAAAACTTGTACATATTTCTCCTCAGTGGAAAAAGTAAAGTGAATTTATAATTATATACCTTTACTTGGTTTGCTAGGCAGATGGCAGCCGCCGCGAAGGTGTCTGTGTGTGTCTGGTACAATCTATTCCTCTGGTGGGGACAAACTCATTGTGGGGTATACGGCAACAGTGAGACTGATCTAACAGGAGCATCTGTACATCATCCATCATCGCGTATGCACCCGCAAATTGGAACGATGTTTGGCTTACTCTTTTTTATTTTAGGTATCACGGTAACTCATGCCGTTAGCCGACAAACGAATCAACAGCCAAGACCACAACCCAGAACTACCGGGCAATCCCCAATACTGAACATCGGTTCAGGTATTTCAATCACATCCTCCAGTCAGAATAGAAATAGTGGTGGTTTCGCTGTTCCTGGACCCAGGCGTAACATACCTATTGTAAATCACAATGTGGAAAGGCCTGAACGATGTACAACGGTTGATTTGACGCAAGACGATGAACCTCCAAATGTAATAACACAAATCCTGCCTTTTGTTTTAATGTGTGGTTGACGTACCTTAATTCAGGTTTTTGTCTGTTATTTAGTTGTTGCGAAACAGAATAACTTTGGGGCGGTATCCATGCAAGCAATGCGGCAAAATCTTCACATCTTCCGTAATATTAGAGAACCACAAGGCATCCCATAGAGCTGCAGCTGCTCTACCTTACAAGTACGCCAAATGAGAAGTGAAAGCTATTGGTGGTCTAGCTTTGACACTAACTCCTTTGTTTCTATTATTCAGGTGTGATAAGTGCACAGCTCAATACACATCTTCTGCGCACCTACAACAGCACAAGCTTAACTATCACAAGATGAAACTTTCGGCTCCGGATTTGGCGATTCCTATCGTAGATCTCAATCACCCGGGGGCAAGGGAACAACTTCTAAAATGTGGCGTTTACAATTTCATTCCACTCTCTCAACTCCAGAGCAATAACAACGGGTACTTCGGTGTGCCAATTATTCAACTCGACACGGCCAAGGAGAAGGCCGTATCGAACCTGAACAGTCTGGGAGCAGGCAACATATTTGTACTTGGCAAATTGCGGGCCCTGGCCCCCCAATCAAATCATTGAGAAGATATTTCATATGTTTCGTTTGGAGCGGTAAAAAACATTGTTTTTTTCCCTTGTTGTTATTATGGCGTGTCAAAGGGACTCGTAAAATATTGTGATCGTGAATGTCGGTCCGAATTAAAACAACAGTTTAATTTAAAACTTTGTCAGACAATTGCAAACCGCTTGGTTTTCAGTCCTTTTGCCACTTGCTTTTTCTCAAATCGAAAGTTTTGTTTGCCAGCCCCCAGACAAGTCAGGAGGTCTTTTGTTTGAATCAATTTAATATTACTAGATTTTAAGTTTTAATTCTATTTTCCTTTTTTCTATTAATGAATGTTTCTGCGCCAGTTTGTGGAACTTCTATGTTTTTAGCTTTAGGAGCAGACAATTTAGTTTTACAGTGGTGTTACCAAGTCAGTTTTGTTTAAACTCACTGCAAATTCTGTGACTGTGTTACCAAATCAAATTATTTTTTTTTCGTAGGCAAGCGAAAGAAATAAGCGTAATTTTATAGGGACGTAAGCCGTACATTTAATCTACGACTTTTTAAAAAATAATCTTATGGTCACTGCAGTCACATGTCACTATCAGTCTACAGCGAATTGTGAATCAATTTATAATTCTTTTTCAACATAAAGCAAAACACGAGTTGGTTACGCGGTCCTATCCGCAATTTCACAATGTACCTGATTGAACGCGCCAAAATCGGGCCACGAAACGGGGGACCTGTTGCTTGGGCTTCCTGTGGTTGGATGTTATAATGCCCCCCCGAGTAGTGCAACGAGTATCCAAATCAGTGACAGGTAGTAATTCTGTGAATTTATGAAAGAGTTATTTTTGTTTCTCTTTACGATTTACTTGTAACATCTGGAACATATACTTTGATGCCTCTTCTAACATTTATAATTTGTATTAGTGTTGTGACTCACATATCACCACATTGCTAACTTGTAGTTTACCATTTTCGCATTCCTCATCAGTGGAATTTCTAGTCTAACCTTTCGCCAATTTCATGTTTTATTTTCTTCTCCTGTTTTCCCTTTTGTATTTTGTAAATGAACTGATATGCCACACGAGACAGGTACATACTTTAACAAAAATATATATTCAGGTAGTTAGTTTAGACGTGACTAGTGTCCGTCCCTGTAAAATGATAATTAAGTGCATTCTCTATTTGCCGGCTATTAAGGCATATTTCTATTTAGAAAATGTCGGTTTTGTTCTAACATGGAAATTCAATAAATTATTAGTTCCGGTTTTCTGCGGTTTTCGGACATAATGTATAAAATGAGTTTCTGGCTTGATGTCAGCATCAGGTAAATAAGCTCAGTTTGGGTTATTATTGGCTTATATTCAGGTATATTCTCAGGTATTCGTTGGTTCCTTTTCATTTCTAAGTTTGTAACTAGCATGCCGGTGGGCACAAAGGTGTTCTCATCTATTCCAAGGGACTTGTGAGATGGTTTCTATTGGGGGGCTCATTGGACGTTTACTGAGTAAGGGATTTCTACCGCATCCATAACTTAGCATGGGTTTTGCTAAAAATTCCAACCCGCTGCACATAGATGGTGATGTGTACACAATACGCACGTCTACACTCGATTGAAATACAAATTATTGTGTAATAAATGTACATAGTCTCATACAAGTAAATCCGTAAGATGATTCCCATTTAGACAATTAAGGCTTAATTCATTTAAACGAAAATTAAAAAAACCATTAGTTACTATTTACATGTAGAAGAAAAAAGGACTTGCTATCAGGTTAAAAGTTCCAACAGAAATTTTTTTAAGAACTATCTTTCAAACTTGACAGGACAATTTAAAAATTATTTACAAATTAAAATTGCGCTTGTTATCTTTATAGAAGTAAGTTGATCATGAGAGAAGAGACAAATGGCGATTGCTTGAATTATTTAGATTTTGTATAGACTCAGAGTGCCATAGACAAGATTACTGCCTGCGAGAAGGAGAGATAGAGACATAAAAAGAAAATGTTTTGTATATATTCAAAAGATAAGAGAGATAAGATAAAGTAAGCATGGACGCAGTAAGCATTAATTTAGTACTGTATATATACATTTATACATACATACATATATGTATATATATAAATACTTATATAAGAAATTAATGAATTTAAAAGAAATAGATTTTATGGGGTTGAATTTCCGGGACTCTGGAAAATTCATATATTTTATACTGAAAAGACAGTGTAGCTATATGGATATAAATGTATGTAGGTATAATGGATGCTACGCATAAATGTGTCACTTAAACGTGAGAAAAGTGAGTTTTTACAGCCGTTTGCGTCAATTGTGTGGTCCAGTTTGAAACGGGTTTCACTGGATGGAAGGAACGTTATTCTAATTGATTTTTATTAATCTTTTGTGTATTTTGCTTTTTTCTGAGGACATTTGTCTTTCTTTTGCGAATATTTTAGGGGCCTTCTGGAACTGCACATATCTTCTTCGCGGTCATATCCGGTAACAAATTTTTCCCACCTTCACTTTTCCATATTTTACGTTTATAAATGCCTCCTCCCCTCCCTTTACCTGTTTGGTTTTTCTAGCCTTTGTGACAATCTTTTTTCAAATGCTTCCCTTTCTATGTTGGTATCTTGACAATATTCTTCTTTTATTCCATTGTTTCAATTATTTCTTTTTTACTTTTTAAATCTTGTTAAGTATTACCTCCTTCCTTTCTTCTCTTGTGTCCACCCCTTTATATCTATCTCCCAATTATACATGCACTTATGCAGGCATTCCACACTGTATGTAAACACGTACCATTCGCAAATCCTTAACGGAGGTATAATAATTTTTTTACTTCACTTCTTTACCGTTTTTTTTTAATTTTACGATTTTAATTTATTGTTGAAACAGTACGAGATAGAGGTAAAATCGGAAACGGAAACAATTTTTTACAAAGTAAGTGTCCTGATAGTAAAAAGGGAAAACTGATGCGAGAGACTATGCGAAAAAAATAATTAATTAAATGAAACAATTGAAAAATGTAGAATTTTAAAGCGGAATAGAGAATATTTTTAAAAAGTTTTTCTTGGCATTTTTCATTTTAACCTTCTGAATGAATTTCATTCTTTCCTGACAATAACATTGCCCAATCTCATCTGACATGGATGTCACACACTTCCCGGTGAGTAACTTACTTTGTGCTGTTTATACAATGGGTACAGTCTACAGGATAGAACGTACTTACCGAATCTCTTCTCCCTCAGTTGGTCATACTTTTTCTAGCAGATTTAGTTTGACATCGCCTGCATTAAATATATACCCGTGCTCCAAATAATCTGTAATTTAGTTACATTGTTGAGAGACTACTTAAGAGAATTAAACATATATAAAAAAATTGCATTTATATTATGTATAAATGTGTAAATACTTATAGATTTTAAATTGTTAATTTTTTAAACTTTTCATTATGTTGAATCTATGGATGGGTTGGTACTGGTTTTCGTAATATTTCTATTTCATTTGAGTTCTTCTGAATCAGTGATTCATAATAAAAACTGGGTGAATCATACGCTCCCTCTGGATGTGTGAAGTCAACTTCCAAGACTCTGTCGCCTGCACTGATGGCCAAGCGGGGCATGTTTTCTGGATGCATCTTGAACCTGGGTACCTTTTTGCAAGGCGCAAAACTCATGACACAACCGGGTAAGCCGCTTATGTATCCGCAGACCTGTAAATAATGCACAGTTAAATTAAACACTCAGATGTAAACAAAGTAAACCTCGACCGAGTGAATAATAATGAAATTTAATCTTTGTATACACAAGTTCATGTTCATCAGTACGGTCGTGACATAATTGTTTACTCACTTGAGCCGTCTTCATGTTAATTATCCTAAATGTGTGCTGATAAAATCCTCCCAGACCGACATAGACAGGAGATAGAAACTTACAACAGTAGATCTGTTTTAAATAAAATATTAATTTCTGAATAAACATTGAAATTAACAATGAGATTCAAAAGTGAGGTCTTACGAAGCATCCCGAGCGCTTATGTTGCTTCAACAGTTTACCGGTATTGTAGTCAAACACTTGAACAGGGGAGTCCCAACTTCCGGAGAGACCACACAAAACCTGTAATATTGTATTTCTATAGAGTCGTTAATTTTCCAAATAATTTGATTATATGATTTTAAAGAAATACTTATTTACCAATTTTCCGTCTTCCGTAACATCTAAGGCATCGCCGTACATGGTTATGCCCTCAATGTTTCTGATGGCGTATGGTGCTCTTATATCCCAAAACTGCAGCATGTTGTCAATTCCTCCGGATATTAACTCAAAAGGATTCTTCGGATGGAAAACAGCTGAGCAGACACTTGCAGTATGTCCCTTTTTACAACCTTTTATACCGCTGTAAATGAGAATTACTATCCTACTTAAAACATTAAATAAAGACTGCAATACAAGAGGTTGTAGCCTTAAGTAACTTAGTTCTGTTAAAATAATTTAAAGCTTAAAACATTTCACTCCACGCTTGCTGTTTAAAGAATTTCAATGATCGAACCTGGAAGCCAGAACTCTTTCGGTGACTCTCCGCTCCTCATCATAAATATTTACTTTGAAGTCATTTCCTACGGAGACGAATCTATGTGATCTGGGATGGTAATTGAGACTGTACAAATGACGGTCCTCCTTGAGTGTGAACAGAACTTTTCCTATTGTTGTGTCCCAAAGTTTTATGTGCCCACTTAAATCTGAAAAACAACTTCCTGAACTTTAAAGTCAATCTGGGGTTCATGTTTTGTGATTTTTTTTTCTTTGAATACTTACAACCAGCTAAAACAGTTTTATTGTACCCTCCCTTAGGAGAAGATTTAATTTTTAGGTCGGTGCATGCTTCACCAAATTGATTCATGTCGTAGTCTAACAAGACCCTAGGCTCTGAGTCTTTTTCGAATAATAATATGGAACCATCCTCCTGCCCTACCGCTAATAGTTTTAGATCATCGGTATACGTCACAGAAGTGCTGCCCTTAGGACATTTACTGCAAATGAAAAGTATTCTGTAGTTTTTTCATAATTTATCCTCATTAACGTGTTCAACAGTCTAAAATTAAAATACATTATGCTGTACGCAATTTAAGTATTCCACAACTGTCCTTTAATACTTTAATTTATTCAGTACTTATTTAACTTAGGAATTTCTATATGAATTTCCATGAAAGTCATATATGTACAGAATGACTTACTATTCTTTAACAATTTTGATGTTGGAAGATGAATTGATGTGTCCCGAAAAATTTGACCCAGAAGTTTGAACATTGAACTGTACACCATCCATGATTCTTACATTAATGAAACAGTACCATTTTGTGAAAAAACCAAATTTTCTTAATTTTGACTTCACTGACTAACCAAAAATTTGTAATAATATTGGAAATTTTGTAAACATTTGAAATATTACTTTCCCTCTCCAAAGTCAGGGAAAACAAACATTTTGAAAGGCTTTAAATTTAATATATATATACATATATATAAATAAATAGTAATACAGAATATAATAGGTCTTTCTTGCTTAATTCTACAATCATTTTTACAGAATATCGAGTTGTAAAATACTTCTGTTTGTAACCCTTGTGCAAGGGATATATTTTACAAAGCTTTTTTATTGGACTCATTCCAATGTACAAAAACAAAACCTGAAGAACAATATAAGAAACTAATTTTGTTTGTGTGAATACAAACAGGTGATCTGCAGAATCATACACATGAATAGAATTATTCTGTAAATTCTCTCATATTTAATGAACTAGATAAAAAAGTATCTGCTATAATAATCTACAAAAAATTATATATCTACTTTAAAATATACCTCTGACAATGGAAATTGACTCCAAAGTAAGAAATGTGAGGTCTGATGTTAGGAGACTTAGGAGAGAAGACATAAGGTACTGTGATAAAACACTTATGTTTCATGCTGCAAAGCTGTTGATACAACTGTGTAATGAACTTCCATGTTCTGCAGTCCATGCTAAGTAGTATATCAGTTTTTTGGATATTGAGCGCAACTGAGAAACAGTAGTAGTACCTCCTGTAAACCTAAAAGATTAATGAAAAAATGAAGTTATGTTCTTTTAATTATCTTACCTATCATTCTATTCTATTATCTACCTATGTATCTATCTAATTATCTTAATTTCAAATCAAATTTTATTTTTAAAACTATCAATACCAAATATGAATACCCAGACAAGTTACCTCTTCAAGTGTACAGTTTTAGAGTTTTTAAGACATTGAATTGATTTTGTGACAAGTTCACCTAAATCACTTAATGCAGCCTTTATGCAGAAGAAAACATCATTTTGGAATTGTCCTTGAATAATATCCTTCAGATCAGCATTTATTGTAGTTCTATCAAATTCCATTTCTTTCAGCCATTGACACTGTGAATGAATTGAAAACATTATTTTGAATATTGTTATTTTTAAATTGAATATGTAATGCATTAGAAAGATACTTTTGAAAAATCATCCTCAAATGACAGAAAAGCCTCCAGTGCATTGTTAAAAAGTTGATTAATTCTAAGTGTTGCAGACAAAGCTATGCAAGTTGATATAGCTTCTACTGGCATTTCCATATGAACCCCTTTAAACCATCTTACTGTACAAGAGTAAGCAGCAAGAATATTTAATAACATGTTTGGTACCTTAGGGGATGGTTCAATTTTCTGAAATTCAAATATAATTATTAATTCTAACATTAATTAAATTAAATTATTAAATTATATAGAAATACAACATACAGTGAGAGTTGCAAGTTTAGGTATTGTGGAACAGATTTTTGGACAAATTTCTTGACAGTTGAACTCCTCTGAATCACACTCTTGTATTAACATATTCTTTCTTTTAACTATCCACCATGGCTCCCAAGCGGGAAGAATTTTTATTATTTCTCCAGTAGCAACTAATTTTCTAAAATCCTTTCTTTCACTAGGTGTTAGTTTCTCCCAAATAGCATCAACATCATCCAAATTTAGGTCTGACAATCTAGAAGCCAGGTCTGGTTCACTGTCTGCATCATCTGAATCTATTGGAAATTCAATATTTAGTAACAGAATGCAGACTATGGTTTACTCCACACAATTTATAATTTTAAAAAACTCACCTAAGCTTTCTTCATCCAAACTCCTCTGATAAGTGTTCTTCAATGATTCGATCATTCGTTTCTTCACTTCTGGATCTAATTCGGTACACTGTAACTCCTCTTTTACCAACTTCTCATAGAATGCTTCAGAACATTGGAGATGTTCTTCTGACTGATAACATTTTACCGAACAATACCTTATATCACATCGTGGGCACAAATACTTGCCGGTGTTAATTTCGCAACTGAAACAGAAAAGAATTACGTATTTATAGACTCTTATTTGTTAATAACTCGATGTAGAAAAGCAAAGAAAAGGTCGCGTCAATATCTGGTGGAATAAACTTACATTTGACATTTGCCTCCTGTCATTTTGTTATTCAATCTAGTAAAATACCTTAACTAGACACCGTTACTCCTGGTCTAAGAGTCTAGTGCCACTTTCCAAGCGCGAGAGGATTCTACCATTTTGGTGAGTCAACTCAGCAAATCCAGCTCTGAGTTTACTCTAGATTTGTTAATTTTTTTTGCAATACATTTTTTATTATTCCGGCGAAACAGTATTACAATTTTGAACGATGTTGATTACTCCCATGTTGAAAAGACTATGTCACAGAAAACAGAAAATGAAGGTAAGTTTTTTATGTAAACAGAACCCAAATTAAAATATGTATTTTTGAGAGGTGGTGATCTGATACGACCGCGCATTTTATTACTGGTCGTTCCATCAGAAATCAGCTCATTTTCACCTATAACGTTTAATTCTTAGAATATAGTTTCACTTATCAAATATAATTTTATTTGATCTTACAGAATTTTGTCGACCATGAGGAATATTTGACACGAATCGCAAAATCTCTGTATTATGTACAAATACCCCGTACAAATTACACGAGTTTACCAGTAACAGGTAAGTTTTGCTCTTCTTCACTAAGGTGAAAGTATTCTTTTGTTAAAATTTCATGTTTTTCTTTGGATTTTTTAACGTTATTTAGTTACGTCATGTTGACCTTCAAATTGAAGGGACTCGCTACTTCTTACGGATACCACGACGTTTAATTGACATCATAAATTAAACAATTAAGTAGGTCTTGCATTCCAAGAGCTAAACATCAATGACAATTGTTTGCATGAAATGCATAGAAAACATAATGATTTAGTGATGATTGAAATGCAATTACACAGTTTATAATTTTACTAGTACCTTTGCGACTTCAGTTGTGCTAAATTGTTTTAACAATTTGCAAATTTTTAGATGTGTTGTAAAGTGTCATATGAGTCAACAATACTTTAACACTTTTAAATTATATATATTACAAATGCAGCTGTATCACATTTCAATTTTAGAAATCTTTTTGGGTCACACTTAGCAATTTAAGATGTGTTACATAAATTACATGAATGTAATTCTTTTCCAATCTGTCAATCCAATAATCAAAGGGATAGGAAGATTACTAGCATTAACTTGCATATATATTTTAGATTTAAATGCTATGTGAGAATTATGATTCTATATATTGTTAGTTATAACCTGTCATCAAAATTTTTGTTTGTAGACTTTGTAGACTTGTTCTTTGTAGAAACAGTCAATTGAGGCATCACTATCTAGCTATCTATATCTTGTTGTTCAAAGGTTCAGTTCATAATTTCAAGGTGTTATTACATCAACTGCTGTACAATTATTATTACAGCACAAGGCTTATGACCAGCTAGAATCTGTAATAAATGTTTTTAAGCAATGCTTTTTATTACCTTAATAATAAAACTTTCAACTGAACAAAATTGAATACTCATCATCCATCAATCAAAATGTGAAATTATTTATGTTCCTCGTTTGGCATATGTTAAAAGCAATTGTTCTCAAAATGAAAAATTGTAAATATGTACAATCTCTCTGAAAAATAAAATTATAAGTTTATAACATATTTTGTACATAGATGTGGAAAATTAGTAACATTGTACAGTTCAATACCAGCCAGTTGGTAGCCTTAATTTTTTCAGTATTCCTTTGCTAGGATTTCAGATTTATTTAACCAATAAGTTTAGATAATTCAAGTTTCTAATTTTTCTTCTTCAATTTACAGTCAAAGCTAATGAATTCTTACCTGTAATTGTTCTTCAATTTTTTCTGGCTCATTAAATTCAAGTGAATTGTAAAATTATCACAGTCATTGTAAAAGAAGACAATACATCATAATTATTATATATTTTCTTTTTAGAATTAGCTGCTGAGATATTCTCCCAAACAAATAAATTTAGTTTGAATCGACTGGACATTGAAGAAGCGGCCAGGTATACAACAGATGGATGCATTTCCCCGTGTCTTTTGGTTCTCGCCCTCCTATACTTGGAAAGATTGAGGTCATCAAATCCAAAGTACCTCACCAAAGTCTCTCCCACTGAACTGTTCCTCATTTCATTAGTAAGTTTTACATTTAAATTGTTCTGGGATTAGACTGTGTTTTTAACTTTTTCTGTGGATTTACAGCTGGTTGGATCAAAATTTCTGCAAGATGATGGAGAAGAGGGTGAACTGAATAATACAGATTGGGCCGAGATAACTGGTTTATCGGTGCAAGAAATAAATAAGGCTGAAAAAGATTTTCTAGATGCTATTGTGAGTACCCTAACCAATTATTCCTAAAAATGGTAACTAATTGGAACAAGTTGAAGTTAGTGAGTTCTTTTGTTTTCATCTAGAATTGGCAGGTGTACGTCAGCGAACAGGAATTTTGGAAGAGATTTAATTCTCTAGAATCAAAAGTAGGACTGAGACAAGGCTGTAAAAGAGGATGGTTCACCTATATGGAATTAAATATGTTGTTCCAATTAATCGACTTATCAAATTTCGTGAAGTGTCTTTGGAATGTGAGTATCCGAAGAGCTGAAGCCGAAGCATACGGCTTAAATTACATAATACGTAAAACTCAATTTCAGCACCATTGAACCATTTCATTCTTAATTTATTTTTTATTCATATCACTGTTTTCTTTGGGTCCTTGGTTGGTTCGCATTTCAGTAGTTCTTGTAATTAAGTTCCACGAAAATCAGTGATAGTAAGGATTCATAAGATGTAGAAGTAAAACGGATAAATAGTTTTAAATCCGTGTTTACTTTCAGGTTACGACTGCTTGTATGATCAGCTACACAGCAAGTGTTCTCGCTTTGGTTGGGTCAGCTCTTCTAGTAGGACAAATTCCGGGTTTAAAGCTAAAGCCAAAAGTGCCAATGACTGATATCAGTGAATGGAATGTTAATTCTACTTCCTCTACTCTCTCAGACAATCTGATCAATGTTGATTGTAATGCAATTCAAGATTGCAATAAATCAATATACATAGATACCCTTACAGATTCTGGAAACATAACGGAACCTGATTGTGTAAACTTATTGTCAAGTTCATGGAACAGTGATCATAGGCGCAGAGGAGAATTTAACACAGGGGAAACAATTTTAGAGAAACACATTCTGAACAGGTTCTACAGGTATTTGTGGTACACGTCGCCGTCATATATCTCCCCGTCACCATCACGTTTGTTTTGCAATTCTTTACCAACCAGAGCGCCTTCATTTACTTCAAAATCTGTGTCGTCTTCCGATTTAATCGAGTTGACTAATTTAATAAACGGTAAATCAGGATCTATTGATTCCGGTGAAAATTACAAAGTTTGGTCTTTGTTCTATCTTACAGAATATTTATCAGTGTACCCTTACCATGCCTTCACATAAGGTATTATTCGATGAGAATCTATTGTCCGCGATTCCCCGAGTCCCATTTTCAAGAAAATTCAGAATTTCTTTGTCAGTACTTCTCTTTCACCTTTCCAACCTGCCCTGTTCAAAGTGAGCCAGTGTATTCCGATATTTGGAAAATAAAAAGAATGACAGAAAATTATGCATTTAAGTGGATATTTATATATTTTTTTAAAGAGAAATATAGTTGTTAAACAATATTTATAACTGAGAGTTCATTTATCGCTCTGGCTCCTTATGTGCGCCATCTTTCCTGTACTCTTCAAACTCTTTCCTTATATTACATTAAATATAATTTCTTGTTCTTATTTTGTTACGGGAAAGTAATGAATGTAAATCCACGACCGCTAAGTATCGTTAAGGCATTCAGTTTAAAAACTTACTTTTTAAATGATGATATCATAAAATGATTTTACATTTTTTAGTCAGTAAATAAATACGTATATTGTTATTTGTATACATACATTTACATTTGTTGAAAATATCAATAAGCAATTAAATCAAGTCAAATTGATTTTTTAAGTCATGTTAAACAAGACAATAAAAATTATTCAAGAGGTAACGGAAAAATTCAGAAAAATAAACATGCGACAGGTCGTGTTTGGTGTACCAATTAAAAATTGTAAAGACACCAGTAATTTATTGCACTTTAACAATGACATTCATTTCATTTCACATTTCATGTGTCATTTAACAATGACATGGCTAATTATGTAAAAGCAGTTAAAAATTAAAAGAGGATACTGGTTCCTCGAACTCGCTTTTTATCTACACAATTATATGTATGAATTTTTCTACAAAAATTTATGATTATTGCCATCAGAATTTAAAACATTGAATGTAGAAAAAATAATTTTCCTCACACTTGGCATGAGAAAAAAACAATGCTTCATTGCTTTTTACAATAAACCGGTTCTGATTGGTGTGCACGGTTACGTAGATATAAATTTAAAACAATGTGAATGTTTAATATAATACATACAAAATCCTTCGACTAGCTTTTTGCAAGTACTTTAGCAAAGTTGCCCAAAATTGGATGAAATTGAAGAAAGCAATTTAACTAGAGTGTAGGTCTCAACCACGATGACTTCATTAGTTAAATTTACAACAAAATTGAAATGGCTACGAAGAGCTTCTGATTCTCATGTAATGAACAAAATGTATGATTTGAAACAAAACGTTTCACATTTTGCGTTGTATAATTTTTACGTTATAAGTCTACAGTCTAAAAAAATTGCTCTTTCCAAAAAATTCCAAAAGTAAATAAGTACATGTATAAGTCACGTGGTGATTAAAAAATTGACAAACTTACAAGAGTGCATTACGTTAATAGGAGAGTAAATCCAATTTTTTTTTCAATAAAACTGCGTGTACAGATCACTGCCGCAGAAATACTCCCTTGTACTCCCCTCCTACTGCAATATTAGGCCGCATTACAAACAACAAATAAAATTCATTGTGTTATAACAATTAAAAAACAAATTTACAAAATAGATCATAATAGTGAACCAATAAAGCAATAACAATTTTTTTACGGCATGATAATTATATCGTTTATTTCTGATACAAGAAATACGTTATGTATAAATGGCAGATAGGTATAAATTGCATATTTCAATGCAGCCTTCAGCTATTTGGCGTCACTAACTTACGACTGAACCTTTAAGGGAGAAAATAACATAAAGTAACATTGAGAGCCAAAAATTGAAAGATGTTTTTAAAGTTATGAAAATACAGTTAATAATGGATAAAATAGCTTTTTGTAGACAAGAGGCACTAGAAGTATTAAACAATTCTTCACTGAAATCAATCTTATTGACGCGAAGACCAAATTCAAGTACTTTTACGTTGATTTCTAAGGTTTAATTCGACAAGAAAAATATTTTCGATGGTTGTACAATGAAGAGAACGGACGTAAGGACGGTTCAACGGTTTCCCCAGCCGATCCCTTACGGTTTCTCTTTCTTTTTGACGTCTTCCTTGCTGATGAATAGCAATGGCAGCATCCCCAATAAGCAACCAACTACTATTCCCATAGCTCTTCCCTGTAATAAATAAAAAATATACAACATTAAATATCCAGTTTAATTTTTCTCCTTTTTTGCATCTGTCCTGAATTTACTATGTAACTATTTACTATGGGACTCTAATAAAACTTATGCATAAACTTTTATTCTCATACCAAATTTGCGGCTCTTCTTGCTGGTTTCATATCTAGTTGGACAGGCGATAAGTTGGGAGGCTTCAAGCCAACTTTCGACGCAGCCAGTTCAACATACCATGCAGAACCAATACCCATCACATCAGAAATTGTATTTCCTAATGCGGCAGCTGCCATCGTAGAAATGGTAACTAATGACCCCAATGTTTCGTCTATATAATCTCCCTATATTAATAATAATTAATATTGAACATTAATAATAATCAGCTAAGAAAAACTTAAACTTAAAAATATGTATGAATTCGGCTGCCGATATCATTCACTGCAAATGTGAGGGCAGATTTTTTATTAAAAAAAAAACGCTTTGGTTAATGAAATAAAATATTTGTAAATGGTATTTACTGTGATAAACAATAATAACTAAATTATTTACTTACCGCTACTATCATAACGAAATTGTCCAAGAATCCAAAACCTACGAATGGTACGGCATTAAAAATGCCGACTGAAAATGAATTAAATATGTCAGGATATGGGCAGGTACAAATACTTATATTTTTCGTTAGCCATTACTTATATTTATCACTCATTATGTAGTATACGAACCTCTCATCAGTTGCTGACCCGTTGGCACTGGCACCTTTTCGGCTGAAAAAAATTGAAAAATACCATTATAAATTGGTATATGTAATAGGAATATTACATTTAATAAACTGAATATAATAAGCTTAAGAAGCTGGAGGAGGTAAAGAAGACTAATGATTGCTCAAAACTGAAGAAGTTGTTTAATATTTTTTATGTTCAAACTAAACCAATAATACCCAAAAATTTAATAAAGTGATTGTTTGATCAATGTTTAAATTTTTAGGAACTTACTGAAATTAACAGTCAACAAATTTATCTCTCAATACCAAATGTAACTTTTTAAATTCCTATTTTTTTGTATACCAGTAAGCTACTTGATTACTACTCACCACTCATTATAAAAAGAAAAGTAATTTAAATTCATTCTCCTTTGAAATTCTTATGTTTAGAAATTTTAAATTAGTAGTTTTATTTACCCTTGAATCATAGAATTATTGATAAGTAAGAAAAAGTAACTACACAAATATTAATTGAATTGTAATTTTAGTATGAGAGAGCCCCATAAAATAGGTCTGCTCTATTGTTTGGAGAAAGCCTCCCATTCAGAAAGCAACATGGAACTTAAAACAAATCAAAGTGTGTAAAAATAAATAAATATGTCTATATACAGATATATAAATACATATAAGTTAAGCAATAAAAATTCTATATGGAGTTCGTTAATTGATATTGCAGTTTGTGTACTAAAACTAATAAAGGGTCAATCATTTACACATTTACATATTAGTAGGATAAGGTTATCAACATGCAACAAGTGATAGTGGGTACAGATCATCAAATGAGTGCACTATATGTGTCAGTGTGCAGAAATTGATAGGTACATCAATTAATATTTTAAACTTCTGACTAACTTTTGGTTTTTTCCATGTCATGGTCAGACCTGGGCGTTGTGCGATATTTAAATTTACCTGTAGAAAGCGTGCAAAAAGAAAAATAGGTAAAATAATGTTTTATTTAATGAATATAATTTGGAGGCTACATGTACCAATTTGGTCTTTCAGATGATCTTTATCATGTCAGAATTATATATTTGAAGTACACATATATGGGCTGCACAAGATTATTCACCTCACCAGAGGGATTTTTGACTCAATTAAATGATTTTGACACCATCACCAGTGGTATTTAACTACCCACATTAAACTGTGGCAACATGCTATAATATGCCAACCCATTCTTTGCATGTAATACCATATCGTACCATATTTTTTCTTTAACCAATCCTCTGGTAGATGACAAAATGATCCAGTTGGATCAACATCCCCAAGAGTTGGAAGTTTGCTAGGTCTCCCAAATTTTGATCTCCATCGGGTCGCAGCTAGCTGACCTATTTAGGGTTTTCAAAGAGTAATTTGATTAGAACAAACTGAATGTTTGTATTTGAGTAATAGAAGAAACTATTATTACAGATATATTGATGATTTTTCAGAAACTTTGAATCATTTGTTCCTAGAGGTTGATAGTAAATCAAAGTTTATTGCTTATCAATTACTCAAATTCATTCTACATACTACATATTCTTATCCAGAACTGAAAACAATTAATAATTACAATATTAATATTTCACAATGGATACCACTTATTTAACTGCCAAGCAATTATGAAATCTGTAAATCAATGAAAACAAAGAAATATTCTAATAATGTGTCAAAGAAAATTTGAAAGAAAATGTCCATGGCCATAAAAAATTTGAAAATTTGTATTTTCATATAACCAGAATCCCCAATAATATTATGAAACATTAACCCAAAGATGTCAGAACAGGACCTTACTTCTTGAAGAAGTGTGACATTGAATATTCCCTTTATAATCACAAGCAAAATTAAGCAACACTAGAGTCCACTTTAGTCATTGTTACCAGTTTGCTAACTAGCAAACAGATACATTCTACACCAAAGGGTACTGATAGAATCCCTAGAACTGCTAGAAGGTAAACTCACTGCATTTAATACCCAATAAACTTAATGAAATGAATTTCAGATAGATGTAAAAGAAATGGTTCATACCTTCATATTCTGCTTTCACTTGATTTGAATTATACTCCTGCAATGCACTTAACAAAGCTTTTCTCTCGTCTTCTGTCAAGCGGAGGATAAGATCGTCGGCTTGTATTTTGGTTAGAGGAGCATCATTATTCATAGCTCCTAAACTGGAAGCTTTCTTACCATTACTTTTGCACTGAAATGTATTCTTTGTCAAGGAAGTATATGTTCTCGAAGAACCCAAAAATGAAAATGTCTGCTTGTAACCGACTGAATGTGCATAAGTATGATAAGAAGATCGGGTAATTGACAACCCTTTATTTGCTGATTGATGTTCACAACCAATACCACATCGCTTGAGACGCTTAATCTGTGCAAACACAGAGTTTCTGCCAAACTTAAACGGATGCTTGTTCCATTGCAACGTTAGGCTGCAATTCATTCTTTAACGTTTAGATGTTTACATTTTTTACTAAAAAAACTCATATACTTTAACTGTTTGCCTCCACGAAAAGGGCCCCAAAAATTACCGTACATCGATGTACGAATGAATTTATTAGCAACAAAGTGACAGTGTTTATTTTTTCACTAAGAAAGCCTTTCTCATTTTATTTGTAATCTAAAACAGTAATTTTGAAGTGAGGCGTATTAATGCGTAGTCATATTTGCTCCAGACTTATTTTGCGTCATATAGAATTTTCATATATTTAAATAAGGTAATAGCGTGAGCTATGAGATTGAAATGAGTGTTAAAAGTAAGCATTCAACATCTAAGAAGGATAAAAATGGCAGGAAGGAAAAAAAGAAGAAGTTAGATGTAAGTAGATACGTAAAATAAATTGCCCATATTAAACACTAAAAATGTGTTATAGCTGGTAAATATATTAATAAATTTGAGTGTTAATATCACCAGGTTTTTTATTTTACTATAATGAAAGTCAGAAATTTGTGAAAAACATATTTATTTCCAGGAATCTGATGAAGATATTGAGAGTAGTGAAGAAGAACTAGATCTCACCAAAGAGTGTCATCCAATAGGTTATTATATAAATAATAGAGAAGAAATGATTAATCAGATGTTTTCAGTTATTAAGGGAAATAAGCTTAAAGCCATGTTGCCACCAATATTAAAGGTAAATGCTGGTCACATTTATGTATTGTATTTTCTACAACCTTTTTAAAATTATTTGCCACTGTATGTTCTCTTGTAAAATCATTTGTGTTGCACAGGATTATGATGTAGAACAACTAAAATTACAATGCCTTGATCAACTCCTGGGAATGTCAGAGAAAAGAATTACATGCATATTGGATGGAGGAACACTTGATACTTCATCAGAATCAGATGTTCTAGAATCAGATCAGTATGACAGTGATGAAAAAAACGGGACTACATCTGGCTCCTCTTCTGATGGGTAACATTTAAATAAAACACTACACCTAATAATTATTTTGGAAGAATAACTAATTGATGTATGGTGATTTTAGGTCAGATCATTCTAATAAGAATTTTCATCATAATGATACTAAGCACAAGAGAAAGGGAGAATCATTGAATGAAGGAAAAGGAGCTAAGGTGACCAAACAAAATGAAGATAGTACTGCTCCTGAGCAGGGAAAAACACTTCTAGAAATATTAGAATTGGAGATGAGGGCTAGGGCTATTAGAGCCCTACTGAAACAGAGTACTCCCAAGGAACTAGAAAATGATGAGACAAAGACTGACAATAAAAATAGTACGAAAGAAATTGAAGGTGAAGTGGTGGATTTAACAGAGTGTAAAGATGATGAATTTCCTGTTTGTGTTAAAAAAGAAAACAGTGAACAGAAAGATATAGACAAAAAACAGTCAACTTTCGAGCAAATAATAGAAAAATCAAAAAGTGAAAAAAAATGTCTAGCTAAAGCAGATGATAAGTCAAAGAGATTACAAGCAGAATTAGAACTTAGAAATAAATTATTTAAAAAAAAAATTTATAGAACTAGACAACAAAGAATGGAAAATGAAGAAGAAGATAAAAATAATGAAGCAGAGGCTGAGGTCTTGAAACCAGGCGGTGAAGTAAATGTTGATGTGGTATTTAAAAAAGAAGCAAATGAACCAGATGAGATTGTAGTAGAAGATCCTGAAGAAGGTGAAATAAGCACCAGTGAAGATGAGTACCCGGTAGTTGTAAAGCAGGAAATAATTGAACCTGAAGTTGCAGAGGAACCTCAGGAACCAGATATGGATTACAAGTCACAGATTGATGAAAATGTTGAGAGAGTGACAGCCATTGATAATGGAACATTTGTGCATAATTGCAATTTAGAAAATAAGCAGGACCCAAACAGTGATGATGTTATTGAAGTTGAACAATCAGAAGAACATCTTGCCCTAAATGATGATTCTCAACTAACGGGCCAAGAACACGACGAGAAGTCATCTGATATACAAGAATCGAAAGAAATGGATAAGGAGGAATTCGAAAACACTGTGGAAGAAACATCGTGGCGTGATCGCTGGCTAAAAAAAGATGGTGTGCAAAAATTAGTCAAATCCAGTAAAATATATGCCAAAGTAAAAAAACGAATCGCAGCCAAATCTCAAAAAGCAAAAGAAGAAGTTTTGGTTCAGTCGGAAACCGTAACAGATCCTAAAACTGTTAGCCCACAAATAGAAGTAATCGAGGGAAGCATAAAAGAATATGAAAGGCTGTTAGGGAAAGTGCATGAGGAACGAAAAGAAAATGAAATAAGTGAAAATGGAAATTCTAACGTTTTGACCAGCTAGAAATAGCGAAGTGACATTGAAAGTATTCCGCGGGAAGAAATCACAAAGCTTGAAATAGAAAAACTGTTTATTTTTAAATTCTTCCACAAAAATTAAATACTGAACTTAGAATTTTGTCGGCCTTGTTATTTTCTCCCTCCTAAAGTTACTGGGTGGCATTTAATTGACAATTTCAGGTATTGGGGTAGGGGAGAATAGTGGGTCATAGACACATTGTTGCGAAAATAATGGTGTTATATTAACGGTAGTTGGTTTATCTGGCCTAACATTACTATTTCAGGCTGCCTGTATGGGGGCTCCACCTCCACGTGGTTCTCCGCGGGCGTCGCGGTGGGCGGCGGCAAAGTGGCCTTTCTCCGCTAGGTGACAGCCTTCCCCGGGTGAGCTCTCTTCAGCTCTGGCTGGGGTGGTTTTTCTGGGTTCGCGTCTCCCAATTTCGCAATCCCTTATTTATTACCTATGACGACCCCGGTGTGGTGTTTCGCTGGTTCCTCATGGCATTAGCAAAGGTTGCTTGATCACCTGGGGCCTCCTCGGAGGGTAGGTACACTATTACACGAAAGCACATCAGCCTTGTTATTTAACCTGCGGCTAAATATGTTTTGTCTTAAGAGTCCTGGAGATTTGGTGGGCACAGTAATTCATAATTTTATATTGATGAAGTAGAAAAATTAATTCATCGAATTATGTTGACTCTGAATGCTGGCATATTTTTTAAGAAGCATGGCTACACTTTACTATAATATTACAATATTATGTTGGTAGTAATTAGGTACAAAGTTATTTAAACTAAGAAATAAAAACGACAATTTTAAAATTAATCTTTTATAATGTGACGTAACAGAAAGGGCAAAACTGATTTAAATAAAAAACATACGCCTGATTCTGAACCGAAAATGAACCGTAAAGTTGTAATCAAAGCGAACGGCTTACCAATGATTTCTGCTTCATTTCAGGAAAAAACTTTTTAATTAATTATTAGGGAATCCTATCAAACATCACTAACGATGTTCTTTGCTGGCCGAAATTTTTTCCCTCCGGAAAGGTCAAGTTCAACAAAGGTCGAAACAAACAAAAACGTTTTCTGTATCTCAGTAGTTTGGAATCCCTATTCCTTGTATTTCAGCATTCACCATTTCCCCAATAATTTAACATTATTCGTTATAGTTAGTCACTAATTATCCCTGGGGGTGGAGGTTCACTTGGGTCCACTGGCTCTTTTTTAATATCGACTATTAGTTCTGGCACGCTGGGTGGTGGCACGTACTCGGAGTCGTCATCGATAATGACTGTTTGATTTCCTAGGAGAAGGTCCATAACGTTTTTTTGAATGTGCTTCCTCTGGAAATTTGAACAATATAAATAATTTATTGCTGATATTGAATGTTACTTCCTGAATAATACAATCTTAGAAGGCCTTTATGAAGAGCAAAACCGATGTATTGGTGTAATAGGTATGTTAACCAATCATTTTCAAATTCATACCTGGTGCTCTGTGAATGTCATCACGTGATCCAATAGGGGATTTCTTATGTCTGGACATTCTTTAAAGACTTCAGCTAATTGTGGAGCCGGTAACTGAAGTAAAACTTGAAAACTTTGGGGCTTGGTTCTCTGGCAGCACTTAATGAATCCTTCCCAAACCTTTTTTTGTTTCCAAACCTTCAAAATAAAGAGTTACTTAAGATGTTGAATTCAGACTTGGACTTTCTTGCTTTTGGTTTTTATGCTTCAGTCTTCTAGGTTTTATAAATTACAAATTTAGCAACATAGCCAATCACAAAAATTAAACCTACTTGTTTTAGTATGAGTCTTTGTAAAATGTTCATTACGAATCCAATAAGTCTTGGATAGATCGTTAGTGACTGAATAACTGTTCGCATTAATAATGTCGGAAGAGGATTTATTTCCATGAGTTGTTGAAGCACAACAGCGAGAGTTTCTTGAGTGTACACCTGTCTCTCGGCAAAACACAATGAAGTAGCTGCAACAGATGTATAACATTACGTTCCAATTTTTGAAAAAAATAAAATCAAATCAAATAAGTGGATATTACCTTTGATTACAATTTTAAGTTCACATTTGCTAGGATCAATTGTGTGCAGGGCTATCAGTAATTCTGCCGGAGTGATAGGACTTGTGAATTCCGTTGTTTCCGAGTGGGTACCTAACAGCCTATTAAATACTTCCTTCACAACTATTGGATTCAGTTTAATCAGCTTGGGCAGGGCATCAATCACTTCTTCTTTTTTGAGACCATTAAGCACTGGGATGAGGAACCGGACATCCGATACACGTGATCGATACAAATCGCGAACTCGTTCAACAAGTTCAGCACTTGGGGGAACTGAAAAAAGTTAATAATTCATTTAGTTTTTTGATTCATTAATATTTTTCTTTCTTCCACAAATCCAATAAGTACCTTTATCGGTTAAAACATGTATAACCCTGGTCACTAAAGTCTCTGCACCCTTCGGACACTGTTCAACCAATAGCAGAAGTTCTGGGGAGTTCATTCCCATACCACGAACAGGCTGTTCAAGTAGACGTATGATTGTTCTTTTCACGTCGGCAGCTGTCGCTACATATACCCTGGCTAATCTAAAACAAAAATTAGCGAATATTCAACTCGACGGGAGGTAACATTTAAACTTGATTGTTTTGATAAATTTCGTTCGACACATTAATCAAAACAGTTTATAACCTACTCGTGAATCATTTTTTCGTTAATTGGTAGTAAAGCCATGAGTAAGTATAAACACGCTTTAATAGTTTCTTCAGTCCACGCATCAGTCTTCTCCGGTCTTCCCCTATCGTTTCCAAATAATACATCTGGCGGAAGAGGTAGCTTTAAAAAACCTAAATAGAAAACAGAGTATTCTTCTATGATGTTGGACAAATCTTTGCGATTGTAGAGACTGACTACTCTCGTGAGAGCCTCGCTGCGTATCTGAAAATTTACAGCGGAATTAGTGGTACAATTGTGTAATTCGTCGTTTACGGTAGTTGCTCATACTCACTATCAAATTCTCATGAGATGTGTGTACAAGAAGGGCATTCAGTAGGTTCATTTGTCTAGGTGGCCTTTTAACAATGAGGTCCTCCAGTAATTTCAAACCCAATGGAGCTTTTACTTCATCGCAGCACATGTCTTTGAGCAAATCCATGGCATCGTCAGTAATTAAGGGAACTTCTAAATATAACCGATTCAACAGAACTTCCCTATCTCTGAGGTCTAACTTAGCTTCAAACATCACCTCATTAATAATTGTGTGCAATAAATTATTGTAGTTCTCATCGGGTTTTTTGTCCTGTTTCAGACAGAATGGAAACCTGTTAAATCCCTGCATAAAACTATATTCCTCGTATAGCCAGGAAATACCCAAATCTATCCGTGATTTTATGTCTGCCTTAATATAATTTAGGGTTGCTATAAAAAACCTTTAATTAGTCTCCGATTATTCAAAAACAAATATGTATTCCCGATTAAATACTCTTTAATGCCTACCTGCTCGTAACTGAGGGCTGAAAGTTGATGCCATAAACGTAATAATTTTCGTTCTCGTTGCAGATACACCTCCGTCGACTGCTGCCTTATCGGCTTCCAAAATTTTCTCAAACGCCGAAACCATTAGGGAATTTTTTACTTCTTCTTTCAAAGGTTTTGTTATCTCTTGAAGCTTTAATGTTTTCAACCTGGATAATTTGTTCTGTTTCGACCCGGCAGGTACTAATGTGGTTTTACCTTTTTCTTCAACCTTTTTAACGTCACCTAAAAAGTTTTTGTTTACATCACAAGGACTTGTATGGATACATAATAACATAAATTCATTTAATCAAAAAAGGGTTGAGAACTACTTGTATGAAATGTATTACCTGTAGTCGAGGGTACTAATGTTTTGGTGTACTGCATTTCTTCATCGTCATCTTCAATGACCGCTTTAATAGTTTTCTTTGCCAATTTCACACCAGGACCTAAATTTATTGCTGTTAATTGTGTGGCCATTAGTCTTGCAACATGCCGAATTTGACCTTTGGTACCTGCAGCTGCTATGGGAGTATAAGTAGAACTAAAATGGGGAGGCATTATTTCTGGAAGTTTTGCCTAAAAAGAAATGATAAGTGTTAGTAATAAAATCAGTGCAAATGTGTTTCAACGGATGCAAATTTAAATAATTTATGAAAACAAACCATTGATAACATGACCAATTGAGTGGCAAACTCAGCTGTTAATCTTTCTGCAATAAATTTCTCAGTGATATCAACAGCATTCTCTGATTTTCTTTTGTTTTCACCATATTCAGTTTCTGGCTCATTGTCATCAAATTCCTGATCCATTTTCATCTTTTTCATTGGAACATCAGAGTGGGATGTTTCCTGAGATCTTTTCTGCTTATACTTTCTTATATCATCTGCTTTTGGATAGGCTTTTAAAACTTCTTGGTATGTTGCACCAAGATCAGTTAACAATGTAGTTATATTGTTGTGAAAGTCAATTGATGTGGGTAGCTTTAAGAGATTTAGCAGTTGAAGTTTCAGATGTTTCCTCACTGAACTGACTTGGCTTTTTGATAAAGTTGGAGGTAAGTTAACTAAAAGTTTGATAAAATTTGAAAGCTCAATAACAAATTTAATTGTATAAAAAATCAACTGCAAGCAATCATAAAACATACTGTGAAGGCTTTCTAATGCTGTTACTACTTTTCCCATAAGTTGTGGTCTAAGCTTTGCAATTAAAACCAATGATCCCATACAAGTCATTAAGTTTACGCTACTTATATGTGGAGACCCATGAAATTTAATAAGAAGCTGAAACAACTCCCTGTCAATGAGAATGTGGAGAAATTAATAGTGAAAAATGTTTCAACAATTATTTTTCTTTAGCTTGTCTACTCAGCACAAGCAAAAAATTCTTACTGTGCTTCTTCTTCTAATTTTCGTCGTCTAGCTATTTTAAGTGTAAAAGGAATATCTTCTAAAGAAAAGTCACTCTCCCTTGGCAATCCATCAACCTCTGGATAGGTTTGTAATAATACTATGAATTCTAGAAACTTGACAGCTAGTGTACGTATCCTACAAATAAGCAAGGACAAATTAATAATGCAACACATAAAATTGTACTTCAGTTTAAATGTAGCAAAGACTTACCCATCATTGTCATTATCAATCATATTTATGATTTGTTGCTTTATTTGACCAAAAAGTTTCCAGGCAGCTTCCATTTCTTCTGTAATACTTTTTGCTTTTGCCAACCATTTCAGGGCTACTTTGTAAATTGGTCCAGCAGCTTGGATTACCCGTTTTTGAACTTGTGCTGAATTGTCTTGTAATAACAGATTGATGTTCATTACAACTTTGGGTAAAATATCTGGATCTTTCTTACTGTAATATATTGTGAATTCAACACATCAAATATCAAATTAAATATTAGTTTCTCACCAAATGATATATATAAATATAAATACCATGCTTCCTCAATGAACCCTATAATTAGTTTCCGAACATCTGCATTTCTATCAGTTTGAAATACTAGAACTTCATGTAAAAAATTATCTAATAAACTAGACTGTGCTGAATTAAATATGATTTCTTGAACTTTCCTAAGATTATCAACTTTTACAGATGATTCTGTTGACAGAGCTGCTTCATTAAGCCATTCTACTATCTGAAAGTAAAAATGATAAATTAAACTATTTAAATTAATGGCCAATGAATTTACTATGACTAGTATTTATTTAAAATGGGTTCTAAGACTTTTTTCAAATTTGTAATAGGCCTAGGTCCGAAATAGGCCTATCTGATAAATTTATAAACCGTAATAAAAACAACTAATTTCAGAGGGGTGAAAACATTGCGAGTTATATTACTGCATTAAACATACCTTATTATAAGTCGCAGCCCCTTCGCCGTTGTCTTCATAATACGGCGAATTGATATTATCTCTAGCCATTGTAACTAACTATTTAATCTGCAAACCAAGAGGGACCCTTTATTAATGTTTGTAACCACATTAATTCCGTAAGGTTTGAAGGAAATATGGTTAAAATATCTGTATTGCGACTAAAGAAGGGATAGGAATTCCTGTTCAGGAGGAGCACAAATGGAATAATGTGACCAATTAGTGAAGCGTATCACCATACGAATGTTTTAGTGCAAATGCAATGTCCTCTAATTTTTTCCGTATCATATTAAGAGAGAAATTTGGTAAAGTAAAAAATAATAATTCGATCTTGTGTGCGTCGGTGGAGCAACAAGACGATTAAAGAATAATGTCGGGAAAACTCTAAAAAGGGCCCTATCGGGCACGTTTTTTCGACTTGTTGTTTTGGATGTTCAAGACTTAAAGATGTAAACTTTTTATTAAAATAAAATTGAAAATAATTTTCAATTATAATACAGCATTTTCGGTTAAGTTTATTACTAACGATGAATTCTGATATTGAAATATTTACGCCTGCAGAAGGTTCCTTATTCCTTTAAATAGTAATTTAAAATGATCCTAGGAGGTAAAAAATCAATCCAAACGATTTCGAAGAACCATACAAATAAGTGATACTGTAATTGTTTAAGAAGAATATGTAACAATGCCTAATTAGTTTTCAAAACATTGCTTCAACCTAGCATTTCAAATTTGTTAACTACGTAGTACTTGACCAACGGTTTCGTCAAGATGGTTAAGGAGCAGTATAGAGAAACAAATGTCGCCAAAATGATGTAAGTCTTTACAGTAAGTTATTCAATAAATTCATAACTTTGAATGTGCTACATTAAATTTTTAATATTTATATCAAATTGCTAGATCCCATGTCTGCTTTGGGGTTGACAGCCCAGAAGTTATTCAGCAACAGGCCCATATCCATGTTGTTGGAAAAAATTTATACAATCAAGATGCACCTAGAACACCTGTTGCTTATGGTGTTTTGGATAGACAAATGGGAACCAATACAAAGGATGCTACTTGTGCAACATGCAACAAAGGTCTTGCAGATTGTATTGGACATTTTGGCTACATAGATTTGGAACTACCTGTTTTTCATATAGGGTATTTTCGATCTGTTATTATGATACTTCAAACTATTTGTAAGGTATGAATCTCACTCACTAAAAAAATTATGGTTTTATATTTTAGTTAATATAAATGAATATTTATTACAGAATTGTTCCAGAGTTCTCATTCCTGAAGATTTAAAAAAAACTTATAGGATTAGACTTCAAAATCCAAAGGTTTTATACCTTGCCAGAAAAGCTTTAAGGAAACAAATTCATGAGAAAGCTAAGAAAATTTCAATTTGTCCATACTGCAATAGTCTTAATGGAGTTGTAAAAAAGTGTGGGCTGTTGAAAATTGTACATGAAAAGTTTAGGGGGAGCAAAGCATTGACTGATCCACTACTTACAAAACATATACAGTCTTACAACAATGTTTTAGAGTATGACAAAGAATTGGAAAGTGTAATTGCAAGTGGTGTTTCATTTATTTTGACTCCATTAGATGTTTTAAATTTACTGGAAAGAATACCTGAGGATGATGTTTGCTTACTGTGCATGAATCCAAATACAGTTCATCCTAGAGACTTAATGCTGACAAGACTGCCTGTACCCCCTCTATGTGTACGTCCATCTGTCATCTCAGAACTTAAGTCTGGTACTAATGAGGATGATCTAACAATGAAATTGTCTGAAATAATTTTTATTAATGATGTTATTCAAAAGCATCGTCAATCAGGAGCAAAGGTGCATATGATAAATGAAGATTGGGATTTTTTACAACTTCATTGTGCTTTGTATGTCAACAGTGAGACTACTGGTATTCCCCTTAGTATGCAGCCAAAAAAATCAACAAGAGGTATTGTGCAAAGGCTTAAAGGCAAACAGGGCAGGTTTCGAGGGAATCTTTCCGGGAAAAGAGTTGACTTCTCGAGTCGAACAGTGATTTCTCCAGATCCAAATTTACAAATAGATCAAGTTGGGGTACCAGAACACGTTGCAAAAATTCTAACTTTTCCAGAGAAGGTAAATAAAGCAAATATTTATTTGATGCGAGAGCTTGTGCGAAATGGTCCAGACACCCACCCCGGAGCAAATTTCGTGGAAGATCGTGACGGGAACACGAAACGATATTTGCGTTATGGGAACAGAAGTAAAATTTCATCGGAATTAAAATTCGGCGATACCGTCGAGAGACATTTAATAGATGACGACGTAGTACTGTTCAACAGGCAACCCAGCTTACACAAACTCAGTATCATGGCTCATCGTGCCAAAGTTTTAAAACACAGAACTTTTCGTTTCAATGAATGCGTTTGCACTCCATATAATGCTGATTTCGATGGGGATGAAATGAATTTGCATCTACCACAAACTCTTGAAGCGAAAGCTGAAGCTCTGATTCTGATGAGCAACAAAGCAAACCTGGCAACTCCTAGAAACGGAGAGCTGCTTATTGCCGCCACTCAGGACTTTTTAACTGGAGCCTATTTACTCACTCAGAAAAATGTATTTTTCACACAGTCTAAAGCGAATTGGCTATTGGCTTGTTTACTAGCAGGCAAGGACGCTTGCTTACAAATAGACCTTCCTCCTCCTGCAATAATGAAACCCACAAGATTATGGACGGCAAAGCAAATTTTTAGTTTAATATTGAGACCGAATAAAAGGTGTAGAATACTGTGTAATTTAAGAACGAAGGGAAAAGCATACACGTGCAAGGAAGAAATGTGCACGAACGATTCCTTCGTCCTCATCAGGAACTCCGTACTTCTTGCAGGGACTTTGGACAAAGGTACTTTGGGCTCCGGTTCTAAGGATAATATTTTGTATGTTTTATTGCGAGACTGGGGAGAGGATGCTGCTACAACAGTAATGTGGAGACTTGCACGAATCACATCTTGGTTTCTAATGAATCGGGGATTTTCAATAGGATTGGGAGATGTAACTCCGGGTGCCGGACTCCTGCGAGCTAAGGAGAAACTTCTTAATGCTGGGTTTGTGAATTCTTCTCAGAAATATACTCAATGACCAGACTAGCATATTACAATGATTAATAATTTTAGGTACTCAAAATGTGTAGAATACATCAAAGCTGTGGAAGCAGGAAAGCTGCCATGTCAACCTGGTTGCACTGTTGAAGAGACTTTGGAGGCAGTTATCCTTAAAGAACTGTCTGTTATTCGGGATCATGCAGGGAAAGCATGCCTTCAGGAATTGCATCCTAGCAACAGCCCTCTGATCATGGCCCTGAGTGGTTCTAAAGGTTCTTTCATTAATATTTCTCAGATGATTGCTTGTGTAGGCCAACAAGCCATCAGTGGAAAACGCGTACCAGATAAATTTGAAAATAGGGCTCTACCGCAGTTTGAAAGATACAGTACGTTCATATATCACTTTGTTATCAGTTCGTTGACTCATTTCTAATACTACATGTTTTTTTGTTATGCAGCTAAAATTCCTGCAGCAAAAGGATTCGTAGAGAATAGTTTTTATTCAGCTCTAACACCCACCGAATTTTTTTTCCACACAATGGGAGGTCGTGAAGGTTTGGTTGATACCGCAGTGAAAACAGCAGAAACGGGATACATGCAAAGGCGTTTGGTCAAAGCTTTGGAAGATCTTTGTGTTCAATATGACATGACTGTGAGGAATTCAATGGGAGAAATTATACAGTTTGTTTATGGGGGTGATGGGCTCGATCCGACTTACATGGAAGGAAAAGATTGTCCTGTCAACTTCCAAAGAATTCTTGAACATATTCGTTCGAAATGTCCATACCGCGAAGAGGAAGCCCTTGACTCAGTCAGTGTTCAAAAAGCGGCTGAAGAATTGCTCACAACAGATGAATTCAACGTTTGTGACGAGGAATTCAAATTCGATCTCAAAACTTTTATGATGGGGGTGGCTAAGAAAATGGCAAGTTCAAGACAGAGATTCGGGTATAGTGAGAGGAACATGGCTGATATTCCAAAAGCGGTAATACAAATTGAACGTCTCACTATAAGTCAGATAGTAGAGTTTTTCCAAGTTTGTAGGGAAAAGTTTCTCAGAGCAAAAGTGGAAGCAGGAACGGCTGTAGGAGCTCTAGCTGCCCAAAGTATAGGAGAACCCGGTACACAAATGACGTTGAAAACATTTCACTTTGCGGGTGTCGCCTCTATGAACATTACACAAGGTGTTCCTCGTATAAAAGAAATAATAAATGCGAGTAAGAAAATCAGCACACCAATTATCACGGCATACCTGGAAAACGATTCAGATGCCGAATTTGCCAGACGCGTCAAAGGTAGGATTGAGAAGACAACGTTAGGGGAAATATCAGAATATATTGAAGAAGTGTATTTACCTGGTAGGAGAATTTCCGAATTATTCATTTGATTTTAATTCTATGGAATATTGGCACTGCAGTTGATATATATTTTCAGACGAGTACTTCATTATTGTGAAGTTAGACATAGAGAGAATACGTCTACTCAAACTGGAAGTCGATGCTAACTCAATAAAATACACTTTGTGTACGGCGAAATTAAAAGTCAACGTTGAAGTTGTCAGCGATACCATCTTGAAAGTAGTACCAAGTAAAACAAAATCCATTGATAGAATTAATTATGCTCTTCAGGCACTGAAGAAAAGCCTTCCGAATGTCGTTATTAAAGGTCTAAGTGCTGTGAACAGGGCTGTAATTCACCATGATGACACAAAAGGTGGTACGAAGTACAAATTATTCGTCGAGGGGTACAACCTAGGAGAGGTCATGGCGACAGCTGGGGTTTTGGGAACCAAAACCACTTCTAATAATATTTTCGAAGTTTCAACTTACCTGGGAATAGAAGCAGCCAGGTAATTTTATCTCTCCAAGTTCTGTTTTTTTACCACTCCATGGTTAGTCTGTATCTTTCAGCTTTGTTACAGACAAACTATAATATCAGAAATTAAAATGGTGATGGAGAATCACGGGATGAGTATCGATAGGCGTCATATAATGCTACTGGCTGATCTTATGACAAGTCGGGGAGAAGTTCTAGGTATCACCAGACATGGTCTGGTAAAAATGAAAGAGTCCGTCTTGAACTTAGCATCGGTAATATTTACAAAGTAATTTTCATTTTTTTTTATAGTACTGTACTATTTTTGATGTTTACATCTCCTTTTTTAGTTTGAAAGAACGGCCGATCATCTGTTCGATGCCGCTTATTATGGTCAAACTGATGCCATAACCGGCGTGAGCGAGTCAATAATTATGGGTCTTCCAGTATCAGTAGGAACTGGATTATTCAAATTGTTGTATAAATATCCTTTTATTGAAGTCTTACACACTTCCCACTTACGCAAAGGTACTCAAGCACGTTTTATAGTAGGGTTCTGTATTCAAAATATATTCTCAAACTTACTAATTTTTATTAAATTCATCACTCTTAACTTACAATCGATTGACATGTTCAATGGTAGTATAAATCACAAACGCATGACTTAAATATTATCTGAGAAAATATTTTTTATGGTTTTTCTGGTTCCTTCAGTGAGCTGAATCAATGGGGCTGAGTATCTAAGAGGGTCATGTGCCACGAGGGTAAAGATTTCAGCGTCCATAACGACAATAACTAACAAATTGATACGGTATTTTCCTTAATGATAATTTTACAGCCAAAAAGGAGGATGATCTACAGAAACGTGAAGTCATTTTTGATATTGAAGAACTGCATTCTTCCCTTCCGAACATATCTTGAAAGATGTGTGTAACCAGCTGATATTAGTATATATGAGGACGCTTTATAGGTTTATAAATTATATTTTTTATAAGTATTTTACCCAATTTGTAAATCAAATTGCAAAGTATTTGTTGCATTTTATTTTGCTTTCTTTCTCTTTTCTTAACCTGCACCTTGTATATATTTAAATAATTCGTTGTAATGGACTAGAAGATTTATAGGTAACTGAATGAAAATCCTCGGCTCTCCGACGGATCAAACACGTCCAAATTTTATAATTTGGATGGGAGGAACCGATGCCACAACATACTTGGCGCCATACAAGCGCTTGCTGCAAGCCTGAGTAAATTCAATTACTCCAGGTAAATCCTAAAGAATAACAACGTCCCGATCCCTTTCGAGGCGTTTCCTAGCATTTAGAGTGACCATTCCCATAAGATCCGCAGGAGTTGGCAAACCGGCACTAGAACAGCCTCCCTGTTGATAAAATATTTTGGTTCCTCCGCAGCTGTAGCCATAAACAACAGAGTCTTCGTTTCTGCAAAGAATGTCTTGTTATGGTAGAACGTTACTAAACAATTTGACTTTAAGATCATCTGTTCACACTACCTGACTATTATCTCGGTAATGTTTGATGATTTGTTTAGGTCGTGGTGGAGGGATCCGACCACTTTCAGTTCTTCGTCGCCCCAGGGACCCGATCGTTGAACAGCTCCCCAGTGACTATCAAGCGAGAGAAAACTATACGCCGAATTCTTACTTCCGCTACTAGACAAGTTCGGCAGGCCTTTGTTTTTCACGTGTTCAACTTTTTTTAGAGTGGTCGAACTGGCCTCCCACTGAAAACAATGTTTCTATGTTAGTATAGGTAGATGCACGTAATGAGAATTTAGAAACTCACTAGGGAATGAATCATTTCCGAATTCTTCTCCAGGCCTTCATCCAGCAAGAGCATAATTGTCATATTTTGATGAGCGAAAAGAAATAAACTAGCCGGAATGGTTTCAATGTTTTTCTGGGTACCTTCTGCTGTCGGCCCAGCGTGACTCGTCATGATTCCCCTAAAGTGCTTTTCACCGGGTGTTGGCAATGTACTTTTTATTTCTGCAAAGAGGCGGTTTCATCTTTAATTAAATTAGTATCATGGCTAACAATCCTGACTAATGATTCGCGTGATGCATATCTAGTAATAATAAGATAAATCGTGTTACTTTCTCACTATGAATTTGTCAACTTACCTAATTGTTGTTCTTCAAAGGCTAAGAGACTTAATTTGGTCGTCAATGGTGTCGTTGGTGTTCTACTGAATAACACCTTGTTTTTAATTGTCGAGCTTTGTGTTGTCGTGTTGGGTGTGTCACACACCAAAGGTTTCAAAGGCAATGATAAAGATCTTCTGAAAGCTTTTTGGTTCGCCCTCGTCAGCTCCCTTTTGCCTTCTGGAATGTGTACTGGTGGTGTTTCTTTACCGTTCATTTGTGGCTCGGGCCGATTAACTAACGCATCACCAATTTTGTTTTCAACATTCGTCAAGTCCACGTCTACCTTCGCATTTAAGTTTTCGCGCTCTGAATGCTTATTCTTCAGAAACTCTTCTTCCCTCGAGTCAATGGTGTGGTTCGCGAGAATAAAGTCCTTATAATGTTCATCCAGGTATGTGTTGTATAAACACTTTGATACAGGAATTCCGTCGTATTTAAAGACAGGGTTCATAGGATCGGCGATTGTTTTATACACAGTTTTCCGCCTCAACTTCCGCCTTTCCCTATTGGCCTTCATGGACAAACCGACCTCTCTGTAGGTTTTGGGCAAACCGAAACTGTAGTATTTCAATGGAACCGGATATGATTTTTGACTGAAATCAATCATCAGATCATCCATGCTAATTCTAAAGAACCGATTATGCGAATATTTGGATGACGTCAGTATCCTGCTGCGGAATTTCGTATCAATAGCATCCTGCACAACATCAGGTATCAAATTAGTAGTAATGTTTGCCTTCTTTGGTTCCACCTTTCCGGCTCCGCAAATAGAAACGAGTTCTTCGTGGATGAGAGTTTTCTCAACCGTTGGGGTCGAGCAGACTTTGACGTTTGCCCCGCCGACGAAACTCTTGGATCGTTCTTTTAGGGCATTCTTTTCTTGATTTGATTTTGAATTTCGGTTTTTGAAACGGACGGAGTCTCTGAAGGGTGCAAATGCATCAGCCTGCTTTGGAACTGCTTGACCGTTCCAATCTTCGTCTTCTTTAACGGTGAATATTTTACTTGCGTCCTTCTTTCCTATTTTACCAGCCTATAAATATACATCAGTTTTACTGTAGGGCCAGACTAGGGCAATTTATAAAAATTTAATTAGGGACAACCAAAATGAAAAAATTTTCTCTATTCTGATGTGTTTCTGTGCAAATACCTTTTGGAGAAATTTTTTTTGAACACCATTATAAACAGTCCATTTAAAATTGGCAGTGTTGTGCAAAGAATTATGTAACTCCTTTCTTAAATATACTTTTAATAGTTGAATACCATCTGGCAACTTAAATGATGGTTTTACTTCCTCAGCATATGACTGAAAAGAGAGTGAGTAATATAATTTATCATTTTACAATTTACAATTAGATAAAACAGCAAAATTCACTTACTTTAAGGTGAAATTTATTAGTCAATGCTAACAATTTTGTTATGTCTGAGTCAAGTTGTGTTGCTACAACTCTGGAAATCATAAGATAAAAAAGTGATTTTTACATTTTGAAGTGTTTAATGTCACAAAATAAATTAGTGAATGACTAACTGAATCACTGTTTTTTAGGTCTCACCTGCTGCTATGTAAAATAACACCACCCAAAACACCCTTGAAATTGCAACATGCTTCTAATAGCTGAAAAGCTTCTAGAAATGCAGAGCTATTTTTCTTGGGACATTTTAAGACAAAAACATTCCCAAATGCACAGACCACACATTGAAGAATTGGGATGAATGTTCCTAGTATTTCTGTCAATTTCTTTGAGAAAGTATCTTGATCACAATCAACCCTGTTGAAAATTGAATCAAAACTATTGTGGTAGAATTGGAAGAGCAATTCCAAATTTTTAAATCTCTCTTGCAGTATCCATTCTGGAAGAGTTTGGTCAGATCCAACACTCTGAAACCCAACAAGGGCAGTTCAATGAAATTGAAACTAATCTGGATGGTGGTCATTATAAGAGCATAATTACTTATTTCCTGTACCAAAATATAACGGCCGTATTTCTTCAAAACGAACTTTCCACACTGCAATGTCAAAACTCTAGGTGTGGAAAACATTAGAGAACAGAAATGAGCGGCTCCCATCAGCTGACCACATAGCGCCAATCTCTGCTGATCGCTGACCCAATGTGGATGGAAAAACAACACCGCTTTTTGTGGATCATC
This sequence comes from Polyplax serrata, assembly GCA_037055365.1. Classification (NCBI taxonomy): domain Eukaryota; kingdom Metazoa; phylum Arthropoda; class Insecta; order Psocodea; family Polyplacidae; genus Polyplax; species Polyplax serrata. The sequence goes on along the minus strand of JAWJWE010000037.1, from coordinate 1,491,478 downwards.
CGCTTCCGTTTGACAATATCCCGTATCGTAGACGAAAACAATTACCTGCTCCCTACAAAAAGATTGTGTCATTTGGTAGTGATTACATTTAAATGGGACGTCTGGAACACAGACTTACATTTCGGAAACTACTTATGTGTCAATGTATAATGCAGAAACGATATCCAAGTTAAATTTAATAAAACGATTACATAATGCAAAGTAAACAAGCATTTTGAACCGCTTTCTTGCAAGGAGCACAGTATGCTTTGTGCAATGCACGTCAGCCGTTTTCAGGGCCTTGCATCCCTTAGATTTGTAAACAAATGGCTGCTTCTGGATTTATCTCTAAATGTCCAAAAAGAATCAGTCATTATTTACCAAAGATTTCCAGTGGAATAAAAAATGAAACAAATTTGACAAGGTATTTCTACAGGGGTTTCAGCAAGCAAACAAAATCATCCGGTTGGTAGTGAAAATATTAAGTTACATAGTAGTACATGTAGTGTTTAACCCAGGTGAAAGGTATTTTACAACATAATAAATGTACAGTTCTATATAAATAAAGCATAAAATATATCCATTTATATCTTGTCAAAGATTTATATTACTAATCTGCTGGGGTTGGTTTCTTATGGAAAGTTTAATGCACTTAAGTTGCTAAGGGTATTATAAAAACATAAAATTTGTTTTTCACAATTAATATTTTTTACTGACTGTTGATGAAAATTAACCATTTTCAAATGTTTTTCTACATTACCCATTTAAAATATTTTCAGACAAGTATAATTTAATTATAATTGGAGGAGGATCAGGAGGTTTGTCATGTGCTAAAGAAGCTAGGTCATTTGGTGCAACAGTTTGTGTGATTGATTTCGTTACACCTAGCCCCAAAGGTAGTACTTGGGGATTAGGAGGAACATGTGTCAATGTAGGTTGTATTCCCAAAAAATTAATGCACCAAGCAGCACTCTTGGGAGAAGCAGTTCATGTAAGTTGGATTAAGAATTTAAAATTGTATTAGACATAAGTGTTCTGTACTATACAGTTGTTTTGTAATATAGGATGCAGCTGCATATGGATGGACTATAAATGAATTAGAAAATGTAAAGATTGACTGGGAAAAATTAAAGGGAGCAATTCAGGATCACATAAAATCAGTAAACTGGGTTACAAGAGTCACATTAAAACAAAATCAAATTGAATATATCAATGGAATTGGAAAGTTTCTTGATAAAAATACAATTGAAGTTAAAACCAAGGATTCTGTTAGGAGGATCTATGGAGATAACATTTTAATTGCAGTTGGAGGGAGACCAAAATATCCTGATATTCCTGGAGCTGTTGAACATGGAATTTCAAGTGATGATATATTTACATTACCATCACCTCCAGGAAAAACATTAATTGTTGGTGCTGGCTGTATCCTTTTATTAAGTAATAATTTCTTTAATAATAGTATGTATAGTTATAAGTAATAATTCAATTAACTTTCTTTAATTCAAATCATTAGACATTGCCTTGGAATGCGCAGGATTCTTAAATGCTTTTAAATATCCTGTTTCTGTGATGGTTCGCTCCACTGTGCTAAGAAATTTTGATCAGCAAATGGCACTTTTGATTGAAGAAAATATGAAAGAAAGAGGTGTACAATTCATAAAAAACACAATACCAGTCAAAATTGAAAAAAATGGTGAAAATTTGACTGTGACATTTGAAAACAAGAATACAAAACACACAAACCAAGAAAATTTTGATAATGTTCTTTTTGCTATTGGAAGAAAAGCTTTAACTGATGACCTAAATATCAGGGCTATAGACATTGAAACAGATGAAGAAACAGGTAAAATCATAACAATAAATGAAAAGACAAATATTTCTCATATATATGCTGTGGGTGATGTTATATATGGGAAACCTGAGCTCACACCTGTAGCAATTGAAGCAGGAAAATTACTGGCTAGACGCCTTTTTGGTGATTCAACAGAAACCATGAATTATGATAATGTTGCCACAACTGTATTTTCCCCGCTTGAATATGGGTGTGTAGGATTGAGTGAGGAGAAAGCAATTGAGAAATATGGAGAGTCCAACATTGAGGTAATTTTTACTGATAAAAGCAAATTGTAATTTTCAATTAATAATTTAATAATTTATAATTAATATTTTAATATTTCAATATTTCTGTAGGTGTATCATGCTTTTTACAAGCCAACAGAATTCTTCATCCCTCAAAAATCTGTTGCTCAATGTTATTTGAAAGTTATTGCACAAAGAGAAAACCCAAAAAGAGTATTGGGGATGCACTTTGTTGGTCCCACAGCAGGGGAAGTGATACAGGGCTATGCTGCAGCAATGCAGTAAGTGTATAATTTTTCATTTTAAAACAAGACATTTCTTGAATGAAATTATAAATATTCAAGTAACAATTATTGCAGGTGCAATTTTACAATGGATCAATTAATGGGAACTGTTGGAATACACCCAACTGTTTCAGAGGAATTTACAAGACTTATAATTACCAAAAGATCAGGCTTAGATCCAACACCACAAAGTTGTTGTAATTAAATTATAAATGTTACAGATTCTGTACAGCACATTGTCATTTTAGGAGATTTACAATTTAGGGAGAATGCAAAGTAAACCTGGAAGAAGCTTCTTTATTACAATGTGTTTACATATATATGTATATATATCCTATGTACAATGTTATAGTTTTTTACACATTATAAAAATATAAAGAACATACATATGTAAATATGTATAAATATACAAATTGGGCTTACTGAGTGTGTAACCTAAATACTGTTCAATTAATAAAAATATTTCTTTGTCCAAGTATAAGACCCATAAATGCGACTGAAGTTGTGAAACTGCTTAATAATGGTACAACCTCTTGTAAAAAATTTAATTTTCCAACAAAGGAACTAATACTTGTTTAATTTTGTGACCACTTTTTTTGTTTATTGTAAAACTTCATAATTTTCTTTGAAGGAATTATGTCATGTGCCATACCTGGTCTCTTTTTTTTTCTACCAATTGGTTCATTAGCATTAGTTACATTTGAACTTTCTGCATCCACTTGCTTGACGTTCATCTGGGTTGGAATGATGGCTGATTTGTCAATTTGTAGATCAGAATCATGAGCATATTTACAATTGTGACCATATCTACACTTGTTCTTTCTGTAATTCCAACAAATCTTTTTCCCATTCACCATTTTTACGTCGACCGAGATCATTTTAACGTGTTTTTCTAGAATGGCTTTCTCAGCTTTGTCGGCTTCTGCGAAGGGATTAACAAAAACGGATCGATCTTTAATAGTGTCATCACATCCAGTGACGAATGCCGGTGCAGGTAAGGGGCCGTCATTGACAGGCGAACTGATAAATAGAAAAGTAACACATTACACTATACAACTCCTTAATTGCGGTTAAACTATTGTAATGTATAACGGCAATCTACCTGTCTGAATCTTCCGAATCAGTGTCTGTGCCATAATCGGCTACCAGTCCAGCCATCAAATAATTTTCTTATGACACCGTCTCAATAGGGGAACAAATTAAAAAAATCTTAAATGTCCCTTCAAATCTGTTAAGAATATAAACAAAACTGAAGGACAGCAAAATGTGTTTGCTTTCTCCCATTGCTCGATCATTCATTTCAAGTTGTTATTTTTACAAAACCGGTTGGTCAACCTGTTGTTTTGAAACTTCTACGTCACTTCATTCGAATGGCGGAGTTAAAGGTCGTTAGAGTTGAAGCTGTCGCTGCTTTCCAGTGTTTTATGGAGTAATTCGGGGTGGTAAAATGCAGTGCCACGAAATGAGATATGCGGGCTTGCAGTTGTTGACATCTCAGGGTGATTCCAAAGCAATTAAAATGGAAAAGGAAGTGATACACTCGGGTCATTTCATGGTATCGCACTTTGAAGCAGAGGCTCAAGACGACGAGTATGAAGTCGCGGTACCAGTTCCTGAGATGCAGCAAGATCCGGACGCTGCGACACCACAGAGCAACGATTTGCAAGTCTTCAACGTGAATAAGGCACACAAAACAGCCGTGTCTGGTCAGCTTGCCATTGAAACTTCACTTACGAAACTGTTTCAGTGCATGTCCTTGGCTTACAGGTACGACGTTACTGGTTTTATTTCCCTTCATCAAAACACCACAGGTAGTTAGTGGAAAGAAAGATAGTTACTTGAGGTATACATCTATCAATAATCCGAGGAGGTTATAACAAAAAGGACGGATTTTGTGTGTGAAAGCTGGCAATTTTCCCACACTCTTTTTAGACATTCACTGTTTACAACATTATCATAATTTTATAATCTTTTACCAGTCATATGTACAATCTTAAACTTATCAAGAAAATTACTATTTCTCAGTGAAAACGCGGGGTTACTGCTTAGTTTACTTGATATTTGACTCGTTACGCCACTTCAAAATAGAAATTTTGTGGTTTCAAAAAATAACTTCTCCAAAAGCTATCAATAAAATATTTCATATAATTCTCCCAAAATCCAAAATTAAAACTCACTCAACCTTAAATAATACCTAAACCTCAAGCTTAAGAGGACAAGCAGTTTGAACAAGCACTAAACCAAATGGAAAGTCGAAAACTGGAATCGTCGAATTCCTAATTTGTCTTCATTCGAATATTTTGGATAATTTTGCATACACAAAATTATTTATGAACTCTAAATACCCCACATTTTGCTTGTGAAGTTTCTCATTTTGCTAGACTAGGGTCGCTACCATTTATTTATAATTACTTCGGGAACTCTCGAAGTATCACAACAGGCGTTAAATTTTCGGTTATAATTTATTGTTTTGGTCTTACGTTTTGTTGAACTTTTTTTTAGGAAAATACTTTCAATGCCCCCCAATCACGTCTTGCACTTGGCGCACATTTTTTATATCCCATTTTTGTATAAAAATAAATACTTCTTTTAAGATTTTAAGGTATTACCATCTGAAAATTAATCCCCGATATTTTAGACTTTCCCTAATTTCGTTAACTAGAATTTGTTTTGGTAGTTGTATTTTGTAACAATTTTTTATTTAATTATATTTGCTAAATAGAAGTGTGTTTTAGAGTTTACTCTTCAATTGCTCAATATCGATAATCAAATTTTTAGTTTAACCTGCGATATTCTTGTTCTAAGCCGTGTTATTCGTGTTCAAAATTTGGGCAATTCATGTTCAATATAAAGCTCTGAATTTGTTTAGTCGAATGACTAGTACCGCTATATTTACTCATCTGGTGAAATATCCGAAATGGTATTAGATAATATTAGATAAGATTCAAAAACGCATAATCTTTTAAAAGACACCAGTTCACTTTTTTATTTTAAATTTGATAAGTCGCATCAATGTAAACTATTTCCTGGATGTTAAAAACGCCACTTTTCAATCAATAGGCTATTTTTTTACGAACATTAAGAAATCTCTTTGCCAATGATATTAGTTGGTTCTATATTTTTCTCCAGAGGCATGTATATCATTAAAAAACTGGTTTAGTTTAAACAAACAATATTACTAGGATCACATTTAAATGAAGTGAGGTAGTGGAATTCTGTTTTTTTCTTGTATATTTCAATCAACGCACGTAATTTCAAATACAAATAAGTGTTTTTTGGGGGTTATTGTATTGTCGCAAAATCATTGTCTTCATTTTTTGGTAATACGAGTAACATTGCAATTGGCTCTTTGTACTTCTTATACTCGAATTACCAATGTTATACGTTTCAAGACTTATTTTAAAAATAGGATAATCATAATCAACAATCATTACTTAATAATAATAATTAAATAATTGCTGCAATATTAAGACCCAATTTGTGGTGATTAGGGGGGGTTTGTACCCATATTGACACAGTTATCATTATCAGTTAGAATCACAAAGAATAATACATATAACATGTTTAGAATTAGAATAGGCAAGCAAAGCAAAGAAACGATAATTTATTCATAGGAATTCTGTTCTTCAGTATGGTTTCTTCATTTCCTTGATTCATTTTTTGTTTTCATACTACCCTTCAGGACCTGACTTTTTACTGGTTAGCAAGCATTTACTTTGAGAAAAAGTGTTCTAGAATTTATCATTACTTGACTTCTTCGTGTTTTCGAATTGTTTATTTAATGAAAAAAATTAAACATTTGAGTGTGAGTACCCTTCGTGATATTACACAAAACATTTCGAAATTGTTAACCAAAAAATTTTAAAGAATGCTTTGCACAATATTTTATTTCTGTAATATTAGATACTTAATAAATTTATGCTAAATAAGAAATTGGAAAAAATTCAAAAAGGGAACTCATTCTATGATTGTTTTAAATATTTATGAACATTCGAATATCACCATAAAAAGGAGAATAAGTAATGAAGTAGAAAAGAAAGATTTTGAGAAAGACAGATTTCAGTAGACAAATAGAAAAAGGTAGAAAGAAATATCCATACGGGAAAAGCAGTTGACTGCTCGGATAATATCAGGCGTTAAGGAATACTCTAAATAAAATACAATGAAACTTTATATTAGCAATAAATAGACATTAGCAATAGGAGGCTTAAAGAATAAGTCTGTTCGAAAAATAATAAATTGGAAATACAAATCAGCAGCTGTCTGGGTGAAGCTGAAAATAGAAAATAGACGCGAGGAATTGGGATTCTTGTGTTGCGAAAAATTTCATTAAAATATGCTCGTTTCTATTTGAGCGATTAATTTCTCATACTATTAGTTTTTGCAGTAAGCATTAATTTTACCTTTCTTAACAATAAACAACTTTGTTGCATATGAAAAATATTAAATAAATGTGCCACCGACACTTAACTGGTTGTCTACTTAATTATTAATCTATGCATGTAACCATTAGCAATTTACATTTGTGTAATACATAACATTAATAAACGGGTTTTGTATTGTTCTCATAAAGGCCATGTTATCTTCTTGTCCTTCAAGAACAAATGTTTGTGGTTGTTTAATTGGCGGTAATAAGCTCGTCTTTTGCATTTTCAGCCATGTTATATGTAATGTTTGCCCTCGCTGGCCACCGTATAGTATTGTTAAACGGCTTCCTTGGTGATGAAAAATTTTTTGCAGAGTAGCCTGTTGAGGACTATTATTTTTTCAGATCAATAGTAACATGACAATAATGTAAAGGTATAAAAAAATGATGAGCTTCATTTCTTATTATCTTTCGTGAATTATCATTCGGTTTAGTACTATTGTATAGAAGTCTATATATCAGTCCCTTTTAATGTAGGGACTACATTAGTATTCTATTTATTCCTTGATCTTTTGATATCATTTTGTTTTTCAGTACTTTGCTATTAGGTGTCTTTTACCATTTACCCAGTAGTTATGTAATTAATGTCTAATGTACACGGTTACAAATAAAAATATGCATGACTTTATGTATCCTTATTGATAGTTATTTATTTGATTTTCAGGCAGAAGCTCACCTCACCAAAGTGGAACAGGTTCCGGGGTATTCGACTCAGATGGAAGGACAAAATCAGGTTGAACAACGTCATTTGGAGATGTTGGCACATGCAATGTGAGTAATGTGCACTTTTCCTGATCTTATATCTTTGCTTTTTCATCAACCCAATTTTGCTGTCAGATATAAGAACTAATCAAATTGGTGAATATGACCTGTTGAACCGAATTCGCCCTCGCAAATGGTATCCGACCTTTTGCCGTGGAATTTGTTCCATTGGAAAAGTACTCGCTCAGCGGCCTACTTCACTTAATTTCCTTTTTTTCACTCCGAAACTTGAATCACAATTATGTTTTTTCATTTAAAGAAGCCTCACAAAAATAGCAATGCAAATCTGGTTGTGATAAATTGGATGGCCTTGATGATCTGTTATCACATCGAAATTGCCTTTTTGGCTAAGTCTATTCCGACCTGTTACGAAACCTGCAATTTTTATCAATAACAATGCCAACTGATGCCTTGAGCTCTATTGCATTCTTCCCTTGAGTTGACATAAACGGAAACATTATTTAAAAGCAATTGTCATCACACTTTCCCCTTGGATAGATTCATTTTGTTCTTTATTGTCCTAATAGTCGCAAAACACTATCTTTTATTAACATGTGTTATATTTATAATATAAGGACTTACATTTTATTTCACTGGGTAGTTGTGATACAAATCTTTTTGTAATTTCAGTTATAAAGAAGGAGAATACATTGGTTTGCCAGTTTGCTTCACCTTTGGACGAAGGAACTCACAATAAACCAGAGGTAATTCGAATTAAATTTTACAGACCTTGACAATACGTAAAAAATTTAACATACTGGGAAAGGTCATTTCCAAACGATTACGTTCTGAAATTTAATCCGTAGGCTGTGGTACTAGAAGGAAAATATTGGAAACGAAAATTGGCTGCAGTCACAGCTGAATACAAAAGATGGCGAATGTTTTACAGGAACAAAATTATGGGTTGGGCAAACAAAGACATATCGGTAAGTAACAAAATTTCAGAAGAATGTTTTTCCACTTGAGAATGGTGATTAAAGTTTATTGCTTCTCTTGGGACAGGTACCAGACATGGATATGTTCGACTGGCAAAGTCAAGGTACAGACAGTCATCTGGGACTCATGATGGTAGACGAAGATTACATGGAGTTGATGAGCGATACCCTTTTTTCAACCATCACTGCAAACCAGCCATTTGCTTTTCCGGACACAAGAGAAATAGGTAAGAAATTTGGGTTTTACTGTTGCGATGTTCTCTTTTTGACACCTTTTATTGGTTTTGTGGAGTCCTAATTATGATATTTATTTCTAGCAAAGGGTGCAAATTTGGCAGATTTCATTCAGCCGAGTCTTGTACAACTTCAACCCAACTTGGATGACTTTATGGATGCACTTGAGCCATTTCAAGGTAAAGTCTAATTGCAGCTGCAACGTAGTTTGCCGGAGTTTAACAATTAATGTTATTATTTCCTTTAGCAGAGGTGTTCTCTTCTAAACTTCCTCCTGTTCCGGAAGACTGCGCCGTCACCGAGTTGTCATACAGATCAACACAATCTTTTCCTGATCTTACATTGGAAAGTCAATCATCGACACTTCAACCTCCACCAGAAGTGCCTGCAGCGGCTCAAACTGCTTATCAACCAGTGTTGAGTTACAATGAGCCTTTGCCTACGGAAAACACATCCGAAGTAAAATCCCCCCCGTACTTTCAGGGAAAAGTCAGTTCTCGGTCAGCTTTTCCGACAAATTTGAGTGGCACTTGTGCGGCTCAGTCTTTTGTTTGTCCCGAAGCTGCGCCTCAGACGACACCCACTGTTGTTACTGTTGGTAGGACTTTTAAATTTGATGCGAACAGTTCTGAAAGTAAATGTGATTTTCCTGGTGGCGAGGTTCATCAAAGGTCTTTCAAAGTTTCACCATCAGGTGCTTCAAAGGTTGCCTACAAACCTTCTCAGTATCAAGAGATATCATCTTCGATGGGTTTCTCATCGACTCAATACAATCGTTCAGAAGACAACTACGATTTGGCGGGGAACTCACAAGAAACCTTATTACCTGAAATGCCGGTGATATCACAGGTGGTAAAGGGCACAATGAAGTCGAATAGTATGCCCGTAATGAACAAAGCGGAAGCGTTTGCGGTGCCAAAGGTTAGTTTGGGGCGTATTCGTTGGAAATGGTTTTTATACGTGGAGGTACAAGTTGTCAGGAATCCGTTAAGATAAGACGTTATCAGGCGAATAGGCTGAGGGAGAAGGGGGGTTAAAGTTCAGCATTTGTGAATTGAAATAAACTTTTACCACATTTGCTTGCAGCAACAGACAGCCATGAATTTAAAGCCACGGCAAAGAACCAAAAGCGGGTCTTCGGCTGCGAAATCGAAACCTCCTCCGCTGTCGACGGCCAACAGCGATTCGGCCCTGAACATATCCAGCGCCCTTCTGGCACAACTGCTAACGTCCAGTAAGCTCCTCCTGTTGCTAATGATAAAGACTGGAAGGAGAAAACCGGAAAACCCGGGGTTAAAACTACATTTGTTATTCAGATAACTCAAGAGTGTACAACGTAACAAACTTGCCGGAGAGAGTTCAGCCGGGACAAAATGTGTTGAAGAGTACAAACGTTCCGATAATGCCATCGCCACTTAAGGGTCAGCGTCAAAATGTATTACCAATAACTCATCCAAACACTCTGCTTGTTTCCAGCCCTGTTTCTGCTATGCAGGTGAGTTTGTTCGACGTGAATTGCGGACACCTGGAAAATTCTTAAAAATAATGCTGGGTAAAAAATGTATACCTCTCGTCAGATTCCAAGTAACATTAACATTGGAAAAACTCGGGAGTCTAGAAAAATTTTTACATCTAGATGAACCGCCGTAAATAATATTACTAGTTATATTTGGCATAAATGAATGCCAGGCTTTAACTAAATAAGAGTTGTTTATAAAAAACCAAATTGCTCAGTGTTCCTAAAAGAGGGTCGTGCTTCATGTTACAGAACTATGTTGGTACAGTAAGGCCCACATCTAGTCCAGAATCCATAGGGGAATCTAATAAAGTACAAAATATGTCTTCATCAAGCAGACTAAGTCGATCACCCACATCACAATTAATTTTTACGGGAACATTGTCCCCTACGTCCATTCAAAAGTCAGATAGTTCAACGAAATGTGGTTCTAGTTCTGGTTTCACTGTAAGTAAAAAGTACAAAGCCTAGATAGAGAGTAGAAAAATGAGTTACAAAAATTTGAACTTATCGCTTGCTTTTTTAGGAGCACCGAAGAGTCTGTCATATAAATGCTGAACAAAAAAGGAGGTACAACATAAAAAACGGCTTCGATGTTCTGCATTCACTCATTCCCTACCTGAACCTGAATCCAAAAGTTAAGGCACGTTGATGAAATGACACGAATAAAAAGTATACAATTATTGTAGTACACGGTAAACATTGAAAATCTTTTCTTTTGTCACTTCTGCAGTTGAGCAAAGCAACCATGCTGCAAAAGGGAGCCGAATATATCAGACAGTTACAGGCGGAGAGGGCGAAGATGCAGGAGGATATGGAGGCCTTGAAGTATCAAATAGACAGTCTAAGTGCCTCCATTAGCAACTGTCAGTCACTCCTTCCTGCTACAGGAGCACCCATCTCTCACCACAGAACGACGAAAATGAAAGAAATGTTTGATGATTTTGTACGTACGAGAACATCGGAGAACTGGAAGTTTTGGATTGTATCCTTTTCTACAGTCATGAATTGAAGATTTGACTGGTACAATTAATTCTAAAAGAACATCATTCATAAATTGTCACAGTTTCAGACAATGATCTGGCTTTATTCTTTGGTTGATTTATTTACGAAATTGAATGTTTTTTGAGGATTACATACATTATTACGTACAGAATTCTTAACCTTCGTATGCAGTTTAGTTTGTTGTTCGAGCCGCTGTTACAATCGTTCAATTGCTCCGTATCAACAGCCAGTTACGAGGATCTGTACCGTTCGACGCTAATATGGGTTGAACAGCATTGCTCCTTAGTAGAGCTGAGGCCTGGTAGGTCACTGAGGGTTACAGATTAATTCTTTACCAATATATAAATTGGTGAACGGAACGTTTTCTAATTTTTTTCTCTTGTTTCTCATTCTCTTTTTGTAGTTGTTCATTATAATTTTTTAGTTTTATTTTTATTTTTACTTATATTTTACTTTTCTTTCAGCCGTACTGAATTCATTGAGAAACCTTTGCACGGCTACAGAGATCCTGTCAAATCCGTCAAAACTACCCGAAGAAGCACGGGCAGCTGTAAGCGGAAAAAAAAAAACATAGTGAACCAACAAACTGCCGGAGCACTTTTTTAAATTTTCGTTTTGATCTCGAAACGTGTGAGCATTCATTTTTTGTCCTCAGTTGTTTTACAAACTGGACATCGGGCCATGTAAAAACTGGCGAACTTCCCTGCACAAAACGTGCCTGTTTAAAAAATGGGTTCTGTGGCCTTACGGAGTAGTGTTTATCACCCGAAGCCGTGATAAAAAAATATTTTACCTTGATTTATATTTATATTAATGGGATCGTTTTGGATTCCCCGTGGGCATGAATAAAAAAACAGGTACATCAAGTTTCCTCATAGTTTCGAAAAGAAACAATGCCATATAAACATGACTACCTGGTGTCGTCCGGGTATTAATTTAAGAGACTGAATTTGAGAATTTAGAAATTTTACACGAGTAGAATATTTCTGACATATTGTTTTTATATTTGTTTTGTCAAATTCATTTAAAGCAAAATATTAATAATTGGGGGCGCAATTTTAAGGAATTGTAATATGAACCACTACGTGAAACCGTTTCTTCATACTATATGTAATAATGTTTCTGAAATTTGCGGTAAAAGAGAAAAATGTCTTGGGTTGGTTGGCTGCTACCCTGAGACGCTGTAAGAGCCTTGCATATACTCAGTGAAGTTATTTATAGCTTATAACACAGAATTTGTATTTTGAATAATACTGGACAAGCTAAGTTTGTCATAACATGTGGTCTGGTACTGCATTACTTTGTCTGACCGAAAAATTGCCTACAAGATAGAGCGTGAGTAAGATGAAATAAAACGCCTACTTTCTAACAGATAACAAATGAAAGTGCCATTTTTTTAATTGTACATTGTTAACAATAAAAAATCAACTTGTCATGGTGGTATATTTTCTTGTTACATGCGTTTAACATGTTAGGGTTTTCATTAGTTTTTTTAAAACGAGTTACGCCTAGCCGCGAAATATTTGTTTTTGACAATGCACATAGAATTTCTAATTATTTTTTATCATTTTAACAGTTTAATTATGTCGATGACTGTTCGACTAATTATAATTATTTTTGACTTCCTTAGCGGAGGTTCCTATAGTTTGATTTAAATATGTAAATAGAATAGAGTTAGAAATTTAATGGTTTTTATGGTATAAGTAAATTTTTGTTACTTAGATAAAAATTAAAGTGTCAAGAGGCAGGTCGGATTATTTAAACTATAAAGGTACCTGAATCAATTTTATTCAACATTTCATCAACTTATATTACATAATTTTTATGCAGCGCCTCAAGTGTACTTATGTAATGGGCAGTGGAAATGGGTTTAATTTGAATTTTGCTTCCCTTCATATCTTTCACCCTTTCCATTCAAGTATGCATTTTAAACATATTACTTGAGTAGGTATTATTTATCATACAGATAGTGGTAAGGTTTTTAGATTAATAGTAAGCTCCCTTTAGGCAGTCAGATACTTTGGGGAATGTAACTAAAAAATTTTCTTTACCAGAAAGAAACTCTGAAGTGAATTTATTTTTGTATTCATTGATATTTTATTTTCATGGCAAAAGGGAAAGAGTCCTATTAAATGCTATTGCATCTTTGTATATATATATATATATATATATATAACCCTGTACAAGCGATTTCTTGTAGTATTTTGTACAATATTTTTTTGTTATTATTATAATCAGAAATTTCTTAAAGAAAGCAAGTCTTAACGATGTCAAGGACAGAATATTATTTTTTTATATTTCGTTGTTTGGTCTCGCGCCGAGTGATTGCTTCTGCAGCAAACAAAATCTAGGCAAACACTTGGTGCCATAAAATTTTTTAGTCTATGGATGTTGGTTATCTACTGAATATATGTCTTGTATATTTTACATAAATATTTTATACTTGTTTTTATAATTGTAAAAATTATATGTCAATAAATATTTTTTAGAACTAGCAGATATTTCGCTTGTTTCAATCTCTGGATCTGCAAAGCAGATTTTGGCTTGAATCTTTTGAATATTAAACATTTTAATGCTGCATCCAACGTACTAACAAAATCCCTTGCCAAAGATTTATACATTACACTTGTCCACCATTGGAATTTTGCTTGTCTTTCGGGTGCATTAATAAAAATCTTATCAAGATGAGATTTAATTTGAATAATCCTAAACTTCTGCTTGTGATTGTCCCATTTTAATAGTGTTTTTCCTGACAAAAAATCATTGACAGCATGACTTCAAACACATTAAGTTATGTATGTGATTAAATGGGTCTAATGTCTCCAGTCATGTGTAATGTAACATCACATTTGAATAAGAGGTAAATTACATGACACTTTTTCCATTGAAAGCATTGTTTCATAAAAATAATCCCTCTATTCTGAATTTTCACTTTGCATTTTACATAGAAATAATTACATTAATTATGTTTATCACATATCTAAACTAATATTTTTCTTATTCTTACCAAAAAGAAGAGCTAACAAAATTAAACACTCACAGTACTGATATACAAATAATTTTCAAGAGACACAAAATAAACAGCTGTTGGCATATGACAACATGTGGTTGACTTGTGAGTCTATCCTACAACATTTAAAAAAGAACAATGATCACAAATAACACATAAATTACTTTCATTTTTGTTCTTAAAAACTTTTATAAATCCAGGATTTCTGTTGCATTGCTTTTCATGCCATGAAAGGCATTCGTAAATTGCTGACTGGAGATCAAGTAAAGATTTGTCGATAGTGATTATTTCAGAACACTTGGTGCACTGAACCTTACCAGGGCAGGAGATATCTTTCAACTCAAGGTACCCAGCACAGCACAATGGACAAACAACATCATTTGATGTTTCCAATTGTTCACTTAGTAGTTCCTCATATTGTTGAAACAACCATTCCTCTGAAAATATTTAATGACCAATTAACTATTACATTATAACACATGACAATTCAAAAATTTAATCATTCTAATTACCATGTTCTAGTAATAATTCTTTTTCTAATAATTCTTCTAATAATAATTCTTCATCTAGGTTAAATTCTGGCTCTGATATTTGTCTATCAAGAGTCTGAACAAGTGGTTCACATAATTCATCATCATCTATGTTTTTCCATTCCTCACAAATTATATTTCCAAATGCAACCTTAAATGTATCTTGTTCTGAAATTTTCCGTAATGTATTTAATATTTTGAAGCGCTCATTTTGAATTCTTTGTTGACACCTCTGTAACAACAGGGTAACAATTTACCAGAGTTGAACAAGGCATTGCGATAATAAAAATTAAGATAAGGTACTTAAGGAACAAAAATGGTATACTGTTAGTTTTAATACTGAATAACCTCTTGTGGTTTCACTCATTAAAAATTTAATAAAAATAACAAATTATTATAATTTAGAATCCAGGATTAAAATGAGTGGTTTCTTGGTAAGAATTATGGCGGGAAAAATTTTTCTTGGGATAATGTACAGCACTTCTTAACCTAATTAGCATAATACCTAACGACACATACTTCTCTGAGTTTGCTTCTTAGTTTCGGTGAGCAGTTCTTCATACGCAAAATCGCATTTCTTGTTTTATTTACAGAGTTGCTTGGACTGACAGCTATTCCGTTAGACATTTTTACCAGGTCAGCAATCCTGCCAACCTGGAAAGGCAAAAACCCATGCGATAAATCTTTTGAGCAGTAGCAAAAATCTTGAAATCAGGGGTCGGTTACAGTGAAAATAAATCACAAATTTTTTTGGTTTCTAAAGGTTTTAAATGAAAAGTCCAAATAATAATGGTCATGTGTAAAGCAAGGAGTTAACGCGTTTTTAGCTTCTTGTTATTCAGTCGGGCGGGGGCGTTTTATTTACAGAAAAGAATCCTGTATAGGTTTCAAAGGTAAGGTTAAATTTTACTAATTATTTCCTTAATAAATTTAAAGGTTGACGAATTTTAGGTGTCGTAACAATAGGTAATATTGTTTACGGATGCAAAAGAATAATTCATCTTCTTCAATGCAGAATAATGTCTTAGAAAAATAGGTGTAATTAGTGGAACAGTTTATATTTAAAATCCCATTTATTGATAAGCATTATCAAGTACTATGTAACTTAATTTTATAGTGCAAAAATAATTCTTTTACAATATTACAAATTTAAATAAAATTTCAACAGGATAGTAGGTTAAAAATGTCAATACAATTCATCTTTATTAAATAATTCACTATTAACAGTCAATATTAGTCAACTGTTGCCTTTTCTGTTTGCAATTGCCTTTTAACTTCTAACTGTTTCATGTATGCCAAAAATGAAGTCCATATCACACTGCAAATACTCACAAATACTACCCTGTTTGCCTCTGGTATAAATGCAAAATTAATTGTTTGTAATAGTGGCCAGAAACATATTGCAACCTGAAAATAATAAAAAGCATTGGTCATGTATTACTTGATTGTCACAGAATGGTAAGGTCACAATACAATTACATTGTATTTTAGTAATCCTGGTAGTAAGAGTACCTTGTAAGTAGGCAGAAATTTTTTTTTGACTTCTTGAATTGCATCCTGAACAGTTCCCCCTTCTAGTAATGTCATGCCTGCAAAAAAGCTTGCCATTGCTGCTGGTCCATAAGTAAATTGCTCTATTATTGCCTGGAAGAAAATTCAACAAAACAATAATAAATTTTAAGCTCATCCTCCTCAGAGTGAAACTCTTGTTTAGTTTACCTTTTTTACTGCTATCTTAAATCCCTGCGTCGGCCACATACGGCTTGAAATCTTTATCCAAACATATAGTGTAGGTGCAACAAAACAGGAGCCATAGAGAGCAAATCTGAAACATCTTTTGACGTCAATTTCTTCTTGACCAGCCAACTTCTGTTGCACACAACTTCCAATTGGCCAGATGCATGCATAAGAGATCATTCCCCTAATTACTGGGTATTGTTGAGTTATTTTCATAAATTTTGACATTGGTTCAAAAATTAAACTTATCTACCCAATTTAATTATTTTTCCACAACCTTCAAGATAGCGTCGTTTTCGGATTTGTTACAGTTTTTTGTGAGTCATCTGGAAGAACAATGATATTGATAAAATTTCAAAAGGTGACTTCACTATTACGAAAAAAGAATAATGTTTGAAAACTACAATAGTAATACAACAATGACTATAATAATAAGGCGGGAAAAAAGAGCGGGAAGAATTCAAATAGAGGCTTAGATGAATGACGTTTATTTTCGACTCGTGATATTGAAAAATTCATGCGAGGTTGCGACAAATCAAATCCTCTTGGAGGTCCCATCAGTTTTAGATCACAAAAATATTAAAAACCGAGTCCTCGGACGTCGTTTCGTCACTTGATACAAGGTAAATCACGGGCTTCCGTTGGCAGTGCTGAACCGGAAGTAAACGTTAACCGAGTCAATGAAATTCCTGATATGGAGTATTTTTACTCATCTTTGGTAATTAATCACGAATAGAAGTAGACGATGATAACAGAAAATTCTGACGACGGGCCGATAATCGGAACGAACTCATTTCTCGGGCCAATGTCAGTGACGACTTACATGAATCCTTGACACCAAAATAAATAAAAAAGCAATGAAAGTAATTGAGGAAAACAAGCAATATGTTCGAAACGTACACATACACGCGCGTATTTACCAACTAATATTTTACCTTATTCGCCATAGCGAGTCGCGATGTACAAAATTTTAATTTACCTTTGAAAGCAGACGTCCATCTTTGCGTGACGATTTTCAAAAGGGAATCTGACGTTTGGTTAACCAGTAGAAAAACTCTGGGAATGCTCAAACTCCGATTTTCATCGGAGATCAGCTGATCGGTTGAGGTCAGCTCGTTTTGCAGATTTAGTTCTTACTTGGACCAATAGATGTCGCATCGATTCGGCAAAATAAATTCTTGCAACCGTGATTTTGGCTAATATGACAACGGAAATATTTTATTTCCATTATTAGGTTTTTTCCAAATTATTACAGTATTATAAGGGGTATCTTCCGGTTCGGCCTGCATTCCAAGTTAACCTTTCCGAAAGTGGTTACGACTTCTGCGTTCTAACAATGCGGCTAATGTATATCTCTAACCTTTATTTTAACATACCTATCCTATAAGTCTTAGGCGTAGGATTATAAGTGTTTCAGCTCCGACAGTAGGTTAAATGAGATTAATTTGATAGTTTTTAGGTGCAATATAAATGTCACCGCATTAATAACACAAAGCTCAATAACACCTGTTCGATTATTTTGAACACTGTTTTTAAGAAAAATATATACTTACCCCAATATTATACTGACAAGAATTAAAATGCGGCCACGAAGTTTTTCGAAGTTTTTTTAATGAAGTAAAATGTCACACTTGTGGAAAGACGTCGAAGTCACAGTTGTGCTATCTAATAAGACATTTTATATTTAGGTGACGTAAATCATTATTTAACCTGACTGAGAAATCCAACGTTAATGTACAAGTTCATTTAAAACAATAATTGTACATTACAGTGCTATACGTGACCATTGGTCATATACGACTCCTCCTCCTTCCAAATTTTCTCAAGGATGCGTTTCTGAAAAAGTGAAATGAAATTTTTGAAGAAAAACATGAACTCAAGGTGTCCGGCATGAGAAAGGGTCTTAATTACATTGTGCACTGCAAGAATTGTCTGGTGGTTCAACCGAAATGTGGAAGTTCAACCTCAGATTCTTTCACTACAATCCCTCTTTTCCTTAAAACGGCTACAAAAGACCTGAGGGCAACATCGTGGCTAAATCGAGTCAATGAAATTATCAGCGAAAATCCCATTTTGAATTCTGATAAATCAATAAGCACCTTTTTAAGTGAGTGCCAATGTTGAGTGGATGAAATTTATTGATACAGTAGAGAATTGAATAGTGTTTTTTCTACACTCAAAATCAAACCAAACTGGAGTCATGGTCTTGTGATCAGTTTTCTATTGGCTTCACACACACACACACACACACACACACAATAATTCCTAAATGGAGGCAGAGAAATAATATGAAAAACAATGGCAAGTTCATTTGAAAGCTTTGTGCATTTAATTTGATGATACGGTTACTCATAATATTTCTACAACGATCTTTTATTTCTTTACATTCCGTAAGCTTTTACTGTTCTCATTGTTTTAGGATCACTTTCAACTGTGTCCTATTATACAGCATTATATAGAAATTAAGGGTTTCTTGGAGATTTGGTGTCTTTGAAATCATTAGTAAATTGCATACAATCCTTTGCAATCCTTTTCATTGGGTCAAGGTTAATTTTTAATTTCAATTTTTAATTATTCTTGTTGAAAAAACTAGCCTTGTCCTTTACTAAATGCAAAGAATTATTAGTTAAGCCTCAAGTTTTGAGGATGAGCTTAGGAAATGGCATTAATACCGTCTTATTGCATTTTCGAGAGCTTAAATTTCGGAAATTACTTTAATTAACCCGTAAGAGTTAAATAGGAGAAACTCAAGATTAATAAAAATAGCTTTCTCGCTACTTTTTCTCCGCAAATTTATTATTATTCTTCTACTTAGTGCTCTAAAATATAAATTTATAAGCGTAAACTGTAGTAACAATTATTAACAATAGCTTCAAAGTAGAAACATTAATGTCTAAACTGAAATTACATGTGTTTAAGCACTTGTACAATTAAAACTGTATTACGCCGGTGTCATAACCTATTATAAATAAAATTTGCAGTTTTCAGAGAATTTAAGTAGAACTTGTCAAGAGGAAAAAATTTCTCTTCTGTTTACATTTCCAGGTTTATGATTGTAATACTTATATATAGTAAATGATGTTTGTATTCAGTGTTTTATGTTCGTAATCGATAAGATGTGGAACAGGTAAAACAAAACATCTACGTATTAATAAGGTTTTTTAGAGCAAACTATGCTTTAGATCAACTTAACTCACCGCAGCATTTATTTTCATCTAACGAGCATGTTGCACAACGTTGTACCGTCCAAGTTTCAATAGTTTTCTGGTGCTGTGTTCTTAACTAAAACTTGGGACGGAAATCTTAAGCGCCAACTAGTTTCTGTTTCCACTTGTGTCAGAAATACCGTTAAAGCTCCATGTGTGCCTGCAAATTCCGCGAGGCGTCTCTACAGTCGGAGCATGGGAAGTGGGTCAATAATTGAAAAAGCAGCTTTTACATGTTTATTCCGAGACAAAGTCCGTGGTAAATGCAATATCTTCTGTCGTTGTCTTTCTTGCTAAGTCAATTGCCCAGGGATTTGAAGTAACGAGCCACAGATCTGATTGTTCTATAAAAATCGCCTTGGACTATTGTTTTTTTCGTGTGATCTGCTGGCTTATACGTGAAACACACCTTTTTCTGCAGTTTCAATAGGAGAGTTGAACTTTCGGATCATGTCAAGCAAAACGGGGATTCTAACGGTTCGTTGTGTTATTTGCTTTCGAGACTGCTTACTACTTCATGCTCGCTTATAATTTTTGAGTTCTCCTTCGCCTGATCTTTGAAAAAAAGGGTGATCTAACAGATGTCACTCAGTAACAAAAAAGTTTCTTTAAAATTTTAAGTATCTACTCCTAGCTGTTGCATGATAATTATAAGTTACGTTTCGCAATACAAATAATTACACAGTAGTTACACAGTACATAGTAGTTACAAGTTACACAAGTTATACAATATGGTAAAAATTAACGCTGTTGCAGTCATTATAGCTCAAATTTCCCATAAACTTATTGCACGACCAATTTTTAAAATTTCTGGAAGATTATAAACATAAATGTATTTTCTGCAAAAGTCTTACATTTTTACAACTTTTAGCTTTCTTAATGTGTTCTCGGTATGTGAATTACACTTTTAGATGGGTCTGCAACAGACCTGAAAGTTCTTAGAATCCATTAATGACCACAGTTTTGCATTTGCAGCTATTATGACAATAATTAGAGTGTGAGTCAGTAATTTAACGGTGAAACACGTAAATGATCAGATCACTTCAACAGGATTTGCCGTTTCGCTGTTTATTGAGACTTGTACGTGTTTATGTGAATGAGCTCTTGTTTGTAATGCATCTGATGTCTCACAGACAATTTATAAATTATTCTTAAGTGATATTCACTTCGTGGAGCAGTGCAGTCAATTAAGATGTAGTTGGTTAAGATAGATCAATTGAAATCAATGGGTTTTTGGTAATGACAAACTTAATGAGCTTATTCTGTTAGTCAAGGTGTTCAACACGACAAAAATGTAATTGTTCCTGACAGTTTTGAGGCGATGTAGTGTTTAAAATGGTTTTACAATGGCAATTTTCTGAGAATCAAACTATTTATCCTTGCCGGTTCAAAAATATGTGGTATCGAATTTTAGTTGAAGAATTCTACGTTTCGCACGGCTGATGGAATTTGTAATTGGAATTCTGTCTAACGACATCCTACTAAGATAATAAAATACGCTTCACATCTAACGTAATTTGGAAAAAAAACGATTTAAATATTTTGCTGTATGACCATTCGTAATGGGGGTGATTAGATATAATTTTAGACATGGTTATGTACTTTGATACAAAGATTTATCGTAAATCATCATGACCGTTAACTTGACTGTTCTGCTTCTTGGTACAGTACTCAGTTTATTTGTTATTTTATAAATTGTTATTATTTTTTAGGAATAATATGGTAACTGATAGTTGCGATGTGATTCTGTTTATTGACTGAATAAACAATACGTAATAGACAACACAATATGGAGGGAAAACCTGAATCATTGGAAATGGCTAAGGCACTCTACCAGTTCAAAGCAACAATAGCCAAAACGTTGTCTTTTCGAGAGAGCGAATACTTCATAATCTACCAGCCATCAACAAAACAGAAGAATTGGTGGCAAGTGATTAACAGCAAAGCCGAGGTGGGCTATGTGCCATCCAACTATGTGATATCCGTGCAGGTTCTTCCGGAATTCGTAATCAAATATGTTGACGAGTGCATTTGCCTCCTGCGGAAGGAAAGTGACAAAATGGACGGCTGTTTGCCAAACGAACGCCAAGAAGTTCTTCTCAAACTATTGGAACGGAAAAACCAAGTTGAGAAAATCATCAGCAGCAAAAGTCAAAGTCCTGTCAAGGCTGTCAACTCGCCTCACATGTGCCCAACGAGTGGTCCAATCTCAAGGATATCCCCGCCATTGCTGTTGCACACGGAGAACAAAGTAAAACACGGGGACAGTACCCCGTCCTTTCATTCGGATATGACAGAAGACGATTCCACAAAAACGTTCACTATGGAGAAAAGAAGTTATTCGACGTTGAGTCGGATATCTGGACCGAATTCGATAGAGCGAACCATCAGCAAGGACACGGTCTCGGACATATGCGGACAGGTCGGAAGTTCAATGCTCGAAACGAGCAGAACAAGAAGTTTGACGTCCACACAACAGCAAGATTCAGATGACGCCGAGTCTCACCCATTGTCACGAAAACCGTCAGTAACAGTCGAAACCGAAGTTATAACAAAAGAAACAGTTTACCAATTAGTAGAACAGGTAAGATTTATTACACTTATACGTGTCTTCCTCTTTAAAGCGTTTGACAAACATCTTTAATGAATTAAAAACGTGTGCAGAATGGTCTTCATTGCACGCCAAATTGTCCAATTTCTTTCTCAAAACCGAAGTTCTCTGTTTAATTTTTTTATTTCGGATTATTTCAGGTACGGTGTCATACCGAATTAAGTCACGAGTTGTCACGGGTAGCCGTAAATGTAGTCGTAACCGAGTTACAAAAGTTATTGCCAAATTCACCCGTACTCGAAAAAATTTTATTACTAGTTCAAAGTCCAATTAGTGCACCCAAACCGATGATAGAGGAAACACACGATGCCAAACGTCTTCACGTTATTTTCAGCGAGTTGACTTCCTGCAAAGATGACGCTCAGCAAAGAAGCTGGATGCTTCACGAAGATGAAGGAATAATCATTGACTACGTAAAGGAACTGACATCGATACTCGTGAGCACTGACGTTTGAGTCTTGTTGTTTTGTGTGCTTTTGTCGATCCGTTCGATCTCAATCACTTTTTTCCAGATGAATGCCGATGCCAATGTAAGCAAACATGTCATCTCCAGCGACCAATACGCCGGAGTTTTGGCTCTAATACAGTATTACCAGATGGAAGTCAGGTGGAGCATCCGACAGCCTCTGCTTCAGGCTCTTGGAGTTTTATGTAATCTGGATCGTGACATCATCAGCATATTTCTGTCGTCTGTTCTTCCAATGGAATTAGCAAGAGACATGAAAAGTAATCCGAGAAACATTCCAAAGCTGAACCATTCAGCTCTGCTTCTCACCATGACTTTTTCAATGGGAGAACCAATGCCCATTAATCACTTAGGTATGGAACTGTGAGATCTGAGAGAAACAATTGGTGACATGTTACGTAGTCTGTCGTCTGAGTGTTGACCATTAATTGTACTTTTAATGTTTTCAGAACACTTAGGCATGGATTTTATTAATTTTTTATTAAACCACATTGAGGATCCACCAGATACAGATGTGGAAGACCAAGTTCCAGATTTGTTCATAACCCTCGTGCTGTCTTACAATCTTCAGTTTAAAATTATTCACGATAATGTCGTCGTTAAGACATTGGCCCAAAGGTCTGTGGCGAAAACATTCACGGAAAAAATACTTCTTCTCCTAAACCGTGAAGGTGAGTTACCTGTGACCTGTTTCCGTCTGACTATTAGTATCAGAATGTTTGATTAGTTCCCATTTAACTTCTTTCCTTTACAATTATCTTTAAGTTTGTGGTTTGCTCTAGTCCGACTATCTTTGCTGTTGACTCACCGAACCGCTTGATAACTTTAAGTTGAAATTCTACACCTAGCCGCTTACTTGTTTTATATATGTATGTGTGCCTAAGTAGTTCTTCTATATATTTCATGTATTGTAATACATTTGTTAATATTTTCATTAGACGATCCTGTCAGAATATTTGACCACGAACCGGCGCCGCCTCATTCCGTTTTGAAATTATTCATAGATATATTCAGTAATAGTGCCACAGCTAATCTCTTCTACACAAATGACGTGAAGGTTCTTATAGATATTATGGTTAGGCAATTGGCCGATTTGTCGCCCGGAGATCAGGTAAGCCATCTGGATCTCAGGTTTTGATGTGGGACAGAAGTCGAGAGTACAACTTATTCATTGGTTTTTGTTTCAGCGAAGGCACCTCTACCTTCAGCTTTGTAGAGTTGTCATGAGGAATTCGGGATATGCAGAACATCACCATCGACGAGACGATATCGCCAAGTCTTTCACGAGAATCTTTTGCGAAGAGACTGAGATCAGTCAAAAGGATCAACAACTAGTCCGGGAGATCAGCAACGAGTTCGCTCAATATTTTAAATGAAAGGACATATAACAAAAATATTGGGACATGTCCGAAAGAAAAAACTACGAAATCCCCAAGGTATGCGAAGTAGACCTGAAGTGTCTAGGTAGATAGGTAGCTAAGTTATAAAGAGCCGATATTTTTATACGTACTTTATTTTTATTTTCATTTTATTATAATTCATATTACCAACTTTGGGTGAGAGAACGAGTTGTTGGAAGAACAAGAAAAAGTACCAAACTCTAACAGCTTAAAGTAATTGTTTCTGGTCCCGAATGTCGTACGCTTATTTTTTAACAGTTTATTTAACGGTCACAACGTTCTGCTCAAAAGTGAACATTTTAGTCTTTCCCTTCAAAGATTTAATAATGTTATTTATATTTAGATAGATATATTATATATTGATAAATTTAGATGAGGTATTTATTTCCTGTTTCGAAAGTTCGGCTGTTACGCTAAACGTTCACCAGTTGTCTGGTGTATTCTGCCAGTGCGTCTCTTTAACTGGGCTGAAAATCTTTTGTGGGGTTAGTATTTGTTCCATTTTTTAAGTCAGATATTTAATTTAAACGGAGAAAGCCAAAGTGAAATTTAAAGACTGCAAGGAATGTTCCAAGGTGTTCCAGTTGACTTGGAAATTGGATCATCGGGAACCTTTTTGAGCAGACAAGTTAAATAAAAATTTAATTTATATTACCTTTAAAATTACCTTGTACCTTGTATTGATATAGCTGATCTCAGTTGACACCGGTCAGTTTTGTATGATTGTACCACAGAGTCGTGTCTTGTTGTTATTGGCGAGGAGAAAACTAATTTTGTTATTTCACATGTTATCTGTCTCAGTAAAACGTCTGTAGGCTACACTACAGCGCTTTCTTAATGTAATTTCTCCATTTTAGCAGGACCTCGTACTATCCACAGAATATCTTTCATTCGAAAATTATTCTTAAGTTACTCAAAGGTAGTGTACTTCTTCCTTCCCACAAAAGTGTGCCGCAAAGAACCAATAAATATAATTTATAAAAAGTACTTTGATGTTTATTTGTCTTTAAAGTTTTTCCACCAACCTAATCAATTTCATTCTTTGGTAGAATAACAACAGGAAATAGAGTTCGCTAGAGAAAAAAAGGAGGATGACCTTGGCGAACGTTTACGAGAATTTCACTAAAACAACATCATTTCTTATTTTGAAAAAAAAATCTGAAAAAAAAATTTTTTTTCGTAAACTTTACACTTCTATTTGGTGCATGTGCTGCCTGGGTCTATTTAACCTAACAAAAAGTTGTCGATCTACTGACGGCTGTTGAATGTTTAACTTGACAAGCGAGAAAGAATATAAAACCGACGTTTACTTGATAGGCAATTCAAATCCAGCGCAACTTGGTTAAACTACTAATATTAGCACAGTAGAAACTGAAGTACACTAATGTCTATTGTTTCGGTTGGCAAAAGTTTCTTCACATTCTTCTTCAAATTGAGCAAGGAAGTCATGGGAAAAAATCAATCAAAAATAAATTAAACGTACGAAATTTTATTTATAGTTTTACACTTGTTCCATACCTGATTCGAACTAACAGAACTAGAATATTAAGACTAAAATTTATTCCCATTGGTTGTGAGTGGGGATTTCACATATCAAACGACTTCAGGTATCCAAGGGTATCCCGAGCTTTCTTTGGCTTTGGTACCGTTCCTACCTGTTGTAACTTAACACTGCCAAAAGGTGCATCGAAGCCTTAAAGCAGGCTTTTCGAATATTCACCGTCGAATTTCATCGGCAGGTCCCTGGACTTCTCAGCATTACAGAAAATGTTCTCACTTTCCTGCGTTACAAGGCTTAACAGTTTTATTGCTGGTGATGTCCACCCCTTCAGAGAAATCCATGACCTGCCACTACAGCCGGAATGAAACCTTCCATGCCATTTCGGTCTCGAACCCAGAACCAGTCTTTGAGATGAGAACTGACAAGAGAGACGACATCGCCCTTGCAAACGGTTAGCTTGTTGGTGTCTGGACTTTTGTAGTCCGCACCGATGACGAGTAGTGTTTGTCTAGTTGTCGGTTTCCTAGAAGCTCTCAGGTACAGCCCATCAACACTTCTTTCCCCGCTGTCTCTCGGAGTCCTGAAAAGGTAAGAAAGATTCTGGAGAAGCTATCCAAAATACCGGTGACTCCTACCCAACACTTCTGAAACAAACCTTTTCCTGTTGGCGTTCGTCCTAGCGCCACACTCAGACCTTGTCTCGTCCCTGAGCTTCTCCCTGTCAGTCCTGTTCCCGGACGGCCTGGGAAAAATGTCCGTTTGAGTGTCCCAGCAGGGTTGCGGTCTCGACGGTGCCGGAAGAATCCCCAGAGGTAGGCAGCAAGCGTAGGGCACGTAGCCCTCCTCTCCATGGGGTGTCTGCGCGTAGAGCCAAGCCCGGTTTTTTAGAACACCATTCACCACCATGCCCAAAGGTAGGGATACCTGTTTCGTACAAGAAAAATAAAAGATTCAAGTAATTAAAAAGTCGTAAACGGCTAGAGAGCGTTCGGCCCCCGATTTAAATTTTATTTTCCATTTGATGGTATTTAATAAAAGGAAAAGATCAAAGTTGTAAATCGATTTGCCACAATGAACGTTTATGTAACTTCTTGTCCAATGACAACCTGGTAATTCTGACTTTTACCTCCTTTTTCACTGTGTTGGTAGGCTCCTGCAGAGGTGGTCAGACCCTGCTGGGAGGCTCTGCCCGTCAAATGTCTAAAAGAGAAGGTGTTCTTCCCACCACTTGCTACCACGTTTCCTTCTTAATAAAAAGTTTTTGAACGGTTTACCAGGATTGAATACTCGAATTGAAGAATTTTAATGCAAGGAAACATTTAAAAACCTGACCCAGAGAAAAATCCTCAAGAATGCTTTCGGCTCAAATTCAAATACCGAAGTTAAATCTGCCCCTGCAGTTTCACTGCTATCCCTTGGCGATAGAAACATACAAAAGTGCCAAAATATGTGTGGAACAATATTCAAAAGATAGGAGCAACCTGCACCCGATGAACTCGTTTGAAAAAGCGGCCGAAAATGACAAAAAAAACTTACTGGGATGGTCACTTTATTGTCGCTAAACGACCAGCACACACCTGAAGAACGAACGAAAGTCGATGAAAATCTTTTTACGATGGAATTTTTAATATGCCACTCTTCAACGTATCGTAAAATATATCGATTTATCGACGTATCGATAGACTCAAATTCTCGATGTCATTAGAGTACAAAAAAAAAACGATTATAGTTCAAAAAACGTCTTGAATAGGATAAAACATGAGCGCTTTCACATGTATAATTTTTGTTATATATTTTTGTTTTACTATTGTACTTGACTTTGCACTATTGTGCATCATATTATGATTGAAAACCAACACTACGTAAGGATCTTCAAAAAAGGTAGCCCAACTTACCACTCGATTACTTATTATTTCGAACTGTGAACTAAAAATAACTAGAATGTATGTATGTGAGAAGGTCCACTTGGTTGATTTTCGACCCTGACAGATTCTCAACTGATGCTCAAACGCTCAGTGTCTAGAGATAAATCTTCTGAACATCTCTATGGTAATATATGCCAGGAATAGGCGTCTATGGGTACTTGTCACAAACTTTTTTGTCTTGATTAACTTCAAGTCATGACTTACCTCCCTTTGGGTTCCTTCCGTGTGCGTCTCGTATAGAACGCAGGGCCGTGACAAAACCATTGGGATATTCCCGGGACTCTCCAGGGAAGCCTTCGTGAGGAACTCATCCACATCTTGGATTTCATACCCGAAACTCGAAGTGGATTTTGTGCACCTCGGACGAGCCCGCCGAAGTCTTCTTCTTCTGCCCAACCTGGCAGTAGATGTTGAACTCGTCGGTGATACGCTTCTTTTCTCTTCGTACCTTCTTTCTGTACCTGATTCTTTCTTTGGTTCTAGCGTCCTTCCGGACACCGCAGTTGTCGTTTTCTGCCGACCGTTCAAATCGTTTTGTTTACAATGAAAATTGGAATTCTTCCGCAGGTTGTTCGGCTTGAGAAGAGTTTTATTCCGATTATCATGACTAGAGGTTTTTCCATTTCCATTACTTGATATTATGGGAATGTCATTTTTCAGGGCCCAGGTGAGGGAGATCTTGGGCTTTGACCAGAGACTGGAGGGTTTCTGACCCATCTCGACGGGAGAAGATGCTCTTCTATCTGCTAAATAAGTCCAGTGGACAGTAGGTCGAACTCCAAAACTGGTTCTCCCGGTGAGTTCTCATTTGGAACTGTCGATTGAAACCGTAAATCACCTGAAATAGAACAGGTATCTTCATTAACGAAATGTCACTATCAAAGTACATCAAAAGATTATCGACACCAATGAAGTCAGACTCACAACAATACAAGTAACAAATTTTATGTTTAAACAGTAAATATATTATTTGTAGATAGATCATCTTCTAGTACAAAGGAGGAAACCTTGATTTGAAAAACATTAAAAATCATTTGATACCGGGTAAGATTATTATTTTTTTTATTAAGTATTTAATAAACCGTTTTGTAAGTGATATACTACGTTGTGTCAATTAATTTTAATTGAATTTTTTAAATTGTTATTAAGAAACAATTACTTATTTATAATATGTACGATTTAAATAATGCAGTTGATTAAAGCATGTGATTTTCTTGTACATTCGAATGCAATAATATTCCAATCTATAAAATTGGATAATTTTATTAAGAAATTAGAAGGCGTTTGTCAGACATTATTAAAATAAAAAGAATGACAAATAATAGAAAAATAAAGTAGATCATAACATACACGTAAGACATGTATATTACATAATAGAATAAAAAACTCGAAAGTTTATATGCAAAATAAATGAAATGCATTTCTCCTACGCATTTTCAAATAATACAATTTCAAATCGGATTTAATAAGATACCGTTACATTATTGACGTAACACATATCCGTTGCAAACGTGCCCACAATTTTTTGTCTTATCCTATAAACACACGTTAATCGAAGTCATATTACACAACTGAATTAGTAGTTTGTCAACGGTCGTTAATCGGATTTTAGAAACGATTTGACCATTTCATTCTGAAGAACCGTTACAATCTCAATACATAATTTGGTAAGAGAGCATAGGTGGCTCGACTAATTAAGTTTATTTAAATTACTCCTCAACTGGGGAATACTCGTTTAATAAATTTAAATTTGAGGTTTTATTATTGAAAGATAAAAATCTTGGGTGGGTTCCGAAAGAAGGGAAACGCCATTAGATTTCTTTAATTAATAATTTACGTAACCCTTTGGTAAATAAAAATGGCCAAGTGAAGATCTCATCTCTCACATACGTAGTAATTTCTTTCTCAATATCAGGAAAAAAACAAAGAAATAAGGGGGGATTTCAGCTTCAGAAATATGTGAAAGATCTCGGAAAGATATGAGGAGATCTCTACAAGATCTTTGTTGAACAAATTTAAGAAGAAAAATAAAGATGTCTGAAGAAAGTAAATGAAATAAAATATTAACAATAAAATAAAATGGGCGAAAAGTAGACTGACAAGATTTATTTGACTTTTAACATTACCTACTGCTTTTATGTTTGGTGTTGTTTTAGTCCCTTTAGTATAACTAAAATGAATTCATTAATAAACTTTTAATTGGCCTTAACTTTGTTCTTTTACATACTTTGTACTGTCCATTAATTTTACTCGATTATTTACCTTTGATTTAATATTAGCTGCAGTGCAATTCAATTTCAGTTGGAAATCCAGTTTCAGGTTCATCCGTTCATGTCTTATAATCGAAATTAGAAACCACCATTAAAAGTGTCCTCTTGCACTTTCACACAACCATTTCGAGTTGTATACAAAAAACCATATATAAAAATTTTATACTTCCACATCTTGAAACCCCTCAATATTTCTACTGCCAATAAACTTCAAATTGTTCCCACGAACGTTCTTCACAGAACGCACCGATGGATGTGTTGAGTTGCCATTTTGGGCACCTACGAGACCATTGACCGATACCACAGCCATCATAATCGTCACGGTCGTTGTCGTAACCATCAGGCCATGGCACACACACAAGACACCCACATCACGCATCCTCACCGAATGGATCTTTCAAGACGAAAAAATAAGACGAAAATAAAAATAAAAATTATGTAAAAAGTTGTGTTCACCTTTTTTTTCACCTCGGCTAACGCAATTTTTTTTCTTCTAAGTGGACACATAATACCATAAATACATAAACAACATTGTTAAGAGGGACAAGTCAACAACGGCCCAACAAGTTGGCTGGGGCTAACATCGAACACGTCGGTGGAACCAATACGAAAAAAATAAAATGAAATAAATTATTAATTAATTTTGCTGTTTTCTTCAGAGGGCAAGGGTGGTTGAAAATATGCATTAAACAAAACAAAATGAGTACCTCGAGTTCTTTACCTCGTCGTTGTTATTTATTGTCATGGCCGCTCAAAAATTACTGTTAACATTCATTTACAATTAACAGGTTTTTGTGTATGGCTGGTCGCATTTAACATCGCCCCCCGAGACGAGTTGTCTCCAAGTAGTTAGATCCACATCCTCAGAACCCAGAAAGGCACCAGAATGGAACTCATCGAGACCGTTATGAATGTTTTATGGTTTCTATCAGGAAATTTAATATTAAATTTAATTCAAAACTGAACCAAAGTTAAAAAAATTGCTTTACTTGCGTTAAAAACATCTTATTTAATAATCAAATCGAGACACTTAGGTGATAGAAATACAATTGCAAAGGTTATCGTATTTCTCAAGTAGACAATACTCTTTAAAGCCTCCAAGATTATATTGTTTAAATTGTCTGTAGCCCCTATAATAAATAAGAACTCATTACGCTTTTATTAAGCAACACCGCTCACTGAAACACTACACTAAAACGTTTACTACAACAGATAGCCTTCGTATATTTTTCGTCCTACTAGAATATCACAGACATTCTAATTCAGGTATTCACTTTCGTGACGAGGAATCTCTCAAGTAACTCTGACCCCAACTCATCATATTTATACACTTCACACGCACAACTTCATTTTAAATATATCATAATATACAGCCCTATAAATTCCATTCCTAAAGCGCGAACTTTTTAAATAAATAGGGATTTTAGTGCTGCTTATAAACCATAAAAAGCTGGCACAATATTTTTACTACCGTATTATATTAATTTTTTATTTACATAAAAATATTTAAATTATTATTAAGTATGCTTATGTCAACATCGATCAGTAACTTATAGCAAAATTTCAAAAGGGCGTGCATATGGCTCTCTGCAGAACTGCAGAACTGAAATATAATTTTAACCACTTGAGATTACAATTATTTCTATATTAAACTGTTTTTACGATACATATCTTTTTAATTGCCGAGAAGCACAACTTGAAAACCTGGAGGGTATATATGTATACCTGGTCTACTTATATATATAATTATATTCAGAAAAGAAGTTTTATAAAATATTATGACTGTTTTATAGCGTTGCAGTATTACCTAGGTCCCTCTCACCCTTGCATATAAGACCCACGGTCGTTTTCTTACGGCTAATACTTATTATTTTTGTAGTTATTAATTTTTATTATGAATCGTTTTAGTGCCTAATTTAATATTGGTAATTTTATGTGCACGTTCCATTTGTATTTGATTATAGGAATTGCTACTGCAAACAAACCACCTTCGCCATTTTTCTGGCATGTGTAACTGTGTCAGACCATGTGACGATGTCTTTCTAGACTTTCCAATCACATCTTTGGTATTTACGGTCTGATTAACCATCAGACCTACATAAGAAGTATTCTGCGTTTTGTCTGGCCAGAGACTCATAATTTTTGTTTGCTCTTTAAGTTCGTTTCCTTTCAAATTCCCTGTCCTCTTCAATTTGTGAGGTATTTGGTGGGTTTATCCACTCCTCGTGCGTTTAACACGTTCATATTCTTTAGACGTGACTTTGACATCCCTTTTTTATATTGTTACTCATTTTATCATTTTTGCTCTCCTTTTTATGAATGAAAAAAATTCGCCCACTCCTCTCTTTTGTAACGAGTGCCCACGTGACGGCTCTAAGATCATCCAAAATGCTTCTCATCAAGGTGGCGGAGGGTGTTTAAACAAATACATCACATGTCAAATAAAAAATGTACGAAATGTCTGGGTTATTCCTGGTTATTTTCGACGAAAATTAATTTATGTGTCAATTCGCAGAAGTTACTGCACATAAAAGCTGGTGAAAAAGCAGCCACGACACCTGACCCGTTAGATTTAGGAAATTTTTTTAAATATGTTGAGGAATACATTGATTGTCTAATATTATAACTTAAAGAGAAACCGCATTATCAAATACCATGCGTAAGTAAGGAATGATTTAATTAAAAAAATCTTTGTCTCTTAATGTGTTGTTCTTGAATAAGAAGGGCAACAATC
Organism: Polyplax serrata; assembly: GCA_037055365.1. Classification (NCBI taxonomy): domain Eukaryota; kingdom Metazoa; phylum Arthropoda; class Insecta; order Psocodea; family Polyplacidae; genus Polyplax; species Polyplax serrata. Next base: position 1,458,868 of record JAWJWE010000037.1, on the reverse strand, counting down.
CAAAAGTAACAGTTAGAGACCAAACCAAATGACATAGAAATAATACAATTTTAATACTAGTACAATTTTTCCAAATCTAATAGTTTCATTTTCCTAAAATGAAGATAAAAAAATAAAAACTATGAGAGAAAGTAAGTATCTGTGAAGTTTCAACCATAAAAAATAAGAGTCCAACAGTGATCAGTGATCTTTGATCTGCCAAGGTGCCTCGACTTCAAAAAAAATAAAAATGTCAATGAGACCACCTGGGGTTGGAATTTCGGGTGGTCCTTGATCAAATCACCATTTAATAAGTTAATAATAAATTGTTCTTTTTTAATTAAATATTCACATTTAGTGTTCCATTGTAAAGAAGAAAAAACCAATCCAATACTAATGTACCTGAACAATGTTAATAATTTCAATGCACATACAAAGTGCTGTAAAATTCATAATATACACTACTTCACTAGTAACTACATTCACTTCTGCACAATAGGAAAATGTTGCTGACTACAATATTATATATTTACATTATATATTATATGTAATATTATATTATATGTAGAGTACAATCTCTTTTATAATATTACACATATGATATTCTACATATGCACATACTTTATTTATTATGTAGTTTTACAATCGATAAATGATGTATGTGAGTAGAATAAAAGTTATGCATAAATGAATTCATCATTTCTACCCGTTTCAACTGTCACAAATATCATTTATACCACATGTCTCTTTATGCATGCCTGCATACATGGCAAATACATACTTGTCCTCGACTGGTAAGTCAATCAGATAAATATTTGAAATTAATTTAAATTTCTGATGTTCGCTTAAGACATCGTGAATCCCCGAAATAACCTTAACTTGCCCAGGTTCCCGAACCTGAAATCCCTTGACCTTTTGTTCACATTTTCCAAAAAAAAAAATGGTGACTACATCTCTTGTGAGTACGCCCATTTTGGTTTGCAGGGCCGTTCATTTCTGCTCGTGTGTGAATCGTCAGTTAAATTTCCGAATTTCAATGAATTAAGACAACTGCGTTTTATTGCCGCTGTTAAAATTTAAGTTATTTATTGTTATTAAACGCAAATATTAAGTTATTCGTTTTGAATACTAACTTTTTTGCTTTTGACCACTAATTACAAATGGACATGTCACATTTTATTATTCGACAACTCTTTCATTTGTACCAATATAAAATATACAAAGACGTAATAAATACGTCATACGTAATAAATACGACATATTAAAATTTATATTATTAAAAATATGCCTGGATTTAGTCAATTGAAATTTTTTGACTTCATAGATTTTTACTCTAATTTGTAGATGTCTAGATCTCTCAGATTTCTTGTGATCTCCATATGTCAATTTTTGAATACACCAATAGCCTTGTTTTGACGTTAATTACCAAATGTTTTTGTCCGTTAAAATGTTAGTATGAGGCATACTACTAGAAGAATGGGACATTTTCAAATTATTTGGTTTTATTTTCTAAAGGAGCCTGAGAAAGATCAAAGGATTAAGAACTGAAATACAGCTAGTAGAACATTCTTTTTTGAACTTCATGAAACAATCTATTGTTTTATTAAACTTAAATTATTTGAATTAATTCCGTGTCTCGAAGAACAGAATTTATTACAGAAAAGTTAACTACATTACATAAAGCCCCACTTTTACAGAAGTTACAATAGAAGCCCCATTACGCAGATTTTTTGTAAATCATAAAAATGAAAGTTAGTACTCTTGCTTGTGCTCAATTTCTAACGACAACAGGTAGCAAGAACTTGTTACATCCGTTAGACCATTAAAAGAAATTTCATTTCTTTGACATTGAAGAAATTTTATAAATATTTTACTACCATTCCAGAATATTTTTAGTAAAAACTAGATTTTAGACCAGTAAATCATCAAACTTCAGTAATAACTGAAGTGCTTGTAATTCTAATAATAAGAAAATTCTTAGATTTATAATTCTTTTTCCAGTTTTAAAAAGTATGCTTAAGGAGGTTCAAAGAAGAAGAAAGTAAGGTAATAACAAAAGAAAGGCGAAGAAGATGGAGGTAGTTAGATTCAACTTTCAGCCAGTTTGGCTAAAAAGACAATAATTTTGTAAAAAATTCTCAAATTTAAGAATACCGGTATTGCAACGGTACTAAATACTCGATCGATTATATATGAAAGCCTCAAATTCGACAAATCCAAATTCTCAAGCCTGTTCAATTAATTGAAAAACGGTCCTTTTTATTTTTCCAACCTTATTAAATTCGAAAACTTATTTTTTTTAGTAATTGTCGACAAGTGGAAAAAGCGTTTTTCGTGCAATCAATCACCTGGCGTTGGTGGCGAAAATTGAAGTCGGAAAATAACTATAAATAAATTTATGAAATGATAGAAGACCTCCAATTGTTAGATGTCTCATTCGATTGGAACCGCAATATGCTCGTAATATTAAAAAGTTCAGGTTTACTTTTTGCATCGACCTAAGTTTAAGTAAATTATTTAAAACTGTTCTGTTAAAAAAATATTACATTCAAGTAAACTGAAATGGAACTTCAAATGCCGGCTTGGGCTGCCCTGCTACAGAAATGTATGAAACCTATATAAGATAATAAATGTACAAAATAAATAAATGCGACTCTACACAAATAATTTGATTTAATTTAATAAATCATTAAATATTACTGACCTTATAAAAATAATAAATTGATTTATTAACCTGAGGATTAGAGGTCTACTACAACGCATTTAACAGAAAATAAGTAAGGCAGAGTAGATGTGACCAATAGTATATAAATTTATGTTTAAAATGTTTGCAGGTGTTTAAATGAATATATCGTCAATTTACGTATTTAAATATTATTGGTAACAGTTGTTTATCTCTTTTGACGCCAACAGGATGACATGCACAAAAAAATTATATGTTCAAAAGTTCATTACAAGCTCACTTACAACATGACATTTACTACATGTATAGTCTTCCATGCTTATAACAACGAGTAAAATCTAAACCTTAAAATGTTCAAAGTTAAGACAATAGAAATAAAGAAACCTCATTCAGAATAAAACAAAAATCACAGAACAAGGATACTTACAAACATTATTTTAGTTAAATAAATCCATTCATCATCATCAAACAGAAATTCAACGTCAAAAATCCAATTCGTTTAATCCGTCAAGTAAAAATAATAATAACGGCACAACAATCAGATAAGAAACTTCACAACCACCACAGAACGGCGGATTAAAAGTTTTCGACAGAAACAAATACACTTGATATATCGCCTCGATCACCGGCTACCCGTCTGACCGATGGTGCCTGATTAATGCATAGTATCCACGGTAGAAGAAGATGCGAACTGGAGACAACCGCTCGCCGACGAGTACTCGTAACAGAGGCAAACAGGACAGCCGAAACAACCGGACGAACAAAACGGGGGGATACCAGTTGTTACGTCTATGTCTTCTTCACTTTCGATCGGAACTGCTACATGATTTACAACCGATTTATCGAGGCCTCCCTCTTGGTACCTAACGATCTAGGAGCAAGCCGAGAAACAGGGTATATCCATTTACCTTAGTGTCTGCTCGTCTAAGTCTGACCCCAGTTCGAACCGTAGGTTTTCCCAAGTAATTTATCCGGTCTCGTGGCATATCGCTGCGTGTGTCTGTTCCGATGTACTTGACGTTTGAAATTTCTAGCCTATGCAGAATTAAAATGCCAAACAATTCCAATCTTCAACCCTTCACTAAAAACACATTTTACGATATTCAGAAGTTCGCACTAAGGTCTTCACCATGCTTTTCATACATAAAATATTGAACTTACCTGAAGAATTATTCAGGTACGCACACACCCTTAGTAGGAAATCAAGTACAAGTCTGTTTTTCTAATTATCAATCTTACCATTCAAGTAAAATAGTTTTTTTAATAGTTACATTATTAAGTTCTTTCTAACTTATTAGATAGAAACAAAACCTATTTCTGAGGTATTACATTCACAAATTTTAGTAGAAAGTTTAATATTTATACTCTTTCTACCATTAAATTTTCTCTACACTATTCGATTTTTCAAATTTTAAAATATAACAAACCCGATTTATTTAAAATGACAGTTTTCAAATCCTTTTTATTTCAGTTTTGAACATGCACGAATGGTAAAACACCGTATTCCGCAACCACGTGGAATATGTTCGCAGTCAAATAAGTAGATTCATGAGAAAATAAATGTGTCATATGCACATGTGGAGGCAAATTAATAAAATCAGTCAAACTGATGTAACTTAAAAAACAAAAAAACAGTCGCTGACTGTAATATAAATGACAGCTCCACTGGAAACGACAACGAACCTTAAACTTAAAGACTTTAAATCAGTCTCAACAAGCAACCTTAAAAATTTTTTCTTACGACAGACAACTCCGTTGTTCCTGTCACAGCTTTGCGTTACACGTAAACACTGCTTATAAATAAATTCCAAACAAAATTCCACTTCTTAACTTTAGTAAATGTGTCAACCGTATAAATAAAATTTAAAACTTGCTTTATCGTATTCAAAACATCAAATTATGCAAATTTAAGTGCAAATACGAGTGACGGGCGTGTGACATACATACGTATACACATAATTATCGGATTACAAAATACAAACACACATGAGTACAACGCCTTCCGGCAGAACGAGGTGGTCGACAAGCAACCCATCGAGAGTGAAAATTTAACAACCCAGACATATATCTATTCTATTTATTGTATCGAATTCCCTGCACGAAAGATGTACACAAAACCAACTTTCAAATCATGTGTTAATTTCTTCTCGTATACATCAACCTGTTTCCCATGAAAGGCACAAGTATAACAGTAGTTTGCTAAGAAAAAAAAGCACGGGGGCCAAGGAAATTAGTAAAATTACATTTTGGAGCGAAGCACAAGTTTTAAAAGCACACGAATGCTTCAGGTAAAGTACGTTAAGGAAAAAGAAGCATGAAAAATTGAGGAGTCGAGTGTAATTATATAGAATAAAACAGAACAAATAAAATAAATAAATAGAATAAAATGAGCTAAATAAAACGCACACACAAAAGGAAAGATGGAATTTTTACAGGTGCGAAGAGAAGAGGAGATGGAGAAAATTGAGCTGGTGGAATATAGAATTTCATGTTCCTGTTGGTAGCCGCGGTAAGGTAGAACAATGAAATTGGTCAAGCGAACGTTTAAATACACAAAATATCACCCCCTTGAAAAAACCGAATCTGCAAATGTGGCTCCTTTGAGAGTTTAAGTTTTAAAATGACTGGCTCCAACGAAAATATTATACAAAGTCAAAATACATGAGTACCTGCATACCCATAAAGAAAGTAGAGGTTGTAAAAAACCTACGAAGAACAAATGGAAGGATCCAAATAACGGGCTACATAATTGAGTATCCCCCGAGGATATGGACAACCATAATAGAATCACCATCGAATTTTTCCTAATATAATAAGAAAATAAGGTATTTAATCGCAGTACCATACTCCGTAAATAGATTATTCATTTTGTACAAGAACTTGAAACAGTACAAACAATAAAAGTAAAACAGTAGAAGTAGACGGGTATCCTGAAAGAGCTGAGAAGCAACCCAACTACCCCAAATATTGAATTTTTGTAAATAAGATAATTCATAGAGCAGCTTTATACAACTCGTTCGTACCAACTTGCTGAGTATCTGTGTATAAAAGCAACAGAATCCATCGTATCCTATTTTTTTGATGGTTCATAAACTCAATTGCAGTTCTGTGGGTCGTGAGAGTTTTTTGTCCTCCTTCAATGTCGTGAAATTTTTCAATAAGTTGTATTATAAGTAGCCAATATTTTACAAATTTTTTTACAAATTTGGCAGCAAAACATATATTAGAAATTTAAGGTAGGTTAAGAAGACAACAATAGGAACGCTACGTAGCAGCTAAATAACAGACGTGACGAGTATGTTAGCCAGGGGATGTTTACAGGTATTTGCAGATTTTAAATATGGCCAAAGGTAAGGATCATTAAGTTCGATTAAGAATGGACAAACGGCACCCCGACAGTGATTTGGAGGAAGGCAGATTAAGCAGACAGAGTTCGGACAAACTGACGTCTGATCTGGTTGGTTTTTCCAGGTATTCCAATACTTTCCCCTGAAAAACATAGAGTCGTGAGCGAGGGCGGGTTGACCTCAGACCTCATGGGTCATCCGCTTCGGTGAGAACGGGCCACGGTAAAATATTTTAACCAGGAGAGGTGGTCCAGCCATGTTTCTCTCTCTCTCTCTCTTACTTTTATCTGCCGTTTTTTCAGATTCCATTCCGAGAGAGAAAAAATCCAATTTAGATCCTTTTTGATTGGTACCAAAGTAACAGTACGGTAACATTGATTTCCTTCAGCCAGTTCCGCTAAAGTGAGTTGCAAATATAAGCCTACAAGATCTACCACATATCACCCTAAGATCAAATCAGATTTAAATTGCAATTTGATATGACAATCGTCAAATATAAATATATTTAAAAAACACATTAGTCATACTGTGGTACGGGTAGTAATATATTCACCAAAACGAAGTGTCCTCTGTCTATCTGTATAATCGTTATTTTTAAACCTGAACCTAGGTTAACATTTTGTTCACTTTACAGTATTCGTTCAGGTACGTTTCCAATTTCGGACAAAATCCATCTTTAAAGAAGTCTCATTGTAAACCAAAATTAGTAATAAACTCCAATAAAAACCTCAAACAAATAACGAAACACGTGACTCGGTTGGGAGCATGACTTGAACAAACCAAAGTTTCGAATGTTTAGGCGCAGTACATAAAACTTTAATACACAACAAAAATATTTTTAATTCTCCAGTTTACAATTTTACACCAATTCTCATATCATCCTGACGTTTGATTGTCAGTGGGGCGGAACCACCCTTGGTGAACTTAACGCGACCAAGCCAAAGTTAACAAATAAATGCTTCAATAAAACCGATGCTTCTTATGCATATAATGAAATAAAATACTAATCACATGATGAATTCCTGTAAGAATTTATGTTTCAGAGAAGCGCACCTCACTCGTATAGAATGCTAACTGTCAATAACGTAAAAACTTACGTCAATATGGACAAAGCAGCGATGTAGCTGGGAAAATCTAACTTAAATCCGGTTTTTTTGAAATTAAAAAGCCGAATCAATCGGATCGGTTGACAACACAACACCGGAAATCGTAAACAAGGGAATATGGATAATCTTTTAAATGTGTGAACGACTAAAACCATAGAAAATAATCAAATTTATAGCACTTAATTCCGATAACTATAATTTTACTATAATCTTTAAAAAATATATTAAACTGGATAATGCTGCATGTAAGATGCCACATTTTGTACACAATATTTTTTTTCTGTTAACCTGGACGGCTCATGTTGTTTTATATTTTTGTGATAAAATATAGTCTTTGTTCTATTAGAAGAGTTTTGGTTTAAATCGTGATGGAAAAGAAATTGTCGCAGAAAGAGAAAGATAAAAGAAGAAAAGACACGAATATTCTTATAGGCAAGTTAAAAACTCAGAATGAAAGAAAAAAAACAGGAATAAGAAAATGCAAAGAAATGATAAGCCTGTAGCCCCATGGTCCTGATAGTGAAGGTTTCAAGAAGTGACCCCACAAAAAAACAACTGTCAAGGAATTATAACACTGAGTATAATATTAAGAAATTAATATAGAGCAAAAGCAAAAAACATAAGTACTACAGAATTTGTATCAGTTCACTACCAAACAAAAATGAATAACAGAGATCTCCAATCACTGCAATTTTGAAATTAAATTACAGTTTTTTTAATAATAAATACAAAATATGTAAGTGTCATAATAAATTTATTAATATTTCCAAGCATTCTTGTAATGTATAAAGACTAATGGTAAGAATTAAAGAAATTACTAAAATAAAAAAGTGTAATAAGAATATTAAGAGGAACAAAGTAATACTTTTATGACGCTAGAGTAAACTACGATTACGTTCGAAACATGTTTCCATAAGTTTGATTTTATGGCGAAGAACAATTCCGTCAAAATGAACTAGTCTCAACCTAGGCGATGGGTACTTGCCCTTCTTTTTGTTGAGTTGAGTGCGAAAAAAACTCGATGTGCAAGGTAATAATATTACGTATGCTATTACGTAATTATTACTGGAAAGCGGATATCCGCCACATTAATTGTCAGAAACGAAGAAAAGTGGGTGGGCTTCAAACGATCATTTTGTAAATTGTTGATGCTTTAAATGCTATAGTATTCTATTATGAAAATTGGAAATTCCCAGGTATGGGTGTCCCATTATTGTCAGGAACACTTTTTAAATATGGTATGTTTAAATATGGTACAGTAAAAAAAACTACAAGAAAATAAGGCAAGGGAAACGAAAGAGACGGTAAAATGTGAAACAGCAAAAGAAACCAAATAAATTATTGTACAGCTTTCTATTAAATATTCCTCGTGCTCAAGCTAATTACGAACCTTCAAACTATTAACTATATGCAGCGTAAAAATAAGTAGTTTTTATTATTTTCACGTCAGGTGAATCTAATAATCTAATTTGATATTTCGTGAGACGGCTCTAAGGTCAGTACAAATCAGTTTTGACCTTTCGTCATTTTCTTTTTTTTGTTCAACCGAATTTCAGGTACGTCAGGTAATACTCATGCGTGTACCTTCCGAACCCTTCGACTCCGAATCTGAAGCGAGTTTCCGGCATTCCTGTTCCCTCACGTTCATCCATTTTAATTATAAATGTGACGTAATTACCCAGTGAATGTACCTGCAACCCCCGTTGCAGAAGGGCAAAGGGCCTTTTTCTCAGTGACCGCCTTGACTCAATCTGGAAATGCCTGGTTCGCCCCCGCCCCCAGGGTACCTCTTGGCTCGTCTGGTGTGCATCACCTGTAATCTTGTTAGTATTCTGGGATATTTTTATTTTTTACACTGTAATTTATTGGTATTTTGTGACTGGATAAGATAGTTCACGTCTAACTACACTCTTTGAATTTTGTCCTTTTGTCATCCATCCAGGCTTATAGAATTTCTGTGCATCACAGTTGAATTCAGTTTTAACTCATTCTTCACTGACTCATGTAATTTTTGGCATAACGTGTATAATCCTCAAATATTTCAACAACTTTAGTGTAGTGGACAGTACAAATCACAAGACTTACTTTTGTCGGCACTGAACAACTAAACGTAGTTCATGTATAATATATTTATATTTGAGGAGCGAATTTTTATCAGATAAAGAGTCCGCATAACAAAGGTCACGGTTCAATTCGGAATCGGAAGAAATAAAATAAAAATGTATTCTTATTATTTACGGTTAATTACCATAGCATGTGGTCATAAACAAAAAATCCACGAAGAGATTTATCCTAAATCAATCCTAAAAATTATGTTGCGAATGCGGTCGATTGAACTGTGGAATATAATACATAAATATACAGCCACAACAATAAAGAATTAAGTTGAGAGGTAGACAAATGTTGGAGAATGTCAAGAACGTTTCAAAAAATTAAATTAAAGTGTGATTCGTACATATAGGTGGAAAAAAGTGAAAATAGAAAGCCGGCAACGAATCTATAATAGAGAAAAACTACCTTTTTAGGTGAATGTATAATTGAGCATAGTAGGTAGAAGCACAATTTTTATTTTAAAAATAAACACACGCTACTTCCAACAATCAAATTATGTCTCTTTTGCTAACACTCTGTAAACCTAAAAATCTTGGTCTCGAGAAGCTCATTCCTCAAACTGCAACTTTGCTGACAATTTCAGAAAGAAAGAAGCAATGTAAGTCAAACTCCCTGGGTGGCATAATAAGCTCCCCATTGTAAGAGATGTTGATGGGGTGACGATGAACAGCTCTTCATCGCACTGGCAAAACATCTTGTTTAAGATATCTCTAAAAACAATGGCTTTTCATTTAGTCTTTGTCAAGTACGATAGGGAGGTGTCTGCCATATTTGAAAAGAAGAACACTACCACAGGTCGATAGTTACGGTCGTGATCATGTCAAGCATGCCAGGACTAGAATCTACACAGAATGTGTGTGTGTGTGTGTGTGAAAAGGTCAAACACTATTTTGTTCTCGGTTCATCACATTTTTTGTTCTTTCAAAATATTCGGGTATAAAATTAAAGATTATTTAAGATAATCACTATAATACAGTACGGTTTACGTGGACCTGTATATCACAGATTTCAACTTTTTCATTATTCTCGATCTGCCCCCTCGTACCCCAATAACCCGCACCTGAAATTGACGAACAAGAATTTTTCTTTTGGTTCTTCTTTTATTTTTTCCCGACTTTTTAATGCTCTCGATAATTACAACTCTTCGATCTGAGAAGGTTTGAGGCCTCGTTGGCGATGAGATGAATATCGTGGTCTTTCATTCTCGTTCGAAACCAAACAATTCCCTTGTTTGGATACCGAAAATAGTGTGCCTTCGGGAACTAATTCGCAACTTTAAAAAATTTCAGATTTTCAAACGCTTTGATCAACGATAACATAGAAAATAATAGCTTCTTTCCTGGGATAATAAATAGAGCAATACCGTCATTCCTTTTTTTAAATAATGTCTCACGAAGAGATAAATAACCTTTAGGTTGTTTGGACTGAACTGAAAACGAGAGATAGCAAGTACAACATTAAAAATTCATAGACTCCCATCAACAGATGAACTTTTATCATCACGAACTATTTCATGTTCTTTTCAACTCATTATCAAATTCGAATTTGGGACAAACGAAGAATAAAAATTTAGTTCTACAAAAAATAACTATAACAGGTAACCGAATAACCAAGGACATGCTTGATAAATTGAATACGTTCCTTAGGATGATAATTACATCCATATATACACTAATGTGAAAAATATCTGTACCGAATAATAGATTTTCTGTTTACCTAAATATCAGACAAGAAAATGAGAGACTCACCAAAAGATTTGACAAACGTTTTGGAAGTCTAAGGAAAAGAAGTACAGTTGCTAGGATAGAGGATTTCTTCTTTTCAGATTTTGACATTGTTTTTCATTCGTATTTTCATTCATCCTTTCATTCATTCTTAATTCATTGGTCAACCTAATGTATACAACTTTTCATCGTTATTCATTCAGTCGTTCATTTGTTCTTCATTCCACTTCCGCAACATTCGTAAATCTCTCTTAAGTTTACGGCCAGGCAGCAGCTGTGGGTTTTGGCCAAATTCAGAATAAATTCAAAGCACGATTCTACCCAGGTTATATTTTCTACTTTCGAAGTAAATTTCTTCGATTGGAGAAGATACGAGAGGCTTGACAAACTGGTCGGAACTCTGCGAGGCCACCGTCTTCATCAAATTCACAGGGAGGTGGCGGGAGACTGTACTCAGGAGGACCGGAATCATGGAAACCGACCTCTCTGACAATTTATTATCCCAAATGGACCAAGTGAAACCGACAATTGATGGAGACAGTTTACATTCCACAAACGGGTATATATTTCAGTAGCGGTGCGCACGTCAAAATGTGTCACAATATCACATCCGTTACTGGTGTGATTCTCCCCTTAGTTCAGTTAGAAAAAGTACGTTTCCTAGAGTGTAAGCAATACCGTCGGTATTCTACTGTAATTCGTCAATACTTTAAATTTTTTCCGAGTTCTGGTTCACGCCGAAAATGGGAAACATTCTGAAAATAAAATTCAAATTCTACAAAAGAGTATCAAAGAGTGAAATTGGCAGAAATCACTGGTTCAAGTGCCAATCAAGCTCCTTTATTAATTCTTGACAATTCGAAAAACGCTCTATGAAAGGTGTGTGTGACATTTTGATTTTGTTCCCCAAGGTTTTATTGCAGTATAATTTTATATAATTTTGGAACCGCGGAAGAACACGATATGGTTTGTCACTTCCGAACCTGCCTAATTCAGATCTCATCACCAATTATCCAATTTATGTTACAAGACCCGTTAAACCCGTTAAAAACGTAGAAAAATGTAAAGATTTAGTTGCGGTGGTCACACTAACTCCTTCCTTATTTCTCTGTTTGTGTGCTTCGTCACTTCTAGGACCATCAGGCACACCATATTGGATGGGTATTTAATTTCCGTAGGTAATGTTAATCTTATTAACATGTTAATGTTTGTGTTATTTTAATCTAATGGAAACATTTAACTGTTATTTTTACAGTAATTAGTGTATTTAGATTTCCTGTTTCCATGGCGAGTTGTCACCTATTTTCACTGTTTGTTTTTACCTTCATCGTTCGGCCATCATTAAACCGAAAACTCGTTTTTGGGAGCCGAAATGGTCTGATTAAGAGTTCAGTTTTGCTATTTCTTTTCTATTTTATCGATCAATTATTTTTATCCCACCTACCGCATCATAAATAATGATTACTTCTCCTCCAGGTTGCGGGACAGACCTCACCGAAACTTGTCAAATTTTTCAAAACAAATTCTCACGGTTTTTTCAAGAGACAAATTCTCAGAAAACATATTATTTTAGAGCTATCAAGTTGCGTTGTAAGCTCGTGAAAAAAATTAAGAAAGAAGGAAAACTTGAAGTTACTGCAATATCAACTACAGAATATAATATATGAAAATTGCTCTTTTGGTTGACTTACTTTTCTGATCATACAGATGAATTTGATTCATCTTCTTTGAATGTTGCGAATACTGAACCTTTCAAAAAAATCAAAATTTCCTCACTCATTTTTAAAACAAGCTAGTGGTGAAAATGATTTATGAAAGATTACAATTTCGCCCCCAATGAAAGGGCGTCCGACATTACTCATAGAAAATGTCAGGAAATTACATGTAGATGCGTTGAGTAATCTATTCGTCGCGAACAGCCCAGTACAAACAAGTTTTTGATCTCTTCGAGGTTCTGCCTGAAACGGACGTCGCGATGTTTATATTAATTGCCGCCACGTGAAGTCGTCACGCCTCGAATACATAAGGTACTGCAAGGTACTCATCATTTTATGACTCTCTCATTTAGGTCCTCCAGGAAGGAAAAAAACAATTTTCCTATATTGACAGTTGCCTAATAGAAACCTTTGGTGTCAAAAGTCAAGTCCTCATCCGTCGCACCGAATTAAAATAAAGTACTGGTTACAGGTTGTTCATGTTTTTCTTACTGTTTTCAGGTTTGGACGGTTATCGAATAATCAAATACATGAATTTTTTTGATTGATTTCTGAAGATTTTTTTTTTATTAATGAATTTACCAAACCTGAAAAGGCCAGAGGTGAAATTTCCGAACCAAGACAACCTCCCTTATCAAACAATCATGTGTCTATCAGTCTACGCGGTGCTTTTCTATACTTCTGCTTCTCTGAAAAATCGTATGCGTCGTAAGTTTGTTTCCGAACTTCCGAAATTTTTTTTCTATTAGCTTCAAAAAGTTAAGAAAAAATGCTATCACCTCACGATTTTAAATAATTTTGTTAGTGGTACTTGTTAACTTCAATACATTCAACACGTTCAGGGTTGCTATTGGTAGACTTTATACTTTGACCTGGGAACACTCATTGTTAATTCACGTTAATTCAAACGTTATTAAAAAGGCTTTCAGTGCAATAAACGTTCAGCGTTGCTTTTAAAATTGAGAACTTGAGGTAACGTTAAGAAGTCTTGTGTCATCGGTCGGATAGGAAATTAAACATAATACTCAACATGATAAATTGTCAAAAGGCGTATTGTACGACATAATAACAAATCTTATAGTTTACAGACTTGTTATATCTGTAAAGTTGTTCTCGCTTTTCTGTTGTTCGTGCTAATATTAATCTGATGATTGTAATTGTTCAATGTTGCATTTTGTTGCAAGTTTTGCTTTTTCAGTGCAATTATTATGATTATTTTTATTCACTTTATTTGTTTTCCATGTTGTTATTGTTGCTGCCACCACAATGATTGTTATTGTGGTTGTTCTTTTTCACCGGAGAAATTAATTGGTCAAACTTTGATCATTGGTATTGACTTTCTATTGTTTTCTTCACTAGATCACTGTACTTCTTAAATTCTTACAGATGAGTCGACGTTAAATTTTGTAAGTTTATTATTTCTACTATAAAACCAAAAATCTCAAACAGCCCACTAAATGGCTGACCTTGTATTTCTTGGTTAATTCAACAAGAATTTGAGTGTGCAAGTCAAAACAATGTTCGTGCCACATAAAGAAGTAGAGCCATGCCTGCCTCCCAGGAAATTGCCCCTCACGAAAAACAAATTCTTTACCCTTGAATGAATTAGCCAAATTGACTTCATACGTAAAGTTCACCCTAATATATGAAGGCCTACATGTAAAGGTCTTCGCTAAACGTGGCACACCACATGAAGTTGAATAACAGAAGTGCGTGTTCCAATGAGTTTCTTTGCAACTGGATATCAACTGGGGTCAAATTGGAGTGTCAGTCGAAATCACGAACTTAATTGTGAACTTTCACAAAACAGTTAAGAAACAGGTACTCTATTGCACATTTTGTCTGTCAAAATTTTGGAAATCAGAAAATGAAGGCCATGAAAATTAAAAAAAAAAAAACTCACCGAATGTAATCTGCCAGCAGAGTTTAATCAATTGACAGAATGACTTGTCCATTTCGTACTTTTCTTCTTACTACTAGGCACCAGTACTCGGGGGATTGGCACATCAGTGCTCATGCTACACTGATTTCTTCCTATTATTCGCTCTGTTCACTGGAATGAGTGCATTTTCAAGAGGATTAATTCGTTGCTTAAGTTCTTTTATTCTAAAATATAAGAAACCACCTGAAGTTAATTCCTCAACTACTAAACTTGTAAATTAGTGAATCAATTGCAGGAAGCAATAAAATTTTGATTGAATTGAATTTTAAACTATATATACTCATTTTCCTTCAATTTTCATAGAAGTATGACATTCGTACTAGTTCGTAGAACTTATTTTACAATATAAAATTATAAAAAAATAGAGAATTCTTAATGTGTATCGACAGTATATCTTACTGCAATGCACAATAACACTTTTTAATTTAGATGATCGCATTTTAGATATGAAACGAGTCAGGTTGAGTTTCTTATTTTTTCGATTCGTGAGTTCACAATCGCAACCGAACCGGTTTTTCGATGTGCGAATCATGCATGTCACACTTTAACTAGAAAAACGATGTTTTAGAGACTTGTTTTCCTGAATTAAGACAAAGAAAAAAGAAGAAACCTAAATGGTCAAAACAAATGCAGTGTCCAATAGTTGTCCAATGAAGACAGTGACAATAGTTAAGCGCAATAGGGGTCGTTTCGGTGTATACGGTTCTAAAGAAGATAAAAAGGTGCAATGTGAAGATCCCTTCAGTTTGATACAAGAACATTTTTTTCAAGCTAACACCCTATACACATCCCAAAAAATTGGAATTAAAATTGAAGAAGGCACATTTTATTTACCTCCCTTAAAACTGTTGTATCCATACAAAATAAAACTGCTTCTTGAGCTTACAATTTTTTTTAAAATCTCCGTTCAGTTGGTCATTTTTCACAATTACTATTATTATAATAACAAGGAATACTTACAGAAGGAAATATATAATGTAGTTAAGAGCATTAAAGAAAAAAAGCATTGGAGAAGGTTAAATAAATTTGGAAAAAAATGAGAAATCAGATTTAGCGTACGCCCAAATGTGCAATCTTGGAAGTTTCTAACTCGAATGCTCCCAAAAAGTAGGAATTATTTATTCGTGCAAAAATCATTAGTTATAATAGTTGGTTATATCAGTAACAAAAATATCTAGCTTAATAAATTGACACTAAAGCAACCAGATTTCCTAGTTCAGTCAATTTCTTTATTGTACAGTAGGAAAACCAAGCAAACTAATAATATCCTACAAGTGAAATGAAATTTAAAATGTAGTAGTTTCCGCATTCGGAAAGTTAACCTCAAACTGCACGACACATGGAGTCATAATTAGATAAAACAAAGATGCAGAAGTCCCTCGTTGGACTTGGGGCCTACAGACGACCCCGGAGTTACAGTTTTCGAAGAAATACAGATACAGTAATGAAAGCTGGGCTAGAGGCCGGTCACGAACCTGAATATTCCCACGATTTGCAGATCTCCTGTGTCGGATGATAGAGATCGGATCCCTTGCATTTGACCCTCATTTCCCCACTTACGTTACTGCTTAACTGCAATGATTTTATTCTGCTTAATGATTAGTTAATTCATAGTTTAATTTGGCTATCATAAACGCGGATTGTCTCACGATTTGCCAGTTATACTAGTCGCTGCATAGTTCGTACCTTATTTTGATTTAGTTTCAGTTTGATTTTTAAGACAGTATTGCTAACTAGGCTTCCCAAACCTTTACCCCCAATAATCTTTACTATAATCACACCTCAGAACCCGCCTTGAAGTTCGTTTTTAATTCAAATTAGGCTTACAACTAATTTTAAAATTAAGCTTAAGAATTCTTGAGTAATACCACTTTTATCTTTTATTTATCAAAAAATAATTGAAACACTCAAGGAGTGAACGGATGACCTGACTTTTTCACAAGCTTTAATAGTTTAGGTTTTACTACCAGCTCTTTTTCAATGCATGCGGCTAGAATATCTTCTTTGAAAGTCTCTTCAAAAGGCATTTCATGCAACGAATACACATACACCGACCCTTCCATATCGCCAAGAATAATATTGTCCCCGTGTTCAGTGAACTAAATAGTGGAAATGGAATTTGAGATCCTTGTCAATGTCATACGAGGTATAATTAGTACAATACAAATTACCTTAATGGTGCAAAACTTTATTTGTTGTGGATGGACGATTGTTGACGCAGGATAATAAGTTTTCCTTCTTAAATCCCACAAGTAAAGGTTACAGTCACTTATGCTTGCTATGACTGTACTATTTCTCGGACTCCATGCTGCGTCTTCCACGGGATTAGGTCCAATTGTGAGTGTGATAACAGGTTCGAAGACGTCCCACACCCAAAGCCTGACGGCACCGTCAGCTCCACAAGAAAAAAATATCTGTAAGATAAAATGACTAATGTTTAATAATAATAAACCCGACATTTCTATCTCTGCTTGGAGTTATTTTTTACAATATTTTGTAATAAATTTTAACTGTAATAGTTTTTTAGTTAAAAACTATGTCATCAAATGATTTTTGGAGGTTGAATAAAATACTTTGACATTTATATTGCAATTCAATAGGTTGCAGCTTCCAACACTTCGCAAATCACTACAAAACGAGAATCAAAATAAGACATCTAATGTGTTTAAGTAATAATAATTTAACATCAGTCCTGTTGGCTTAAAAAGTCACACCTGGTTCTTTAATTAGGACAATAAAGGCAAATAATACATTTTATCTAAATGTACCCACTTTTCCGCAAAATGGAGAAAATTTCAAAGCGTAAACGGGGCCGGAGTGAGCCATAAAAGATTCCAGATGTTGAGTGAAATAGTTAACGGAACATTTGTGAATAATTCCGTCGTTTCCTGACACCAAGTAAAACTGATTGTCATTTGGATAGTAAACGATGCATTGAGCTGCTGGGAATCTAATCATTGTGATTTCTTCTGCTTCACACTTCCTCAGACATTCTATACCTTTCACCTACAACATGTAACAGCAGGACACCATGATAGTAATCAAGTCAGTAGGAATTACAATAACTGTTTCTAAGTTACCATAACCCCAATACTGTATTATAAATTAAACATGTACCTTTCCTTCAGCTTTTGTTATCCTCATCATTTGAAAAGGAACTAATTTATCTAGTCTTCGTCTTAGCTGAATGACACGACCGTCTCCTGTAGTTATCATTAAACGCTCTTCTTCCTTCCCGAAAATATCGACGAAAACACACCATTTAGTAAATAATATCATTTCGTAGGTGTTACAAAGAATTGAGTTCTTTGAATAAGCTACCTAAAATAAAATTGACGAATAGTCTCAATATGATAAAAAATACTGATCAACAGTACTATTTAAATCTGTTACAATCTTACATAATAATCATATAACCACAAATTCTTCAACGCATGGCATTTCAACCAAATAAACTGTACCCAATAGAAAACATTCAACTTAAGTACTAAGGAACGAGTGATTGCTAGTTAAAAAATATATTATGAACACTAACTTTCTTTTCTGATGTTGAAATATCCAGTATCAGCAAATCACCGTTGAGAAATCCGGCTGCCAGTAGGTTCGGTGCTCTCTTGGCAAAATCCACACAAAGCACGGATGACTGGAACCTAAAAACACGAAAAATTTAAATTTTAGGGCTCCTAATTAATTCCCTGACCATTTTCACGTACTATGGGCATTTACAAATTACTAACTTGTAAAATCTTTCCGGATGTTTTATGTTCTTAGCGGACCAAACGCAAATGTACCCCCTATCCGTTTCGATGTGTAAAAATTTCCCGTAGCCAACAGCGATTATGTCGGGAAAAAACGAATTAATTGAAATTGAAATAACCGGCTTTTTAGCCGTAAAAGTTGTCTCATACGCCCACAAAAACTTTACGGAATAAGTGAACTGAATGTCCATTTCCATCGGATCAAGCAGAAAGGAATGTTTGTAATTTAATTGGGCTTCTCTATATATGGGGCACCCTAAAATCCTCTCCATGATAAGGCATTGACTAATGAATTTTTCATCTTCACACAACTGTTGCCATTGTTCTTCCAAAGAAGCAACTACCTGTGTCTCCCTGAAGAAATGAAAATAAAAAAATTGATGCTTAAATGGTCTACCCTTACTCCTTTGCACGCCCATCTAGAATCTAAAATTTAATAAAATTTATTAATTACATCGCCATAAATCAGGGTGGCATTTTAGTATTTAATAGTACAAATAGTACAGCTACAATCAAAATATCACAGAAGTTAAAATAAAACTCACTGCATAGCATGCTTTTCCTGTTGTTAAACTAATCTTTTCAGAACCCTATTCTGCAAAATTGTGTCTTTTGCACTTCTACTTCTACTCTTTTTTAGGTAGATTGGTTCCTTATTATTTTCCACTTTTTACATTGACAATTGAGTACTGTTACTTAAACAAATACCTTTCATGCTTTATTTTGCATATGTTTGTTTCTTTTTGGTCAACTGTTGTGTTAGGTCTTGTCTACAGTATTCCTGATTACTTTTCTGCTATTTCAATTCTTACATTCAAATGTTGCACTCACTTTTTCTCATCAGTAACACCTGCGTACTCATCAAAAATCTTCCAAATTGTCACCCAAGTGGAACTGTTTTTTGTAGGTTTTTTTGGACAGAAGCTACTTTCTGATGTTTTTATATGTTCTGTTGTCTGTTGTTCAGACGTATTCAGCTTCCGTTTGTATCGGCCTTCACCAAATGTCATATAATTATATAACATATTTTCCCTTCTCAATTCTTCGGCTTTCTTGGCCTGAGCAGATTCAACGACACTACCCAAGCTGAAAAGTGTGACGGATTCACTTTCTTTGGCGATGATGGGCACCTAAAATGGGGTTGGATTAGATTGCCTCATAGCCCATTTCAAAACTGCCAAGTACTTATCATACTTTTGAATGTGGCGGAAAGAATTCCCTTGACGGAAGATCCTTTAAACGAAATTGGGAAGGTGCTATTTCTGAAAGAGGCTCTTCACTCCTGGTGTCGCTAACAATGTCTCCATCCAGGGTTCTCAGCGTTGGTTCCTTGTACGAGTCTACATTGGCAATGTTGGTAAATGACATTTGTAACGACACGCTGTGTTGCTGACGACTTCCATAATTCAAAGCAGATGTCTGTTGTAAGGTCCTTGGTAAACTTATTTGACTTCCGCTGCTTCCCATATCAGCATCCACATAATCTAGGACGGTCGGCTGCCATTCTTCTATAACTTGGTAATCAGAATCGTGAAGTAGCTTGGGGGTTCTGTCATTTCCCATACTGTCTAGAACGCGGTATTGTCCCCTTTTAACAAGTGTCAATTGAACCACTTTTTTCTTCTTTGACCGATATTTCGGGGAGGAACCTCTTAATGCAAACGACGACTGTGATTGCAGAGATGACCCAACCAGTTTTTTCGGTGTTGATTGTCCGCTAGTAGTCTGCGACATTTTACTACTGACAAATATAGGATACACTAAATAGCTTCAATGATAGTACATCAGAAGTCTTGATTTCTTTTACCACAGCTTCGATCATTCAATTAAACAACAAAATACATTAAAAAGTCTTACAAGATTAAAAATATGTGAGGCTAATGTAGAAAACGACCGTTTTTTCGTTGAGAACATCGTGTCTCGAGACGTTCCGCTAAAAAGTGGAATTAGGCCGAAGCGTTGTTGCATTTTCCCGTGTAATTTAATTAGGGGATCGTGATAAGAGGAATCTAGGTATAAAGAAAATAATAAGCCACGTAAATGTAGTGAAAAAAGTTTCAACATTCGTGGATTTTCATATTCTTTTTTTGAATTAATAAAAATGGTGTAGGTACGTTACAAACGAATGCACGGACTAAGAGATAAGCGTTATACGCAGAATATCTTCACTAAAAATTCCGCATTCCAATGTTAATTATTGAGCAAAATTTGGTTTATCACTGATCGACGGGGGAATTACTTAAATAAGTGAGTTTTCTGTGGCGACAACGAATTTTTAACGAACTTACAAAACAGTCTAGCCCTACCGTTTCAGTCAATCGATTTGAAGTTGGTCGGCCAATGGCAAATGATAATGACTGGCCTTGACGTTGCAATAATATTGCTTGCGAACTATTCGATTCGATTCGTGTTTTTATTTACTTACTTGTAGAATATATTTATCAAATATGGTTACTACGAGTAAGCCGGGACCCTCGCAAAAGGGAGAGGAAAAAGAAAAGGATGACAAAACTTTTGAGTGCAACATATGCTTGGACACAGCCAAAGATGCAGTTGTCAGCCTCTGTGGACATTTATTCTGGTGAGAAAAATATTTAATAAATTGCTTCATTCAAAATGATTATTAAATATTCAATTGCCTCTTGTGTAGCCTACCTGTTTATTGACAACAACACTTGTTCATGCACAAAACTGTTTGTTCTAAGAAGTGCAAAGAAACTGTTAATTTTATTACAGCTGGCCTTGCCTCCATCAGTGGCTAGAAACAAGGCCAAACAAACAAATGTGTCCGGTTTGTAAAGCAGCAATTAATAAAGACAAAGTTATCCCATTGTATGGAAGAGGAAGTAGTAAGCAAGAAGACCCCAGGAACAAAGTTCCACCAAGACCCGCTGGTCAAAGAACTGAACCAGAAAACAATGGTGTAAGAAACAAAAACTGAAAACTATTGTTATTATAATTTTCAACTAAAGAAAATTGTAATCCAGAAACAGATTAAACCTACATAATTTTTAATTTAATTGCAGACATTTCCTGGATTCGGCTTTGGTGATGGCAATTTTCATATGTCATTTGGAATTGGTGCCTTCCCGTTTGCATTCTTTACATCTTCATTTAATTTTGGAGACCATAGACCAGGAGCATCCCCAAGGGGAACACCACAATATGAAGAAGATCGATTCCTCTCAAAAGTTTTTATAGGTGTTGCTTGTCTCTTCTTTTTCTGGCTAGTGATGGCTTAACAGATTCTCATATATTTATAGACACTAAATCCTATTTGCCATTGGTAACCTGGATCGAAGAAAAAAGCATATCTTCTATTTGTAAAGCAGCATGGGATAATGTTGTTTAGAATCAGAAGTGGCAAATGAGAGGCAGAATAATTTACAGCACATATATTTTATGGTGCAAGAAATATGAGATGACTAAATTCAAGCATTTACATACTCTAAAACATTTAAGTTATGGTTTCTCAATTACAAAAACATAACATTTGCACTGTGCTATCTATTTCAATAAGAAATTACAGAGACAACAAAACCAGGATCAAAAGGGATACAGATGTACTTGTTTAGAAAAAAAATTCAATTCTATGATACCACTTCTCTGTTTATAGAAGCAAATCAAAGGTAATCCATCACATTGTCAGTGTCTAATCAATATAATTTCATACACAGCAATAAAATATTGGGGTTCTACTCTCCCAAGTCAATCATCCTTGATATAAACACTTGAAGAAATTAAACAACAAGTTGAATAAGATGAGCAAGCACAAAAAGTTTATATTAAAATTACAGTTTAATTCATTTTTGATTGATTTTGTTTAAGAGGTACAGCTGTATTTCTGAAACTGAAGGATTGTTCTTCTACCAGGTGAAAGAGGAGTAGTCTCTTCAAAATGACAATCTACTCAACACAGAATTTAAATTTAAATAAATCAAATAATTTCAACAGTTTTAACAGAGAGAAGTAATTATAATATGTACATCCCGGGTATCACAAATATTTCAGAATTTCAATGAGGACAGATTAAAAATGAAGCAGAAGGTGGAAAGCCACCCCGTCTGCAGGAGTGAAATGAATAAGTGAACTACCCAACCAGGAGGCCGACTTGTTGTCGATCTGGTGACACAATGGAAAACATTAGAGTACAGTTGGAAATGATAAGATTGTTCCTTGCCATTGCTTCTTCGGCAAGCAGGATCTCGTATCATCGTTCAAATGCGACATTGAACGACCTTAAAACCCGTCATCTACCCAATGAAGTAATACGTAACGGAAAATACCAGTAAGACGGAAACCTCGCAGCTCGCGAGATTTTGCGAACTTTCGAATGAAGGCTTATACTTTGCTTAACTAAAAAACGTGCAGCCTTCTGTTCGCGCAAATTGTAAATTATAGAAATCAAACTCAGACTAACAAATACGGGACTGTTTTTAATATTTTGTGCATTTTGTGCTCCGGGAATTTTAATGGCCGACACCACTTTATATTATTTCTGTGTTTTAAAACTTAGAACCCGGACCCGGTCCAGATTGGTGTTTGAATTTTTTTATAATCTGTCGTCTTATGAAAATTTTATAAAGACATACGTTAGTGATCCTTTATTCGCATTCAAGTGAATTCCATTCATTTCTTGTTTCCAAAGATTTAAATATGCCCAGTACCCTCCCAAAAATAAATCCTACGTATAGATTACTGATAGTATGTAACAATAAATTATAAACTATAAGGTATAAACAAATAAATCAAAAGTATGTTTCTGAAATTGAACATTTGTTGTTATTAACCCTACAATTTTCATTCTCCTTCCTTACTGCAATATTCCAAAGATATATAAAAATTAGTGATTTCAGACTTACGTAAGTCAATCAGCCTTTCGAACAACAATGACACGCAATGCATAATATAATAATATT
This sequence comes from Polyplax serrata, assembly GCA_037055365.1. Lineage (NCBI taxonomy): Eukaryota > Metazoa > Arthropoda > Insecta > Psocodea > Polyplacidae > Polyplax > Polyplax serrata. The sequence continues at coordinate 1,435,583 of JAWJWE010000037.1, read as the reverse complement.
GTGTTCCTTAATAAGGAGTACATATGTACATATGTAATATCAAAAATATATTAAGTGATTCTGCTAACGTAAATTTCACTTTCACAATTGCAATTTGTATTTACAGGTTCTTGTACATTATTACTTTGAAGTCGTCCCCATTATTCTTCATAGAAACTGGGGCAGGTCGACTTACTTTCACATGTTAACAGGTAGGAATTGCCTGTCGTGCCGAATACTCCCTTAAAGATATTAAATATTTTTACTCTGTGCCAATACCAAAAATTTAATGACCACAGCACCAGTTTTCTAGTGAAAAATTGATAATTTTAACAAGTTACTGCTCCACAAACGACACATCCTTTATCATCAATTCACTTATCACACTCAAATATTTGTGGCTTTAAAGAAAACTTACAGTAGGTCTTGTACATATTGCACTGTACGAAATTACTACAATACATCTTACAAGGAAGATGTCACACTCCTGTTCACATGTCAATAAATTATTTGCTTACCTTTTTTTACGTAATATTGAAAATTAATAATTACAATAACTTATTTATGTGTAGAACTATAAGGCAGTTTATAATTCAAAAATCTGAAAGTCTTTACATTACAAAGTGTATTTAAATATAAATTTTAGGATTGTGGGGAAACTCATTTCATATGGACGTTTGTAAAAAGTTTAACTAACCGGACAAGTATATGGTTCGACTATATTTCAATGAAACTAGTGTATCACAGTTTAACTTAAATTTCTTAACCTCAACGACCCTGTCAATCAGTCGTTCCTTCCTTATTTTAATACCCGACACAAAAGCAATAATTACAAAATCAACTTATTTGTACTCGTACCTCAAATTCCTTTAAATAATACGAATCTGTGAAATGAAAACCTAAAACGGTCTGCATTTTTTGTCACGGGAACATTCTTGTCATCAGGTTGAGGAAGCACTCTGTACCTGAATACCTCGAATTTCCAAACAAAGGCATTAAATTCGTAGATTAAAACGTTTCACCGTCATCGCAGTCTGCTGTATCGTGTCCGAACACTGAAAATGCGAAAATAATATTTCAGACAAATCAGGTTTTTAGGTTCAAGCAAATACTTGCGTTTTCTTACTCACCTTCACATATTTCACAGTAAGGCCTCTCTGGTGGTGGTACTTTAGTTTTGGAAGATTTTGGAGGGGGTTGTTCTTCTTGACTTGCCTGTGTTGGACAATCCTCTGTGTCGTGCAAATCGAATCTGTCGCAAATGTCACAAAACAACCGAGGAGCAACACTTCGAGCGTTGATATTATGCCTGAAATAGGTGCAACAAATTGGAGAATTAAGACAATTATGTGTAAGTGCCCAGGATGAAATTGATGCAGTGAAACTTGTTGTAGATATGAATAACAGTAAAACCAATCACAATAAGTGATACCCATATGAGATACCTACAGATTGAATTCTTCGACGTCTTCCGGGGAGTATCCCATCTCTAAAATTTCAATTCTTGCTTTGAGAGCATCATTCTTCTTCTGCATGTCAACGATGACAGAATTGAGGAAGTCCACCTGACCTTTCTCAAAATCTCGTTCTTCCAGTTGATCATTCGAATCTAAACAATACAAATAGTAAACAGTAGTACCTGGTCCCAGAACTGACTCAGAAACTTTAAATGTGACAGTAATAGACCTACTTTCTGCCTGCGCTTTTATTTGTACTTTTTCTATTGTCTGCTTCTGCTTTTCTAGTTCCAATTTCTCCTGTCTCATGGTCTCCACTTCCTTCGTCAGTGCCTTCATTTCTTTTTCTCTCTGATTGAGCAGGTCATTGGTCCTTTCCAGCATATTCTCCAGCGTTTCCCTGGCAGATTTCGAACTATTCGCTGCGTCCTGTTCTCGTTTCTCTACTTCCGCTAACTTCTTTCTGACTTCAGCTAATTTGTTAGCCAACTCAGAACTGTGTGCCAGTAGTTTCGTCTGTTCCTTGTACTTTTCCATCAAGTTCATCTTTTCCGTTTCCAATGCTTCGCATCTTCTTTCGTAATCCTGGCATTTTTTCTTCTCAGACTCCACATCCTGTTTCAGTGATTGCTGATCCTTCATTAGCGAGTCGATTTCTTGCTGTTTTTTCTCTCCGTCTCGCTTCTTCTCGTCCAGTTCAGCTTTCATTTGTATGACGGCAGCATTGGCAGTTTCGATGTCCTTCTGTTTACCCGAAATCATTTGACTAGATTCATCTTTGAACGTTTGTATTATCTTCTCTAGGTCTTCTATCCTCTTCGTTTTGTCCGAGTTTTCTGCCACGCGATCGGCCTCAGTCTTCTGAAGACTTTGCTGTAATCTTGTGATTTCTTCTTCCAAAGTCTTTGTTTTCAATTCCATTTGGGCGTCACCCGACTTCTTCGAGTTCTCCATTGACTGCAACTGCGAGTTTAATTCCGTCATCTTCGTCATCTTCTCCATGGCGTCTTCTTCCAAGTGACATTTTTCCTCTCTTAGTTGGTTGATGCTTTCTTTGAGGACTTTATTTTCGCTATCTGTAGAGCTGACATTCTTCACCAACTCCGCGTTCTTTTCTTCGCTCTGCCTCAACAGTTCGCACATGTCGGCGTTAGCTTTTTCTAATTTTACTTTTTCTTCGTTCAGTTTGTTTTTCTCTTCTTTTTCTTTACCCAGCTCCTCCATTGTCGTCTTCAGTTTTTCACTTGTTTCCTTCAGCTCGTTTCTGAGCTTCTCGCTCTCACTTTCTAACAGCTCTGCGTCTCTTTTTGCCTTTTCGCCTAGTTTTTTCTCATTCGTCAAAAATTCTGCCGTGGTTTTCTCTACGGTTTCAAGCAAATTCACTCGCTCTAAGTTCAGCTCTTGGATTTTCTTTTCCAGTGTAGTCCTCATTTCCGTTGCTTCTGCCTGAGCTATTTCCAATTTTTTCTGCAGCTGATTTTGGAGATTTGTCAACTCCTTCACCTCATTATCGTGTTTATTTCTATCCTCTAAGTTTAGCTTCTCCGAACTTCTAATTTTTTCCTGTAAGTTTTTGATTTGATTTTCGGCCTCGTTCGCACTGTTCTCTGCCTTTTTCTTCCACTCACTTTCGGTTTGTTGCAAAGCCGTAGCAGATGCTTCGACCTTGCCCTTCAACTTTTCCATTTCTTCGCTAAAGAAATGTTTTTCCTTTTCTCGTTCTTCCTTTGTCGCCCTTAATGTCGCCTCTTGCCTTTCTACCATTTGTTTGAGTTCTTGTTCAACGTGTTCGAAATGCCTAGATTTTGTGGATATTTCCTCCCTCAAAGAATCCATTTCTTTTTCTTTTGCTCTCAAATCTTCATTTAACCTTATTAGTTGAGCGGATGAGTCATTTGATGAATTAATAAAACTTGATATGTCGGTTTCTAGTTTTACTTTTTGAGCGTTCAATTGATTGAGTTTTTCTTCGGCGGATTGAAGTTTTCTGAGTGTGTCGCCTGTTTGCAATTCCATCTGGTCCTTCTCCTCCGAAACTTTCCGATAGTTTTCCTCTAGCGCGAATAATTTCTCAGCCAAGTTTTTGCTGTTGGTTTGTTCATTTTTCAATTCATTTTCTCTGGCTTCCAAGGAGTTTCTGGAGGTCTCAAGTTCCCTACTGAGTCTCTCCAGTTCCGTTTTCTTTTCCATTTCGGTGTCCTCTAAATGTTTAATTTTAGTTTTGAACTCTTCCTGGATTAGGAGCAGTTCATTGGTCTCCTTCGCTTTCGAAGTGAATTCTTCCTTTATTTTTTCTGTACTGCTGTTTGCTTTTTCTAGCTCCGAATTCTTCTCTTTTAAAATATTGTTAATTTGCTGAAGTTTCAACTCGTATTCTTCCCTGGTGTGCACTTCAGAATTTTTCAACAAGTCGCATTCCTTCGTTTTCACATCAATTTGAGACTTTAAATTTCCTAACTCTTCTTTCTGTTTGTCTATTATTTCGTTCATAGCAGTAACTTGTTTGTCTCTCGAATCGGACGCTGCAGACAGCAAGTTTTTCATTTGTGTCAGTTCTTCCTGCAACGTTTCTTTCTCCCGAACAGCTGTTTCGAGTTTTACTGTTTCTTCGCGGAGAATCAAATCCTTTTTCTGCAGTTCCGTTGACAGTTGCCTCAATTCTTCTTCCAGCTTTCCGGCATTTTCCTTTTGCTTAGATTCTTCAAGCTCCTTCTCCGTGTTGGTTTTCGTGAGCAATATATTGACTTGGTTAAGTTTTTCTTTCAACGCCTTATTAACGTTGATTTCCTCCTCGAGTTGAATTTCGAGTACTTTCAGCTTCGACTGCCAATTGTTATTCATACTTTCGTTCAAATTATTCATTTCGGCCTTGTGCTTCTCCGCAAGTTCTTGCATTTTTGTTAGATATTGGGCGTGGAGTTCTTTTTCCTTTTCGTTCAGGATTTGGTCTTTGGTTTCCACGTCTCTTGACAGTTGCTCTACCTGGCGTTTCGCTGTCTCCAATTCTTTTTTCGTTTCCTCAAGTTTTTGCACCCTACCTGCTAACTCCTCTTTAAGGTTGCTTTCATCAGCCGCAACTGTTGCTTTCAATGACTGATTCTCGATTTTCAATGATTCAATTTCTGCCCTCGCAGATGTCAGGTGAGCCTCCAGTGAAATTTGCTCTTGTTCCAAAGAGGAGCGAATTGTCTGCAAATTAGAAAAAGTTTTAATATGCGATTGTGAGATTTTTAATAAACCAAAATAGTTAGTCTCTTACGATTGACACCCAAAATTACCTTCTGAGCTTGAAGCTCTTCTTTTGTCGTGTCCAGCTCATCTTTTATAATGACCATTTGCTCTTCAGCTTCAAACAATTTGTTGGAATCATGTTCCAGCATTTCTGCTCGCTTTCGTTCATCCGATAATGTTTTTTGCAGCATGTTGAGCTTTTCTTCATATTGTGCCACCGTTGACCTGATATCTGCTTTGTCAATCGTCTCTTCTTCGAACCTGTAAATTAATGTAACGTAATAATTAATTTCGTATTTAGTTTCATGTAAAGAGACCTCAAACCTTGATAATAATAAACTACATGAGGTTAAATTCTACTAACTTCTAAATATTTTCTGATGTTTACCTCCTTTATTGAATGTATTATATTGTACATGTTACCTACTTATTCACATGGGAAACCCACCTAAACTGCAAATCGTCAAATTTCTTCCTTTCATCATCCAGCTGACTAACTATGGCCTTCTTTTCAGATTTCAACAGACAGACCAACGCATCGAGATCTGAAACTCGCGCTTCTGATTCGGCTCTGTGTTTTTCAAATTCCTTTTTCAAACAAGCCAGCTGCCTTTCGGCTTCGTCTGCTTGTCCTGCGGCTCTTGTCACTTCAGCTCTTTCTAAATCTCTTTGTTTGAGTAACTGTTCGATCTGAAATTCTTTCTTCTTTAGAGTATCCTACAAATATACATTGCATATATAATTCTATGAGTGTTTGAGAAATACACCGACTTGTATAAAGTGAAACTAATTTACAATTCTTCGGGGTGGCAAAGATACAGAAAACATATGCCATGAATATTATCTAAGACTGACACTCTGTTGTAACATCATTTAATGTAAACAGTTTCTTGTCAGATCTACCAGTTATATATAAATGTTGTAGTTTTGCTTTGAGTTACTTATCTATTTATATTAAATGACAATGACATAAATGACTAATAAAATTCTATTTATTTAAGCAATAAGTTTAATTACAAAACAAAGCATTTCTTCTGGGATTTTCTTTGGCTTCTACAATGATATCATCATTACACAAATATAAAACTATAAATGTCAGACAGAAGGAAGACGGCATGAAAACATAATTATACAATATTCTTGGTTTGAAATGTTGAATGAAACATACATTTGGTATTAAGTACCAATAAACAAGGAAAGGAGTTTTACTTAAATTAAGAGGGGTGTAAAAATCTAATTATATAAAAGACGGTGCACTAAATTTTGTGTTCACAAGGTTGTATTTGAAAACGAAAATACAGACGCAATATGTATCATAATACAGTTTCGAGACCAATAATACTATGAGGCTCAACTACCGAGCAAATGTTCTGGAAACATTTGGAAACGGTTCCCGTACCAATGACAAAATATCTAGTGGGACATAACACCCAAACTTTCATTCATTAAACTTGAAAATGTTGTACCAGCCAAAAACCCATTTCGCAAGTTCAGTTTGTTGACTATATTCAAAATAAATTATCTGCATCTGTTAAGGCCACTGCGGTTGCGAAACAAACCTCATTTGCTTATGTCAACTGCTTCTGATGAATGAAAAGTCATCGAAGATGTTTCGTAATTTTCGTTCATTGTACTTGAAATGAAAAAACCGTTCAAGGGAATGAAGCCTTCGTGAGAAAGTTTTGCAGTCATATGTACGTTCATTGCATAAAAAACATAAACTAAAAATTACTATGATTCACCTTTTTAATAAAAACTGGCTGAACTTCTACGAGTTCTTAGGCATGACAGAATCACTTAGAAAAACAATTAAACAGCTCGGTTCTATGAATGAACGTTGAGCAACTTGCAAGCTCAAGGGTACTCGCGGTGAGTTGGTTTGCCAAATATGGTCCACAACAACCCACTCTGTGATTCTATTTCATCGTTAACATATAACAATTTCTAAACAATTTTTTGCCAAGTTCAGAAACACATCATGGTTACAGGAAAACACAATAATTAAATATAACTCTAATCAGAAACAAGAGGGACTTTACTTTACAGAAGAAAACGTTTGGTCTAGGCTTCTGTAACCAGTATACAAAAAAAACGAACAAATTACTCAGTCCCTTGTATAATATTAATATGTAACTCGCCCTGAGTTTAGAAGGTACTTTCTTCGGAGTCTAAATTAAACATAATAAACCCCTTATAGAACAAGGACTTTAAATAAAACTAAGAAAGAACACAAAATGTATATTTAAATCACAAGTGAGAAATAATAATAATAATAAAATTAAACAAAAAAAGGATTATTAATTAGTGATGTTGAAACTGTTTTTAAGTGGTGATGATAATAAAACGTGAGAAATAAGAACGAAATAAGTTAGCTGCGCGACATGTGAAGTATCGAAAGCTGTAGACTGGATAACAGAATATCCTCAATTGAAAACAGTATGCATTTATTTTTGTAATATATTTAGGTAATAATTGTGAAGCTGCAGATGTCCCAGAATGGCTAATAATATCCGTATTCCCAGTGGTGCGATTCCTCCTGTCGGGTACAACACAAAACCAAACTTTTTTTTAATACCTAGGTACAAGGTACCTGGTTTAATTTGAATGGTAAGTACGCACGTGTCCGATGTTATTCAATTCCCATTAATTAATGTGCCACAATGTGCCACTGTGATGTTAACAGAGGGCTGTTGTGAGCTGAATAAAATCGAATATTAAGTTTTATATATCATTGCCACTAGTTTGAATTGTAATTTGTTTTAAAAGTAAAGTTAAATAGAAAGGGTCACTTCATTGTATAGCAAGGGACATGTCAAATGTAATACATGTTAGGAATGGTAAGTAATTTTTTGGGTCCATAGACTAGTCCGTAACCGAAAATTCCAAAAAAATGTGCAATAAAATATTCTACAAGGTAATTCTTAAAGTAATTATTATTAATATTATTATCTTACGTAGAAATTAAATATTGTACATAAGAAGAAGCCTAAAAAGTATATTTAGTTATAAGGTGGAGTTTAGGTAAAAGTAAGTAAAATCATTTGGAATTAAATGAGTTACAACCAAAACATCCTCGTGTAACAGTTCAAAATGAAAATAAATAGTGTTACGTACCTGTAAAGTGGTTGTCGTCGGTGTCTTCACTGCAATTTTCTGAAATTAAAAATATTAAGGTATGTGCAGCACAAATTTTGTAACCTTACATTGTACAAGTAACTGCAAAGTAGAATTGTTTACGAATTTCCTAGTAGGTACCCAAGAATTGCTTACCCGTGCCGTCGATCTAACAGAAGCCGTTGTACTTGCCGTAGACGACATGGACACCAAGGATTCCTTCGAACCCTGACGCCGAAGTGAAGATGCGGTTCTACCTGGATGAACCATGCAAGGTTGGAAAAAACGTTTGTTTGCCGGACTTTTGCTCACCTTGTGGAGAGGGGCGAATAAACCGAATTTCGGACGGCACTCGAAATACCTGAAAATAACGCGATTTGAAGAACACATACTTGGAGAAATTTGATTTTGCTCCAAATTAGGGTAAATGTTACATTATCGAACCTTGTACCAGACACAGAGCCATCGTTTTTCCCCAATGGATCATCCAACTCAACGCCACACCATTCTCCAGCAGCAAAATCTGTCGTTCCCATGTACCTGAGTATTCCTGCTTTGGAGCCTTGACTACTCTTTATAATGACACGGTCTCCCAAAGCCAAATTAGTCGGAGCTCCAGATTCTGTGAGGAAATTACCATACTTCACAATCAACAAAAGTACGCGCCTCTGCAAACATCAAACCCACCAAATTAATATTTTGCAAACCTGAAGACAATGGCTTTGAAACGGAATTTTTCACACTCGAAGTTGGCGTCAAAACTAACGACTTCTTCGGGACTGACGTGTAAGTCGTTCCATTACTTTTCTTAGGGTCGACAGGGACAGATTTGGTGGCAGCTGGTTCTCCCGCACCTCCCTCACAGAGTGGACGTTTTGTTAGTCTGGTCAACCTAAAGGAAGAGACGAGGTCTTTAGATCTTTTGTCATCTCCTGTAGCCTCAACAGCTGCAATCAAAGTGCCGTACCTGGAGAAAATTCCCTTTTTAGGTTCGCACTGAAAGTATCTGATGTTGGCGACAGTTCCATCGTTTTTTCCAATAGGATCATCAAGGACGATTCCAGCCCATTCGCCAGGGGCAAATTGCGTTTCTCCGATGTATGCAATCTGTCCTGGTTTAATACCCCCTACCCAAACTCTATCTCCGATGATGAACTGATCGGTGTTTTCAGTTAGAACGATGTTAGCGTCTGGAACCATTAATTGCATTTAGTTGGAGTATTACTTATCTAATAATGTGCCATCGAAGCCTGCCATTTAAGAAAGTTCATACAAAGCTTGAGAAATATTAAAATCAATATTTCTCACAAGCACTTCCAGTATAGTATAAAAAGAAGAAAAACAGACGAAATAGAAAAGATATGTAGATCACCAAATTTACCTACCTGGTGAGCGATGACCATCTATGTCATCCAGTTTCCAGTAATCGTTGAAAGAATCCGCAGATATAGAAGCTTCTACAACAAAAGCGTGCCACGTGCAAAACATAAAAAGCAACAACCAGACAAGCATTGAAAATAGATCCTCAACATAAGTGGAAATCTAGTTTTTAGATAGATAAACAGCGATAAAACTGTCCCAGGAAAGCATCTTATTAAGCAATCCTTTCCCCGGAGGATTTTGGGCCCCAAAAAGATGCTTTTTCCCAAAGGACGAAAACTTCCACGACCACGGAAAACTCAAAGCTTTCTCACCTGACGATCGGTACTTCTTCAAATCATCCGGACTTGACATGCGACTGGAATCACTTAGTACGGATCCACCTGTTTTAACGATCAATCAAATACAAACAAAATAAATGAATACAACAAGCGACAGCGTTAATAACTAAAGATTAAAGCACATAAAATAAAATGCGTGCAGGGATGTGAAAACCTAATAATAAACTTTTTTCTAAAAAGTTCAACGGAATAAATATATATTTCTAGAAAAAACTCCTAATAAGGCAAACAATAATTTTAATGGCGAAAATACTGCTAAAACATTCTCCCATTACCTTAACATATTTAATTATTATCCGTCTCATGTGGGAAGCCAAAAAGTTCTAGACGGAGCATTAAACTATTGTTATTGTGAAGGCTATAAACAATAGGCTCATAAAATACACAAATTTTTATGGAATGAAACTCAGAACTGATGCTTTTGAGAAACAATTAAGTTACCTAGGGTAAGTCACCCATGTGGGTAATTTCAAGTTCAGAAAAAAATAGCTGTATAGCTATATCGTCAGTTAAAAATAGTTTCGAACAGAATTCGAAGAATAAAATACGAAGAATGTATTGCAATACCTCCACAAATATATCTACTTACTTGACATTTTTCTTTCATAGGTCCATTTATCTCCAGCTAAATGCGGGCTCCGGCTTTCGTCGGCCTCGTCTACATCTAAATTGGAAACAAACAAAATGCAAAACAAAAATAGCAAAAACAAGTAAAACAATACAAGTGCTAGACAAAGTATTTAAGTTTGACTATTGTCACAATCGCTTAAGCTCAAGCAAAGCTTTCGTCTAAAGGCGTAACTTACTTTTTGTTGATTCACTTAGCCCGGTTGTTAAGGACGAGTATTCCTGTACTTACTATTAAAAATGAAAGAAACTCGTCCAGAGGGAAACGTTCAACTTACCCGTGAGTCTTTTCCTAGCTAAATCGTCGCTTATTTTACTGATTGAAAATGACGTCGCCATGGTACCTCCTCCACCGGCTTTGGTTCCACCGTCTGTTAAAGCAAGCAAGACCAACCAAAGCAAAAACGAAAAGAGACGTGAAATAGTGAGAAAAGTCAAGGAAAGTGAGTGTGAGGTATGTGGAACACTGATGTTCGATTCGAACGTCAAATCTCAGCACCTCACACTGCTTTTACATCACATTTCGTTCTTCCCATTTACGCATCAGTGTTACATTTTTAAAGCTCCAACAATATTTCAATATTACGAAATTCTGTCGTCAGGTACAATCAAAACAATTAAAATAAACCCTCACCGCCTAATATATTTACCCATACTCTTGGAAAGTTCGTATTTATACCCCTAAAGAAGTCAAAATAATTAACAATGTTGCCATGACTTGTGTAATAAGACAATAAGAGCAAACATTTTCAGAAAGCTCAGATCACCATTTAAGGTAAAGGACACATTTAAATGTTCGAGACAAAATTTTATGTATGGCAAATCATAATTTTTCCTACAGGAAATTGAACAAGTTAAAGTGATAATGAAAAACTGAATTATCTTCAAGCAGAAGTAAAACCGTAGTTTAAATACTATAACTTATCCGTAGTAGACGTAACGAAAAGATAATGAACGACAATGACGCCAACTCATAATGATAAACTGTTGAGGTACTTTTAAAGAAAATAATCAAAAAGTACAACTCCTAATGGTTTCAACTGGGGTAATGAAGTAACTTTAAGCTAATCACCAAATAAAAATACACTTCATTAATTTTTCTCCTCATGTACTTGAAATGTCCTACCAACAGTAAAAAAAATGTTTTTACCTGAGGGCCGCCAAAAAGTACACAGGCAAAACGTAAAAGCACGTACACAAAAGTCAAGGAACCAGTCGGTTTCCTAATAAAAAACAGATCGAAAGCGTCCGTCAATAGCCTTACCCAAATCAAAAATTACAAATCTTCCAATTCAGGTGCCACTGCATGCATTAAGTTGACCAAAAAATAATATTTTAGAAAAGAACCTTAGCTCACCAAAGAACACACGTTTCTAGCGCCTCTATTAACTGACTGGCGATGTGCAAATATGACAAGAGCGAAGCAGCCCACGGTCTCTTTAGCTAGGCAAGGTCATTTTGACCATCGTCTTCTACTACCACAGCCTGTTCCAGCCCGGTAACTTAAAAAGTCGACTCACTCGAATTTTCAGTTCAATAGTCAAATACCAAGAGTCACATTGTGATGAAATTGAAAGACAGAAGGTGAGAGGGGTATATAAAGTAATAAGCTAAAATGTAAGTTAAACAACAGTCAAATTTCTATGCCTTCAATTTGTAAGAGAAATTTTAGGAAACATATATGACAAATTCGTACAATGAGAAAGAAGAAAGCTTTCCGTCCTCATTAAGCTTCACTAAGGTTAGTGCTTTTAATTTTAGAGATATTGAACAGCGTATGGTTCTTACTGTTACGCCCGAACTGACGGTAATTGTAGGAAATTAAACTGTATAATGATAGTTGCAGGTGAAATTTGTGTTGTTAGTACTAGAAAAATGAATATATTAATGCCAACATTTTGGTTTCATCACTTTTAGAACTTTCAAAATTTACGGAGGAAAACATTTTGCTTTTTTATGCCAATATAACAAGGTAGTGAGTTTAATTGAATTTACGGTATCTGATGAGTCCAACTACTTCATGAAGCAACTCACGGCATATGTTCTTATGTACCAATGATGTAGAACGTATACGACTTGCATTAATTGAATAACACCACAGCTTCATATACGCTTCCCATCACATCAACCATGTTTTTTTATACAATTAGTAGTTATTAATTACATTTCAAATATTAATTGCCCGAAATGTAAAAAATGCCAAAATTTCTTTCAAAAAAATGTCTTTTTTATTTAATATAAATAACCTTTTTGGACTCTACATATATTTCGAAAACTTTTATTTGTAATGAAACAAAAATCAATTGAATCATTTAAATAAATATACCAATATTATACGTCCGAAAAATTTAACTAACACAGTAGAAATGAGTATTACTATTCCTAAAGAGCATTTTAAAAATAGTTTGTTTGTGTACTGAGAATTTTAAATCCAGTACTACGTTAAACGTGCGCAACATAAGATTTAACTTATTAATAAAATAAAAAATTTTTTTAGTGTGACAGACTTTTAACTGAATTATTTATTAGTTGTTATTAAACTCATAACTTTCACTGTATTAACTGAATTGTAAAAATATTCATACAATAATCATTCCTAATAATCGTTATTGTATTTTATTATACCACAAAGTTTATAAGCATAATAAGTTAATTGGAAATATTACACGTTTTAAAAATTGTACGCTTGTGATATTAAACAAAAATGTATAGCAAAACTCTAGTAAAATTTTTTATATAGTTTTCAATGTTAACAATGTTCAATGAGGATTAACTGAGGGTTTGGAAAACCACTTTCATGACTCTTTCCGGGACAAAGGGAGAATAAATACAACAGCCTTCTTAAGGAGCAATATAAGTACGTTTACCGGGAAGATATGGCAACGAAACCAGGCCCAGAAGCGGGTAATTACTTGAAATTAAATTTCCGATTTCAAGCGACTTAAATGAAAGAGTTGTGTGAAAAGAATTTATTTGAAAACACTACCAAACATCAATGAGAAATGATAAATTGATAATGATGTAACTTAAAAAAGCAGTTGGAAATAATGGTTTCTGATTAATTGTAGTATTATTATGGATAATTGTGCCATGTAAATTATTGAATGCCCTTTTAGGCTTTTCAAAAAAATTACTGTGGGATAACGAGGAGTTTCTTGTGCGACAAACTAGAAATAAAACCGTAAATGCAAGACCAAGGTGTCAAATCAGAGATTTTGACGTTGCTTATATTTATAAGCTAGCGAGTAAAAAATACACTTCCGGTCCAAAAATGTAACTGTCGTTACATTCAAAAGTCCAAATCCATTGCAACTCACTGAACCGTTAAAACACTACTTCAGCGGCCTCACCTGAATTAAGCTACTCCGAAAACAAAACAAAAATCCGACGGTTTAATGCCTCGATCAGCTTGATCTACAACCTTTACATTTCTCGCCTGATGAGAATGAAAACGGTAACTGGTGAGGTGTTGGAAGTTGTCGTAGCGACTAGTTACAAATAGGTTGTGGCAGTGAGAATGACCAAAATTAGAGAATAAACTGGGCCAATGGTGTGCACGGACCACAAAGAAATTGACACTGATTCACCTCGGTTAAAAGTGATCTCCATTAATTATACATTTTATTATCTGTTTCACAACGGAAGAACTAAGAATTTCATTCAAAAATAATGGAGAAATGCTGCGTAAGAAACTGAATGGAACTTCATCATATACCCATTCTTAAAAGCAAATTTTTACAAATATTTAAGTGTCGGCCCATACGACTTTCGTGTATCAGCAAAGCAGGCAATTTGTACATCTTATTTATGTGGATGCACACACAACCATAAAGGAAGACAAATCTATGTGTACTCATCATAGATATTTGTACGTATTTTTGTTCGTTATTTTTCCGCCCTAAAAAATGTTTTCTATATAATGGAAGACAAGTAGAAATAAAACTTTAAAATTAGTTCAACCCTTCGCTACTCTTAAAATGACAAGTATACCATTTCTTGCTCTGCATTTTGTTCTCTTTACCTCTGATGAATAAATCTTCATTAATCAAGTGCTTGGCTAAACCCTACAAGTAAAATATTGCTATTCAACTGCAAATCCGCGAATAAAATAAAGTTACAATTTGTGTAACCATATTTATGTAAACACATTTCATATTACGAATCAGTATATATAAATAAAAATTGCGGACGTACGTGGGGAACAGAATTTCTAAAATAGTTGAGTGTTCAGTACCTGATTAATCCATGCAAAAATATGGCGGATTCGAGGCGGATTGGCATTTATTATACGGAATCGGAAAGCGCGGGAGTACCTAAATCCCCGTGGGATAATCTTCAATTTGTCATAATCAGGTATGCACCGAGCTTTTGAAAAAGGAATAGCCTTGAACCTGGCCAAGTACCATAAGTAAAAAACTCGTAGCAGGTCGAACTTCCACGCCCTTTTCGCGACGGGTGACTCTTGAGAGAAGAATCATGGGTGTGTGGGCGAAAATACTTCCCGTACAATAAATAATAAGATGAAAGAGGAATAAAAGAAATCCTTTCAACGGTAGCCAAGACAAAGCTTAAAAGGTTCCCCGTATTACACATAGAGCAAACTGGCAAAAAAATTACACTTAATAAAATTTAATATGATATTTTATGCAATTCAGGCTTGGCTGACCTGATATATATTTTCATTTCATTTCATTTCACTAAATTGCAAGATTGTTAATATATCGACACAATTCACTGGATTTAAAGGTTTTACAAACTATCATACAAACAATTTAAATGTTATCCGGTTTCCTATGAAACCGGGTGAATATCTGAAGCAAAATTTAAGCAATGTTAGTAAAAATTTCTTTTTCTCACAGTGAAGAATCATTTCTCATTATATTTAAAATTTCACCCCATACAGAACTCCAACACGAAACCAAATGTTTGCTTGTCTGTTTTAAATTATTTGTAATACATTTTTAAGTATTATTCGTAGCTATTATTAATTTAAAAAGAATTACAAACAATTATATGTAACAAATTAAATTTAATGTAAAACCATTTTACCATATGTTTAGCCCCAAACAATTTGAATATTATTTACAATAAGTTTTTATGGGTGTCTTACTAACTTAATTAACTTAACTAACGTAATTAGAATTACATCTGTATGGTTTGAAACCTATCTTATAAATTAGTTGAATAAATTGCACATCGTTTCAATTTTGTTATAGTTATATGGACTTTAACCTTAAAAACAAGCCAGGACTTCTGGAGCCATCTGTCAAACTCTTAATTACTTGGTTAATGAAAAGTCCTTAAATTCTATCCTTGGCCTACTTACTTCTGTAGTATCTGCTGCTGTCCACAACGAATTGAACGACAGGCCGTCGAATTCCAATGTCCCTTAGAGAAACCCTGTCACTAAAGGCTTCCCTGAAGGATCGGCCGTATATTTTGGAAGAATATGTCTCCTCTCTTAGTGTTTTAGAATAAACAGATCTCAGACTACTGCTGTAGTCTGACAGTCTCGGGAGCGCCTCAATTTTGAATGGTTAAGTCTTCAGTAGCGCAGAAAAAATGTTTGTTTGTCTACACTGCTTTGCCCCCCCCCACCAAAAAAATGTATTAATAAGTCAAAAATACATATTAACAAAGTGAATTAGTATTGGTGTAATTGTGACTGTTAATATCAATCACAATTACACAGTATTTTTACATTACTTAATTTTTTCAATTTCGGTGTTATTTTCCTTTTTTAATGTACCTAAACTTTTCCTGAGGACTCCAGCAGCTCAATCAGATTTGACAGTGATTCAATGGGTTACAAAAATAGCAACTACCGTCAGATTAATTACAGTATATAAGTCAGTAATTAGTTACAAGTTAACGACATATGTTAACGATAATACAATTATTCTATAAAAAATATATTCAAAGTCATAAAAGTAAAAACAAACACCAGGACCACTGGTATTAACATAATAATCGGTTAAATAACTGATGTGGTCGCTTTTAAAAATTTACAAATAATTAATAATCAACTTGAAACCATATATTTTCCTGAAATATGGATGGTACAGTAAATAATATGTTAATACAGCAAGTTAAATTCCTGTAAAAGGTTTCAATTGTTCAAGCATTGTGCTTTTTACATCCCCCTTCGCTGCCACTCTAAATAAAAATTTCCATTACGAGAAAAAGAAGCAACTAAAAGACGAACTTAATACTTAGACTTAGTGCTATTAATTTAAATTTAACTTAAACGAACATCACACTGTAAACGTCAAGAGCTGCCAAGAAAGCTCTCAGGTTTCGCACCCACCTCGCGGTCCAACAAACTTGAGAATGAAGATGATATTTGCAATCCAAACGTACTTGAGCACTTAGAGAAACCGCCCATTTCCTCAATGGTCCATCATTTTTTGTCTTCAATATCTTCAGAATAGCGAACGTTTCCCCCGCCAACTTTGAAGGAAGTCTTTGTACTTTCCTATTACCCACAAAACATTGATACCGCTCCCGAGTACTCATTCTCATGGGTATGGCTGTACTGCACATCTAAGGTCTTAAAACCACACACCCCACATCTAAATCAGGCTTTGTTTAGTATTCATATATAAAGTCATACGCAATAATGTAATGGGTATGCTTTCTCTGGAAAGAATGAGTGTAGAATTTAATTTCTGTTGAATGCAAAATTATTTAAGAGAAGCAGGAAACATTCCCTAATTGTTCTAATAAGATTTACTGAACTTTCATAATTCAAACATTTACTGCAACACTATGAAACATAAACATTATGAAGGAGTTACTTTTTAGAAATTGCGAGGTAAAGAACTCCGTCACCATAGGTTGTGCTAAGATTTAGGAAAAGTTGGACTTTTTGTTGATTACTTGGGTATGACGAGAAGACTTGAAAAATATAAAATCTCACCCCAACATATTGAACTTTAGGGAGGTCTTAAATCGATGAATTTAGAAACTCTTGAAGAATTGTTTCTGATAACGAACTACAAGTATATTCGTAATGTATTTATCATATTTTATTTACTTTGAATTAAACGTTAAATCAATAGTTAATCAGCATGCGGAATACAGACTTTATTACCACTGGAGACTCATGAAGAAAGCTTCTTACATTTTGTGGGGTTCCTTTCAAAAAGTGAAAGTACATTGAGATAAATGTAACAGATAAACATTAACAATTATGAAAATTCGCTGATTATTACTTCTTAGTTGACAATAGTTTCAATCCATATTCCACAATAAACAATACTACTCCCTAATTATGACTTTCACTATTGCCTAATTTGAGGTGTTACAATTGTAAAACAAGTCTCTTATTTTTCAATTTATAAATTGAAATTCGAAGAATAATAAATCAACAATCAACACTTAAACTAACAATAATAGTTTTATTATTGTTTTTTTTCAATTCTAGTTTAGCCATTCAGTGCAATACAATTTGGTAACAAAGTGTTTCAGAAGCTCATCTAGAGATTCAATACTTGTCGGCCGTAATTAATCAGGAATAAAACGGTCATTTGATCAGCTGTTAAGCAATAAAGGAAATTGACATAAAAATGTGCGGCTTAAAAAACATAATTGTAGTGTAATTTTATAATAATTATGTCTTCAATTTTATCATCAGTAAAGTAAATACATATCGCGAAGGTAGTTAGTTAAATGCAGAGGTCAGGGCGAAAGATGCTTCTAACCATGCACAAAAAGTATAACTTGATGACAAATTGACTGTATCACTCATCAAAATTATTAACAACATTTTTTGCGTTATACCGTGAGTATTCCAAAAAAATATTCGTTTTGTTCCACAATATTAAAATTAACTGCAACACCCTTACAAACTGGCATTCATTTTGAAAATCAGTATTTCATATACGTAAAGGAGGTGGTATTTTAAGTGAAAATATGATCGTCCAAATCGGACAATAACGGGCCTTAGTGATTTAGCAGCTTGCAAGGAATAAATGACTTACATTTTATGAAAGTGGATACCTCGAGAATGGAAAATACGCCCGCAAAACAGGTTGCGGGATCACAAATTACATACTGCCGCAGAAGGTAGTATTGACAATGTACGAGGAAAAAACCAACTTAAAGAAAAACAGCAAGTACTGAAGTGGACATATCACTCAATCATCACTCGTGTCAAAATTACATGTAGAAAGCTATTACTGTGTAAAAATTGTACTACAACGCTGACTCGAATGCGTTAAATTAGGTCAATATTTTGGGTTACAACGAGGCTAGGAAATTCTACTTGAAACTCATTATTGTTCATTAAATTTTAAACAGACAATTCTTAACTTTCTTTAAAAGATTCTAAGAGTTATCTTACTTGTCATTGCACATGGAGTAAATGATTTTCCCGAGCGTGACAATTGGGTGTAACAGAAGAATTATTAAAACAATCATTTAGATCATTCAGATCAATAATTCAGACTGATTTCCACTTGCTCTGCTGGATTCCATTTTTGTCAGGTGCATTTTCTTCCGTAAATTATGAATAGAAAACAATGTCATTGTCATTAATGAAGGTGAAGCGGAAGTTAGTCAATATTATCTTTGAGTTCGGCATATATTGCAACTGCGAAGAGTAAGACTGCTCTACTTAAGGGGACAATATGACAATTGTATTTTACATTTTTATATCAGTGTACACAACATAACACCCAACCACCTAAGAGGCTGCTATTTTGTCAAAAAAGTTGATAAAAATTAATGTCGTAATAAAAAACACGAGGAAATAATTACTCTGATCAATTTAATTCATTACATCGATTGAATGAGTGAGACCAGCAACGAAACGAAGGATAAACAGTTGATATGTAAAATAAATTAATGGTGCTTTTATGTTTATTAAACTGTAATGTGACAATTTAAGATGCTATACTTTTCTACCAAAGTTAAAATAACACTTGGTGATTGAGGAACGAGGTAAAAGAACAAGAACTGAGGAAAACAGTGGTTTAAAACGAAGCCAAAATAGTCTCCAGGGCAAAGGTCATACACCTTGAAGAATTGTTATAACGAGTAAAACGCTTTAAAAATTAAATTAATTTTTAGTACCTCGATCATTTTGTGTACAAGGAAAAGAACGAAAGGAAGTGATAAAGACATTCATATAATTTGATAGCATAAAATGTAGAAACTAAAAAGCTCCAAAGTACCGTGACCGTTAAATTTGAAAGAAACTCACTGGAAAACATCCATTAGCTGCAACCGAAAACAGAAGTGGAGTTACGTACATAATAACTCATTTCAAAGCTGACTATTACTCGTCAATATCAAATTATAGTAAACGAGATTTGTCTTTTGCTAATCATTGAAGGCGAGTTACGACGTAAAGCAAACGTCATGTTGAGGCGCAATTACAGCATGCAACCAGTGTCGTCGGTGAAAAATGAAGTCATATTAGTTAACTGGTGCAAATGCATGCAGACACAATTATAATTTACTTAAATTAAGACCTTTTAAAAGAAAATTTATCAAAGGACATGACTAATTGTATGTTTTTAATGTGGAAAAGTCAAGGTTATGATTTGCCACAGGCAAGGTCAACCGATTTAACTATTTACCTCTTGAAGAATAATAAGTATTATATCACTAAATTTTATGCTGACGCTTCCATCATTAAATTCGGTGTATCACCTGTACATGTGAAATGGTACCACATTTTATATATTAAGTACACAACTTCAATATAAAATTGTAATGTTTCTGTATTTAATTCGGCTGCGAACGAAAAACACATTAAAAAGAAAATGTTTCTTTTATTTCCTCCTTCAAGTTCTCTGGTGAACAATGAATATGCTCCAAAAACCTATTTTATAAATATTAAATGACTGACATCTTATCACTCTTATTTTGTTATTTCGAACCGAAGTATGACCATTCTTTTGTGAATGAAAATGTAAACCCACTCCTACACTGAAATTGTTTTTGGGCTGTCCAAAATCGTATCGTACTTCATTGGGTATCCTCTGTGATCACTTATTATAACTGCAGCCATTAGTCATTAATTCCAATTACTAACCTACACTATCACGGTACAAATTTCGACCTTTTACATTCTCTTTTATCGTATCCACTAATGAGATGGTGAAAGGAATGCGCAGGATAAGGGTCATACAATGCATGAGCTTTAAACTGTTTCTGTCAAAAGAACACCTTCGACAAACAGTACAGTTAATTCCTGCGATTCAGATTACAACATGGTAGCGGATAGAAACTAATAAATTCTCACTTAGTAGGCAATAAATAAAACTAATAATTGATCAGGTTTAATGACACTTAAAATCTACAGGTCCTCTATTATAAGAGCGACTACAGCAGGTTCAGTCGAAATTTTAATGTAATCTGTTATTTGCCAATATATATTACCATCTCAATAAGAAAAATTTAATCGAGTCAGTGCAATTGTTTTTCAATTCAAAACACATGAAGGGTTCCAATGTTTTCAAAATAAATCGTACTCTGCAGAAAAAAAGAACAAATGTATAAATTTCGGATGGATTGTGTAGGTTTATCACCTACCTGTATCGACTGAAATTTAAATGCCTTGTGATAAAGCCATCCTGCCCACATAGAATTTTTAAAGAAAAAACACGTTTCCCAGTAAACAGAATTGTGGAGGCCGTAGCCCACGTAGGACGAAGTACCTATCACACAAAATTACACTGATACATGCTCGATTTCCGTCTGAGGAAGTACCTGTACTTTAAGTTCAACTTTCCCAAAACGCGAATTTGGGTCTCTCAACGAACATAATCTGACTAGCAAATAATTGTGAGTCAATGAACGGAGCAAAGAGAACCTGAGTGTTAAATTTGGACGAGGGCGATAATGCAAGGATGAAAACGAGATGTGACTAGTAGCTTAAATATTGAGTGTAACAATACAAAAAGGAATCTTTGGTTGCGTTTTTAGGAGTGGTTGCAATTCTTCCGAGGACATTTTAAGAGATGCATTCTGACATTGACGTCATTGTAATTACACAGACTTAAGTGATACGCAATAAAGTACTAGAGCACCGGAATATGTACGAATACGAAGCCAAGCCTAAGTCTAAAAAATTGAACTGTGACGAAATTAAATGTTGGAAAAACAGTAATCTGCGGGTATCTGCTGGTCGGAGCAAAGCCATCAACTGTATCAGTTAAAGAAACTATCAAAGAGAGTCCTAATTAATGAGCTACTATTAAAGAAACAAGTGTAGGTAAGCAAACCTGTTCGACTTTTCTTTGAGCGAATCCAATTGAAAGTCTAACGGACCCGAATGATGACCCGTAAAAAATAAAATTTCAGTTGCCAAATAGGCAGGTGATCGAATACCTTTCGCAGGAGGAATGGTAATATTAGATTCAGATTCAGAAGTCTTCGGCGAAAGTGCTTGACGTATAATTTGGCACTTAAATTGTTTACTTAAATGTATGCTAATTTAAATTCAATACCGCCAAATTGTCAATTATTAAAATATTTCAGATCCGTACACTACCTCTAGGTGTGTATTCCTTAATTTGGTATTCGCAACTTCTAAACAAACCAAACCTTTATTCATGTGCTTACTTGGTGATATTCTAAAAAACAAAATTAAGTTTATACATGCCACACTGGTAGTTGGTTCCTAAATTACTTAAAATTATATTTTAAGTGGATAACCATGAATTACTCATTTTTTTCTTAATTGTCAACTTTGCAATGAATACAAATGAACACAAACACTTCATATAAATTAAAGTAGTAAAAGTACTTTTACTTCAATGAAATGCCTATTATTATTCAGTTAATAGTAAATCCTTAAAAATGAAAAAAGTGTAAGAGTATTACAGTTATGAAAATCGAAAGGTAATACTTAAGTTGCTCCTTACTAAATATAAATACAGAAATAATTAATTTTCGTTAATTAATTGATTATGTCTAGTGGCCCCGAAAAAAAAAAGTTTGTGACTTCTATATATTTCTATTTAGGTTTTGATAATAATGTAATAAATTTTGCATACTAAATAATTTAACAGACATTGAAAATGAAAACAGTTGTTCTTGTTTTTTGAAAGATGGCACTTTTTAAACTCCCATGATGGTGATGACCTAGTGGCCTAAAGGATGACTATTATTTTTATGTCAACATAATAAAATTGACAGATTGAGAAGGTAATAGGTTATTACAGCTTTAAGTAAATTTGCCTATGTCACACATTTTAAGTGATTTGCCATACACAAATTTGTACCATTGCCAAGAATCTTAAAATCCCATTTATTTTTAGGAATTTAATAAGGGTCCAACTATTGACATTATATAAAGTCTTTGCTTCCATGAATTCCTTTTAGTCTTTTAGTCAATGGTCAATGTTTCTGATAAAATGAATATTAATTTGCATAATTCTATTTGTGATTTTTTTCCTGTACAAGTCTGCTCATCCGTTCTGAACTGCCCTTAGCTTTTTTTGATATAAGTTTAAAAAATAAAAGAGTTTATCTTATTTTTTTCTGATTATGCAGGCTCACAATGTTTTAATCTTATTTTTTGGTATTTGAGATAAAATATATGTTATATACAAAATTTAATGTAATTTATATACAGTACAACAGAAAAATAAAAATAAAATAATCCTTACTTGTTACAGGTCCAGGACTGGAAGGTACACTTGATTTTCCTGCATTATTACACAGTCGTGCTATTCTTGAGGAACTTGTCACTGCACTAGTACCTGCCCCAGGCAATTTTAACCCTGTGGGCCTGGCTATTTTAGAAACTGACACATTGGATTTAGATTTTTCTGATACATCACTTTCACACACTGATAAGTCTGAGCATGACTCTGTTGACACTGCATTAATATTTGACACTTTGGTAGTGTCATTTGGATGTAATTCACTTGTTTGACTAGCAGAAGGAATGTCTGGATTTGATTCACTCATTATTAAATTATTATTTCCAACAAAGTTAACACATTAAAAATTAACAAATTATTGTTAATAAATAATAACAAAACAATAAAACTTGAGTTCACTATTAAACATTTAACAGCATTGTAAATTATGTAAAAATATCCTGAAGTAAAAGTAAAACATTAGAGCAATACTACTTGTTGAATGTTTCATTATTTAAGTATTCAGTAAATCACAAAAAATTACTTTTTCCTTTGTAAATCAATAAATAAGAAATTAATGGTATTGCTGGTAGTGAAAGAGAAATAATTTAACACTCAAACATTGTGACTCCTCCTAAAAATCCATCATGATTGTGTGTCCTCAAAATTATCAGAAAGCAAAGAAATGTCTGTTTACATTTTCAAATGTTAATCAAAACAGAATGTTTAAGGTAACAAATTATATGTTTGAGGGAATACCCTAAGCAACTAATCATTCTAATAGATTGAAATACAATTTCTGGGCATGCATAAAAAGAAGCACCAAAGAACCTTGCCAAAAACTTGTTCAATGTGAAATTTCTATTTAAAATATGCATCATAAATAAACTTTCTCCCTTAGAGAGCTCGTTATGTGCCATTAGAATTCGAACAGTAAAAAAATACAAAAAGTATTCCGATCGAAATTATTCGCACGTGAAAAATCTTACGTTACGTAACGCAAACAAAATGCGTTCGTTGAATTTTTGAACTTTTAAAGCCCAAAACCCCGAGTTATTGTTCATTTCGTTGAACAAAAACATTTTTAATGTAAACAAGTATTCTGCTACTGGTTCTTGGTTGGAAGGCGGTGAGGTCGCCATTTTTCGCAAAGTGTTTTGCTGTTACGTTCCCCCAAGTTTATATTGCTCTCGAATGTGTAATACGTATTATATAAAGTAAAATGTCAAAGAGGGAAAATAAATCCGATTTCTACATCAGGTACTACGTTGGCCACAAGGGAAAATTTGGCCATGAGTTTTTAGAGTTCGAATTCCGGCCAGAAGGGAAGCTACGGTACGCCAATAATTCAAATTACAAAAACGACACAATGATTCGAAAAGAGGCTTGTGTTCAGGCATGTGTCATGGAAGAACTGAAACGCATAATACACGAATCTGAAATTATGCAAGAAGATGATGCACTGTGGCCACAACCGGACAGAGTCGGTCGCCAAGAATTGGAAATTGTCATTGGAGACGAGCATATTTCTTTCACCACGTCGAAGACCGGGTCCCTGGTAGATGTTAACAATTCGAAGGATCCGGGAGGCTTGAGATGTTTTTACTACCTCGTACAGGACTTGAAGTGCCTGGTGTTCTCACTTATTGGTTTGCATTTTAAAATCAAACCAATATAAACTGTCTTCATGTGTGGTTTTGTGAAAATGACTGATAGGGTGACATTCAGTGATTGAACAGTTTCAGATTAATTCAGTCAGTGTTTTTGTTACTATTATGTTTATATGATTTAACATTAATAACACTGAGTTTTTTTTAAAATTCAATTGTCATATAATTTTATAAATTTCCTGATCAGGCATTTCACTTCAAATAATGCAACATTACATTTTGTTACAAATCACAAATATTGATATTCTTCAAAGTCTGACATTCATTAAAAACTTTGGAATACTATTTTTTCATTTTAATATTTTGATATTGTCTCCTGAAAGAACTAACCAGAGACAAATTTATTCATGATTTAATATTTTTAAACCATATCATCCTCACATCAATTCAGATTATGTAGCATATTTTCAATCGCAATAATAATATGATTCCACTGCCCATTTAATACTTAATCCTTAAAATTAGAAGCCTGATTGAGATCTATTGTAATTGTATTGCAATAATCAGAAATCATTAAAGTCAAAGAACATAAAACAACCAATTTTTATTTTCAGCATTTCCATCTTTCCTTTCTTTTTATATGAAAATCACAACCAAATAAAAAAATAATTATACCTCCTACAACAGTGGGGCATTCATCTTATTCAAAGCTTAGGGTTCCATTTAAACAACAAAAAAAAGCAGTACAGCAAAATAGGATGAAAAAGTCAACTCACAAAATAAAAAAACCAAAAACTACTGACAAAAATGGAATTCAGATATTTGTAAACTTGTCTGTAAATTGTCTACAAGATAATCAATTGATAAGACAGAAGAAAGAATTGAATTTTTTGTCAGTACACTCTGAAAATTAAAAAATTAGGGTAAATATTCATGATCTAGTAATAAATAACACAAGGTTGTATTTCATTTTTGTATTCAGTTATATTACAGCAGAATAATTATGAATATATACTTTGGTAAATAATAATAAAATTATGTTACAATTTACATCAAGATAATAATTTAAACAATTCAGTTGTATAGCATGTAAATATGTGTATGTTTCTAAGTTTTCTTGATTTTTTATAAATAATGGCATAAAATAATTCATGATTGCAACAGAAAGCAATATTAACAACTTCAGTTGCTTTACATTAGGTAAATGACCCTATTGTTTTTCCTCAGAAATCATTTTGTCAACAATAAATGAATTGAATATTTTACCTGACCATCATCAGATTCTATATTTTCAAAATAAGCAATACACAATTAAAAAACAGAAATTAACCTAAAAATACATTCAACTGAAGAATATTAAATGTTCTTTTTCATTTAATTCACATGTGCTTTAAAATTTTTCAAAATAATTTTCTAATCCTTCATAAAGTGAGCATTCAGCAACAAGACTGTATTCCACCAGACAATGGGAGACTCAGCTGTTGCCCCAGTCAAACAAGTCACAATAATCGTAACCAACACAAAAACTTTCAATGTCCAATTCTTATGGATCATTCCACCTGATTCATACTAAGAACAACAGTCTTAAAAACGTTTACACAGTTCGATAAATTTCAAAAAGAAGGAAAGAAACAAGCATCTAGTTTTAACGTGATAGAAAAAATAAAGGATGTATGGTGTTTATTCAAAATTAACCCAGTTGATTCCCACGTGCATGGACAACAAAAAAAATCGTATTGAAAATTGCTTAAACTTACGGCCCACCCACCTCCAAATTTCAAAAGGTGTATTTTTTCTGAGTCGCCAAATTTTGCAACTTAAACTTACAACTTAAATGTAAGTTTATAGATAAATTTATAGATGTATTTATTAATTTTTATATTACGAAGCAATGAACACGGTTAAATAATTTTAAAACTCTAAGTCATATTGACAGGTTGGGCCGAAGTTGATAGGGCAAAAACTTATGCTTTTCTGTGGCCCCTGATTCCCAATTGGGGAGTTAAGGAACCAAAATTTATGTTCAGTGAAATGGCATTTGTACATGAATGGTACGAAATTTGGAGTCATTGCTTGACAGTACCAATGATTCGACTAGTTGGTCTGGGACAAGCAAGGCAGTACCTGAACATCACAATACACATGTTTATGGTACGGGTATGGTTAAGGGCATTCAGATATAAAGTGCACCACTTAACAAAATACCACACTTGGAAGAAATAGTTGTGAATCTCGTATCGCTGATCAATGTCTCCCGTTTCATCCATCAATGGTTTCACACAGAAACTGAAGGTCACACTCAAGCACTGAACGGAATAGTAATTCAAGTACAACTCAAAGCATACCTAATGTTTTACCAAATCGTCAAGTTGAATTATAAATCTCCTGTCAATGATGGTAAAGTTTATGATTCATCAAATGCAAACTTATGTGTACTATATGCCTTTCAATTTTTTCGATGCCGTTTCTTTACTTGTGTCCGTTTTTAAGATTTTTTTGACAACACTGACATCGTATTCGCCACACCCCGTGTTCGGAATACCCATGTTCCAGGCGAAAGAAAAACAGATCTTACTCTAACTCAATAATACGAGAACTTTCCTTTTTTTAGCAGTTAATTCGCTACTAAAAAATTCGACTACACTGCATTCAAGAAATAAAACACATTACAATGTGAGCGTGCACGCTGGCGTTTTCTACACTAAGGAATTAGTTATTACCCGTATCTTTTTGAAAATTTGTAAATATTATATGTAGTTGTTTGGAATGTTTTTCTTTTCCGTTAAAAATATTTAAATTAACTTCCCTTCTGTTGTAGGAAGCCGATCGACTTGGCCCTAAGTACCACTAAACATTAAACGACGCCGCTGCTCTTGAAATGCCAAAAAAGAACCACCACTTGAACTTTTAAAATTTACATCTGGTGCCAGTCGGATTTTTTATCAATAAATCAATCATTCACAAATCAATAAATAACTACAATCTAACTTGCAATTTAAAAATAAAAGTTCAAATTTGATTGAATTGAACAAGCTGCGGGTAATCATTAAAAAACGAAAACTGTAAGATGATATTAATGTTATTGCGGCTCTAATTCTTCGCGTGTTTTCACTTAATGAAACTTTCATCTTAATGGATACAAATAAATAAAACTCAATTAAAAATTATCATTTTAAAGTTAACCTTGCAAGCCGTAGGTCCCTATTTTCAAATCAATGTACTTAGGCAGAAAAATTCGAACAGAAAACAAAATGGCTACTTACATTAATAATAATTAAAAAGCTGTAAAACAAAATCCAGGACTTCTTACAAGAGTAGCACACTGCAAACTAGCAAGGTTCTTAGTGTTTCTGTGCGTCATTTTACACTACATTTTCCAAAGTTGCTATTGAAAATCTAACTTAAAAAATTGTTTCGAATTAAAGGGTATCACAGTATCATA
The DNA here is from genome assembly GCA_037055365.1 of Polyplax serrata. Lineage (NCBI taxonomy): Eukaryota > Metazoa > Arthropoda > Insecta > Psocodea > Polyplacidae > Polyplax > Polyplax serrata. The sequence goes on along the minus strand of JAWJWE010000037.1, from coordinate 1,407,803 downwards.
ATTTGGGGGACGTATGAAATTCAAAGGGGTATTTGCCTTGATCTTGCTTAGCGAGCCGTACATTATTAATACGGCGACCTGGAATTAAGTAATACGCAAGTTACTCCTGCATCGTTTAAGCAGTTATTGGTCTGTCAGTAATGATGTGGTTACACTCTTTCTTTCGTTTGCATTATGTATGTTCAAAATAGATCTGAAATCGAAAATTAGGCAGAGAGCCAAAACTCGTTACAACAATCAAAATGCCGCTGACATGTAACTGGGAGGAGTGGATAAGTCGGTTTGTTTAAAATGAAAAGGCTCAAAATACGTAACGAAAAATTAAACGGATAAATTTGTTTTAGACATACAACACATGATCTAAATTAATTTGCATTTTTCCTAAATATCAAATATAAAAATCTAACGTGCTGCATTTCAACGAAAGTATAAAATAATGATTTTATTTCTTTTTAACCTTGCCTCGGTTGTTTCAGAAATATCAGAAATACATAATTTTACCAATATTGTGTAAAGGTTGTATAGACATATCAACACGTGAAACGTCAGCCGCAAACTACGCAGACATATCTGTCAGTTCTAAAGAACGGTCATCTTTTAACGGTTTGGCTCTTTGCTTAAACCAAAAAACACGACTGTCGACTGGTATGATACGATGTAGATAACAGATGTGTCACAAAAAGCATTCACTTCGACATATAACTGTGTTCAGAGCCCGGCGCCAATTAAAAAACACTCTCAGCTGAACGCGACAAATGTATTGGGTGCGACGGACTCCTAGCCAATCGTTTCCGGGGTAGTTTCTCCAGTGTTTTCAACAACGAGGTAAAATCGGGACGATCCGGTGCTCTGTAGGACCAGCACATCATCAATATATCCTGAAAGTATAAAATTTGATGATTAACCACTTAACTTTAGTTATTAATACAAATAAATTTTGGGTCAACATTAACTATACCTTAACATCCCTGGATGCCTGAAGATTTGCCAGAGATTGTTTCATTCCTTTTCCCACTTGCCAAATTATGGCTTCCGGCAGCTGACCTTTGAAAGGCCAGTCTCCGCACAAGAGCTCGTACCACACCGTCCTACAAAACAAATTGACAAACACATTGAAAACATAAGTAGCAAAATGACTTGAAATGTCGACACCAACTCGTACCCGAAAGCGTACACATCTGATGCCCTACTGAATGGTAACTCTTCTTCATCTGGCTGGTAGAAAGATCTTAAGTTTCTCATAATTTCAGGTGATAAATAACACAACCAGCCCGGTGGAATTATTAAATTCTCAGAACCTTTTCTGCAATTCATTAAATACTTTTAATTATTAAGCAATTTAATTTCCATTAAAGGAGAAGTATTTTAAATGATAAAGAATTATACCTGTTTCCGTAACATAATTTGGTTACACCGAATAAGCCGAAATCTGTGATTACCACCTTCCCATTTTCCAAAAAGATATTTTTAGTTTTCAAATCCTTATGAATAATTCCCTTTGCATGTAAGTAACCCATTCCCTGCAAACAGGGATGAGTTTGATTAAATATTGTCAATTTGAAATAAGGCAATTGTTAAAATCAGAAAAAGAAAAATGACTTCTACCTGTGATATTTGCTGTGCAATTATGCTTGTTTTATTCATAGTGAATTTATCCTTTCGGAGGTGAATATGTGTATACAATGTCATTCCCTTACTGAGAGATGTTACAATTGCAAACGATTTTGGATTCATGCAAGCTCCCATGAAGAGAACTAAATTCTGATGCCTCGTCTTACGGAATGTGGCAACTTCAAGCTTGAACGCGTCCAGTCGCTTTTCATCGTCCAAATAATCCATATTCAATACCTTAATTGCTACATCACCGTGCCAATTACCCCGGTACACCGTTCCAAACCTGCCGGTACCAATGGAATCACCTATCTGCAATTCTTCGTACGGTATATCCCACTCTCGAATAGACAAACTGTTCTGACGAGGCCAGCCTGAAAGTACAAATGATTTTGGAAATAATTTTCAAGGCCTTGACTCATGTATGGACGGCCGAATTCAAGTTTACCTCTGTCAGGTTCACCGTCTGATACTTGACTATCTTGACTATCTACTCGCATCGGAGTTCGTTCGGAGTCGGTGCTGAGGCTCCCGGAGCCGGACACGGACACCGTTTTGTCGCTGTCTTGGGACTTATACTTATCTAACAACTCTTCTAAGACAGGGGTTGTGGCAAGTGGGTGCGTTTCCAAGGTGATTCCCCTTTCACCGTGATTTACATCTGTGAGAAAAATTCATACAAAAATGATTACTAGACTTATGAAAAAATGATTTTACCTTTTTCGTTTGAGCGCCACATACCTGGATACAGAAATTGTGGTTTCCCATGAATTTGAGGAGTTAAAGTGGGCATAACCAAAGCGGGACTTGATGGAGTTGAACTATTGCAACTAGATGTGGAACTAGAATCAGGGCCCTGTCACAATTATAGTGAAACATTACAATAGAGCATTAAAATATATAAAATATATTTAGTTTACCGTTACTTAATAGTGAAACAATAAAAGTTACCGGAAATGGAGGTATTGGGATAGATGGCTGCGGATACGATGGTTTTCTAGCGCGGTTGGCGTATCTAGCGGTCACTCTATGTTTTGGTGATGGCATCGATCGGCCTAAATTAGGTGAGTTATTTGCTAAAACAGAATTTTTAAATATGTAATGCTTCAAAGGAACAAAGTAAGGTCAGACAACATAAAAAGAAATAAATGAGCAGCCACCTTGAATAAATTCTTCAAGCAATTCTCGGGGCAAGCGACATGATGGTGGAACTTTAGACTCACAATCCCTGTGACATTTATATTTACACTCTTTACACTTAAGGCCAGTCCCAATGAACATTTGCTTCTCACAATAATCACATGTGGTCATCATCTTGTAGGTCTTGGTAAATCTATGAGCGATTACGTGGCCCATCACACCGGGTCTTGGAAGTGTCGGTGTTCGAGGGGACTTGGGCACTTGCAAGCCTGAAATACATATAAATACAACGTTACAATAGAAACACGATTTTTTTCATCACGAAGAAGAATAGTAAAATTAAGTGTTATTACTTTTATTACTTTTGTATGAACTGTCATCGCTATCTCCGGCCGAATTATACGGAGGAGATTTTACAGGACTAGAAACAATAGAAGATGTATAATCCAAGTCCGAACTGCAGTTAGGACCTGGTTCTGTTGGCAGACGACCGCGGCGTATCACAGGATTATGACCGTCTCCACTAAAGACAAATTTACATTATTAAAAATAATGTAACATTAAAAAACAATGAATTAGTTTTCACTTACTTTCCCAATTGATTGTTTTCACTGTTGCTGAGTTGAGACTCATGTGATCTTGATTTTGTGAGTGACAAATCAGACAGCAAAGTTGTTGCCAAAGGAGGAACACCTGTTTGATGCTTTTTATGGGGAGGTGGCGTTGTTGGATATTTTGTTTTATCTCCTAATTAATTAGAATAAAAGGTAGGTTAGTGAGTTATACATGTAAAAAATTGCAATCAAAATTATATTTAAAAATAATAGAGACTAAATTTTGGTAACCCACCTTTTACAGAGGAACCAGAAAAATGATGAGTAGGTGTACCATTGATAGAAGTTAATGAAACTGCACAGGCTATTTTACCAGCAGTATTATTTAACATGTGATTGTTGTTGTAGTTGTTGTTGTTATTATAAGGCAGAGCATCCTCTGATGGAATAGAACATCTTGTTGCTCTAGACCTTGCAGGCCTAAAAAACAATTGCTTTAAATGAAATACAAAATAACATTAAATATGATAAGTGCATAATTCTAAATCTTACCTAGGTGAAGTTGTTGAAGAAGTAATATTTCCTCTGTGTCTGTCCCAAGAGTCCCAGTACAATTTAAGATCATTGGCTTCATTTGTTGAATCCCCTTTTAGCAAGATTTCTATGTATCTTCTAAGATTATGCAGAGCTCTGACCAATCGCCTTACTTCTTCTTCTCTGGCATTCCTTTCTAGTAGCAATGTTCTCAGTTCATGTTCCGATTTTTCCTGCAATGCTTCTAATGTTGCCACTTTTAGCATTACTCCCTAGAAAGCAAAATTTTTTGTCATTTGGAAATAGTGTGATTAGTTTTGCATTTTGTTTCTAGTACTGCATGAAATATTAAACATAACAAAACTGATTTCTTAATACTTTGATGGTTACTAAAGGGATGGACCAAAAGCAATACTATGTGTATAGGTAATTGAAAAGAAATATTACCAATTTTTACTTATTGAATTTTATAAAAAAAATAAATGCATTTTAAAATACATAATCTATGTAACACAAAAAAAGCAAAAATATTAAGCAAAACCAACCTTCACTGCATCTTCACTTAATCCTACAACCTGAAGCCATTGCCTAAGTCTTGGAATATTTTTCATTTCAATAGGAAGAGAATCCTCTGACAGCTTTGCCTTGTTAACAAGTTGCCTTGAAAACAATTTGATCAGCTTCCCCTACAAATTGAAAATTTAAATTAAAATTACTAATTATAAATGTTAATATAAAAGATAATTGTCATTGAATAGGACAACACCTTTTTAAGAATCAATACCATATAAGTACCATTAGATCTGGTTTGTTATAATTTGATTAAGTTGTACACAACACCATTTCAATGCTCTGAAAATTTTACCTCACTATTGCCAATAATTTGGAAAATTTATTTGTGATTTTTCAAGGTTCCCACATTTCCAAACTTCAAAACCTCTCTTACAGTATTTTCATATGAACTACGTCATTCTATATAGCTTATTAATTTTGTGAAACTCTTTCGACTTCGATTATTGCAAAAAATTGCAATCTACCAATAAGCAAATCATATTTTCCAAATAAAAAGAACAAGAAAGGCCCCACGAGCTATGCAGTGTACAATGTGTAAGAAAGTAAATCTTTTCTAAACTTTAATAACAACTACTTTACCTCCAGTGTTCTAATTTCTTGCTGGGTCAGTTCAGCACTGGTTGCACACTGGGTCCTCAACCCTTCCAGGCGATCTGCAGAAATGTCAATCATTGACTGCAAAACGTCCAGAGCTCTTTTAATTTCTAACTCTGCATCTTCGTCTGCCATTTTTTCAGCAGGAATAAGAAACCAAATCCATTTTGCTAATTATTGTTTTAAATTAATTTGCCAATGCCGTAAAAACCGACCGAAGGTAACAAATTCTGGTCACACTACTCCTGTGAGATGTAAACGCCATTTTGGTCATTCCGAAATTTTTCATCTGATTTTTGTCGCGCAAAGTACTGTATGACGTCCTCATCACGTGATCTATTTGATTTATTTGAAGGACGTATCAACCGGGAACTGAATTCAATTTTACTGGGGCCTTTCCTTTTTAAACGTAAAGCAAGGTTTACTTGTCATTCTTACATTTTCAGCCTTTTTTTATCTATATATAATTTTTGCTTGATAAAACTACACTTAGTGATTGTCTTTAACGATCTTTATGTAATACTTTGAAATTTTTTATTTATGGTAATTTATCAGTAAAATAATTTTGATATAAGTATAAGAGGCCTCAAATTCGACTGTGAACACTTTGCTGGCAAATAAAGTTGGATTCCGTTTTAACTTTTCTTAATTGTCGAAGTACACAAAACACTTTTTCATTACGTAATGCAGAATTCCGTTAAATTTTTGGGATTATGTGGCGTTCCTTGCTAGGGCGTTTCATCTCTTTGTTACACATTAACTGCAAAACTTAAAGTAAAGATCATTATCACGCATGCTAATTATTCCGGATTTTAGAAAATTCTGTACCGTAAATTTACTTACAAATCGGCAATGTCGTCCGGAAGACTGGCGTATGATTGGTATGTCATACTTACAAAATCTATTTAAAGACACAATGGCAGAGTTTATTAAAATGGAATAATTTGTAGGTCATTCAATTATGATAGAACACAAGAAAGAAAATATTTTGCTAAACAAGAGGTAACAGAACATCCTTTGAAACCTCTGACTGCTTCCATTAATGACTGCAGGATTGGCAGAAGGGTTGGTTCAATTAAAAACTCAGATGGTTTCAGTTCAGTTAGGACTGCCACACAAATTGTTTTGGATCCTTTAGGAGCAGCTCTAGATGGAACTGACCCTCTTAGTCAGTTTGCCAAACAAGAAGCAGATCCCCTCTGTGACAATGTATGTTATTTTTAATAAAACCTTTAAGTCTTGGTAATGACACTATTTGATTGGTAAAAATATGTGCTTTTTAATTCAGTGGGATGTACAATTCAACAAGAAGAAAAATGATGATGCCAATTTTGAGGACAACTTTGAACCATGGTCAGTTCGTAAAAGTGCCATTTTAAGTAAATTTACAACTTCTGAAAAACTATCAATGGTCACAAGTTTTTTATCTGGTGGAGAAAAAGGTGTGGATCAATTCACATTTGATGTATGATGCAAAAACTGTAGTGTTCACTTTTGCATATAAATTTTTTTCCAGTTGTCATTAAAACTCAAAGCTCGGCAGTTGATAAAGTCAAAAATAGATTAGAACAATTGGATGACTTTGAAGAAGGTTCAGTCAGGCAGATGTTGGATTTAACACAACAGGAATATATATCAAGAATTGAGTTGCTAAATCAGGAGTTAGTTCAAGCTTGGAATCAAGATCAGAGAGTTAAAGCTCTGAAGATTGTGATTCAATGCTCAAAATTACTAGTGGATGTGTCGGTCATTCAATTCTACCCAAGTAAATTTGTACTGATAACTGATATTTTAGACATTTTTGGAAAATTAGTTTATGAAAGATTGAGAACCAAAGCGGAATACATTGAGTGAGTATTTTAGGTTATTCTTGAGATGAATCCAAATCTATGTATAATATTCTGCAAATAGTAAGGCTAACAGTTTTAAAATATTTTCTTTTGTACAATTTTACACCAGACCGAAGAGCAATATTCCATCTTCTTTGCCAGAAAACTTTACACCAGATATGGTATGTGAATCAGCCAAAGAGACATGCAGAAATTGGTTTTACAAAATTGCTTCCATCCGGGAATTAGTACCCAGGTTGTACTGTGAAATGTCTATACTGAAGTCCTACAGTTTTCTTACTTCTGTGTAAGCAAATGTTGTGGTTATTTTATTTAATGCCTTAAAATTGTGTTTTGTTGTTTTACACTTAAAGTTGTTTTAATTTAGAGAATATTCTCAGGCCTTAATGAGACTGACTAGAATGATTCGGGGTATTGGCGACCCACTGGTAGCCGTTTACGCAAGGTGTTACCTCTGTCGAGTAGGTCTCAGCATAACTAGCACCAAAAACAGGGATTTTATTAAAGAAAACTTCTACGATTTCCTGGTTTGTTACAAACAGCTAATGAATCGCGGAGTGAGGGAGGAATTGCTTCAGCAAAATATGGACCTGCCAATTTATTTGACTCTTTATACTCCGGCACTCGATTGGATACTTCAGGGAATAGCAAATAACGCTCCTGAAAGCTTGCTGGAAGAGATTCTACAAAAGTGCCAGGAAACGTGCAAAAGTGCTCTTCTATTGAATACCATAATGGCTACGTTTAAACCCATGTATATAGCCTCCCGTCCGTTGCAATTCATTCAGCTTGTTTCGTCTTGCGACGACAACGGATTTCCCCATTACTTGCTCTTCCGGACATTGGGATTGTGCCTGTCGCTGTCGGATCCTCCAACGGAGCAAAGACCACAAATTCTTAGTGATATTTGGAGAGTGGTGACCAAACTGGAAAAGCCTGAGGAATATATAAGCTGTGCAGAAGTTTGGATTTCCTTCGTCGTACGCCATTTTAGCGTAAGAATTGAAATAAGTTATTTTGTCCATTTAGTCCCACCCATGTATTTAGAATAATTCGAATATACATGTTTCAGAAACGAGAAATTAATATATTCCTCGGCGACATTATCAAACATATGTCGCCGGATAGAGCTTATGAGAAGCATTACCCGCAATTGCAGACAATAATCACTAAGGTCGTGCAGGGAACATCTGATTTTGAAAATTTGTTCTCTATGGATAAATTTTTACCAATGCTTGACATGTTTCAAAAGGAATCCTTTAAAGTCGACGTATGTAAAACAATTATGGAAAAGTTCAGTAAAAGTCAACAGGAAACATTCAATGATCCGGTTATTACGAACGCTCTCATGTTTATTTGCCGCGTTATGCACGACTCAGTGAGGTAAATGCCCAAAAGTATTATACTAGGCATTGTAAAATCGTTTCAAGTATAGCCTGCATCCAATGAAAATATTTCTTTGCATGATACTGTACTTTCTGAAATTGCAGTGCTCTGACAGTAGAAGATGAAAAACGGCAAATAGGTTCCCTTATATGTTCATTCATCAGAAAGGTAGACTTCGGCAGGGACTTCGAACAGCAACTTAGTTTCTATGTTGACTCGAGAGCCTCTTTCACCAATTTGGACGCCGTCAACAGTCTTCTAGTGCACAGTGCCAACCGGCTCGCCGTGGACACGAGAAAAATCGTGAAGGGACATCACACCCGAAAAACAGCTTCATTTGTTCGGGCTTGTGCGGCTTATTGTTTTATTACCATCCCTTCAATCACATCCGTCTTTAGCAAGTTGGAGTTATACTTCTTTTCGGGACAAGTTGCTTTACTGAACCAGTGTTTGGGACAAGCAGACGCTTGTTTCAAGGCTGCCCTTAACCTCATCCCAGATTTGCCTAAAACATTTGAGGTGGACGGGAAGCAGAAGTGTTCAGAACAATATTTAATTTCATATCTGTGTAATTTCTTGTCAACTTTAGTCGTGGTACCGGTGAGTAACGTCACTAAATTGTATTAGATTACCAGATGTAATCTAAGCACAGTAATTTTGAAACTGATTTAACCTGGTTCTTTTAGGATAATCCGGAACAAGGTGTTCTATACCTCACAAGGGGTTTAGTAAATGTCGTACAAAACTACAACTGGGAAACTAATTCGAATGGTAAAGCCACGGTATACTTACATGTGCTGGATTTGCTCCATACAGTCGCCCAGGAATCTTACCCTTATCACATTGAAAAGGTTGACTCAAATGACACACTCTATGGATGGGACCCCAAATTCTTATCAGAAATCAACAAAATGTCGACAGTCATTTTGGACGAGATTCTAAATCATTTAAAATTACTCGGGACAAAGGAGCAGCTCAAAAAGCAATCTGCTCTCGCGTTCGATTTATTTTTGCGCATAGTTTTAAGAGGAGATTTAAATCGGCCAGACCTAGCCGAATTAGCTTTAAATTTATGGAATTTGGCCCAGAAAAATGGTAACTCCGACAATAAACTAGTGGTGAGTTTGCTACACTTCAAGAAAAGGCAATTTATCGGTTTATTGGCTCCTGTATGCGGAGTCGCTGACTTATAATTTGTTAATTTGCTAAAATGTGGGGTGATATTCTTTACAATAATCAACTCGTAACTTGTGATTACCCAACCAACAGAATACCCTAATTAGAAAATGTGAAAAATACTGTGTGAAAGGCTTCAGAAATTGTCCTGTATATGTCAAATAACCATTTAGTAGCTCTCCAATACGCTGATACGTACGGGTTTATGCAAACTTAATTTTCGTTGAAGGTACAACATTCACAACAGGTATAACAACAGAAAACAATCATAAATTATTTGTTTTCTTTTTTTTAGGTGCGGACCAGAGAGTATCTCAGTCGTAAAACACAAGTTCAAAATAATTCTGCTCTGACCCGACTCATAACAAAAATAAACGCAATTAAAAATTAAAAATCCAATGGATCAAGCAATACTTTTTACCAAAGATTTTAGGAGTAATGTAAGTGTTCATTTTATATGTAAATTGGACTATATAGTTCAGCTACCTATTACAAAGAACTAAAACAAAAACACCGACTTGAATTGTGAAATACAGGAAGACTTCAGCAACTTCGTAACATGCTGGCTCCCTAACTTTTCAACATTACTGCTTATATTGAGCGAAACATAAACTGGCATTTGTTCCTCCGAAGCCGAAGGCATTCTTTAGCGCTATTCTTCTTCCGTCCCTGCTTGGCATTGTCCACTCTTCTGCATTATTGGCCACAAAATTAAGTTTCACGTCTTCCTCCACTGTCTCCAAATTTATGCTGGGTGGTAGTTGGCCGCTATGAATTGACATTATTGTAAAAACGCTTTCTAAATTACCAGCTGCTCCTAGCAAGTGACCATGGCTACCCTTAGTGGAAGACACTCTGACATTGTTTGCGTGCTTTCCGAAAACTTCTTTTATGGCTTTTGATTCAATTGCATCCCCGAGTGGTGTGGATGTTGCATGTGCATTTATGTAACCCACATCTTCCGGACTTAAGTTTCCATTTGCAAGGGCTCTTTCCATGGACAATTTTGCACCAGATCCATCCTCACTAGGAGCCGTTAAGTGGGCGCCATCTCCTGATAACCCATACCCAACCACTTCTGCATAAATTTTTGCATTTCTGGAAAGGGCATGGATTAATTCTTCCATAACCAGAATTGCAGACCCTTCACCCATAACAAAACCATTTCGTTTCTTGTCAAAAGGTCTAGAGGCAGCTTTTGGTTCGTCATTGAAATTGGTCGCCAGAGCTCTCAGCCGGCTGAATCCTGCTATAGACAATGGGCATATACAACTTTCTGCACCTCCGCATAACATAACTTTGGCGTCGCCAGATTTAATGAATCTATATGCGTCACCTATGGAATGTGCCCCTGTAGCACAAGCCGTAGACACCGCATGGTTTGGCCCACGAAGGCCATATTTGATACTTATTTGCCCGGCTGCCATGTTAGGCAATATCCTCGGTACAAAATACGGACTAACCTTTTTGTATCCCTTTATTTTTAAGTCTTCACTAGTTTGACAAATGTCATTTAAGTCTACCATTCCAACCCCAATTGCAACACCTGTATTTGTTCGATCTTTGTCCGTTTTAGGCAGCCAGCCCGAATCTTCTAAGGCTTCTTCTGCGGCTATGAGTGCCATCGCCGTGGATGGTGCCATAGTTCTAAGTTCACTGGAAGTGAATTTCTCTGCCAATATTTTGTTAACCTCAGAGATTTTACCAGCTACTTTGCATGGTAGTTTTTCATATTCTTCACCGTCTAAAGAGACAATTCCGCACTCGCCGTTGAGAACACGTTTCCAAGCCTCTTGCAAGTTGACGCCTATTGATGTTAAAACTCCCATTCCCGTGACTACCACTCGTTTGGATCCAACTGCCGCTTGAAGGCACCTCTTCGAAAGGTACATCTTTTTTATTCTCTACCTAAAAGGAAAATCCCGTCTTAATAGATTGTAGAACAAAATCTCCATCAGGAATGAAACGTTTATGAATATAGCATAGTATAAAAGTATTCGACTGGATCGTAAGGCATATGCAGCTTTTTTATTAGGAAAAAATGTCGAAGATGAACTTGACTTGGACCACAACATTGAGGAAACAGGAAAATAAGTTTTCCTGTATTAGGTAAATAGTTATTTTAAATTATTAGTTTGACACCTCCTATGGTTCTTTGGTTTCTGATTTTAGTCAGCCATAGAGGCGAAAGTACTTTATTAACCCATTGATTTCCATCAAAAAGTAAACATTTGCAATTTGGAAAGGTGGCGGTGACCATGTCAGCAAAAATATTTAACAACTTTTTTTATAGGAGTTTGACAAGTCCGAAGCACATTCATTTCTGTCCCACACATCGGTAATCGTTTTAAGTGAGTCCTAAGTTGGGAGAAATAAATAAGAAAACTTAAATTAACAGCAAAATTTGACGAAGGGAAACCATAATTTTTATTTTACAGATCAGATAAGAATCCTTTCTTCACAAAACTTGGAGATAATGGAAAGAGCAAGGTGGAACATGGACTTATGGACAAAGATAACATTATTTTTGAAGCTATAGGAGCCACAGAAGAATTGAATGCATTTATTGGGTATGTCATTCCAAATAATAACTTCACACCATGTTTTTTTTTATTTTATGATAATTTTAAATCGGTAATCTGTTTTGTTTTAAGTTTCGCTAGGGAGTTTGTTCAAGAAGATGAGAAACTCATTCCTATTGCTGACAAACTTCGTAAAATTCAGCTGGTACTGATTGACGCGGTAGACATAGTAAACAGTATTCCACCGAAGGCAGCACCACTCAAAGGAAAGACACTGAGAGAACCAACATCTGTTGCTAAAATTACAAGTGGTGATATATCTGAATTAGAAGCTCTTATTGCTCATTATGGAACACTTTTGCCCCAAGTGGAAAGATTCATTGTTCCTGTAAGGATTAAACATGGATTTCTTCAATTTTGTATCTCCATTATTTAGACATAACATAATTTCTGTGGTAATTACTTTTATTCCAGGGAGGTGGAAAAGCTAGCACAGCTCTAAGAGTTGCAAAAGAAGTCTGTCGTAGGTGTGAAAGAGCCATGGTCACTGTTTTCAAAGATGTGGGTGGGGACAAAAACATTCTGATTTACATCAACAGGTATAAAGTTTAGTCTACTTGGATTTTTTTTGTATTTTCATATTCATCATGGTTTCTTTTTTTATTATGCAGGCTCTCATCATACCTATCTCAGGCTGCAAGAGTGTCTGCCAAATTTGCAAACAGACCAGAGAGTATTTACAAGCCACCCATTAAAGATCCCAACATTGCAAATCAGTCATAATTTTTTTATTTTTATATGTATATTCATATTTTGATATATTATAAATCTCCAAAAAATTTCACTCCAGTAATTCATCACCCTCAACAACTTCTTTCAAATTTAATAATTCTAAGCTTCCATTTCCTTTGGTTTCTGACCTAATTAATTCATCAATTTCCCTATAATGACCAGGATCAATTAAGCAGACCTGAAATGAAATACATTTGAGTTACAAATGCTACAATATTTAAATACAAATATGAAAAAATTATGTCATGAATTATTGTCTTTACCATTGTCAATTGATTGTCTTCCCATTCCTCCACTTCTACACTGCTGGTCAGTTTAACAACCTTCTCTCTTAATTTCTTATTTTCCTTACAAACTGATACTATTTTTAACCTCATTTGAGCTCTCTCAAGAGGAATAGATTCCTTTAACTGAGGTATGGCATCTAGTGCTTGTTGCTTTGCACTACGGTTTGGTTTCACAGAAAAATGAATATCCTTCATTGCTTTCTCTATCATGGATACTGGGTATGGTCTCTTTGTATTGGGATTGACACACTTTTCAGAAACTGTAGTAGCTATGTCCTTAAATAAGGAGTCTAATTGATTGTGTCGTTCTTTGTCGGACACTTGAAGTTCGCCTTTGGCTAAGATTTCTTTACATATTTCTGTTTGGTCATCTTTTCCAAACGACTTGACCAAATCCTCCTTTTTCGCTACCTGTCCCTTCGACACATTCGCAAATACTGTATGGGTTTGTAATACCTCATCTATATCTTTTTCTCTGGAAGTGAAACAATTTTAAATCGGTCCACCACTCGCAAAATTAAAGAAAAATCGTCTTCCCAAGCTAAACCCATGCTTCCTTTATTTACATTGTCTGGATTACACAAAGCGATGCAACAGCCCCTTCGTCACGAAAACTTCAATACTTACACTTTGTTCCTCCACGATAGCACTTTATTTCTGTAACAGGCTATTTCAAACCGCTTTCCACCCTTCTTCATACGAACAACTGCCACATTTGTCAATCGAATTTGATTGGTAGGTGTAAATATTTTCGACATTATTATCAGTGCATGCTTCCTGCCACCGTACCTTTCATATTTTTTCTGGGCCCCATCCGGTCATTGGCGCAACTCCTGGGGAACGGGTTAAATCAGTTGGTTGAAACGAAAATGGCGTTTGTTGAGTTATCATTTTTTTAGAAAAATTAATTATGGAAATTAGATTGTAAATGTGATAAAACTAAGTGTGTTTGTGTTGTGGCGAATTGATGGAATGGCTTTAGTGACGGTTCAGCGGTCTCCCAGCGTTGGCAGCTCGCCTCCCAGTTCTGTAAGTCTATTATTTCGTGACCACTTTCTAACACTATTGTACGACCGAGAATCTCAGCATACTTTTGTTTATAATTCATAATATTTGCAACTTCATCAATTAGAATATAAATTTTTGGAAGAATGCATCCATATTTTAATCGGATTTTTAATAAATCCTGACATTGCCCAGAAATTAAGGAAATCATTGGATTATAACCTTAACTTGAAGTCTTGAATGTAAAGTCTGTTTACAGTTCAATCTTCACAAATAAAATATTAAGCTCTCTGGACAAACCCTTAAGAGGAAATCAGTATGTTAAATAATTGTGGTTTGTCCTATTAATTTAATACAATAAATGAGTAGTCAGGGAAATTCAATGGTTGCTGGCACTGTCTTTTGCATTGTCTCTTGTCAAAAGTCCATAAAAATACTTAGTGTTAGACAGAAATTTATTTTTTCTAAAAAAAGGTCTCCAAGGTTTAAAGCAAATGTAACATATGAATTGTTTAAGAGTGATAGTTAAAGAGGTTTCTGAAAAAAAAATTCATTCACTAAATTTGTAACCTTAATCTGTCAACCAAAAATTGAGGCTAATTCTAGGAATATCTCTTAGTATTAAAAACCATAACTACTTTTTCAGAATAAACTTTTTTCTTATTTTGTTTGAAAACTGTACTTTTATGACTTGTTTTAGCTAATATAGAGCAGTAACAGAATTTAAATGTCAAAAATATCTGTACAAACTTGTAGGGAAAGCAAACATTGGATGTTTGCTACAATCTTTCTAGCTTACTTTGAATATGAAATGAATAGAGTTGTACAGCATTGTAATAATATTCATGAGGTTTTTGTGGCCCCATTTTAGTTTAAGCAATTTAAAAATACCATCCAACATTCTTGGGAATAAGTTTTTGTATTGTTTTATCAGGGAATAACAAATCATTAGTAGCAAATAGTTTGTTTTCGGCTTGTGTTCAATGTCAGTCATCATTACTTAGTAGACTTTGATTTCAGTTATTTGTTAACTTTTAATATTATTTTTCTGTTTCATAGAGTAGCTTATTAAAATATTAAAACACTTAAAAGTCTACTTTCCATCTTTAGTATACATCAAACTAATACATAGTAACAAATAGAATATATCATATTGGTGTTTGTGACATATATTCAAAATCTGTAAGTTATTCCTGACTAGTCTTGATGACCTGAATGGGTTTTTAGGTTCCATTATTATCATATATCAAAGTTCACCTGGATTTTGAATGTAATTTTACAAGGTGAACAATGTGTAGAATTCATATAGTACTATTCTTCTCATAACTGTAATAAATATGTAGCACATTTGTTCACAAATAGTTGTATTAATATATTAATTAAGTTGGGAATCATAAGTTTGCCCCAATGTGAACAAAATTGATATTTAATATTAGTTTCTTTTACATGTGGAATGAATATGGCTGGTAAAAAATTATTTTTCTTATTTATTTGGTACTCATGAACGTCAGAATTTAATTACAGTAATGTACCGGGTTCCACCTGTTAAACATCTCAAAAGATAAAGAATTAAAGAGTTGTAATAAAAATAAACTAATCCAATAGAGTTGTAGATAACTTTATTAATCCAATCGGAATCAAAATGACAGTTTTGCGTAGTTCTGAGGAACCAACATTATTCTTTACATATAACGGTTTCAAATTAAACCGACGCTTAACTTACACTACGTCAAGAGAAGTGGCGGTATTAGCTTCTCAATAGCTCTTATATTTAACTTATGAGGTATTTCTTACTGGATGTTTTGCGCGCAGGCAGCTTTAGATGAACGTTTCCGGTGCGTTGTGAGAATGGCCTCAGAATATTCGTTGGAGTCATCTAACGGGTCGTAGAATTTGCTTCGAATAAGTTCTCTGTGTCTTGGATCAGTCAGTTTTATTAAGTGCGACGAGTGGGTTTTATATACGTTCGGAGTAACTTGTTCTTTCGTGCACAAATTATTTCTTTACAATATGTGTTCTAGTGGTTGGTGACAAAACCGATAAATTTGCATCTGGTGGTCATCGTGGCCATTTTGAATTTGTCTTTTGAGTTTTTTTCATAATTACCTCCGATAGAAAAATTAGCGAGCAGTGTCACAACCTTCGGTCAAATCAATGAAAATGACCGGCAAATAGTGAAATAATGTTGTACATATTACCACCGGCATCGAATCCGTCGCATTCTTCCTGGCCTTCTTTGGTGTACGCCTCAAACAAGAATAATGAGGTGGTTAAAAAGGTTGGAAAGGATCCGTGGAACGCTGTTGCATCTACGGTGGCGCAAACTAATAAACGGCCACCGAGGTCCCGAAGTCTGAAAATGCGATTTCCAAAGAAAGTGAGTTAAATTGTTTGATTTAACCTACGCAAATAATGTACATACTGTGAAACCCAATTTTAAAGCCATTTGCAAATTTGTTTTTGACAAGCTGAAAATATTTTGATAGCATTAACTATCAAGTGGAATAAAAAAGATCAGTAACACAAATTGGAATTTATGACATTTTTGAAAGAATTGTACACTCAATCTTTTAGACTTATCACCAATGAGACGAAAGGTGTCAGATTCTAAGAAACAGGGCGACCACAGAGAAAGCTTCTAGTTACAATCTGAAGCAAAATTTCACAGAAATATGATTAAATTGACAAAATGGCTTTTGTAATCGTCACAGCTTTTGTACTCTATGATTTTGTTAAATCTGATCGTTGGCCGGACTCTTTCTTTTAATGAAGATCTCATTTTATTCCATATTTGGAATTGGCGTAACGGTTAATTGGCGACACGAAGCTTCCGAGCTGAAATGCCCCTATACCTGCAACGCACTGATTACCACCAAGGATTTGATTGAGTTTAATTGACCAATGAGTGAAGTCTGTCGGATGTCAGGTTGAATAGAATAGTATTCTTTGTTATGGTCAGACGTTGATGTCTATTGGAAGTGTTTTATCAGATGAAATCATTAATTATCTCGTCAGATGAGATTTTGTAATGAAATTTTTGACCGAATGAAATTCAGAAATCTTATTTCAGTGATTTTAAGATACGGAAGTTCTTTGCAATACCCACAATTCCCTTACATTTGCAACACATCTTTTCATCCGTAGCCGATAATATTCGTAGAGTGATCATACATGCTTTTTGTAGCAATGGATCCTATTACAGAAAAACGTAACATGAACAATACAATTACTGGGATATTAAATTGGTTTGTTTTACTAAAAGAAATATGTTTCATGACCCATTATTTATATTTATTGGAAACATTTCGAAAATTTTTGGGTGCACGAGGACTACCAGTGAGAATATGTGACAAATATTAATTTTTTTTGTTGTTTGTCTTATATATATATGGTTTAGATACATTTTTTGAAAATTTTACAACGCCTAATGCCTGAAAACCATTCGAAGTTAGCATATTCGTTCAAATAATGAAACTAATCATGTAAACCGTTTGCAAAGGAAATAGGTCATTCGATTAATACTTGCCAAAACCGTCGAAAATACGTTTCCTATGTGCTACTCTTAGGTCCATGTTATGTTTTAAGAACCAAGTAATAATAATAATGAGTTGTAAGAGTTGTAAAGTATATCGAAGTACTGGCAATTCATTTTTTTCTACATAGAAAGAGATTGACATTTGAAACATTGGTATGAAGGAAACGTGGTGTTTTCCCTTCTCTCGTAATTAATTTTGCAACTACACAAATCTCACCGTACATCTGCAACAGATTGATGTGTACGTTTTATTTACGTTCTATTACATTGATGCTTAATTTTAAACTTGTGATCTAATGTAGATTTAAAAGTAGTTTTTCCTGTGCCTATGTGTTAACCCAGTGATTCCTATTTGCAATGCAATGATTGAAAGCTTCTATTTGACAATTCTTGGTTATGCGCTGAGGTTCTTACTCATGGGAAATTCATAGGATGAAGAAAACGAAAGAAAAGTTCTTATTTTGTCTAAAGTCTGTAGTCTGTCGCCATCAGCATTGTTAAATCATTCGTATTTTAATAAAAGACCAACGAAATTTTTACGCCGTCGTAAAGTTTTACCCAGAAAAGATAAAAGAAAGTATTTCATTTCAAGAGGGAAATGATGTTAGTTGGTTGAAGATATAAAATTCTTCATTCCACGTGGAGGATTCCCCTTTTCATCCCGTGAATACGGCAGTGACAGGAAGGAAAAATTTTGATGCCTTAACATGCTGGAATTTATAACTTCAGTTTTTACCTGTTAAGTGGCAGCTTAAATGATCTTAATGGCGCTGGTAATAAATATAAATTAAAAATTAGTGGAAACCGGTTGCAAAATTACGTTCATGGAAAATGAATCAGGTGAGGCACTTGTTTATACTCATCATGAATGTTTTTTGAAGCGGCTAATCGTCTTTCTAAATCGCACCTTCCTCATGTGTAATGTTGCTCTTCTATCCCTCCTTGGTCTCA
This sequence comes from Polyplax serrata, assembly GCA_037055365.1. NCBI lineage: Eukaryota > Metazoa > Arthropoda > Insecta > Psocodea > Polyplacidae > Polyplax > Polyplax serrata. The sequence continues at coordinate 1,389,293 of JAWJWE010000037.1, read as the reverse complement.
GACGTTCTCGAAAGACAGAATTTATTTTTATTGGTCAGTCAGTCCTTGACTGCATTCCTATATATACGTTGATTGTTTATTAATAATTGACCTACGTTTCTTTAAATTCAAAGTGAAATTTACAATTAATTTTAATATTTTATTGAAATTTGATTTTGACATCAAGTAAGATGTTTGGGTAATGTCCGTTTATACTTCTAAAATGTATTCCCAAAGGATTTTATTTCTCTACCCATGGCCACATGCATTGGATTATTTATGTTCTAAAAATAGGCTTAATAAAATTGCATTGAATAATTTAATATAATGTTGAGATCAGTGAATGGAACAAAGGGGATGATTCAATTCTTCTTAAACCCCTCTTTTGCTACATTGAATACAAAACAACTTGCCCTACCATTTTTTAAGGCGTTTATTAAATCTTAAGAAAAAACATCAAGAAAAATCAACGAAAAAGACATTTTTCGTAAATGGTAATGTGTTTACGAACTAAGACTAGTATTATTGGGACTATTTGATGTGAAAAATAATTTTTTAAAATTAAGGTAAACATTATTATGTGGATAAAAATTGAATCACATGTGACACATTTAAGATTTGATGTATTTTTGCAACTTTTATTTATTTATTAATATAAATTTAGCAGTTGATTATTGAAAATATGTCCAATGTTCTGAATGTTCTGAATTCTTTACTTGAAAAGCTCAAAGAAAACTATCTGTGATTTACTAACAGAGTGACTTAAGGGTGGAAAAAACTGTCTAGTGCTCAGGGGTTTTGTTGTTGAATCAAACACATGTACGACTACTTTATTGTGATCCATGCGCCGTCATTGTTATCACTTCTATGTTCTGCTATTGTTAGGTAGAGTTCTTGAACAGACCTCAAATTTACTGCTTCTCGGGAACATTGCCTGTGACCTATAAGATCTAGAACAGACACGAGAAAGCAATAAAACCCAAATTCAGAACCGCATGATTATTTTAACGGTTTATCAGTTAACCGAGAAAAAAGTTATTCCCAAAGGAATTGTCTAATTCTCTACGTCAGCTGACATGTAGAATGACATTCAAATGGTTCACAGAGAAAGTTTTCTGCCAAAGTTTAATGTATTTCAGAGAGTATGCTATTGCTCTTTGTTAGTCTAACGTTTTTCTGCTGCCAACGAAAAATTTAGTTCGAAGCACATTATAGATTTTTAATGAGGTCTGCTTTCTTTTTGTTTACTCTTAGTTTTTTTTGTCAAATTAACATCTAAAAATACGAGGTGTTATTGATATACCAATAAAAATATCAAAGTTTATATTCCTCCCACATCAGGGGCCTAATTGCTTCCATAATTATTATATTTTTAGTATATTTACCCCCTTCAGTCGATATTACGCGGTATCAATGTGAAAGTGCGCGAGTAAAAATAACTATGAGCACATGCCTGATCTTGGATTTTTTTAAATACTCAGTTCGTTTCATTTATATCAAAACGACATTAAAGATGGAATGAAGATATAAATTGATGCATCTCAAATAAACGATGCAATGTATGCGACAATTAACCAAATCGAAGGAGGATCATTTTTATAGATATTGAGCTCTATGTCTAAGGCATATTTTCTTGAAAGAAAAAATCGCTCTGCTGAAATCGAGTGAATAAGCAGCTTACTTTTGTTAAACACAGTGAACGCAACCTCGATCATTTTTTAAATTTTGCTTGAGTACGTTCCGAGTTGCTTTGAGATGAAGAAGTAGGTTAATTTTTCGTTTTGAGTTTATTGCCATTTTCACCACTTCTCATCATGGGTAGGCAACCTTCATAGTTTCATACTTCCTTCCATATTTCACTAAATATTCTTTAATGTGCAATCACATTATGTGATCTATAAAAAGAACGAGTTTTTTTATCTGTCTTTTAGGAGGTAATACCTGTTCCTTTGATTTCTGATGTCTTTAAATTCTGATAATTGTTCTTTAAATCTTCATTATCCAATTTTTCTTGCTACTTTTTATTGAAAGTTTGCTTGTTGGATGTATTTTTTTATCGAGAAATTTTGCTGCAGTTTGTTACGGTCAATAGCATTTGTCGAGCCACTGGCCGATGTAATATCTCTGTTATTGACAAGGATGCTCATTCTTGTCAGTTTTAACCAGTTTATTGTCTTGGTCAGGTATCTTCTTTGAAATGTTGCTTTACAATTCAGGCTGCTTGGATACATTTACTATGGTTAATCTTCGTTGTTTTCCAAGAAAAAAAGGGGCAATACCGCGGAAGACTCATTGAAGTAGTGTATTTACTGGTTGATGTACGACGTAAATTTTTATGTGAATAATCTATGTAAACAGAAAACAATGTACGAAATGATTCTTTATTTTGCTAGGACTATCGTGGGTAATAAGAAAATTATTGTCACCTAGATTCCTAGGCTTATTATTTTGTTTTGTTGTGCATTGTTCCTGCACTGCGCAATGTAAGTTGTATTTTGGGTATTTTATAACATATTTGCAGAATTCTTAAGATCAGTGTCTTTGAAATCGCCTCAATGCTTTCATTAAGTAATACTGTACCGCAATATTACTTTTGAATCTTATCAGGGGTGGTAAGCGCCATCAAAATGAAATGAAATTTGTTTTGTTCAATGGCCATACTTTAAAAATGAATTGCTTGTCGTCACACTTTCTAACAACTGGGACCTTGTTTAAAAAAGCAAGGTTGAGACAAGAGTTCTAAGAAACTAGGATTAACAAATGACACTATTTATATTTAGGTACTCGTCTCAGATTCAGTCACTTTTCTATCTATTGTCTAATATTTGGGAGTTACCTGTGGTGCCTTCGGGCTATTCATTGTCACATTTCTTCACATTTTGCCTGAACCAGAGATTTTTATTTAAGGGCAAAAGTTTGAAGGTATCATCAAGTGTAATAAACAACGAATATAATAAACAAATGATTATTCTAATACATCCCTCAGAAACTTATAAGCACAGAGGCTTGGCCCGAGTCCACCGACATTTCATTCAATTTGCCATTTTAAACTATTTAGAAGCTCGAAATAATTGATTGTGATTTCGGTCAAAACAACATCCGACAATAAATTGGACGATAAATATATTTCTTTCATTCAAGGGTGCCGAATTGACTTTCGATGGCCGAGAAGTATAGTTTTATCTTGATATTTTTTATGGTTAACTATACATTTATAAATGGTTTGCCTGGTTAAGAAATCAATTTGGTATTGAAACAGTGTAACGAATGTGACTGGTCACTTATTACACATAAGTAGCATATTCAGTAGCGGGACGACGGAATGGATTTAACCAGTGCCAGGCGGCTCAGAAAAAAATAATTTCGTTGTTTGTGTTCTACTCACTGAAAATGATAAAACTAATTTGGTGCGCTAGACCTTTGTTTATGCCTACTTTTTAGTGTGCTTCTTTTGCGCCTGTTTTTATGCATAGAAATGATTCTTTTTGCAAATCATAAAATATTTATGGAGTTTCTAGATTTACAAATCTTAGGTTGTACATATGCTAGTAGTTTCGGAGTACGATGAAAAGACTTCTTTATATATTCATGGCATTAGAGGTTTCTCGACTTGGATGTTCCTCTTGGGTAATCGATGTCACGGTCAGATTAGAATGTCTTGTGTACTCCTTCGTTTCTCACCGAAGTGGCCAAATTAATTAATTTCTGGGGAGGGAGTAAAACGCTACCAGAGCTTGTTCAATCGATTTAAAAAAATTTTGGTAACTTTGGTTTGTCAGATGAGTTGTTTTATTATGGAAACATTAATAATTAATAATTTTGATCGGCTCAGAATAATACAAACAGGTTCCCTGTAAAAGTACCAACTTATGTTTTAAAAAATACCTGTTTACAAGAGAAGATATGTTTGTCCTAAATATTTGAAAAACGCAAAGATACTTTAGAGCACCCTTTACCTATTTTACTTTATATTTTACTTATATTATTATTTTTTATTTCTCATTATTTAATAATATTATTATTATTATATTTAAATAATTCGCGAACGTAGTAGCACAGAAATAATAATAATAATTGATCCGTTATAACAAGTTGGTTTGTATAGTCCTTAAAAAAATCCCCCCCATATTTCTTCATGAATTGTAAGATGCAGGTAAATTTAGACGTTGTGGAGTCAGAATTCGGTGTATCTTTAACTAAAAAGCAAATGTATGACTACTACTAGCTGAAAATGTAATTGATTTCTATTTTGCCCACCACGAGGTAAATCACTTCCGGACAAATGGTGTTACGTAATAAAATTAATTGCTCGGCTCGAACAGTTTCAAGGTGTACGGCGGCGTTCAGCAGTGGTTCAGCGACCGGTGTAGCACAACTCTACCTGTTAAGTAACCGATCATCTTGTGATGATTTGGTGAATGATACCCGATAAGTGAGCGGTGCTATAATGATTTGTCAGTTATCTAAGAAATTCATTACAGCGTCAAAATTGCTATTTGTCACCTACCTTGATTGGTAAATCTTTCCATTCATTTGTTATTCAGTGCAACATTAAAGTTTTTTAGCTGATGTTTCGGTGTGCAATCATGTACCGATGTGGCAGAGAATAACTGGGTTTGAATAAGAAAATTTGCTACTGTTCTTGAGACCAGGCTTATCAAACGGGGGTCACATATTAGATTTTAAAGTAAGACGTTCATAAGAAACCAGCCCCACGGGCTGGAGTCATTTGATACCTTGTTGAAGTTACACTCAAAACCATTTGTTGTGCTGCGATATTTGTGATAATGAATTTATAAAATTAATCGTGAAGGTTATTTTCGGTGCAGAGGATCTGTAACTAGTGACTGACAATAATTAAAAAGTGTGGTAGACCCCTTTGAGATTCTGCTTGGACGACGTTCGCTGTTACTAGTGAATACTGTGGATTATCATGGGGGTAGGATTTTAGCACTAACTAGTAAAAACTTTGTGGATTGTTTATTTGTAGAGTACAATGTATGCCTCTTGGTATATAAGACATAAGATTAGGATCTCGTTTTCACCTTCGCAATAACCTCTAAAATAGTATGGATTTTAATTTCAAACAGATCTCTGTATTGATAGGACCTTCCCAAATAATCACTCAACAGTGATCTTAATGAATTTCAAAATGAAAAAGGTGTTTAGTGATTTCATTTCACGAAAAAGTGCGCTCAAGGTTCTAATGCAAGTAGTCACATCCGACACAAAAAAAATGGAATTGCGAAACTCTTCTTATGATGACCTTAGAACATGGTGCATTAGTTTAGTGGAAACCTCTAAAACCAACAACCGGTCTTAATGAAAATAATATTGTGCTCGTGAGAGAATTGCGTAAGATATTGAACGGAAAAAAGGGAAACAGGCAGAACAAGAAAATAGTCAAACATTTTTTTTTATCAAGAAACAACTCCGAACTGTACGATTCAGCTATTGCTTGCACTTAGTGTATTGTTGCTTGAAATTTTAAACAATTTTGATTTGTAATAATTTTTTAAATTAATTTATCCTTCCTTACTTCTGCCTTACAGCAAGGCCCTAAATTTCACGTACATATAATTATAACATACAATTATCCATAAATAATGTATCTATTTCTACCAATGTAAATATAGAAAGATGTGATTGAAATATTTCTACATATCATTTTATGTTTCTATTGCCACGATGGCACTAGTTTAAACAATAATATGAGATAAGACGTTGTTCATTAAATAATAAATAAAAATACGGCTAGATTTATGGCTGTAGCTGACATTTGTGGAACGATCACAATTTATTTTTTGAAATAAATCGGTAATTGATACAAAAAAATTTAAATTTGTATATTACATATTTTGCCTTAATTTTGGAATACATTATTAGATTTTATAAATTCTATTTAACTTTATCATTTTATTTATTTTCATTGACCAACTGTATTAAATTAAGTTAGTGCATGTTGTTAGATCAATTAACTTTGACAATAGCACTTTACTATTTTTGTAAAAGACAATATAATTGTCTTTTTAGTCCCGTACTCAGGAGCTATATATAGAAAGATTGGAATTTATTTATTAGTGAAAACGATTTCTATTTCTTATTTATCAATTTATTACTTAAAAATATACTGTAATTTTTCAATAGTGCTGAAAATTAGCTGACATGTAATGTAAGATGTTGTTATCGAGTATCCTCACAACGTGGTATACCAATAATTTAATGTGGTTAACGTCTTAATTAACTGGATAATGTTGAAGTTTTCTTGTACTTCGATGTCAAATGTATCATTAAATACTTGTTTTTCAATGTTCAATACGCTTCGGTATTGTAAGGCTGCCGTGGTAAATACACTTTATTACAGTTGGGAGAAGAAACCTATGCAGTAAACCACAACTACAATTACAAATGTGGGTTGTTAGTTAAATCACAACCCTAATTCGTTTGAAATTCTAGGTCACATTTTATAAACATATACACATACACACGTCTGAACCACACCGGCAATCAACACTTGTGCAACATCATTGTAGTTTCGCGTTTCGATTCTCCAACTTTCCATAGAACAAATAATGGGAATGTTAAGCAATATTTAATTTTATTTCTTTCTTTTTGTAATTCGGATAATCACCTTATTCGTCCATGCGAACGCCTCAATTTTCATTTTAATTCTCTGCTTGACGAGGTTGTTCAGCGTTGTCGAAACGGCTAACTGAGAGTGTCGTAATAAAACGTGATCCTCAAAAGGGCAACTCGCATGGTAAATAATAGTTGAGGCAATCACTGGTGAAGAAGCGATATTCGATGAATTCTGAACGATGAAATGGACAATTTTGGTCTAAAATTGTCAAAATTGTGTTATTTTTCAGTGTTTTCCATATATGAAACTCAAATTTAAAAATTTAAAAATTTGCTCCCAATTTGCATCAATCCCATAGATTTCATCATCAACTTTATTGAAAGATAATTTAAGTGATTACAGACGAATGATGGATGGTAAATTCTTAAATATTTTATATAAAATGACAAATAATGAACCTTATCGTGCACTGTAAAACAAAATTGTTCTACGAATTAAGAAATAAACTTATATTAAATAATTGATCCGACAAAGGTTAAGGTGTTTTGTAATATTTCATTACAGGTAGATTTGGTTTTTTCCGTTTTATTTAAAGTTTACCCTCATTGGATGACCCTGATTGTTCTTTTTGTACTCTCAATTAGATTGATTAAATTAGGCGGGGAGTATTTGTTGCCTATTTATCATAAAAATTTATACTTACGAAAATTATTGACATTTGTGTATCACAGACGGATCATAAGTAAAATTGGTATCAAGTGTCAATGTATTATTTTTTTAGCTTTTAGACTCCATTGTGAATAGTATCTTTAATGAATAATCACATTCATCCATTTAAATATTTTTGAATGTAATGTTATAACTCATACTGACTCCTAATAAAACAAAAAATCATCGGCACATGAGGTACATAGGTTTGGAGTTCAATTTGCTTGAACTTTACTACAAAACGAAGTCGACTGAGGGCAGAACTAAAGCCATTTTATATATTTTTGGTAGTGTACTGAAACATAAATTTAGAACTTAATGAATTACAAGTATTTGAATTTTGAAACTAAAATTTCAAGTCTTTGACCAGAAGTTAACGGATATGAATGGAAAAATGTACTTTTCAATTTTCTATCATTACACTTTCTCCATGGCATATCATTCGAGCTCTGTTAGGAATCGCAGTATCTCCCAAGTAGAATGAACAGCGGAGGATCATTGGCACTAACTATTTTTAACCATGTAAAGGGGAAAAACGGAATGTTAATCAAATATTCGTACCTGAGGTGATTCGGTAGGTTAAAATAAACCTAAAGGCATTTGATCAGGTTCATTCGGGACAACTTGACTTGTAGAGAAAGTAAAGGCAATCCTAAATGACAGTTAAAACATTTGGGGGCTTAGTGACTGTATCCGTAGGTAATTGTAGAAAATTGCGACGAAGGCGGAAATGACCTACGACCGATTTGGTCGTATATCTTACCTATTTTAGGATACCCATGAAATATTTTTTCATCTACCTTTCTGGGATGAGACTTATCATAGAATAAATTTATTTTTTTATAATTATTATTTCCATTGTTGTTTGTTTCCGTGTTTATCATCCTAATATTATCACTGCGATTCGTCTTCCTTTCCCGATTTCTTTTATCAGCAGGAAACCAAGTCCAATATTTGTGTTAAATTTGTGGGTATCAGATATTCAATGTGGTGAACAGTTTAGTCCGAATGTGAACTCTGGAATCTCATTTGATTTTTTTAAAAAGTCATTTAAGGAAATGTAGTTGTATGAAAAGCGTATATTCACTTCTCCATTAGAAATTTTGTTCCTTTATTAATCGTGCTGATATATTTCCGTTCTTTCTATTTGGGTTTTTTTTGCGAAAACTCTTCTAATATTTGCATTTGTTTTTACAGCTGTAAGTGTTACTTTTTAAAACGATGAAGATTATTTTGGCATGTCCTGTGACAAGTTCAGGTTTCGATTAAGAAATTTCTTTTGATCGTAGTCGAGTTAATAGTTGTTTTATAATTAGGGTTTAAACAAAAAAGTAGGATTCCATCAGCAATTTTACAGAATCTAGTTTGTCGGGCCAGTTTTCCGGACACGTCACGGCATCTAATAGTACCTTCCGTAATGAAGGAATCAGAAAAGATTATAGTTCAAGTATTAATAATTGTCTCGAAAACAACTCTAATGCGGTAATAATCACTTCAAAGGTTTTAGATTGAAACTGTTGGTGGTCTCATCTGTGAGAGACTTTAGAGGCCATCTAATTTTGTTATTTGATGGTTTATGGGTTTTGAAGTTTCTGAAAACCTTCGATTCTTCTCTTCGATGAAGTGTATAAGTAAGCGATCCGATGCTTGTATAAGTGCATTGTGTAATGGAATGTTCAATTTAGAGAAAGGAGGTTTGCAGGTTTGCACAAGTAAAGAGCAAATGTCAGAGAAATAAAACAAGATCAATTGTGAGAGACTAATTTTGAAATGCACAGTAAAATAACCCTGTCGTAAATCTTTAGAAGGTAATTCTTTCTGGTGCAGAATGGATAACATATTTTATTAGATACTTGAAAGGCACATTCTTTTTGTTTCTTTTAAAAAAATTAACAAGTATTCAGACATCTATAATTTTGTACTTCATATTTCCTTATTGTTTTAAGTTCAAGAATAATTTATTTCATAATCTCTGGGCTCAACACACTTTGAACACATTTCAAAGTCACAGGTTTCTTAATTTCACTTCAACATTGAATTCTTTGATAAAAGTTAAATAAGTTGAGTACATTTTTTGTGTCTTTAAAATTACAACTAGATGAGTATTCTGGTTTAGGTTCATTAAGCGTTTGGTAAATTTATTTTAAATTGAAGGCGAGCATCAAAAAAATGCCTTACCTTATATGCTGGTATCAGATTTGTTTTTCATCTCGATTGAAGAACGGTAGCGTGGATTAATGTTAATCTTAGTTCACTAACTCTTATCTATAAAACTTTTTTTTTAAATAGATGCGTTTCGGTTTCCGAGGAGAGCAGTTTTAATTCCGAAACAACGGAAAAGTTTAACAATTCTAAAACTTCTTCAGAATGCCAGGAAATGTTGTTTGTTTTTTAAGAATATATATTTGCAATAAAGATTCCAACCGGCTGAAGCACTGTGTCAGACGTAGAGAATGTTGTGTGCAATTTTTATTATTCAAACATATCAATCACGTTTCCCTAAATATTTATTTTCTCATTTAATTTATCGAAGATTAGTTTAGTGTAGTTTCAGTATATCTTCTACATATTATTTCTTACTTGTGTATATCTAAGTATTTATTCGTTTTTCTTGGTTCCACTTATTGTCATGTTTTCTGCATGCATTCTTTTATTGGTTCTTCTGAATCGAGACATGTGTAGTTCTGCAATTTAAATGTGCTATTTTTTATAGTACAAAACTACCCAACACTTTACAATCTTCATGAGTGTAAAGATCGACTTTCATTGCTGGAAGACAAAAGTTTGTCATCCTAACTTTCACTCATTGACAAATCGTCAGTTAACCGAGTCGCACATAAAACGTGTTAGGGAAGAGGGCCGGACCGAATCGCATACTTGTTAGATGTTAAATACCATTGTATAAAACCCTTGGGAATAACAAGGTTGGACTATTGATTTTAAATTTCGATGAACCAGGTAACAATACATAATGACATAGACGGACTCGTAGAAGAATAGAAGGTGTTGAAAAGCTTTCGTTTTATGTCCTCTTCGTTTTATTCGCTTTCTTTTGGATTCAAGATGCGAAGTCAAATTTGACTATGTAAACCTCACCTGGTCAAAAACGTTTTTATTCAATTATTTTTTTAAGTATGAGTGATCAAGATGACTTTATATTGACATATGAATGTTTTTAATCAGTGTATTACGTCATAAAAATCATTAATTACTTAAATATTTTCGTGTGTAATAAAAACCACACATACGCGCCAGACATATACTAAGACCAGCACCATTGTCAAACTTTGTTTTAGTTTAATTCACCAAAAATAGATCGTTGTGACGGGTGGTGAACGTGACCATCCCTTTTATTACTTAGGTCTTTGTTACTTAGTGAGCAAAAAGAATAAAATTCAACTAAATTATGGTTACAGTAAATGGCACCTTGTGAACCATCATATGTTTTGGCAACCGTATTACCTAATCGGGTATAAAATGCCAGTAAAATGCCAAACAATTATCCGGTCTGTAGAAATAGTACTGAAGTAATTACAAACTTCTAAGTATAAAGCTGTACAATTATGGGTTGGAAATTGTACAAGAGATGAAGAATTTTCACTGAACAAACACTGAAATTAAATATCGGCCAGATCATAAGCAGTGAACCACGCATTTTAGAAAGAGGGTTGGGTAAAATTGTTAAATGGATGCAATAACTTTTGTTTCAAAAAGAAACAAATACAAATTTTTAATGTTTAACATATTAATAAACATTACAATTATTTTGCATATTAAAAAACATATTAATGATGGAGAAAGTCCAAATAAATGTAGCTTTAGAAAGAATCGCAGCTTAAATTCAACCAACACCATAACATGTAAATTGTGAACATATGAATTACAATAATTTAAAATTTAAATTTTTTTGAAATAAGTATAATTCTTTTATCAAATTATAGTAATATCCTTATTGTAATGCGACACAATTTTAAAAAGGTAATCAGAACTATTTTTGAACCACTATCAAATACATCTCGAAATATTATTGAACCTTCCAATATATTTAATTGCAAATGGCCGAATATATTTAATTCCAATGCAAAATTTAAAAAAAGAATAAGTCAATAATAATATATCTTACTTTTTTATATCATTCTTTTATTTATTCATTGTGAATCGGTCCTGAGCATTAATATTATTAATGCAATTATTAATGATTCCAACCTGTGGTAAAATAACACATGTTAGTAATGGCTTCCGCTGGAATTGATATGTTGGTCCTTGTTTACATTCCTGTATGAATAATTGAGGGAATTAAATTGAAGGAAAGGGAAATTGTAGAACCACGGCCTAAAAAATAAACATTTTGGTCGGATAGACATTGTGTGATCTGAGCTTCCTCATTACCGTCACTCATTGTGAATCATCTGCCACTCATTTTGATATTGTCAATACTGTCTCTTCGAATGCGCACCTCCTTGAGGTTTATTCTGTAATTACACATCGACGGATGCATATTGCTTAATGGATCGAAATCTGATTATCTTATATGCTTGTAGTTGCATCCCAGAAAGGACATTCAAAAACTGAACTTATTAACCTCCAAATTAACTGTTAACCGTGCGAATAAAAATATCAAATTTTCATGAAAACATGAAATTTTTCTTCAACAAGTCATGTAAGAAGCAAAACCTATTAGTCCAGTCCCTATTCCATTATTCTCATTATTCCCATGGGAAAAAATAGTAAAATATTTAAACCACAAGATGAACCCTTGGAAGTGGGTAGAGAATAATGATTCTCTACCAATTTTATTGTACAGTACGAAAAGCAAAGAGATTATGTAGGAGATTCTTGCTAAAGGAGAAGTGCTAGTTACATACTTTTAATTTAGTAAATAATTAAGGCTTTCACGTATCTTTCTTTGGTACAGAGTATAAGTACATAAAATAGGATTTCCGGATTATTTTTGTAAGAAAGCAAATATTACAATTTAAAAAATATAGGGAGCTCTTAAGCTATCCTATCATTTTGACAAGAAAACCAATGTTAAATAGGATTATTTCTAATTATTACGGGCTTTGTCTTGAAATGCGTATTGCTTATTTCCATTCTTCTTACATTAACGACATTCTTAACTTAGGCGTCTTGTATTTCGCCAGGTGTGTTTGTCTTCTGATTAGTTGACTGCAACAGAAATAAATACAAGCGAGTCAGAACATGACAACACAAATTGTTTGGTTGTCACATTAACATTTGCCCACACCATTTCGTTTTTTCGTAAAGCGACTTCTCTTCTTGAGAAGTGAATTTTAAGGTTGTGGCTTAGTCGTAAAAAGAATATACACTATATGTTGAAGCATTTTTCTGTAATACGCCAGTTTCTCCGCCAGTAGTTTCTCACGTGACAAAAATATTCTATTATGGTTTTACAAGTTGGAACCAATAGCAAAACAAGTGTCATAGTTGAACAATGGCCCAAAGCGGGACATCCGTTCAGGTTTCTACGAAAACGGGTCAGATTGTCCCCATATACCGTACCTTCTCGAATTACTTAACCTGTTATACTAGTTATTTTTGACATATTGTCTTGATTCGTCGAATCTTAATACCATGGCTACATGAAAGTATGAGTATGAACAGGACGGTTACCCTTGCTCGTGAGAAAGACAGAATGTGAAAGGTTATTTATCCTTTCTTGAAATTAAATGCTTGGCAATATTGCGTTTTCTGCCCGCTTTTTACCAATACTTACTTTACACCGCATTACATACATCAGGAGTGGACCACGGGCGCGTTTCCAGTAGAAGTGAAACCATGGGTCTTAAAACATGAAAACCGTTCTCAAGTGTACAGGTTAAAATGTTACAAATAAACATTCCCACCGATATTTACATGATTATAATATTGCAGTATGATATCAGTGATCCGAAGGATAATTATATAAGTTTCTTATTAGACGTCATCTCGAATTTTACTAAGTCCATTTACTCTTTTTCCTTTAATTCCATTTACTTGTTTCTTTTCATTCTTAGTTTATCATTTTCACTTCAAAAGTCAATTAAAGACAAATCACATTTCCACCCTTTGATAATTATTGCTATGACTTGCCTACTTCCCGAGCTCAAATAACATTCGTTGCTTACTGCGATTTTTTGATACAGAATTCTCCGAATTTATTACCAATCACCACACTCGTGAGAATTAATTGAATTACTCACAAATGTGAATATGTGAATATATGATTTTTTATTTTATGTTTGGGACAACCGTAAAGGGAGAATAAGAAAGACAAAGTATTGACTTACTGGATGAATATTTGTAAATGATCAACCTATTGTCTTGATATTAATAAAAGACAGAGGGTCAGGAGAAAGTCAACCTCACGTTTTTATCAATCACTGCACTTGCTACATGAGAAAAAAATCAAAGGGGGACATTGAATAACTTTCTTGCCTACACTTGAGATATTATCCGAGCAAAATGATGGTCTCAGTGTCCTGCTCTTAATACGTACACTGTTCTAATTCGGTGGGAACCTCAATTTCAAATTATTTTCACAGTTTTAAGATATTTAATATGAGTGCTTCTTCTCCAATGCATTTTTGCTCTCCTAATTTTACATTTGTCTAAATTTGTGTTCACATATTAATGTTACTTCCACAAGAGTTGGGAATGTTTTTCATTGCGTTCAGTGATTTAGGAGCTTTTTATACGAACTAATTCTGAATTTTTTGAAAGGTAAAATTCTACAAAAAAAACGTTGAACGACCTGGGAATGGGAATTCTATTATTCCATCACATCAAATTATTTGACATATTGACAGAAGTTTCTATTTACAAGTCAGAGGAGGTATTGAGATATGCGTTTGTGTGTTACAAATATTCATTCATTCACATGGTCCATTGTTTTTACGCCGATTTGAAAAAAACTCATTTTATGTAATCCATTATACAATAATAACGGTCGTCTGATGTGTTAACCATAACTTTTCCTCTCTAACCGCGGCGTTTTAGTTTCAGCTCAGCCTCCGGGCTTCCAAATTCGTGGGGTTAATCATAGTTATTTACTATCCACCTCTTTTTCCGGTACCATTTTTCGTCATTAAACAAAACCCTGCTTGGAATGGAGTCGAAAAAGAAAGCAGCAAAGAAATAGTAGGCTTCTAAACATAAGCCGTTGTACGCACGCAAACAATGCACCTCGCGTGGCTCAAAACAGAAATGTAACTACTTTTTTTTAGAAAAAAAAGGAAAAATGTGTGGACATAAAAAATTCAAATAAAGTGCCCGAAAAATGACCTGCGATGATTCCCGGTACCTGAGAGTGCCAGGTTAGCAGTATAAATTAAACTAGTTGTAGTAATTTGTATTAAATTGGATACCTAAAAGGCCAGTTTTTGTCAGAATATTACTGAACAATGACAATGCAATTTGGTTTCTTACCTGCTGGTTGGGGTCGATGGGTTTTTATAAAAGAATTGTCATGTTGTTAAACTTTTGTTTGATAGTTTCTTTGGTTGGTTATTTTGGCTTAAAGATGCTAATGAACTTGTCATAATATCACTAATCTCACATTCCTCTCAGTACATGTCTCCCTGGGCAACTGTAAGCATAAGTGGTTTCGTAGGCTTGTGCTGTTTTTCTACCTTTAAAGTTGTTCTTTAAATGAGCCCATTATAGGGATAAGGTGACAGCGAAGTATTTCTATGACGACTTTATCGGCAATTTGACGTTCGATACAGGCAAATTTTTTGTGTTGTCGTAGTTTTATGTTTTACGTAGATTCAAGCCCGTAAAACCTACGTCCTTTTCAATTGAGGGTTTTTTCATTTGTTTCGCCGTTTGTTAACGACTAATCTTTCTGAGTTTAATCTGAGTGTTATAACTCGGTAATTTTTTAAATAACGTTTTAAACAACCGACATGACAAACAGAAAACTTCTAATACTTTATTGGTATTAGAAAGGTGAATAATAATTGGGTTTTGTAAGTACAGAAAAATACGTAATGTGCCTCCCAACGAATTTCAGTAGTACAGATTTAAGTAAAAGCATGTCTTAAATTACTACTAAATTATCTCTTAATATGTTGCACATTGTTTCTGTTAGTTTAAGTTCAAATTTATTAATACAAATTAGATCGAACCAGATCAACGTCAGTTTTAGAAGTATTGTAGTTGAAAAGCAGAACAAAATTTTAGCCTTAAGTTTTGTAATATTGTATGAAGCAGACAAAAAAGAACTAATATCGGATATTGTGACGCCAAATATAGAGTTAAACATTATTATTTTGGTAAATTTATATGGAAACATGTTATCGACCACTCCATTATTTAATTCCCCTAAGATCATTGCGTGTTCTGGGAAAGGTAAAAGGTACAACGCAGCGAGGTTGCCTTGTGCATTAAAGGTCAACGTTAAACAAATATTACACGAACATCTGAGCGAGTTGCCTGCTGATTCATAGACACGTGCATCATTGTGTGAATGTTTTGTTTACATCTCATATTTAGTCTTCTAATATTATAAGTTTTAGTCTTTGAATGTGGCGAAGACTGTTTGTATCATTGCTATTTCGGAGGTGAAAATATCACTGAGGAGTGAATTTTGACAAAATCATATTACGGTGTTCTTGTAGTAGTTGATCAACCAAAGACCTTGCATATAGATGTAATTTCTTCAAATTTTTATTGTAAATGCTATTACTCTAGAGTGACCTGGAAATATTTAAATCATGATCTTGACTTCTTACGGGGCGTGTGGAAGCACATTGAAGTCAAAATGCAATTGGTCGACATTTTAGTGCGATTTTCACATGAATCCTATTTTAGTTCAGATATGATCTCACTTTTTTTAATATTCACACGAAATTGATGCGGAAGTGGAAAAAGGAAATGTACAAAATCTACCTGTTCCTCGTTTTATCAGAATTTCCGTTATCAGGATCGTTTCCGTTTGTTTAGTGTTTCAGGTAAAGATTGGATAGTAAGTATGTGTACGTAATGATACATATGTGGGTCTTAGACGTACACGACCTAATCCGTACAAAGCATTCAACATCTAAGAATTTTATTCTGAGAATTGAACTTAACTATTCGAATTTAAGACGTCGGTCACTGGATTGACTGACTCGTTCAGAATCCGTAAACACGTAAAACAAAACACAAGCAAACAGAAAAGTTTTAAAAATAATTCTTTACATTTATCACCTGTTACATGATTTTTTGTGGTCTTCATTATAGCATTAAAATATTTTTGAAGCACTAAAAGTTCACAAAATTCTCTAAAATATTTTCCCCGCAACTTTCTTCACTTTCCAGAATGGTTTCAAGATAAATTTTTCTCTAGGTTTTCTAAACTGCCTCCCAATCTCCACCAAAGACCAATCTCACTGTCGCTGTCTTTTTAAATTACTTGAGTCGTGCAGTGTTAAATTTTTATAAGGAAAAAACACTATTTTGTTGGTACAAAGAGAGAGAGCAATTTATCGTATAGGGAGTTACTTTATTACAACTTAACCAGTTGTACTTGATATGATATTGGAATACTTGCAATTTATAATGTCGAGCAAGCGACCAATGACTAAGGACCCACTACACTACCTGAATTTTGTATTCTGTGATATGAAAGTAGCGATAACTTCAATCTTAGCCTCACACTGTATGAACTTTCATTGCATCGAAATCATCGAAATTAATGTTTCCCCGCTTCGCCCGGCGTTTCAGCCGTTTTTAACAGTTGTAACTCAAAATCAGTAGACTATCTTGATTAGTTGATACCGTAACGACATTGGTAAATTGGTTTTTCTCACAATCACAATCATATTTTCATTTTTTGCTTTTCACTCAATTTGGCATAAAATGATTGACCACGCTACTTTCTGTTGCACTTAGGCAAAATATTACATTTACAAAATTAGTTAGTTTGTTTGCTTAACAATAAGGAAAGAATTTCATATTGTTTGAATCTTTGAAATTGATAATTGAACATCATTTGAAACGTGTGTTAAGCAGAATGTGCTGTAAGTTAAAGCACATTGGTTTATGTTATTGAAACAGATAACTTTTTTCTAATAGGTAATATTTATTATGCCCAATCACTAGATGCATGAAGGGTCAAGACCAAGATTTGTAACTTCATTTCTTGATTAATTATTAATGTTGACTTAAACCCAAGCCCTATTTATAACCGTTGTGGTCGAATTAATCTTAAATGCAATACCAGGACATACACTGAACTCAGTGTACATATATCAGTGGATATATAACTAGGCCATAATATTGTACACCCTTTTCATTTGTTAATCACTGCAATTATTGTTTAATTGTACCATGAAATATTACACAATGAAATATGTTTGGTTAATATTACTTGCTTCATAATTGTAATTCAAATTTTATTGTTTTGTTTAGGAGTCTGGAGCCGGAATTTCCATAGACGAAGAAGATGGCAACCGGAATAAAAGGTAAGTGAAAAATTGTAGGTCACAAGAAATATAAAATAAAATTGTCTCCACGAGTTCTTGAGGATAATTTGATTTTTCTTCCGTATCTTCTTTCGGATTCTTTACGCGTTTTAGGAAGGAACTTAATTCAAAAATTCATTGTCGCAACTTTTAATTTTAGAGTAAATTGACTTAGGCAATGGTACCTGATTTTTACACGAAAAGTACCAATCGTTGCGACCTGTGTTTTGCAACTTCTTAATCCTTCTGTGAGGAAGAGTTGTTGACAAGGGCCCAAAGATGGGTTGTTTACTATATTTTTGCGTTGTTATATTTTACACATTGTGCATTGATTGTAAAGTAAGAACAAATTAAGAACACAGAATTACGACGATTGTACGTATTGTTGCTTTATTTCATAGTGTAAAAACTTAATACTCATAACCAAGGACTGCTTACAGAAGATTCTACAAATTTGATATTTATTGTACTAATTATTGCCTACTAACTTTTTTAATAATTATATTCGACTAACCAAGTATGACTTTGTAATTTTAAACTAAATTTACAATGTCTATAAAATCAAAAAGGAATTGAAACTATTTCGCGTTCCTAGTTTACCGGACAGGAAAATATTTTGAATTCAATTGGGTAGAACAATTTTATTCTTTTTATTTGTTATTGGTTTAGAAACTTTTACGAATTCCTTAAATGTTAAGCAAAATGAAATGTTATGCCATATTGTCGAGAGTGTGTTTATATCAATAAAATAGCGAGCCATGTGGATTGAACGATAGCATAAAATAAGAAAATAAACCCTTATCACCGGTGAAATTGTCGAACAAATAGATGTAGATACGTGCATATGACGTTATTTATATGTTATTTATGTGGTTTATTCTATTGCCCCATGTGTTACGATTTTAATTACAGGCACACAGAGTATTGTAAAATTAACAGTATTTCTAATTTTTAAGATACTAATCCGTGACTGTGATTTTTTATTCTTCTGAACAAGAACTGCGGTACAACATTTGTTTGCCGAATATTGAAATTCTCAATTATTTTGTATTATTTCTTGCTCCTACACAAATATTCAAATAATAATATAGATATAATTATACTATCTATTATAGATCGCTATAACAGGATTCTGTTGATATCTAAAGCTAGGTTTGATTTTCTATTGTCACTCGATGAATAATTTATGAGTTTTATGATTAGAGATTATGAGTATGAGTTGTATTGACATTATTGGCAGTCTTATTCTTCCAAGGTTCAGAAACTGGAAGTTATAACTTTTTTCTAGTTATAATTATTATATTTCTAGTTTCTACTTTTCTTTCTTAACTGATTAGTAAACATGAATATTATTTACCTATTAAGTTTTATAACCCATTTTATAATAAATTTCCTAAATTTATTTGGTTAGACAGCAATTATCTTAAAATGACTTTTACTACTCTAGAAGAAAATTGATTTCTTATATTATGATAATTGTTGAACTCTTTCTGGGAGTATCATTTGCCGGCATCTGAGAAGTTATATGAGAGGTGATATTAATAATCACATACCAGAATAAAATAAGGACAAGAGTGGTCCCCTAATTGCCACAAAAAATGTCCACATGCGGTTTTGCTGAATAGCAAAGTGCAGCAGAACACATAATTAAATACACCGTTAGGAAATACAATAGTGTTAAGTTTTATGTGGAGTGGCTTATTTGTAATGGACTATTTTATATGTACGACATACGTGGACTTCAAGGCAATATATCTGCAAGCTGGATAGATCTGTCAGACTTGTTCACTCGTATTCGTTTACTGATAAGCACACAATTCTATTAATTTTTGCTTTTACGCTCTTTGCTACGTTTTGGTTCATGACGTAACCCTCTTTCGTGTGACGCTATCCTTGCAACATTCATGACTAGATGCCTCGTGTAGCTCACAGGTCAAGACTGATGTACAGTAAGGGCACGTATTTGATGTGCACCTTTGCATTCGTTAGTTGTTTTGGTACATTTAGGTAGCTGTGTACCTGAATTTATTTTTTCTCCAAATCTTACATTTCAGGAAGCCGTACAAAATTGTTAAATCGTTGTTCTAATTCCATTTAACTCATTGGAGTAATTTAACTTAAGGAGCGCCTTTTTCCTAGGAATGCTATTATATATTTTTCTTGATATAAAAATGTAATTTACGCACAAAAATTGTACAATTACAAATTTAAATTTACTTACATAAATTTGTTGCATTTATTAGGCATGGAAATTGTTACCTAAAACAATTATTTTTGTCTTCAAATTGTTCAGGTGAATTTATTTGACTGGTTGTAACCGACCGGGTGTTTGGTTACCATTAAATTCTGTGTAACATGACGAATTGTCTGATTGCAATTTGATTTATCATGTCGTCGTAATTTCATGGTTTCATAACTCGGATTGTCGGTTAGAAAATAGTATATAAGCACCCATGGAATTGATTTAAATCGACACTACGTCGAGAGAATATATACTGGTACTTCTTAACTCATGTTTTCAGAAAACTTAAAAAGGCAGAAAGGCTGAAAAGAAATGCCTAACGGATTAGTTTCAGTTCATATTTTGCGGTAGGTATGGTTATAATGTCCAGTAGTAAAAGCTAACATAAGTAGACCTCTAAAAGATGACATTAAACTTATTAAAATATGGAGGATTGCGGTGGATAATGACCACTTAATTAAATGTTTTCATGTTCATATTACAAATAGAAATTCAACGACATTTATGAAATTTGTCGTCTTACTTGATTTCTCTTACTTGATTGTAAGAGTCCATTGCGAATATTGAGACTTGTAATAGAATAGGACTGTTTCATTTTTATGAATTATATTTTTGCACTTGAGATCACAAAATTGTAAGATCCCCCTCAAACAAAGACAGTTCCTTTCCATGGCAATTGTAATAGGAGTGTCATAAGAAAATTCAAATGGTAATAGACATGTTTTACATATTTCTGTACTGAGTTAATCAAGTCATTATTCATGTACACCTCGGAAGCCCTCAAATAATATTATGGTGGGATGCTTCTTCACTGTGATGACAAATCAGTATCAATATCAATAAATTGTACAACATGGAAACAGGAACGAACTATCCCAGAACAAGTTTTAGGATGCAAGTTACAGTCGACAAAGAGTGATAAAGAAAATGTTTTTCATGTTGCAAATGTTGGTAACTTAAACCAAATCGAGACTGCTTTGGAACTAATTGGTGGAAAAATTCTATTTTAAAATCTTGAAAATTTGAACTTGTACCGCAAGTGAAAGAGTTCATTCCTATGATTCTTAAACGTGATTTATGAATTTATTCCCAAATAAGGGCCGCCCTCAAATGAAAAGCATTTATTACAGTTACACAAGTTCATAAGCACATCCATTTAAGGGAGAAATAATATCATCAAACCAGGTATCCATTAAGAACCGTAAAGGTGATTAGGTCGAGTTCTGTTGCAAATTTTGCAGCGCACTTAGGTGTTCGATCGGGTTGCTTTAAACGCTTGCCGTTTGTCCGCCTGGTGCCGTTGTTCATAAATTTCAGGTTGGTTTTGTGAGGTACCTTGCCCGGTTTTACAACTTCACAAGTGGGAGAAAGAGCTTATCGAACATGGTATTTTAATACTTATTTTTTATGACACATCTTCTGTATCAGGCAGGCCAAATGTGTTTGTATGTCTGATAAAACTACGGTCAAATCGGGTTCTCTAGTCTTGTATCCGGTACCTGTTTTACAGGTACGTGTAAATATTTGTACGTGCCAGTTGGAAGTGATTTCTTGAGTGTTGAAAGTTCTGGTGTAGGTTACGATTGTGAGTAGGACGCACCAAGTGCCAAGTTAATTTTCATTAAATTATAAATTCGTCGTTTCAGTTCGGATTGAGTGCCAGTCAATCAGGAGAATGGTGACTCCTTTCAAAATTTTATTAGGCATCGATCACTTCCTTTATTCTGAATTGTCAGACGTAAGCGTCTTGAAAGAGGTGAATAGAAATGGGGTCCTGCAAGTGAAATAATTATAAAACCCCTCGATGGATGCAAAAAAGCTGTTTTTCTACACGGAAATGAAGCATTTTTCAATTAGTTCAACTAGTTCGAGTAGTGCAGGAATCAAGCAAAACAGATAGACTTCCCCAAGAGGCGGAATTACTGTTTATTATAGTCAACGTTATTAGATCAAGTCTGGACCGTTGCAATACAGCACCTCTGGTGATTTTAAGAAGCACTGAATTTGTCGACGTAATTGTAAAACTACCTTATTGGTTAAAGAACTGATATTAGCCTACTGTATTATCTCCTGATTCAGTCTGGTGTTCCACTACCGGATTTTATGATCAGCAGGGCACTTGAGTAAACTTCAGATATTTTAAAATCCTGTGACTTATAATGAAACTGGTTTATTTGAAGTAAATTTTTAAATATTCTAAAGTGTTTTTATTCTAATTGCTGGAAACTAGGGGACCTATTTATTTAATTCAATTCCAATGTACCTGTGAATAAGTTTCTTAGAGTCGTGCTGGAAACAATGGATCTGTGAACTTACGTGATACAGAAATGAATATAATACGAACACTGTGTAGCAATCTGGTTGTATTTATTTATATGATGTTTATTTATGTGGTGACACCAATACATTGTTTAGTTTCCTGGATTATTTAACGTTGTCTTCAAAAACGTTATAATTATTGCTTGACTGTTACGATAAATGTCTTAGATTTTCATCCAATCTTAAGTAGGGGGGTAACTCTAAATGGTGAATGAAGTCGGGTGCCTCACTATTTTCAAACGGTTGCAGTAATAACTTTCCAAGATAGACACATAAGTGAATATTTTAATACTGTCTAAATAAGATATTTCTTAAGAGACACTTGGATCTCACATTCACTATGTATATCTTGTTTACTAATATTAGTCCCCCATCACCTATTAACTCATTTTTTATGATTTATTATAAAAAATTGTAATTAATAACAAAAACTGCATTAATTTATAATTATTTAACTAATTATTCTGCAATTAAGAAAACATTATGTTGGAATAACATCATCTTATTCTATCTGATAACCATTTGGTCTGTACCTGACCATAAATTCATTAAGAATGTAGGAGAAGCATTGAAAATTTCAGCTCCTTTTCTTTGAATACCAGCAATTCGTTGCTGCGATCTTAGAATGACAAAAAATACGAATTGAAAAATTATTATGATTCATTTTCAAAATTTAATTATTTATTCATTAATAAGTTGCAGACCTAAACTAAATTCACTGAAAAGTATTTAAACAGTTTGCAGTGTGTGAGGAGTTTGCTTTATCGGCCGTAAAATTGTCTATTTACTTTTATCAATTGCAATTAAGATGCTATCGCGGTTTTAAGAGTAAGACAGTAGCATTAGTCCTAGGCCGAATGTATAACTAACTGAAGTAGGTGAAAGCACCTTGACCGTTTCAACGTCGAAATCTCAAAATGATAAATGATGTTGCAGACATAGACGGGTTATTAATGTTTGATAATTTTTTCCCGAGGGGTTCAAATTAGACCGTGAAATTGTATTTGGCTACCGAACAAGTAGAAATAAAATTTGGTCTATGGTAAGTTACTAGGAGTATATAAGATATGAAAACACCTATCTTATAGTTGAATTTGAAATTTTGAGTGACATTGATTGAGGTTATAACGTCTTTTGTATTTAAATATTTCGTAATGGTTATAATTGTAAGAAGTGTCCGATAGACCATGTTAACCACTAATGGTGGTTTAAACGGCTTAAAATTTTTCTCACAGGAATATTAGATGGCAGACGGTAAGATGACCTACACATACATTGTAGAAGTTGTGTTTTTCTTTTCAAAAAGTTTTTCTTGCGTAAAACGATGCAATTCGCTCCCATTTTCTACGACACGGAAACTTGTGACATGGCCCTCTTGGCAGTTATTAGGACAAAAAACAACAAAAATATAGCCAATTTCTTTCCCACACTTGCATTTCATTTTCTTTATGCAAGTTGTTTTGAATAGTAAGATGTGCAAATCCGGTTTTGAAGAACCTAACTCAGGGTATTATTGTTTCTTCATTGCTAAGGTGCCTGAAAAGGTGGTATCCAATGTGAATGTCAAATACCGTAATCATTTAATATTCTTAAACTGTACAGATAATTCGGATCACAGTCGTAGACACTACACAAGAGCGTGTATAGAGTTACCAACAATATGCGTTGTGTTTCGATTGCCATTAAATATGATTTTCGAATGTTACTATTCAAATACGATTGAAGCAGGTGTGATCCCACAGTAATAAAAATAGTCCATTCCTTATTGTTCAATATATTTGGTTGCTTTTACCATTTCCGCCCACAAAAGAAGTGACACGATAAGACTTAACAAATACTGTTGCTAAACATCTCAAGTCAGTATAAGACTAAGACCAGGCGTATGTACTCTCAAATTAATTGCAGTAATTGAAGTAAAAGCACTTGGGAGAACTGCTTTCATTTGAATTTTAATTCGCTGAACTTTAACCCTACAACAACAATATAACAGTAATGTTAGGCCAATTTAACAGCTTGTGTATATATATATATATATATATATATATATATATATATATATATATATATATATATATATATATAGTGAAAGTATAAAGCTTCCGTAAGTTTTATGTAGTTTTGTGACAATTTTTTGTATTATTCTGCTTCCGGTTAAATTTCGAAGATGCAATAAGAGATATTTCACACGTTTCAGATGTTTCATATTATAAAATGAAATTTAAAATATAATTACCAACATTTGTAATACCTCATTCAGAAAAGAATTTTGAATGTCAAGAAAAAACAGGAAATAGTTATATTCAGGATAATCACATGATAACAGACCACCTGGTGGTTAGGCTTTAACGAGGCCCGCTATAGGGTCATTAATGACTTTTCTTAGATTGAAATTTATTTCTAAGAGACAAAAAACGAATTGGGTCAGACTCGATATAAAGTGGCTAAGCAATTTCTAGGCAAAATGCGTTCGCCATGGTAATTGACCACGCTTTAAATCATCGTGTCCAACGAAAGCAAAGTAGACACAAAAACAAGGCCCTTATAAACTTATTTAAAAAACTTTCGACTCAAAAAAATGTCCATTAGTCAAGTCGAGTTTTTAGTATATTTCTAGACAGGCTCCAGTGCGGAAATCTGCCAAACAACCTAAATATTTACCCATCATCTTTTCTTACTTTAATATTATTGGGTCATACGCCGGAAGTCGAAGAAACAATGGCTTTTCTTTTTAATGCTCTTGGACGTCTTTTTTCGCATTTCGTACATCTCTTTGCACATTAAAGATACATTTCCGTATTTCGAAATAATTACCCTGTTTGTCCAATGCCAAATTTTTTGTGAACTTTGGAGGCCATCATATTCAATATGAACCTTAGGTACTTTTTCAGAATAAATGTACCCTAAAGTCCGTGTTGGTTAAGTGAATAGTTGATGCGAACGCGAACTGAATGAAAAAGTGAAAAGGCGTTAGTGTTGATCACCTGAAAACCTAAACCAACTTGGCTTGACGATGGGATCGGCCTTTTTGGGACCACGCAAGACCTAATAACTAGAGTATAGACCCATGTGCGGAACTGTCGGCTTCACTTGTGTCCGCTCACGCGTCAAGATTCGAGTGGGACACCACAAAGCATCAGGTACTAAGATTTTTAAAAATAAGGTTACTTTTGTACTAACAATGGACACAATGTAAGTAACATCCCCAACTAGAAGAATGTATTTATCCTATCTTTTATCTCTCTCTTTTATCCCTCTCTTTTAGCCTATCAAACCTAAGGAAAATCAGTTGCCTGTTATTTGAAATTAAAGACTCACATCTACGTTTTTTTGACTAATTAGAGATATTCCGCTTACCACTATGAGATCTTATAGACAGTTCTCGTTTTTCTTTCTCTGAAGTGAGAAACAATTTGTCGTAGCATCTTATTAATTTGAATAATTAAATAGGGTGTGTCGTGCAAGAGACATAATTTATCACCTATTATGACTTCGCTTCTTGTTTTTCCATTGAGTGAAGTGCGTGATGCAGTTCAAGTAAGATTTTGCGTTTGTCATATCACAAACAAATAAATATGAAACACAAAGGATCTGTGGAACATTTATTTGCGTTAACCTAGAGTTTTTGTTGTCTATTAATCAAATTTAGTCAATGAATTTAATTAAACGTTAGTATATGCACATATTTGATTGCCACAATTATTTTACTAAAATGTTCTGAATATGACTAAAGTAAATAGCCTGGATTAGTACGTATGAATGAATGAGGAATTAAGTTCTTTGTTCTTTGTTTTTCGTTTTGATAATTCGGTGTTTTTCGTGGTTATATCAATTTTTTTTAATATCAAAATAGAGAACTACAATTAGGATGTAGTATAAATCACTCAGGGTACTTCAGTTTAAGCCGGCTTACCTTCGGTGGGGTAATAATATGGTTCCGCCCTCAAACCCGTTACTCGAAAGATTTAAAGATTATTCTATTATGGAATTTTTTAATTTCATCTCGAATGGTTTAAGTTCTGATCTATTACTCTAGTCATCAAAAGTGGGCCTTATGTCGCCCTTTTCAAAGAATGTTAGCACCCGGGTGTACCCTCGGCATCATTAACCTTTTGTCCTCATGCCGATAGCATTTCATAACCTCGATAAATTTGCTCTCTAGAGGTAAAAAAACATAGACAATGAAGACCGACGTTTTCATTTGTATTTGTGGTAACGTTCTGAAATCTTGTAGCTGAATCAGCTCGCTTACATTTACCTGTAATGAAAATATTCAATGGGAGGTTGTAAATTATTTTTAAAAGTATTTCTATTTTAAAATGGTTTCAATTTATGTACCTTGAGGAATGGAAAAGGAATGAGGACCCCCCAACAAACTCAAACCTTGCAAACTCCTGACTTCTGAGTTAAGCACTTGTGACCATAATTTTATACATCAAAAAAAGGAAGTACTGCAACTTATTTTGGGAAAATAAATGCTAAATGTCGAAAAAGGTTAAGGCCTTTTTCAATGTCACCAAGGTTGGAAACGCAAGAATTCACCTTGATCCTTTCTGAAGGACATTAGAAATTATCAGGCTTTTCCGAAACGAGTTTTTCCTACCCAATGGTATACTGTTAATACTTTCATTTTCAAATGCTCCTGAAATTTTGATTCTTAAAATTGTGTACTATTGGCAGCTGAAGATAAGGAACCTGATAACCGTTAATTGGTAAAACTCAGGGACTTTTTTTCATTTTTAACATCCATTTTCATATATCGTAAAATTCCACTTAGTTTTTTTGTTTTCATAATCACTGTAATAAATCCCTTCTTTTTCTGCTTGTATTTTCTTAGTCTCGAGATGATCATGGCCGCAATAGATAGCATACCAAGGTTCATTTCTTTTCAGTGTAGCGGTTCGTCTTCGTTTTGTATTACTCAATTAAATTCAACCATTGTACTTCAATGCCGTAGTGCAACCAATCGATCAGGACGTATTACATTCTTATTTATTTATTTGATCTCAGTTCGATTCTATCATTTTATCATAACTATTTATTCCTTACTATTGTAGCTTAGGACTTTACTTATTAATTTGTATATATAATAATCGAATGGTGGCGTCAATATAAAACGTGAAATATGAATACTAATGTCCTTTCCGGCACAGCGCATTAAATCAACGAAATTCTTAGATATTATTGGTTACATAATTAAAGAGTACCTTTCGTAGACTTATTCCCACATTAATTACATGTGACAGGAAATTAGGCTACACAAATCTTTGTCTTTCCTACCTCTAATTTCCTCTAAACCTCTAATCCTAGTGTTTGACTGGTCGTGTCTATCACCCGGTATTTATTCGCCACAGAAGGGACAAGTTAACAGTGGAACGGACGGTTGTACGATTCAGTTTACAAAAATGTAATGCAAATTTTAGTATTTAAGTAATTTTTTAGTATTTTATGAATGTTTAATGTGGGGAATATATTTCATTCCATTTTACACCATTACTTTGCTGCATTGACTTTTATAAACCACTTGAATGCGGAGAAGCCGAACAGATATCTAGGTATGCGAATAAATCTCTACCAAATCTTCCATTCTAAATTAGTGTTTAGGCCCTGGCCAATTTGATTGTTTGAAAGATGATTTTCAATATAAATCTTCATGAGCAATGAGTACTTTAGTGGTTTTTATTTTTATACACACAAATACACAGGTTATCTTCGACAACTTTCGGTTCTGTTTTGGCTTAATGGATACCGGATTTCACTTTCTCCTTTCGAACTCATTTTTGAGTTGCGCGCAGTGATATAGTGTTTCCGAACTACATAGATGTTACCAATCGAACTTGTTGAAATTTTGAGCTCATCTTTCTTTGGTTGGCACAGTAGGGTTACTATTTCGTAACTTTTGTTATGGTCTTAGTTTTTAATGTTGCTTTGTAGTACATTGTGTTCGATCAAAGGTAATTACTAAAAGCTACCACTTACAGTTTGCAGTAAAAGCAAGAGTTCTATATTTTCTTTTCTTTTAAATAACTACAAAATCTAAATTTTTGTCGACTGTGTTGATAAACTCTAAATTAAAAACGATATTGTGTTAATGATTACTTCATCTTTTAGGTTCTCCAATACATGAGTATCACGCTTCTCGGTTTCAGCTGATGTGATCTTACGATCTGTGGGGTCACGTCGGCTGTATGGTTATTTGACAGAAAAAGCAATTAACAGCAGTTAAGTCCTCTTCGTGTGCAGAGGAAAAAATCGAAGCAGCAGCTTAGTTTTCTTTTGATTTTCGAACAACAAAAGACACTAATTAGAGATACATTAGGTACAAGTACTCTTACAATAATTTTTTTAAAAGAACGGTATTATTCATATTCTGACGTCGCGTTTTCACTTAAATCTCCATATGCAGCTCCTGATTCGCGTAATGTCAAACGTTTATGTAACTGGCGTCATTATATAACCCATTAATGACTTTTTCTTTTGCTAAAAACAATTAATACTGTAATATTACAAGATACATAATTATTTTTAGAAAATAAAAGTGAGACGATGTAACTTTATGTTACTGCAAAAGCGGTAAGAAAAGTAAAAAACGACCTAAACATACGTACAGTCGACCTTAATTTAGGTCGAAAACTGAAATACCTATTTCTAATTTCTGAAGTAATTTATTTAGTTTTATTTATTTATCAATTGCCCGCGATATATTTTTGAGGTTAATATTTTTTTATTACATAACTCAACGTTTCCTTTCCCTAAACGTTATATAAAGATGAAGCCGAAATTAGACATTTAACTTTGGTGGCCAGATCGATTTGTGTTACACATATGTATGTATATATTTCAACTGCCTTTATGGTTAATTAATGGCGGTGGTAATAATTTAAAATTCTCACCAATGAAATTAGATTGCACCTACCACTTTTGAAAACGACTTCCAGTGTAATTGGTCCATATTCAATTCGGTACACATCATAAAAATTAATATTTAAATTTTGCCTGTCATTTAAACTAGGTTTATGACCAGGGAAGAATAAAAAATTAGCAATCCAAAAAATAACAGTAATATAGAAGTGTAGGATAGATCAGTGACCCCAAATATTGTAAAATTAGTGTAAGTCAATTACCGTACCCAAAACATTACTAAATATACAGCGCTTTATTTATGTAAACAAGTGTTAGCAAGTTTTAAATCGTTACGGTCTATCTGTTTTGTGAAACTGAGAATTAAAGAAAATTCTCTATAACCCAATAGAACCATCAAATTATTCCAAAGACCTCCAATTACGAATCTAAACGAAGTGATCGTCAACCTAAAATAATTTGAATTCACTTACGCAAACTGTATTTTATGGATGATGGTAGCGTTCCTTTATCTTATGTTACAAAGGACTCGAAAATCTAAACAATAGTTGACATGCACAAGTCGTTGGCATTCCACAAAATCATTACTCATTAAGGGGAAATCAATTTTGCTAATGGTTGGCCCAATTAATTCGAATAACAACGACAACACATGCTCGGTTGTTTTCCTTTTTCCGTCGAGTCACACTACCATTAACGGAATCAAAAAGAAAAATGGAAATCATTGAGCTGATTCCTACGCGAAAATTGTTTTCCCGTAATTTCCATTTCGTTCTGATTTGAATTTGATTAAAGGAAGATTTACTAAACAGAAACTTTCCACTGGAAAGTGATAAATAGACGACACAATTTTCAAAATGGCGGATGCACATTAACCGACAATGAGATTGCGTTTAACGAGAGATTCCAATCGCCAGATTCGGTGGACACGGCTTGGGTCAGACTATTTAAAGGTCAATTTCGGCCAAATCTAAATACACGTTTCTTCTAGGAAGGAATAGAAAGTTTCGGGTCACATTTTCATTCAAAGTTGTACTTTAAAAGGAACTTTACGAGAATTGAGCGCGGTGGAGTCGTCATTTCGTTTCTTAGTGATGTTTCTCCAATTTCGGTATTTATTGGATAAAACTTTCGTTACGAAAAAGTTGGCCCACAAACGTAAAAAAATTTGGTATTTTAAATCTCAATAATTCTTAATATATATTGAATCAGAAACAATTCTTAAAAACAACCTAAAATGAGCGGACTAGTCGATTAAGTATTAACTTCTTATATTCATGTTTGTGTATTTTATACATAATTTGGTACATAATGTTCATTTTCCATATTAGTTTATGACTAGTTTATTTTGAGTGCTGCGAGTTTAACAAATTTGTATGTTAAAACTTGTGTGCCATTGGTTTTTATTAGTGTCATCTAAATTTCACGCATCTTAGCCTTCGTGTTCTCGAAGATTAATGGTTATGAATTTTAAATCGGTTTGATGTTAACTGCTCATAATTGTCATAAGAGCTGGACTGAGGAATCGCACTCTTCTGCGACCGGATGTGGAACTCTTGTTTGTTTTGTAATTGTTGAATTATCATTTCAAACGTTGTAGTTTCATGTTATAAATTTTCTAGCTGAACCTGACAACTCAAAATTAAAATTTTTCTTATTCTCTCTCAATACTTTTTAAAATATTTTATTATTATAATTTTATTGGATTTCAATATTAATCGCGCAGTTTTCAAGCATTTCGGTTGAAATCATCAGTTGAAAATCATGTGTACCTACTTTGCTCATTCAAACCGTCTCCCGTGTTTTTATTTTGTTCTTTTCTTTCCAACATGTGCACTCTACATGTGATAGGACTCACATTGTGTTAGTGTCAGACAGGAGAAAAATGTGGTGCATCAAGTATTTTAAGCATATTCAAGATAAACTTTGTTATTATGGATTCTTGAATTATGAGCCAATTGTCCCTATAGTAACAAATAGTACTTAAAACACTATAATATCTGACTTGCTTTCAGTAAGGGAGTGAGCTGATTAAAAGAATTAACTAACTAATAAGGGTTGATTTCCTATTTTACTACAGCCTTGCTGAAGTCATTTTTTCACATCCTACATTCAAATGATTAACATCACACTTGTTTTTTTAGAGCATGCATAATAATTTGTAGGCATGTACAGCACAGAGACGAACTTATAATAATTTTAAAATTTTAATACCAAACGTATTGGTTACTTTTTTATTTTTATTTTTTCTTTTTTAAAATCTTACTAACCTTAGTTTCTTATAGACAATTACATTTTTAGCTATGCATTTATGATAACCTGACATCATTGCACGTAATTTGATATTCTATTACTTTTTAAGTGCACATTGAAGTTATGATATTTCCCATTGTTCATTACATACAATAAACATGGTTCACCAACTGTTAGAACTGTTAGATTGAAGTTGAATATTTTCGGCAGACGTTGTGCAATATAGGGCCGGTCAAATGAGGGGCGCCGCCGATGAATAGGTTAGGTACTGTTCAATTCAAAATTAATTGTTGTTTACGGTCAAGTTGAGGTTGATCGAAGGTATGGTTGATGGGAAATATCAATTTTATTTATTTATTTGCAGTTTGAACGGAACGGTTTTCTTTTCAGTTGAAAAGTCTGCATTACGATACCACCCAGAATTAAATTGCAATTTGGTTTTAAATTTAGTCAGAACCATCTTGTCTTTCGAATAACCTGATTTACACGTCGAAAATAAAATAAATGGGCAGATTCTAACTGAGAATGATGAATCATGAAAATAAGAGTACTCTGCCTGGGGTGTACCTTTCTCCTTTTAGACTCACGACTTATGAAATGGTCGAGTGGTTCACTAAATTAGCAATTAATGGATATTAGAAGCTTTAGACATCATAGCTTCTCACTCCATTACGAATGATAAAACAATATTTTGCATATTTCACTCCAAATTGCAAGGGAAATATCTATTCCTATTAAAAAAAAATGCATTGTACTCGGAAGTTGGATAGCGACCATTCGATTATGTAAGTGAGTATCAGGTTGTCAATTGTTTCTCATGTTAAACCATAAATAAACATATTCTTGGCTGCTTCTTCACTGCTTTTGGAAATTGTCTAAGAACAAGGTTCATTGTATTTATAGAGGGTTCAGAGTGCCAATGATTCGGCGGTTTGCCTTTGCAATGCTTTAACCAAGGCAAAAAACGAAATATTTTCCGTGTCAACGCTACTCACTTGCGATATCCAACACCCCGTGGTGTTGAGTGTCACGTTCATTTGACTTCAATCACTGAACTCAAAAGCCTCGACCACATCGAACGAGTGATTGACTTCAATTCGGTTCTGGTAGCGCTCAACTTTTTTACACTTCCGGCACAAATCGTCCTTTTCGATAATGAATAGATTTCTGTGACATTTATTAAAGTAACAGAAATTAGGTGAGTAATTAGTTCCGCGGGTATGTTTCACATTTGATGCTACGTGCGAACAAAAGATGATTACCGCAGAGTGTTAGGCAGAAATTCACACGGTCGGCCTAATGCCAAGCCCTGTAATTTCTAATACACTTTTAGTCTTCTCGGACCACTTTCACCCGTCATCCAATTTCCTCTGGGACCCGATGGGTGATTACTCCGTAGAGTGAATTACTTTCCAGGCCCAACGTAGTACGTTGAAAGAAACATATAGCCATGCAGAAAGAGGGACGGTAGTCCATCTGAACTTCTTTAAACCTCCCGTGGTAAAGAATTCGTTTGAAGGTCCAAAAATGGCTCAAACGATCATTTAGAAATGATAGTGCAAATTTTTAGAAGTTACGACTTCTGATTGTGATTAACATTTTATTTGACACTTAGATTCTATTCTGAAAAGTTGAAATAACTTACCTATGTTAATGAGATATGGATACCACGGCATATATACTAAATGCAATTATATATTTTTATGTATATTTTTTTTGACTATCACGGAATAATTAGATCAATTTTATTATTGATTAATTTATTGTTTTTAATTGAAAGGTTGCATATTATCTAAATTTTACAATCATAAGTAGTCTTTATATGTTTTTCATTAATTTTTAACTGCCTAAATTCCCACGACGTAAGATTTAAATTATGTGTAGTCGAATTTAAAACGGAAAATAACGGTAAAACGACAGTGACCGTCCTATTGGAGTGACCTTTACAAGACGACAAATTAACTACTGATGTTTTAAAATTTTACGACGAATTCAGGAACCTGTTGAGCTAAAAATAAATTTCTAATAACACTATGAAAAAGTAATATATATCATCCTAGTGACACTAAGAAAGTGGGTTCACAGTTTTTGAATAGGGATTTAAGGAACAACGTA
Source organism: Polyplax serrata (assembly GCA_037055365.1). Taxonomy (NCBI): domain Eukaryota; kingdom Metazoa; phylum Arthropoda; class Insecta; order Psocodea; family Polyplacidae; genus Polyplax; species Polyplax serrata. Next base: position 1,355,791 of record JAWJWE010000037.1, on the reverse strand, counting down.
ACATCAAAATCTTTAAAGAGGAAGTCTTATGGATTCTGAGACAGAAAAGACTGTCCGCGTCGTATTTTATTAAAAAAATTTTCGAGATAAAACATTGGTGCAGCAAATTATGTATCAAATAGAAACCTATAAGTATGCAGCTACGAAGAGTAATATAAATACAAAAAAATCGAAATTGAATGTAAAAAACAATGTTTTTGTTAAGTATTTTCGAACAATTGTGTTTTAATCAGCTCTGCATCAATATCCCACATTCCAATAACGCTGTAAGTAAAGTAAATTGGGATTAATATGCGGTATCCTTACACAATTGGGTATTTTTTATTTATTATTGGTAATAATATAATACTATAAAAATTCGAATTCATATTTCGGTATTAAATAAAATTCTGAATTAGTTTTTTGAATATTGCGAATATATATTTATTTTTTGCAAAATCATTTTATAATACCAACAAATATCAAAACATTTAGTAACAGTGTGTTTCACGTGGCAATATTCTACTGTACTAAGGTAGTAATTCCCTGTCCTTCGGGGAGAAAGAAATTTAATGTTGTATGACCTCTCAAGGGTCAGGGGCGGAAATGCAAGGTAAAATAGCAGTGCCTTTCTGATGGAAAGTGTTTGAACAATTAGTGAAATTGCATAACTGAACTCCTAAGATAATTCGATACATTAAATTATTTTGGTACAATTTCTCATTTTCCCACTCTCATTTCGCTGCCTTTGGCTCTTTTTTGTTTCACATGGAACATCGTCTCCTGGTCGTAGGTATTTGAACTCTTGCTACTGCGTATGAGCCAACGAAAAATGATACTGGAAATTAATGACGTATTACAATTACGCAATTACATTTTCTCTTTCGCAGAAAATTTTGCGTCACGAGCACGGAAAAATAAATGAGGCAGCTAATTTTCGGTTTGTTGTTACAAAAACACAACAATTTTCACAGTTACGTGTTACGTGTTTAAATAGGAATTCCTATGATTTTAACTATGTGAATGTTCAAACAAACTGGTATATGGGAACGATACGATACGGGTGAGTCCCAGAAACCGCTTTCGGGAGAAGCCATTTTCATGTCTCCTATGTATCTAAGGCGTTCATAGTAGCCTTCTCAGGATGATTGACATACATTTAACGCCTTTGGATTAAGATCATTTTAGGTTCAATATCGAATTGCAGTCACTTCTTACAGGATCTTAGTCGCTTTGCCCAATTGCAGGCCTCCCTCGTCTTCCCATTTGAGTACCCCAATGATCATGAACTCAATTGTGCCTCAATACAGACTCAGCTTAAATAACTAACAGTAAAAACTTACACTTTAGTGTATTGGAGTGATAAATATTGATTTGCAATTATGACGTACTCATTCCCATGGGAAGTTTTGCTACTTTTACGAATTTACCAATTTAGCTTTGTTGTATTTTGTGATTTATTAAAATGTGCCACGATAAAAAGAATAAACCTCATTTCATTCTTTTCATGTAGAATTTCTCTTTCATCGAACCGAGCAAACGATATGTTTATATGACCGTTTTAACGAGAGCTACTTTTATTTGTACCTGTAATGATCAAATAATTAGCATTGCATTTGAACGTAGTTCATCATGAGATTTTACTTAATCTTTTTTTAAGTGTTTGTCTATTCGGATGAAATCATTTTGCACTCTTCCAAGTTAAAATCTCCGATCTGATATTCATAGATTTGTTCGTATTTGCTACAGGAATTAGTATCCGTAACGATCCTAGGATTTTGGCTGTTCTGCTCACGTTCCGTTATTTCATAAATAAATATAAGTATGAATTTCATATAAATATAAATAGTTGTGATGCATTTTCTAAAATTACTCCACTAGTCGCTCTTCTTTGTTTGCGTTCGCTCCATGAATTGGTTACGAACACTGAGAATGAAAAGACTACATTGAGAGAAGTTTTCACATGTTTGTTGCATAGTGACACACAATGGTTTTTACTTAGTTTGACATTCTCTATGGATGTCTAATAAATTGTTGTTCTCGTTCGTTCGTTCGGTGGACCCTAGATTTTCATTACGTTGAGTAGGTTTTAAATACACAAACTAGTTACAAGGAAGACACTAACGTCAGAGTTTGTTATACATGTTTTATTATGTAGAGGTACGCTTTCAATATTTAATTATGTTTGTTGAATTGAAGTACAACGTTAACAAAATCAAGAAAAAAGGCAAACTTTCTATTAATAATTTGAAAAATACCGTACGATAACAAATTGTTACTCTAAAAGTATTCAAGAAATCTGGATATCCATCTCTGCGAAGAAAAAACCAAGTGAAGATTTATTAAAATAGTGGTCGAACAGTTTGCCAACTAATAGAAATTGCCGGTAGTAAAAATTCGAGCTGTGTTTACAAACAGATAAAAATTAATTAAATACGGCATATAGTAATTATTACTATAATTATTTTTTGTTTTGTGTATGTTAACAATGAACAATTAAACACACATGTTTAAGTTCGATGTCTGGCGTTCACAATTGTTTCCTTGTTCTCCATCTAATTGAAGGAACTTGGTTTACCTTATTTTCCAAATAAATTTTCAGCGGCTTATTATTACCTTTACTCGTTGTGTAGTGGAAGTTCAAGGTGTTGCGTTTTTCTTTTTTTTTATTTAAATAGTAAGTGGAAGTCTCGTTATCACCTAATTTCGTACTTATTAGCCAGAATAGTACGAATACCCTTTAGGTACAAAGGACATGCATTCAAATTAAACTTATGTTCTAAAAGTTCAGTCACATTATTTTGTGGTAGCTTATTTGACCTTTGTAATTGTGATGTAAAATGCGACAACTCACGTAGGCCACTGTTCTCAAGCAAACACAAAAAGTTCACATCAACGGGTTAATGGCTTTTAAACGAATATCAAACAGTTACCATATTGATTTTTTCCGAATGATCGTGTCCTTTTGAAACATTTGGAGCACGTGTAAAACTGGCTAATATTTGGGGTCATATTGTTTGTGTCCAGGTCGTGGCACGTGTCCGATTGCCACCCATTTCTTAATTCTTTCTTACTACTTCACTTCCCTGTCATCGTATGAACTGAAAAGTCATTTACACCATGGAATTGGTATCCCGCATTTCTAATTTACGGGCCATTGCCCATTGATTTGTATGTATATTAACAATTTAAGCGGCGGATTACGAAGGCGTATGTTTGAAACCATTTCGTAGCAATCAATAAATTTATTTATTTAAATTCGTCTCTAGGATTTAAAGTACCCGTCTGATGTGCTGTACATTGAATTCGGCCCCAAAGAAGGCGTAGTTTTCCGGGCGGCTGTCAAATCGAATTGAAAACTGTTTGGGAGGAGATGATGCTAACGTCTGCTCTTCGTGGACTTGTACCTGAAATTTTTGTCAGAAGGATTTGATTAGGCAAAACGGTCGTTGTGAATGCTATTAATATTTAATTTAACGAAATAAAAATACGTCCTTCTGAGTCTTTTTTCCAAAAACAGCGTAACGTTTTCCTAGAATATCAATCCAATGATTTATAATTTGGTGTTCCACAGTAATGGCATGAAATTAAACAGGTTTGGAAAGGAAAACATGTATTCTTGCTGAATTGTGTTATTGTTTCCCTTTATCTAATATTTTATACAAAAAAAATCAAGTAAATCTTTAAATTATAAAGCAAATACTTGGCAAACTAAAATATTATGTTCATGTTATCAATGAAAAATTGACCAATTAACGAGTTAGTGAATATTTAGGGTACGCAGTTATGAAGTAACTAAAAAATTATGTTGCCCATGAATGCCAAACAAAATTTTATTTATAAACATTTATCTATTACACTAAGTAGCGGTGCACCTTGAGAAAGATTTGATAATTCGCACGTTAGTTTTTTACATTTGACTACTATGTAGGTCATTCAATTAATATAACATCAATTGTATGTTTTTTACTTGAAATGTTGTATCGATGCAACACAAATAGATGAGGTTTAATAAAATAATTAATAATAAATTTTCAAATTTAAATTGTGAACTAAATGACTGATAAACCATAACCAAATTCTGTAACCGTGCACACATTTGAAACATCAAATTTGTTCATTAAATATCAAACCAAAAATTCGTGTAACCTTATCTCTATTGTAATATCTAAAGTTCTAATTATATTTGCTCTATTTTTTATGCTTAAACCTGTGAGAAAAGTGTTTGATGAATGATGTTGAATGTCTCAGATAAAGACAAGGCTGAACTTATACGACTTGGGATTGTGAATGTGTTAAGTTGAAGTTGCAACACTAACGTAACTGACAAACACTGTTCCTTCATTCGAAAAAAAAAATATGCCTTTGTAAATTGTCTACGAGAGAGATGTGACAAGATGGCACCAATGAGATGAAGGATAGTCAATCACTGTGATACATCAACAGAAGGGACAATGTGGCCCGCTACTTTGGTTTTGTCTTCAACGTAACTGAATTTTATTTTTCATTTTTTTTTTCAACAATTTTTCTAACGGTTTTCAATTTTTTGTTTCTTTCAATGGTTTCTTTCTGCTAAAATACTTCACAACCTTTTCTATTTAATATGACGAAAATTATCTGTGAACCTTCTCTCTGAATTTATTCTATCGATTTTGTGTTACTGTGGTTCACCTTGAGGCTTCCATATAGTATTCGTCACAGAACATGACTATACATTTACCATACATATCTGTATAAACACACTTATTATGAGAACAAAATTACGCGATTAAAAGAAGATTTCACAGTACTGTTTCTCATTTACTTGAACTTCAGAAGAAGTTTGCAATTGAGTATTGGTTTGCAGTACTCTGACGTTTCAATAACGTATTGACTACAAGTATTGATTGAGAGTTTGCAATACTCTGACGTTTCAATAACGTATTGACTACAAGTATTGATTGAGAATTTTTATCCTTTAAGAAATGGGTTACTATTTTCATTTCACTTCCAAATGTATTTTTTTATTTATTTATGCCATATAAAAAAATGAATGCTTTCTGTCGAAGGTAATCAAGTCTCATGCATTGCAGGTCGTCTTCTCCACAACATGTAATGAATAAAGGTATTTAAAAATTTCAATAAACGACGAATTGTTTTGCATACTTATTATTTTATTGTTTGGATTAGATGTTGCCAGTGTCGTAGGACAAAAACCAAATAACCATTTGCTACGTGAAAACATCTATAAGGTGGAGAGCTATTATGCAATCAATGCAGCTAGTGATTATTTTTTATGAATTATCACGGGACGACATCTTTTTTCGTTATGTCAAGCACAAGTTAATGCGCGAGTGTTTTAACATATATTAAATTCCAGGTAAGAAGGGAATCGTTGTGAACTGATTGGTAACCTGGCAAACCACTTCAAATTGAAATTTTTTAACTTTAAATTTAACGGGGAAGTTTTACCTTACGAGAAGTTGTTTAATTCTAATCCCGAGAAAACTATTGGGAAATTTCAAAATGTTCTTTGTAACAGTAACGAGGGAACACTGTTACAGAGGGAACCGGTCACGAACCTATTTCAGTGAAGGCATAATTTCGTATCTGTTGGGATCATGCAACTGTATGAGGTCGTTACCCTTGGAAAATTGCAGTATTCAACGTTTGTAAACTCGGCTTTTTTCCTTACGTTTTTCGGTTGTTATAAGCCTCATCCCCAATTGTCTTCCCCCATATCTGGTTGTACACCCTAACCTCAAGTGACTGAATTTTGTTAGTGTAATCTGACTGTGTTTGCCTGTTTTGCGAGTCGTTTTATTATATAGTGCACTACACATTTATTATTTAAAGTTCTAAAAAAACAATCAAAAGTGAAATTTGCTAACCTATTTAAAATTACAATGGCTTTGTACTCATCAACGATTAAGCTATGTCTTCAAATAATTGCTGTTATATTACATGAATAATTACAATAAATAACTGTTTTGTCTGGTATTAACTAACTGTAACTCATTGTTTCTGTTATTGTGTTCTATGGAAATTTTCTGATTTTATACCTCTAATTAATTATAGACGCAAAGCAAGACGAAAGTCTTTATCATAGATATTATTGCCTGCAATCAATCATACAATATAAAATTTTAAATATTGAGAACAGATTATTAAAGGTAAACGTTTTGAAGAAATCGATTCCTGGAAAACATCCACAAAAAAGGCTTTTGTAATAATTGTCAGAATTTTTTTATTGCAGTCTGTATAATTTTCAGATATTCTTATTTGAGCCAATCCCTATTATTTTTTTTTATTTTTTTCCATCCTTTTATGGTTTAAGAATAAGTCTTTGTTTGCCCTCTCCTTTGATCAATCAAGAAGTGAAAATCCCATAATCCACTTTATTCAGTAGTATTGTCCCTCGTGAACGGAGTGACGTTTATGGTGGACATATTTCTTTGGTTATATGAATCCTTTTTATCGGGTAATATACCAGTTTTCGTTCGAAAATAAGGTTAACATTACTTCTGCTTGTTAAAAATTAACAATGTACACTGAAAGGTATAGTCAGCTGTCATATTATACGAATACAGAGAAACCCCCGGTGGCCACGATCAGTAGCTTATGTGAAGCAGATTGTAATTTCAGAATAGAGGTTGACGTCAAGATGACTCATTAGAGTACTCCGGCAGGGTTCAACTCAATGCTCGGCCCGCGGAACCCCTGAAAATGCCTTCCACATTTAATATTTTTGCATTACGAACCATATAAAGCAAAAATTAAAAAGGAAAGGTGGAACATCTTAACAAAGACATCTTTCACCTGGGTGGAGGTGAATCACGCCAGTGAAAAAAGAGTTGATTACAATACTTTCCATTTTTAGCCAGCTGAAAGATCACCGTTAGAACAGTGAAAATAGTCGGAAGTTTCATCTGACATGATTTTCCATTAAGTTACGGAGGCATTTTATATGCTCACATGGCTACGGTTACGCTGCCAGAAACCTTAAACCCAGAACCCTTATAACATCATAGTAAAAAAAATTGACCATATCCGTTAGTCGCTGAGACTTCCTGGTGGAATTATTGATGACGGATTTTGTATCACTTTTGTGTGTTTAGGCTAGTTCATAGGGCAAAATCATCAACGTAGTTCATCCAACTGACATTTACCCCAAAATGTTTTGTAACTGATGACGCCAACGTAATGGTTAATTGATTTTTAAACATCCTCATGGCATTAGACCCGGAGCGGTGACGTGGCCTGTAACGGTGATTTTTTTCAAGTTTGTCATTTTTCTTGGCACTTCTTAAACTTCTTTAAAATTTAGACTATCTGTTTTTGGATGAGCTCTATGCCAAGTATTAAAAAGACGTCACAAAATAAAAGAACTGTCAATCGAAACTAATGAAATTAGCGACCAAATGTAGTTTGGTTATGAATGGTAGTTGGAAATTGTTGCGTAATGGCAACACAATTTTTTTTATGAAATTAGGTTGCACATACTCGAAGCCTTCAAACCTTATTATTTATGTAAATAAATAGTTTGCTTAGGTTCCAAGTACCGTTTAAAACCGTGAAATATGTTAATTTATAAAAGTAACTGCACATTGTGTCCCTGACTTAAAGGTTCAGTCAACCGTTTAAGACAGACCCAAATTTTGTGGGGCTATGATAGAGAGGACTGTTTCTTATACATAAATGTAAGGTCCATAAGGTTTCTTGTTTCTTTTTACACTCAAGTTAATCGAAATCCATTGTATTTTCAATCCGTTGTCACGATTATTGACTACAGCAGGCAAAGTTAACCAATTGAATAGAATGGTAAAATTATGAACAAACTTTTAAATTCAGTATGAAACAGTATGGAACGGTTTTTTAGAAGGGCATGCTTTTTGTCATTTTCTATTACATTTCATTAGTTCAAAACATTTTAAATCATATTTAATAAAGCACCCAATGGGTTTTGAGGCGTGAGATGCCGCTTTTCAGTAAGTATGCCCTGTCAAAGTTAATTTTTGTGTCAGTACAGTCGCCTCCGATAAAAGTACACCTTATTATCACTAAGCAAACACATTTAATTTGGCTTAATTAGACAGGTAGCATTATTGATTACTTACGACGACATTTCTCCAGCCTCATTAATTGTTTATCAAATAATTGTGCTGCTTATATTTTCAATAATTTACTTTACGTTTCACGTGTTTAAGCCACTCTTCTTTTCTACCTGACAGAAAGCTAGGGTCTATTTTTTCCTCTAAGATGTTGGAAATAATCGTAATGTCTTTCACTATCCTTGAAATTCTATTTAAGACCGCATTGGATTTTCACTATATTGCAAGGCGGAAAGTGTGTTGGAGCAGGTACTTGACTGTTACCTGCATTAAAACAAAACGGTGATGTAGATAGATTTTCACCGCATGGGAATTGCTAACAAGTTATTCTCTTGTTTAATTTCAGGTGAGTCTCGATTGTTCAGACTAGAAAGTCTAACGGGGGCGAAAGCAACACCGGAGGCGTTCATTGAAATAGTGCTGCGGTGTTGATGGCGGCGGTGGTCGGGTCATTACATAAATAACGGTAAGGTTTAGAAAGTGGTTCGGAACCTGACAATAACAGGGGCTGAACTCTACCAGCGAGATGCCACAGGAAATAAAATCAAATTGTCATGAGGAGTGGTGCTTTAATACCCGGGTAAGCTTAGTGGTTAGAATTAGTTGCTACTCGGGGGAATAAATTGGCTGATCCTATTACAATTAATTGGCACCGGATCGGTGAAGAAAGTAGCCCAAAGGTATTCTGGACTCTTCATGGTGCGAAGGTGAAAGTTTACGTGGGTGATGGACAAAATTGGTTCGTACAGTAAACACGATGTCACTTGAGTATAATCTTTTGCCAAAAGACAATTATGTGTTGATGCTTAGATGAGCCGTTCAAGAGTTTAAATATATGTTATTTCTTTCTTCCCCCACCTGAGAACTTTTCTTTTGTCGGCGCAGAATACCCAAAGGAGATCGGCGGCATTCAAATTCCGTGAATGATGAATTGCCTGGCGAGTCTTTGAGTGTACGTAAATCTATAATTTTGAACTAAACACTTTCAAAATTGGTTCATCTTTATTTTATTATTTACAAGATCAGGTACAAGGTAGAGCAGTCCCCACATGGTATGGTTGCCCCGGGCATGGCTGCAAGAAGCGAAATCTCATCTTCACGTCGGGTCATGTTTTTGCTAGATACAAGTATCTATCATGTTATCTTTGACTCAAGTTCAAGGTACAACAATAACTTTGTTTCGAATTTCAGTATACTTGAGCCCGGATCGCAACCCTGTGATCGAGTATCATAAGCAGCGTATTCTGAACTTTCTTTTTAGTGGGGTACTCTTTACACAACTAGCCACCTGTTAAAAATTTTCTTTTTCACGTTGACTATAACAAGAACAGCTTAGAAAATTCAATGTCTTGCTATAGAATTACGTAGCATAATATTAGTTACACCCATAATACTGAATCATGTTTACAGAACAAGCGTCAATTCGAAAGCACAGTTGCCAGTTCTTCAAATGTAAGGTACTTCAACCCTTTCATGGTGCTTCGTTGTTCAACCAAACACTGTTTCGTAAAATCCAGAATCGACCAGAATAGAACAGATCAGGTTCAGTAAAAACGTGACACCGAAATTGAAATCCATAGATTTTTCTTGGTTTGCAGGCAACCATGATACTTGTGCCACCCTCATAGTGTCAATTTCCCCCATTGAATTTTGATTTAAATAACCTTTCGGTTTAAATGCACTTGTTTTGTAATTGCCTTTTTCTATATTGTCGGTAAAGTATCACGGTGTGCTGTGTTAAATAATAAATAGTAAACAAATTAAAACTCTCAATTTGAATACCTACACAACCACAAAAGAGTCACTATATGTAGTGTTTCACATTAATAATGAATATTACATTAATACATTTTAAGTACCAGCGTTAGCTTTTTCAGTGCCAAACGAACTATGTAGAATACATGTTGTCCCCGAGGGGTGGTTTTAATTACGAAAGTGGAGACAAGTTCAAACTAGTCATTACAGGAGTTCTATTTGAAGGTCACTCGTACTATAATTGCCCATGGATCTGTGGGGCCTTATCAGAACCACCTTTTCCAAGAACGGTAGCTGAGTACCCGCTTAATATACGGTAGTATGCCCGAAACTCAATACGTGAAGAAGAAAATCGATACCTGTGTGTTTGTTCGTATCAACAATCGTATAACGAACGATTATCGATCAGATATCCATCAACCCAGGAACATTTAAATAAATCAATCCGTACAGCGGCATAATTGATTTTTAATTTAAACGTGTGTGTGACTCAGGTTATGACGATTCAATTTTCGAATTTGTTTTTGTGAGGGGACAAAGACATATCCGAGTAAATATCATTTTGTATTTGAGGAAAATTACTCAAATCGGTTGCTACGAATTTGTGTATTTTGACACCGTAGCACTGAAAGCAAGTTAATGGTACCAATGTGAACTACAGCAGCATAACGTACTGCCATTACATAAAGTTACTACCAATAAGTTCGGCTACCAATGTGGGTGTACACTACTAGTAAAAAACGTTAACCGTATTATTTGTAACGCATATGTTCCTAATGTATTGCCTGAGTGTTAGTGAGCATATGTTACAGTATGTATGTTGTGTGTTTTTGTTATGTTTACGTTATTTATTGATGGGTAGCAAATGAGATTAGTTTAAGAGTGCGAAATTCGGTAAATGCGTTGACCAACAACTGTCAAATCCTGTAATTACCCTGTCGGTGTGAAACTAAGAGAACTTCCCGTCAGTTTTAAATGGAAATGGGTTGACCATGATAATTTGCCTCTCGAGAAAATTCTAGTAAGGCTCGACGGACAAAAATTTAATTTTCTATTGAAATGGAAAATGATTGCCATTAGCAAGTATTCCCATCACGGACTTTAGTTCCGTTTCATTTATGGAATTCCAGCATTCTTACAAGTATTCTGCGATATTAATAACAGAGGTAGGAAAAATATGCGTATTTTTCTTCCTATTCGTTCATACTTAATGTATGGCAGATATGAAAGCAGAATATAAATTCCTCATTCATCTCGCATTCAAGGGTGGCCAAAAAGTTCTGGCTCGAGTCCTTTTTTATTTTTTCACATAGAATTGATCTGTTCTGTATACTGATAAGTACAACCATTTAAACATTTTGAAACAGATTAATGTCCTTCAAGACGTAATTTTTAGCTTTGTTCCAACAAGCATTGGTATAATCATGGGTATGGTATGGGTGTGCAGTTATCCAAAACTTAGTATATAAGGGAAATGTACACGTGCATAAACCGTCTTGTTTATTCATGCCATAAGGTAATTTTGAATTAATTAGTGCCCCCATGTGTAACGGATGCGGATGAAAGATGAGCTTAACAGCAACTGCCCGGTAGTAATCGGTTATGATCGCAGCTAACTTGGTATCTCGGTCTCTTATGGTCATCGCCATATTCTCGGTCGAACTCTTACAATCCTAGTTTTGCGTCCTTTTTGGGGCAGCTATTTGACTGGTTCACGGTAAAACTCTGACGAATGGACAACTAACAATTGGTACTAAGTCAGAAGTTATTATTAGTGTAATATTAACCGTTTTAAGTATTGAAATGCTTTGGTTTCGGTCAGTTTATACCGGAAATTTCTTGAATTGTTTAAGAAAAAGAGACCTTGAGAAAAAAGTCAATTAAAGTTGTTTTTCAGGGAGTATGCGAAGCTAAGAATGTAGTCCCTGGCGAAGTAGAATTGCACCTGACACCCGTTGGATATGTGGGTTCCTCCTTAGGCAGAACCATAATGCAGTGCGTTAACAGGTGGTTTTTGTGTCGATGACCTGATTTCTGCATTTGCATTTCCTAACCTGTATTTTTTTAATTATTTATTTTTGTGTTATATACGCTGAGTCTTTTGAGTATTGTAAGGCATTGATTCTGTTACCCTTTTTCTGTGACTTAGTGGTTTGTTATTGTTCTCTTAACTTGGGTTTCTGACTACAATTTTTTATAAAGTCTTTTGTACTTTTCAACTAACGTTGATATGGTTTGTACTGTTTATTGTTCTTTTAAAGTCAGAGTTCTTCCTGTCCCGGGGTATTTTTAGGCTTTGTTCGTATATAGATGTGAATTGTAACTCTAAAGACCGGTGATCGGCCAGGATGAAAGCTATGCCATTTACATAATTAAGTATTTTAAGGGGATTAAGACGCAGCTGAGTTGAGGGAACCAGGCCTTAAACCTGGTTAAGGAAACAATCGAAGACGTATTCAGAAGGGATTGTGGGCCAAGGCTGGTTCGGATTGTTTGGGTACCTGATGCAGTGGTAGAACCTGGTGAGGCGGCAAGGTCATCGGCGATTCTTTACGTGGCTCATTGAGTTCACCTGGTTGAAAGTACACTTGGTTTAATATCTGGCAACCATCATTCGCTTTTCTTCAAATTGTATTGGCATCTGTTGTACAATGAGAATGTAATATATGGGATGATGCAGAAGTGAATGCTTCAAGTTTCATTTGCCGTTAATTTAAGATATTAATTGGTTTGAACGATTTATACAGTGAGATGTATGCATTTGTTTGCAAATGATCGCGGGCTATAGATGTAACACATTAAATTAAGAACAGCTCTTCCTTTAATTCCTTAAGTAAACCTTTAGTTTCTAGTTAAAAGTAGTTGAGGTCTTTCGAATTAATGCACCACCACATTTGGGCGCTTTTTGTTTTCTCATTGTTTTTGAAGGTTTTGGAAAGTCTTTGGGTTTTGTTTAATTTCTTTTTAATTCACTTTTGATTGCGGTTTGGTTCTTTCGATAGTTCAGGTGCGAGAGACTTGTGAACTTTAAATTACGTCATTTTACAAGGCCAAGAATTTTCTTATTGTGTATAAAGTACGAAACATGGATTACCTGGAGTGGTACTATTTAACAAATGTTACTTTTTTCTTTACTGTGCTCATGTTGCTTTTTCCATATTCTTTTGGCATGAATTAATACAAATTGTTATTGTATTCGGCAGACTTAATTTGCAATAACAAGTGACCAGATAAAAGTATTTCCCGTGTGCCTATTCTTGTGCTCATGTACGTGACATAACTCGCTGTCAGGTTCTGTGTCGTTATTTTTGTGCACATTCACATTCGTCAGTAGGTCACCATTTCCTTCCTGTTAGGCGACAAATTACTTTTTCCGCCACAGGTACAGCCGTTACAAAAGTCTTAAATGCGAAATTATATTTAAGTGAGAAAGTGGAGAAATAGAATTAAGAATCTGCGAGTAGAAGGAAATAAATTTTTGGCTTGTTTATTTCTAAAGAAGATACATTTTTTGGTGACGCGGAACATTGTACTGAATTTCGCACTGAAGTTGGCGAAGAAAAATGAATTTTCCAAATTTGAATTTCCCGCTCGATTGTCCTCTGGAACGATACCTCGAAATTGAATTTATAGAAAGCTTTGAGTTTTGTGATAATTGGGCGCATGCGAACGGCGATCTCGTCTCTATATTTTCGCCTTCCCTCACACACCTAAAAAAAGCAAATCTGTCATTCTTATTTTAGATCTGACTGCCGCCCACCGATCGGACCGCGGTAGTCATAGAGAGTGAGACAGAGCGATGAGACCTTGAGAGCAGCTGAACTCGTTATGATAGAATGTGTCGAAACTCACTACGAGTTCGATTAGTCGGTGTCCGGCCGCTGCGATATTAGTCTCGAAGTATAGTTTTGCGCACTTCGGTTAATTTTTCCCTTTAATTTGTATGAAGTGAACGCGGGCGAATTCGATCCGGGAGTTTAGCATTTTTCTTTGGTTTATTTAAAGATCTCAAGGTGTGTTCATCAGTGCGTTCTTTGAATGTTCATATTAAGGAAACTCGACAACCATTTACTTTGTTTCTCAATTCTCCCTTGCGATTTTCTGGTTTTTCTATATTCTACCCAGTGTAATTAGGACTCCATATCAAATTGAAAAGCTTAGTAGAAAGCCCCCGGGGTTGAGGAGTTTACTTTGTAGTGTATTTTTAGTATGCAACACTAATAAATTGTTTACAATAAATCGAATGCTGGGGATCCCTTTGGTATAATGTCACTGCATGGTATAATGCATGTCACTGCCCTCGTAATTCATGAAAATTCAAACTCGGTTTTGGCCCAAATTAGCGCTTTGTAGGGCCTGGGTTCTGCGGCTTTATGTTGTGTCCCCCCTTATAACGCACATATGTGTAAGTGCCCTCCGCGAAAAATGCAGAGCTTGAGTCATACATTGCTGAAACTTTTACGAGTACACAAGTGTACCTGGATGAACTTTGAGTCGACTTTATCTTTTCGTGGACTTACACCGCATGTTACTTTTGCAACGAGCATTGGCTGTTGATGGCCAGTTGTGACTCACTGCCTCAGCTTTTGTCTATAAGAATTAGTAGCCTTTGTCTATTTTGTGTTTATTGCCGTTAACACCAGTTTCCGACTTTGTTTACTTGACTTTGTTCACCGTCCCACTTGCTCTGTATGTCCGTATTTTGTAAGATGTTTCTTACTCATTTATTATTTTTGTTTTAATTTTCATAATTTTAACCAAATGTGCTACATAAAATTTGTTCTTAAGTTCTTACAACTTCAAGAAAGCGTTTTCTACTTCTATTCGTATGCTGCAGAGATATACGAGGTCGTAAATTAAGTATTACGTTTCAGTCCAAAGGGTGTTTTTTTACAGATCTGTAATGCTGTATTTGAGGTGTTGATTCTTTTTCATCTACCACACTATTTATTACCCATTTCGGAGGGTGATCTGGAACTTTTCTCATTTTGTCTGAGAGTTTTCATTTGGAATTGAATTGTGATTGAAGTGGCGTCAAAATAATCTTCCCTAGAAGACGAAGAAGTTTTACATGAATTTCTCTAATTAATTTTTGTCTATGCATTGGTCGACTCACAAACTATTTGGCTCTCTGTCCATGCCTGTTGTGCGTTATTGCCTTTTCTGTGTTCCTAGTGTTATGTAGTAGTTCAACCATAGCCTTAAGTATTCACATTTGATTTAGATTGCCGTTTGTTTGCTATGGTATTTTTTGAACCTAATTGGTTTTGTTCGACAGTCATAATTCGTCTGAATGTTAATGGCGCCAGACTACGTTGATTTCCATCCATTCAGATATTTAGTTTAGTAAAACTTTATCTCTTCTGTTTCTGGGAAACTCGAAACATCACTTGTTGGTCTTTTGATTTGTATCCTCGTAAATGTAATGATAGATTGGTAGATTTATTTTATCATAGTAGGATTCATGTGTGTTCTCTGGAACTCTTCTTATTGTTCAATGCTGGCACCTTCTTTTCATGATCGGCCTTTGATAAATTCATTTTAAAAAGCTTCTTAAAACCCAATTTATTTCTTAAATTATCATACATGTGGATTCGATTGTTAATTGATATTTTGTACTCAAAAATGAGCTATGAAACGTGTACCACGTCTGATTCTTGGTGCTATCATATTATCCCGCTGCAATATTTGTACAACATAAATTGAAATTCCGTCACTAACACGTTTATGGAGAAAATGTGGAACAAATATGACTGCCGATGTTTCCCACTAACCAAAATCAGGTGCTGAAAACAATATTTGTTTCATTTTACAGAATTTTGTTCTTGCCTAGTGGGTAATTGAACTTTGGTGCGAATTCGGTTGTTCATTGTCCATATTGGTTGTGCATTGTGTATGGAAAAGTGTATTTTAAACGGCGAATACTATAAAACCTCAAATCGAATTATTCGGTTTTGAGGTCATCGGCAGCAAATGTAGTATCTTTCGACGTGGACATATAAAGCAGCAAAATAGGCGCATTGGACGGACAAAGACCACCCTCGTCATGCAGAAAAATTCGGTAAGGGTTCAGCTTTATTTGCTACACAATTAGAATTTAACTGTGTGTCTGGCGTACTAATTTGGTTGAAACAAGTTTGGTACATTTGAGGGTTACCATAATATTGCATTTTCTTTATACTGTTATTATGTATTACATTATGTCAAGTTATCACACATAATTTTATCGTCACCGTCTCATATTTATCATTATATTTATTATCATTACATTTCCATTTTAAATGTTTTAAATATAAAAAATATTTACAAATGTCTAAGATTACTTCAACTTAGTATTATTCTTGTAACTTTGGCCAGTATATTATTTGTATAATACTTAGTTTTAGCATGTGCTTTTTAAAATAGTCCACGACTAAAACTAATGTTTTTCAGGAACGTTTCATTTTAAATGTGCGTCGTAATAGTGCATAATATTTCAACTCTGACCGGTTGTATCATCCCCGCCTGGATGTTACTTCATGTTCAACACGCACAGATCGGGTCTCCAAATTAAGGTACTCGTGATCATGTTAGGCAATAATATAGGTAAAAAAGGCCCTTATGTAAAAAAATATTAATCAAATCTATAGCATGAATATTGCAATGATACGTAATTAAGGAGACTTCATCGGGTTTCGGTGGTTGATTCTTTATTTAGGTACCGGTTACCTCTTCGTAGTTACGACACTGTACCCTCCATCCTGCTACTGTCACATTGCGTGCGTTACGGAGCATTGACGAATATAATCCAGCAGTTACGTCACTTAACGTTTCTCCTTTTAGGTATTTTCTTTCTCATGTTGCTTACCTCTTCGTTCTCGTTAGTAATTGGGATGATTCGATTCGGTCGGGTACGTGATTTTACAGGTTGTGAACCTGACGGACAGAACTCCAGCCGGCCGGTCATAACGTACGCACAGGTCATTGACTGAAAGGAATACCTTGCTTGGTTCTTTTGTTAGATTCTCCAGGTCTTAGAGCAACATGTAAATAGTTGTCTTATTAATAAATAAATAAAATCATTGTTATTGGTATGAAAGTTAATGTCCTAATGTGGAGAACTTGATTTCGTACCTGGATAACTAGTCAAAGTCCACACTAGGAGTCCAGTCATTCAATGCAGTGGAGGAACCTGTTCAAGAGGCCAAAAGGTTATTTTTCTTTTTTCGAATGTTCGTGTTAAGGTTCAGTTTATTTACAAGTTTTTGAAAGGTGTTTTTAATGTAATTAAGAGGTACAGAGGGGGTAGTATTAATAGTACTTTAGATATCCGGTGACTGTTGTGTATCGCAGTTAATTCGAAGCTTTGGATGAAGAGTCCAAACGGATTTGTGGGGTTTTTTAAATGGAGTATTTATTGTTTTCAATTAAGGATAAATTCAATACACCGAAGATGGCTGCTGGCAGGAAACACGAGGGCGTACCCAAATCCGTGGTAAAATTCAACATGGCGTTGTGTCAGGATGACATGGCAAGATCCAACGCCTCCACCAGCAATTGCATTAAGGTAGTGCTCTCTGCATCTTCTCGCCATTAATAATCTCGCGGAAAAAATCCAGTTTTCCTTCAAGTGAGCGAATTGCCACCATATTGAGCTTTCACAGATAATTTGCAAATAGGAAATTTCAGGCGTGCCAAAACGTAAAAGTCGGTTTTACCTGGAAATTGGTTTAATGAGAGGCTCTTGCCAAGATTACTAGGTGTTTGCTACCGCCGTCTTTCATCTTTCAGCGCAAATTGTAGTGAGACATTGTAAGACAAAGCAAGCAGAATGTAAAGTTTACTTTTTTGTAACTTTTCGAAAAGGGAAAATTCAATATAAGTTTCATTGCTATTGGAAAGCTTAAAGATACAAATTTTAGACTTCAGGATGGCAGCTTGGCAAAGAGCGACTGAGTCGCCTGGAACGGAAAGTGACACAAAATTTATAAACCAAAGTTGTCACCGCATGGCAACAGAAGTTTTGGTTCCAATTTTACTTCATTTAGTCATTTATTATTTAGCGAACACTAGTTGTGGACGGTGTAAATAATATTTCGTTCGAATGATGATTTTTGCTGTTGGTAGTACACATGTAGAGTATAAAGTAGTCACTAACTTTTGCGTTTGTCAATTCCGTTTATTTCCTTTTTCAAAATTTGTCATTTTTTATTTTTGTTTCTTTTTTCACCTAATCCGCAAATTAAACACAAATTAATGTTTTTCTCAATGACATTTACTTCTACTAACATTCTTCTCAATTTTGATTCGGATTAGCAGCGTATATGTCTTTCAATGGGATACTTTCTTTTTTACATTTTACTTATCCTGATATTGATCTTCTTATTTCCTTCCGACTGTTAGATTTTCAAGCTTATATTTTTTCGTATTTGTCTTGTATCACTTTGGATCATCGCATTCATGTGGAGGTTGAGTTAATTTTCAAGAACATTTTTCAAACCTTTCATAACACATCCCTTACTTATTTATTCCTTTGTACTAACAAATAGTAGCTAAATTTGATTGTTTGTTTACGTTAGCCAGTTTAATCTTTGAAAACCACATTTTCAATTAATTTATATTATTTACCTGCCTGAATTGAATGTATAGTTATCATTAATAAGTCGTAATGGAAGCATGTGTTATTTCTAACTGCTGTCATACAAGAAAAAATGATTACATAATTAGGTGTGTAAATGGAAATTGCTATTTTAGTGGTATTTTACTGTTGCGTTGCCTATTTACGACCGATGTGAATACTTTGCTCTAATTTATGACACTTCATTTTGTCGCATGAGTGAGTTTAGGTTTTCTTGTCAAACGTATTAGTGTCATACAGTGGAGAAAGCACGATAAAGAAAAGTGACATGTAAGGAAATTTTGTAGGAGAAATCTATGAGGTTGTGAAAAGTATGACGGGTGAGAGGATCCGTACGGAAACATAGGGATTGGTCTTATGATTCTTTGCAAAGGAAATGTCATTTCTGGAGAATAACTCACCGCGAACCTAAACCAAACTGTCGGAAATGGATTCATGATAGAGCCCGCCATTTGATTCGTCGAAGCGGGCTTGAGATCGATTTCAGGCAGATTCCTGGCAGTCAATCGATCGGTAAATTCGATTCGAGATTCCTTGTGGAAAAAATGTGCCCTTGAATGTTGGAACATGTCCTTTCTGTTTCGAGATACAAGCAAGCGAGGAACTAGCGATAGAGTTTGTATAAGTACATCGGGGTACAGAGGAAAGGGCAAGGTAATCATGCTTTCCATGGGATTGAATTTAAAATTGGGTTCCTAGGTACACTGCACTACATCGTTGAGACAAAAATTCAAGTCGGAACATATGTTGTATTCTACTGTGTGTCATCAAATTTTTGAAACGCTACATAACTACCAAAAATTGGTGGTCGATATGTTTAACGCTAAAACAAACTAACTGCTATTTTCGCTTTTTTTCGAGAGCAAACATTCAGTTCCTAAAGTATTAGTCTTCGATATGTCACGTAGAAAATTAGTTTGGTGGAAAAATTTTCCACATTGTTTACGATATTTATATTTCTTAACGTACATTTGAACATTCTGATTGTGCTAATACTTACGAATTTCACACCTGTCGCACAACATACAGTTGCAACAGTTACTTTGTGTTGTTTCTGAATTCCTCAGTTGGTTTGCGGCTATTATTTGCCACCACACATATGCTTTTTTATCAAGTAGTCGATTCAGATTTTAAGTCACAGGTAATGTGGTAAGATGGAACAAAGAGGACTAAAACTGCCTGTAGGATTTAGCCATAATGTCGAAGTTCTCGTTAAAATTTTTGCATAACCCAGAGTTTCTGTTTTCCCAATTTCTTTGAGATTGGAATTGGCATCAAATGCTTTATAATGCACCTTTTCATTAACTCATTTGACAGCTGATTGTCAACTACTATTATTCTGGCACCCAAAATTGCAGAATGGGAACAAATTTTGGGTTATTGTTTATTTAAAGTGTTGTTAGGTATATTTTGAAGATTAACAGTTCATGATGTTAAAATTCGTATTTATTATTTTTTGTTAAAATGAGTGAATATCTTTGTGCATTGCAAGCTGATAAGTGGACGTTGATCAAAGTGTTGAGGACCTGATTTGTTTCTCATCCTCTGTCAAGGTGCACTCCTTGATACTCATTTTCACAATTCCTTTTGATAAGCTTAAACGTTCCCTACAAACATGACAATTATTGCGTCCGTTTCGTTTGGGTTCATTCGACCTTTCCAAAGTCAATCAAAATTTTAGTTTCCAAATAAGGATTTGTCTTACTTCCGCCTCACATCGAACTCAATTGCCGTTGGCATTCTTCACAACTTTTGTTTTTTCTACAAAATTTGCTCTTTAATCAGCAGAATCAGTGGAGTGCACATGTCGAAAGTCTTCAAATCTTTCGTTTACAAAATTCTTTAAGAAAACTGTCACCAAAAATGGGCTCAGTCTTCTTTAGCTTATTAAGATTATTGCAAAACATTACAGAAATTTTATGTTTTTTATTTTAGCACTTTGAGTTTGCCTTTGTTTTGTATATTTTGGGTCTATTGTTTTCTTTTTTGTAAAAAGTAATATTAAAGGCAACTTTTTTCTGTTTCAGCCTTAGCGAATGTTACTTCGCTGGGAAGGGTGCTGCCCTCGTCCTTCCACCAAACGAACGAGTTCGCCCAGGCCGGAGGCTGAGCTCATGTGGAAGTGACATTCAGCAACACTTGCAATCCATGTTCTACCTTCTAAGACCTGAAGAAACACTTAAAATGGTGAGTATGAAGTATTCTTAAAGGTCTCCCTGATGGCGCCTGTTGACGAAAGGGTATTCATATTTTGTGATTCAATGAACGTTCTCGAAATTCCAACCGGTCACGGAGGTCAAGTCTGATGCCGGTTTGTCTGAAATAAAGTCCGCCCAATTGGGGTTCTGACCTATGATGCTTGTCGACCACCTAATGGTATTTTTTCGTACTTAAAACTTCAAATACCTGTTTTCTCTACAAGTGGAGATGAGATCCTTATGGGGGTTGGCACTAAACTAAATTTCCAATCAAAATTGAAGTAAATCGAAATGGTTACCAGAAAGTTTTCGTGCGAGTATATATGACGTTATATTAATTTGATATGCGCTTGCAATCAGTGAGTTGTACCAGGACCCAGGTGTCCAAGGAGAATGAGATCGCGATGTACCACTCTTAGTCAGTGTAGAATACCGAGTACTCTAGATCGATTTGTCAAGAATCTCTCAGACTTCTGAGCTGGAATAGCAAAATTCTCGGATTAATTTGTCGTTTCCGTCTTATTTTGTAAACTTGATCTTCTGCATGAAATTTTCACTGTATGTAATGAACCTATAATTTCAAATTCACCAGTTATTCCGGGCTCTGCAGCGAAGTATATTTATCTGCGACTCCTCCGACGTTTCAATTTTTCCTTTGGGCTTAGGCCTAACCGATGTTGAGAGGCTTCCATCATTTTTTGGAACATTTGAATAGAAACATGCCTGTTAGCTAGCAATGAAGTCATTCAGTCGACTATTTTATTGCGCAATGGATAAAGAGGTCTGACCCATTACCTTGGCAGTCCGTTAATTATGTCGGGACTTATTTTACAAAACTACCCTCTACAGCTTCAAAATTCTTCTTGGCGTTTCTTGGTATCTTTTCTTTATTAGTCAGCATTAAATTCCCAACTTGTACGTTGTATTTATCTTCATATATAATTTCATCGTTGCATTTTATTTTACTTTCTTGTTTTATATTTATTTAAAATTTAATTTTCTTCGTTACGCACTACGATGGCACTAAAAACTTTTTTTGGTAACGGTGAACAATGCCCGCGCATAATGGACCCCTTTGGGATGGAAAATCCAGTACTGTGGGACTCGAACCCACTAAAAAATACCATGGCCACCTCGTTCCGTGTGGAGAAAGTGGTGAACGGCTTAACGCTATAAACACCTGCATGCTCCGGAACTCCCGTCGACAAAGTCAACCCTCGTTAGAGACAGGACAGGAGCCAATCCCCACCCCTTAACGTCTCTGAGGAGTACAAGTAAGAACCCCAACGCACTTGAACCCCTCCTTCGTGTGACACTTTAGTCGCCTTTTACAACACCCGGAGAATAGGTTGGTCCTATTCTGTCTCGGGAACCACACAGGGTACGGCACTAAAACCTAATTTTTTTTATTTTCGTAGTGATTTTTTTCAGTTTCATTGTAACAGTGAAATAATTGTAAAACTCATTCACAAATTTAGTTTGCAGATAAACAATTCCGCGAATGTCAACGGAGGACGAATAATCCTTGAGACTAACGATTTATAAACATTTATAGAATAGCAAAACGTCATTGTCACTCTCATATAAAGAAAAGCTTTCTTGAGAATTGCCGGTTGGCACTCTTGATATGGGAGACGACAAGAGCTATAAGTTTGGCTGAGTATCAAAATAAAAACTAAAACGTCGCCATTTTTATGATGGCCTTCGAGTGAAATTTGTCTTATACATCTGTTTGATTTGTTTGACATTTCTTAAACCATTTAATGGTTAACCTTAGTTTCGTTGTTGCACAGTTGTTACTTCTTATCGACACCATGGTGCTCACTGTCACTGATTTTCTCATCCTTGTTGCTTCTGTATGCGCCGGTGCCTTTTTTGCGTTTCTCGTGGACTTTTGAACATTGTTGAAGACTTTCTATTAGTAACGTATGGGAAGTAGTTTTTCTAACCCAGTGCTTTTGGTCTATGCTCTCTTTCTGAATAGTGTCACAGTTGCTCTTACCGATAACTTCGAAGTTTGCTGTCCTTCCTTTGGCATCATTCGGCAGAATAAAATTAAAAGTTTTCCTTCCGTTTCACTCTTCATGATATGTACGAGCATGACGTCCTTTCATACTCCCTCTCCAGAATAAGACATCCATCACAAAGAAGCATTGACAATAACAAATGTGGTAGTACAAAAATGGATCTTGTTCCAGTTTCTGAAATATTGAGACTTCCACCAACGAAATGTTTACTACTTTTTTTTGGGAAAAGCTCTGTAGAGTAGGTTCTGGAAGCAGAAATTGCCTCATTGTATGCATCATGTCAAGTTTACTACTTTTATTATTATTTTATTTTTAACATGAATTTCCGCATTCTTATTTTAGACCATCATAAGAGTAGCACGTCCTCGCCGATATCTTAAATAAAGAATGTCGTTTTTCTATTTGGCCGGTGAACAATAATTTAGCTCTTTCTAAGTTTAATAACTGATTTACAGACTTCTGTTCAGGGCATTTCGCCAGGGCCTGTCATTTTTCCTTTTTTGCAGTTTTCACCGAGGCTAATTACCTAGCTTTACAACTCAGAAGTTCATAGGTTACCAATCAGGTTGGAACTCTAATTTCTAGTAAGGTCATTTCCACATCTTAAGTATTGTTCTTTTTTATTCCACAGTCCGAATTGTTTACCATTTTTCACTTTACTTTCTTTTTTGTCGTATAATGACAAAACCATAAGTGACGCCCTTTTACCCTCGTAATTTCTGCATGAAGTAATTCAACCACAAGTGTTGAAAATATCAACTTGCAAGTAACTGCTGCATTATTCTCCCTTCGATACATCATATGTGTGCCTGAAGAGTTGTAAAAATATAATTAATACGAATATTTGCATAGGGTTGCAGTGACAGTATTAATTTGTATTTACGCATTTATGTTAGAATGTTGTATTTATGTTCGTCTTAAAGTTACCCAATATTATGTCTACTTCCTAAATACTTTTCATTTTTATCATCTGTAACTTTGTAGTGTTTCTCAATTGCCCTTATTATTGTAGAACCTGTATATTTTTCCTTCCTTGCGCCTCTACCTCTTCAAGGAGGCACAACTTGAATGTACTGTATTTTTTTCCCCAGTTCTTCCGTTTCATGGACCTTTTTTTAAATCACCCCTATAACAGTATAAATTTTATGTAACGTGTTCTCTGAATTGTAAATTATGTTTCCTTTTACAATTGGTGGCGAAAACGTGTCTACCTCTGTGGGCTGGGTACGTGTACAGCAACGACCGTGATCACGTATCCACGAAGGACGCCAGTGTAGACACGCAAGTCTGCTGGCGATTCAGTTATATGTCCAGGCCGATATTAAAAAAAACTTTATTTTTCTATTTCAAGGACGGACTGCTTAATTAATATTTCGTATGGCCGTGGGGTTCGCGTGTTAGCAATGTAAAGGCCGTTGTCAAGGCTTTCCCATGATGTTCTTCCGCGCTCCTTCATAACGCATTCCGAATGTCAAGTGCCACCCGTTTGACTTTCTTTTTGTTTGGCAGGCTGTGAAACTTGAAAGTGTTCACCCAGGTCGGACGAGGTACCTGGTAGTTGTATCCTGCATCGGTCGTCAGGATGCAGAAGAATGCTGCCTCCTAGGGATTGACTGCAATGAGAGAACAACGGTCGGACTGGTGCTGCGAGTTTTGGCGGACACGACCATCACCCTGGACGGGGACGGAGGATTCAGTGTTTGTGTTTGCGGACGACAGCATATTTTCAAACCTGTCTCGGTTCAGGCAATGTGGTGAGTACCTGACTTGAATGCATGACTATTTTATCGAATTGCACTCCGTCACTGAAAATCGTCGCTCCATGCCGAAGGCAGCGCCGGTTTTGGACATATGATCTCTGCGAGATTATTACAATTAGTAGAGCCGGCCTTATAGGGTTCCGCCATGTCTAGTGTTTCTTTTTAACCGCCTTTTTCGTAATATTAATCTACCGATTGCAAAATTACAAATGTCAGATTCGGCATTGAATTGTGACGCACTCATTTTGGGTTGTCCTCAAAGTCGTTCTTCTAATTTACGTTTTTCATTTGGGAGTAGCAATTCTTTATATTATGTTACGTTCGTATTTTGTAATATGTTTAATTGGTTTTGCAACTTTAATATGTAATTAGCAGCCATAAAATACTTAGCTGCTGGGGTAAAATGTAAGGAGTCATGGGACAATTGACTTACTTAAATCGAAAATGAACGGTAACGAATTACAATTACATTCGTGATATGTAATTGGATTGTTCACCACTATAATGCTAATATATTAAAATAAATTTCTGTATTAATATTGATTGGTATTTATTCATTTAATTAAATATTATAGAAAGTAAAATTCATAGCAATGGAGTGAGAATCTATTATGCAATAGCTTTTCTCTTATTGCAATGTGTATTGAAGAGGAAAATTATTTTAAATGCTTAATGAATGTTAGATATGTTATATAAGACCAATGAAAATTGTAATTAATAATGAATTCAGAATAATGAATTATTCTGAAGTGACTGTACTACAATTTAATTACACTATTATGACACATACAATAACACATTAAAATATATATTGTACGGTTTATAAATAGTTGAATAAGTTAACTCTCCACAAATAGTTCTTAAGTGGAGTTAACTCTCCACTGATTAACAACAGTACATTTATTTCAGTATTCTTACCTTATTAATATTTCAAAAATGTTACTTTGTGCTAATTATTAACAGGAATTAAAAGGATTTTTGTAGTGACGGTGAAAGCTTTTAAAAGAATTTCTCATTAGTTGTTCATAAATATTATATAGTTTTACAACTAAATGTTTAGCTTAGGAAAATCCTCATACACCAGCCTACGGTGAAATATAACGTCACCGAACACTATTTTTATCCATCGAGTTTGAGTATACTAGTTGTCTGTGTCCTCTAAATGTTTAGATGAACCAATTATTGTTTCTCAATACGTACTTGTCGCTGCTCATTGCAATCTCTGCACCCTCAAAACATTTAGAACAATAGAAAATAATTGTGTTACCCGAGCGTCTCAATAACTTCACTTGCATTGTGGCCGCAAACTTCTTTTCACTGTCGGTTCCTTCTCATTCATCATTGAAATTTAAAAGTGAAGAAGATAAATCCGTTGACTATAATTTAAATTGTTGTGAAACTGTCAAATAGAAAAATACAAGTGTGGAAAAAATCACGTAAAAGGTCTTGAAAAGGAAAATTCAGATAGAGAAAACTTTTTTTTTTAGCAACGATAAGGAGAGTTGACAGAAGAAAACAAATATTTTAACTAAACTTTTGGCAAATATTTAAGGTCTGAACGAACATCTTGTGTACTAAGGGAGTGATAAGCCACGTGAACTCTGTAACCTTCCAAAAAGGGTTACTTACCACGTTATGGTTCCACAGATATCAGAATAAACTTCAACCGTGTCAGCGCTTTGGTGACTTTTGGTGGTCACGCTTTTTTATAGATTTAATCCCAAACCTGACATGAGATACCTGGAAGCGGCAAAAATCCGGTTTAATTTAAATGACTTTAAATTTCATTTTTTTCCCCCAACTCAGAATCGAACTGCTCAAGTAAAATTTCATCGGTTGAGACTTAATTTGCAGAGTGTTAGGGTACATGATTACCTGTATTAGGTCCTCTTTTATCAGTGCTTCTAATTTTCTTTTTATAACTTCTTTAACCACATCTGTCAACCTTTTACATTCTCAGTTACCTTTTTTCATGTTTTTTATGCAATTCCTGTGCCCTTTTCAATAATTTGCACTGCTCATTTGGGAACTTGTTTAGATGTGCAATTTGGCACTTGTTCAATATGGCATTTTATTTTGTAACAACCAGGACTTTTGTATTACTGTGAACGATGTTACATTTGTGAGTTATTCATTCTTTTTTTGCTGCAACAAAACAGCGTTACTGAGACCCCAAAATGGCGGTGCCGTGTGTATGTGTTTAAGCAATTTTGTTGTTTCTTTTTTATGATGAGTTTTTTAAATATTCTAAACTTGAAACCAATCATGCATTAGGTTCTGTC
Organism: Polyplax serrata; assembly: GCA_037055365.1. Taxonomy (NCBI): domain Eukaryota; kingdom Metazoa; phylum Arthropoda; class Insecta; order Psocodea; family Polyplacidae; genus Polyplax; species Polyplax serrata. The sequence goes on along the minus strand of JAWJWE010000037.1, from coordinate 1,329,083 downwards.
AGTTGTGGAGGAGGTTGTGGTCCTCTAAAGGTGAAAGTATTTGGCCTGACTAATTCTATATGAATGAAGTTATTTAAATGTTTACCATGATGTGCAAGCATGAGGATAAATCAATAAAGAAAGTCTGCATTGCTTTCTTACTGTTGCCATCAGTGAATGGTCACCGTTCTGTTTTTAGTAATATTTTCAGGTGCTCAAGGTGCCTAATTACTTGAAGCAATACCTGTATTGTAATATAAATATCATACTACAACACAAGTACCAATAACTCATTATATATATATATATATATATATAGCATAATAAACAACTGTGCCGGCCACGATTTTGATATTCAAATGTCTCATGTTATTTTGGAAAAAGCATTTCATGAAACTCGACTGTCTGAGACGGAATCTCCGGTTTACGAAGTGGGTCGAAAACGTTAAAAATTATAAAGAGAAACATCTGTTAATTGAGTTAAAACACAATATGTTGTATTCAAAGGGCCACGTGGCAACTAAAAGAAATTCAAAATACGGACATTTTGCAAGATCTTATTAACTGCTTAAAAGTTGTTCCAAGTTAATTGAGAATGTGGATATTTCGAAAGGGACCCCTGGGTGTGATACGCTGAATTTTTTGCAGAAAGGCAGCTTATTCATGATTGCTTTGGATTGTACAAATTGCAGAAGGAGCTGAAATCCTGTTTTTATTTTGTTTTAAATAAAAACTGATTTAAGTGATTGACTTTTTCCAAGATATTTTCCACTTCCACGTTAATTCTTTTCGAGTCGTCCGATTTGCCCAAGCGCACAGAAGGCCACGAAAAAACCGAGGCTTCCCTTAAATGGCAGCGAAGAAAGTACGGTGTGCATGCGCAGCGTTCTTTTTCGTTGCCACCATCTTCTTTAAATTTAGAATTCAAGTGCTTGCGTGCGCCCAAGCGTATTTTGCTTCACTTATTGGTAATGACATACAATGAAATGAAAAATGAATGAGTAACATATTGTACTGTTTTCCTATTTTTTAGTTGTTGTATACAAAGATGATGCGTGCCATTTCTCACGAGATTGTCTTCCAACTTCCGGTTCTACCAGATTCTCATACACCTTGTGGCGCACACACATTTTTACACACGTGTTTTGTGGGTTTGACAGCAGAATTTTTACGTTTGCTAAATTTAAAATTTCCATTTTTCTGGCGACTGGCGTGTTTGTTATGAGCGCCATCCTTGGTCACGCGATTTTCGAGGGATAAAAAACGTTGCCGAATATACCAAGAATGGAGAAAATTTTTTCATTATTCATATGCCGCGTTAATTGAAAGTCGTTCTGTTTTACTTTGTGAAACATTTTACTTCTGTAATTCCTTGGAAAACTCACTGTGTCGCAAGGTTAGTCCAGAAGGACTTTCTTCTTGGGCCATGACCAGAGACCAGTCCTCTGTTATTTTGGGCTTAATGTTCAGGTGAGATGTGATCGACCTTCATCATACATTTAATACCTCCGTAACTTTTGGAGCCATCCTGAAACTAGGGGTACTCTGGTGGTTTGAATTCATTTATAATAACCCATCGTCAGGAGCAACATACTCATGAAGTCCTCTGGCCAATCACAAAATCTTCAACATTAGGTTCCAACTTTTTTTCTTAACTTGCACATGTTGTATTAGTTACAGTGGCCTCATACCATTTGTCTTGAAAGAAGTCCACGTTTCCATAAAAGGCAGAATTGGCGCTGTCACGTCCTTCGGATGATTTTACTCAGGGTCGATTGAACTTTTAACGAGTTTGCTCCATTGCGGTTTTCCCAAATGTCAATCGTTTCTTATTCGGTGAAGGGGTACTCTAACCGGATACCCTTTTTTACCTTAAAAACGTTCTGCTCTGCCCGCATAATAATTAAAAATGCTTATCTTTATCATATCGGCTTCTCCATGAACTAGAAAATGTGGAAGAGTACCGGGTCAGAGGTATCATTAATTATGAGCAATGTTTGATGTCCATAAAGCTGTTACCCATGGTCCACATGTCGTCCACGAAACCTGCTGCCAACCGGTTTCCAACAAAAAGTCCCTTTTGCTAAAGGAGATTTTCTTTTAGTATACTCCAAAGGGATTCTTATTCTTTAAGTCGTGTCTTTCAGCAGATCCTTAAAGGACGGGTGACGCCCCTTTTATGGACCCATAACATTCTGTATGGTTGTTTGGAATTTGCGTTCCTTCTTTTATGATTTTTCAGTTTATTTCAATATCCAAAGGCATTCATTATTTTTCACCTTTTTTGTTTTATTTCTTCTTGATTTTGACGATTTTTTCCATTCAATTGTGTTACCCTAGTTAACTTGCAAATTAGTTCGTACATGGCTGCATTGATGAAGCCCGCATCCAGTAGAGTTCACGTTAACAATTTTAATTGAGAACCAACTATTTACTCTAACCTACTAATCTCAAGTCGCATATATTACAATAATCGGTAACCTCCATGGCTATTTATATTTCTCGTGACAGGTATATCTGTTGGTGTGAAATGGGGCAAAGCACTGCGGTCAAATCCCGAATGTACTTTATGGTCAAGCGTTTAAAGGCATTCCTAGGCAAAAACATATTCAATATTACTCACCGATGTTCTAACCGAAGCACTGCGGATTTTTTAGTAATTAACAAAATAGGTTAAACCAATTCTGTGGCTTAATTTCCTGCGCTTAAAATCTTAAGATAATAATTAATCCATGACGGAGTCATTTTGCAAATCCCGTTACCAACAAAAAGGATTTGGGGACGGAAAACATGTTGCATTTGTAGATTTGGGTGAAAGGTTCCTCCCTAGTTTACTGACCTTTTTTTATCGAGGTATTCTCCACCTAAAAAAGAATGTTTCTTGTAAGACATCCACTTCAATCACAGGGGTTCAACTCGGTATGTTATCACGCGATGATTAATGACATAATACATATTACCAGTAAGTTAGGAATTGTACGTCAAGGATAAGTCATTTGCAGTTTGATACATATCTGAATAGGTACCGTTGAACAGTATGGGCTGGATGATGCATTGTGCATCATACTTGTTGTATTAGTGGAGTCCTTGCGTTAGGTAGTATGGTAGTGTAATAATATGGTGGAGATGTTGAATGGAGTATCAGTGTAGTGTATACAGAGAGTTAGGTACCTGTCGACTTTCACGCAAGAGTTATGACAGTTAAATAAATAATGTATTCGAGGTGAACAAGATTTAAGGATTCATTCACAGTGGATTCCGTAATGTTGTATTTTGTGAGCTGAATGTATCAGTAGATGCCTGGTATTTTTATTATCAAATAGGATTGCTGACCATCTTGAGCAGACATTCATGACAGAATTGTGACACTTTCACTAATACACCTTACTTTGTATTAAATGTACTGTTCCAGAAATTTGACTCTCTTTGACATGATCATTTACACAGGATTGTTCGAAATTTGCATCTGTCGTTTTAAAAGCTGGAACATTCGTTAAAATGAACTCCAACCACTATCAACGGATATAACACATTCAATTTAGCAAATATCTAAAATATTTTAATGTGAAATGTATGAATTAATTAGAAGCTTACAATACTTTAACTATTATTTTTAGACAATTAAACGTTTAGACTGTTTACATTGGTATAATGATTTTGCTCATATTTTGGTCGGGTTCCGACGTTTTGGAACCTTTAACTTTGCATTGTTGGCTAGGTTAATAACATAATTGAGTATCGGTGAGGACGATCATGAATTACCATTATTAAACTTAACATATTAGTTTATGGTAGATTTGAAAGTATTTCCCAGTAAAATGCTGTAATTGGTTCCTGCGAGCCTAAAAGGGGATTCCTTAGGTTCTATTCCGATTTTAACTATTAATATATTTTTTCTTGTTGATGTACATTAGTTGAGAAGAAACTAAGTCGTCATGGCCTAATTGAACTTTATTTGAAGCTGGATGGAAATGTGATCGAGGTGAAAGGAAAGATAATGGAAAATGGAGAAGATACTTGAACCAATAGTTTATATTACAATAAATACATAAATTACTAGAGAAGTAGAGGTTTTGTGTCTCTAATAACGTTTCAGGAAGACAGATTACAAACAATTTATTTTGTGTCGAGTGTTTTTTTGTCAAATGAGTATCTCTCAAAGTCACATTCGTAGGTCTAAAGTGTCGGCACTTCCCCTTCACGGCTTTGACTGGAATGCACTGTAATTTTCTAGTTTGACCTTGGGCTAGTGGCAATTTTCTATTGACCCAATGCACTTTCTCAGTGCGGGTCTGATTGTTTTAAATCTATCGTAGGATAGTGATGTTTAGGGAGCACGTGACATGACATAGATCGTGTCTAAAGGTTACTAGGATGACATTTTACTCTTAAATGAAAGTTACATTCAAGAACTTTTCGAATAGTTTATAGTTACTTCTGGTGTTATCTACAGGTCTTCTCGTTCGTCCAGAACGTTGATACCATAGTAGTTTATATATTATTCTAGTTTCTGTTCCAAGTCATATTTTGTTGTTAACAGTCCCTGCTCTATTCTCTCACATTTTTATCGTATACTGCTTTACTACTATTTTTTTTTCTTTGTTTATTCATTATTTATTTGGATTCTTATCGCCCAAGTATAATTTGTCTCCTTCATTTCACAGCAGTTTTACCGATATTTCAATTACAAAAATGTTAGCTGTAACTACCGTAAACAAAATAATAAAACAAGTAGGGGCAAGCAGAATATGGAAACTTAAGAATCACGTAGGTTGCAATTGGTCATTATTTGACCAAAGTCGAACAAAAAAGCAGAATACCTCTGTTTACGAGTTTTTTTAATTTATAGTAAATTTTTAAATGTCCTTAAAGACGGATCCCTCGGATCATCGATCGCACCTATGGTATATTTTATGTACAATTTGTTTGTTTTGTCTCTGGATCTGGATTAGAATGTTCCAACCGAAGTGGTGTGTCCATTGCTTTGCACGTGGTATTTCCAACTGGTTCTTTAGGGAGAGGGTACGTCTGAGCTTTTTCACGCTCACGAAATAATTTTCAGATCTCCCACACAGTCGTAACTTACAACTTTCTACTGTTTAAATTGGGTTGAAGATCGGATGTAAGCTCAGGTTCTTCCAGGCACTTACAGACCTATCTGTATGCTTCGTCAATCCATATGCTCATTTCGCCCGTGTGAAATTGCCCTTTGTACGCTGGTACCTTGGTACCTGCACCGCAACCGAATTTCCATTTCTGGCGCTAAGGAATTTTGCAAAAAAAAATGGCACCCAGCAAGCACCAGATTTGGGCCGTACATTTGAGTTACTCGCCGAGACTTCTGATTGGTAGGGAAGTTTTCTAATTGGCTTTGGGTCAAGTGAGCAACCCACGCGAGCTCCGGTGTTCTTTTGAACATTTCAATTTTCCACACTTTAGGCCTGGGATTTTCCGCTTAGCCGTCTACTTGCTCTGTCTCGCACATTAGTGCTTTTGACACCTGAACGTGTTTCTGGTTGTTACTTTCATTCCCAGGTACTTTCGAAAAACCTTTTTGAATGTGTTCAATAGTAAATACTTTATTGATTTTAGTACAAGACTACAATTTACCCAGTGCGGGTGAGCAACTACATAACTAATAAGTTTTCGAGGTAATAATATCACCACAATATCAGTATTTATTTGTAGTTATAAACAGGTATTTGTATAGTCAGTGAGGTTACACAAGTTTACGAATTTATTTTAGTCTGAATGTTATTTGATATTTATTAGATTGATTTATGTAATCAACGTGTACTATTAATAAATATTTACATACACCTGTTAAGGTCAGAAAGCGTCTAAAGAATATTTTTATGTCGTTTACTTTATAAATTGTACAATTTATTTCATTGAAATATTCATTTAAATTCTCAGTTGCTACCTAAACCTAGTTTTTTTGCCGCATTTAAAGTCACCGGCTGTATCGACTGTTGTAAGGTTCGGCAGGACAGTTGCAATTTCCTCAAAGATGCGTTGCCGTTATGGATTATGGAAAGCAGTAAAGGATTTAAAGAAAGTACTTGAAATCTACCAGTGAGAAAAACAAAATGGCTACCTGTCGTGACAAGGCCCCCTGACAACTGGCTTAGGCCTCTTTCCAAACGATGGCGGACAAATATGGAGCCGAAAATCACCTAACCGGTGAAGGACGTCGAAATTTTTTTAGCGTTAATTTTTCAACGTCTCATTGACCCGGCCCAACTGTAAGAATGGGCGCTAGCCAAATTACACGTCAGTTACTTCTTGGGTCTTTTACCTTCTTCTGCCACAAATGTTTTCTTTCTCTTCTTTGGTTTCTTCCCAAATTGCCAGGAGGCAGTTACTACCACTTGAAGGCGAGGATAATACACTGTATGGTGTTGACATGCTTCTTAGATATTGATAGTGGTCCTCCTGTACTTTTGACTTCACAGAATTTTAATGAATCATTATTCTCAGCACTATATCCGGAGCCACTAGCTACCAAGTACAGACAACGATCTGCTAAAAAAAGGGTATCAGTTTGAGCTGTCATGTCTTTTCCTAGAATTAAAAACCACTACCTCGTCCCCTGAGTATTTGAAATGTTTTCCTTCTTGCATTTTTGTTCTTTAATAGTGGCCTACCTGTGCGCGCGAGATTGTATGACACGTTATCAGGAACCTGATTTAAGGTTATGTTAATTTTTAACAAAAAAGTATTTGAAAAAGTGGTCCCTGGTGGTACCAGGAAAAATTGTGCATCCGTAACTGCCAATCTGGTCTTTTTTGGACCGTGAATTTTGGTTCTACATAAACGTGCATGCGTTTGTGGAATTAAATTTTTAGATTTTGATTTTTACTGTGGGCATCTGATCAAAATAGGGTTTGTTGTGTTACATTGAACAATTGGAAGTGTAACCATCAGAAAGTGTGCTTGCGACGACTACAATTAGAAGCGATATATGAAGTCGAATGAAAAAAAAATAGAAATTTGAACTTCAGCGTAAGAATCAGCTTATTTCAGGTACATATCAGACCACTGACCACACTCAAGAGAATTCATCAGCGTATAAAATCAAATACGAACGAGGTCTTTCGACGTTCGCAATCGGTTCTGTTTTCTTTCACGTAATGTCGGCATGTGGGCGACAGATTTTTCAAACTTGTGACAGCCGAGTAAAGATGGTTGCATTAATACCGCTTCTGATTAATTTATGTTTTTTCGCGTGTGCGTTAATAATTTTCTTTAATCGGAAGCGCATTCGCTTTCACTGACGGCCCCCGCGGTTTCCGGTATGTCACGAACATGAAAGATGCGTTTGGCGAAAGCTTACAAAAGGTCTAATCTCACCTAACTCGAATCCATCCATTTCCGGTTGTGGTCTTTGACAATGCCCCTACGTTCTTGACTTTGTGCAGATGCCCTACCTTTTTGGTCCCTAGGCGTTTCTCAGACTTACAATGAAGACTGATGTAGATGAACTCAAAGTTCTTTGCCGTTTAGAGGGAGACACTAGCTGCCAGTATTGGGAGACTGGCAAAAAAAGTTATAGAAAGACTGTAAATAATGTTTTGTTGGATCCAAATCATTTGCCTTGCCGTATTTGGCGAGGTCGTCGACACCGTCAGTTTACGGTATCAAAAATTCTATTTAGTTTTGATAGTGGTTTCGATAATTTTTATGGTTATTGAGTTCGTTTTTTTCAACCGGATATAATGAAATCAGCCTGCCACCTGTGGGAAATAGTTTGTCGGAGAGAAGAAGCATAAGGTGTACAATGACCTCTGCATGTTAGTAATTTTTAGTAACTGTTGTACAACAATCGCTTATATTTAGAATGTTTTGTGAATTATATTAGTCACGTTGTACTTTTCATTCACGAAAAATTAACTGCTTTATTACAAAATTTTATCCGTATAGCGTACACAGCAGAATTGATGCTTTTATGTAAATAAGATGAAAAGAAACTACCGATGAATTGAGGAAATTTAGGTGTACAAACATTGCTTATTAACCTGTCACATGTAGATTCACCAGAATTTGTGACCCTATGACCCCCAGGTTCAGCAGGTGGAAGACTTGAAGAATTTGTCAAGGGTTTTAACGTGGCGGTCCATCTTCCAGTGACTCGGCATAGGCGATGCCATGAATGCTTAATTATATAAATATAATTATCAAGCAGTCATGAAAATCCCTCATCTTTTATGTATTAACAAAGGAAATGCCAAGTGACAGTACACGTTCGGTTTCAGGGTAGCCTTTCGTGTCCCAAGGTTGACTAATTTTCCACGGTTCTAAGGGTGGAGGGTGGCTCAACACAAGGCTGCATAGCTCCCTATCTCCTTTCCCGTTACGCCTGACTTTACAGAGCCAATGGGGTCCATCAGGGTCGCATTGCATTTAGTAGCAAGGGCTCCCATCCCTTTGGTCTTTTGATGCCCAACATTTTTGGTGTAGGTGCAATTAAAAAATTTAACATCAAATGATTTCTGAGCAGTTTTTAATTTTTGGAAGCGAAGGGGACACGATCAAAGTTATTCGAAATTTGAAATGCATTGTGCCTCTTATGTTGGTATCAATTTCAAAATAGTTTTTTTTTTAATTTTCAGGTCCGCTCTTCAAACGATTCACAAAGTGAGCTCTAAAGCCCGGGAGCAAAACTATTTCCTAGGAGGATTGACGCACGACTGGGTCAGTTACTATGAGCAGCGAATCGAATCGGACAGATCGTGCCTCAACGAATGGCACGCAATGGACAACATCGAATCCAGGAGGCCACCTTCTCCTGACTCTGTAAGTCAAACCTTTCGGCGAGGTATCTGTCCTTTTGAATTAATCGAGTAATACAGGATTAATTGTTTTATGCTTGAAGGTACGAACAAAGCCAAGTCAGAGAGAGGAAACAGAGCGTGTGATCCGATGCACGCTTAAGGAGATCATGATGTCCGTAGATTTGGACGAGGTGACATCAAAGCACATACGAGGACGACTGGAGGAAGATTTGGATATGGACCTGGGCGAGTTCAAGCCCTTCATTGACGAGGAAATGTTGACCATACTCGGACAGATGGATGCTGCCACCGAAATATTCGATCACGTGTATTTGGGCTCCGAATGGAACGCCTCGAATCACGAGGAACTTCAAAAAAATGGGTACTTACAACCTGACAAATAATCTGTACTAATTTCCGCTTCCGGAGCGTGTTCCTTTACCTAATGTACTCATCCTTTTCTTCGCAGAGTGCGTCACATTCTGAATGTTACCAGAGAAATTGATAATTTCTTCCCTGGAATGTTTAATTATTTAAATATTCGAGTTTACGATGACGAAAAGACTGATCTTCTTAAGCACTGGGATGACACGTTCAAATACATATCGAGAGCGAGAGCTGAGGGCAGTAAAGTACTGGTTCATTGTAAAATGGGAGTCAGTAGATCGGCAAGCGTTGTCATCGCTTACGCCATGAAAGCCTACAATTGGGACTTCAAAAAAGCTTTCGAGTATGTAAAAAAGAAGAGAAACTGTATAAAGCCCAATTGCAGTTTTATGACGCAACTGGAAACATACCAGGGGATACTGGACGCAATGAAAAACAGAGAAAAACTCCAGCGGTCCAAGTCTGAGACGAATCTGAAAAGTCCATGTTTTGTGCCGAAAGAAAACTCGGGAGTCAAAGAGCGCCAGGAGAAAATGATAGAAAATGTTAATTCTTCACTATTAACAGTCGACTGGACTGAGTCTACGGGTACCGAACTTAGTAAAGTAGGTGGAAGGCCAAAATCTTGGTCTCCGGACAATTCCATCGCGTCGGTACTTTTCACAGATGAAGTGCCAGGTAGGTAGCCGTAACATTTAGTCATAACTCCACAAGACGACAGCAAATTCAATTTATTAATGAATTCAAATTACCTTATCCAGGTCCAGTATCAATGTCAATGGAATATCTCAACTCAGATGACAGGCCTGAGGTAAACTCCCCACCGCGAGGACCTACAGCGGAGATGTGTCCGACCTGCAGAACTCAAACTCAACACGATGAGCTTCCTTGCAAAGAATGCTTCAAAGTTACCACCCTAAACCCGCAGGAAGTGAGGAATCGTAACAGTCACATGAGGATTCCTCGCGAGAACGGGCAGACCTACAGTGTCTCCCAGAACAGGATCGTGTACCTTCCGGGATCGTCAAACGCGACTGACGAATCCGATTTTATACCTTACGTGAGGAATAGGGTGATCGAGTTTGAATCCCAGTCAGGTCCCATGGCCGAGACCACCGTAGCCGGAAAAAAATTACAGTCAGATAGGAAAGGACTCGTGTTAAACTTGACATCGCAATTTGAGACCAGTTGTTCCAAGTCTGGTTCACCCACAGAGGGTGACAAAACCTATCCGGAGCTTGTCGATCCTAAACTGAAAAATCCTCAATTAGTGAATTCAATTCTAGTCAAAGAAGAGAGTTGGGATCCTGGGGAAAAGAAACAGGAACCCTCGGCGGGTAGCCAAATGTGGACGTCGACCTCGGAGGTCGTGAACGGCGGTGAAACCGAGTTACCATTTTGCGATGGGAAAACCGGCCCAACGAGGCGAGAAGGTGACCCGTTTTCTGACAAATTGGATCGGGTGTTTGACCGCGAGGAACGGAAACAGTTCAAGGGAATGGTACCGTTGCCCCCTATCGCTTCGGCGGTACCTGTCGTGCCCCTCACAAATGTCGAAAGTTGTCCAACAGACTGCCCTTCGCGGCAGAACTCGTGGAGTTCGTACGACAGCGCAGTGGTTCTGAGTTACCAAGGAGAATCAAGAGAGGCCCCGTCCCGACAAAGTTCTTGGGGTTCTGGTGATATTCCTGGAGTACCTGGCGCACTGCCTTCGAGGAACAGTTCGTGGGGATCATATGACATGAGACCCGCGGGGCAGGTTCGCGACCTCGAAAGATTGGAAAGGACTGATGACTTGGGAGGAATGGTCTCGTTTAGCAAAGACGTGCCGTGGAATCCGGGTACTGTAAAACGGACGAGACAAAAATTAAAGGAAGTCACTGCTCCTCAAGTGAGAGAGACAACCGTCGATGAGGGCGAATTGTCGTCTTCTCTCAAACCTGAGATCTCAGTCTGCAACCTAAAAATTCATGGGCCTAAACCTTATCAAACTCCAGTCCTCTCTAAAGATCTCAAAACGGGTCCTCAAGTCGTGGAGGCCGTCAACGCAATCCTAGTGCATTACGCGAGCACACCAACCCTTTCGCTGCAGCCTTCCCTGAAGAATACTTCCATATCTGCAGACAAAATGACTGCATCCCAGCCAAACATAACGATTTTACAAGAGGAAGCTTTTCCGGGTCTTCAGCATACGCCAGATCAACTTTCGCTCTCTGCCAGCGTACCAGACAATTACATCATGAATCAGAATACGACTGGCGGTCAAATGCCAGTTGGACCTCCGCCTTCAGGCTCCGTAAGACAGCAGAAACAAGTGCTCGAGAATTTGACTAATAAATGTTGCGTCCTGCCCAAGCGTTGCATCAGCGTGGAGGAATCGATGATGGCGACAACGACGACCAACGTCTATGGAGTGGCAGAGACTCTCAGGATGGAAACGGAGGCGCAGAAAAGCGTTTCCGGAATGGTTCAAAATCTCAAGAAGGAATTTGAAGCAAAGTCTGTCTGCAAGAGCGATAAGGCTACCTCTGAAGGTGCGGATATGTTCAAGCAAATTCCAACAGTCCATCAGGAGGTGTCGATGGGAGTCGGATCACCTTCGTCCGTCGCAATCAACCCTGAGGACCTCTCTGTAAAGAATCTAGTCGGTAAATACGAAATAAACAAAAACAAACTGAAAGAGAGCGAACCTGGGACGGTGTCAAACCAGAAGTCGCACACATCCTTCTTCGCCAGCCGAAAACCCAAGTTGGAAATGGTAAATACGCCCTCGCAACTTCGGGTGAAGCACTCGTCGCTTTTTCTTCACAACCTGAAGAACAGTAATAGTGGAGAGAAAGTGCTCGTTCTCGATGGGAGGCCACCGTCAAAGACGCCGTCGCCGAGCGTCGTCGTGGCCAGTGTCGTGGCCAAAGCGGCCAGCAAGAAGCAACAGCAAGGCAAAACCCATCCGCTGGCCCACCTGACCATCAACCCCAGGCACAGCAACGCCGTTTACAACACAATGTGATGGGATATGAGACGAGCCGAAACGAGCCTGTCGCCGAACTGAAAAACTCGAAAAGCTTCGACAAATTACCCTCTCGTCAACTGCCCCATGCGTTGTGCCTCTTCCTTCGACTTTCCTACCCTATTCTTTTGCACGTCTTTGGTCTTTGAGCTCCGAAAACGAAACTTCTTCGATGCAACTTTCATTCGGAACCGCGGTAACCTATTTCCCGTCTCCCATCAAATGTCGTTTCGAGATTTTAGGTGACGCGTCGTACAGCGTCCATTGTGGCGCAATTGTGACGCAGGCCAAACAGAATTAAAAAAAGACTGCTGAGTGCGGACGGGGGCTACTCGAGCGTAGCGCACCCCCGAGGGAACCGCCAGTTCTTTACTCGACCAAAATTAGTTCTTTGTAATATGTATTATGTATATGCAAAGCTCTTTTAAATAAAAACGAAAAGTCTACTTGTGTAATAACAATTGGCAAAGAGAATAAGAATGACCGAGAAAGAAAGAGAGAAGATACGACGCGGAAGAAGAAATCAGAGAACTAACGGTGGGTAGATGAATAGACGGAGAGATAGACGAATAAATGAGTACATAGATAGACGGATAGATAGATAGATAGATGAATAGATGGATAGATTTATGGAAAGAATTTTTCGTTTCGTTGTAATGCCCCGAATACTCGAGGATTTCAACCTGCTACAGCGGCTGCTCCTGCTCTTGTTTATTTTTATTTTTTTTTTACTCATATTTTTGTTTGATTTTGTTTTTTATATATAAAATGTGAAATTAAAGAAATTTTTATTAGAAAAATATTGTATTCTTTGTTTTCAACGGACTTTGTTTTTTGGTTCAAAGTGGAGTCTCGTCTCTTTGTCAACTTTGTGACTTCTCTACTGGTGACCATTTTCACCTATTTGAAAAGCTCTCTAAGAAAGAAGTCTTATTTTTTGTCTGGTCCAATTGTTACTCAACTTCCTTGTCATACTCAAAAAAAATCCTCTCAAAAATATTGCGTTGTAATCTGTCCTGTGTATTTTTTGGTTATTTCCGCTATTATTACTGTTTTCGAGTACGCTTCGAAGGAATTTGAGTGGTCGATATTAGGAACCGAACGTAAGAAAATTATTAATATCGCGGCACCTAAATATACATAAATATACATATATTTAGTTATAAAATTTTATTCATTTTTTACCTTTACCTGTCACGTTCCTCTGATGTAACCCAATCCTTGATGGAGTCCTATGGTAGTAGAAGAAATTCAAGAAAATTTCATGAAAACGGGGCGACAAAAAAGGGGGCAGATGAACCACAAGTCTTAGTTCCTTAGAATTACACTCCCAACTCAAATTACATACATATTAACCCATATATGGTTACAAGGATCGGACGGTAACGGTAACTACGGGAGAAAACGTGAAAATTAAACTCCTGCATAAGTTTCGTAAATTTTATTTTATTCTATGCGATAAAATGTAGGTCTATGTCAGTGAAATGTTTTTCAATCGGTTCTGTCTGGTGAACTACTCAGAAGTGGCTTCCCTTGAATGTGTGAACAATGTGTTTTAGTGCAAATTCCACGCTCTCATACAGAATCGGACCAATAGAATATCCCAATCCCTACAATTGTACTGTAGTCCCCAGGTCCCCCTCTACGATGACCGACATTGGAAGAAATGTACAAGAAGCTGATGGGCGAAAAGATACATAATATATACAAGATTTCTTGTCTTATTTACAATGTATTATGTTGAATATTAGTTAATTACACTAGTAGCATTTCACTGAACTTTCATGTAATTTCTTTTTAATTCAACTGCTTTTCTTGACCGCTTGACCAACGGAGAGTCAAAACCAAAATTACGGGAGTTTTACTTGAGATCGGACAGATCATTCAATTTGAACTTAATACGTTACACCTTCCTAAATATTACAAAGGATAGTTGAGCATGACATCCTGGCGAGCAAGTTCCAATAACATAGGATCATCAAAAAACTTATTGATAGAAACATCCTCCGATAAACCCTTCCGCCGCCTTGTTTTCACCATGAATTCCCGAGCTAAATGTGTTGCTGGCTGAGGTTCCAGCGGACGAATTACGATGCTTTTGTCCAGTGGATCACCAGGAACAATCTATATGGGAGTGAAAACAAAATTAATAAATTAAATAAAAAAATGAATAAATTAAACATCTGCTGTCAAAGACATATGTACCTGCCAGTGGTGAAAGACAGACAGACCAAATGCTTGTCCCTGCGTGTGAGTTCTCAAATCTGTTTCAAATCCAAACGAATCGATGGCAGGAATAAAGGCCTTGATAGTGTAGAGAGGAGATCCAGGAACCGGTGCATCTTGTGTCACGTGACCCCTTTGAAAGAAGCAAAACGGTGAGCAAGAGAGTCAAATGTTTGGGACAACGCAAGAAGAAGAAACCTCACCTTCTTTTTGCCAAAACAGTGTAAACAGCCGAGACGCAATCCGCCGGAGCTAAAACCTCAACAAAGAGGTAAGGTTCCATCAGTCGTGGTGTGGCCATCAAGAAGGCAGAGTAGGCTACGCGACGAGAAGTAGGTATGATCTGTCCTCCTCCTCTATGCAAAGGCTCTGTTGCTATTAGGGCATCGAGTATTTTGAATTTGACGTTCCTGATGGGCTCCTCACATAAAGGACCTTCTCTAGTTCCCCACTGGAACCCCTGAAACATGACAACGTTCCCTTAGAATAGCCAAAAAACACATATTGAGTCAAAACCATAGAACATAACCAAATACCTGAACAATGGAGTCCTTGACGGAGTTCAGAAGACCTTTGTCCACCTCAGAAGGTAGTGTGTCATCGACCAAAATATTAGGACCTGTAATGTCGGGTCCGAAGGCCCAAATTGATCGGGCAGCGAGTAAATCCCAATCGTATTTATTTTGAAAAAATTCTCCCAGTCGTTTCCTATGAGAAGAAGAAACAAATCAGGTAGAAATTACTAAATTAATGTAAGTATTCTCTCTTGTGTAATGTAAAGTTTTAGAAATAAATTGTTAATTAAAAATATACACTGTGAGTGTTTACATTTAATGATGAAGAAATTATTAATTTGGAATCATTTGGAAATCATTGTAACTAAACAGACCACAAATTTGTAACAAATTATAGAAACACATACTTTCTATTGAATATGTATATTATTTAATAAATGACACTACTTTTTTTGTCCGATTATCAATCCTCACTGACCAAATCACATTTGATTGATGAAATACAAGTGTTTGAGTAACTATAAGGAATTCTTACTTGTTCCAAGAAATATGAACAATTTCATTTTCTATGTCTTCGGCAAGACCTTTTTCGAGTGGTTCTGCAATCATTGTGATTTTGTTTTTCCTATTGGGCGTTTCAGCGAAACATTTGAGAGACGACGTTTCCACGACTGTTTCACAGAACGTCACGACTGGATCAGCTACTTTGATATCTGTAAAGAACCGCAATGGAAGTTTTACACACAAATAAAGTGGCATAAAATTAAGAAGTTACATCTGCAGTTTCTGTTTTGAGAGATGTTTGCCATCAAACGCCTTAATTAATTCTAATTAAATTAACAGTAATTAGTTTAGCAAACCAATTAAAATGAGTGAAAACCGAGTACTACAAAATGAGCCTACACTTTCGGTATAGCTGCTTGTCTACCAGCGAACCGTTTAGTTTTAACGTACCTATTTCAGAGTACATATTCCTGAGGTCATGCATAACACAATCTAAATAAAGTTCTCCAGTCCCAAGTACAATGTGTTCCCCAGACTCTTCAACCCTTGTTGAAAGCAGAGGATAAGACTTGTTGACTTTTCTTAGACCGTCCAACATTTTAGGTAACTCGGATGGGTTCACTGGTTCCACTGAAATTGTGTTCGTAAACAATACAATTAACAGTCCATATATTACTGATAGGTTTGTATGGTGGTGTACTATCATATTTGCGAGAGATACCTAAACATAAAAGACCTCGACTAATAGAAGTAAGAATCTGTGAATATAAATAAATCTGCTTAAGGTATTGCAATCCTACTTTAGAGATCTTATAGTAAAAGAGCTTAAGTTCATATTAAGGGTCCTTTATGAAAGAATAGAGAAGTTTAGCAAATTAGTATTTTTATTAAGCTACTAGAAGTAATATGGAAGGCTCTGTTAAGTGAAAGAAGAAACAGGTAGCTTTGAAACGAACTCTCAATGCTGGCATTATTATCAAAAGAAACAAACCTGCAATTTTTATAACCGACTGAGTGTTAAATTTCAAAGGTCTAAATATGTAAAGGTCATCGTCTACTTTAATATCAGTAATAGTTGCTGTTTTGACGATTGGTTCATCGATTCCTTCAATGAGAACCCAATTTCCAGCAGGTACTCTATTGACTTCAATTTTATACCTGGAAATAAAAACTGTGTTGAAGCAAGAAAAAAAAAATATTTTTATGTATATGCTTGAATATTCTGCTGGATAAATCAACTTCATTGGAACTAGCACTGCAACCCTGTACCTGGCTTCATAAACCCAAAGTCTTCCCACGGTCAACACTCGGCTGTCTTCTTCATCCTGCAACGTATAATTCTCTCCCAACACTCGAACTTCTTGATCTGCATGTAGAGTTCCAGACATGACTCTCCCCAGAACGAGGAAAAACGTGCAATCATCTGTCGGATACATCTTTGTACTGTGGACCATCAAGTGACCCTGTAATTAGACAAACATGGTCAAGACAACACTAAAGGCCTTGTGGTACCACCAAAGTGCAATGTTCATATCCGTTACCTCTGTGGAACAGTTAATCATATTTTGCGCAATGTCTGAATCTACAGGTCCCGTATACACATGTTGAACTTTATTTTTGGCATTCGATTGCGGACTGGGAATGTGACTAACGCACATATCAACGAAACCGTCGAATTCACCAAAAAATCGATTGCAAACCAGTCTCAACAATGGCCTAATGTTCAGTTTCATTTCCTCTTTGGTTAAACGAATTCCTAAATCATCAAGAACATGAGGAAGAGTAGTGTCAGCATCACCCACCACCTGGAAAAGTTTCAATAAAAATGATTGGTTAGGCATTTCCTTTCACCATTACTCTATTTCACACTATTACTTGGACTGCTATGCCTCAATACACTTACTTGTGTAAAAATTTTGTACAATGGCTCCAATATGAATTCTACAAAACTTCTTTGTGCACTACTGTGAGGTGGCTTTTTAGAAAATTTTCTAGTTTTAGGATTGAAATAGATATCCCCCCACAGTCTTTTGGCAAATTCATTTATATTTATGTTACCATACTTCCTGTTATAAAGGTTTGCAAAACTTTTCAGAGTGAAACATACTGCATATTGAGAACTGGCAAAACACACATTTCCAAGAAGAGGTGATATTATATGAGGGTTCTCTTCATCTGGGTACAAACTGAAAAAGAATACTATTTTAAAAATAACTGAAGGAAATATTAGGGAGTGGATATAATGACTTAAAAGAAGAATACCTCAAAAGTCCATTAACTTCTTCTACTATATGCCTTAATTTGTAATAAGCATCATTGGGTGGGAGCCTAAGCTCCAATATTAAACGATCTATTTTATTAATGCAAAGTGTAATGGCAACCCTCTCTTGAACTGCATGCTTCAACAATCTTTCTGTATTTAGGACCACGCCTTCAGCTGCATCCACAAAAACAACAACTCCATCACTTACCCTCATTGCAGCTGTAGCTTCATCAGAGAAATTTACATGACCTAAAATGCGAACAAATTGAATCACAATTTATTATTACCTTAATAATAGATTTTCCTAGCAATAGGATAGCAAATGGTAGTCTATGGTTACCTATCACTTACCAGGAGTGTCAAAAATATTCATTAGATAACTTTTACTCCTTACATCTGGCAAAACCAATGTAACTGGCATTGCCTTTGTAGAAACCCCTCTTGCTTGCTCAATAAACAAAGTATCTGTGTAACGTAGATTCTTCTCTTCTGTTGACTGTAAACTAGGATGTGTTTGTCTAATTAAACAATCAACAAATGTTGTTTTACCATGATGTAGATGTCCAACCAGTGCAACATTTCTTATAAGTGCTGCATTGTCCATCATGTCAGCTAAAAATCTAATAAAACAACCAGGGATTTATATCCATTTTTAGTGCAAGTTATTATTATTAAAAATTATATTACTGTTATTAAGCTTACTCCATATCATATGCTGTTTTTGGAAGTTGTTGTTGTTTAACCTGAAATTTCTTTCTTTTGATTGGAGCCACCAAGGGAGTTGTTAATGGCTGATTATCTTCTTCCTGAACAATTGTTTCGACATCTGGTCCATAGACTTCAGCTGCAACTGGATAGTACTTTTTGTCTTCATGTAAAACAACAGACATTGGTGCAACATCAGCATCTTCCATCTCTCTATCATCATCTTGGTCATCCTACATCAATGTTAATCTCAAGTTAATTTTACAGTTGAGTTAAATGTGAAAAGCGAGTTTTATTCAATGTATACTAACATCATAGTCCTGTTCTTTTTCCCTCACATTAATTTCTTCATCATCTTCCTCGTCTGATTCCAAATCCGGTCCAATATAATTACCAAATTCATCGTAAAGGTCTGCATCCATTTTAAAATTGCTTATAGTATCTAAATAAAATCATACAAATTCAATAGTAACGAACCACCAAAATCCGCTTTGTCTAACCTCAAATTGATTCAACGACGCCGGCTTCAAACTCGTCTTAATTACAAGAAAAAAGAAAATCAATGTGAACAAATTATGTCAAGCGTAAACAACTTACACTAACATTCCAATAAAATGAACGGTTGATTGAAACTTTCGTACTTGATCTAAAAGGTAAAAAAAACGCTGTAAACCGGTCACTCAAATAAGAAACAAACTCTAGGAGCTCGTCGAGATGGCTGAAACGATTCAAATTCGATCCATTTCCGGTGAAACGATTCTCGATGGAATGGCTTCGCAAAGTAATGTTCATTTAAATACAAAGAAGCGTAGGAAATATATATAAAGTAATATATGAGTACCTTTCATAATAAAAGATTCACATTCAAAT
The DNA here is from genome assembly GCA_037055365.1 of Polyplax serrata. Taxonomy (NCBI): domain Eukaryota; kingdom Metazoa; phylum Arthropoda; class Insecta; order Psocodea; family Polyplacidae; genus Polyplax; species Polyplax serrata. The sequence goes on along the minus strand of JAWJWE010000037.1, from coordinate 1,309,850 downwards.
AAAAATTATTTTAAAACATGAAGGCTATTTTTAATAGCCAGCATTCCATTGATCTTTTACACAAATTTAAATGGACAATTTTTCGCAGTTCGTACATTTAATGAAATAAAAAGTATTTATTCAACACTTCGTATTTTGTGCTTCTCAACTTTCAAATTAGAATATAAACTTCAGTAACTTACTAAAGTCAACTACTTTAATTTTAAAATTTGTGTAAAAGCACATACAAATCATTTATAATTCAGATATATTAAATGAGTGATTCTACCATCAATTCTACCAGAAGTTATGACAATCTTTCATGCAAATTTAGTCTTTTAATAATTTAATGTAATCAAACAACAGAAATTTGGTTTGGTCAGGAAAAATGTTATTTTAAATAAATAAACAATTTCAATACCTTTATTTTATTCTTTGTAGAGCTACAGTATTTAAGTCTTTCCTTGTGACACACTAGATAGCATATGGTGGAAAAATACTTAAAACTGATTTATCATATGAAAAGAATGAAAAATGAATGAAATTTTAAGAAATATATATGTATATGTAAAAAAACAATAACTCCTCTATTTTAGCAAAAGAACATATTCCAGCAAGATAAAAAAAATCAGTTCACTGAAATCCATTCTGTTTCATGTAATTTTTTTCCATTGACTTTTTTTCTGCAATTTTAAATGGTACCACCACGCAAACGAAGAACCAAATGAAGGGTGGATTCTTTCTGAATGTTGTAGTCAGATAAGGTTCTATTGTCCTCCAACTGTTTACCGGCGAAAATCAAACGTTGTTGGTCTGGTGGAATTCCTTCTTTGTCCTGAATCTTGGCCTTTACATTTTCAATAGAATCAGAGGCCTCAACCTCAAGAGTGATGGTTTTACCAGTCAAAGTTTTGACGAAAATTTGCATTCCTCCACGGAGACGCAAGACCAAATGTAGGGTACTTTCCTTTTGAATGTTGTAGTCAGATAGTGTTCTGTTGTCCTCCAACTGTTTACCGGCGAAAATCAATCGTTGTTGGTCTGGTGGAATTCCTTCTTTATCCTGAATCTTGGCCTTTACATTTTCTATAGAATCAGAGGCCTCAACCTCAAGAGTGATGGTTTTACCAGTCAACGTTTTGACAAAAATTTGCATTCCTCCACGGAGACGCAAGACCAAGTGTAGGGTGGATTCTTTCTGAATGTTGTAGTCAGATAGGGTTCTGTTGTCCTCCAACTGTTTACCGGCGAAAATCAATCGTTGTTGGTCTGGAGGAATTCCTTCTTTGTCCTGAATCTTGGCCTTTACATTTTCAATAGAATCAGAGGCCTCAACTTCAAGAGTGATAGTTTTGCCAGTCAAAGTTTTGACGAAAATTTGCATTCCTCCACGGAGACGCAAGACCAAGTGTAGGGTACTTTCCTTTTGAATGTTGTAGTCAGATAGGGTTCTGTTGTCCTCCAACTGTTTACCGGCGAAAATCAATCGTTGTTGGTCTGGTGGAATTCCTTCTTTGTCCTGAATCTTGGCCTTTACATTTTCTATAGAATCAGAGGCCTCAACTTCAAGAGTGATGGTTTTTCCGGTCAAAGTTTTGACGAAAATTTGCATTCCTCCACGGAGACGCAAGACCAAGTGTAGGGTACTTTCCTTTTGAATGTTGTAGTCAGAAAGGGTGCGACCATCTTCCAACTGCTTTCCGGCAAAAATTAATCGTTGTTGGTCTGGAGGAATTCCTTCTTTGTCCTGAATCTTGGCTTTTACGTTTTCTATAGAATCAGAGGCCTCAACTTCAAGAGTGATGGTTTTGCCAGTCAAAGTTTTGACGAAAATTTGCATTCCTCCACGGAGACGCAAGACCAAGTGTAGGGTACTTTCCTTTTGAATGTTGTAGTCAGAAAGGGTGCGACCATCTTCCAACTGCTTTCCGGCAAAAATTAATCGTTGTTGGTCTGGTGGAATTCCTTCTTTATCCTGAATCTTGGCCTTTACGTTTTCAATTGAATCTGAAGCTTCGACTTCCAAGGTGATAGTCTTTCCAGTCAAAGTTTTTACGAAGATCTGCATTTTGAAGCTGAAAATAAAATAAAATAATTGTTAACTTGTGGCGCAAATTGCGACATTTCTTGCAATAAGGAAGTGAAAATCAGGCAACTCAAGTAAAAGTGAAACGCAATTATGACTTCCATAAAGCACCGTGACGTTGCGAAAATGGTTGCAACCTCGGAGTCACAAGTGAAACCGTGATTGCGTTGTCACATCCAAATTTCATATATTTTAAACGTAAACTCACTAATATTCTTGTAGGAAAGCAGTTTTATGGTCTGATCAAACAAATCGGATGGAAATTTTGATGTAATGTGCAGTCAGTCTTCCGAATAACGTCGTTTGTTTTATTTTAAATTAATGCGACTGCGAATGGAAAAAACATGGCGACCGAAGCATCCATCTTGTATTATTACGTAGATAGAACAAAGCGTCACACAAATTTTTCCACTCACAGGCAGACAAAAAAATTGTAACGTTACAAGAATTTCATTCTATCAATCGTTCTGCTCGAAGTCCGAAAATTAAGAATTTGGAAAGGAAATTAAAACGTTTGATGAGGAAATTAAAACGAGACTGAGCTTAGGCCTACAAGGAGCAAAATATCAAAAAATAATTATGTACTATTGCAACATGTTTAAAGAAACAAATTTTCCATCCAAAAATGGTACAAGCATATTCCTTGGGTGAAATTAATTAAAAATAAAAACAGACGCTAGACAGAGATGGGTTCCTGCTTCAAACAACCTGATTTCAAACAAAGAGACTTTCGGTTTTCATGATTGCCATAAAAAACCAAATGGGCTGAGGTAAAGTAAATTATGTAAAAAGCACTCAAAAATACTTACTTTTGCTCTTTTCAAAGTCTTGGACACAAAATATTCTCAGCAGCTGAGGAAAAAATTTAATGTTAACAAACCAGTAAAACAACACGCAACGAACTCAACAAAGTAACTGTTTCAGAGACGATGTCCCGTTCACTTTTCTTGTCAGAATGTACTAGTCATCCTTGAATGCGATTGGTCGACCACGCAGTGTGCAGTTATCATTGGCTGTAACGTCAAGTGCGTCACAAGAAAGAAAAGCCTGATTGGCAATTCCTAATGTTCTAGAACTTTCATCGTTGCTGATTCCGGGAAGCCAATCGATTTTGCGAAACATCATTAATTAGCATTAATTTAAGTAGCGCAACAATAGAAATGTTCTTAGTAGAAAATGTAAATATAAAGTTGTTTTGGCAATGCAACAAGCCATTCAAAGCAAAGTATCAGGGCAAAATAGTAAAGATCTAAAGAACTTCATATTCAATGTAAAAACCAAAAACTTGTAATACAAAATATTCATGCAGATAATTTTTTTTAATGATAACATCGACGGCTTGCTCGTTGTAAACCTTTCAAAAAATAAGATCCACAAGTCATGGAACTTAATATTAATGTTTCGCACAAAAGTTTTTCTTATCTGCCAAAAAATCAACTAAAAGGGAATGAAAATTCAAAATATTGCGTCAAATTTCAAATCAACCTATATACTATATAGCCGTTTAGACTTTATAGCCATTATTGATTTGAGTTCAACAATGATAAATAAAACATGTTGGCCCGATGACATATTAGGCGTCATATTTACCGTCAAGTCTCAAAATCGCTCTTTCCTATAGAAATCAGAACAAAGAAATATGTTTCTATAAAGCGTTAATGGAAATGAGTCACATGTCGCGTGATTTCATACAAAATTTTCCTAAACTACAAAAAAATTCACATTCTTTCTAGGTGAAAGAATTTGCTTAATTTAAATTAGACTTTCTGAGTTAAATTAAAAGACCATTTTGATGCTGACAAATCTGAAGAATAGTTTGTCAAATAATGTCCGAAAACATCAAGGGACTCGAACACCAAAACATTCTAAACATCCTTTTCATCAATAAAATACATAGTTAAATGGCCACTGGGTGACTCATGTTTTAATTATTTTATGAACTGAAATTTTCTTGATTGTTCTAGGGAAGGTTCTATTAATAATATCCATGGGCGCGACAAAGGAGAGAAATCTTGCGGCGAAACTAAATCTTTTAAAGCAAATTATCTTCATGACGATCGATTACCACAGGCTTATTGAGGAGTATGACTAACTTCACAGCCACAGAACACAAAAATGCATTCCTAAAAACCCTGTTGTTTTGTATACCTACGTAAAAGAAGTTAACAGAGATAATTTCTTCAATGAGTTACATCAAATAAGGATTTTGCGGAAAGAGCATTATTTCTGTTGCGTATATCAATCTTTCAAACGGTTCTTGCGGGTGAACCTTTAGTTCTTATGGGTAACTGACGTTTCTGGACAATAAAATCTCACTTTTTGAAGTAATAATGTATCGTTGAACTATTGTGATGTACATGTGTATCCAACGGTTCATCTAATGACCTCTTAAGTTCACTTTTAGTTGCTATTGAATTTCTTTCCCTACGCATGGGATGACTAATTGTTGAGTAAAAGAATATGAAAAAAATATTCTGGAGATCACACAGTTGATCGTCTCCTGATAGACATGTACTAACCAGAACTTTATATATATGCTTATTGAGCAAAACTTTGACATTGAAATTTGAATACTTAGTCCTGTATTTTTGGTCACAGTATCTGAAGAATTAAGATTTACGTTTCATATTAAAGTTCATTTATTTTAAACTTATTAGTTATCGGGAATACACTAAGCAACTTAATTGAAGTGTAAATAATTACTTTTCGACAATTGTAGCAAAACTCTGTTTAGCAAAGATGAATCACATAGCTAAGTGCGTACATGTTGCTAAGTCCTTGAAATCTTATACATTCCGTATTTATAATTTACTTAGTGTTGCATCACTTCCACCACAGTTGGGCACATGTTTTGGCCAACTTTACTTAGCTATTCGAAATTAGGATTTGGTGGAAAGTTGACGTTGGAGTTAGGTCGTGTACTGAAACGAAGTATTCTTATACTATCCATGTTAGAGAGGTAATTTATAAAACGATAATTTCTGACAATTTTAATGACACATCCGTTGAACTTATTTTTACGTCAAAACTATCGATGTGATGACGTTGTGAATGGCTCTCTGCCGACTTGGCAATATGTTGCACTCCGTATCTGACTTATCTTCACATGTAAATGTTCATATCATTTTTACAACCCTTAAACTTCCACCACTCTCATTTTTAGAAAATGGAGATTTCAAAACAGGTTCTAAATTCCAAGAAACAAATAGCATAAATAATAAAGAATCAATGTTCAGAGCTATTATAAAAGCTATTAAAAAGATATAAAATAATCCATGCAAGTTGTCAGATTTTGTTTCAGAAAATATATAGAATATGGAAAAATCTTCAAGTAGTCACATTTATCATAATCAATCCAAAGATCTTAACCTTTGTAATTAACAATGATAAAGCAAACAGCATAGCAACATTTCTAAGCAGTAAAATAACATTATTTTTGTCACATAAGACACCTCACCTCACTTGATTTAAATATTTCATGATCCCAATGTGAGTAAATTGAAATTAGATAATTATCCAAAACAGTAATTTTAATTCAGAATGTTTAAAATAATATTATTTAAAGAATTTATTATGGAAAATTGAAATAAAAAAATTAAATAAATTCTTTAACATGTCAAAAATGGATTGTGTAACCCCCACAAAAAAAGTAACATAAAGTAACGTTGACATAAAGCATTCACAAAGTTTTGTTTTTCTTGAAGAAATTTAAGAGAGACGATTGCTTTTTTGGGCCACCGGATGCTTCTTTGACTGTAGTTTCAATTTTGACGGTAGATTTTTCTGGTATTTTGTTGAGACATGTTGCATCCACAAGGGTATGTTCGGTCTCCTCTTCACTATCTGTAGCCAATGTGACCTCTTTCCTCGTTTCTATTATTGACAATGGAAAAAATACAAAAAGTATTAAATCATTCATAAACTTGTATGCTATTGCTTTTAAAATTCCGACAGACATATTGAAAAATTTCGCACCCAGGTAACCATCTTCACTCATAACGGTAACGTCTACTATTTTTCGTTTTTTTCGCTTGTTTCGTGGTCTATTGTTTTCATCTATTTGTTCGTCATCTACTTTTTGCATTTTAACTGATTCTGCAGCCTCCAGCTCTTGCTCTTCTTGTGATGGTGGTTCATCTGTAAAAGAGAAATTGATGATTTTCTTATTATGAAGTCATTTTAGCATTAGGTAGATGTAAAATTGGGAAAACTAAAAAATAATTGCATGTGGCACCCAGAAAGGCACATACCATCGCTGTTGCTTGTGTCATCTGAGTCAGAGAATAACTGAATTCTTTTCCTTTTAACACCTTCATTATTGTGCCTTTTCTTTTCCTTTAAATTGCGTCTATTGGGTTTTAAATCAACTTTCGTTTCCTCTTCAATTTCATATTTTATTTTATTATCTAATGCAACTATTTGTTGTTCTTTAGTTTCTGTTTGAACTTTAGTGGAATTTTCTGCAATATTTTGTGTTGCTTTATTTGAGAAAAAATTGGCAATATTCCCTTTTGGTTTATTGTCATGTTTTTTATTGACCTGTAAACAATCAATTTTGATCAGTTTCAGCTTTCTCTCTTTTAGGTGGTAGACTAAATGATTTTTGATTGATTACAGATTTTTACCTTTAAATTATTTTCTTTTGGGCTATTCTTATTTCTCTGTAATTTGGGACTCTTTGATATTTCAACATTTTCTGTCTGACTTTTTGGAGGACTCTTATGTGACTCTTTTGCAACAAGTGGCTCACATTTTACTTGTTTTTCCTGGATAACAGCTTTTTTTGCCTTGTCTGCTATTTCAAGCCTTGAACTATTATTGTCCTTTACTGTACATTTTGAGCACTGTATGACATGTGACCTAAAGCAAAAAGTAATCAGTTTGTGACATATATGGTAATGTAACTAATTAGAGTGGTAAATTTACTTTTTTATTTGATTTACTTCCTTTCCAATGCCACAGAGAACTTTAATATCTTTTAAACTTTTGCCTTTTTGAACACTATATATATGTTCAGATGTTATTTCTGTAAATTTTGATGCTTCACTTTCCTTGTCAGCAGCATTAACAATTGTTACCCTTAGACTTCCATCTTGAAGTCTCCCAGCCAGTAAATAAGTGGCACAAATTGGAAAGATACTTGTGTTCCTCTGTTGGGTAAAATATTTATGCAGTAACCTGAAATAAAAAACATAATTATTTTTAAACATATAAATTTTGATTAAGATAAGAAACTTTACAAAATAATTCATTCACATAGTAAACAATGTTATGATAGATAGAGTCACATCTTATTTGTACTTACTGTTTAGCCGTATTGACGTGAACTCCTATACTTTTGCTTAAATACTTATATGTCACCTGAAACGTTAGATTTATTTATAACCTTATCTTCTTAAATTGTGCACAATTTAATTTCGTAATAGTAAACCAGATTACTATTTTGGTATTAAAACTAAACATTTTCCCACACAAAATACTTACAATTTTATCCTCGTCAATAACGAACCCTTCTAATGTTTCTAAATATGAATTCATCAATTTTTTATCCATTAGAAAACTCTATATGTGGCTTTTGAATTGTAATCCAAAATTTGTGGGAAAATCTTGTTTTTCTTGTGCCACGTAACGTTTACTGTATGCTTAAGGTAGTACTAGTTGTGTAAAATGCTTCACAGACCTTGGTTTAGAAGGTTGTTTAGGAAATTAGTAAAACCAATGTCTATAGATGAAGCTGAAGAAAAAAGAGAAATGTTTGCTAAGTTGTACGTGGTAATCGCGGCCCTATGTTTCGGTTAGATATTATTCTTATTTGCTCTCATATGTTACTCATCTCTTTTCATTATGTTTGTATTATTAAATGTTGAAAATTGTTTTTAGTTGACTGAACTTTAGAACTTGTTTTAGGTTGTTTAATAAATGAAACAGTCCAAAGGGGGGCGCATCGACCAAAGTTAGACGAAACGTTACCCAAGCATGAAGCTTTGGCCAAATTTTACAATGTAAAAGGAGAAGTGAGGCATATTAAGTTCAAAGGATTACAAAAGGTTGAAGATATAACCTTTGCATCACCATATAAAGAACAGGAAGACTAGATTTCAAAGTTGTATAGTACAATCAACAAAATGAGAAAAATTTTTGTTCATATTTGACTTAATATATAAGAATAAACTGTAAATATGGTTAGATTGCATACATATGTTAGTAGGAAAATTATGTTTTTATCATTCTGAAAAGGTATGAGTAAAATTTGAAATATTACAGAATGATATTAAAAGTGGTCTTTCAGTTTGCAGACATAGGAATGCAGCACAAATTTAACAAAATCAATGTTAAAGACTCTCATAAATTTATGGGTGGAATGACAATTAACTGTTTCGTACTTCAACTATTTTATAGTTTCATAACTGAATGAAAAAGTTTAAGTGCAAATAATCAAACAAAAAAAAATCATGACACTAACATTAGAAACAAACAATGTTTTCTATTTGAAAGCATATTTTATTGTGCACAATTGAGTTATATAAATAAAGAAATCTGACCAGAAGTCCACATTACCAAGATGTAAATATAACTCTATAAAACATACTGTTAATTTTTTTGTATTCAATGTATTATATTAAATTTCTCTTTAAGAACTATTAGCAGCATTTAAAAATTATTTTATTTACACCTTTGTCTTTGTTCAGATCATGTCTCTTGACTTATATTGTTATCATTTTTTTAGGCAAGATGCCTGTAGTTGACTGGAACATTTATAGCAACAAATTATAACAATAGTGCTGGGTTCCTTTTGTTCATGAATTTTTATTTAGTTCATTTTATACTTAGTTGTAATCCATCCTACTAATAAAGAGGGGTCCTGTTTTATTTTGAGTTGAATTTCTTCTGTTGATACTGATACGAAGCAGCACACATTTTCATGTGTAGTACTTCAATATCATAATATTTTTTTTTTTTTAAAATTAATTGCATAAATTTAGATTGTAGTTATATTTTCAATGTAAAAATTTCTAAATATTTTTGGCATTGTGTTTCTATCTCTGGATCGGCACTTTATGCCACAAAAAACAAGTGTGTTCATAATGAGTCAGCTGAGGTTCTGCAATCTGGATCAACACATACTTTATCACTATTCTTTGTTATTTAGGTATTACAAGTAATAATATTGGATTATTACTATAAAATTTTGAATACAATTTTTCTCCTTGAATCATGTATTTGGGTTTTTCAATGAAAGGTAACTATATTACCTGCACAAGTAGAAACCAGCAGCAGAACATTATTGGCAAATGGTTTTGTGCAACTCAGAGATTTTTGATATTGAAATTTAATTACGAATTTATGTAACTATTTGAGTCAAAATAGTAGATTTATTTAACTTCTTTTATTTAATAACTTTAATTGATGAATCAATATAATCAATGAAATAAATTGATACAGAAAAATTAATATTAAAGAAATAGATACAAGAGTTGAAAAGAGAAAATAATATAAATCAGTGTGCTCAAGATGTGAAAAATTATACAATGTGAAACACATTCATTACCATATTGGAAAGTGTTCCGTGGGAACCAAAAAAAGGAAAGACTGTGGTAATGTGTTGATTTTTGAAAAATTACTGATATTGGATAAAACTTTTTGTTGTCCTTTTATTTGTAATTTGTAATTTAATTCAGGCTTTACTGCCCAGGCCCAGATAATGATTTATCCATAAACTTCTTTTTTGAGAAGCAGAGCCACCACTTTGAAGGTCTGCCATCTTCTGTGTTAAATACTTTTTCACACACCCTGTTTCCAGTTTCTTGACGCACTTGCTGGAAATACTGCCTCAATAAATCTAAAAATTTTAACAGCAACATATATATAAGTTAAAGATTGATAATATTAATTCAAAACCTGGGATTCATATGTAGACTACACATGATGAAGCTTTAAAGTATACATAATAGAATTCCAAAACTTTTATACATATTAAAGGAACATTTTATTTAGAATTGCTAGTAATATTCTGTCACTCTTTGAATTCACAAGTGCAGTGTAATATTTTATACATATAAGATTTTAAACTGATTTAAGAAATATTTATATCAGTGCTTATTCAGAGTAAAGTCACTTATTATTACTAAGCAGTTTACTTGTATCTGATCTACTGTCACATCATAAAAAGTATATGAGTTTATATTACTATCATTTATGTTACTTTTTGACAGGACTGATTGAGATGCTTAAAAACAATCCATTACCCCACTGGCAGAAAAATAGTAGTAGGTCTCAAGAATACTTTTAGAATACTACCACCAAACACAGTAAAATACATTGTATAGAAATTTTGGTCCTATTTTCTAATGGAAAGTGCTGTTTTCCAATTTCAGAACAGGAACAGAACCAAGAGAATATAAGATTCAAAACATCTTAAAAGTTTACTTTAAATGAAATTGGTTAGTTTTAAACACAAATATGAACTCCTGCACTTTACATGTACTAAAATTAATTGAATTTTAGATTTGAAAGATTTTATATGTTGAGAAAAAGTAAAGTAATTTACCTGCTTCTGCTGGTGTCTTAGGCTTGGCATACACTGAATTTAAAGGAAATCCTGGTTCACCAGGAATATCAAACTTTGATATTGCTAATGTATACATTTCACTTTTACCTTGGTTTTTGTTTGAGCATTTTTGCAGTTTTTTTAAGCATTCAGTTATGTATAATGTTATATATATTAATACTCTGTCTGCTTCACTCTGAAAAAAATACCCAGTGGTTTATCAGTATTTAAATAGGCTCTCATTTATTGTAATATATATATTACACTGATTTTGATTGATAGCTTTTTACAGTAAAAGGTAAGTAAAATACTTAAAATGATACTAGAAATACTTAAAAGATATATTACCTTAATTTCATAAGTTCTGAAAAAAACATTTGCTCTAAAATAATATAGAGCCTCATCAATGATGTCTGTACCAGTTGTACATGGTGGGGCAGGACCCTTCACCTGTGTTTTCAGAGGCAAAATTGCAGTGTTACCTACTGATTGCGTACTGTTAACAAGGGAGGAGTGATACGCCTGAAAAGTAAAATGGAATAAGTTAAAAGGGCACAAACCTCACGACATTGTTTCTGTATACGTTTAACACAAAATAGACAGCTAGTACACTAGTACATTATTGAGTAGAATTACGTTGATTTAAACAATTTGATGGAATTTGAGTTATTATTTACGTAGTGACTATAACTGTAAGAAACCGTAACAACCCTTACTGAAATTCGTAGATCTTTGCCACACCCGTTCATTTTCATCCGAGGCGGCATCATCAGTAAATACTATTCGCAATAACTATTTCTATTATTTTTAGAATAATTAAACGTCTTACCGGCATTCTTAATCAAATTTGAAACTCAGGTTATTTTCGGGTAAATTATACTATTAACCATTAAGTAATCGAACCATCCTTCGCCATTAAATGATTCACCCACTGGTGACACGACAATTGCTTCAACCAATGGCACCGGTTAATGTGAATTGCAATTGACCAATTAGAGAACAGAAATCGTTATGTTTCTTCTTTTCTTACAATTCTTACATTTTACTTTATTAAATTAATATCTCTTATAAATACAGTAATCAGAGCCTGAAGTGAAGAATTACAAAGATGGAAAGCATTGCCGTATAGGACAAGACAATTCAGTTCGAGTCAAAATTTTAAAAGGTGCAGCCATAGAGTGGGAATAGTTCCCCGCTCTCCCTCTCCCTTTGCGACGTTTATTCATCATTATAGTAGGAGTAATCAGTTCGTGATTGGCATGCAACGACTTGGTTTGTTTTGTAATGTTCTTTTCGATAGTGACAAGACTTAGTTAAAAAGTGAAGGAACAACGTGCACGTACAAGGATTCGGTTAGTTTTTGTAATCACTGTTACTTTTAAAAATAATTTGTAATACCTAGTTGAATTATTTTTATTGTTGCACCAAATGTGCAGGAGATCCCCCGGGGGACTCAAAATATTACACCCAGTCAACCTCACTTTCTATTAAATCTACTTTAGAAATGTGTCTAATTTTAAAAAAGTTGTGAAGAATAAGAAATATCATTCACATAACTCTTGGTGCTCATTTCGGGGTTTCTATTATTTGAATTTAATTTCGCTTTGATTTCAATGGATGCGACGTCGTGTTTACAACATTATATATTCATGACGTTGATTAAACCTCCCTCGACTTTCTATGATGTCTCAAGAAAAATATTCCAACAAAGTAAATTAAGACAAAATTGCATGTTTGGAGTTCCGATCACAGCGAAATTGAATGGAAAACCGTTCGGAACATAATTTTTTTCTATCTCTAAATGATAGGAATCTTTATGAATGACAAAAAAATAAAAGGGAAACAAATTTCGAAGTACCTGAGAAGCATGGCGTGTCATTTGGAATCTCTTCTTAATTTTTCTGTCGTGGTGAAGCGGTCGACATCCGAAATTGAAGTTGCTTCGTTTCCTCATTTTTGCGGTCAAGTGTTCTGGTTAATTTTGTTGATTCATTTCAATTGTCAAGGTCGGTAGTTTTCTCTGCTCGCATTCACGCGCATACCCGTTGTACCCGTCGCCCATTGTCTGAAGCAAAACACTACAATCAGGGAGATACTGTGGACAAAGTCGATTATGACTTATGGCATTGCTAAGTGCGAAGAAAACGGTCGGACCACCCAGAAAAAATAAAAAGTCAGGTACGTTGGCTGACAAAACATTCTCTCAATTCTTGTCAGGTCCCAGTTAAAAATTCAAGAGAATCTATAAAAAAATTTGAAATTTGGCATTTGTGGGTTAATGAAACAGAAAATTAGTATTTGTTATAAAAATGGAAGACAATCTACAGAGGTGCAATTGTGATACGCTTTGGTTGACACATGTATAATGTAGTTTAATATTTTAAGTCTGTAGGGAGAATATGTGGTGTAGTATTATTGGGACTAATTTAAGAACGGCTAATTTTAACATTCGTTTAATCCTCAATCAGTAGCTATTTTTTAATGACGTATGTAGTGCTTCTTAAGGTCGATCTACTAAGACCCACCTTTTAAAAATTTTCTTTGTACATTCATTTAGTTTCCATGATCCTGGTGAAACCTAACCTTTGTGCCATTTTAAGAGGTATTGGCTGCGTACTTTTTTCTGATCGGATGACCGTCGAATATTAATCAACACGTGACATTGTTGTTACTTAGGGGGTAGAATACCACAAAAAAATAGGCCATTGCGTAAGTTCAAATTAGTTTTTAATGTTGTTTCTGGCCTGCACAGACCAACATCCAGGCACCATAGATTTATTAACAAATTTAAAGACCATTATTTCATTTGTAAATGAGAATACCTATGTATCTGTTTTACGCATGAGACTACATTCTAAGAATTTTTTTCCTAAAACAAAAGTGCGACATTCATTGAATAAAGAAGATAATAACTTCTTGACGGATCATTTTGAGAGTATTCAACAGAGAAAAGAATAGTCGACATATACATAACAATTACTTAATATATCAACTTCTTATTACTTTTTTATGATTAGGAAGGAAGTCTACGCCATTGGAGCGTTTATGAGACTTAGGGAAAACTGTTGGTTAAAAAGGACCAATTCGGATGTCTGTAAAGGGGTTTAATTGCATATTAGGTCGAGTCCTTGTATTTTAATACAAAATAATAAGAAGTAGGAAGGGACCAACTAAGGTGACGACCGAGTTAATAGGAAATAGTTTGAGTGTTACGACCTCTCGTGCTTAAAAGTAATTCACTTCGGACTTTGCAAATCGATAGTAATAAAGCTCAATGTCGGTTGCCATGGTCGTTGCACCAGGTCAGTTACATTCACCGTGGGGACAGAAATGTACAGCTCCAAACCGCGTCCATTTTATCATAATACAATCAATAAATACAAAAAATGGCGGAAAACTTCTTGGGGAATGACTTAAAACACGAATAAATTTACAACTTTATACATTTAATGGTTATTGTTGAAAACACTTAAAGAGCCATTGTACCGTGGGTAGCAACAACCTTCGCACACGATTTACCTCATCCGAAACTATTTTTCTTTTGAAGAGAAATCGAACAGGTAGTTTGCCGTATAAGAGGCCTTGCTCCCGGGTAGCCTTAAAATCTTTGTATGTGGGTACCAATGAGGGTTTGGCGAATTTGCCCATTCAATACCTGTGTACGATACAAAATTAATTAAATTTTTAATATTTAAATTTATTAAGAAATTCATTGTTCCGGTATTGGTTTTCCTATTGTCTCATGTTTATTTTTTGTCTGGTTGATGCATTAGTAAGGCTTATGATTGAAGGCTTCCTTGTTTTCGTCCAAGTCTAATTTATAATACGTTAAATCCCAATTATTATCGACCGATCAATCAACTTTAATTAAATGTTCTCCTGGCCTTTTTGCGGCCATTTCTTTCACCATTGAGCATCTCTACTTTTTTATATTGTTCCTATTCGGCGTTTGGCCGAATTGGAGTCTTAATTGGAGATGTAAAAACTGTTACAGAATTTTAAGTTCTTTCCCTTTTGTTACTGCAATTATTGCTCATTTCTGTAAGAAAATATTAATGTCGGTACCAAGGAGAAAGGGGCTCACCAAGATCGCAAGAATTAACATGCTTCTTTCTTTAATTTTGTAAATTGGAAAAAATAACTTTTATAGTGAAATTTGTATGCCGGAGACCTGTTATGTTCAAGTTTCATCAATAACAAAAATTTGGCACAGAAATGAAAACTTGTCTATTTGGAAAAAAACGTAATACCATCCGATACATGAAGTAATACATTTATGTTTAGAATTACATTATTGTTTATACATTTGTAATATTTAAACAATTGCATATAATTGTCGGCAAAGTTCTAAAGTTAACGAAATGTATCACATCTCGGTACGTGGACCAATGTAAAACTAATATAACATGATCACAAGATTTAAATAAATGTAATAGAAATTCTTTTCTTCAGAATTTTTAATTCCTCAGTTCGTTGGATTTTTTGCTCAAAATATCACCTTTCTTTCACCTTTCTGGCAACTTTTTTTTGTTGCTGACGGGCAGTGTTGGGGATTTGTTGTCATTGCGTCGTGTTAGCGTTCGATATTATTCCTCAATGGAGACTAATCTGTTTTAAGACTGGTATATGTAGAATATACGATAGATACAAAATATTAGTCTTGAAATCGAATCCTAAAAAAATTCCGTTCTGCTATGCAATACAAAATCTGAGAATTTTAGGCAATGCATTTATTCAATACCGAATATCTCCACATCTAACTACGTCTACTGTAACATTATTGTTTTCTATTGACGAATCAATGGAGTACATCAGCCAGTGTTTCTGATTTTCCGCCAGTTTAGAGTCTGCAATGAGAATCTGAGGGTTGTATTTTTCTCTAGATCAGATAGAAATAAAAAATTTTAGATTTTCCCTAATTCTGTATTTAAGCTTGGTCGGACTCCACGTAAGACGCATACTTATTCATGTTACATTTCTCTCTCAATTCATTGAACTTTTACTTCTCATAGTGTCAGCTCACTAGTTCAGTGTGTATTATTTTTGGAATTCATTCTTTTCCATTATTGCGTGTTTATGTTTCGAGAGAAGTCAAGTGCATTTTCATAATCTGGAACACTAGTAGAATAATATTTGGCACGGAATGGCGATTGTCAGAACATTGATTTTACAAAAAAAAATTGGCAGGCAAGTGATGGTTAGTTGGAAACCAGTTTGACACGATTTCATCCGATGGAATTTAGTAAATTAATTAAATTTCAGTTGAGTTTTACTTTGAATACTTTGAGAGGATCAGAAATACTTCCAAAACACTACTCTTAATATCTCCGACTAATTATGAAACTGTCTATCTGGGAATTATCTCGTACATGTCTAGTCAGGTTTCTCGTGTTTTCTCCTAAATCCAATTTTTTGTTTTCCCTTGCAAAACACACTTTATCTGCAGAGAACACCCAAGACCCTGACTTTTATCGTAGTCATTTTATTTTTACAGAAATTGCATCCCTAACTATCGTCAGATTATTTCTTTTTATTGTCAATCTCGGTTTAATGATGTTCATTATTTTAACATTTTCATACCGACGGACTGTTGCTGAGGTTGGCGAGCGATTTGAAATTTCCGAACTTTGCCCTGAATCTAAACAAAAAAATGCATGGAAGTTCAATTTTATTTTTTTTTTAAATTAAGGTCATTTGTCAAAGGTAAAACGGAACGCACTTGGATAATTTCTTGTACTGAATGTGATTTGAAGTATTGAGAACTGCGTCGAAGTGAACAAAGGAATACAAATTATTTATATTTCATTTTCAGTACTACGAAAATTTTTAACTTATAACTTACAACTGTATAACTTATATTTGAGAAGGAATATATTTGGAGTCCGACGAGAACAAATTTGAATTTCTCATTGGAGATTTTTTTATTTTCGGAAACGATTAAACAAACAAAGACAAACAAACAAAGGAAAACAAACACATTGTAAACCATTAACTGTAAAAATCGAGCAATAAACGTTTTGGTCGATAATTAAACGTTAAACTTATTAACTAGTTCACTTAGACGATGAGTAAACTACATAAGATTAATGGAAGAGCACGGATACTCGACTTTCTTAACTCTAGTGAGTGGCGTGCAAATGGATAATAAAATAAAAAATATGGACGTGTGGATTAATTTGTGGAATAGTGGTAAGGTAAACTGACAATGATAGAATTGAAACATACTGACAGGTATACACATATTTAGATGGTTAGGGAGCCAGATAAACAAGTTTGAAATACGTCAACCAAATACTCAGCCAAACATTCAGGTTGCTATTTGAGTATCAAAGCCCTAGGGCTCGCTGGCATTAGAACTAACACGCAAATCATTGATTTGCCCACAAATATACAATCGTGAAAGTTGTCGAGATCAAAACAGACTGTTTCCCTGAAGTAGAAGTCAAAACACTCGAGGCAAAACGAAGTGACACTGCGAAGGGAGAAAATAGTATATTAGAAAAGAGACAGACAAGCAGGCAGGCCCAAAATGCAACATGTTTAAAAAGCACCGACACAGCTGGAGAAAGTAGGAGCGTAAAACGCAGACAAAAAAGCCTATGTAGGAGACGGTCGAGGAAGATTAAAATATTACCAATAAGAATCCAAAAAAAGACACGACAGATACGACAAAAATTCAGGCAGGATCTTTACAAGCGGACAAGAAACCAGTTGTTTGATACCTGACAATACCATGTGTGCGGTACTGTTTCGCAAAAATAGGTTTGTATAATGTCAACAACCATGTGGCTGGTGCGTAATTAAATCGAGTAATTCCGGGTTTCGACCCTCCGTTTTTGGGCAATCCTCCCAAACTAGTCGAAGAAAACAATTCGTCTTGGTCTTGCTCTTTTCTTTAAGGATATCTTCGATCACCGATAAAGATATCCGTGTGAATCAGATTCCAATAGCCTACAAAGTGATTGTGGTCAGGGTCGTGATGTACGATGATGCAATCGGCTGCGTGAGGAACTCCGAAAGGAATGCGAGCCGTTGCCTGAATGCGGTCCTGCACCCGTCCGTAGACTCGTTTCACGTTTCCTATGTATTCTTCTAGGCTGACGGACGGGTGTTCGGCTCGTTGGAATGCGGTTGTACGTATCATCCGAACAACACCAAATAGTTTAGTTGATTTCTTCAATCACCGCGTTCACAACTATTTTGTAACAGTTAGTAAACAACAACAAATGTTAATGGTTACGTAATGTAATGTGTGCGTGTGCAAGCAAATAGTTTTGTGGATTCGAACGGTAATGGCGTCAGGTGCCTTGGATTATAGTTTGGTAAGTCGGGAGTGTGCCTCACTTAGAAATCCGTTAGTTTTATAGTTACAATTTTTAAGGGTTTTCCCGTTTTTTTTTTTCGTTTTTCTGAGTTCGCGGTTAAAATGAGGTTGTTTTTGGTTAGGCTCAAATTTTTCTGCGATTTACATAGTTATGGATTTTTCTTATTTGTTATTAATTTGCAGTTAGCTTCATGTATAGAAAAAGAATCCACTGACTGCTTAGAAGGCCAAGTAAGCGTGTGAGCTTATATAACCCATTCTTTTTCCAGGACAAGTATGCTAATTTTTCACTAGAACGGTGACAATAGATTCTTGGGCGCATACACAAACATTTTGAGCCAAGGTTGTGAAGTTTTAAACGAAGGGTCTGAAACATTGTTAAACGCCACTTATTTTCACAACTGTTAGGTTGTTTAGTCGAAGAAATAGAACCCGCGTCAACAAGATCCCTAAAGAGGGTTCGCAGAGAGGTGCGGGTGTACTAGGGGTTTACTTGACGCAGGTAGCGCGTGCATTGTCTTCAAAACAATACAATGAATTTTCCTTTCCTTGGCGGGCTTATACTATTTTGTGTTTATAATTTTGTGGTGTTTAATTAAGTTGGGAATGAGCTATCTGTTGCTCCAATTGCTAAATTCTTGCATTGCACATTCCATTTTGATCTTTTTTTTTCGTTCTACTTTTAGTCTTTGGACTGTTTCTGTAGCATTCATAGAGCCTAATATGAATACCTTAACCTTCGCAGGTAACATTCTGTATTATTTATTGTAGATATATATATATATATATATATATATATATATATATATATTTGCTCGGATACTATTTACTGTTTACCTGATTCTCTAAATGTGTGTTTTTGTTGCTCATTCCAGAATCCGAAGTCAACCCTGCGACTGCAGAAAATATTTCATTCTCAGTCTGACTGACACAGGATTATCAATTATGGCTAGTTTCTTGCTTCTTAATGCTCTTTTATTCCCTCTTGGTTTTTAATATATTTCACCCTTGACACGGTGAATTTTGAACGTCTGCGTACATTTATTCAAACTACCCACCTTTATGAAGCCTGAACACAATGGCAAGTTCACGTAGTATTTCTTAACTAGAATTCATCTAATGTGATGAGTCCTAACCTCCGAGCTTGGTGACTCAATGTATTTTACTGTAAGCTTAAATTTGCAAATGTTTATTTTAAAGATTAATTGTATATTACAAGACGTACAATTTTAGTCGCTGTGTCGCCTAATAATAAGGTGAATACATATTTCACCTTAAAACTCCTTATCCTTGTCAATTCCTTGTCCAATGCAAAGATTTAAAAAATAAGGGACCACAAAAACATCTGCAAAAACAAAATACAATAAAAAGAGGGTTAGAAATACTAAGTTACAGTGTATGTGAAAAAATAAGTAAATTTTTAAGCTACCTGACCTGGTCTGACCCTTACCTAAGGGTGATTCTCCATTATTGGAAATAAAACGATTTAATACAAAAATTCCAAAAACCAGCAAAACACAGGTCTGATTACTCTAACTAAAAGTAAAGGTAACTTTTACAAAATGGTAGATGAGTGTATGTGTCTGAAAGTCTTTTAGAATGGCAGTCCTATCAATTAAATAGTTTTTTATTTTTCATAAATTTTGTGTACATTGCGAGGCCTCTTTCTCGCTTCGTTGATTTCCTACACGTTTTCGACTTCCTTTTTTACGTCCCATTCTACATTTATTCTGTCATTCCTCATTTCACCGTTTTTATTAGTTCATGTACGAGTGCTTCGGAATATTCCAAAGTCCTTTTTCACAGAACTTTTTAAATTTTTATTTCTCTATGTATGGTGCCTTTGGGGACTTTTATTTCATTTCTCTCTGGCCACGTGGATTTGGTTTTAGAAAATATACCCCTGAAAATGTTTAACAATTTAACATGTTGCCGGGAGTAACTATAAAACTGGCAAAAAAATAGCGCCGGTACTACTACCGAAGTTGTACTGGTTGGTGGAATGTAAGTCATTGATTGAAGTCTAAGAAAAGGTCAAATATTTTAAACGAGACTCATAAGTAATTGATTGCTTAATCTATTTCCATTTTTTTCCTTTTTGATTGCCATCTGTGATGGTTGCCGGTGATTGAAATAATTCGATTTGGAATTTATCAGTCCTTCGGCGTAAATGACCGATGCTTGCTTTACATTATGTAATGTCATAGGCATCCTAAATAGAACCTGAATTATGTATCCCTGAAACACACCATATTACTGTTAATAAGTTCATCACTGACGCAATCGTATCGTACATTACGATTATTCACAAAATATTAAGTTTAAATATGTCTTACTTTTTTAATTTAGTTCAAATGGTGCAACACAGAATGTCTCTTTTAATGTTGAGATGAGGAGTATCTATATTCGATAGAAATACCCCCTGTAAGGCTACGAGTAGAGAACATTAATGGAATAACCGTTTCGAAAGAAATTAGACTCATGAGAAGCAGTCGAGAGGAAATTGTTGGAGTAAATAAATCTTGATGGGTTATATTCACAAATTCGTTGGTGTGCTATCGAGCAGCCATTTTTGGGGATTGTATGAGTATATGGAGAAAATTAACACAGGACCAGATGGGAAGTATTGAAGTTCACGGAGAATGACCAACTGTTGTAACGTTGGTATCGCTGTAAAAAGCGATGCAAACAAGAAATTCTTAAAGAAGTAAAACGCGGTGAAAATTATTGTAAACCATGTGTTTCTAATTACCTTGAAACGTGTACCCGTTTTACCTACGAAGAAGTGAAACTCAAGTTATGTAGGTCTTCGACTGGAGTAAACCCGAGAGTAATAAATAATGGTCCAATGAGTAAGGACGATAATTCAGAATCATCATCCCCATTCTTTAGGTCTTTTTGGATTATTCAACGTAGCCTCCACAATGCTTTCAATTTTAAGTGAAAGAAAAAATTCCTCATTTGACGTCGCATGAGGTGAATGGAATGTTTTGGAATTTTTTAATACTATTTTTAGTATTCATTACTGAAAAATCCAATCTGAAGATCAATATTAAGGTGGAATTGTATAATATAATGATATTTGTAACGTACTATTGACACGCCATTACTTCGTAAACATGCAGTAAGTACCAATTTACATGTAAAGTACCAACGAATACCTATTGTAGCACCTGATTCGTTTACCTGGCTCCTAACTCTGATTCCAACTTCATATAATATTTCTTTACATTCAGTGACTCTCATTTCTTTCAAACCTATTTCTTTCTCACGGTCCCTCGGGTCTGCAGTGTAAGATTTCCTGCAACTAGTTTTGAAAACATAACAGTTCGTTGTTTTGTCCTCAGAGAGACGTTCTTACATTGCGTTGTTTTCTAAATTTTTCTGAACTGCATTATTCCATAATAGTTTCTGCACTCGGTCGCCTGTTACAGATCATATTGTTTACAAATTGTTTTTCCATTTCATTGTTTAAATACCGCCGTCGCATTGCATTCTACCGATGACTTCTTGCGGGAGTACTTCATTCATCAACCAGACACAAGGGAATTTATTGCAACTGGCGGAATAGGTGTAATTCTTACTGTTCTTACTGTTCTTGGCTTCAACCAAGGTTGTGGGTTGTGTGCTTTTACGGTTGTGTCAAGTGAAAGCTTTGTTCTTCTCGTCAACAAACTTTCCCGCAGCAGCTTCGTTGGTGTAGGTGGGTAGTTCAAGTCGCCTATTTAGTTTGTTCTAAAAATAAATAATTGATTGACTCCAATACTTGATACCAATGACTATTTTCGTCCGACCTTATCCAATGTCGCGGCCATATAAAGACATAACTCTAATGTTTTGAATCTTCTCTTTTAAGGTGTTGCTTAAGGCCAGTCAAATGGAAACCGATGAACGGTGCGGCCATTTGACTTGTATTTATTGTAGAATTTCATCTAACCGAAATTTGAATTCGAAGTAAAATCGAACGTAGAAATTTTAAGAGATTTTAAAGGGTCTTGTTGCCTCTGGCCGTAAGTGTCTTCCAGGCAGACGTATCTCCATAAAAGTTCCCGGAAATTGTAATCTGGCCATTAATAAATCGAAATGACGGGCGGCGGGGTAGAAAGGCTTTCACCAGACCATTTATCCCCGTGCAAAATTAATTGATTTTTAAATTATAAATCGTCCGCTTAGGTCTGGTCATAATGATTAATTAATGACAGTCCCCCAGATCGTGCTAAATATTTAGTTTTCCAGAAGCTCTGAGACCGTGTTGTGTAAATTCTACCAATTGAGGTCCTTCGATTTTTACCTGCGAACTTCGACAAATTGGTCCTATTTTATTGCCACGTACCTATAAAATTCATATAGTGTAATTTTGATCAAAACTTGGATAATTTTACAATATATTTCATTCATAACTGTGTTTTCTATTCCGGACAGTTTTGCTACGGTTTTCGCCGCTCTTGTTCTATTTTTTGTCATATACTTTCTTTTTCTTGTCTCTTGTCATAAAGCTAATGACACGACACGAAGTTCCCCAAGTTTCATTTGAGTTTCCGGTTCTGCTCTCCTAAATCTTCTTTTCTCTCAATCTATTACTTCTGTTATCGTTTTTTTAGTCCTTTTCTTTTAACTTTGTGATTTTCCCTACGTAGGTCTGAAGCAGTTTACTATCCACATCGGAAAGATCATTAGGGGCCATCCTTTAACTCACTTGCAGTAATTGTTGTTTCGTGAGCAAATTGCATTTTCTTTAACTTTAAATTATTGTCAACACCTAATAGAAAGAGGAGACGAAAATGAAAATGTATTCCTTAGAGAAAAGGATGAAGATAAGATAAAAAGTACACAAAGGAAAACGAGAAGGAAGTGATTAAGTCAATTTTTACTTATCTTATAGTTCACAAGTACTTATGGATTGCTGATACCAACTACATGTACAATAGTCTGAAGTTATTCACTTTGCCGTAAATATGTGGAGGCTCTGGGGTGTTTGGGTCTTTTAATGGGCCAATCTTATCGTTTTCTGTAGTCAATCTTTCTCAACAAAAATGCACATCACATTTCCGAAAACATCCAGAAAATCGGCTTCTATGGTGGAAATTTTAGTTAAGTATTCCTGGGGGAAGTCAGTGGCGCCAAGACTGGTTTTGGTTATTCGGCTGCGGACAGGAATGAAAAATAATTTTGTATCATTTCTTTGACAATTTCTTCTGCCATATTTCCCTAAATAGAAAAAAATTCTAACCCAGTGGACATGCGTCAGTCTTCGGAGAGAAAGATACCTACGAAGTGTTAATCTTGTGTAACTTCTTTGGCCCATTGTTTTGGATTTCAGTCGTTTGGCACTGATGACTTCCCTGAGTATTTCTCTTTGTTAAAGCTGATTTTTCTTTTTTGGAAAATATTATGAAATCGTGAACCGAAACCTCACTTTAGGTTACTCACATGTTGCATCATAATAATGTGCATACAAATTTTCTCTTTGGCACTAAAAGCATACCAAACATTTATGGGAATTATAATAATCAAGCTTTCCTTCTTCGAATCTTAGAGGGCTGTAGGGAAATTGTGAATCAATGTCTCTATGTCAAATCTTAGGAATTCTTGAGAATTTTAGTTCGCAATTACTTCAGATCTGTCATTATCGAAAATTATGCTTTTAACGTACAAAACTATGTATTTTAATTTATTACTCCTACTCAACAAATAACTCTTGGTTAAATTGTTAACCTTTCTCTTTCATCCATTAGTTCCCATTGGTTTCTTTGTATCCTTGTTTCTTCAGAAACCGGGCTTGTCAACTTTGATTGTTGCCTCAAAACTAAAGTTCAGTAATCGTTGTCAACAGTTCTTGTTTCATTGTCTGCAAGTACCTGAGTTTGCATTCACCAAAACGAATTATCTTTACCTAAGTATTTTGTTATCAACAATTATTTTGTGAGTTACCTATCTACGAATCTTGCAGCCACGCTGAGAATATTGCTTGCATATTGTACCAAGTGGGAATAATTTTCAGATGTGGAAGCTGCTACTAAAGTTAATGCTGCTTTCTCTTTAATTATATTCCTTTATGCACATGTGTAACTCTCATTTTATGTTCCCTCTAATTGAATAAAAAGCTTATGAACTTGAATTAGGTCTTTTTTCCGTGATGTTAGAGAATAATTCATGAAATAGCAGTACACATGGTTTATGTAGAGGTACGTGGGTTCTTGCTTTGGATTTATTGTGTTATTGGCCGACACTCTTGCGTTTCTTTTCTTCGTTCTTCCCCAAATTACATTTAATTCTTCTTTCACAATCAGGTTTCTTCTTCATGATGTTGGCTTGCTTCCCTGTTCATTGAAAAAAATAATCATTATGCTCAACGGAATTATCACCGAGTCGTAATTGACTTTAATTCGGTCTATACCTCAAGTTATCTTATCGGCATAAAACCTTCGCTTTCCTCTAAGTCCCAGTGTTAAATGCCCGAGTAACATGCAGGAAGTCTGTTTAATACCGTCGTGTGAAATCGTGTCAGCAGATGAAAAGAATAGTTTGATCCTTTCAAGGGAGGAGAGAGACTGTTTCCCTTTGTTTTATTTGTACTTGTCCAAATTCTTTTCACGAGCGTTTATTTCCCCAAATTCAAGTTAATCCTCCACCTAATCCCAGATTTACTACGGCAAAGCAGATATTTATCTGGTATTATCGCCATAGCTAAAACTCCTCTGAAAATTGTTTTTTCACCCCCATTCCAGAGGTGGAAAATCAGAATTAAGTGGCTTTAAAATCCGGCCACTCTTCCTATTTCCTAGACCATGAGAAGATGACGTACGAATTTTTTATTTTTGTATTTTATATTGGAATCAGTACTGTAATAAAGAAAAAGGAAAATGTTGAGTCCAAATGACGCGTAACAAGTGCCAAATTGTCAGAATCAAGAACTTTAGTTTTGTCGGTGATGGTTTTCACGGGGAGAATGGAGGTCGTTCTGCCCACCGTTGATGTCCACGCAGAAAAATCGTTCCTTGCTGTGGGTCGTACTGAAACGTCGTAAGTTTCTCCGAGACTAGTTGTATGCCACGCAAAACACTATTATGCGTATTTGTCGTTTTCAGAATATCCAAAGACACGATTTGATTGAGGAATTGTGAGTTACAATGAGTAATCAATTCTAACAGATGGATGACCTTTAACAATGAGTTAAGAAGGAATTTGCTGTAGATATGGTCTGATGAGTGGCCATGTTCTCGTGCTGTTGTGAAGTTGTTATAAGGGCATCACGTTTGTTCGGTTTTATTTGTGAAAAAATGCTTGCACAATGATCGGATCGAACTGTGAAAGTTCTTAACCGACAGAGCATCAAGCTTGTTTTACTTATTCGTGGATTGCATGCATTGGTTGTGGATGATTCTTTAGGTATTCAAATGATAAGATGGATACCTGACTTGAGAGAATCGTGGAAGAACTAAGCGGAGTTAAACGTCAAGGTTCCAGTTGCCTACCGACCTTCGGAACCTGTACAAAAGAACAGGACCGCAAGGCAGGATAGAACTTCCTGTTTCTTTCATATTCTAACAATGAAAAACATAGAGAATTATAAGAAAAGACTTATGTGAGACAACAACTTTTTTGGGAGTGGAAACTTTAATGTCTAATCTGATTTTAATTCTTCGCAGGAAGTAAACACTCATTCTTAAATGGCTGTGGCAAAGGTTAAAAAATTAAACTTCACGAAAGTGTTCCGAATGTGCTAATTGGTCGTTCGTATGAAGGCTCACACAAAAGTTATGAAAGATTTTATTTAAGAGCTTCCATGTTAATTAGAGTGCAGGTTCGAATAAAAGACCAGCTTATTATGAAAACTTAGCGACCAGGTTCAAGACTTGGTGTGAAATTTCCTTCCTGAAAGCACCAACATGGTCACAGTGTAAGCTGTTACATTACTTTTTTAGCCAGTTCGTGAAGATTAACCGTAGTCTTTCATAAAAGAATCATTGATTGTTGGTTATATTCATTATTATGACCGAAAACACAAGTAAGAATAGAAAAAGTGAAAATATTAACCTAACATAATAATTTGGAAAATATAATAGATGAGTTGTCCGTTTAAGGAATGTATAGAATTGTTTTGCCTCTAAAACAATAGTTATTTAGTGGTTGTCTGCTTGCATCAATCCTTTCGAAAGGTTAAACAACCCTTTCGGGCGGGGTTTGTAAATTAAAAGGATAAAAGTTTTACGGGTTGCCACCACTGGAACTCTTCCGGTCTGCCGAAACGGTCCGGAACAAAAGAAAAATGGAAAACTTGACGAAACCAATTAAAAGTTGTTCAACTGGAAGACGTGGACAAACGTGAAAGGTCAACCATAATAATTGTTTTTTTCTGCCTGAAAGGAACAACCTTTTCACCGGTGTAAGGTTGCGGGCCCCCACAAAATGAAAATTCTTGTAATCCTGAACGATTATCTCACCGCTATCTAAGGTTGCATAATCTCTGCTTTTTGTTTATCTCAATAATTCCAGAATCATTCGGAAACCTTGAGGGTAGGTGGGGTAGTTACCCTCCGGAATTCAACGTGACTTGTACAGCCAATTTAACTTTATGTTTCAGATGCTGGAAATAGATGTTGAATAATCCAATTCGGAGAATTATTTTTAGCTGAGGCAACAGCGGAACCAACAGCCACGACAACGATAGTGAAGGCGAGTCACTGAATGGGTCATGAGGGATTTTATAATTTTCTGGTGGCCACGATGGGTAACGTCGTGTCTGCACTGCTGATGTATGCACTACAGGCAGCTTGGCTCTGTCAAAGACTGATCGATCAGGATTACAGGTGAGCTAGGGGTTTGTGAAAACCGGATGCCATAGTTATCGACACTTTTGTTTAGTGCTAACGTTCACCATAACACTACAATTAGCTCTATTACTTCTGCTTGCAATACCATTAACATTAGTGGGATGACAAACCATTCCTGAATGTTCAATCTAACCTTCCTTGTGATTCATTACTAGTGAACGAGTTTCAAGCTTCCGTTTCAGGCTTCTGTTCGGATACCCGCTTGAGTAGAGCTGTCGAAGAGACAACAGGTGATTTATTTCTGATTATTTTGACGCCTCAATGGCAAACGTTGGTCATTATTGATAACGACAGGTTCTCATACACGTAATAGTACTTGGTGGTAAATTATTTAATTGAATGAGATAATAGTTGCTTGCCAACCCCATTTCACAAAAAACTAATTTTGTTTATTGAAAAATGTTGTAAGGGCGCCAAGAACTATTCTCGCTATCGACGAATAGTCGCGACATTTACGTTTAACACTACAATGAATGAGTACCACTTACAGGTCTTCCAAGTGACAAGTATGAATGCTTTTTTGTATATAATGCTGACATTCTGTGGGCTCTGAATGATGAATAATTTTCAAACATCTCATTTAAACTTTCACCAAAGTCAGTTTAAAGTACGCTTACGTTTCATAATTTAGGTAGTTCTAGAAATTGTACTTTGGAACTATTCTTTGGTCATGGATTTTCATATTTCCACAGGTGCTTCTACAGTTATTTTGGCGAATATCAAAGCAAATCTCTTACAATTTTTTGAATTTAAAAGTGTCTAATTCAGTTGACTCAATATATTTCACAAGGATTATGAAGTATTGAACTTATAATTTTGATTGCACTCCCAAAGTATACTATATGTAACATTTTAGAAATAATTTTGTTCAGTTACTTTGTGTCGACCATAGTATATGTATAGAACTTTACATTGGCTGAGTATGTTTCTAAAACACAGGTTTGCGATTAATAGTAATAAAATTGTGACATAAACATTACACGTTTAATCAGACATCTACTTATTTTGGTATCCTAACAACTACCAGGGCATTTCCCCGGAAAAATGTTTAAAATCTATCTGGAAAGGCTTCGTTTGTTTGGAAAATTGGAAATTGTCACGTCGAATTTATTCTTCGGCGGATTGTTTACAACCGGGGCAAAATTGAAACTGATTTTCCTTTGCCCTACACGATTGGTAGGCGAATAATTGGATTTGGCACACGTTGAAAATTGTTAGCCATGTCTGACGGCGGCTACAAAATTTGACGTTTGGACCTTCGTCATCGTCATCCTTGCCAAGCTTGTGCGTCTTGTTTTTGTGTCTTTTAAAATCACAACTCACTCCTTCTGACCGTTTAAACTGCTTAAATTATTGAGCAAGAAAGAATGGAGAAGTGGGCGAGAAGAGAAGGATGTTGACATCCTCTTAGGTGGCTATCCTGCCGTTGTTAACGGAGTTAATCTCAAATTGTCTTGCTTCATCGGTCAAAGGATTACATTCCCTCTTTCTCATATTCACTCTTCAAATTGCTTATTATGGACTTTTCATGAAAGCATTTGAGTCCCTCATCGTGTCTCTCTCTAATTATCTTCCGGGGCCTCCTGCGCAGCAATTGTACGTCGTAAGTGCAGTTTTAAATAGATTTTCTGGTCGTAATGCGGCACTGGTGTCATGCCTTCCCCCAGCAGTAATTTCAAGGGTCTTTCGTCTTCATGTGTGTTCATCGCTACATTTCACGTATTTTTACATCCATAAATTTGCATCTTCTCCACCTCTTCAGAAGCGCAAAAATTCCATCTAGCATAGTCCATTGGTTTCAGTAAATGTAAATTAAAAAAACCAAGGCATTCGAAGAGGAGCGTGGAGTTACGAAAACGAATAGGTAGGGAGACAAAAATGAAAGGCGCTACTCGCAGATGTTTAATTTTGGTAATTTTCACCTGCTTTTGACCTGTTCAGTGCCACTTTTACTAATTTCTTACAAAGTTAACATAATATAGGTATTCAGTATAACGGTTTGTCAACTACTTATATATGTCATTGTTTTGGAGTGTAGTTTATTGTTTTCAATTAAATAACCATCTTTTGAGTTGCATCCGAAATTAATAAAACTTGGTTACGAAATTAGTAACATGTTGCCGTTAGGATGTTCGAGTCTCTCTAACATCATTGTAATTTCTTCTTTTTTTTTTAAGGCAAAATCACGGAAGCAGGTTGACTCCAATTTTGGACGGCAAGGAATCATCGAAACCGGTCGAAATCGTGACGACCCCGTCTGATTTTGTTCTGTCCAAGAACGTTCATTATAAACTCAAATCTTCAAAACAGAACTCATCCAAATGTAAGAGGTCGGACGGTACAACAAGGGTAGATCCGTCAAGGAGCCATAGCTCTACTGGAGAGAACAGAAAGCGAAAGTTTGGCCGTACGAATAGGGGAGAAGGAGAGGAAAGAGAGAAAGGAGAGGATGTACACAGGCAGAAACTGTACCTGAGTCATCCATATTTGGAAAACGGGAAGGATTCTCTCACTATGCAATACATGAGCGGTCTAGACGAGGCTTTGGGTCTCCGTAGAGCCTTCAGTGACATAAACCTCAGTACCAGCTGGTTGGAGTTCAAGGAGGAGTTTTGCCAGAAGAATCAGGCCATAAAGGACGCGGACATTGAAAGAACAGTGCCGGTGACGGAAAATGACTTGATTAGTAGTTTAATATATGCGAATGGGTACATCACATAACGCCCGAGGAAACTATTTAGTTTAAATTTACTAATTGTGAAACTTAAGACTGAGAAGAGTTTCTTTCAAATGTAGATCTGTTAGATTTATTTTATATACGCTGAACAAAGGGGAGATGTTTCTTCCTGTTGGAAATAAATTTTCTTGCTTGTTGGACAATCGATGAATGCCCTTTAGAATGTTTTTGAGACAGGTACTGCAAGGTAGCGATTGCAACGAAAACCACCGTTTTGTAGTATTATTGTTTAAATTTTTGTGGAATGCGACAATCCGACTCTTCTGCCAAAGGTTGGATGTATTCTTGTTTAATTTCTGACGATTAACTCTAACGCCAGATACCAAAGCAGCATTGGTGTCTTACACGAAAAACACAACGCTACTTCTTTCCAACGCGGAAAGTCCGACTGATTTCGAGTCTTTCCAGACCCAAAAGACAGAATAGTGCCTAGATTGTACAAATTAGTGTCTATTATCTTTCAAGCGGTCCAAATTCTCTGCTTGTAAAAATTTACGGGTCTCAGGGACAAAATCGCTGAGTTGTTTTCAGCCAAAGTTCAAAACTAAACGCTGGATGTCCCCCTGACATCTCAGTTTTTTTGTTGTTTTGTTATCCTTCGCCTGTTCTCTGCCTTAAACAAATCTCTAGTGACACCCGTCCTTTTTTTTTTATAAAAGCTCAACATAATTAGTTTTCCAACAAGCAAAGTCCTTTCCTATGATAACAATAATTACTACAATAATAGAATTTGGGCTAAGTAAATGGACGGTAACTCCTAGGTTTCATAAGTGGAACTACGAAGCAAAATTGAATCTAGGAAACCCCCCAAAAAATTATCAAAACTATAACACATTAATAGAAATCTAAGTTGGATAATATTATCTGTGGGGACAAAATAAATAAAAACCAGATTTCTTTTTATGGAAAATGACTAATTTCTATCAACTTCGGGTTCCGAGTGTGAAATAATTTGATTAAAAATGGATATATACTGACATATACAGGGTGTCTCATAAACAGTTTAGTTTTTAATTTATATATTTTACGAATGGAGAGCTCAACCGTTTACTGTGTGCAAAGCGGCAACGGATATGATGTTAACCGTTTGTGCAACATTGTTTTTATGTACATAAATATATATTTATAATTAGTTTATTTGTGTGAATGTATAAAAAACGAGTCGGCTATATATATTTCTAATTTGTTACCAAATGGCTATTCAGTTTTTGTATTAATTTAAATAATGAAAAATTGTTTTTATTTTTATATTTGTTTCTTGTTTTTGTGTCTCTGCCTGTCCGAATGATTAATTAATGCCAAAATACTATAAAACCACCGGCCGAAGTGATTGCAAAGAATGTTTGTTACGTTCAATTAATATTGACTTAGGAATAAAATTAAAATGACTCATTGGTAATTTATGAGTCTAAACACAGTCGACACAAGCCAATATAACGATGAGTGTAGGATCATAAAGGTGTAAGAATGCCACATCACGCTTTTGGATTAAAATTAATTCAGTACTTTGGTATTTCTGTAGCACACCTAATACATCTAACTAGTCCCATTAGTCAATGAAAATTAATGAAGAGTGAAACATGAAACCTTTAATTTCTATTTATATATAAACAGGGCCAAAACCATGATTGTATTGGAATAATGTTCAGAATTCGTAAACCAGAGAATTCTTCTTGGCGAGAGCTTTGCAATGGAAACGTGGGAAACTGAAGTTTTAAATTTAACGGGCCGACAGTCACAACTTTGCCAAGGCGACATTTATTTAAATAACATGTCGATCACAAGTTGTCTTTCCTTTTTTGGCAATTAACCGTATATAGTGTTCGATTTTTAGTTACGAAAAGTTTGCTTTTTCTCAGCTCTTTAGTTGGTGGAGGACGAGGAAGCATCCCAATTTTTCTTTAATTGGTTTAATCATTGGCTGACATATTTTGCTTGGAAATGGAAAACACTTGTTTGAAGAAGCAAAATGCACCAACTTGTCACTCCAATTGACTCGTAAAGAAGAAAACCTGAAAATTGGATTAGAAAATAAGTTTTTGATTATAAATGATAAGCCTAAACAAGAGTGCAGTGACACATGTTACATCTTAGTCTTCGTGCGCAATACTATTTATCACGGAGTATTGTATTAGGATAATAAAAATGTACTTGGACATGCATATTCTCCTGATTTAACTATTTTTTGCTGCTATCTATCTGTCGTGGTTTTCACGTGTTCAAAACCAAAATGTGTGCAGGAGGCCGTTCATGAATGAATAATTGATAAAAGTGTGTTACATAAACTTGTTACATATAAAACACTTACACATACAAAAGTTTAAAAAAGTGAGAAAATAATTTGACAAGTTTATGAAGTTTTGTTAAGTTTTTGTTTAATAGGTTGTCTAAGAAGAAATAAGAAGTTAAGAAAGAAAGTAAAGTAAGGTAGAAAGTAAAGTTTCAAGAAAGAAATTAACACTTTTGAAGGGGAAATGCACTACTTTGCGAAAATTTCAGTCAAGTTTATTAATAGTGTAAAGTACACAACATTACAGTGATATGCTACTAAAATGTTTTGACTCTACTATACAAATACACACAAAATGAAATAATAAATGCAGCCTTCCATGAAACAACAACAGTTGTACAACTCTTAGGTTTAGCGATTTCTCTAACGTTTCAATATGTGTCTCTATTGCTATTGAAAATGGATTATGCATGAGCAGTTTTTGGATTTTTCCAAATGCAAAAAAATTTCAGAAAAATGTTTTAGTATTACTTAATTTCTCACAATTAATATTAATGTATTAATGCACACTTGTATTAATACAAGTGATAAGTTTGTAATTCCCTCTTTACCATATCCTTCTGTGATATTAACTTGGCACTGAACACTTAACAGAAATTTGGATTATTACTATTTTTATATGGATTAAGGATATTAATTAATGTGGAAGAAGGATGTTGTTCTCGTTCATGGAATGTCCCATAAGGAAGATGAACCTAGAAAAGGAAAAATATAGAATTCTCATGGAAAGAATGTAGGACTTGATGCCTTAGGTTTAAACTAAGTTACAACCAAAACGTCTGAGAAATTGCCATTAGAATTGATTATTGGGTTACAAAAAAGAATGGGGGGAAACATTCTGCCCTTATTCAGATCAATCATTTTGTTTTGTGGTACAGAAAATAACACAGACACTGAATCAGATATTTTTCAATTACTCCCGCCTAGCCAAAAGCAAATGAGAAGTATTCATTAAAAATCTGTTGTAGTGTAGTCTGCTGTTGTTGATACAACAAGGTTTCGAATTCTTTAACACAAAAATTATAAATGTGTTCTGTTCCAAATAAATTGAATATTTATTTTTAATTCATAATTATCTGTTTATTTTAAATATTGTTTTCATAGTACCACTGGCAGTAACACTATCAACCCAACTAGTTAATAAACAGATTGCGAGGAAACTAACAACATTTTGAAAAATCCGAAGTGGAAATTCTACCAAAGAGAGGAGCCCAGCACCATTTGTAACAGAAAATAGTAACGAAATATATTTATAAAAGGCGTGGAACAGAAGTATGGAACTTTAAAAGAAAAGTTATGGCGAGGCCTAAGTTTACGCCGGTGCTGTTGGACGCATTTGATGTGCCCTCGGGGAAAAATGAGATACAACAGCATAAAACTATTTTCTTTTAAGAGAACAGAGAACAATTTCGGAAAATTTCGAGGACGAGTTAAATTTGGACTTGAACTGAGGGCACAACAGCCAAATTTTTCAAATATTTTGTCCACTATTTAAACGAACACCACCTGTTTCCCGTTGAAAAGATCCCACAAGGAGAGAACTATTAAGCAATCTCACAAGGCCCCCTACTATTAATAGTATGAGTCAGAGGATTATGCAAAACTAAGACACAATGCAAATGAAAATAAACAAAAATTCAATTTTTTCGCAGCTGGATTTGAGGAAGACTCGAACTCAATTTTTAAAAGAAATAAAAATTTATGAAAACACCTGAAAGGATCAGATTTTTATGATTCGCCAATTAAACAAAAAATTTTCTGATTGACTTGATCCTTCCTTGACTTTTCTAAACGAATACAAATGGCCTTGTCTAATGTCACATGGTGGATTGGATGACACCATAAAAATTAAATTGAGAAAGAAAAATTAAAATTTGAAATATTTGATGTCAATTAACTTTAAGAGGCTATCATTTCTCTTTTGCGTTGCTAACAAAATGGATGTATTTGACTTTTTCTGTTCGTTTGTTTTTTCACTTTTTACTTTCTTCGTTTTTCTTTCCACCCGCCAATAGAAGTAGAAGACGAAGAAGTGGAGGAAGTGTAAGAACAACGTGAAACTTCTTCGACCGTGAAAAGATTCAAATTAAAAATAAAAATCCATTAGTAATTCAAATTAGTGCGATGGTTTTTATCAAGGAACTTGTAGGCGCTTAGGAGCAAAACTTTAGAGAAGGAAAAAGGCGACTTACTAAAAGGAAAACAATCTTTTACGACTATTGTGACCAATGGTTTTTGGTTTGGAAACCGCAAAACTTTCCAGAGTTCGTCTAACATCAAGCCTATGTTAACTTAGGCAAGAGCTTGAGTTGAGTACGTTCTTGGACTGTAGGAGTACGAGGACTCTCTCGAGGAGTGTACAACTGGTACAATACTGACGCTTGGTTAACTTGGCACGGCAGAATCGAACAATAAGATTTCTTACTGTCCTTTCCGGAAGTATTAAAATGAATAATAATAATATAAAGTGTGTATTTAAATATGTGTAATGTAGAAACACTAAAGAAGGTTCAACCGTTTAGACCATTTGTTTTATTTTTCTAACGTTGCTTAATTTTAAAATTTGGTTCAAAGAATGTAAAAAAATTGGAGTAGGATGACAAGAGAGATATTAGGACTTTTTCATTCATCGGGTAATCATTTTTATTAAGTTGTACTTGTAAACCGTTGGTTGGGGTGGTTGCTTGTAGTAGTGTGAGCAACAGTAAGGAGTAATACTGATGTGCACACTATCAGAATTAAATTCCTTTCATTTTTACTTGTTTTGTATCACAATTTTGTCGATATACAACCATTTACACAGTTGAATTCAAATTTTTAACTCCAGAAGTCAATAGAAGTCAAGTCTAATAATAATTGACTGAGAGTTTATATAGGATTTTCTAAGAAGTACGTTTGGTAAGTTAAAGCAATGTGACAGTAAAATCTGTCGAAAATTTTGTTACGCACTAATTTTCGTCCATCAAGTTTGAAAAACTTTTCTTCTGGTTCAACATTAAGGAGATAACCTTCGTTCTATATCTCCAGGCCTGTGCATTTATTTCTCAGTTATTTCTTACAGAAAAAAAGATTTCTGCCAACAGAGGCTAGTAAATCTTCGTAAAAGTATCGCCTTTGAATTAGAAGTTAGGCAATTTGTGACTGTTTAGGATCCGACTGAAAGCATTAATTAAATTATAGGGCGCCTCATTTGAAAACGAGTTTTGAGTTCGACCCGGAGACGGAAACCGATTCTTAATTTATCGAAATCGAAATCTTAGAAAATGCTTTTTGAAATTAGAGAATCGAAGAGTTTGAAATTAGTCGACTTATTAATTTATTAAATTGATCAAAAGGGGGTATGAGAAAGTCCCAAATTTTTCATTGACGATCAAAATGATAAATCGAAGTTGATTTTCTCGCAATGGTTTTTTGCTCGTTCCAACTATTTCTCTTGGTAGTTGATTTAAAGTGTCTGTTCTTAGTAAGTATTAAAATATACGGTTATTTCAGATTAAAATATGCAGTTATTTCAGATTGTAAGGTTTTCAATTTTGTCGCATACTTACACTTACCTTTTATATATTTATAATAATTATTATAATTAGATTCTAGATGGTCATATATAATATGTCAGATTATCTTATTAATTTGAACAAAATTGTACGTATAGTAGAATTAGTAGAGATACATTAAATGTATGAGTCATCTTACCCTTACAGAAACTGAAAAAAGATTATTCTGAGGAATATTATTCATAGCAAAAGTAGGCAGAACGGGTAAATGAATTAATTCGTTCGGTCAAGTAAATAATATGAATAGGCGGCAAAGAAGACATCTTGGAGTGGGACAGAAAAGATTTTTGTCTAATCCGATAGATCCAAATAACGTAGGCTTCTCTTTGGTAAATTTTAAGTGAAAATTTAAATTTCTTTCTTCCCAACGACCAAATTTATTTAAATTTTTCCACCAAAACGTTTTAATGGCGACGATTACGAGCCATCGTAAATTTTAAGGCTTTTCGGATTTAATCCTTGGCAAGTGCATTTTTAAATTACTACCACTGGAAATATGTATATAGGCATGTATGTATACCTGCTTTATACAAATATATTTATATACAAGAGGTGTATGGGGAAACTCCGCCGAACATAATTGATCACGTACTAACCGATTAAAATTGATTAAAATCCCCAGTTGGGAGAAGTTAGGTGGCCTGCTATTTTAATCGTAGGCTATTAATCTTCTGATTACTCCGAAAGAAGAAAGGTTTTAGCCCTGGTTTATGGTCTGGTCGAGGGGGTTTTGGTCTCTGTGTTTTATTGCACCCGGCAGAAAATAAAAACAGAAGATTAAGGCAAGCGGTTTGTCTTATGTTGCCCGTGTTGTCACATTAAATTTTGCTTTTATACCTGTCCAATATCCTATGAAAAGAAGATGTTAATCTCCTACTTTGTATATTTTTTAATTTTGCTTGCTAAATTGCTAAATTGATTTTCACAAGTTTTTTTTTAAATCATGAGAGAAATTCAGCGAACCGTAAAGAAAATACATATTGCAAAGTGTGTCCTCATTATTTTAATGCTCTCTTCTATTTTTTGAAATTTTCATTTTAGATTTAAGAAGTAAAAAAATACCAATGTTACAATCAAATATTCTATGATTCTACCTTTATAGGTAATCTTTAGGAAGATAATTTGAAGCATTTGAATGCTACGGATCCCCCGACAGACCGCCTCCGATCGGCCAAGCTGCATCGTGTCACAGAGGGCAACCGTCTACATCCCAAGGAAAAAAAACGATTCAAGTTGTATTCAAAAAGAAACGTGACAGAAGAAAAGTCGAAAACTCTTTTGTACACGTGAAAAGATAAAATCCAGGGTCGAGGTAATTGCAAAAGGAAATGCTTTTTCCTTTGCAAAGAGAAAAGAGTGAGCCATTGACTGAAAGATTAAGGCAAAACGAGACGGATAAAAACAGAAAGAAATGTTTAAACTAAGTAATTGCCGGGCGGGAATCGTTGCGAAGATTGCAGAAAAGGACAAAATAGGAAGTTTGGTCTCATCGTCCACGAGATCTCCTATAATCAGCGCCGGAGATTCAAAAAGGCTCAGCCTCATGAAAAGCTGGCGAAACCTTTCTTTCACCAATGAATTGAAATCGTTTTAATTTAATTTTGAATTTTGTTTTAGAGTACGTGAGAGAGAGAGAGAGAGAGATTTCATCGGAAGAAAAAGAACAAAGTAACCATTCTATCAACAACTCGAGAGGTTTTCGGCAGGATAATGAAGTCACAGTTTTACCAGCGTGCCTATTGTTATGAGTACCTAACCTCATAGTTACAAACGGATCTTCTGAATTTATTTCTGAACAATAAATTGCATATTATTAATAAAAGTAACAGTAAAAAAACAAGTAAATCGCTACATTCGAATTTGGCATCCCTGCGATATTAGTGTGAGTAATTAACAATTTTGAATTTATGCTGGTGGTATTTTTTAAGACAATTTTAAAAGTTTGAATCGTGAATCCAATATCCAAGAGTCAGGATGAGATTTAACGCAGTGTACAGGAAAAATATGGAAAGGGACAGAGACAGGGAGGTGCACAAAGAACATGAAGACGTAAAAAAATTTCAGAAAATTAATTAAAGAATTTCAATTTTTCTTTCTTCATAAATTTTCTTCTCTTGCTCACAGTCAAAGAAACTTCTCCATTGATGAAGGACGTAGGAAATAACATAAAATTCTAAGTCCTTTCTATGGGTATTTTTTCTATTATCTTCTGTTATCTACGTCACAAATTTTTCTTTCAATTTCTTTCTGTCTGTATTATTTTTGCTGTCATTTTCTGGGGAGCAGTAGGTACAGTTACTAACTGAAGAGGGGTCATGGTGTCTCCAATTGTAGTTTATGTGCTTCTTTCAGAATTACGCTAAATTTTGGTGTTTCGTTTAAAATTTTTATTTGATCCTATTCTATCGCTTATCGTGCTTTTGTAAGTATTTTGCTAGTCGCTAGCACTGATATTCATCGTCTGAAGACAGAAAGAACCCGTTTTCAAGCTGGTACACGCCAAGTAAAGGAGGCAAATTTTACATATGATTTTTTTTATTAGAAAATCAAATTTTTCTTTGCTTTCCCGACGCCTTTCATTTCCGTCTTATTTATTTCACGTTGCAAGTAATTTCCATGAGAGAAAGACCGTTTCGATTTTCCTATATAAGTCAGCAGCCAAGAGACTACAGCTTGAGTTCTCCCACATTTCCATCCACTCTAACCTCCCGATTTAATTTTCCATTCTTCCTCTGTTTGTTGCACTCAAAACGTTTTCCGACCGCTTTCACAGACACAACACAACTTGAAAATCAATTGGTGACTTGCAATTAACGGAAACGGAAAAGGAAGACAGAAAACTTTAAGGAGGCCGAGAAAGTTCTCTCTTGGCTCAGTTTTCCCAGATGATTTCCGCAGTTCCACTTGTATTTTCTTCTCCTATATGTGTCTGTCGGTCTGTCTGTCTATCTATCCATCCATTCATCCGTCCATCCATCTATCTATCTCCATTGAGTTTATGGTGTGTGAAATCGGGTTAAGTTAACTGTAAGACGTCGCGCGCGGAACAAATGTTTCTTTTCACTTTCACGGCCATTACTTAGAACCTTTGGGTTCTATCGCCAGACACCGAAGCTGCTCACTCGACCGAACCTCATCTTCTTCTTAGACACAGTTTCTTGGTTTATGTCTACATGGAAATAGACTAAAAATTAATGGAAATAGCTTGAACTCTAATGATCTAACCTTGGTGTGCATGTGTGTATATTTTTTACATAAACTACAATTCATTCGTACGAACATTTGAAGCACCTGGTTTAAAGTCTAGAAACATGCTACGTAAAATAAAGAGTATTACATTGTTTACTTCCATGTTAGACAGAACATAATAGTTTTGACCTTAACAACGCAAAAACTATTAAATTTTTAAAGAGAATAGAGCAGAGTTGAGAGTGTGTCACTGTATAAATCAATGTGGTATAAATCACTCTATCATGGATACAACGCTTGCAACCACCAATTCAGTGCGCATTAAATTTTTTAAACAATGATATTACAGTAATATATATTCTTATTTTTATGACTTATGAAGTGTGTTAGAAGAGCTGTTTGCTTGATGTTTTAAAAATAAATTTTATAAAAATCAGTACTCTCGAAATTCAAATTACTGTACAGACACTTCCGCTGTAACCACTTTTATTATTTTTACAATTAATTTTGAAGGTGGCTTCGTGCCAGATACATGGAGGGGATTTCCTGGCAGAATGTCCCATTACCCGTCCTCGGTAATTTGATAATTTCTAATATGACACTTTTCATTTCTTTAATTAATACTTCCCAAGTGCTTCATTTAAAGTTCTTGTTTCATCTTGTCAGAATTGCTTGAGTCAGATTATATACTACACTAACTTCTCAGAATGAAGTAGAAGAGAAGAGAGAGGGTTTCATTATTTGAGTCCTGCAGAAAAGTAGCTACAAAAGCTCTTGAAACTTCTTAATGATGGATCCTAACGCTGGCCCAAACATGTGTCTCTTGTTGTATTGATGACTTCGGTCTTCCTACCACACCGGAACCTCACATCCCATGAGAATGGCCTAATAAATTCTATGTATGTCCTCCCGTGGGGGATGTTCCTGAGTTTCCCCGGGGATAGGCGACGGCACAAGTAGTTGGTTTCCCGAGGTCAGGCTAGCCAAACCTTGGCAAAATGTTAAATATCGGTATCTGAAACTTTTGTACGAAAGACGATAAAAATTTTGTAATGAATTTTGGGAAAGAAAGGCGCCCTCAGGACAGACATTGAGGATTTATGCAGTCGGTGCACGCCTTCTCGTCTCGAAAGCTTAAAAGAAACCTTTTTGGCCTTTCCTTTTCCTTTTCTCACTCCCTGGCTGCTGTCTCCTCTTTTTTCATTCTTATCCTCGTTCTTTCTCTTGTATTCCTCGTCTATTCCCCGTATAGGAACTATAAAAAGCGTCTTTAATTTACTTCTCGTATTCTTGTACTTCCTCGCCTTGTCCTTTTTTTCGTGCTCTTCCTTGGGCTGTAGGGAAATCGTCATGCTTTACGTGACCTGTAAGAATCAAATAATGTGCCTTCTATACATCGGCCTTTTCCCCGTCTGGCCGAAAGATTCTTTTCAACTTATAGGAGGACATATATTTTGTCCTAGTTCGATGTGCTAGCCCCTCCTATTTGCTATCTCCCCTTCCTTTTCATTTATTCCTAGCTGACTTTTCCCCTTTTGTCATTCTAAAACATGCCTTCGGTCATCGTTTTTCACAGGTCCGATTTTATTTTTCTTCACAATTTCAAATCCCAAATATTTATTACAGCCTCTGGTCAAATCCAAGGAAATTTTAAACCAAATATTTTGCTTCCATTTTGAATTTCGTTTTCTTTTTGATTTCTACGACTGTTATTTTTATTTTTGGTTCATTTATGCCTGATACAAGACAGATACTTGGATAAAACCTGCCGTTTTTTGATTTCCAATGAACTTCATTTTTCTAATTTGCTGTTGGACTCAACGTTTATATCTGTGCTGTGGCTTAAGTTTGCACATTTCATTTCTTTCCTTAGAGATTCCCTTTAATACTGTATCGTTTCTTTCTGTTTTATTTTTGTCATTTTCAGGCAGTTCAAAATATGTTGTAAAATGTGTCTCTTGTACACTGCTCTCCGTCTGCTGTAAGTACACATAATTGGCGAATTGCGTTGTATTACACATTTAAAAATATTTTACATAATATTTCTTAATAGGAATGAGGGTCTATGAAGCATATGAATATACAGGAGTCAAAACAAAATATTTAGCATACCTAGCATGTGAAAACAACCAGAATATATTTCGCAGTGGTAGAAAAAAACATAAACGGCTGAAAAATGTCAACAAGTCGGTGAAGTCGTATCAATTTTAATCGCGGAGCCATTTTACCATTCGTTCACAGGTACTCATGTAGAAAAAATGTTGACATCGAAGAAAAAATGTATTAGGAGCCGAGTTGTTCGAGTCGACCACAAATATCAATTGAAAAAACAGTTGTCCGCGACCGGAAAGAGAAATCAGGCCGTGGAAACGGAAACGATAAAATGATTTTTTTTCTATTCGTCTATTTCCGCTCGGCTAACAGCCACTTAAAGGACTGGAGAATCTCTTCTTTGTCTGTCCTGGAAATTCTTTTCGTTATTTACGCCTTTAAAATAGAGGTTTTGAATTTGTCCAGAAAAATGTTAAAGAAAAAATATGTTAAGGCTTTTCACCAGGAACTGTATGCATTTGGTTCTGGGCAAGCTAGTTTTTATGTGTTTTTACGTGGTTTCGTGGTTAAGCACGAAAGAAGTGATCAGCCAGAAACTAATTATTTACTGAAGAGGGTAAGTTACCATGAGGAGCTGCCAAAGGAAACAGGTGAAGTAAAAGCATTAATGTAAAGATGACATCTTTGGGATACGAAGGTACTGGTGCGAAGTAATGCTTTCATGTGGTGTGTTTTGTCCAAAAAATCATGAAAGGATAGAGAAAATTTTCGGTCCACTTGTAACCGTTTCTTTGTTTCGGAAACTTTCAAGAAATTCACAGATAGAAGACGACCCAAAAGAATGAAACGGCCGGAAATTTTTCTGCCCAAAATTGCAAACTTATAAACTAAAAAATATACTACATATACTATATAAAATGAAGATGAAAAACCGCGTTAAAATATCTGGCGACGAACTCAAAGAAAAGGAAAAAAATGTCAGCTCAAAAGTTTTTCATAAATTTCAAATTGACTTGCTGAAGAAACTTAACTCGAAACTGCTTTTTTCTTCTTTTGCTGACCTCTCCAGGCAAAATTTCCACCCCGAAGGACCGCGGACGAGTGAAAAAACCGGAAAAAGAAGAATCTTTTTTCCTGCCTTTCTCAATAGAATGAAAAAATTTCAAACTTTTCCAACTCTTTCTTCCAAAATTTTTTTAACTTGTCTGCCAGAATGCCTGGTGGCCTCTTAGTGGTTGGACCACCTTCCTTCATCATCGTCTATAAAACTTTCGATTTGTAAGAAGAAGTCTTGTTGGGCCAAATTTAACTAATCCATTTGACCCCCTTGCTTCCTTTGAAAGAATAAGCAAACGTTCCTGAAGTCAAAGGAAACGGACACTAAACAACATCGGATTGTGTTGTTTCAAGTGGCTTAGGCAGTTTCCACCTCTTTGATTTTCTGCCTAATCAATCCATCCGTCTCAAGAGTTCTCGTATCAAACCTTTGGCTATTGTATTCTTTTTTCTAAAATAACAAGCATGAATTGGATTTTATTTTTATGTCCAATAAACAGATTACGGGTTTTAATTTCTTTCCTTTCATCTCAAAGGTTAAGTTCTAAGCCTCAACATTTGAGTGGCCTTAGACTACCATATTTAATTTTTTAAATGTGTTAATCTAGATCATGGTAGGCTTCATAAATAGATTCATATAAAATTAGTTTCAGGAGAACCTTGATGATTTTTTATCATATTTAATTATACGTCAGTGGTAGTAGTACAAAAGATGCCTTTACATTGTTCTGATTATTTGATTTTTTAGAACCGAAAACTTAATTTTTAAAGTTTACAACTCGGTTAAACTAAAGTCTTCTAACTTAACTCAAGTAAAATGAAATATACTTTCGGCAGCCCTCGCCTCTATAAATAATTTCTACATTGGTTCATTACTTTTGCCTTTTCCGTTTTACCTAAAAAATCCAATATGTTTTTTTTTGGATTTTTAAAAACTTTTTTTAGCCATTTAAAACACAACAGGGAAGCAAAACGCGTGCGAAGTTACCTCTTTACATTGTAACTTTTTCAAACTTTCTCTTTCTGTGTGTGCTTATTAATTTATCAGCTACTTCTGTGGCGATCCACTTAGTAACTTATTTCTTCATCATTTATCTTTTGCAAATTTGAGTTTTTATTACTAAAGTTTTAGGTTATATATATTTTTTACGGCGGCTGAGAACTCAAGTGGCTAAATTTCGATGAAGGCATGAAGATACCTCGTAGAGGGGAAGCTTGCAGGAAAACAAAAAGGAAACTTTCAAGTGGGCAGTCGTTTGAAACGAAGTTGACAAACCTCGACGACTTCGAAGGTGATGAGATGAATTTGACATTCACATTGTTAAAACAATTGCGACCTCTAGACAGGGTGAAATTCCTAACCGAATTGTGTGACCTAAACTTTAATTGAGTATATGTGGGAAAGGAAAGTTTCTAGGTTGAGAATATTGACTAGAGCCTGTGACCAGGATGAAAATGAACTAATGAGGATCTTAGTATAGAGGTTTCCAAAGGAACTCATTTAAATATTTTGATCATTTACTCAATTTTGATGAAATTAACTGCCAACCTACATTTACCAATATTTATAAATGAGTAGCCACAATCAGAGGACTTCAAAATATAAAATAAAACCGGATTAACATAGTTATTTGATTAGATTAAATGAATCACAGAGAAGAGACAATTTGGAAATAGTCAATAATACAGTATGGAGTAATACTGGAAAAACAAAAAGGAAACGAATCTGAATAAAATAGAGGAGCAAATAATTGACAAGAAAAGGCAATAAGTCCATAGGTTATCGTATTTAAATGAAAATGTACATCCGAATACAAAGGTTAACCGTAAACTTCTAATACCAGAAGACATTTCTGGTATTTTTTGGTGTCGTGAAGTAAGAGGTAAACAAAGGAAACAAAGGAAATCAAACGGAAACTTGGATGCTGCCAATTATACCCCCTATGAGGGTGAATATCACTTTTTCCAAAACTTTTCTATTTTCAGTTTCCGAATTTTCTATTTTATTTTTGTTTTCCTATTCTTTTTTGAGAGGAAGAATGGACTTGTCCGTAACAGTTGCCGGTTCGTTCGGTCGCATTTTATAAGCCGCTCCCATACGATGCCACGACAAGTGGGATAAATTGATTTTTTCTGTCGTACGTTCATTTTGACATTATTCAAGTGGTTTTTCCTTTGACACCAAAAACTGACAAAAAGTAAGTCGTACAAAGGGGAGGAAAAAACGATACAAAGGTTACATCAGTTGGGAAAAGATGTTGAACGACGTACTCTTGAGCAGTGAAATATTTTGGTTGGAGAAGGACTACAGCAGGAGAACTTTATTGCTACCACTTGCAGTTTGTCACGAACAAACAGCGCAGTTATATCTCAAAGTTTTCTGCAGAGCACTATAAGGTATCATCTTTTATATATAACGCACCATAAGTACTATAAATAGAGACTACAATTGTCCAAAATGTACTTAACAAAATGTTACATAAATAACAATAAAACAAAATAACAATTAAAGTGCAATATTTTTATTGTTACACTATGTTAATTAATAGACCAGAGAAGGTTTGCGTGCCTGAGGAGTACCAAAAGTGAACTACTCATAGTGTTAATTAAACCCTCAAAGGAAAAACCTCAATGGATTTTGAGCACCTACCCGAGTGAGTTTATCTGCCATTCAAACTTCTGGCGAACTGCGTCAAGCACTTGGAT
Organism: Polyplax serrata; assembly: GCA_037055365.1. Lineage (NCBI taxonomy): Eukaryota > Metazoa > Arthropoda > Insecta > Psocodea > Polyplacidae > Polyplax > Polyplax serrata. Next base: position 1,265,495 of record JAWJWE010000037.1, on the reverse strand, counting down.
GAATGGCCCACAGAAATCATTTCCGGTTGAATCCATTTAAAATTCAACAATATTTTTCCAACCGGTTTTCAAAATCTAAGATCCAAAAACCCAGTTTTTGGAGCCTGGGACCTTCTTTGGTGAGGAGAACACACGGAAACATAGCAAAAGTGTGTAGTTTCTTCTCAAATATCTTTCCATTTTCACTGGCATTTAAATGAGGTACTTAGATTGTTGAACATGTCTTGTATGTAATATTTTCCCAGATCGATCAAGAATCCATCAGGCCCCATTTCGAGCACAAATACAATGATGTTTGGCGAATTTGAAGTGTTTTCATATTCAAAGTGAATGTACTTGTGAACGTACACGTTCAAGAATACAACTCTCATCAGAAGAAGAGCTAAACACATAGGTTTGCACTAAAAATAGATAATTAATTACAGAAATGTTGTGTGTTTGTGAAACATGATACCCGAGTCATAAATCGCCCAGAGCATATGTGGATAAAGTGGGTCATGTAGGCATCAAAGGCAGATCTCACCGTAATGAATTCTGATAACTCGTGATCGGTAATACATTTTAAATTAAGCACTTTGATAATTTTAACGCCCATTTTTGGTAACTTTAAAGCAAATTGCAACAACGTTGAGGAAACACAAAGAGGATTGCGGGTATGTGCCTTCAAGTGATGAATCGGAGCCAAGGGCTTCGTAAAATTAAAGGAAATTCTAAACCTTCAAAAACTTTCAAATCCGTTCAGGAAAAAGTTAAAGCCAAAAATTTCTATCTTGCTTCTGTCGTGACACTAAAAATTTGCTGCTTTGCTTTAAACTTGTCATTTTTTGCCGTAACACCTTTAAAAACAACAATATTAATTTTTATTAATTCTCAATCTGCTTATTTTTCAACTCCAACTCAAGACAAAATGTATAACCTCGTGAAGAAACGGGGTAATCAATTATCCGTTAATAAGCACTCTATAAGAAATTAACAACAATAAAAGTTTCGTTATTTTCATTAGTCTTTTCTTCTTACGATGCAAAGCAGATGATGACAAATTACTATAAATTCTTATTTATTTAATCAATTAGCTCTTAATCAATAATTAATTACTCTCAATTTAGGGTGTGGTGGAAAGGCTCCGTCACAGAGATTAACTGCAAGTAATCTGACCGACGTATTGGAATGATTTTTCATTTCTTGTCATGCCCTGAGGAATCTGTTCAGAGGAAAACATAAGAAAACCTAGTTTTAACAAAAAAATCAAAAATAAAAGTCCGTCCACAACACCAGAGTTAAATGATCGATGGTCGATGCGAATTTGTTATTTTGTTTCCTGCAGGGGGGGGGGGACAAAATGCCAGAATAAATTTGAAAAACTTTTTCTCACGAGTACAACTCGGAAATTAATAATTTTTGCTACTCTTTTCTCCCTTCATTTTACGGAAAAAGGAAGTACGAATTTGTGAGAAAAAGCAAAAGAAGAAAAGAAAAATCGTACAAAAAAGACAGAAGCCAAGAGAAATGGAAAAGTTTCGTGAAAAGTTGGCGGGAAATTGTTAAAAATTAGAGTTTTTTTGGGGCCCCCTGCTTCGAACTGAAAGGGATTTCACTGGGTAATTTGGGAAATTTGGAAAAGAAAAAGAAATATTGGTGCCTTGTTATTATCATAAATATTTTACTATTTCAAAAATTTTATTTTCCACGTTTGAAATTGTAAGGGCAGAAACACCTGTGGATAAATCAGCGGGTGCTCACAATGGAAGTGAACAAGTCGGATCTTTTGTTCCTATGTTAAGTTATTATACGTTATTACTACAACATTTTTATAACTGGTGTCACAACTCAGGTGATTTAAAGTGGTTCACTGACCTAGCCTAAGATAACTGGTGAATAACTCTATTTTTTTGCTACCTTACTATACTCCACTATTACTCTTCATCGAGCACTCATTATTAAGGTTGTAGAGAAAAATCAGTATGGTAAGATTTTAGTGGAGTGCAACAATGGCCTAGTAGGCCAACCCCTAGAGAAGATTTGAATTTTTGCAACTTGTGTTTCACGTTCACAAGGTACGCGTAACTCACATTACTTAAATCGTAACTTTTAGTTTCCTTTCTGTCACCCTCGGATGCTCTCCTTCTCCTCTGTTGGTCTCCAAGATATTGAAACACCACAGAAAGTTGGTCTTGTCTGTCTTGTGTTTCTTAAATAGATTGAAGTTCCGTGACAAGGGCTGTCAGCTCTTGACAGTCGTTCCCACTGCGTCGGCATGAATTTTGATTTACGTGCTTCTCCTTCTTCATCTATCCTTCTTATCATGTTTGATTCTTGATCTTTCCAAAATGTCTAATGCACGTAGTAAAGAGTGTCACCGAAGTTCTTCTTTCTCCAATGTCCCACCTCCCGAAATCACTTTGAAAAGAAATAAAATTAAAAGAAATCGAAGTCTTCGGTGTGTCAAATTTTCATTCCTTTTATGGAACTCACAAGTTTTTTTGTTTACCATTGCACCGCCGCTTTTGTAATGCAAGCCTAAGAAGTGTATTACAGGCAAACGAAGAAACGGTTCTTGTATTTATTCAATGTTAACCGGAGAATAAGAAGAAAAGAAACAGTAAAAGTTTGAGAAAAACAATAGCAAAAGATGCAAGAAGATTGGGAGAAGTTAGGCGGGATAGCAAGAATCTACGGTTTCCAGGTATAAATTTCTAGACCAATTTCTGGTAAAGAGAAGGCCAATCTCAAACAAAGTGGTTAATAACATAAGGAGAGAAGGACAGTACAAATAAGTAGAACACAAAAATTAAATAAATAAATAAATAAAGTTAACCATTTACCTAGTAAAAAACAAACGAAACCTCTAGGTATATATGGAAAATTACGTTTTGGCCAAAATGAAGTTCTATCTTGGGTAGAAAAAGCAAAGAAAAATAGAAAGAAGAAGATGAAAAAGAAAAAGGAATGGCAAAGCGAGAGAGGACAGTCACTTTCCACTGAAGTGAAATGAGAAAGCAAGAGAGATTTTCAAGGGAAAAAAGAAAAGGAAAAAAATATTCAGCAGCAAACAGAAGAAGATGATAAAAGGGTTACAACACAAGGGAGATAAAACATGGGAACTGATGATGTTATCACACAGAGTGGTTCGTGATAGTTCTCTCGAAGCGAAAATGGATTTCAAACGACCCTTTAAATCACAAGGGTCGGGTCCCTTAAAATGCTCTGTAGGATGAGGTGAAATCTTTGGATTACGAGACAACTAATATTCAAAAAATATATATAGTCACTGGAAATTGTCTGACCCTTACGAAGGGAACCTCCTCAATTATTTCTCCCTTTTTATGGATTTCCTGTTGGAAATGCGACAACTGTATCGGATCACTTTACGAGATTCCAAAATCTGAGTTCGGTTTAACTCCTGCCACATCCTTCGAAAGACCTTCTTTTTCCTCTTCCACAGTCTGTTGCAATAATAAAATAATATTTCTTCGTCACTCAAATTATTGGACGTTTAAAAGAATTAACCTCACTGTTAAGTTCTTTTACATTTTGGAGTAGTCCACCATCTTTGTATGAAATGTACCGTAACCATGTTCCGAGAAAGTAGCTGTTTTCTTTACAATCATATTCGTATAAAAATGGTGAATTCTCAATTATTTGGAACAAGGCACAATTATAACGAACGCAAGAACTACTACAGAATGCTAAAAAATGTTTTCTGTCTAATGGGCAGCATGAAAGTTTGGGGATCTCGGTAGGGTTTCGAAAGAAAGTCTTCCGACAGGAATTCTTGTCATTTTCCGGGGGCGGTTCCAAGAATTTCTAGTGGTTACATAACAAAATACAAATTAATACTCAAAAGAAATACAAAGTAAACAGTTGTAAACACCTCTGTGTTGTTTACTTCTCTTTCTCATGTGCACGTTCGAAATCCCGCATTTTAAATTTATCATCAAAGCCCATTTAACTTCCTTCCAAAGAAGATTAATCTCATTTTTTGAATTTCCAATAGACATCAAATATTTGACGGGATCCACATTGTTGAAATAATAAAATTTATTTTGTAAATTAAAGGCATTCAAACCAACGGAAAATTGTTCAAACAAATTCAGTTTTTTCTTTGGGGTTTTTTCTCATTTGGAAAACGAAAATTTTATCATCTACAGCATCATCTAAATCAAGTTTTTTTTCATTTCTCCCTTCTTTTCTTCAATAGATTTAGGATTTGATGTTTTAAAACGAATTCGAAAGAAAAGCAAAACATAATATTCTGCGAAGAGAGATCTTTTTTATAGTTACAAAATATGGCGTAGACTTGTAATGGCCCTATCAATGCACTCCTTCACATGTCGGGGGTGACCTAAATCTAAAACAAGGAATGATCGTGAAGTAAAATGATATACATTATTCTATTATATATCAAACTGTAGGTCACTTAGGTTCGCACCTTTGAGTTTGTTTGCAATAATAAACTGCATAGGATTTCTCTTTGAATTAAAAATTGGACATTGGATTAAAAATTGTTTCACTTTATGACTGAAAGTAAATTGGTTTGATAAGGAAGGAAGAACCCGACGCAGGATTCTAAGACTTAATGTCTTAGAGTAAGATATGTTGTGGAATCAATTTTCTACTAAAATGGGGGCGTGGAACGAATTAACTTTATATTAGGAAAGCGTATTTAAAAAAAAATTTCCTGACACGTTCGTGCACAAGCCTGGAATTTTAAGGTATTCGACAAACAAGCGGGAATAAACAGTTCGTAAAGACTTTGTCAACCACTGAGCAGTTTTATAAAAGTTAGTTCTAGCGATGTTTTCGCTGCTAATTTCTTTCTCGAGTTTCTACCACCATGTGTTACTTGTTTAGTGTTGTTTCTTGTTCATACGGTTCGCACGGTCACTTTTCTTTAAATACGGTAAGGCGGTGGTAGTAAACAAAGGGTGCAACCAACAGTGAATAAATAAGATGGTAATAAAATAGCGAAAATCCTTTTTGGAAACAGTTTGCTAGCATAATGGGAAACCGCAAGGCCAGTTGTTTGTGCCAGCAGGGTTAAGACAGGAGGTACACACAAGTGCGCCAAGCGAGCAGAAGGAATTTTTGAGTGCGGAAAGTTCTTCTGGAGCAATAAACTTTACTAGAGAATGGTTGATTTCCTTCCCACGAACCACTTACAATAATACAGATAACAATATTTATTTTTATTTTATCGAAGGCATCGAATTGAACTTTGCCTGGGTTGAATACCCTTTTCCTCATTATTTCTTATTGTTAATAAGGAGTAAAATTTCTTAAGGCTCAAGTTCTTAACGAGGAAAATTTCGTTTTCGGTTCAATTTAAAAAAAATGTATTGCAACGAAACCGCCTGGGGATCACTTCTTTGTTGATGAAAAAAGTAATAACGAAAGAAATTATTTTATTAAATAAATAAACAAATGATGCTGGCAGATTGAGAAAGAACTCTTGTTGGGTAATTCGCTTGAGCCCTGAGGTCGTTTTTGTCATAGAGGTACCCATCAGAAGAGTACTAAAAATGTGAATTCTGATAGTTCGCTTGAACGGAACTTAGGATCTTAGAATCAATTATAAAACGATAACAAAATTAACATTTTTCTTTAACTAAACTCAAGTTAAACAAATGTTTTTGTCAAGTAATTTGCAGTTATTTTTTCTAAGTTATAATGTTGTGAGACGTACTCTACACCCGTCGGTGTCCAATGCAAGATCCTAGAAAAAAATTACATAAAACCCGTTACGGGTTTTATGTAAATAAAACATACGTTTTCAATTAAATTGTGAAGAAACCTTTGAAAAATACACAAAATTTTTTATTGAGTTAAGTTTAGAGTTTGAAATTTGAAAATTTTTCCCTTAAAAGTATTATCAATTTGAGAGAAAGGTTTAGAAAGGTTACGTTTGGTGACAGTGAGAGGTTGAAGGTCTGAATAGTTGAAGTTTTTGTTAAAACTTTAGGAGGCAGTGAAATGAGGACGAAGGCCGGAAAAAGTCGCTTTCGAGAATCCCTTGATAGTTTTTTTAATTTTCCACAAATTAGTCAAATTAATTCAATATGGCTCCTGGGAAATCCACTTAGAGACGGAGGAGGAGAAGAAAACCTGGTTTCTCTCTTGTGAATTATTATAGGTTATATGTTGGGGCGCCATTTTAAAGTTTTCTGATTATAATTTGGTGTCAATTTGCTATGAAAAAAGGACGTCTTCGCCATGTTCTCTTACAAGTACAGCCTCTCTTCACGAAAACTATGTCCTTTTTATAATTTAACCATAAATAGTGGTTCAACCATCTGACTAACATTTGCAGTGATACTCATAACTAAAACCTGGTAACATATGAGGGGTAATTTAATTAACGAATGAAGAGGGAATGGCGCCCGATATTATTATTCTTTCCGTCTCCGACAGGATGTTCGCAGTGAGGTTAATCTAAATTTTGCTGAAGTTCACTGAGGTCCAAAATGATAGCTCAAGATACGAGAATTTTCGATTCATTTTATTTGAATTGTGAGTCACTTAGCTCACTCGGTAGACAGAAGCCCATTTCGCAAGCATTATTTTCTCGACATGACGAACAGAGTTATAGAAAAACAATAAAATACAATGAACGAGAACGGGAGCAATAAATACTTTCCCGAATATTAAATAAATAAGCAACAATAAGAAAAAATTTTTCGGATATTTTCGACGAACCGAAAGAACTACAACGGAAAAAGAACCGTGAAAAGCGGGAAATACCGTAAGCCCGGGACACATCTTTATTGGATATAAACAAGATGAATGGATGAAACAAGAATGAAGTGTTCATTTTGTACGAACGAGTTTATAATATTTCCGTAAGATTTTACTTAAGTTGGCTATCTAATTGGAATAATACATAATCAGATAAACTACTTTTATGAATGGAGAATAATACGGAGAGTACATGTAGGTACTTTTTATGTATGTTTGTTGCCATTTGTTCGTGTAATAGAATATGTACAAGTTTGAAGTTTGTACAAGCCTCATGTCAAAATTATGTTAGAGATAAATGTAAACTGAGACACAAGAAATAAAACAACCAGGATACAGTAGGATGCAATAATATAAAAAGGGAAAAATGGTTTTTTACATTTATATAAATAATTGTTATTGTTATAAATAATTATATCTCTTAAGTAGTTACATATAATTAATATATATATTCATATAAATATAGATAATTATTTAATAAAATATTTATTGTATCGTTAGAAGTTATTATGGCCTTCTTAAAATTAATGTATATAAAAATTTTTAAAGATCCTGTCTTTTTATTTAAATCCTTTTCTGGAACTTATTTCTACCCTTCATTCATTCACAGCCACGTCTCCTTGCTCTCCAAGAAAACTTTCTATTCATTCAGGTTCAACAATGAAAGCAAATTTTCGCGGGAGAAAATGGGCGATTTGCTTCTTATCTAGCGTAATATTTTCCCAGACTCTTTTATCTATTTCACCACTTATCAGTATTAAACTGGACATATTTATTATTGCTGCTGGTTGAAGCCTGCATCCATTTCCTTTCTCGTCTCTTTCTACATAGCCTTCTATTCTTTTCTTTTTGGTCGTTCTTAACGGAAGTTTGGAAAAAATACTCCTGGTGAGCTATTCCTTTTTTAATGTTCCTTACTACATGAATGTTTTGTGAAAAATGGTAAATTATTGCGTGTAAAGGTTACTTGGTCCTGAAGTAGGTTCTGAGATCTACATGACACAGAACCCAAATACTTCAGTCATCTGCGTTTTATCGTCATTGGTTTTATAGGTATTACACAAACGACTTTTTTTGGAAGGTGGTCGTCATTAGTATCAAAAAATATTAGTGATAATAGAAAATCTAAATATATTCAGGAAATTCATTCAGGACGGTTATTAATGAATTTCAACATTCATTAAGGGTAAGTTATCTTTCCTGTTTAAGAAATGTACGTTTTGTTGTGTGTAAGTACATAAATATTAGCAATCAACTTTTGTTTTACTTGAACCAATGTGTTAATATATGAGCGTAGCAGAACACACACAGATTACTCCTGTCTCGGCTTCTGTCTAACGGAAGTGCCCAGCAGGGAAAAATTTTTAAATCTCTGATCAGAGATCTGAAATCTCATTTATTATTATTTTTGAATTTTGTGAACAAAATTATTGGCCCTGTTCCATAAATTTCCCTTGCTTTTTCCTAATTTTAGTCTTCTAGAGTTTTTCAACGGCTTTTCAATTTTTAACGCGAAATTAAGATTTAATTAATTTAGCCCAAAAAACCTATTAATTATTAGCAATCCGAGCAAGTCAATAGCTTCTGTTATCAATTTTTTACAAGTTCCATTCAACGTGCCCGAGTTGAATTCTTTTATTGTTTCTGGAATTTTTTATTTTATGCGAGATGGTTGAAACATTTTATTATAACAAACAACACACAGGGGAATGATTAGTCCCTGACTGTGTCGTTCTATCCGAACTATTAAGTTCGACCCTCACAAGGCTAGTCTAGAAAACTAAACCTGCTCTCAAGTAGGTAGTTGACGCTTTTCGGTCACGTTGGTAGCAGTCTTATTCTTCAAGAGAAAAACACCTTGGGGGCCTGCCGTCAAGGAAACGTGTGCATGGGAGTGCTGTGCTCGACTCTGCTCAAATTTTAGCACATTCAAATGCTTTCGTCAAATTTAAATTGTCTATCTCCGAAAAAGGCCCTCGTGATTTCACCAACATGTGTGCTCTGAATTAAAAATAAAATTCGAGCTGTTTACAACGACTAAAAATGTTTAAAAAACATCAAAAAATGCAATAAAAATCAATATTGTTTTAGCAAATGTGTCTACAAAAATTACACATCAACCTTTACGCCGAGTATTTTTCATTAAATTAAGAAAACATTTCCTATCCTCCAAAAATCCTTAAATTTGAATGTCTGCAACCGAACCAGAAGTTCGTTAAGCCGCTGTTACATTTGGAATTGAAAAATTCTTCAGGAAACCTACAACATTTTTTTTTTAATTCCGGCAAAATGCAAATCAATGAGAGAGAAAAAATTAATAATAACGGCCGATTGAACTTCCAAAAGTGGAAAATTGCCAAAGAAGTGTGTTTCTCTTTATGGCGAACACTTTCCTTTGTTGGTTTCTATCCCCCAGCCAAGAGGATTCTGCAACGGACCATCCAAACCTTCCTGTCCTTCGCCACGGTCTACCCATAGCTATCCGCCAGAAACCCAAACCCTCTGGATGGATCGACAAAAAATTCTTTTGTAAGCAGTTTTTAAATGCTCGTTCGGCAAATCGTCACACTGCGAGTGAGAGTTTGAGGGCCTCGAAAAACTCCAAAATGGTGGAAATATTTCAGTGAAAGATCTTTTTCCTGACATTTCACCAGGCCGGCGGTCCTATACCTCCTCCTGCCACTGCTGTCCTACTGCTTTGTATAAAAAAACTTTTTAATCTCATCCAACGGTAAAGTTTTCTCGTTTTTCTTTGTTTTGCTCACTTCTGATATGAAATTAGGAGGAATTAGATTGGAAAAGCTACCGGCGCCACCCCGATTGGAATTACTCGTCTTCCTTGTGAAAATTGTCTAACTACCACCCTCGTGATGTATATAACGAGACAGACACTTTTTCAACAGCAACTTGTTCATTTTAAGAAAACATGTTTGGAGACAAATTAAATGGAACTCATAAATAATAGTTTTCAGTTCGCAACTCGTTTCACTAATTCTTGTAATGAGCGATGCTGTTTAGTAATGTGGCAGAGTAAGACGAGAGAGAGAGAGAGAGAAGTTTGGTGTTTTATACAATAATATTTCGACATATGATATCATTTAGTGTGTAAAGAATCTTTTGTAAGGAGTGATCTACAGGTTAAATAGCACGCCAGGAAATATAATTTATTAGCATGGATCAACCCGAAAAAGGAGTTGGTCTTCAGAGTCAAAAACTTGAGTTTAACCACTCGAAAGATTTTTGAAGCGTTGCCAGGCCCTAAATTTGACACCCGTTGTGGGTAACTTTTCATACAGAAAGATTTGCACTCTTTTCAGTCATCGGTCACAGGGAAAAAATAAACTTTGCTTTATAGTCTTAATTATTTCATTTAAATATTTTCGATGTTCAACAACAGAGCGGGTAGACTCGATAGAAGTAGACAGTATACGACAGCCAATGGGCAATAAAAACGATAAACTGAGATTTCTTTCTTCGAATTTTATTAGGTCGTGTCTTTAGGTTCCAAATTGAAAATGGCGTCCGCAGAAGCAGCAAGAGTATTGGAATTATCGAATGAAAACCTTGAGAAACTGAATTTTTTCACGTCTGCACTTCTCAACTACGATATGAGCCCTTTGAATTAATCCCACTGGAAGATCTTTCAATAAAGGATCAAAGAACAGAAGACACATGCTGTACAAGCTGATTCAGCAAGCGTTCCAAGCCTTTTCTTCATGGATTAGGAGTTCTTTCCTTTTAGCCTTTATTTCATTCAAACTTATTTGGTGACAACTTGAAATGACAAAAGAAAGTGCATGATTAAGTATTTGTAATACACCGACAATTTGAGAATGTGGAAGCAGAATATTTGAGAGGAGGTTTCTTGAGAGAAGTTTATCAATAAAGATTCCGGAATAAAATCATGTACCTGTTTTGGTCAGGGTGGGACAGCGATCAGAGATCGATCGCGCCCTCACCTGACGAATCCATTCGGGGATGAGACGGAAGAGCATTCCGGTTGGGGTGCCATCCAAGGAGGACGAGAGCCGAAGTAGGCGAGAAGTTAGAGTATTTCACCGACTCCAGCCACTCCGGACAACGGCAACTTCCTGGAGAGGGCACAGACAATGCCTCACGGCAGTCTCACCTCTCCGAATAGGAAGGTGATCTCCCTAGGTTTTTTAGTGGGTTCGAAAGCCACACTACTGGATATTCCGTTCCAACGGGAACCTTTCTAAATGGGCATTTTTCCTGGGTATAAAAAAAGGTACCTGTTTTGATACCTGTTGTTCTTTTAGATCATGAAGAAGGTATGTTTCTACGTAGTTTCAATAACAGTAGGTGGTACGTGGTCAAATATATGACGCATAAAATTAAATTTCTTATTAAATTTCCGAGTTTGTTTGTGAGCCTTAATGAAGGTTTTGCTATTTTCATCAAAATACTTTTCCCAAACTAGTTTAACTTAATAGAAACATTAGGTGGTACATGTGCTTACAGTGCCTAGTTATAAACTCCCTTAAAGAAGTCATTTTCTGTAGCTTTCATGGGTGACCCAAATTTTTGACTTGGCGAACACTCCAAAACTGAGTCAGTGAGTAACGTCGTTAAGGAATAAAATCTTCTAAAGTGGCTCTAGAATTTTAATATTTTGCAAGATATTTACTTTCCTTTATGGGACTTCACGTGTGTGCCTTGGGATGAGTTACTCAAAACATTCAACCTATTCTTGCCAGGCACTTGGGTTTCATCCCGCGAAAATCTGAGAGAATAAGTTTCCTTAATAAAATTCTGAAATTTTGATTTTCTCTTCGGTAAATTTCCCTTTTAGCGTTCTTCTAGGACTTGCAAAGGTTGTTTGTGTCCGCACTTGAGTCCTCCACCAAAAATGATGAGATTGATTAACCATTGCGGAGCCTTCCATCTTTTCCCTGGAATGCCAAGGTGAAATTATCATTTGTTAGGATTCATACCAGCCCTTTTTGATTTGGAACGTCTTGTCTTCCTTTGGATAAAACAGGGGGAAAGGTCAAAGTGTTGAGAAGTCATCTGGTTATTAGTTCCGTTGTTGGAATTTCTCAAACTTGGTAGAATCTACCTGACGGTTTAAAGACATCACTTCACCTGGGCAAGATTCTATTCTTCGGCTGTTAAAGCTCAAATACTTTGGATATTCGAATTGAATATTAAACAAATGCAACCCGACTGGGTTAACTGAGTTATTTTCATACATTTTATTTTTCCTACTTTTAATTTCAGCACAATTTAGTTACCACAACAGGTTTGCCAAAATTAAAGCATTATCACCCACTACATTAAATTATTTTATTGGTTGCTTATTATAATAAATTAGTTGTGTGGAACAATTTATACTTCTTAGGAGTCATATTGTATCTTCTTGCCATGCAATAAGGGTTTAAACCTTTCGAATAAATTGCACATTGATGGGAATATAAATAATAATTTTAGGAACTAATAATTTTTTCTAAAGGAGCGCTTATTGAAAAAATAAGCCGTTTGATTTTGAAATCTTATTGAGTGATCAAGTGTATAGTATAATTCCTTTTTAATGAATATTATCCATCTTACCACTCCCCATCAAAATATATGTGTTGTTCTTTAGTAAGTTTGGCAACGAATTTTCCATGCGTAGTAAGTTTTCAAATACAACTATATTTAGTTTTAAGATTAACATTCGGATCAGGATACAATATTCGGTGTAATTAAATGTGGAAGAGTTCCCTTCTCTCAGGGTTTTTATTATATACTATTAATAATGAAATGCAAATGACTGTGATGTAGCCGTACTGAAAAATCGTAATATCTCTTTCTTCTGAGTGAAGTGAACTACGATCTACTATCATAGATGTAGGGTTGGCGACATAACAGACAAAATGTTGTTAATAAGATATGTTAAATAAGGAAGATGATTAAAATGAGGAGAAACAAAGGAAGGAAGTCAAAGATGAAGTTAAAAAAAATCATCATCATCGGCTTGTGCGTTTGTACAGCTCAAAGGCTGAGCTTCATTTATCGAATAAGACGAATGGAATGTATTTGCATAGTAAAGATCACCATTTATACAAATTTTGCCATTGAGAGAATTCCTATTTTTCATTTTGAAAATTCCAATGGATGAATTCTCTTTAAAGTAATTCCAATTTTTTATGTCTTTACGGCCATTTTTCTCTCTTCCTTTCTTATGAATCTTCTTCTAAATTGCCTCTTTACTTTCTTATTTATGTATTAACTTTGTATGTACATGTGTCTCTTTCAATTTGATGTTCTACTGAGTTTCCCCACCAAGTACAAATAATTCTAAATAGAAGCATTGATCTGGAATTTAATTTGTTGAAAGTCTATTGAGCAACCGCCGACGATCTGTACTGCTTAAATATTCGTTTAATGCACCTTGTTTACGTAACCCAGTAAACAAGGTAACGCAACTTACCTTTGCGAGCGATTCTGTTGCTGTTGTCCAACCAAAGTCCATAGACCTTAAAAGTTTGAATTTGAACGAGATGCCGCGCAAAATACTACTTAAGTACTATAAATCGTCTTCAAATGTAAGTTGATTAGTTGGTTTCGTTGTCATCGATACATATATTTTATCATTTACGGGTCTCCTTAATTCATTCGAGAAAATTAATGTGTCTTCGGCACAGACAGATAACACGTTTGAATTTTTTGGCAAACCGAAGGGTCAGGAAACCATAAAATCGCATAAAACGCTGCATGAGCAACACCAGGGAGTGGGTTCTTGTAAATCCACCCGGTGGGGTTTGTGTACCATTTTGAATTGTCCATGGCGACACATAATAAAATTACATTACTTTGTAGGAGGGCGGCTGAGAATTGATCGAAATTCTGGTTGCGGTTCCTATTAAGTTGGCTCCTGTCTTCTGCTTTCCTCTTTTTGCTGCCTGATAAAAGCTCTCTGTCCGAATAGAAACCGCATTAACTATCTCTTTCTCTCTTATATTCCTTTCATTTGTAAAAGAGAAAACAAAGTTTTTAAGTGCAGCTACCATTCACCCATTGTGTGTATGAGTAAAATATCACATAAATTACAAACATCCCTCTAACATCAATAAACGAGGTCATCAACATTTTAT